>OV656829.1:8048735-10448735 GCA_927399485.1 Calamotropha paludella | reverse complement strand
GTCTTTCATTGAGATCAACGCTTAAGAAGCTTCAAAAAAACTTGGCACTCTGGCAAAGGTGAAGAGGTACTTCACGCTGACACAGTTGCTCAATTTAAATTCAAATCACTGTGACACATTTACTAAATGATTATGTCAGTAGAGTGCCATGTATATATCGCATTTGAATTTTATTATTCACTTGCCGTTTTCACGTGTTTTTGTATGTGTGCCTATTACGCAAATCAATAATATATTTATCTACCTATTTTACCTACGCTTACCAACGTTTACGAAACCTATTTTATACCACCTATTGAGTATAAAATATTTTCCGTAGTAAACAGCTACAAATTAAGTCACTCACCTCTTTAACAACTCTTGGAGTGACCATCATATGTAAAATCCTCTCCATGTAACCTCCTCTGATCATCCATTTCTTCCTCGTTACATTCCTGACCACACGGTCAGACCATTTGTGAATCTGCAACCTAAATAAAAGGAAAGAAGTAGGTAAGTATTGTATTTAAAAATAATACAGCTTTAAAGTTCCTTTAAATTGAACTTTTCGAACCACATATTATATGATAATAAAGAAAAATTAATTTGTAAATACGATCAAACAAAGAGTCTCTCTATATATGGAAACTAAAGACCCGATTTTAACTCTGAAAACAAATATTTTTCTGTTTCTAAAATCTATACCGAGACGTACGATTAATTAATAATCAATTAACTTGATTATTCATAGACTTATAAAATACTAGGCGATGCAGTCGCTAAGCATAAAGCTACGCTAGCACTATATATCGGAGCGGAGCGTAATACCTACAAATTTCTTTTTTGTTTCGATGGAAATTTTTGCGAATTTCAAAACTCCGTCACAATCTGGCCCTAAACCTGTTAATTTGATTCCACACAAGAAATATTAAAATCGGTTAAGAACTCTGGTAGTTATGGAGTAAGAGACATTGCACCATTGAAGCTGATTCATGGGAGCTTCGCTCGCTTTGATCGCTCCAAAAATGAATATATTTCATGCCAAATTAAAATAATTATGATAGAACTAAAATAAAAAAAAAACGTTCAGAATATAATTAATTAATTTAATAATCATTAAATGTGATGAAATAAATTTCAAATTGAGATAACAAGTCTCAAAGTTTTCATCTGGAAAAAAGTTACAAGAAAAGAGGGGGCGTTCATATCGCCCCGTAGTACTGGAGGTGCGATAAATTATTTTTCATTCTACATTCGTATGGTGTCAGGCACGTTAGAATAGCACCAAAACTCTTAAGGTGTCATAAAAGGAGAATAATGATGCTGAAGGTACCGTACACCGTCCGGAGCAGAAAATGTCCAGCAACCTTTTTTAAATTCTAGTAATTAATCACCAGTGGTCGGAGTAGGTATATTGAATTAAGGTCACTGACATCAAACGTATATGTTAATATGGATACGCCTCCGAGTTTCCGGATTATTATGATAAAAATACCGAAACATCGAAATTATTACATGAAACTAGTTAAAAATGTATCAATACTCTCAACGCTATGCTGCTAGTGGCGTAGATGGCCAGAATTTAATAGTAAAAAAAATTGGTTGCCTGTAAAGTCGATATACGGGCGAAAGTTTTACGTGACAACGACTTTGAGTGGTAAAATAATTTTAATGTGAATATTCATTCGTATAGTAGGAAGAAGGATGAAATAATAGTAACAATTTAAAACATTTATTTATACAAAGAATTATATTTAAAACATTAATTTATACAAAGAATCTCGCACTGAATTTCATATATCACCGCCTAAGCGAAATAGAAGCGCAAGACATGAACCGGTGTGTATGCCTATCTCTCTCACTCTCTCTCTCGCTCTGTCTCTCTCGCTCTTAGGCGGGCTAACCATGCCCGAGTGGAAGGGACGCGTGCCTCTCACTCGCTCTCATTTATAAAATGATATAATAATAATATTCATTTCAACACACGACATCCGGCAAACAGGGTCTTTTGTCCTCTTATGTCTATGCTCAACGCATCTGACCAATTAGAATCAAGTATCCTGGATGACTCATTGACTGTTTGTTCGAAAACAATGCTCGCACCGACATCCAGACCAAGTGGCTCACTCACTTATTTCGGTTCGTGGAGTGCGCTTATTTTATGTGTTGTGAATATCTTGACTTGACCCTGGCTTGTGTACTGTCTTCTGAAATCTACTTAAAACGACGAATTTGGCTTATAACTACGGACATCGATTTATTACTCTTGGATTGGGCCCATTTGAAGTTGTTTTTGTACGGGTAAGTTTTAATTATTTTCACTATTTAAGAAGGTTTTAGAACTTGGAAACAGTTAAAATATCACTTTATAGCAATCATCATAGCGCATGAGAGTCCGGTACGCACACCGCAGGGCTATCACCGCTTCAGTTAAAAAAATCACTTTATATGAAACAGAATTTCATTATCGACTTTACAGTTGTGTATGTATATATTGTAAATTTAAATCATTGTTTTAGGTGACATATAAATAAATATGGCAAAGGTCAAGGCTGAAACAGTGCTAAAGTGGTTATTGCACTATCCTGAGCTACTTTACGATAACGCTAGTGGCACTATATACTGTACAAAGTGTGAAAGTCATTTGAAAGCTGTGAATAGAGGCAACATTACCAAACACATTGAAGGCGCTGTACATCAAGGAAAATTTAAGAGACCGCAAGAGGAATTTTACTTCGACCTCATTAAGTTCCTGATTCTATGCAATATTCCTTGGTCGCAAATGAAAAATCCAGCGTTCAAAGAGTTTTTTCAGAAATATATGTGCAGTACTTGTTGTTGCGTTTGTACCAATCGTAAAGTGGTTGACGAATCACAGTTACGAAAAGTTTATTTGGAGAAGTTTTATAGGAATAAAATCAATTCGATTTATGAAATTAATAAAAATGAGAAACTATGGATATCGCTGGATGAGACAACAGACATTTTTGGTCGATACATAGTCAATTTCCTAATAAAACCATTGCATCCTAGTAATAGTGCAGGCCGGCCTTATTTGATTGCTTGTAAAATGCTAACAGCAGTAAATGGACAAACAATAACACAATTTGTACTGCAATGTCTAGAAAATTTATGGCAAAACACTTTTGAAGCGAAAGTTGACAATATTTTAATGCTTTGCACTGACAGTGTCGCGTACATGCTATCTGCAGGGCGAAATTTAAAACATTACTTACCTGAAATGAAGCATGTGACATGTTTGGCGCACGCTCTTCATCGTGTAAGTGAGCAGATAAGGTCAGAATACAACGATATTGATATTCTTATATCAAATGTTAAAAAAGTATTTTTAAAGGCTCCTAGTAGGGTAAACATTTTAAAAGAAAAATATCCTGACTTACCGTTGCCTCCGCAACCAGTCATTACCAGATGGGGTACTTGGTTACAGGCAACATCTTACTACGCTCAACATTTAGATAAAATAAAAGAAGTTTTATCCTGCTTGAGCAGTTCTGATGCTATAGCCATACGAAACGCAAAAAACATTTTGGAAAAACAAAATTTAGAAAATGATTTAAAATATATCGAAGAAAATTACTCTATTATACTACTAGCCCTAAAAGAGTTACAAAAACAAAATTTATCTCTAGCTGATTCACTTTTAGTATTTGATCAAGTAAGGGCTACGCTTAACGAGTGCAATAATGAGAATATAAAAAATAAAATAGAATCAGTTATGGAACGAAATCCAGATTTAGATACAATTAGAGAATACAGCGAGAGTATTGAAAAAAGCGTAGCAAATAATCAGAAACTTTATTTCAAATTCGCTCCATTGACATCTACAGATGTTGAACGATCATTTTCCACTTACAAATGGATCTTAGATGTTAAAAGAAATAGCTTAAAAATCGAAAATATTGAAAAAATTATAGTTATTTATTTTAATTGTATAGAGACAGAAAATCAAAATGTAGAAATTGTAACCGATGAGGATTAAAAATAATTGTTTTTAATAAAACTGTAATAATGATTATTTGTATTCACAATAAACAATTTTGTTTGCTTACATATGGTTTTTTATTTTATTACTCTATTTACCAAATTTTTGGAAACTCCGGTACATTCCGGAAGAAATGCATGTCCATGTTATGATATCATGACGCAAGTATCTAAAATCAATATACCTACTCCGACCACTGTTAATCACACATCGAAAACGCACTCTTTAATATTTGTTTTTATCTTTCTCCAAATTATTTATATCCACAGCAAACAGTACACACACACGAACCATGCCGTGTACCCTAACTTAACAATGTCTTTCTTGAGAGAGAGAGTCCTGAAATACAGGAATGTCCTAGTTAAGGCTCCAGTCCATGTAAATGTTTAAAGTATTGTACTGTTACGCGCTATGTATTCTTACTATGGAAGAAAAAATATTTTTTTCATAATTTTTTTCTGCATGTTCAACCCCATTAAGAGAGGAGAGAGATTGTGCAACTCCCCTCATTTTCGAGAGACACTTCCGTCCAGTTGTGGAAGTGTACAATAATGATGATTCTACAATAATCAGTGTTGCCATTCACTTTTAATTCTGCATTCAAGTACTTACTCTTCATCCAAAGCAGGGTTGCCAGTATCAGGACGTCTTTCAGTAAGTGGTTCACCTTGATCATCCCTGGAAAACGGACGGGAAGAAAATTTATAATGTAGGTATATTTAGTAGTACTATATGTTATACATTAGTAGAAATAGGTAATCATGACAGATTACCTGTTTCTACCGAATAAAATGAAATGTATAATCTAAGGTAAATCTATAATCTAAGATCACAGTGGTTTGTGTGTTTGTCTGTCCGCTCTTTTTTCATTGTATACGCGTTACGATAGTACCTTAGAATAACATTCAAGAAGGGTAAGAACGGTTAGCTATATGTGTAGTCGTAGAACCGAAGAGTTAGCGCGAGTCATTTCGGTACAGCGACATCTATAACTGAGACACAACAACGCGTGGCCGGGTCAGCAGCAACGCGTTAACCGCAAGTAGTTCGTGTACCGGACGCTAGATGGCACTAACGGAAAAATATTTAATAATAGAAAAAATTTAAAGAATTTTGTCCACCCGTGCGAAGCCGGGACGGGCCGCTAGTTTTAATAAAAATGATACTCGTCCACTATTTTTATTTTTTTTGTACCTAAGTATGAATTTAATTTATCAACTTAATTTAAGTGATACATATAAGAAATGACTACAAAATTTACCATTTTTTTAGGTAAGGTTAAAATGGTGAGAGAAAAAATACTTATATAGCAATATATTGGGAAAATATTTATTAATAATTAATTAATTAAATTTTACCTGTAAAATGCAAAAAGTGATACACTGAACCCAAGTGCATGGAGCATTTCGTGCTTGACCGTGGACATAACAGAAGGCAGGTCCCTATATTTCGTAGACAGCTCTCCTGGACAGAAGTTTGCGTGACCAGCAACTGGTCTGTGAAAAGAAAAACTATTTTATATGTATACAGGGCCGGATTTGGGGCAGGGCAGGCGGGGCTACTGCCCTAAAGCCACGATACCATAGATGCAAAAGACGTGCAAACTATGTGCTGGCAATTGAATGACGAATCCGTTTATTTTTCATCATGCAAGCTATAAATGACGTGTATGCATGCGCATGTATGTATCGCCGTGACATCTACATGTCATGCACGCTGACGTAAATGCAAGTCAGCGGCATTAACGTTTAAGGCCGTACTATGATTGATATCTAGACTACAAGGTCATAATATGGGGTATTATATACATTGTCACAGACAGATCATAGATCGGCCTACTTGTTTGTTAATCTGATTGGATCCCATGGATCAGCTTCAATGACGCAATGTCTGTTACGCCATAACTCCCCGAGTTCTTAACCGATTTTAATAATTTTTGTGTGTAATCGAATCAACACATTTAGGACCAGATTGCTTCGGAGAAATTGAAATTCACAATAAACATTGGCTCTATGGGATTTCCCACAGAAACAAAAAGCGCGCGCCTTTTGATATTTTTCATTCTCATGGAACTTTTAAAATTTACTAAACGTTTTTTTTCTAATATTACGCTCCGCTCCAATATATGGTGCTAGCGAAGCTTTATGCTAAGCGACTGCATCGCCTACTATATTACATTCCATAATAAAGAATATTAAATTGTATAAACTCACTTTTGGTGGTTTAAGTAATTAAATTATAAGAGTCCATATAACAAAAAAAATAGAAAGATAAAAACGTCTTCTCGCAACACATTCATGTCTTATACTTAATTACTTAATATGTAAGAACGTGAACTGCCAATTCGATATTTTAATGAAATAAATACAGTCGTTAGAAATGGCAATACCAAGGGAACAAGTGTCAATAAAAATACTCGGTAATATGGAAGTAAATTCATTACAAATTAATATATCGATAATTATCCGTTAAACTTATGGCTACGTATTTTACAGCGTTTTGTGAAAATTAAAAACTTAGTTTTTGATATAAATTTGGTTTAAGTACAAGGACGATACCATAAACGGGCATTCTCCTTTTGACAGGGCAGCGTGAATAACTATCACGTAAACACGTGATAGTTAACACGTAACGTAAACACGTGATAGACCATAAATTATTTTTTTAATCCACTCATTGATGAGACATCGCTGGCCTACAGCGTAAAATCAGAAAGGTACTAGAAAATTTCGACGGGTGGTCACTAGGCTCGGTAGCTTAATTGGGAGAGCATTGGACCGGATTTCCAAAGGTTGCGGGTTCGTTTCCCGCCTGAGAATTCACTTGTGTTCTGCCAACTAAAAAAAATGTTTGGAAAAACTTCCAAACATTTTTTTTTAGTTGGCAGAATATATCTGACCTTTAAAAATGGCCATAAAAACTATGATAATCCATATTCGCAATAAACGATTTTGATTTTGAATTTTCATTCGAAAATAATTAGGGGCCTCCGTTGCTCCGACTGTAGAACTCTAAATCCTACTCTGTACTTTTAAAAGTTTAAGTAAAAAATAGTATTTAGAATACGAAGAGATGGCGCTGATGCCTTTAGCTTAAGAATTTCTAGAAAAGAATCAACAGGTCCGTAGCATAATTGAAAGAGTAATCAGTAATTATTATAATAGAAAAATACTAGAAAAATCGAGTCGGCTCACAAGTGAATTCTCAGGCGGGAAACGAACCCGCAACCTTTGGAAATCCGGTCCAATGCTCTCCCAATTAAGCTACCGAGCCTAGTGACCACCCGTCGAAATTTTCTAGTACCTTTCTGATTTTACGCTGTAGTCCAGCGATGTCTCATCAATGAGTGGAACATCCTCTCGTATTCGAAAGAAACATGGCAATCGACTAAATGAGATCTTATAAGATAAATTATTATAATAGAAAAATACCTACTAGAAAAAATCGACTCGGGTCACAAGTGAATTTTTCTATTATAATAATTAATATACAATCGCATTGAAAATGCATAAAAATATATAACAATTATAAAAGTAATCAATACTTACTATATTTTTGTTATTTAAGAATTTAATACCGAGTTTTTATATCTAAAGAGATTATAACAAGAAAATATTCTAATTTCGATTTAGTTTGTTACCAACAAATGTATTTCTTACCTGTCTAATGCAGATTCTTGCTGGCAGTGTGATGCATAAGCGACCGTGAGACCCCGTTTACATCTTTCAGTCTCAACAGCGCTCACGTATAGAACAAAATCTGTGTCTTCCACACCACTCGGCTCTTCATATTCTTCTATTAACTCTGAAAACAATTTTTTTATTCACAATTGGATTATTGTCAATATGATTTATTGCCTAAATGGGTTCATTTTCAGTCATTTCTTTTTTTATGTTATACTAGCTAACCCGGCCACGCGTTGCTGGTATAACCCGGCCACGCGTTGCTGATATTACCCGGCCACGCGTTGCTATGGTAACGTTAAAACTGTTATATTTAGGCTTCTGGTAACTATGGTAACAAACCCACAACGTCCTTCTTTTATATAGTAGAGATAGGTAGGCGTTTGACCACTATCTCGCCTAATGGTAAGCGGCGATGCGATCTAAGATGTGACTCGCTTGCCCAGAAGATACCTATTCACTCGTGACTTGAACACCTCTAAATTGTATTTGAAAGGAAACAGACTCAGGCAAGGAGTTCCACTCCTTAGCGGTACGTATCACAAAATTGGAACTAAAATGCTTAGTGCAGCTCTTTGGTATATCAACCATAAATTATTTTTTTAATTAGAGAAAATGGAGGTTAGAGGGAAGGAGAACAATCGCTAGGAATTTATAGTTCAGTTTACAGCCACAAGCCGCGCTGCCGTCGACAAGTAGTATCTGCGAAGTTAGCTATTTATGAGTACAAGTAGATGAAGTTAGTTGAATAATGTACAAATTTAACAACAGCCCGCTTTTATTGAGACAACTTCGCGATCGCAGCGCCTCACTTATTTTGTCCATATTCCTGGGACACTATTTTCTACAGCGATCGTTCTCCTTCTCTCTAACCTCGATGGAAAAGAACGTGAAGACGTGAATAATAGATGATCAGTGAATGATGAATGAATAAAAAGGGGTATTTTATCTAGGTTTCTGTAAAGGTGTGGGGTTTTACTGAAACCTACCCGTGGACTTATTAAGAGCCCGGTTTTGTTATTTTAATCAGAGTAGAATAGGTCCAACTGCTCAGAGTTTAGAGTATATTTTTGTTGACATTTTGTTGATATTTGGACGTGACGTTGTTTTACATTCAAAGTACTCAGGATTTCGTTTAATGATCATTGTCGCCTATAAAATGTAGATATTAGTTAATAAAATTAGTAATTCCTGTTGTCCCCCTATTTTTACGTTATTCATAAATATCGATAGCTATGAACTGTTCATTAAAGATGGTTTATAACTGGTATACTGACCAGGTTCTGTGGTATCAGCTAGAATATTCCCATTGATGTCTGGGTCTTCTTCAGGAAACCTCGTCCGGAGTCTTGGTAAAGCTCTGCAGTTGTGACCTGTACTGTTGCAGACGTAACACGGCTGTAAATAAAAGAAAGAGAATTATAACTAGCGCGCACAGAATTAGACCTAGCACGCACAGAATTAGAGCTAGCGCGCAGAGAATTAAAGATAATGTAAAGTTACAACTGCTATCTATTTCAAGGAGAACAGTGTCTCCTGACACAGGCTAATATATATAGCTTAATTGATTATTGGTCATTGGTTATATTATTGGTCATTGATTATTATTATTATATTCTTTATTGCACATAATAAATAAATAATATACAAAAGTAGGTATAAAAGTAGGCAAGGGTGGACTTATCTCTAAAAGAGATCTCTTCCAGTCAACCCAGAATAAGTGTGGTTGGTCGTATAAGTGTATTGTGTATATAGTTCTTTTCCCTTTGCGCAGATTATACTTTGAATAAAACACCTTTCTTACGGATTTTGCGATACATTTATTTTATATTTAATCCTGACCATTCGGTAGACCAGTAGCTCAATTGGAAGAGCATTGGACCGGTTTACCTGTAGGCCAGCGTTGTTTCAACAATTTGTTTGGACAATCGATTAAGATGGAACAGCCGTTTAGTTTTATAATTTTATATATTTTGTGCATTTTTCAATGCTATCTTATATAATAGAAAAATACTTGAAAAAATCGACTCGGGTCACCAGTAAATTCTCAGGCGGGAACCGAACCCGCAACCTTTGGAAATCTGTTCTGAATTCACTTGTGACCCGAGTCGAATTTTTCAAGTATTTTTCTATTATAATAATTTATCTTATAAGATCGCATTGAAAACTGCATAAAATATATGAAACTACAAAACTAGTCCAGTGTTAGTAGATGTACGTTCACTGCACAAGAGCATCAATTTGTTAATCAGCACTTTTGTAAATGTAATATTTAGTTGACGACCGTTTGGCACAACGGTAGCGGTCCTACCTTTCGCACCGACGGTCCTGGGTTCGAATCCCGGAAGGGGCAGATGTTTGTGTGATGAATACGAACATTTGTACCTGAGTCATAGGTATTTATATATATTTTCTATTAATATTACATATCTATGTATTATACACTCGAGAGCAATGAATCCGGGTCACTTAAAGAATGTTAAAAATCTCGGAAACTAAAAATGATAGGTTAATGCAATAAATTGTATTTAATAGACAATGTAATACTCCTTAAATGAAAGTAAAAAAAATATGAGTCACCATACATTTTATTAACACAAAATTACATAAAGAAAAAAACTGCTGATCTCTCCTTAAAACATAAATAGGAAACATGAAATGTTTGAACTTTATTACGATTTTCTTGAATTTTAATACTTCGTATTGCCTCCTCGTGCTTCCATTACTGCGTTTACGCGGTTTGGCATGCTGTACACCAAGTTCCTTATACGATTTTGGGGAATATTCTCCCATTCCTCTGTGAGAGCAATTTTGAGCTCACGAAGCGTGATTGGGGGAGGGTTTCGTTGTTTTACGCATCTGCCTAGCTCGTCCCAAGCATGCTCGATCGGGTTGATATCCGGGCTGCGCGCTGGCCACTCCATACGAGTAATGTTCATCTCTTGAAGGTAGTCATTCACAATCCTACCTGTATGAGGTCGGGCATTGTCATGCATAAATATAGCATCCTCACCTAAATTGACCATAAATGGACCAACGTGATCATTGAGGATTTCTTCCACATATCTTACGCTAGTTAAAGAGCCGTTTTCTATGATCACCAGCTCTGTGCGACTTTCAGAAGAAATTCCGGCCCACACAAGTACAGACCCACCACCGTAGGCTACTTTTTCTTCGATGCATGCTTGCTTGAATCTTTCCCCTGGTCTTCGATACACTCTGTGTCTTCCATCGTGCTTGTAGAGCATAAATTTTGATTCGTCGGAGAACATAACTTTTGACCAATCTTCAATACTTCAATTTACGTGGCTCTGGGCATATCTTAGTCTTGAAATACGATGCCCACGCTCCAGTTTAGGGCCGTTTGCAGGTCTAAGGGGTTTTAAGTTAGATTCAGCAAGCCGACGTCTTACTGTCCATGCACTTGGGTTACTTCCTCCGAGGCGTCGAAACTGATTGGTGAGTTCAGTTCCTGTGAGAAAGCGATTTCGAAGCATGGTGTTCACCAAGTATCGGTCTTCTCGTGCTGTGGTACACCTGGTTCTGCCCGTTCCTGGTCTGCGTAGGTTAGAACCAGTTTCTTCGTAACGTCGGAGAACTCTTTGTACTGTTGACAGCGACACACCGACAGTCCTGGCTGTATCGCGCTGACTCCGGCCGGTTTCCAGCATTGTAAGTATTCTGGTGCATTCTTCAGGCGTAAGCGACATAATTTCAGCTTGAATAATGAATATAGAGCACTATCAACATGGTTTATGTACCCACATAAATGACAGATTACAAACAAAAGCAAAACCAAATGCTGTAATTTCGTAGTTCCATCTTCGAAAGTGGCCCTTTTTCAAATTTGATTTTTTTATGATATAACTTTACAATAACTAAGAAGTTTTAATACCTTCATTTAAGGAGTATTACATTGTCTATTAAATACAATTTATTGCATTAACCTAGCATTTTTAGTTTCCGAGATTTTTAGGATTCTTTAAGTGACCCGGATTCATTGCTCTCGAGTGTATATGTATGTCTATCCGTTACCCTAGTATCCATAACATACTTATAGTGCTTACTTTGGGTTAGGCTGATTGGTGTGAATGTAGGAAATATTTATTTATTTATTTTTAATCAACATTTTAATAATATAAAATAATAAGATAGTGAGAAGAAAAAAATATGAATCTATTAAATAAATAATGGCATGGTGAAAACGAATAATTCAACATATCTCTTCTATATAAAAGAAGGACTTTGTGTGTTTGTTACCATAAGTCTAAGAATAACAGTTTTTATAATCAATTAACGTTACCATAGCAACGCGTGACCGGATTATACCAGCAACGCGTGGCCGGGTTATACCAGCAACGCGTGGCCGCGTTATACCAGCAACGCGTGGCCGGGTTATACCAGCAACGCGTGGCCGGGTTATACTAGCAACGCGTGGCCGGGTTAGCTAGTTATAATATAATATTCTTCTCAAGTACATTTATATTAATTTTGAATTCACAAATATTTCGGAACCTTGCCTAAAGGGACTCCTTTTAATAATATATTTTAGTTATTATATTATACTAGCTGGCCCGGCAAACTTTGTTTTGCCATGTATATTATTTCTAGGAAAAGTTTTTAATTAATAAATAAAAATTAGGGGTTGATCGTAGAGGGGTGAAAATTTAGGGTTGTATGTATTTTAACTGTAACTATATTACGGCTTTATCTATCTTACTGCGACATTTACACAATTCTTTCGTTGGCTGGAAGAGATCTCTTAGAGATATGTCCTATATTGTCCTAGATATAAGCTTTTTAACCGATTCGTTGCGACATACAATTACCAGAAACGAAGGCTACGAGCTTGATTTCCGTGAGAAATGAAGATAATTTTATTCTGGGTAGATTTTCCTAAAACTTAATTTAAAGGAGTTATCATTGATTTAAAAATGACACGGCTCCCGTGCCTAACGCTACACGCAAAAAAGTGATGGCATGGCAGACGCATTCCGCAACGAATCGGTTAATAACACACAATTTTTTTTCTGTTAAAATAATAATTGGCATTGACATTGGTTTATGATTTTAATTGGTTTTTAATGATTTAAATTAATATCATAAGAAAAACATTTGATTATTGTTACTAACACGATATGTGTTATTACCGAAATTAATTAATTTTTAATTGATTTGATAAAGAGTGTTGCAAAAATAATAAATCGGCGAAAAGAATTAGAGCATTACACTTCCAACTGAAAGATCTTTTTAAAAATCGATAAATTGTTTCGCCATCTTTCCAAATCGTTGTAAACTTTATGCCACCATAAAACTTATCATAAATAATAAAAACAAAATAAAATATATTTCAAAATATAAAGCATTGTAAAATATGGTGTCACTTAAACATATATTTATAATCGGTAAGTGTATTTTACATATTTATACAAAAAACACATATTTTTCTTGCATCGTACTGTCCTGACGGTATGTTCTAAGTATAACTAATATAATAAATAAAAAGATTTTGTAGCAGTAGGTTAGTAATTTATTTTCCCCAAAATTTATGTTTCCCTAAAATGGGGAAAATACCCCAATCACGAAGAGGTAACAGGTATATTGATCATGATTTTAACGCTTTGAAAGATTAGAAATTGTCATTATTAAATGAATATAAAAATGGATGTGAAATCAAAAGTTTAGATATGCAAAAATAGGAATGATCAAGCAATTTAAAGGGCATGAAAATTGGAATAGAATAATAAAACTCACTCTAGTAACCTAGTTGCCATAGACACGATTATCCATTAGAATTGAAAAAGGTTTCACCTTATTTGCAATCTCCATTATTAAAGTATGCATATGCTTTTAACTTTGATTCCGCCATTGTGACCTAACCGCCAATTAAGCGGTATCAAGCAGCAAATAATCCTAGTGAATATCGCCCAGCCATAATTTCGATTCTTCCTTCTCTGCGATATTGGAGAATAGTCTATGAGGGTATGAAAGAAAAAAATCATTTTCTATCAACTTTAAGATATTTAATAATTTTCAGGTTTCCAGCTCGTTGTTTTGACACAGATTACACAGTCATTCGTATTACTAACTGCCAATATAGAGGACGTTAAAAAACTGGCGAAGAAATTTGTTTCCGAGTCTTTAGTTGAACAAATTGCTGAATTTCTAGCTAAAGTCAACAAAAACAACGCCAACGTTTCTGAAGAGAACGAGAAATCCTATCAAACACCAGAAAGCATATCTTCCGAAGATTTTATAAAGTATAAAAATATAATACGCAGTGACAATAATGTTGAAATGGAACCTAAGCCAACACCAGATGCTCCAAAATATTTCCAACTAAAATATCATACATCGGACCGACCAAATGATTTGATCGAGTCTAAAACACAACTCGATACCCAATTATTTAACCATGAACATGATACAGAAAGAATACCTACAATCGTGACCATAACAGAGAGTCGTCAATATACACCAAATAACGGACCTAGTATAATAGCAGATTATGAAGCGAAAATTGCTCACATTATAAAGGCGGCTAAAGAAAACCGAAAGATACGTCACAAACAAAAACACGAGACTACACCAACGCTCTCTGACTCTACCATTGGGTATGCAGAGCAATTTGGACTTGCAAGAAATCTTTCGCCACATCAATCAAGATTCGCTTTGATGAATGCTGATGAGATGAGACAAATCTCAGTAAATACTAACGAAACAAACGCTTTCACACCACGATTTGTTGGGTTGAATGTTGAAAAAAAAGAGCTTACAAGTCGCAAAGAGAAAACGGAATTTGATCAATATGAATATACTGGATATCCGAAATCGCATTTTGTGGCTACTAGCGGCAATGTAGCATTACCTAAGTTCCCCAAAGAGAAAAGCGTAGAAGATCAAGTAAAAATGCAAACTGGATGGTTTTAAGTTAATCATATTGAATAAAAACCTTAATTTTAAACATCTTAATTTATCTAGGGGTCATACTAATCAGAAATTAAAATTAATAATAAAATGCGAAACATTGTTCGTTCTTTAAATCATTTATAAGAAGCGTTGGTTGAATTTTATTAGGGTAGCTGTTTGAAGCTGTTTAGTAAAGACTTTAAGCTATTGGTTGAAAAATTAACTACTGTGGTTAGTAGTAAAATATAAATTACTTACATTTAAATGATGTTCTGGCACCTTGACTTCCCCACACATTGTCTCCGTGTTGCAGGCATCAATGCAGTGGGATCGCCCTCCTCTTACGAATACTTGTCGTGTTGGGCATTTCCTGAAAAGACCAACAAACATATTGGTTATGCTAGACGAAAAAAACAGGAACTTTCTTATATATACAGGGAAATTTAGAAAACATCATCCAAATTTATATATTATATTCTTTGAAGAAAGTAACGAAACAAGTATCTTTTAACATCACCCACTACTTAAATATTAAGTTAAGGCTATACGAAGTTATCCAAAATAAAACTACGTTTGTTGTGACAATCACGCTACGCACGGTGTTGTAGCAGATAATTACACGACCCCCGCCCTGCCCTCCCGTATTTCATTGATACATAACAATGATTTTCATAAGTTGCACATTTTCCCTTAACATTTTTATGGGCTTAGAACCGTCAAATTGCAGAAGGTATGAGTTGTTTTGTTTCTGATTAAAACTTTACTATTTGATTACACTTTTAATTAAAAAATAAAATAATTTGAACATAAAACTAAAACATACCTTATGCAATAAGGCGCATTTAAAAAAAATCAACTTATGTACAATAATTTTTTGGAGTAAAGCAAAGGGTGTTTTTAGCCACAGAAGCCAAAAAACACAGGGATCGCATAGGCAATTCCAAAATCGGTATAACAAAGCAATAAATTCAACGATACGACATTTCAATATTTGAAAAATTTCCAAAATTTAATATTTTTCTTGTGCAAAGTTTTTTTGATAAAAATATGTTATTATTAGTTATTAGCATAAAGTCAGTTAGCGTTTTATAAATATTTGTTGAATTATCTTACACAAAGTCTAAAAGGTGTTACAAAAGGAAGTAATTTAAATACACTAAAGCAAGTTTAAAACTGTTATCAATCTAATTTATACCTAAAAAGTTAAAGTAAAAAAGTAAAAAAAAGAGGGAAAATAAAAGTTTTTAAACATATAAACAAAATTCTAGCTATTACTAGGCGATGCAGTCGCTAAGCATAAAGCTACTCTGGCACCATATATTGGAGCGGATCGTAATACCTAAAAAAAGGAAAAAAAAAATCTTTTTGCTTCGTTGGGAATTTTTACGAATTTCAAAATTCCGGTCCGTCACAATCTGGTCCTAAACCTTTTGATTCGATTCCATACAAAAAATATTAAAATCGGTTAAGAACACGGGAAGTTCTGGCGTAACAGACATTGCGCCATTGAATTTATGGGAGCTTCGCTCGCTCCGCTCCAATTATGAGCCTCAATATTTGGAAGTCGGAAAAGGCAGACCGAAGCGAACCCGCAGGGACCAAATATTTTTATTTAAAAAATGAAAATGATTGAAAAATGATTTATTAAACAACAACAAAAACAATGTAACAATAATAAAGGTTGATTTCTCCTTTTGAGTGTGAAAACACTTGTGCCAGGAGAAAATCACTCTCGCACAACAATAATTAAGGTTATGTGTTCATTGTTTAATATAGTTATCTAAGATTATTTATATACATGATATTTGACTACCGCTTGGAGTTACGGTAGCGACCCTGCCTTTGTTACCAGCGGTTCTGGGTTCGAGTCCCGGAAGGGGCAAATGTTTTTTATCTGAGTCATGGGTATTTCTATATATTTCTATTAAAATTACTTATTTATGTATTATATATGTTTGTCTATCCGTTACCCTAGTATCCATAACACAAGCCTTACAGTGCTTACCTTGGACTAGGCTAATTGGTGTGAATGTAGGAAATATTATAATTATGATTATTACATATTTTGAATGGGTTCGCTCTTGATCCCCTCGTTGTCTTATTCGTTTTTCTTAAACCAAAATTAGTAAGAATAGACTGATGAACGCTCTGGAGATGAGGTGCTGGAGGCGGATGCTGGGAGTGTCATGGACTGAATTTCGCACCAACATCTCTATGCTCCAAAAACTCGGAATTACACAACGTCTATCGGCGGTTGTGTAATTCCGAGTCGTGTTTTGAAATTCTTTGGACACGTTTCTCGACGCGACAGCGACTCCATCGAACGCCTCGTCGTACAGGGCAAGATAGAGGGCACCAGAGAGCGAGTGAGGTCGCCCATAAGATGGACTGATCAAGTGAAGTCTGCTGTGGGTGGCTCCCTAAACGAATGCAACAGGATGTCCGCCAGCAGGGAGAAATGGCGAATGATCGTGAGGCGATTAACATCTGCCTCGGCTGAAGACACGACCTCATGACCACGACCGCTCTGGCAAGAGTGTCACGACGAAGAAAAAGAAGACTCATGAAGTCAAGGAAACGTTCAACTATTCTTTTGTTGCGCAATGAATTAATCCAAAAATGTAGGCGTTTAGTCACTACCAAGAATTTTTGTGAATTATCTACACGTGTCAAAATTACAACATCGTTTATATAAGGATAACAAAACGACCTTGGGCCATTAACCTGAATATTACAAAATATTTTTTATATTTTTATAAATGTCGTACTGCATACACTTAATTGATAACGAGTGACTAAATTTGCTAAATAGGTGTTTGCCGAGACGCAAAAATTATTTACCATAGCCTCGACTATACTTGTTGGAGCATACGAGGTGATCCAAAAGTAATGATAATGAATATTAAACAACATTTTATTTTTCTACATAGTCTCCTAAAAAGTTAATACATTTAGTCCTTCTTTTTTCTAAACCTAAAATTCCCTTTGAAAAAAAATCTTTTTTGACTCTCCAAAAAAGCCTCTGAAGGGGCCATCACTTCGCTATCGTCTTCAAATTTCTTGCCTCGGAGGTGTTCCTTGAGCCGAGAAAAGAGATAGAAACCGCTGGGAGCTAGATCTGGAGAATAGGGCGGGTGTTCGACCAATTCAAATCCCATTTCTTGAATGGCAGCTATCGCAACTGCAGCTTTGTGAGCCGGTGCATTGTCTTGATGTAACAACAATCCAGCGCGCAGCTTGCCGCGTCTTTTTTCTTTGATGGCCTCCCGCAATCTTCTTATTTGGTCTGCATAGTAAGAGCCTGTAATAGTGGCTCCCTTTTCCAAATACTCCACCATTATTATTCCTTCTGCGTCCCAGAAAACGGAGGCCATAACCTCCCCCGCCGAACTTGACGCTTGGAATTTCTTCGGCGTCGGTGAGGAGGCTCGTTTCCAAGTCATTGACTGCTGTTTTCGTTTCAGGATCGAAATGGTGTATCCAAGTCTCGTCCATGGTCACAAAACGTGACAAAAAAAAATTCTGGTCAAGTTGGAAATTTTCAAGATTAGCCCTCGAAATGTCAATTCGTTTTTTCTTTTGTTCGTCGGTTAACATTCTCGGTACCCAACGCGCTGACACCTTTTTCATATGCAATTCGTTTGCAAAGATTGGATACTGCTATATGAGATCCCTGTGACTGTGAATCAGCTACGTGCCTGATGGTCAGTCTTCGATCTGCCAACACGATATTTTCGACCTTTTTTCGCGTTATCCTCAGTGAGGGACGTGGATGGGCGTACTTCGCGAGGTTCATCTTCTGTGGATTTTCTGCCCAACTTAAACTCCTTGGCCCTGCGTGCAACTGTGGAATACGGAGGAGCAGAGTCCCCCAATGTTTCCAACAAGTCGCTGTGTATGTCTTTGGTAGACATTTTTTTCAAGCCTGTTATTCGATGACTGCTCTAATTTCTTTTTTCTCAATTTTGATGTTCTCTCTCCGACAGCTCTTATTTAAATGAATGTAGCTCCCGGAAATCATGGCCTATTTATATGATTGGATTTTAATGTGCACTGGAAATAACCGATTATCATTACTTTTGGATCACCCCTCGTATCCATGCATCCCCTCTTCTTACATTATCGTCATTATTTATCAATTTTTGTGTGTCTCTTATCTTTTACTTTTGAATTTGATTTGATGGTTTATTACATTTTTCATTGGTATCTTATATGATAAATTTGCTTGGTTTTGTATTGAGCAATATAAAAGAATTTCAGAAACCCAACACAAATAACTTTGTACAACATTCCAGTATACTGCGAACTACGCAGTATACTGGAATATGGATCTACAGTCTGGCGGCCTCACTACGCTACTCAGTGCTGAATTTACACATTTGCCGCCCCAAAGCTATACAATTTTTGCCGCGCCTACTGACCTTTAAAATTAGATCCACTGTTTACAATAACGTAAATTCCTTTTTTGGCGCATAATCTAGTTTCAAGATTATTTTAACAACTTTTTGGGGATATTTTTAAGCTAAGAAAAGCAAAGCTTTGTTATTACTGCATTATTACTTACTTTTTTCTGTACCAATTTTGCCGCCCTAAGCTTTAGCTTTTTCAGCTTCTATGGTAAATCCGGCACTGATGCTACTCATATATTGAGAATTGAGAAAAGGTTCTTGTGGCACTTGATTTACGCGGAAGGGGCAGCTAAGACAATTAAATCCTATGAAGATAGACTTAAATATTTTAAGCTAAGCAGTTTAGAGAATCGCCGAGACCTAATGGATCTGTCATTTTTCTTAAAGCTACTGACAAATGAGATAGATTGTCCTCAATTATTAGGCCACATTGTCGAAAAACTATTTGCGCCACCGCCGCGTAAGACGAACTTAGGTCAAAATTCTCCAATCTCACGGTTTTGTAGAATTTACAATCAGCACAGTTCTCAGCTGGACATATCATATTCCTACGTTAGAAATTGGAAACTGTTAACCTGTACCAAGACACAAATTAATTTTAAAATTATAGATAAGATATTGTTCTCGTTTGCTGAACTAATTAATTAAGTGAATGTGGTGTTTGTCTGTAATAGATTGTACAATTCGATGATAAGTTTGTGTATTTTTAGTAAGTAAGAATAAATTGTAGCAATCGTTGACAAACCTTATAAATAAAAAAAATATTTTAAAATTAAATTCTTGGGCGGGAATCGAACCTGCAACCTTTGGAAGTCCGGTCCAATGTTATTCCAATTAAGCTTTGAGCCTTGTGAACACTCGTCGAAATTTTCTAGTCAAAATTAATCTTTGTGAGTGTCGAATCATCGCTCCAGAGTTTTTACTGACGACGCGCCACGTATTTCCGAGACTATCATAAATCCAACTCGGCGCGTCGTGCCAAACTGATCGTGAGTACATGATCGTCAATCCAACACAAACAAGTAGCACACTTCCTAACAGCCCGGCCGATCGAAAACTGAAGAGCTGGAGTGACGTCAGTGAATGCGGAAATCGAGTTGCCTTAAAACCATTTGGAGTGACGCCACAGTTTTACGTCTGGACTGACGCGAAAAACTGATCGTCAATGCCCAATTTAACAAAGATTAAACAGTCAAATATGTTACTAAAGTTACATGGTTAATGTAATTTCTGGTTTTGATAATTATTACACTCATAATAACTTTTGAATTGTATGGAACTTGGAACTGGTATGATTATAAAAAGTAATTTACAGTTACTGATATAGCCTTGAATACGATGTCATTTATTTGGGTAAGGATTTATACCCAGGTACGGAGAATGTGGCCTAGTTTAACAAAACCTTTAATAACCTTTGAATAACGCGGAATTAGATTGTGGTATTCATAATAATGATAGAATAACGTATGAAGAATATACTGTATAAATATCTCGTTCTAATATGGCATTATACTTGAAATAATAAATATAAAAGAAATACGACAAACAATCTGGGGGCACGGCAGTGCCCCCGCCAAGTCAAGCAAAAAAGCGGCACGGACGTACCATCCTTTTCTCGAAGCAATTCAGGCCATTTTCGACCCCCTGTAACTTCGTTGTGGATAAAACTAGAAGACTGAATTTTCAGTAACCATGCAGGCATTGTAAAGACACGGTATATTTCAAATTTCATTCAATTTGAACTAGTAGTTTAAGAATTATAACGGGTCAAATTTCTTAATTTTGTCACTCACTGACTCACCGATCATCAAAATTCTAAGACACTTCTAGCAGACCTAGAAGCTTCAAATTTGGAATATAAATAGTGTTTGGTGTATGAATCAAGGAAAAACTAAAAAAACCTACAAAAATAAGAAAAGTTCATAAGTCAGAGAGAGGGCTTTGAGAAAATTCGTTGCTGGTAGATATACATACATATTATATACAATAAGTAGAAGGTACCGATATGGAAAAAAGTGGACTGTCTACAAAATACAAAAAGCAATGAGATCCCATCAAAAACAATACTTGTCAAAAAAACCAAGTCTCGCAACTCAGTTGTTCTACGATAAAAAGTTGTGAGATCCATGTAATACCAAGTCGGTTATTAATTTATTCAGTCCCTACTTAAGCGAATTTCTGTCTTAATACGTCCAGTCCCTAAGACCACGATCGTGGTCCATAACAATTGAAAATCAATTGTGTCTGGAATCTCCGTACTCGAAGCATTAAGTTGTTACGTAATAATTAACAGCATCTTATAGTGACGCAAATCAATATTAAAAATCTTTATTGTTTTATATAAATATATTGACTCGGCCATCGCACTAAATAATTTTATTTACACGTGTTTTCATGCGACAAAAAAAAATGCAAAGTTTCCCTATATCCGGGTATAGGGAAACTTTGCATTTTTTTTTGTCGAAACTAAAGGTGGTAAAGTGCTTAGAATGATATTAACTAACGATTTTAACAATAAAAAGGGTATGAGACAAAATTGGGGTTTGTAAAACACTGTGTGGCGCTGGATAGATTCGATTCTGGCCATGTGATTACTATAGAAAGGTGACCAAACACTCGAACAATATTCTAAAATACTCCTAACCAAGGATGTATATAGTATTACTACTGAATTTGGGTTTTTAAATGGTTTGGATTGTCTTGTTATAAAAGCAAGCATTCTTTTAGCCTTACTAGAAATATGATCGTAGTGTTGCCTAAACGATAAAACTAAGATGACAATACGTTCGTCAATTAAACACTAAAAATTAATTTTATATATATTTTTTATTTATTTTTTATGCTATCTTATAAGATAAATTATTTTAATAGAAAAGACTAGAAAAAATCGACTCGGCTCACAAGTGAATTCTCATACGGGAATCGAACCCGCAACCTTTGGAAGTCCGGTCCATTTGTAAAAATGTTTCTTTCATATACGAGAGGATGTTCCTCTCATTGATGAGACAACGTTGGCCTACAGCGTAAAATTTTGACATTTAATGGAACTTGATACTACATGCCATCATATAAGATCGGGTTATATATATTTGGGTAATTTTATCAATTGACAACAGATAATAAAATAACTTAAAAAGAAAAACATAACTTATCTTAAATTAAAAAAAGTGAATTTCTGGACGAATTGCAGTTACTTTTCCCTTTTATAAGGAGATAATATAATTATCATTTCATCGTTTGAGACCAAAAGCGCTATCAACCAAGCGACATTGTTTATTAAAAAAATGTGACGTATGGTCAGCGTCGTTGGAAGTAAGTTCATTGTAGTACTCTTTTATATACTATTGTACTTTTCTTTAGACATTGTCTATTTGTAACTAGTAAAGCTCAGTAATAGATATATTATTCGTTTGATCGTGATCTAGTGTTGCCCCACGCGAGTGTTTATACTATTAGTGGAAAATTGACCAGATAATTTCTTGTGTTAACTGAGGTATTTTATTAAGAGGAAGGAGACGTTCCATATCAACAATGTCTCAAGACGTGACTTCTCTTCTGGCTGAATGTTTAACATTTCAGATATGTTATCAACGGTGTAGTAACAGAGACTGAAGAGAGAGAACCAAAAGTAAAGCATTATATATGTTTTGTATTGTATGCTTGCACACATACAAACACACACATATATATATATATATATATACTAATATAATAAAGAGCAAAGATTTGTATTTTTGTATGTTTGTAATGAATAAACTCAAAAACTACTAAGCCGATTTCAAAAATTATTTCACCATTGGAAAGCTACATTCACTCTGAGTAACATAGGCTATATTTAATGCTAGAAAATATTTAAAGAATTTTGTCCACCCGAGCGAAGCCGGGACGAGCCGCTAGTATTTAATATATTTCTTTTTATTGTAACACTTTTTTTTCAACCTATCTATAAGATAGCAAGCACTGGATTTTAAAGTACTGTTTATGGTGATATCCTTGCCGTAGTTTTACGACATGGGCAGGAACATTAGGTATTAAGTTTATGTAGGTTTTCTAGATAGGAAGATGTGTGTTGTCTGGTTTGGAGATAGTTAGTATTAGAATAATGCATGAACATTTCTACCTTTATTGAGTCAATTTCCAGTGGCATAGCGAGTGTCGGCGATCGTACCACACCCTTTAGCAACACAGCATTCGTTCGAATTCATTTTAACACAGCATTCACTAAGAATTTATTTACTTTTCAATAGTTAAAATAAAATTAGCTTTCTTGTTTACATACATCACAGCTGACTTTCAGATTGACAGGTGAGTACTGTCAGAGGCGACGTTTGTAGTTCCGATTTGTGCTACCTAACCTAGTTACTACCTACTCATTCACTTATTTACGTTGTTGTTCGATAGGTGTTTCGGACCAAATAAATTTATACTCTGTTGGTAAAAATTAAATAAATATGTCTTATTTGTTATATTGCTAATTAAAATGAATGTTAATGGCTAGTATGCTATTTAGGATTTAATAATTATATTCATATAATAAATAATGTATGCTCGAAGACCACAAGTAGTCTCTGGTTTAGTCGTTGTCGATGGTACTCGAGTTTATTCCCACCAAGACGGAAGTCTTCCTCCATTTTCTTTTTCATTTCGACTGTGTCGTAAGGATGCAGAAATTTTATTAAATGTGAAGCTGCAGATCTTGTCACTTCCTCATAGAATTCTGATTTCATTTCATAATGCGTTATGCATTGATTTGTGTGGGCTCGAGTCTCATATTATCTTTCATCATGTTATAAATTCGTTGTTTCCTTCGGGATAAAACATATAATAATTGAAGCCCAATTTTGGGCTTTAAGGCTACTTCAGTGATACTTCAATGATGCTTCAGGGCAAGGCCTTTAGGCCACTTCAATGATACTTCAGGGCAAGGCATTTAGGCCACTTCAATGATGTTTCAGGGCGAGGCTTTTGGGCTACTTCAATGATGATTCAAGGCTATTTCAAGGATAGTATATTTCTAAATATACTTCCAGTTCAACTTTAAGGCAAGACTTTTAAATATAATTCAAAGTACCTCAAGGGCTGTTTCAATGTTATGCTGCAAGGACGAGGGCCTAGCTGGAATCCCAGATGATGATGTCTCATTGATGTCGGCGTGACGCAGCACATGTCTGCGTTAGATCTGCCATGTGATTATCAATTTAACCAAGGTATTCCACAGTTTCCTTTTTATTACCGTAGCAGCTGTGTTCTATATCATGTACCCGAGGAATTGATTTTTGTTCATAAAAATCTTTTTTCCTTCGGAGTATCAGTAAATCTGTAATGGTTACTTTGTGCCATGTTCAATCTCAGCCTAAGCCGGTCTACAGTCTATAAATGTTTTAGCTGTATATTAAATTAATTAGTTTCAGCATAAAGTCTGCTTACTGTTTAAAATGTTTATGAATATTATTTTATTATGAATAACCTGTAAGTTAGGTATTCAGAGTTTTCTATGTTAAGATGATATGCAATATGTATCTTAGCTTAAGTATTGTGAGTACTTATGGGTTCGGCCCTAGACAGCCGTCGCCTTACTCCTATAATGTTTTATTATATGCATTCCTAAGGGAATTGTTCTTTGAAAATACAATTTGATACCGGCAATGTAGTGTTTAAATAAATGTTTGTTTAAAGGATAATTTTAGTTTGATTTATTAAACTCACTTTGTTCCGATCCATGGACACTTTATTATTTTTTTATTGTCAACTTTAATTATTATCAACGGCGCACATACATAGATTTTAATGATTTAGGCGGCCAAAAGTATTTTTTTTGAAATCAATATAATGGTAAGGTATCTATACAATTGGTGAGTCAACAGTTCTATGTACAATATAACATCCCCTCCCCCCGCCTTTGAAGCCCGGGAGTCGACTTTCATCAGTCGGAATTCGATAGTGAACAAGTGTGTACATCTCGGGTCTCGGCGCTCTCCTAATCTTATAACTTTCCAAAGTGCATTATTCATTTCAAGCTAATATTTTCTTTTTAACTGTGATGGATTGCGATAATACGGGTAAGAACAATTTGTTTTCGTTACAGAAAAATTTAATTAACATTCTCTGTCATTAGTTTTTATTATGACAAACATCAGTCTGTCCAAAATTTATTTTTTTAAATATATTTAAATTCGAGTGCCTGTTTAATGTACTTATGAGTCCGTCCTTGTAATAATTTTCATTATACTATATAGTTCATATATGTAACTAACTAATGCCATAAGAAATAGCCGCGCAAAATCGCGCTTTTTTGAGATAAGCCCTTTTGAAAGGCTCTTTGTCAAATATAGGAAATATTGAGTGCGCGATATTTTGTATTAAATTTGTTTTTTATTTGTTTCAGGTCTACCTACTACCTCGGGTACTAAAGTAGTTACTCGTCAATACATATTTGACCAACTACAGAGTCAAAATTTACCAAGTTTAAATGAAAAACTTGACTATTATGAGAATTTTCTCCTAATGCGCTATGGGCACAACAAAGAGGCTAAAGAAGACTTAAAAAAAAGATTTTCTTATGTAAAATCACAAATTAAGCAACGATGGGCAAAGGCAAATAAACACCACGATGTTTTCCTGAAAATAAACCAATCATGGTTAGAGGGAACATTCGAGATTCCTATTGAATCAGCCTCCTCGCAAGGTCGACCACCCAAGTCTTTTGGAGAACTAAGTGAGCGTAGTAAAAGAAGAAAAACGAAAGAAATAAGGACCTCCGTAGGTGATGAAGTTATTGTTCACGCTGCTACATCCGTGTTGCAGACAACAGGACATAGGACCGCCTCGAAAGTGCTTAAAGATATTACAAACTCACCAACACGGGCTAGTAAATATAGAAAAGCCTACAGTAGAGTTACCGACTATGATGAGGTACCTCGATTGACGCCTCTACAAGCACTTAAGATGTTCGTTGAAGCTGATCTTACGAGACGACAGTATGAGATAGTAAGGGCAACAAATCCACAACATTTCCCTTGCTATGATCTTGTTTTGAAAGCAAAACAAGAGTGCTATCCGCCGAAAGAATCCCTTAGAATTACGGCTACTTGCGCGGAGAGTAATCTACAGTGCCTAATGGATCTAACTGTAACACGATTATCAAAATACCTAGAAGATGTGATAATCCCGCTTAACGAGCAAGAAAGAAAGTCAAAAAAGAAATGATAATCTGCAAATGGGGTTGTGACGGTTCTCAGCAATCCAAATTTAAACAAAGTTATGATAATGAGACTGATTCCGATGCCAACATTTTTATGAGTTCCTTTGTGCCTTTGCGCATTGTTTGTGGAAAAGAAGGTAGTAAAATTGTTTGGCTGAATCCAACTCCTTCTTCGTCAAGGTTTTGCCTTCCGATTCGTTTCCGATGTGTAAAAGAAACAACGGACATAACTAAAGAAGAGATAAAATATGTGCAGGAGTCCATTAAGCAACTTAACAAAACAGTAGTTACTTTGAATGAAAAGGAGTTTTCGTTCGGGCACCAACTCAAAATGAGTATGATTGACGGAAAGGTGTGCAACGCAGCCACAGACACAAAGTCAACATCCCAGTGCTACCTCTGTGGAGCTACTTCGAAAACCTTTAATGATCTATCGAAGAAAAATATTGTAAACCCTCAAGCTTTGGAATTCGGCTTGTCAGTATTACATGCCCGGATCCGCATTTTTGAAAGCATTATACACCTTTCGTATAAACTGCCAGTAAAAAAATACAGGCAAAGAAAAACTGAAGAAGACAAGGCATTAAAAGCCCAAAAGAAGTTGGAAATTCAAGAGAGGTTTCGAAAAGAAACCGGTTTGCTCATTGACATGCCAAAGGCCAACTTTGGCAACACCAATGATGGCAACACAAGCCGGAGGTTTTTCGAAAACCCCGAACTGGCTTCAGAGATCACAGGTATTAACTTTGAACTGATTTACAGATTCAAGAAACTATTTCTAGTGGCCATAAAATTGATGCTGAAAAATATGATAAGTATGCGTACGATACAGCAAAATTGTACGGAGAACAGTATGGTTGGCACCCAATGACGCCTACTATGCACAAGTTATTGGTACATGGAAGCCAAATCATAAAAAGTTCACTGCTTCCAATTGGACAACTATCAGAAGAAGCAGCAGAAGCCCGGAACAAGCATTTCCGATTGTACCGGCTAAACTTTGCCAGAAAGTTTTCTAGGGAAGAATGTAACTAACAATAAGATGTATATTATAGGCTTTTGTTAAGTTCAGATCCCTTCATTAGTTGCTTGAGACGAATAAGAAAACCTTCACGTAACGCATTTTTACCTGAAACGGTGAAACTTTTATTACCTGCTGACCCAAACACAGAGTCAGTAGAGACATCTGAACCTGAAGATACCGATCTTTAATGTAATTTTATATTCAAAGAAAACTTGTTAAATTCTGTTTCCCTTCATTTGTATTTTTTCGTGAATATAGCTCTGTTATATATTACTGTTCTTTGTAACCAGACAATTATATGTATGTATTTATAAATATATACCTTTTCTTTATTTTAATTGAACTTAGAACTAAAATAACCCCAAAAATAATTTTGGCCGCCTAAATCATCAAAATCTATGTATGTGCGGCGCCCAAAATCATTGTTGCTCCATGGATGACTCATCATCATCATCATCATCATATCAGCCGTACGACGCCCACTGCTGGACATAGGCCTCCCCCAAGGATCTCCACAACAATCGGTCCTGTGCTGCCCGCATCCAGCGTTTTCCCGCGACCTTAACCAGATCGTCGGTCCACCTCGTAGCGGGCCTACCCACTGAGCGTCGTCCGGCACGCGGTCGCCATTCGAGAACCTTTCCGCCCCAACGGCCATCGGTTCTCCTTGCTATGTGTCCTGCCCATTGCCATTTCAGCTTCGCGATTCTTTGAGCTATGTCGGCGGTTTTTGTTCTCCTACGGATCTCCTCATTTCTGATTCGATCGCGTAGGGAAACACCAAGCATAGCTCTCTCCATTGCCCGCTGGGCGACCTTGAGCCTTCTTACAAGACCCATAGTGAACGACCACGTTTCACTGCCATAAGTCATCACTGGCAACACACACTGGTTAAAGACTTTCGTCTTAAGGCACTGAGGTATTTTGGACGCGAAAATGTATCGCAGCTTCCCGAACGCTGCCCACCCGAGTTGGATTCGACGAGAGATCTCTTTCTCGAAGTTGGACTTACCTAACTGTATTGTATGTCCTAGGTAAATATAATGGTCAACAACTTCGAGTGTAACGTTCCCAGCATTTACTGGAGCGAGTGTAACATGGGCGTTGGACATAATTTTCGTCTTGTCCATGTTCATCTTAAGACCCACTCGTTGGGATGCG
Organism: Calamotropha paludella; assembly: GCA_927399485.1. Classification (NCBI taxonomy): domain Eukaryota; kingdom Metazoa; phylum Arthropoda; class Insecta; order Lepidoptera; family Crambidae; genus Calamotropha; species Calamotropha paludella. The sequence goes on along the minus strand of OV656829.1, from coordinate 10,420,366 downwards.
TTACTGAGATCTTCGAGCATGGTGCTCAGGTCTTCCAAGGTCTCAGCCATTAGGACCACATCATCGGCAAACCGAAGATGCGTCAGGTACTCGCCGTTGATGTTGATGCCAAGTCCATTCCAGTCCAGAAGCTTAAAAATATCCTCCAACGCAGCAGTGAACAGTTTCGGAGAGATAACGTCTCCCTGTCTCACTCCTCGCTGTAGTTGGATAGGATTAGAGCTCTGGCTCTGTACTCGGACCGACATGGTGGCGTTCTGGTACAGGCACCTTAACAATTCGATATACCTGTAGTCCACTTGGCACCTCTGGAGAGACTGCAACACCGCCCAAGTCTCGATCGAATCAAAGGCCTTCTCATAGTCCACAAACGCCAAGCAAAGTGGCCGATTATACTCTTCGGTCTTCTGTATAACCTGCCGCAGCGTATGAATGTGGTCTATGGTGCTAAAGCCTTTTCGGAAACCGGCTTGTTCGGGAGGTTGGAAGTCGTCAAACCTGCGAGCAAGACGATTCGTAATGACCCTCGAAAACAGCTTGTAGACATGGCTCAGAAGCGAGATGGGTCTGTAGATGGATGACTGGGTCACGCTAATCCACACTCACACAACCACAACCCCTCTGCTCTACCGACTAGCTTTCATTGGGGTAAATAACTTTCTTACCCCAGGGAAATTTTTATTACATTATATATCCTTAAAAATAAAATGTTTTGGTATACCTTGTAAACAGATATCGCATAAGAATTTGTTTGTGGTGCCTGTCATGACTCCATTGAAAGATGCATTGCAAATAACTCAAGAGAAAGACAATATGGGCATGCCAGTGTTTGTTTTGACACGAGTTGACGTCAAAAATCGGAATTTCAATCATTCTTGTGAGAAATTTAAGCACCCCGAGCATGTGCCTTATCCCATGATAAGATTGCTTATTAAGAAATTAGAGGGAAATTTAATTGTAGCCACCATTATCAAATATTTTTGTTAAACACCCGCGCGAAGCCGGTGCGGTCCGCTTACTCGTTAAGATTTTGATAAATATTTTACTACATGCTATGGTCTGAGTGTTGTGGTGCCATCTGTTTTTGAATTCCACAACACAAGTGCATCACCTAATTGGGTTCAAAAGAATGTATGTGATGTATTCTCATATTTATTTATATAAATAAAATTGGAGTGTCTTTTTGTATTATTGAAATAACCGTTTTTTACTACATGCATATGAATATATATACGCTACATACACCAAAATAACATTTTTTACAATTTATGTATGTCTGTTTGTTCCGGCTATTTGACGGGTTTTATTGGCAAGTAGTTGATGTAATAAGGAGTAACTTAGGCTACTTTTATTTTAGAAAAATTCCTCTATTTAAAAAAAAAAAATAATGTTGCAAAAGTCGTGTTCGTTAAATTTTTTTGTGCGCATGTGCAAAATCCCGCACATGCGCACAAAAAAATTTAACGAACACGACTAATGTCCAAGTACTGTACAGTAGCGCGCGCAGCTTACGCGCATGCCACCACTGTGCCGTCACGTCGGGCGCCTCCCACCACTTCTCCCACCAACGAATCAATATCACAAAGGCTGCCTATCGCGCGGGCTCAGAACTTTTAATAAAAAAATATATTGCAATTTATAATAACTGAGCCACGGCAACGTGTGGCCGGGTCAGCTAGTATAAAAATAAAAAGCAAGCTCTGCTTGGCTTCCAGAGTCGCAAATGTTGGGTGATCACAGACTTTCCACGATTCTGACTTACATCTCTCGCTTCTAACTCTCATCACTCTTCATAAAAGCTCTTCGGTTAAGGGTGCTTTTGACCTGTCCTTTTTAGGGTTCCGTTCCTCGAAAGGAAAAAACGGAACCCTTATAGGATCACTTTGTTGTCCGTCCGTCCGTCCGTCCGTCTGTCAAGACCCTTTTTCTCAGGAACACGTGGACGTATCAAGCTGAAATTTATATCAAATACTCAGGTCTACTGCCACTTGAAGCTGTGAAAAACTCAAACTTCTAAGCCAACGCAATCAAAAGATACAGCCGTTTATGCCGCAAAATTCCGCAAAATTTCGACACTCGCAAGGGAATCAAAACCTACACGGTACTTCCCGTGAACTCAGAATCTTGAAATTTTGTACGAAGCAACGTCTTATAGCACAGATAAAGGAAAAATTGCGAAAACCGTAAATTTTTTGTTACATTATAAAATAAAAATATTTTACGGAACCCTCGGTGCGCGAGTCCGACTCGCACTTGGCCGGTTTTTTTTTCAGGACATCTTCTATTTAATCCCTGAAAGTTAGCCTTAGTCTGACTTAACTGACGTGCCCATCCATGCGTCATTTACTTGTCTCGTCTATCTTCTTGTATTTCATATTCCTGTATTCAATATACATTGTAAAACCAATTTCGTTAAAAATCGCTACATCCTAAGAACTGCAAGAAATTATAATGTAAATTTTTATCATATAGATATATTTAATACCAAACTTGGGACATTATTAAAAAATAAAATTCTCAAAGCTTGTTTAAGTAAGTTAAAACCTTAATTTGTTATTGTTTTCATCATGCAGTCATTACTTTATTTATTATTATTATCACTAGTATAGTCTTGGTAGGTAGAACTTTTTGTCTGTTCAATATTATGTATTAGTTAGTGGTGGAAACTCTTTTGGCTTTTGTACTAAAATTCTGTTTTATTAACAATGTTCCATTTAATGCTGTATGTTTCCCTAATAAATAAATTAAAAAATAAATTAAATTCTTTCGTCCACCCTCTCTACATGTCCAAACTATCTAAGCGTCCCTTTTTCTATCTTTGTCACTATATCAGTACATTTTTTATTTTATACATCACTCGAGCTATACTTTATATAATTACGAGTCAAATCATAATCAAACTTAACCACTTGTCAGTCCGCTACCGCGCATCCATCCTCTCAACTTTCCCAAAATTGCGCGAATTGTGAAAAAATTTCGGACTTAGATAAAAATGCCATTATCTCCCTAAATAATAAAGCTAGGACCAAACAAAAAATACTACCGTAAAGCTGATAAAATAAAGAATCCACCGCAAAATATTTGTATCTCTGTAACTTAAAAATTAATCGTAATAAAAAAAAAGCAGCAGGCCACGCGGAAATTTGAATATGGTAGCAATTACTACCAGGCACTGACGTGGGGTGTTGGCTATCGGTAGCAATTTCTCCCGTGGACTGACAAGTGGTTAAGTAATTATCACTGTAATAAGTTAAAATACATCCGAATAAAAGTTAATAAGAAAACAAATATTACAAGAGAATTTATCTAATCTTTTAGTTTTATCATACGCCGTTGATATTGAAACTAGTTGTGTACCAGACATCAGATGTGAAACAACATTGAAATATGGCTAAAGAATTAAAAAATATGCAACTGTTAAAGTGAATAAGTGAGTGATTGTAAAGTGATAAAGATATGGTAGTTTCATAATAATTCAGTGGCTGGAAACCGGTTGTCTTTTTCAGGTATTGTGACGTTTTTGTTTTTGATAAGTCAGATGTGATAATGATCGCGTAGGAAATCGATACAGAAAATATGCGTACGTTCTGTAATCTACAGCGTGAGCGTTTTATGACCCCACTGATGGACAAAATTGGACCTGGTAGGTCCATACGTTACAGATTTTAGTCCGTACAGGTATCTGTAAACAAACGTGAGGATATTGAAATCAGGAAACATCCTTATTTTAATAGAGATGAAGTTTGGAGAGTTCCACCTGCTTGGGATCCAATAATTAATAAATGAATACCTACAAAAACACACATTGCAAGACCTGATGATGTAGTTAGCTCTTTTTGCAAATAACAACAGTAAGATGGAGGTCGGTCCCCCTGTCCTAGTTTCTTTCGCCAGTTCTTCTTAGAAGAGCCTCCCAATTTCCGAACTGGTGGTAGACTCAGTAGTGTACAATGTAATCGTAGTGACAATTTAATAACTAAAAAAGTGCAAAATAAAACAATTTTGATTTATATAAATTTTAACAGGAACGTGCCCGATTAAAATGTTGTGAAGGTGGTGGAAAAATCTATGACAATTATGCCTTAGTCATCCTGTGATCACGGCTCCTGAAAGAACCCTTTACGAGTGGTCTTTTTTAAATGTCCATAAAATTTTTTTTAACTCGGAAAATCGAGTATACGAAATCAATTGCGCAATAAATGTTCAATTTACATATTTTTTGTTAAAAAGCAACTGACAATTAATTTTTCGACAAATGTAATAGTTTAATTATTTATTTATTTATTACCAATGTTTCTACAGCTTTCGTATACTAAATGAAATATTTTGTTATTTAGACGACCGTTTGGTGCAAGGGTAGCGATCCTGCCTTTCACACCGACGGTCCTGGGTTCGAGTCCCGAAGGGGCAGATGTTAATATTAAATAATTATGTATCATATATGTTTTCTATCCGCTACCCTAGTATCTATAATACGTGCGAATGCGTAGTAGAAAGCTTGAGAGAAGGCATCACAACAACCGTGGTATTTTGTATACGTGTACGTATTAATTTTGAAGGTTTCACTTCTACCACGTGTGAATTGCACACATGCTTTTTTTCTTCGTCTCGGGTTTAAGGTCTTGTAGGCAAATTCTAGTGTTGTAAACATAAATATTTGTTCGTAAAACGTAGTATTTTATACGTATAATAACTAGATGACACGGAAAATCGTTGCTGTGTTGTAAATTAAAATGAAACCTATCCTATGTCATAAGTCGGAATAAATCCAGCAAAATGAAAATAAAAACACAAAATCGGTTTATAAGTTTCGGAGTTCATCGCGGTCAAACATTGTGACAGGGATTTTTTATATATTATATGAATCGCTAACTGCAGAAAGACAACATGTCCATTTTTCCATTTTTTACAGGAGAGACAAAAAACTCAATAAAACCAAAATTTAAGTTCCCTGTCTGCAGTAAACGGCTATTTCAAGACACTGCCATGCCAATGCTATTTAGTGGGACATTATTCCTTCCTACAGTATACGTCAGTATATATCAGCTGTTTTAGTGAAAAAAAAAATTTTTTTGAAGAAGTTGGACATGTTCCTTTCTGCAGTTGTCGATTCATATATAGATTTAGTTATTTATTCTACATAAAAGCGCCTATAGTCCGTAGTTCGTAGCAATAGCCCACCGGTTAAGGTGACATTCGATCTTTTACAGACGTAGAACCAATCGTAACACAAGCTTTAGCTTACTACGAGGGGTTAACTTGAATATTAATAATTATACTAGATTTAAAAAATCTAAAAATCCCACGTTTTTCAATGTCCTAAAAAGAATAAAATAACCCTGCGGGGCAAAGCGAGGGGCCACTCAAAACGTGGGGGCGCATATTACTAAGAGGAGATTTTAAAGAGATGAATGACATGCATTGATGCCGATTATTGTAAAGATGCGCCCCCACGTTTTGAGTGGCCCCTCGCTTTGCCCCGCAGGGTTATTTTATTCTTTTTAGGACATTGAAAAACGTGGGATTTTTAGATTTTTTAAATCTAGTATAATTATTTTATTCTTTTTAATTATTAACTCAACGAAGTAACCATGTGTTACGCAACAATCGGATAAGCCCCATACAAAAGTGAAAGTTGCCGAAAGTGGACCTGAAAGTGCATCTGGAAAGTTGAAAGTTGCTTTAGAGTGCATTGTCATCGGGTTCTGAACTATCCTGAAAGTTTCAGCTTTCTAGCTTATCGGAAAGTGCCTCAAATTTAAGTTGCAAGATTTTGCCCGGACAGACAAACAAATAAGAAAAGTGAGATAAGAAAAACGTGGTAATAATGTTTAACTCATTGACGATAATTCTTTACAAAACTGTTTAGTTTCGAGGTCAATGATTGGTGTAAGTTCTCCAGATTAAAAAATAGTATTATTTATAAGCAGAAAGTTATATATTCAGAAATAACAATCATTTTAATGGCTAATTAACAACAATCTATAATCTAAGATCACAGTGGTTTGTGTGTTTGTCTGTCCGCTCTTTTCCATTGTATGCGCGTTACCATAGTGCTTAAGAATAACATTTAAATAGGCTACGAACGGTAGCTATATGTGTAGTCGTAGAACCGAAACGTTAGCGCGATTCATTTCGGTACAGCGACATCTATAGCTGAGACACAATAACGCGTGGACGGGTTAGTAGCAACGTGTTAACCGCAAGTAGTTCGTCTACCGGACGCTAGATGGCGCTAACGGAAATTTATGAATAGAAAAACTTTAAAGAAATTTGTCCACCCGTGCGAAGTCAGGGCGGGCCGCTAGTATCAAACTAAAGACATCATTAAAAATTAACCCTTAAATATATACATATTCACAAAAAGAATATGCCATCCAAAATTCCAATTTGGGGCATGGTACCCAGAACACTGGCAGCATTACCTCGCTGAATAAAGTGATTCACTGCGCGAAAAAGCTGCCAGCCCTCTGATCACCCGAAGAGAGAATTAGTCGATTCGACATATCCTTCAGAAACCGCTTCATGTCAGCCGACCACGACCCTAACGTCTCGAAAGCTAACGCCGCAAACTCATAATCTTCAGTTATAGAAGAGTATTTACGACGCTTGTGAAACTGAGCACGATCGGCTGCGGCCCCAGCTTTAGTAGTTTCATGTATATAAGATGGAGCCAGCGTGTCTACGCAAGTTTCATCCCACACCAGAGTGCGGGTTGCACTCCGGGAGTGCCGGCAGAAGTGAAAACATGAACATTAACGTTGTGCATTTTTGATATTTTGGAATGGTAAGGGGAATAATTTCGCACGAATTGCTTTAATTATCAGTATAAAAGAACTATCATTTATGTGGTAAAATGCAATATTCATTTATTGCACTATCGTATACAAACTTGACAACAAACGCACACGCAACTCGCGCAAGCAACGAAACAGCAGGAACAGGCATACATTTTCGCCGCGCGGTAGAAAGAGGGGATATTACTTCCTCTCCTACGCCGTGCCGGCGGTCGTCTATCCGTTACCCTAGTATCCATAACATAAGCCTTACAGTGCTTACTTTGGGCTAGGCTAATTGGTGTGAATGTACAAATTTTATATAATAGTAAATTATTTGAATAATAATTGCAACTAATTCAAAGTGTTTTGATTACAAGAATATTTAGTCGTTTATAGACTTGACTAGGCACTTATTTACATACGACATAAAATACGCACGTAAAAAACGACCACACCTCCGAGCCCTCAGGTAGGATTCGAACCCACGACCTTTCACTATCCTGGCGAGCACTCTAACCACTGAGATACCGAGCGTCTCGTTTTTGTCATGCGTTTTTCATATCTTATAGAAATATGGCAACAAATAAAATTAAATACTTACTAGCTGACCCGGTAACGCGTTGCTATAGTAACGCATATGCAATGGAAAAAGAGCGGGAAAAAGAGCGGACAGACAAACACACAAACAACAAATTTGTGTTCTTAGATTATAGACTAGCTGATCCGGTAACGCGTTGCTATGGTAACGCGTATACGTTAAAAGAGCGGACAGACAAACACACAAACAACAAATTTGTGTTCTTAGATTATAGACTAGCTGATCCGGTAATGCGTTGCTATGGTAACGCGTGTACGAAAAAGAGCGGACAGACAAACACACAAACAACAAATTTGTGTTCTTAGATTATAGACTAGCTGATCCGCTAACGCGTTGCTATGGTAACGCGTATACGTTAAAAGAGCGGACAGACAAACACACAAACAACAAATTTGTGTTCTTAGATTATAGACTAGCTGATCCGGTAACGCGTGTACGAAAAAGAGCGGGAAAAAAAGCGGACAGACAAACACACAAACAACAAATTTGTGTTCTTAGATTATAGACGAGCGGCCCGTCTCGGCTTCGCACGGGTGGACAAAATTCTTTAATTTTTTTCTATTATTTAATATTTTTCAGTTAGCGCCATCTAGCGTCCAGTAGACGAACTACTTGCGGTTAACTCGTTGCTATGGTAACGTTAGTGATACAATGGAAAAAGAGCGGGGAAAAGAGCGGACAGGCAAACACAAAAACCACTGTGATCATAGATTATAGATTTACAAGCTCATATTATATTCTAGTGCGTATCTTTTAGCTTATTTTTCGTTCACATATTTTACTAGAATTTTCTTGTAATTTATTTCATAAGAAGCTTAATTATCATATTTGTATGTATGCACGATTGAAAGGTTACAATTTGTACCACTGTATTGTACTCGACGCGTGTTGTTTTGATTCTGATTTCTCAGTTTGAATTTGTCTACATATGATAGCAGAGCGGCCTAACGTTCGTTCATTGTTTACTTCCGATAAAATGTTATCATTATCATCTGTAATATGTCGGTTACTTATTACAATTTAATTATGTTTCAAAATAATTACGAACTATAAGGGATCATAGGCAGTACTCTAAAGTTCGACAAATTCGGTAGTATTTAATTGCCCTGCAAAACCGTTGTCAGATTATCAAGGGTGTACTGTAGTTTGTTGGTAAAATAACCATCGAATGTATTTACTATCGAAAAAAAAAATTATATATGTATATATAAAGGAGGAGGGTCAATATGGCGGGTTTTCGGCACCTTTCATTTTTACCATAAAAATTTTAAAAAAGAATTATCTACTATATGGACTGACAATTCGATTCCACCCCAAACGGAACCACCCCCAACCCCCCTCTCAAAGAAGCAAAATAATCATATATGACATTGTAAATATTTTTTTTTTTGCGAAGCTACTTAGAGTACAGAATTTTGAAAGGTTTTATTATTTTTGAGCTAAAAAAAATAAATTTTAGGTGAAAAATGAAAGGGGCGGAAAACCCGCCTTATTGACCCTCCTCCTTTTTTTCGATAGTAAATACATTCAATGATTATTTTACTAATGCGTTGATTCGATTCCATACAAAAATTATTAAAATCGGTTAAGAACTCGGGAAGTTATGGCGTAACAGATATTGCGTCATTAAAGCTGATCCACGGGAGCTCCGCTCCAATTAAGCTAAAAATATGAGAAATAAGAATTTCAGAATGATAATAATGTCAAAATAAAACTGTAATAAAAAGTTTGTTGTTCTCATTTAAATAATTATGTAAGAAAAGAAAAAAAAACGTTTTTTTTTTTCTACTGTGCGAAGAATCGTAGAGCAGGATTATATGTGGTGAGAATGTATACAGTCTGTTCATCTTAACTTGTCCTATTTGGTAAACAATCTTGGCTCTTTTTATTGAAAATGCAGCATTAAAAATTAACTGATAACTAGATTCAATAGATTTCAGTCTATAATAACGATTTATTGTAATAGATTATTGATTTTGTTATTATTTTATTTTTAAATAGGTTATTTTGATAAAAAGTTGTGCCAAGATTGTTTACCAAATGGGACAAGTTAGAATGAACAGACTTTACACTTATTTGTGTGCGAGTGGCAACACTGGTTCTTATACCGTAAAACCTGTTTAACTGGGATCTCATAGGACCTAGAATTATTTATATAGAAAAGTTTTTTATTAAGCCAGTTTCCCAAATAGGCAGGTTAACATGACACTTAGTTAAAGACGGTCCTACTTTTGTGAAATAGGCAAAAAAAATACATTACATTTATCTATTTATTAAAATAAAACAACGGGTTGCACTCCGGGAGTGCCGGCAGAAGTGAAAACATGAACATTAAAGTTGTGTATTTTTGATATTTTGGAATGGTTAGGGAATAATTTCGCACGAATTGCTTTAATCTAAAATCACAGTGGTTTATGTGTTTGTCTGTCCGCTCTTCTTCCATAGTATACGCATTACCATAGTGGCTAAGAATAACATTCAAGAAGGGTAAGAACGGTTAGCTATATGTGTAGTCGTAGACCTGAAACGTTAGCGCGATTCATTTAGGTACAGCGACATCTATAACTGACACACAACAACGCGTGGCCGGGTCAGCAGCAACGCTTTAACCACAAGTAGTTCGTCTACCGGACACTAGATGGCGCTAACGGAAAAATATTTAATAATAAAAAAAAATTAAAGAATTTTGGCCACCCGTGCGAAGCCGGGACGGGCCGCTAGTTATGAGTATAAAAGTAGGTACTAAAATAAAAGTAGTAAATTACTATTTTCATTTATTGCGCTATCGTACACAAACATGATAACAAACACCCACGCAAACTCGCTCAAGCGCCCTGCGCCGTCTTACGAATTTTCGATCAGGTCACGTGTCCTGGCACGAGTTTAAAATTTTTCACCCATCCCAAAAAGTGCACAACTCCGCTAAAGAAATTTCACTTCAAAAATTAACCTAAATCTATGCCGTGGCTGTTCTCGCCTAGTAAGATGTTCTGGAGTTTAAAACTCATAAGTGTATGATAAATTATTATAATAGAAAAATACTAGAAAAAATCGACTCGTGTCACAAGTGAATTCTCAGGCGGGAATCGAAACCACAAACTTTGGAAATCCGGTGCAATGCTCTCCCAATTGAGCTACCGAGCCTTGTGAACACTCGTCGAAATTTTCTATTACCTTTCTGATTTTACGCTGTAGGCCAGCGTTGTTTCATCAATGAGACGAACATCCTCTCTTATTCGAAAGAAACATGTTTGGGCAATCGATTAAGATGTAACAGTCATTTAATTTTATAATTTATATATATTTTTATGCATTTTTAATGAGATCTTATAAGATCAATTATTATAATAGAAAAATACTAGAAAAAATCGACTCGGGTTACAAGTGAATTCTGAGGCGGGAATCGAATTTTTCGGAGAGTTTTTCTAGTATTGTTCTATTATAATAATTTATCTAATAAGATAGCATTGAATATGCATAAAATATATAAAAATTATAAAAATCATTAGTGTATTTTTAACCATTAGACATTTTACTTTACAATCCAGCCAACGAAATCCTCAACAGCAACACTCTTCTCTACACTCAGAGAAATTAACCTTTCGCACCGACGGTCCTGGCTTCAAATCCCGGAAGGGGTAAATACGAGCATTTGTACCTGAGTCATGGGTGTTTCTATATATTTATACTAGCTCACCCAGCCACGCGTTGCTGTGTTATAAATTAAAATGATATCTATCCTATCTTTCAAGTAGGATTAAATTGCACACGGCGTACAAATTTGATTAAAATCGGTTAAGTAGTTTAGGAGTCCATCGCGGACAAACAACGTGACACGTAATTTATATATATTAAGATTAAGATTACATATCTATGTATCATATATGTATGTCTATCCGTTAACCTAGTACCCATAACACAAGCCTTACAGTGCCTACTTTGGGCTAGGCTAATTGGTGTGAATGTAAGAAATTTATTTTTCGGTTCAACGTAATCTGTAATCAAATCAAATAATTTATTTGTAGACACAGGTAGTTGTGATAATACAGATGGTGAAAAGTATGTTCTATCACTATGTTTGGCCATTTACAGGCAAACAAAATTTTTTAACTCGGTAAAAAAAATTAAAAATGACAAAAATGTTATACAATAATAAAATATATTATAAACGATATCAGTAAATGAAATAAACAATTTTAACAACATTATTAAATCTATAATCTAAGATCACAGTGGTTTGTGTGTTTGTCTGTCCGCTCTTTTCCCGCTCTTTTTCCATTGTATCAATAACGTTACCATAGTAACGCGTTAACCGTAAGTAGTTCGTCTAACGGACGCTAGATGGCACTAACGGACAAATATTTAATAATAGAAAAAAATTAAAGAATTTTGTCCACCCGTGCGAAGCCGGGACGGGCCGCTAGTCTATAATCTAAGAACACAAATTTGTTGTTTGTGTGTTTGTTTGTCCGCTCTTTTTCCCGCTTTTTTTCCATCGTATACGCGTTACCATAGCAACGCGTTACCGGGTCAGCTAGTAAAATATATAATAACAATAATAAGAGAAAATATATATAATTAAATCAGTCAAAATTAATATCAATTCGTATAAACTAACTAACTCTAATGTTAGATACCTAATTGCTATCATCTCTATCATCATCTCGATTCACCTATTGAATTCAACAAATTATAATTTTTTAACAAGATATTATGGCCTGGGGGGCAATCGCCATAAAAAAATTGTCTGTAAAGTCAGTTTACGGAAGATAATTTTACGTGATAGCGTCATAACAAAACATTAATGAAAAATTGCATACTTTTATGAATTGAATTGAATTATTATCACTGAATTATCATTATTTTGTATAATACAAAGAAGGAGTTAATATAATTGTTTTTTTTCGATAAATTAACATTAAGTTTTTGTAATAAACAATGGAAACCACATTAACTTTTCACTTCATGAAGTGGAAGAGAGATAGATGCGCCACAAGTCGAACGTTTAAGCCGATCGTGCCTCTCTATCGCTTGTTCCGCGCTCTCGCTTGCACGCTCGGCTCAGGCGGAACGTTACACTTTTCCGTGCGTGCAGCCGGCGTTCATAGATTTATAAAACGTTATCACGTCAAAATATGCAGTTGGATTGGAATTTAACTACTGCTGAACTTCAACTTTTACTACATTTCGTATCGCGGTAATGATTTAACAGATGGTTGAGGCGCAACCCTATTGAAGTTGGAATGCTGTGAGCAACAATTTTTTCGAACTAAAGTACTACGTAATACTTACAATACTAGGTGACATCTCTTTTGTTTCTAATGCGTCTATGATCCAGCTTCTTTGTTTCAACTGTCGAGTAAAAATTAGCGCGATACCGATTTCGTCCAAAGTTGGATTGCAATAAAAATTAGATTAGAATTGAACCTCTTCGGTTCACATTGAAAAATAGCAAATTTGCCTCCTGGATTCTCGTCCTTTAAGCCATTTCTTAACCCTTTCCGTGCCAGCTACGAGAATACTCGTAGTGCGTAACATGATGCCGACTACGAGTATGCTCGTGGATTTTTTTGGGCATCCTATACAAAAAAAATATTTCTTGGCACTACAAGTAAGATCGGTTTTTTAGAGTTTGGCATTAGGAATAAAAATTCATGTTAAGTGTTTAAATAGTATTTTATAGTAAATAATAATATTCAGTTGTCTTTTCTTAATTAGATGGTGTTCAATGATGAACGCCGATTCATGAATGATAACCATTGTAAAGAGCCCAATAGTTAGTGTCCTTTGTCACTCAGAGATGGCGCTGTACCGCTCTGAATCGCGGTTGCAAAATTGTTTCGCGTTATATATAGGGTTCTTGAATTTGTATAAAAATACAACCTTTGCCATTACATCGTTACTGACAGACGCCCCTGACTCACTATCGCTCGCTGTGGAAAGCCTCTCTATGGCTCACACGAACGCTAGTATTTAGGTCTTAGCTAGTTTAGACTATAACAAGGAGCGGCCTTATGCAGCTCGATCCCACATTACACGGTCTCCACCCACTTGGGGTGGGGGACGCTCTCTCGCGCATGCGCTAGTTAGTAACTAGTGCGGCGCTGCGCCGCCGAGGGCTTTCCGAGGCGGTCGCTTAGGTCGAACCTTAACAGCCTCATCGGCTAAAGGTACTTGCTACTACTTAGGTAGGGTGTGGTGTTTAGTCAGTCTAGCCTGACATAACAACTTGTGGCTTAGCCATAGAAGGATCCACCACGTTAAAAAAAAAAAGCAATTTTTTCACCGACCTTTTTGGGACTCGTACAACCATAATCATTAATTTATTTGTTACAAACACGGTAATTGCTGATAGATATTATTAAATTGTATATCGTGTTTCGTATATTATCTACTAAGCATGTAAATTAATATAGTCTTGTCGAAATCACAATATCGAGCAAGACTATAAAATAGATGATAAATTTATTTTTCATGAACAATGAAATACAACCTTTCACTAGCTTTCAGTAATGGTGTGTGGTTTACTGACAAGGAAAAGATAACTTCCGCTGCTTTATTCTACTTGCCAACACTCGTGTATGTACAAACATTTAGTGATTAATAATCCACCATTATTACAACGAATATCCATCACAACATAATTTTTTACAAGAAAACCACTAGAATGACGTTTCCCATTTATTCCGTAAATTGCTAATATAGGTCAACCGCTTACATGAATCTTCGCCCGCGCGGTACAGGGGTGCGGGGGTACAGTGACAAAAGGAGGTAGGGTCGACTGGAGTAAATATAAGACACTCAATATTTTAGATAAAAATAAGACACGATTGGTAACACTCAAAAACTCTGATAATTTATTCCTATTTCATTTAAGAGAATTCTTATTCACTAATTTTCAATGTTACAAATTTTTGAAATATTTTATTAAAAAATAAACTAATAAAAAGATTCGTATTATTTTATCCCTACTTTGTTTTAAAATTACATACTTGCTTCTAGAACACTCATAGCAAAGAAATTGTGAGCTGTCTTATTTTTAATCAATACTGTTTCATATTTACCCCAAATTAATGGAAAAAATGAGACACAAATTTTGTATTAAAATACAAACATTATATAGATCACAGTTAAATTAATAGTAGTGTGAGAAAGATAGTCCAAGTTTGAACATTTTATGAGACCAAAACGTTATTTACAAATTTTTAGAAGCATGAAAATCCAAAAGTTGTTATTTCAGTCCCATATTTACCCCACTTGACCCTACGAAGAAAAGGAAGAGGGAGCGCACTATGCTCTTCTGCCACACGCTCATCTCTCTATCTTCTTTGTCACCACACCCCCGCGTCCCTGTACCGCGTAGGCAAACGCTAATTTAAGCGGTCCACTTATAGAATTAATTTGCGGGAATTGGGCAGCGTCATTTTAGTGGTTTTGCTTTTCTTGTTAAAATTTGTTTTGTGGTGGATATTAGTAATAATGGCGTATTATTAACTTAGGCGAGACCAAAGCACTCTTCGTAGTTGCTGGTATAACCCGGCCACGCGTTACTGGTATGGTAACACACACACACAAAGTATTGTCATAATATAATGTATGATATTTCTTACATTCACACCAATTTGCCTAGCCCAAAGTAAGCATTGTAAGGCTTGTGTTATAGATACTAGGATAACAGATAAAAATATATATATGATACATAGATATGTAATATTAATAGAAATATGTATAAAAACCCATGACTCAGGTACAAATGCTCGTAACATAATCACTTATTATATATACATTATTGCTATATAAATTCCTATTATTTTATCAACAATAAATATGATAAATATTTATTATATTGCATTATCTTATTTATCAGTCAATGATAAAACAAATATTTACTATCAGAAGAAAATGATCTTTTGAAGAATTCTTATATAAGTGAATTATTTGACATGTAGTGAAAGCCACTTAAACTGGCTAGCTAATATCTTTCGATTATTCTTCATATTATTATACTTATCTCGTTTATATTTTCTTTACTTAGAGCAATGTTTTTATATAGATAGATAATGTATTTATTTGATACTACAGACACACAAAGAGATTTTTTTTTTCAAGTGAAAACTTCTTTAGCATTAAGATATAAAATACGTGTGTAAAAAACAACCACGCCTCCGAGCCCTCAGATGGGATTCGAACCCACACACACGTTTTTACACACGTATTTTATATCTTATAGAAATATTGCATTGTGAATGCAAAAAAAATTAAATTAAAAACATAATTATAGCTGGTTCCATCTTAATCGATTGTTTAATATTTGTAAAAATATTACTTTCGATGTTGAAGGTAGTTAGCGTTCAACATTGGTGGAACGATACTAGCTCATAGTAAAAGTTGAAATACGTTTGTAAAATTCGACACGTTTGCCAGCGTCTCGGTAGCTCAGCGGTCAGAGCAGTCGCCCGGATAGCGAAAGGTCGTGGGTTCGAATCCCATCTGAGGGCTCGGAGGCGTGGTTGTTTTTTACACACGTATTTTATATCTTATAGAAATATTGCATTGTGAATACAAAAAATTAAATTCAAAACATTCTTTAGCATTGTTGCGACTTGAAAGTACAATAGATGAAACGAAAAAGCGACAATAAAAAGAGACAAACACATAATCATAAGGTTTATGTAGGAGAAAGTGAGATAGGAAGCATTATGTATGTGTTAATACGTGTTTGTGTGCGCATGCGTAGTACAAAGCTTGAGAGAAGGCATCACAACAACCGTGGTATTTTGTATACGTGTATGAATTATTTTTGAAGATTTCACTTATACCACGTGTGAATTGTACACATGCGTTTTTTTTAATTGTGTATCGGTAAGCGCTCGATCGTTATCTCGCCCGATGGTAAGCGGCGAAGAGATTTAAAATGTGACGCGCTTGCCTAGGAGATGCCTATTCACTCTTGACTTGAAGACCCCTAAATTGTATTTATCAGGAATCACAGACTCAACTCTTTGGTTCCACTCTTTATCGGTACGGCTCACAAAATTCGAACCAAAACGCTTTTTGTTTTTCTGGTAGGCCTTGTGAAAAATGGGGACAGTGTAATAAGGCTGTGCAATTCTGCTGCACACTCTCCGAAATGTATCCTATAAAAAATCGGATGGGGCAGCTACTTTTTGTCAATGCTCAAGGCTTTTGAGCTTTTTTTAAAAACCAGCGTCATTGCCGATAAGTCTCTTGGCCTCTCCATTAATGGAGTCAAGCGTCTGGAATATTGGGCGAAACCGCCTTAAGGATGAGAACAATACTCCATACACAATCGAATTTGCGCTTGGTAAAGGGTGAGCAACTGTTCCGACGCGAAGTACCTTCTCACCTTCACCTGAATGCCAAGTTTTTTTGAAGCTAATTAAGAATACGTCCCTATTTTAAGAATAAAAAATCCTTATTCATGTTTAGTTTTTTAAAATTTTTGTCTGACACAAAAACACCCAGCGCCATCTTTCGCATACCTCTAGAACTAAATAGCGTAAGCTATCATTCCACTTCTTACGTATTTTAAAAAACACATCGTTACTATGTTTTAAAAAACACCCAGCGCCATCTATCGCATACCTCAAGAACTAAATAACGTAACTAATGCTTATACCAATTAGTAATTCTTTGACTTTAGTGATTTTTTATTTTTTTATTTTATTTATTTAGTACACAAACAGGTTACAGTTTATTATTCCATTGAAATGATAATAAATTAAATTAGATAAGTACTAGACTCTAACCCTTAACAGTGTACATAGCAGGCATGAACGGATGAGTTACCAAGTTGAACCACATAAACTTAAATATGTACATTTAAAATTACGGAATAAAATTAAAATTACAATAAGATTTAAAACAAAATATGCGCTATTTGTTTAAGATTAAATTCATTGTTACAATTTATATTGATTTTAAAATCAAATAAATAATAAGAATTGAAAATATATAATAAAAATTGAAAATGATAGAAAAAAAAAACAAAATAATAAGATTATTAAATTACTGGGAATACTGAAGTACCGTTAAAATATAATATTAAACATATACTAAAATATTAAACATAATATATTAAACTAAAAAAGGCACAGTGCTTTATCTATACTACGGCGAAACGAGTACAAATTGCGCTGGAAAATGTCGACTTCCGGATTTCGCGACGATAATTCATCGTACAGGCGGCACATTCTGACTAGAGGATTGTAAAATGAGGTGTTATTTTTAAAAACCTCCAGTCTGAAGAGTTTAGGTCGACGAAATCTGTAATTAATGTTAAAATTAATTTGGAACAGCAAACTCGAGCAATCAATCTTGGAGTGGACTATTTTATGCAACAGGAGGAGATCATATCTTTTACGTCGAACTTCAAGACTGTTCACTTTGAATCTGGCTAAACGCTCGGCATAATTACTGAATCTGCGACTGACTCCAAGGCGATAGCACATTTTTTTCAGGCGATTTCAGGATAAGTAGACGTAAAAAAAACAATTTAGACGATAAAACAAATTGTACGTCATCCCTCGGGAATTCCTCATTTTCGGGGATTCATTATCGTATCATTTAGCTTCTAAATTTACATGTTTATATTCATTTGCAATATTTTACGTTGTTTTAAACGACACACAGCGCCATCTACAATCCATCCATCAAGCAAACAATATTTTTGTTTTTCTTCGGGAATATCAATTTTTTTCCAGGATAAAAAGTACCCTATTATTTAATCCGGACTTTTATCTTTGCGTCTGCAAAATTTCAAAGCAATCGGTTCAGTAGTTACGGCGTGAAAGCGGAACAAACAAACAAACAAACTCACTTTCCGATTTATAATATTAGTAAGGATACATAATTAAGTTTGTTTGTTCGTCTTTCACGCCTTAACTACTCATTCGATAATCATGAAATTTTGTCTACATTTTCGCCAGGGGTATAGAAAAGAACATAGAATACCTTTTACCCAGAAAAAAGTACTGTTCCTAAGGGTAGTCTACATTAACGCGAGCGAAGCCGCGGGTAAAAACTAGTATATAATAAAATTAGTTTTGTCCAGGTCTACATTGTAACATAGTAATTTACTCGCTGCTTTTTATAAAGTAATTTTTGCTCTCATGTTACACTTCACTATCTGGCAACACTGCTTTTTTCCAGCATGTACAACTACGGCGAAGGTTCCGCCCGCACCAGGCAATACCAGGGCTACCCTTATACAGATCCATTGGTGATAGATGTCCCGACCATAGACTCAGCGACCGCAGCCAGATACAACAATTTGCCCAGAAGACCCCCAGAGCCCAAGGTCAAGGTGAAGGCAAGAGATAGACCTGTGGTGTTTATCGACATTCCATGTGGTAGTTCTGTGTCTCAGGTATGTGTATTCTAATATTTATGTTCCTATGTGTATTGTCCCAAAAATATATTAAAATGTGATGTTCCCTGTATCTTATTGCAATGTTCAGGGATACTTACTTTAAGTACAGATACTTGTTGACTTTGTTGTAATCAACGAAATAATTATATCATAACGCTATTAGTATTGTCATAACAAAATAATTTTGTTTTTTTGTGTGGATTGTGTATGGTGACGACGTATTATATTGTAAATGTCGTTACTTCTGTTAAAGCTGACGAGTTTCTTGCGCCCTTTCTTCTTGTCAGTTAAAAGACGTCCTGAATGGGTGATAGGTAAAAATATTGGACGATTCAGAACTACTTATTTTTAAGTGCATTTATTTTTAGTTTCATTATTAGTTATTTTTATTTTAATTTTTTTTTTTATATTTATATTTATAAAACTCAGTTTTTATACTAGGACGAAAGAAGAATTATAATTTATTAAACTTTAAAGGCGTCTGGCGAGGTTGGGACTATTAATAGGAGTGGGGTGCGTGGTAGCGGACTGACAAGTAGATAAAACCTAAATGCTACAGACTTAAAAAAATCCGAGTTTGTCAAATAGGTCAATATTTGTGGCTCTAGAGGTTTAATATTTACAATAAAAATTTCTTCCTCAGCCTAATGCTTCTTCCTCGAGGAGAGAAGACCAAGAGTCGTCGCGGGGGGAAGACCAAGAGTCCTCGACGAGGGAAGACCAAGAGTCCTCGAAGGTGGATCCTGATAAAAATCCAATGGTTTACATCGATCTACCAGAAAGCAGCGGCAGCGCTGTAGCAGACAGAAGAACAGTGGAAAACGTGCACGAAGAATTTGTACAGGTAAAGCCTTCTCACATCAAATTATCCTAATGTTTGTTTGTTACACTTATAAGCCTTAACTACTCAACCGTTTATCATGAAATTTTGTAAGGGGTACAGAAAAAGACATAGCGTACCCTTCATCCAGAAAGAAAGGATTGTTTCAGGCGCGCACCAATCTGCTGCTGTAGGCACAACTCATACGCGCTATCGCGATCCTTAACTCAATATCTGAAGAAGTAGACCTATTTGCTGGTTCTCTGAGCAAATTCACAAGGGTTTTACATTTATGTGTAGTTATAAATCACATTGATCTACTCGTATACACTACTATCGCATAAGTGTACAACTGGAATGGTCAATTCAATGGTAATTGAAAATGGACGGGTTATAAGTTCTGGGAAATACAGACGCAGGGAGTTCCACTCCTTTGCTGTGCGCATTATGAAGGATGTTGAAAAGCGCTTGGTGCGACAGGTAGGAATAGCAACCAAAAAAGGGTGGTAGCCCGCAATGCGTCTGGATGTCCGATGGAAAAAAGGAGATGGCGGTATGAGCAAATGCAGCTCTTGAGCACACTCTGCAAAGTACAGTCTGTAGAAGACCGACAGACGGGTAACTTTGCGGCGATGAGCTAGGGTGTGAGTTTTGTTGAACTAATAAATAACTTTAAGCACAAGCCACCGGTAAAAACTAGTACATTATAAAATAAAAAACTCAGTAATACTAAATAATGATTTAACTGATATAATTTTAAGAAGCGGAGCGAATTTGAATCTTATCGATGTACCCGGCGTTTAACCTGCCCCCCACGAAAAGTTAGTGGGAAATATTATATTGTAAGACGCATTTGATCAAATGTAAACAACACATCACAAATTCAACAATCACTTGGTGGAATTCCGATAGAAAACCTTGATATCTAGCTTGAATAAAACAACTTTTTTACGGATTTTCGCATGATTTCTTTTATATTTAATCTTGACGTTTCGACTCCTTTGCACGAGCCGTGAAGGCAATGGTCGTCATATATTTTCTACTACCTTCACAAAAATTTTTAATCGGGCACGTTCCAAACTGTTAAAAAAAATTAATAGTTGATGTCTACAATATGAAGACGCTGTGATGTGATGTATGCTGTGAGACCATGACAGTTGCATTAGTGAGTTTAGCTAGATTCCAAAAGGAATGCATCGTTGGGCTATGCCGCTGCCGGTCATGGATCTGCTGGATCAGTTAAAGTTTACGATATTTTCACTTTGTAAATCAACAGTTTATATCTCTATATCGAGGAAAAATATCATTCAATCAAAAAGAACCATTTCCAACGTCGTAATAAGGAATAAATCAGACTGCGCGCTATAGAGCATTATATAATGCTTGCGGATTTTAGGTATCGTTGTCGCGCGCATGATATAATGCTCTCGGGTTTTAAGGGGTCAATTAAGGCGTCACTTTGAAATGTGTCTCATAACACAGGCATTTACCCTGTAATAAGTGATGGTCTGATTGGTTGTCCAATAAATAAATAAAGTAACAGGACTTTTACAATGAAAATATATGACGACCATTGCCTTAGTCATCCTGTGATCACGGCTCCTGTAAAAGAGTCGAAACGTCAGGATTAAATATAAAATAAAATATGCGCAAAATCTGTAAACTTGTTTCATCCAAATAGGTAATGTGCGCGGAAGTGTAAGAACTAAATATATCTAGCTTTCTTCCGCAAACAATTCAAAATTCAGATTTAGCACACGGTGCTACGGGTTGTACGATAACAACTCCTAGTGAAGCTCTATATGGGGGCAAAACACAGTATAGAGTTAGTAAAATAAAAATATATAGCTTACTTCCGCAAAACTCAAGCAGTGTGCACCGCCCGCCCGCCCGGAGTGTGGTTAGTGCTCGTTATTGCACGGTCTAACACAGTGGCTCTCAACCTTTTTGGGATCACGGAACACTTTTAAGTGGTCTCGATTTTGGCGGAACACCATTATCATAAAATTTGTAAATCTAATGTAAATCACACAAAATAATTGGAAGATTAATATTTAATTGAAATAAAGATATATATTACATGGTAACTTATTTTAATGAGAAATTTGCGCTTGACGACCTTTACAAATTTCCTCAAGGTTGGGTCTTATGTAAGAGAGCGCTACTCTCATTTCTTCTTCTAAATTGGTAAGTCTTTCTCTTTTTTTGCTTTTAATATTTGTTAGAGTTGAAAATCCAAGTTCGCACAGATAGGACGTCGAAAAGAGCAACAAGATATTCAACGCTCGTTTTGCAATAAATGGATGTTCATTCTCGATGGAAATCCAAAACCTTTCCACTCCTTCTTCTTTGAATTTTAGTTGTAACGTTCGATCCGTTGATATATTAATAAACTCATCTGCTTCCTGAATAGAAAAATCTTGGTTCATTATATCAAATTCACCAAATGGATTTCGCGCCCAATCAAAGTCTTCAATATTAAGAGATGGAAAGTAATGAGTTATTTTGTCTTGCAATATTGACAAATGCTCTGCCACATTTGAAATCATTTCGTTAATGTTAACAATATTTTCCGTTGCTAATAACGGAAACATATCAAATTTGCGATTTTGAGCAATACGATTTTTCCAAAGCAAAAGCTTTTTCTGGAAAGCTAGCAATTTGTCTGTGGATGTCAGAATATTTTCATTTTTTCCTTGAAGAGATGTATTGACTGAATTTAAGTAGCTGAAGATATCGGCTAAATATGCTAGCTTAGTACACCATGCATCATTTTCCAAATATTTTACGTATACATCATTACCCTCTTGTCTAAAAAAAACTAGCAATTCCTGTTTCAACTCATGAACTCGGGTTAGCACTTTTCCTCTTGAGAGCCACCTCACTTCAGAGTGCAAAAGCAAACATTCATATTTGGATTCCATGGTGTTACAAAGTTGTTTGAACATACGGGTTTTTAATGGTCTCGATTTAATATAATTCACCATATGTACGACTTGATCCAAAACAGACTTTAAGTTTGCTGGTAGACTCTTCGAAATCAAAGATTCCCTGTGCAGAAAGCAGTGAGTAGAGACAATATTTGAATTTATTGCTTTAACTCGACTACAAAATCCCTTAATACTGCCACGCATGGCTGGAGCTCCATCAGTACAGATTCCTGCGCAATTTTCCCAGGATAATTTCCATTCTTCCAAATAAGATGATACTGAATTAAATATGTCTTCTCCAGTTGCGTGACCAATAAGTTCCTTGCAGAATAAAAACTGATTTATTATTTCAGTGTCGTCAACAAAGCGAATAAATCCGATTAATTGGGCTTTGCCACTTATGTCAGTGGATTCGTCAATTTGCAGCGCAAAATTTTTTGTACTTAATTTCGCCGTCACTGCGTTCTCTATAAAACCTGACATATCTATAATTCTTCTTTTTATCGTATCGTCCGAAACGGGAATTTTTAGGACGTCTCGCTGCGCTTCATTGCCAAACATAATCTTAACAATTTCTAAACATGCGGGCAAAATTAGCGATTCTGCGATATCATGCGGCTTTTGCTTCAATGCAATTAGTTCTGCCACTTTATAAGAAGCGATTTGCGCTTTATCCGAAATTGTAACGCTCTTTCGAAAGCATGTTGCTTGCACTTCTTGATTTTTCAGCAATCTTTCGAAATAATCTTTACCTTTCGAAGTTAGACAAGAATGTTTTGTTGAAAGGTGTCGCTGTAACTTAGCTGGGACCATTGCACTGTTAGCCAATTTTTCACCACATACAATACATCTCGGAATAGGAACATCTTGACTACCGCTCCATGTAAAACCAAACTTCAGATATTCTTCCGAATAATGCCGAACTGATTCGGATATCTTTTTACGTTTATTTTCGGCATTTTTGTTGCCTTGCATATCTCCTTCAATTGAAGAAGACCTGCTTGTACTCGCCCCAACATTAACCTCACTTCCAGTCTTTCTTTTCAAAAATTTGTCCATATTTCAGATTTAAAAGTCTTGTATAAATGCTAAAATAAGCAACTAAAAAAGATAAGAATACTGTTAAAACTACACAACTTGCATTTCATCTTACCAATTTCCAACAATATAAAATATATATATATATATATATATACAATAAAAAACACACTCACGAAAACTAGATATTTATATTAAATTATGGCTGAACCGCAGATCGAAATTGCGCTTTTGTTATTTACGTACGAAGAAAGAGAAACAGCACGAAATCAACACTACGTAGCGCTCCCTGCGTTATCGAGTACACTAGAAATTTAGTAGTATTCCCCGGAGTAACTCCAAACGCAGTGTTGCCGACAGTAATTTGCTAAAATCCCCAAACGCATTGTCGAAATTCCCCACGTTTGGGGAAAGAAAAATGATAATTCCCCACATATTCCCCACAGAAATAAAACAACCAAAAATGTAGGTAAAGTTCGGTCTCTGTGAGAATGCATTTCTGACGTATGTCAGATATCACTAGTGTCACATTCACTGTAAAGTTCTTTTTAATATCTATATTTTCTAATTATATTTTTCGTTACGTTGAAGAGCAAATACCATCGGCAAATACAAATACATGCATCCAAAGTTACATTGTTTATTGAATCAACCAGTCAGAAAAAAAAAGAAATTGCAGAAAATTTATCATTGGCTATGTAAAATAATACAGAAAAATGTTGAATATATGCAATTGAAGTTGTTGAAAATTTTTAAATTATTTTAACGTTTCCGATGACAGGTTTTAAGTTCAGCTCTGAAATGAATAATGATAAATTTGTAAACTTCTGAAAATAAATTAAATTTTCAAATATAATTCCTCTATTGAACCCTTCAAGATCATAAAATCTTTAATCACTCAGGCATATATATGACAGGTTTAAATAAATAAAAAAACGAAGATTTCACAAAAATTAATGTCTTATTATTAGGAATCTTCACAGTAATTGGCATAGTAAATGGAAATGACGTAAATTGAAGTGAGATAAAATTGTTGCTAATGACCATACTGTTATCCCCATTTATTTATTTATTTATATTATTATTTTCTTATTTATTTCATATTGTTACGATACAGGGACACTGATTTGAACGAAATTGGATGTTTCGTTTTTGAGTTTTGTTGCAGAAACATTAAACAAGCCTGCAAAAGCTTAACGTGAACACATTATGAAACATAAGATAAAAATTATCTTTGAACATCAATTCGGTTATTGTATAAATTATATATAAAGACAAGTATTTTAATTATTAAATTATTATGAATATGAAATTTATATATTTAAAAAATTAATAACAAATGTAATATTTGTCGTTGGGCAAATGACTCTCGTGCATGTCTGACGATAAGAACAATCAAGTTAGTCTAGCTAAGCGTCGAACTTGGATGGGTGACCCATGTTTTTATTTTTTACAGAAATTAAAAAAAATATTTTTTCCCGCTAGATAGAGCTACTTGAAAGCTAAATTCTGCCGGTAGGTCGCGACATATTCCATGTGATTTTTATTTCTGCCACTAGGCGGCGATAATAGATAATACTTAACGTTAAATTCACCGCAAGTTTCCGTCAAATTTTACTCTCCAGATTCTGCTGTAAACTTGACGTCAAAATACGGCAGTAGTTGGACGGCAACTTGACCATTATTCTGACGTCAACTTACGGAATAAAAGGCTATCAGGGAAATCAATCAAGACTAGCAGAAATTTGATGTTAAATATCGCGTATTTGTGTTCATACTTAAAATCCCCGCATTTTCCCCGAATTGAAGCTCTCCCCACACATTCCCCAATCAGCTTTGCTTTCCCCGCAGTTTGGGGAATTCCCCACAGATCGGCAACACTGTCCAAACGACGTAACTGCGTCGTTCGATAATTACACTGTTAATATTATTGACTGTTCCGCGAAAATTTAGAATAATATTGAATATTTTTGTTAAATTTCAAATAATTAACAAAACTATGTAGTATTTATTTTATAGTAATAAAAAAAATTACTGTTTCTTATTATATTATATTCAAAATTTTCGAGGAACACCTGGGACAGGAACCGCCGTTCCGCGGAACACCAGTGTTCCGCGGAACGGCGGTTGAGAACCACTGGTCTAACAGCTCCTGATGATGCTCCGTGTGGGGGCGAAACACGTGTCGAGTAGTTGGTGAAGGTGTCGGTATCTGCATTTATTTGCGGGCGGGCGGGCGGTGCACACTGCTTGAGTTTTGCGGAAGTAAGCTACATATTTTTATTTTACTAATGGATATGGACTTCCGCCAAGTAACGCCTGATTCTATCAAATACAGTATAGAGTAGTTGATGAAGGTGCAAGTTATATCGCTGTTGGTGTCTGCATTTATTTGCTGTTAACATGTGCATTTTTGCGGGGAGGCGGGCATTGCATCTTGAATGTGTTGCGGAAGCTAGACATTTTGGTTTTATATATAAACATTATTAACGACGTCCGTGGTCGAATCGCATACCGGTTTTATGGTAATATCCAGGATTCGATCCTCGGCCGGGTTTATTAAAAAAACGAACTTTTGTTTGGTTCGGGTCTGGGTGTTAGGGTACCGTCGTTGTGTTGTTATGATCAATTTTGTCTAATATTTATAATTTCTAGCTGACCGGCCACGCGTTACTGTTGCTCAGTTATTATAATAGATGTCGCTGTACCGAAATCAATCGCGCTAACGTTTCGGTTATACGACTACACATATAGCTAACCGTTCTTAGCCTTCTTAAATGTTATTCTTAAGATTTTACTGACAATATAAAAACAGCGCTTAGAAAACCTCTTCGGTATCCCACTGACGCTTTATACGAAGAGGCTGGTGTTTTGAGTGTCCGGAAGTTGTACATCGTTAGGCTAGTGTCTGCCGTCCACAAAACCGTATTAAATTCAGACAAATATGTCGAGTTGTCAAAAAATCGCATCTTTAAGCTACCCAATATTCGCACGGCTACTTCGTTTGCTCATCATTTTGGAATCTTTCTGTCTTCCTTTATTTATAATAAATTAGCTAGTATTTGCAGTCTTAAAGATTGTTCTGTAAGGGAAACCAAAACTCAAATCGCCAATACCTTACTGGAGTTGAGTTATTTGGAAACTGAAGATGTTCTAAAAGTCATCAAATAAGACTGCAGCAATCTCACACACACGTACACACATAATGCACGCACACCATGCACACGAACACACACATCCACATTTCCTTTTTTATTTTTATTTTCATTTTATAATTAGGTTGTTTATACCTTATTTCATTTAAATTATTAACTAATGGTGTCCTATTTTGCCGCAATTTGCTATGAAAACCGATTATTTTCCCCACAGGACAGGCTATGCCTAGTGTGGGGAATAGAGATCTTTGTATGTATAAGGCTTATTGAAATAAAGATTATTATTATTATTAATATAGTAACAAACACACACACACAAAGGATAAACGACTTTTGAAACGCTACAGTTTCACTAACTTACATGTAAAATAATAGTAGTTTATGATACTGTTGCATAATAAGGGTTCTTATAACATGAGTGTGTTTTAAAAAAACGAGCCGTAGGCGAGTTTTTTTATAGCATCACACGAGTGTTATAAGACCAAGTTATGTACAGTGTCATACACTACTTTATCTACTCTCATACTATAATATGTAAAACAATATTGCAAATAAAACGCTGAATATAACAACAAATTTATTTAAATGTCAAATGTTGGCGCCAAGGTGCAAACATCAATTGCGCATGCGTGTTGCGTCGGTCGTCGAGGACTCGTTCATTGAAACCTTTTTAAAGTAGAGGTTCAACCTCCTTGGTCCAGCTGGAGGTTGTATAGGTGTATCGTTATGATAAAAAAGTTATATTATGTTACAGGTGTCCATACAAGACCTGTATCGTAATGAAACTTTTTTTTTATTATTTTTGGCCTGTACGTAATGTTTGTCATAAGCATTTTGTTTTCAGTTTTAGAATCTTTGTATTATAGTATTAGAGTAGATAAAGGTATTTAATTGTTTCTTCTTTGATTACAGCAAACGATATTCTACGATCCATTCGAAGATAGAAGGATCGGGGAGGATCAATCTGATCCTGAGGATAGCGCAGACAGAGCTGGTACATCCAAGTCCACAGAAACTCACCGGCCAACACCACCAGATACCTTACAATTGAGCTCTCCGAATAGAGGTAAAGTTGAAGGGGTACCTTTTCTAATGCCAACGTTGCCCACGATATTTATTTATTTGGACTATCCACAAAGTATTTCTTACGTTTACACCAATCAGCCTAGCCCAAAGTAAGCACTATAAGGCTTGTGTTATGGATACTAGAGTAACGGATAGACATACCTATATGATACATAGGATATGAAATATTCATAGCAATAGAATACCCATGACACAGGTACAAATGCTTGTATTCATCACACAAACATCTGCCCCTTCCGGGACTTGACCCAGAACCGTCGGTGCGAAAGGTAGGATCGCTACCGTGGACCAAACGGTCGTCTAGTAACAAATTGTTATGCTATAATAAAGTTACTTGGTGCATGCAATTCTACTTACAGATAACCATAGCATTCGCTATCAATATTCAGGTCACGAACTTCTTGTACTTGCTCTATTTTAGTGTTATTAAGAACGTGTTTAGATATATATATGACGGCGAGGCCTCACGCCGGTCATCGGAATGCTCTTTATAATCCATGACGAGTTGCAGTGATCGTCAAAATAGGAGCGCGTATGGATGAAGGATAGACTCCTTTATTATTTAAAACCACTTGCGATCTAAAATCGCAAATGATGCACGAGATTTCGATAGATGAAAAACGTGGTGATCCCCAAGATGGCGTGACAACCTCCTTGCGTGGCGGTCCAACCAAAAGTGACGTCCCGCTCGGTATAAACTATGAAGTAAACGTTATAGCTTTATAGCGTGCTAACGTCACTATAAACTAACTGTTTCACGCTTATAGCATGCTAACTAAACGTTTTACACTTATAGCAGGCTGACAGTCTGTGCTTCTCAAAAGTCATCTCAGAAACGTTTAGTGTTGCCAACTTGCAACGTCTCCTTAAAGTCACGCCATCTAGGATTTCACCCAGGTACTAACCTGACGATTTCCATTTGATAAAATCGTACTTTGTAAACAAATCCTTACTGACAAACATTATTTTAAGCTTAACCTCTAGAGTTTAATTTTAATTTTTAGTTTGACGACCGTTTGGTGCAACGGTAGCGATCCTGCCTTTCGCACCGACGGTCCTGGGTTCAAATCCCGGAAGGGGCAGATGTTTGTATGATGAATACGAGCATTTGTACCTGTGTCATGGGTATTCTATTGCTATGAATATTACATATCCTATGTATCATATAGGTATGTCTATCCGTTACTCTAGTATCCATAACACAAGCCTTACAGTGCTTACTTTGGGCTAGGCTGATTGGTGTAAACGTAAGAAATATTTATTTATTTATTTATTTAATTGAAATAATCGATTGCTTCGACATATATATATCTTTTTTTCTTATTATGTCTACCTTTTTTAGCAGAAATTAAAAATTCATAATTTTAGAACACAGACTAATAATCATTTGGCATAATTTGAAATAGTTTGCTGTTATAATAATCTCTGTGCTTGGTAGACAAATCGGAGATCACAGTGGGACTATTGTTCAGACTTATTTTTTCAATGGATTTCGCTCATGATCCCAATCAAGCCGGGGCCCCAGACAGGATCTCCAATGAAGCGAGCTAATCCAGAAGGTGCCTTTTCACCCCGGCTTTGAAAACAGACGGTTTATAAGTACTCGGAAATACGGACGCAGGGAGAGAGTTCCACGCATTATAAAGGTGTTGAGAAGCGCTTAGTGCTTATTATGATTTCTATGAGGCATATGGTGATAACCAGTATCATTGAATGCCTTAAACGACACCCCGCCGCAAAGTTGCCTGTCTGTCGGTCTTCTACAGATTGTATTTTGGAGAGTGTGCTCAGGAGCTACATATGCTCATACCGCCATTACGTTTCTTCCATCGGACATTCAGACGCACTGCGGGCTACCACCCTTTCTTGGTTGCTATTCCTACCTGTAGCACCAAGCGCTTCTAAACTTATTTTATAATGCGCACAGCAAAGGAGTGGAACTCCCTCCCTGCGTCTGTATTTCCGAGAACTTATAACCAGTCTGTTTTTAAAGCCAGGGTGGTTAGGCACCTTCTGGGTTAGCTTGTTCCATTGTGGATTCTGTCTTGGTCCCCGGGCTTGATTGGGTTCAAGAGCGAACCCATTAAAAAAAAAGAAAGTGTAAAGAATTTTGCTATTCTACTCTGCCGGACACCACAGATTCCTGGCTCTGCATCCTCACGAATAGAGCGTGTTATTTGATATTTAGTTTTTACACTTCCGCGCATATTACACGTTTAAATAAAGTAACTTTTTCAAGGATTATTGGGCATAGTTTATATATTTATCCTGAAATTTCGACTCCTTTATAGGAACCGTGATCACAGGATAACTAAGACAATGATCGTCAAACATGTTCTACTACCTTCGCAATAATTTTAATCGGGCACGTTTCTTACTGTCAAAAATTTATATAAATCAAAATTGTTTTATTTTGCTTTTTATCGATTACTGTAAACTACTAAGTCTACCAGTTCGGAAATTGGAAAGCTATTCCGAGGTGAGCCGGATCGATCTGTGCGCAATAATCCGTGAAAAAATTGATTTAGTTGCATTAATTGATGTTTAATTGAGCTTTATTGCGTCAGAAAATTAACAAAAATTTCTTTACCTTCCAGATCAAGCAAATTCACATCTACCAGCTTCCTACTTAAAAGAATCTTTAGTATACGGTCCTGTAACATCACCCAATATTGTACACCCTGAACCACCACCAGCTTATACTGAGAGAGATACAACCCCAAACAATACGCCGGTGACCCCAGTACTTGTTCCTGATGCAACTCCATTACCGGTGTCGGCGGCGGAAGCAACGCCGGCTGAAGTTAACCAGACACAAGTTATAATACCTCCTGGTATGTATTTTACAAGGTTTTTATAGCAAGGTAACTTGGAGGGTCCAGACGCGATAGAGGGAGGTACTGAATCCGGATTTCTTTTTAATGAGTTTTCTATTGATCCCAATCAAACCCGGAAGCCAAGACATTATCCACGATGGAGCGAGCTAACCCATAAGGTGCCTAATCACCCTTGCTTTTAAAACGGACGGGTATAATTACCATTCGGTAATAAAGACGCAAGTAGAGAGTTCCACTCCTCTGCTGTGCGCATTATAAAGTACTCACATGAATATCTGTTTTTAATATCCGGATTCCAAATTTATCATTTTAGCTAAAATGTGTGTAATTAATATTTTGTTTTAAACAAAAATCAGGAAAAGGTGTGTCCAATTTTTACATATTTTAATGGATAAAACGGATGCTTAAAAATTTTCATTTTGAATAAATTAACATTTCAGAGTGCAATCCGAACCGGAAGTTATTGTACTGCATGTATTGCGGTGCGAGGGGCCATTCTGTTGTCTCAAAGCAGGCTGGTTTGGTCACCCATATCATAGCAACCATTTGCGTTCTTATCGGGTAAGTCTTATGAAATAAAATAGCATATCAACAGGTTTAGAGATTTGAACATGAATTACCATAAATTCATTTTTACAGGAAAACGACGCGTTCATTCTTGTTATTGTTTAGTGATTAAAACTGCCATCAAGTACTTCTGTTTAAAAAATGTACTGTACCAAAGGCACACAAAATGTTTTCACCAAGTCAGTGTGTATGCCTTTATTCAGTACCGGGAATCGTGACCTATTTATAAATTTTTTACGCTAACCTAGGAAGTATGTATATGTCGCAGCCAACTGGTTAAAATAGCCGTTCAATCTAACAGCTAGCCCTTTGACTGAACAACGCCATTCAACCACACGTCTAGCTTTTTAATTGAATATTTGAGTCGCTCAAAATGATCAACACTACAGCTGATTCAAAAGCTGCCGTTCAATTGAATAAATTCAGCTCTCACCACCGCGGCGCTAGGTGCGTTTTGTTTTCAATATGGCGTCAACTAGCCGATGTTTGTAATTGTTTCAAGATATTTTTCGGAAAGAAAGTCTATTATCAATTCTTGCTGCGGAATATTATCCCAGGTGTTTCCAGCTGGTTGGCCTTCAGCCACTTCACCAGTGTCCCGATAACGTGACCACAATCTTGATATAACTTTTTCCATTGTATCAATAACGTTACCATAGCAACGAGTCAACCTCAAGTAGTTCGTCTACCGGACGCGCTAGATGGCGCTAACGGAAAAATATTTATTATAGAAAAAAAATTAAAGAATTTTGTCCACCCGTGCGAAGCCGGGACGGGCCGCTATAGTAATACTAGAATAATACTAGCTGCGCTTTCCCTACTAGCGTCAATTAACAGATGTATCTTTTTTTTATAACACCTGCTTAGACTATTTCAGTTTCTGTTACTCTCATTTGTATCTTCATTGTTTTCGTAAAAACATGTGATCTATTGTTTATGAAATATTGCTGTTTACACGTTTTTGGGTAATGATCTAGTTACTAAGCATTTATTTATGTTTTTCCCTACTTTTGTATGATTGTTACTTGTTGTGTATGCCAATAAATTAAGTAAATAAACACGACTCGGTTCAAAGCAGGATTCGAACCCGCAACCTTTGAATGTCCGGTCCAATTGAGCTACCGCGCCTTAAATCGTTCTCGGGTCACAAGTTTTTCTCAGGCAGGATCTTGCCTGAAAAACCTTTTGAGCCAAGTCTTTTTTTTTAGTTTTTTTCTATAAAAATAATTTTTCATATAAGATAACTTTAAAAAAATGCAAAAAATACATAAAAAGATAAAATTCTTTTTTTTTCAGGCTGTTCCCATTGCTCATTATAGTATACTGCACGGACATCTTTAAATATAATTATCACCATTGCCAGAATTGCGGCAAGAAGATCGCATACGAGATACCATTGTTTGGCAAAGTTATCAGCTAAGTTTTACTAAAACAGTTTTTAATTACAAAAGTGCATTGAAACCTCATTTATCTTCTTTATGCGAAAAAGGTGCGTGACAGCAAAACTCGAAATAAAAAACTTTTTCGCGGAAGACGAAATCGTCACTTAAGTGTTTTTATAGACTTGTGTGAATTTGGACTCGGTTAAATCCTGAAGCTATATCCCACTCCGGATATATCTGTCACCGTAAATTTATAAATACCGTTAGATTATATTCTAACCCGCGAGATTGTAAACTATCGAAAGATTGTGAACCGTAACATACTGCATACAGTTTAACGCATTATTTTTAGAAAGATTATAAAATATCTAACCTAACTTTATGGTTAGGTTAGCACACACCAGGTTAAAAATCACATCGAATCAGTAAAAGCAGTGTATTTTTTTATATGACAATTCTGTCATTTATTATGGTTACTTCACTAATTTTTTTTTTACGTCTTTATGTATATTTTAATCTTATTCTAGTATAGACAACAGATCGTCTATCGACTGTCAAATTTGCTCAATGGATATTGAACTCTTAATTTTGGACTTAGTGCTGATAATTGTTTGGCCATCATTTTTTTTAATGTATAGGTTGAAACGCTGTTGTCTGTACCTAAAACGACTGTCAAAGTATTAATAACTAGATTAAATAATTATGTGTAAATTTAAGTACTAATTATAATGAAATAAAGTTTCATGTCTCTATTAGAAAATCCAAATTTACTAACAAATTAAAAATGTATTATTTTAAATTTTAATTTTTAAGCGAAATAAAATCTTTCAAGCTTAAGCTGTATTTTTATTTTCTTACTAGCGGCCGCCCGCGACTTCATCCGTGTGGAAAATAAAGTAATGTTGGAAACATTACTTTATTTTTCTAACACAAAGGATTTTTTGTAAAATAAAAGTAGCCTAAGTTACTCCTTATTACATCAGCTATCTGCCAATAAAAGTCCCGTCAAAATCAGTCCAGCCATTTCAGAGATTAGCCGGAACAAACAGACAAAAATTTTTAAAAATGTTATTTTGGTGTATGTATCGTATATATATCCATATGCATGTAGTAAAAAACGATTATTTCAATATTACAAACAGACACTCCAATTTACTTTATATGTATAGATTTTATATATATCAAGAAATAAAATTAAAGTGACCATTACAAATATAGAAGAACCAACTATTTACTAAGAGCATATGATAGTACCTATAAACTGTACTTATAACAAAAAACTAATATAAAAAAATTGTCTGTTCGTTCCGACTAATCTCTGAAAAGGTTGGACCGATTTTAACGCAACTTTCACTGAATGGTAGCTAATGTAATAAGAAGTAACATAGGCTACTATTATTGAATGGTCAGCAAAAAAGAGGCTACAAAGCAACCAAATATAATATGAATACCTTACCTATTTAACTTGATTGGCCCACCAGTCTTCCTCACTTTTAATGCTTGCTCCCAAAATTTCACAGCTTCAGGTAAAATTGTGTTCTATAAAATAAAATAAAAATAAGTTATTTTTAATAGAAAAATATTTTAAAAAATCGACTTAGCTCACAAATAAATTCTCAGGCGGGAATCGAACCTGCAACCTTGGGATGACTTCAAGTCATGGATATTTATATTTCTTTGATTATTACATATCGATATATCAGGCGTTACTTGGCGGAAGTCCATATCCATTAGTATAATAAAAATATGTAGCTTACTTCCGCAAAACTCAAGCAGTGTGCAAATAAATGCAGAGACCGCAGGCACCAACTACTCTACACAGGACCGTCTTTAACCTATTGGAGGCCCTGAGCATATAAGAATAATGGGCCCCCTATGACTTTGACAGAACACTTTTTTATAACTAGAATAGACACTGATTGATTTAAATAATCAAGGTTTCATTTAAATCAATCAATCTATAATCTAAGATCACAGTGTTTTGTGTGTTTGTCTATCCGCTCCTTTTCCCGCTCTTTTCCCATTGTATATTCGTTACCATAGCAACGCGTTAATCGCAAGTAGTTCGTCTACCGGGCGCTAGATGGCGCTAACGGAAAAATATTTAATAATAGAAAAAAAATTAGAATTCTGTCCAAACGTACGAAGCGGGACGGGCCGCTAGTAATAATCAATAATAATCTTTAATTTCAATGGGGCAAGTCACACACATTTAAAAATTATCTAAGCATGCTGACATTGGACAGCCTTTTTTTGGCCGAGAGTAGAGTAGCTTCGCGCATGCAAAAGCTAATAAGCAAGTCAATAGTATATTCCCTAATTGAATTTCGATTTACTCTAATTCAATAAGTTTTTCAGTAATAAAAGTCGGCATTCCTTTAGTGATCTGGTAGGAACTAGGGGGTCCCTATCGATCACGGGCATTTGCCCAGAGTGCCTAGTGGGTAGGAAGGGTCTGACTCTACACGTGTTTCGCCCCCACACGGAGCATCATCAGGAGATGTTAGGCCGTGCAATACCGAGCACTAAGTGAACGTGCTCGGTATTGCGGGCGGGAGGTGCACACTGCTTGAGTTTTGCGGAAGTAAGCTACATATTTTTATTTTACTTATGGATATATCATATATGTAAGTCTATCCATTACCCTAATGCTTAAACAAACCTTACAGTGCTTAAATTAGTAAATGTAAGCAATATTACTATTATTACTGTAAATGTTGAGAGTTAATAGTATAAAAAATTGTGCGTTTCAGCTCCGATGCGTGACTGAATTTTACTCATTAAAAACGATTATCTTAAAATATATAAAAAAGGCAAAGGAAGTAAATGAATTCATATTTATTCATATTCATTTGATAAAATATATTACTTAAATTGTGATATTTTACATGTATACTGAATGCTATAGTGAGAAAGAAAGAGAGCGGGAGTAAATGTGTACTAGGGACTAAGGAGGGGGGTATATAAGTATAGTACGCAGAGGAAATGTAACCCTTCACTTTTTGTTAACGTTTTATTTTACTACCCATCTATTTTTCATACCGTGCGCTATATATGTAACGAGTTTGATGGCTTCTCATTAATTTGTTTTCCAATATTTTTGAACAAAAAATACAGTATTTATCAAACAATAATACACCACCTGATGGGTTAAGTAAACATTTTTATGCCCCCCTTTTATGTATGCGCCCCACCACCTTTGAAACACTTAAAATATTTTTCAGCTCTTTGTATAGCTTTGATTCAACAAGATTCTTTAACTATTAAAATTTGAAGACTGTACCTCCAACCATTTGATTGTAAAACAGACGAGACATGTGAAAGACAGCAAAAGGGCCTATTAGATATGTAAATTTATGAAAAAGCAAGCATACTCGTATGTGAAGATAGGAGACGCCCCTCGATGTTACAATTCGCGATACAAGAATAATATTGTGCAAATAACTTCTAAATTAAAACTACATACTTCCGGACCATATTCAATGTCTATAAAAGTCTATAACAAATTTCCAGAATATTTAAAAACTGAAACCAATATAAATAAATTTACAAATATCTACTTTAAAAAGCTCTTAATTACAAAATGCTACTACTCAGTCGACGAATATTTTAAAGATAAATTTTAACAAATTAATGTCTGCCCCTCTCTCTTCCTTGTTGCTGTGCCTATCAAGGTACATGCGATTGTTTAGAGCCTAGAAACAATGTATTTAGACTGCTATCAATATCGCATGTAACGCTTTTATGAATGAATAAATGAATAAATAGATCGTCAGGTATAGTCCCCGGCAAATAAGTTGAACATGATATTGAAATCACGTAACATGCGCAGTAGTGAATAATGTACCTAAACTTGCTACTGCGCATGTCACGTGATTTCAAAATCATGTTCAACTTATTTGCCGGGGACAATACGGAACCTTATAATGATTCTGTAAATGCAATAGAATCAAGCTTATGCCTAGAACTTCGTCTGTGTCTGCTGTGTTGACTTTAGTAGGTAAATTGTTTTTTAGAAGAACTAAAATATATCTCGAACCTAAAATATATCCAGGATAAAAAATACTCCTGTGTTTATCAACGTAAAAAACCATTTATGTCCATTCAACCGTTTGTGTGTATTTGAGTAAAAACATATCTAAGTTTAGATGAAAGTAGTAAGAATAAAAAAATACTTACATTTATTAAGATGAATTTCTCTACATCTAACCTGAAAACAAAAAAAGATAGGATTACAATCAGAACATCATCGTCTTTACCATAACCCAATAACTTGGTCTATCCAAGCACGATCGAGCAAATTTATGGTCCCTCATCCAATATCCAACCTTTGTAAAAGTCGCTTAACATTTGTAAATACAGAAATAAAATTTCATAGATAAATTACTAGGAGTTATCGACACGGCTCACAAGGCTCACAAAAAAAAATTTCGCACAACTATGTTATTGCTAGTTATAATTTATGGTACTTTAAGGTCTGTTTGTTTTCAATGTTACATTTTAAGAATCACTATATGACTGTTTGTTACCTAAATAAATAAATAAAAAAAGTTATCCTCAAGCGGGATACGTACCCGTAACCTTTGGATGTTCGGGCCACTGCTCTCCCAATTGAACTACCGAGCCTTGTGAGCACCCCTTAAAATGTTCTAGTATTGTTTTTCTTTTTCACGCTGTAGGCCAACGTTGCATCTTCAATGAAAGAAATATCCTCTCATTCGATTTTTTTTTTACAAATTTTTAACAATCGATTAAGACGTAACTAAAAACCGTTACTAAAAACCGTTTTGAATTTCATATCGAAACGTAACGTTATCGTAAAACATAAAACCGTTTTTCTCATAACCAACGCAATGCGTGCTGTCAAGGGGTCGCGTTAACAAAACTGATATAACGAAACCAAAACTCAAAACCAATTCACCAAAACAGTGATAAAAGCAATAATAAAATCAAATGATTTTGTAAATAACATAAAACATCTAATTTAAAATTATTGTAAATATGACAATTTTTAAATGCGCCAGAAAAGTTTTAATTTCTCTATTATTTGCATTAAATAAAAATTTATTACTTCACACATTAAAATTTTAACAAACTAGCCCTAAGCCTAGCAATAGCACGAAGGGAAGTAGCCATAGCCATAATTACCTAAAATTATACCAAAAACTTGCGTTACGGTAGCTAACAGCGTTTGCGTTTTCCATTCGTTTTGTAGTATCCAAACTATCTCGTCAACCGCGGTAGTGATAACCAAAACTGAAAACGGTTTTTGATTACGTTATGGTAACATCAAAACCGTTTCGTAACGGTTTTCCAAAAATAACGAAAACGCCCATCTCGAAGAAAAAATTATATTTATCCATTGAAAATCAAAAAATCGAATAAAGTTGACGACCTGACATTCCTGCCTTTTGCACCGACGGTCCTGGGTTCCGAGTATTGGAAAGGACTTATGATTGTGTGATGAATACAAGCATTTGTACCAAAGTAACGGGTATTTATAGATATTTTTATAAATATAAAATACCTAGCTTGAAAATCAGGGTTGCAAATTATCAAGTTAATTATTTTCTCTGATAATAATAAGATAATTATATGATAATCAGATAATTATCCGATAAACAGATAATTATCGGATAATCAGATAATTATCCGATAATCAGATAATTGTCCGATAATCAGATAATTATCTGATAATTATCCAACTATCAAATCAAATAACATATATATAAATGAAAGATTTTTTTCTATTTTTAGACATTACCTTTACCTGAGAGTCTGAGACTACTTTTGTTAAAAAAAAACTATCAATTTTGATATGTGTACGACTAAATTATTGTAATTTTTGACTGAAATTACTAATGTTTTATTTAAATATAATGCAATTTTAAATTTATTCATATATTACGTCTCGGACTTCAAACTCCACTCGTCCAGCAATTGCTGGTTTTCTGCGCCTCGACAACAATGTACTATTATTATTTTGTTTTGTACAATAACAGTTAGTCGGTATTATCAGCGATAATTATCAATACGTAATTATTATCGTTGATTATTTTTATTATCAAGATAATTATCACGATAATTATCCAGTGCAACCCTGTTGTAAATACAGGGGTCTAGGCTTCGAATATGATTTTGTCCCATTCGGTATCGAGACCCTTGATCCGTGGGCTCCTAGCTTTTTAAGGTTTTTTAAGGAAATAGCAAAAAGGTTAGTCAACCTCAGGCGACCGAAGAACTGGCAGCTACCTCGGACAAAGAATTAGCCTAGCTATTCAAAGGGGGAACGCTGCCAGTATCTTCGGAACCTTGCCTAAAGGGACTCCTTTTAATAATATATTTGAGATATTATATTATAATATTTACTAGCGGCCCGTCCCGGCTTCGCACGGGTGGACAAAATTCTTTAATTTTTTTCTATTATCAAATATTTTTCCGTTAGCGCCATCTAGCGTCCGGTAGACGAACTACTTGCGGTTAACGCGTTGCTATGGTAACGTTATTGATACAATCGAAAAAGAGCGGGGGAAAAGAGCAGACCGACAAACACAAACCACTGTGATCTTAGATTATATATAGATTTAGGATTTTAGTTTTAGGTTAACTATAATATTTAAATACATATGAATCATATCTTACCCTAGTATATATATTACATAGCACAAGTCTATTATTGCTTACTATGAGCTAGTCTAATTGATTTGATCGTGAGAAATATAATATTACATTCAACCTTGTTTTAATTAAAGCATCGTAATTTAAAACTTATGCCATTGTAATAAAAGTCCTTTTATTTTAAGAGGGTTGTTTGATCACTCAGTAACACGAGTAACTTTCCTATCTTATATGGAATGTTTAGCTGGTAAGGGTAGTCCTTTCGGGAAATAAAGAGGCGTTGAAATATGGTCCGCAGTGGTTAAAGGTATGAAACGTGTTACCTGAGATTATAGATGTTAAGCGACTCTAGCAGTGGCATTTGTAATGGATGTAATGGATTGTAAGTGGGTAATTGGATGGGTGACCGATTTTATTTTTTAGATCTGGAACGCTTACGTTCTTCTAAAGGCATGCTATGTCGTCTCATTTATTTGATCAATTTTGTAAATACTATATTTGTTGATAAATAGTATCTGCATTTTTTTGCATTCACCTGCCTGATGGTTTGGAGATGTGGTGTAGTTTTATAAATGTATTTTATCTACTCTGATACTATAATACAAAGATTCAAAAACTGAAAACAAAATGCTTATGACAAACATTACGTACAGGCCAAAAAAAATAAAAAAAAGTTTAATTACGATACAGGTCTTGTATGGACACCTGTAACATAATATAACTTTTTAATCATAACGATACACCTATACAACCTTCAGCTGGACCAAGGAGGTTGAACCTCTACTTTAAAAAGGTTTCAATGAACGAGTCCGCGACGACGCAACACGCATGCGCAATCGATGTTTGCACCTTGGCGCCAACATTTGACATTTAAAAAATCTTTTCAATATTTTAACAAAGTTTGGTTTTGTTTGTAAAATACATAAGTTTTTGTGTAAAAACATGTCTGCAAGCGGGGATAGTGGTGATTGTACACCACAAGACATTCTGGAAGCTGCGTCAAACATGACCATGAACCTGTTGCCGGCGAAATCTAGGAGTAACTATAATAAATGTTACCACGAATTCATGGAATGGAAAATGAATTTACGTATTATAGTATGAGAGTAGATAAAGTAGTGTATGACACTGTAAATAACTTGGTCTTATAACACTCGTGTGATACTATAAAAAAACTCGCCTACGGCTCGTTTTTTTAAAACACACTCATGTTATAAGAACCCTTAGTATGCAACAGTATCATAAACTACTGTTATATCTCATAGAGATAATATAAAGTGTTGTTAGAATTTGAAATTAAAATATTGTATATACAAACGAAAATTGTTATTTTTACTGCAGATCATTTTTTAAGGTTTTGCTATTGCTGCTCAGCATAACAGTTAATTATTCTAGTATTGTTTTTTATTACTATTATTTATGGTCGTAGTCGTTATTACTGTTAAACTTGACTAATTATTTTGCGTTAGTTCTTCTTGTCAGTTAAAAGCTATTCTTAAATGGATGAAAGGCAATAAATCTTGAATGATTAAAAAGTTATTGTCATTTTATTTCATTAGTTTCAAAAACGGGATTTTCCCCATATTTTGACGTGATAACGTCTTATAAATCGTTGAACGAAGGCTGCACGCACGAAAAAGTGTAACGTTCCGCCTGAGCCGAGCGTGCAAGCGAGAGCGCGGGACAAGCGACGATCGGCCTCAGCGTTCGACTTGTGGCGCATCTATCTCTCTTCCACTTCATGAAGTGAAAAGTTAATGTGGTTTCCATTGTTTATTATAACAACTTAATGTTAATTTATCGAAAAAAAACTATAGTTCAGATAACTAAAAAACACGCTTTAACTGACTTTTTTTACGTATTCCTGACAGCAAACCCTTTCATTTGATACCCATATCATGGAAGTGCATTTCAAACAGCCAGTTCGCCATCTTGGGGAGGCCGCCATATTTGATTTGTAATGACGTTTCTTAGCTAATCATGTATTGTCATCAGAACTCAGAGCGTGTGCAATATTTCATCCTAATCAAAGACCGGAAAGTGGGTCAAATCAAGATTCCAAGATTTTCTTACATAGTTACAAGTGAAGCTAATAAAAGCGTGTTAAAAATTAACTCCTTTGTATTATACAAAATAATAATAATTTAGTGATAGTAATTCAATTCAATACATAAAATTATGCAATTTTTCATCAGTTTTCTTATGACGCTATCACGTAAAATACAGACAACCAATTTTTTTTTATATATTTGAGGCTTCGATATTTCACTTTTGTATGCGTCATCTTCGTCTGCAATATCGACTACCAGCAAATAATTATTAAAAAAAAAAATAAGAAAATCTAAATATATCTATATATTTTTGAGCTACCGAGCCTTGTGAACACTCGTCGAAATTTTTATAGCACCCTTCCAACTTTATGCTGTCGGCCAGCGTTGTCTCATCAATGAGAGGAACAACCTTTCGTATTCGAAAGAAACATTTTACAAATGTTTGGGCAATCGAATAAGATGAAACAGCCATTTAGTTCTATAATTTTTTATATTATTATAATAGAAAAATACTAGAATAAAAATTTCAACGAGTGTTCATAAGGCTCGGTAGCTCAATTGGGAGGGCATTGGATCAAACTTCCAATGGTTGCGGGTTAGATTCCCGCCTGAGAATTTACTTGTGAACCGAGTCTATATTTTCTAGTATTTTTCTATTATAATAATTTATCTTATAAGATAGCATTGAAAAAATGCATAAAAATTATAAAAAAATGTAATTTTACTAGAATTATAATAACATATCATCGTCGTTATAAATAAAATTATTTAAGAAGCATAAGCATATAGTATTCATTTTTTTTTTAAATATTAACAATGCGAGAAACAATTAATAATCCCGTAAACCACTCGTAGTAAGCTAAACTCTTGTTACGAGTGGCTCCACGTCCGAAGTACATCAGCGGGGATCGAACACGGTCCGTTTGGGTCAAAACTGTCGTCTCTACTGATGTGCTACAGACTTATATGTTGATATTTAAAAAAATACTCACCTATAAACAGAATCATCATAAAATATACTAATTCTTAATGGTTGGTCTATACTTCGTTTCTTTACAATATGCGCTGGTTCAATGTGGACCCCTCTGACTACCTGAAACAAAGAAAATATCAATTAGATGAAATCAAGGGTAAAGGTTTCTTTAATTATTCCCTCATCATCAATATCACTATAATTAGCTCTCATCATAATTAATTCTAGTCGAATTAAGAAAAGAAATCACTGAAACCTAGGCTGTATATACTTTGTAGCCTTTTTCCTTGTGGGGAAATTTCAATAGAAAAAAAAAAGCTTGTGTGCAATTCACACGTGGTAAAAGTGAAACCTTCAAAAATTATACGTACACGTATACAAAATACCACGGTTGTTGTGATGCCTTCTCTCAAACTTTGTACTACGCATGCGCACACAAACACGTATTAACACATGTACATAATGCTTATCTCATTTTCTCCTACGTTAAATCTTATGAATTTATGTGTCTGTCTCTTTTTACTGTCGCTTTTTCGTTTCAAAGATACACTGTATAATGCTTCCTATCTCATTTTCTCCTACGTTAAATCTTATGAATTTATTTGTCTGTCTCTTTTTACTGTCGCTTTTTCGTTTCATCGACTTTCAAATCACAACTATCAAAAATATTTCTTACACTTCTACACTTTTACCGGATAAACAACACGATATTTACTTTTTTATTAATATTTAATTATGACGTTTCGGATGACTAAGGTAAGGTACCTTAGTCACTGTGATCACGGCTCCTGTAAAAGACAGAAGAAGTGTGGGAGACGAAACATATGTAGATTAGGTGGTGGTTGTGCAAGCTGTGTCGCTATCTTGGTGTCTGCGGTGTCTGCATTTCTTTAAAGGCGGGCGTTGCATTCAGCTTGTTTTTTGCGAAAATAAGCTACATATACTTGTTTTATAAAAGGATATGGACTTCCACCTTGTGACACCTGATTCTATGATATCCTGTAAAGGCTTTTCCGGTATTTCCCCTATTTAGCCTGATGATAATCGACGATGCTATCTAGGATGTGACGCGCTAGCTTAAAAGATACTTATTCACTGGTGAATTGAAGACCCCTAAATTTGTCAGGAAATACAGATTCCGGCAAAAAGTTTCACTCCTTTGCGGTACGTATCACA
The DNA here is from genome assembly GCA_927399485.1 of Calamotropha paludella. Classification (NCBI taxonomy): domain Eukaryota; kingdom Metazoa; phylum Arthropoda; class Insecta; order Lepidoptera; family Crambidae; genus Calamotropha; species Calamotropha paludella. Next base: position 10,376,964 of record OV656829.1, on the reverse strand, counting down.
AAATTGAAACCAAAACGTTTAATGCGACTCTTTGGTATATCTACCATATTATGGCGTCGCCTATTTGTAAGTCTGGTTGGATGGAAAGATGGGGACGGCGGAACAAGGTTGTGCAATTTTGCTGAACACTCTTCGAAATGTATCATATAAAATACGGATAGGCTAGCTACCGTCAGTCTATGCTCAAGGCTTTTTTGTTTTCCAAAATCGTCATTGCCGATGAGCTTCTTGTTTTATTTAAACTAGATGTCGCTGTACCGAAATGAATCGCGCTAACGTTTCGGTTCTACGACTACACATATAGCTAACTGTTCTTAATCTTCTTGAATGTTATTCTTAGGCTTTTACTGACAATATGGTAACAAACACACACAAAGTATTGTCATAATATTATTAAGCAAATAGATAGATAAATAACAAATGTAAAAATAATATTTGAATCATTACCTATAGATCGTCTTGACTCAGGTCTACTGCGTATAACGAATGCTTATTAGTTTAATGAAAATAGATGAAGTTGCCATTGAGACATCTTTAGTACAAGCGTACTTGTATTAAAGGGAAAATGAACATTCCAATTATTAAACTCAGAGTACCCATCTATATAGGATGACCACTTAAATGAATATTTGCCAACGCGGTACATGGGCTCGGGGGTACGGGAGGTGGTGGCCTCCTTCTGCGAGGACGTCCTCTCGCAGAAGGAGGCCGCCGTGAGGCGGAGGGAGGACATACACTCTTCCCTCATAAGGCGTAGGCGTCAGGGGATAAGGTGGCGGCGTTTTGCCACCCGCATCCCCATCTAGAAGATGGAACGTCACTCCTCCTCTAGTGACGCCCCAATAGCGGAAGGGGCACTCATTCTGCCTGGGTGTCCACCCCCTACGTGAAAACGCACGAAGGGGGAGAGGGCCTCTCCCCACCCTTCTCTGCTGGGAAGGGATGGGTCAAGAGGCCAGTAGCGCAGGCTCGCGGGCTGTCGCGAGCGGAATGCGCTTGAGAAGGACCCTCGGGAACGGTTTCCCCGAGGGTAGGACCCTCGCTGGGCACCCCCGGGTGGTACCGAAGTTTTCTCCGTTATTGCCCTGCGTGGCCGAGAGGGGGCCCGATGGGATGGCGACCGCGAAAGCCCTTCGGGAACTATTGTTTCCAGGGGACTTCCGTCGACGCGCATCCCGATTGAGGTGGGGGGGAGTGCCTAGACACACACCTCGGCCGCTCCCGGCCTGCCTTGGGCGGGGCAACCGCGCCGTCTGTGATGGCGCCCAGGAACTTGTTCCTGGGTTGATCATCACGGGCGCGGGAGTCTCGTTCCTTGTGGGTCGGTGTCGGTCGAGTGGTGCGGCAGTTCTTTCCTCCACTAAAAGGCTACCGGCAGCTGCATTGCACTTGGCCCTCGGGCGTGCGGGGTGTTCAGGGCGTCACGGCTCACCTCGTTGCTCCGTCCCTCACGGAACATAGGCGACGTCCGCCCGAGGGGCGGACCCACACTCGTCCGGGTCGCGGCTCCCAACAATGTGCATTGGAACGCCGCCAGTTTTTAGTGGGTAGGCCTCCAAGCCTTTACCGGGCACTAGGCCGAGTAGAGGCATGGAGGAGAGACCCACATATCCCTCGTATTCTCCCGGCACAAGGGTATGCCTAATGCCATTTTCTGCGAAAACATTAAATAATAGAAAAAAATTAAAGAATTTTGTCCACCCGTGCGAAGCCGGGACGGACCGCTAGTCAGAAACAATTTGGGTAATGTACGTGCGCGATTTGGAACTTTTTTGTTATGTCTATAGAATAATAATTGCAGTTTTAGAAAATGGTGTTTTACATATATAGTTCTTACACGTTCACGCGCACCACACATTTAAATAAAACAACTTTATATCAAATACTTGTTAATATGGTAACAAAATTATATATTTAATGTAGCATTAGCGACATCTGTCTTATCTTGTTGTAGGTTTGTGACACTGAAATAAATTGTCTATTGTAAACGTCACTGCGTATATTATTAACAATACTTGCGCATATTTTATATTTAATCCTGATTCGACTCCTTTACAGGAGCCATGAATACAGGAATGATTACGTTAATAAAGAATACAGATTAATTAACTGCATTTCAGACTATCGTTCCTCCTAAAAGTCGACTGGTAGTCCCTAGCATTAAGTCAATTTCTTGCACCAATTTCTATTTTTAGTCAGTGAAAAGCCCAAATAAATAAATAAAAAATAATATTATTATTCTTTAACTCTCATAAAACTTTAAAAATAAAATTCGTGGTATTTTTAATACTTTTTATGATATTAAAATATTTTATAGCGCATAATAAAATGCATTTTCAATATTACCGTATTGCGCTACCTCTATTATTCAGTTGTGAGTAATTTTTAGTTACTAAACATACTATTAAACTGACAAATTCTTATAAATACAAACAAAATATATAGGATAACAAATCTGAACTTGTGGTGCAACGGTAGCGATCCTGGTTTCGACTCCAAGAAAGGGAAGATGTTTTATTGATGAATACGAGTATTTGTACCTATGTCATGGGTATTTATACAATGTGTCCCGTCACCAGTATCGGAGCCTTTAATGGTGTGAAATATGGCATTTTTTATCGACAAATTGCCCCTCAAATTTGGTTTTTCTCAAAAAGATATGATTAAAAAATACACAAAAAAGAATCTATTTGTTTTTGTAATTAATTATTTTTTTATATTTTTTATTCAATGACAATTGAAACATGATGACTGTGTAACTGTTATCTACATGTTTAGCTATCAAATGACACCTTTTTAATTTTGATAGGATATTTACATGAGTAGTGCTGGTCGAATTAGTATGAGAAGCCAAGGTCTTGGTTACCAAGAAAACAAAATGGCGGCCGTAAAGGAAAAACAAAATTTGAGGGGCAATTTGTCGATAAAAAATGCCATATTTCACACCATTAAAGGCTCCGACACTGGTGACGGGACACATTGTATACTTCTATGATTCTTTTCTTTTTATATATCTATGTATCGTTTGTGTATGTCTATCCGTTACCCTTGTATCCGTTACACAAGCCTTGTAGTTCTCACTTTGGGATACACTAATTGAGTTTAACAAATATAAAAAAAAATTCACGTGAATATCGTCGAACTAGAAAATTTCGGAATGTAGATTTGCTACTTGGCAAGTTCAGTTTGTTAAGAGATAATATAAACAAAACTCGAACAGTAAGTAATTTTAAACCTCATTTCTGTAACGTTAAAGTTTATTTTTCTTTACATTAAAGAAGTCCTACAGAAAACCAAACTATAACAATGTCATCTAACATTTCAAACGTATATTAATATACTCTAAGAACACAACTTTGTTGTTTGTGTGTTTGTCTGTCCGCTCTTTTTCCATTGTATCAATTAACGTTGCCATAGCAACGCGTTACCGGGTCAGCTAGTCTATAATCTAAGATCACAAATTTGTTGTTTGTCCGCTCTTTTTCCATTGTTTATGCGTTACCATAGCAACGCGTAGTTCGTCTACCGGACGCTATGGCGCTAACGGAAAAAATATTTAATAATAGAAAAAATTTAAAGAATTTTGTCCACCCGTGAGAAGCCGGGACGAGCCGCTAGTATTTAATAATTGTCACACTACATTGTAATTTAAACAAAACTATGAATTGGCATGCTTAGAAATAGGCGATACATGATACAATTCAATAACACCTACCATTTTAATTACTTTGTTTGTAGCAGATAAATAAATGATTAACACAGAACTTTCACATTACTCTTCAAAATTCCAAAAAATCAAAGTCTACTTCACTGTTTTCTTTATAAAATGGATGACGAAGAATCTCCAGTGGTCATACAGCCTAAAAAACTGCTAAATTACAACCTATAAACCAACAATATTTATTAATTTTAGATATCTGCGGGATTGAAATAAGCGGCGATGATTTCAACGTACATAACAATATCAACGACAAACTGATGCAACAGGAACTGAAGGATATAGACGAACAATACGAAAGAGACTTGCAAAATCTAAATTTAATAGAAGTGAAAAACAATAAACACAACAATAACATCAAACAATCTTTAGATAATATACGTATAAAGAGAAAGATGACACATTTCAACTTTCTAGCGGACACAGCTTTAAATAAGAGAAACATTAGAGTAGTAAAAGATAATAACCAAAATTATATAGCTGATCAACCCAAAGACATTGAAAAACTTTTCTTCGAAGATCCCAGAGTAGCTAAAGTGTTGACTACCCAAACAGATCTAATGGAGAAACTGCTTCGAGTCATGGAAGACAATATGAAGTTGACAAAGCCAAGGTCTTACGATAAAGATTTCGAAGATCTTTTGGATTTAATGAACAGGAATACAACAACAAGAGATCCTGACGATTTAGAATATAGAATAACAGAGAAAACTACAACGTCCTCTAGAAAAGGGAAGATTATTCAAAAAACTGTAGACGAAACTGTTATGAGGGATAAATTGAGAAATGATCCGTATGTACAAAGAATTATAGCAATGGCGAAACTAAAGAGGAAGGAATATTTCGAAAAATTGAGCACGCTAACTACAGCCAAATAAAGTTTATTAATATTAAACATCATAAACAAAATTATTTTATACAGAGCATAGATTATAAAACTAATATCAGATTTTTAAGTTAATTTTTTTTTATATTAAAATTTAAATTGTTTATTGCATTCCATAAGTGATAAGATGTTGCAAAAAAAATCCTTTGTGGGCCATGTGGGGCAAAATAATGTAGTAAAGGAGGGGACTTTAGCAATATTTGTAGTCATGATTAATTTTGAATCATATAATTTTGGTACATACTGAAAATAAAAATGGTTTAACGTGAGAGAATAACGACGAGTGATGACAATCATAGATTTTTTCTTTTTATTTGTGGCTTGCACGATTTGCGCATTTAGCCAGTGTCAAGTAAGTATAGTAATATAAGTTATTTACGGGATTGCTACCATGTACCTTGTTTTTGAGTTACCGATAGTCGCTCCGTGAGCATGGCACTTGCAACAGTGCCGAAATATCGGAAACTCAAAAACAAGGTACATGGTAGCAATCCCGTAAATAACTTATATTACTATAATGTTAGTGACCATGAAAGTCAAGTAAGTATGATTTACAGTTCATGAGAAATTTCTTAATTTAATAATGATGAATGAATAGTAAAATATATTTTTTGCTAGGTTTCAGTAAATGTGTGGGGTTTTACTGAAACCTCCCCGTGGACTTTCCTAAGAGAGTCGGAAAAGACAACTTCCGCTGCTTTGTTATACTTGCCAACACTCTTGTTTGTTTACAAACACTTAGTGGTTAATAATCCACCATTATTACGCACTAATATCCACGACACAGACACAAAATCACCAACGTGACGCTTCCCGCTCCCGCCAAAAAGTCCCAATCATAGAGTACCTTACTCTGTATAGCATAAACTAACAGAGCAATTTTAATAAGGTGTAAGTAATTGTAATCTTTATTTTACAGAAATTTTAAATAATACTTACTATTTAATGAATAAACTACACTACAATAATTTTCATTTTCTCAAATATTTTTTTGAAGTGAAAACTTCTTTAGCATCGTTGTGATTTGAAAGTCGATGAAACGAAAAAGCGACAGTAGAAAGAGACAGACACATAAATTCATAAGATTTAACGTAGGAGAAAATGAGGTAGGAAGCATTATGTACGTGTTAATACGTGTTTGTTTGCGCATGCGTAGTACAAAGCTTGAGAGAAGGCATCACATCAACCGTGGTATTTTGTATACGTTTACGTGTTATTTTTGAAGGTTTCACTACTACCACTTTTATAAAACTACTAAAAGTGCAGGCGCATAATTGAACAACTTTTATCCAAACTCGTTGAGCTGTTTTGTCGTGATTGCGTAAGAAATATGTAATAAATAAATAAAATTAATAAATATTTCTTACATTCACACCAGTTAGGCTAGCCCAAAGTAAGCACTGTAATGCTTGTGTTCTGGACACTAGGGTAACGTATAGGCATACATATATGATACATAGATATGTTATATTCATAGAAATATATGTAAACACCCATGACTTAGGTACAAATGCTTGTATTAATCATACAAACATCACCACAAACAAACATGCATTAATAATTTCAGTAAGATTGTTATACCTAAATGTACAAGGGGTATGTTATGGGGATTCGTTATTAAATATTTGAGAAACGACGTCTTCCATAATAGAGGCTTTCAGAGGATTTATTTTATTTAATAACGGCTTCGCAGATATTTATAAATAGCTTCATTATTGAATTTTTATATCCTCAATGTAACCTTCAGCGTCGAAATAAAACACATTTCACTAGATAAATAACATCATTATCTATACTAATATTATAAAGCTGCAGAGTTTGTTTGTTTGTTTGTTTGAACGCGCTAATCTCTGGAACTACTGGTCCGATTTGAATGATTCTTTCAGTGTTGGGTAGGCCATTTATCGAGGAAGGCTTTAGACTCTAGGACATCACGCTGCGACCAAAAGGAGCGAAGCAACAGTGAAAAATCATAATAACAGAAATTGACGCGGACGAAGTCGCAAGCAACAGCTAGTATTATATAATAATATAGAATATATTTACTCCTTTGGTAGGTGCTTATTTTAAAGGTTATTTTTGGTATACTCTTTATAAAGACTAGCGGGCCGTCCCGGCTTCACACGGGTGGACAAAATTCTTTAAAATGTTTCTATTATTAAATATTTTTCCGTTAGCGCCATCTAGCGTCCGGTAGACGAACTACTTGCGGTTAACGCGTGGCTATGGTAACACGTCTAAAATGGAACAAGAGCGGACAGACAAACAACAAATTTGTGATCTTAGATTATAGATTTCATTATATATAACTGAATTTTCTAGATTCTTTTATTTTATTTTTTGTTCCCTTTGCTAATCATAAACATTTACTATTTTAACGAGTAATTAACAACATTTACATTAAATGAAATCCGACAATATTTTTTGCACAAGATTGTCTTTTGTTTCTTTTTTATTTTGCACATTTTTTATTTGCACGTCACTTCGAAATTTAAATAAAATCTATTTGATATAATAAATAAATAAATATTTCTTACACTCACACAGGGGGACCGACCTCCATTTTACTGTTATTATTTGCAAAAAGAGCTAACTACATCACCAGGTCTTGCAATGTGTGTTTGTAGGTATTAATTTATTAATTATTGGGTCCCAAGCAGGTGGAACGCTCCAACCTTCGTCTCTATTGAAATTAGGATGTTCCCTGATTTCAATAGCCTCGCGTAGCATTCAAGTAACAAATCTTTGTTATCTAGCAAGAATTTGTGGTTTATCGAAACGAATGTAGTGGTTTGGCCCCTCAAAAGCATGCTCACACACTGCAGTCCTATTATCGCGCCTATGTTTTATGTCGGCTACGTGTTCTTTAATGCGCGTCTTTGTTTGCCTTTTATCTGCCATATATTTCGTACCTAAGTAAATATTAGCAAGCGAAGGAATAAATATCCCTATTTCTGGATAGAATCTTACTGCGAATACAGGTTGTGTAATCAAGATAAACAATTACGGCGCCTACAACAAAATTAAATGTTTCGTTCTATTATGTACTACTGAATTTGATAGATAAAATAAGGAATGATGTGATAAGAGATAAGTGGTGTGGAAGAAGATATAGAGACAAAGATAGATATTAGACGACCGTTTGGTGCCACGGTAGCGGTCCTGCCTTTCGCACCGATGGTCTTGGGTTCAAATTCCGGAAGGGGCAGATGTTTGTACGCACGCACGCACGCACGCAAACACACACACACACACACACATTCATAATTAGCGGCCAACTTCATCCTGCTGGTTTATTCTATGTCGCTTTTGTGGCCAACTTCAACATGATAATCCGTCGATTTTTTTCTTCGAAGTATTTCTTAAGCTGCTGCCAGCGCCATTTTTTTATGTTCTTGGTACTACTACCTACGATATCGAGTGTAACATTTTTACAATAATCGAACAAACGAAATTCTTACACAGATTGTCAAAATAATAAAATCATCGTCAAATTTCTAAGCATACTTAAGAAAAAAGTGAAAACTTCTTTAGCGTTGTGATTTGAAAGTAGATGAAACGAAAAAGCGACAGTAAAATGAGACAGACACATAAATACATAAGATTTAATGTAGGAGAAAATGAGATAGGAAGCGTTATGTACGTGTGTTAATATGTGTTTTTGTGCGCATGCGTAGTACAAAGCTTGAGAGAAGGCATCACAACAACCGTGGTATTTTGTATACGTGTAAGCACGTTTATTTCTGAAGGTTTCAGTTCTACCACGTGTTAATTGTTTCACAATCACAAATTTGTTGTTTGTCTGTTCGCTCTTTTTCCCGCTCTTTTTCCATTGTATCAATTAACGTTACCATAGCAACGCGTTCACTGCAAGTAGTTCGTCTACCGGACGCTAGATGGCGCTAAAGGAAAAATATTTAATAATAGAAAAAATTTAAAGAATTTTGTCCACCCGTGCGAAGCCGGGACGGGCGGCTAGTTAATATTTAAATAAATACAGACAGTATTACATAACCATTGCATCACATCTTTGAGTTATCATTATATGTCTGAGAATAGATAATTATATAAGCAATGGGTAATGGATTTGACCCTGCTAAACTTCGCAGAAGAGGTCAGCTTTCACTGCGCATACATTTGGTGAAGCATTCAAAACTTTTCAATATTGAATAATGCCGTTTGACATTATTACTTTTGATTTACCTAACGAGTCGATCTTCGATTATAAATGTTAAGCAACCATCGCAATGGTCAATATTGGATGGGTGACCGAAAGATCCTCATTCCGATTGGATGGAAACGTCATAAAACATTAAGCGGTTGTAAGTCATTTGAAATTGAATGGCCACAGAAAAAAAAATGAATCTGACGATATAATTTGATAGTAAAAGTTTTAAGGTAAAAGTTGTTTTTTTTAGTGCATTTTAATAAAAGCTTAAAAGCTAGGCCAATTGGTGTGATACTAGGGCAACTAATAGACGTAACATAGAAACCCGAAGAGCTATCAAAACACAATATTATCTTATGTGTTTTGACATTATGACCTACGGTTATCTATTAGGTAACGACTTTTGCATAAGTAGGGTGACCATCAAGTGCGTAACTATACGGAAACTTATAGTAGCGTCCTTTCAATTTAAAGAAATCAAATCAAAGGTCAATCATTTCATAATTATCATCGCCCCATGACAACAGTACTTTTTAACTAGAATTTGGTATACATTCGTATAATTTTATAATTTCTAAAATCTACACTGATATTATAAAAAGGAAAGATTTGTATTTTTGTATGTTTGCAATGAATAAACTCAAAAACGCATTAATAAGTCGATGTTCTCGTAGGGAGAAGGAAAGATGTAGGCAGGAAATAATTAACGTATTGTTGTTGACTATATCTAAATAAAAATATTCGGATAGCCTTATAGCCTTTTTCTGTTAAATAAAGCCACTTTCTTATTAGTTGCACACTTAATTTTTTTTTTAATATTTAATCCTCCTTTATAGGAGCCGCGAACAAAGATCTGTTCCTAGAAAACTACGCTTGGCTATTGAAATCGGGCAACATCCCAATTTGGGATCCCAACATTAACTAGGTCGATGCAGTCGCTAAGTATAAAGCTTCGCTAGCACCATGTATTGGAGCAGAATATCAATGATAAATCATTAACGAGTAAATGTTAACAATATTTAATCAATAGGTAATACTCAACAAAAAGTTTATTGAATAGAAATAAATGAAAGTTGATAGATAAAAGTCGAAATAAAATTCAATAATGTTAAGTAACATTCTCTCAAATAGCGCGCGCTTTTTGTTTGAATGAGAAATCCTATAGAGCCAATGTTTTTGATCATAACTTTTTTTATTTTAACGAATTTCAAAGTCACGATCTTGTCCTAAACCTGTTGGTTGTTCATTACAAAAAATACGAAAATCGGGTAAGAACTCATAGAGTTATCGCGTCACATAAATCTCGTCATTCAAGCTGATCCATGGGAGCTTCGCTCGCTCCGCTCAAATAAAATAATACCTCCGAAGACACGCACTGCGAGACTACATAAACTTTTTTTCAGCTTAATCAAATTCATTATCGTTTACGAAGTGGTGCGTAGAGTAATAATACTCTTTGCTTTGAGTTATTTGTCCTGAACCCTTTTTAACGTTGGTCACCCCAGGCATCAGGCATAATTGTTTTCGCACACGAATGTCGCGAGAACTTTGTTTAAAATCGAACAGGAATAAATTAATTAACTTTATTTTGTTTTCTATTGAACTTCGCAAATTAAAATCTATGTTTTTTAATTATCTTTCAACTCCTTGTTTTCTTTTCGTGTTTACTATTTATCCATTTGCCATCTGCCATTAAAATTACGCGCCGCAAATTTTAATGGCAGATGGCAACATAAAATTCATCTATATATTTATATATGTATATAAATAAACTACGGGCTTCCACCCTTTCTTGGTTGCTATTCCTACTTGTCGCACCAAGCGCTTCTCAACATCTTTCATAATGCGAACAGAAAAGGAGTTGAACTCCCTCCGTGCGTCTGTATTTCCGAGAACTTATAACCCGTCCGTTTTCAAAGCCAGGGTGAATAGGCACCTTCTGGGTTAGCTCGTTCCATCGTGGATTCTTTCTTGGCCCCCGGGCTTGATTGGGATCAAGAGCGAACCCACACAAAATAAATAAATATTTCTTTCATTTACACTAATTAGCCTAGCCCAAAGTAAGCACTGTAAAGCTTGTGTTATGGATACTAGGGTAACGGATATACATAAATAAATATATGATACATACATATTTAATATACTTAGAAATACATATAAATACCCTTGACTCAGGTCAGAAATGGCCGTATTCATCACACAAAGATCCGCCCCTTTCCGGGATTCGAACTCAGGACCGTGCTAAAAGTAGGTTCATTACCGCTGCACCAAACGTCAAATGTAGTAGAACAGATCAAAAGCTATTTATTTTTACATATACTGGAATTAAATACATAAAATCTACCCCCTGACCCTTAGCGGCCAAGGTAAAGAACAGCAGACTGGCATCTGAAACTAAGTCATGGGTGTTTATATATATATTTCTATGAATATTACATATCTATGTATCATATATGTATGTCTATCCGTTACCCTAATATCTATAACACAAGCCTTACAGTGCTTACTTTGGACTAAGGTAATTGTGAATGTAAAAATCTATTATGTCGAGGGTTGCCAGGTGTTAAAAACTCGATAAATAATAGACATCCTACTGTGCTTTGGAAAGACGCAGAGCCGTCTTTTATCTATTGGAGGCCTTGGGCATATAAGAATAATGGGGCGCCTATGACTTTGACAGAACACTTTTTTATTACTAGAATAGACAATGAAAGTAGATAAACATGGTTTCAGATTTCTTTTATTGGCAGTCAATAGATGAATAGGAAAATCTTTAACATATTTAAAATTATCTAAGCATGCTTAAATTCGATAGCCTTATTTTGGACGAGAGAGTAGCTTCGCCCATGCAAAAACTAATAAGCAAGTCGATAATATTGTCCGTAATTGAGGTTCGATTTACTTTAAATTAATAAGTTTTTCAGTTATATATGTCGGTATTAGTTTAGTTATCTGGCAGGAACTAGGGGGCCCCTATCAATCGTGGGGCCCTGGGCATTTGCCCAGAGTGCCCAGTTAGAAAGAGGGGTCTGGAAAGACGGCATTCAATATGATATAGTAACAAAATCTACGTAGCGTATATAAAACCAAGTATTACTTGCCAAGAAATAACAGATAGGAAAAGACTTTTTTTATAGAAAACAATGTTATGCTTCCGACACAGATTGCTTAACATCCCAAGCACAAGAAAGCTGTTATAATATTCAGTTGTTTCACTTCCTTGCACATAAATCATTTAAATAAAACTAGTATTTTAAATAGGGTAATATTGATTTTAAAATACACCTATTTCAGATGATATAAATATATATATTTTTAAAGAAAATAGGCATGCGATGGTAAGCGACGATGCGACCTAAGATGCGACGCGCTTGCCTAGAAGATACCTATTTGTTTTTTGTCAACTTAGGACATAGTATAAGTTTAATTTTAATTTATAAAAAAAAATATTTATAATTATTATAACTATAACTGACTAACAATCGAATCTTTTATTATATTATTGACGACCGTTTGGTGCAGCGGTCCTGGGTTCGAATCCCGGAAGGGGCAGATGTTTGTGTGATGAATACAAGCATTTGTACCAAAGTCATGGGTATTTATATATATTTCAAGAAATATTACTTATTTATGTATATATGAATGTCTATCCGTTAACCTAGTATCCATATCACAAGCCTTTTTAGTGCTTATTTTGGGCTAGGCCAATTATATGCTAAATCAACATATAAAACTGTGCCACAGCAACGCTTGGCCATCATCTAGTAGATATATAAAAACACTGTTAATGTAAAAAAAGGTTGTTTTATTCTATATCTTTCTAATAAATAAAGAATAAGGAAAAAAAACGTATTTTCACAAGTATAGACTTAGAAACAGTAAAGATTTAGTCGCCTAGATCTATAAATACAATATGCATTATACAACATGCAATAAGCAACGTGTTCGGCTAACAAATTGTATGCAAATGCACGCTGCAGTACCAAGGGCGTAACACTAATCGAATGAGGTTAAATATACCATAATATATAGCTATGTCACAATTATATAAGATTATTTTTTAATAGAAAAATACAAAAAAAATAACTCTGCTCAAAGTTACTTTCAGGCGGGATTCGAACCTGGGATGTGCGGTTCAATAATGCTCTCCCAATTGGGATAGAGACGTGTTAACACCCTAAAAAATTCATCTAGTCAAAAAATGCAAAAAGTATACAAAAATCATACAACTAATTACATATATGTAAAGATTAGTAGTTCCCATTTCTACTATATTTATTATTTATTTATTAGACGACCGTTTGGTGCGACGGTAGCGATCCTGCTTCTCGCACCGACGGTCCTGGGTTCGAATCCCGGAAGGAGCAGATGTTTGTGTTATGAATACTAGCATTTGCAACTGAGTCGTGGGTATTTATATATATGAAAATATAAAAAGTATCTATGTATCATATATTATTATGTTTGTCTATCCGTTACCCTAGTATCTATAACACAAGCCCTACAGTGCTTACTTTGGGCTAGGCTAATTGGTGTGACTGTATAAAATATTATTATTATATTAAACTAGCTAACCCGGTAACGCGTTGCTATGGTTACGCGTATACAATGGAAAAAGAGCGGACAGACAAACACACAAACAACAAATTTGTGTTCTTAGATTATCATATGAAGACATTGGAAGAACAGTCGTTTGAAAATTTAATAATTTTACGTTCTAAATTATTCTGTAAAACAAGAACAATTATGTAATACTAACTGACCCAGCCACGCGTTGCTGTTAAAAATCAAAATGAAACCTATCCTATGTCCTTATCGGGAACAAATCTAGAAAAATTAAAAAGAAATCATCAAAATCTGTTGAGTAGTTTCGGAGTTCATCGCGGTCAAACACTGTTGCAGGGAATTTTTATATATTGACGGCTAAGTGCTAAGATCACCTAACTGAAATTCATCGAGAAATTCACTTTTTTGTTATTTCGATTTAAAATTCGTTATTTGCATGTTTTAATGAAATTTCTCAAAAATCAAGTTAAAAAATAAGTAAACAAATTTTTACCTAAATTTGAACTTGTCAAGAAATTAAACGTTTTTTTCAGCTTGTGTATTATTTTGAATTTAGCAGTTAGGTGTTATTGGCACTTCGCCGTAGATATGTAGCTTTAGATTAGCGTGATGAAACATGACAAGTGGGAGGGGGGAAGGTCTAATCTAAGGCATTGTGACATTTGCAGATCATTGTTTTATTTTCATTAAATAAATTGTCAAGTTACATACTATTGTTAAAGTACTAGCATTATTAAAGTGAAAACTTCTTTAGCATCATTGTGATTTGAAAGCCGATGAAACGAAAAAGCGACAGTAAAATGAGACAGGCACATAAATTCCTAGGAGAAAATGAGATAGGAAGCATTTTACAGTGTCTATATGTTCGTGGTATGTACTTTAGTTACCATAAGCCTCTTGTATCTTTTATCGAAATGTAAGCTCTGAGTCTGAATAAATCTATGTATATACGAATAAAATATAAAATAATTATCTAACTTTGTATAACTATAATTACTAAAACCTACAACTATCCTCTTCCCGAAATCTTACAATCGTCTCATTATCTTGAAACAGACAGAAAGAAAATAGAATATCATGATGTTTTTTCAATTTTTGAAGTGAAAACTTCTTTAACGGCGTTGTACACTTTTTGGGGTGGGTAAAATTGTTAAACTCGCGTCAGGACACGTGACCTGATCGAAAATTCGTAGGACGGAGAGAGAGACAGAGAGAGAGTAAGAGCGAGAGAGTATGCCTGCTCCTGCTGTTTCGTTTAAGCGGCGCAGGGCGTTTGAGCGAGTGTGCGTGTGTGTTTGTTGTCATGTTTGTGTACGATAGCGCAATAAATGAATATTGTATTTCACCACTTAAATAATAGTACTCTTATACTGATAATTAAAGCAATTCGTGCGAAATTATTCCCTAACCATTCCAACATATCAAAAATACACAACGTTAATGTTCATGTTATCACTTCTGCCGGCACTCCTGGAGTGCAACCCGTTGTTTTTTTTTTGTTATTTTATTATATCTAGACTAGCTGACCCGGTAACGCGTTGCTATGGTAACGCGTATACAATTGGAAAAGAGCGGACAGACAAACTCAAACAACATATTTGTGTTCTTAGATTATAGACTAGCTAACCCGGTAACGCGTTGCTATGGTAACCCGTTGCTATGGAAACGTTATTGATACAATGGAAAAAAGAGCGGACAGACAAACACACAAACAACAAATTTGTGTTCTTAGATTATAGATTTAATAAATGTATTATATTTCCGTTTTAAATTCATATTAATGAAATTAAAAATTAACGGCATTAGAAATAATACAACTGCATATTATCCTTAACTTGTTTGCTGCGGACGTTGTTAAGTCAACATTAGGTGATTAAGATACGTCGTGGTTCACGAATGCGCTTTAAGGCCAAAAGGTGACGAAGAAGTGAATTAAACATTATTATTTTACCCAACCGTGAGCAATCATTGTTTGATCATGTACGTTTTTAACAATTCCATGTATGCATTTATACATATATGTAATTATATAATTTAATTACATCCTACAAACTTACTCGTAGATTGCTAGTGAAGTAAATTATTGGAGCAGAGCTCCCATAGATCAGCTTCAATGACGAAACGTATGTAATGCCATAACTCTATGAGTATGAGGAAAAATTTCTTTAATATCGTTGTGATTTGAAAGTCGATGAAACGAAAAAGCGACAGTAAAAAGGGACAGACACATAAATTCATAAGATTTAAAGAAGGAGAAAATGAGATTTTTAAGAGACATCTTATGTTCGAGGTTCTCTTTGTGCTCTGCTTCGTACCCGCTTCACTCATGTTTACCAAGACATAGTGGGAGTTTGCTTGAGCCTCAGCGTTGTACGTGTGTTAATACGTGTTTGTGTGCGCATGCGTAGTACAAAGCTTGAGAGAAGGCATCCCAACAACCGTGGTATTTCGTATACGTGTACTTATTATTTTTGAAGGTTTCACTTCTATCACGTGTGAATTGAACACATGCTTTTTTTTTAATGAATCAAACCAACAGGTTTAGGACGTGACGGATTTTGACCCGAATTTTAAAATTAGCAAAAAAAAAAGTTATGACCAAAAGACATTGGCTCTATGGGGTTTCCCATTGAAACATAAAATGCCGATATTTCGGCACTGTTGCAAGTGCCATGATCACGGAGCGACTGGCACTTGCAACAGTGCCGAAATATCGGAAACTCAATAACAAGGTACATGGTAACAATTCCGTAAATAACTTATATTACTATAATGTTAGTTTAAAACAAAATATTTTCAAAAGTTTTCTTAGAATTTTAAAATTAACTTTTTAAGTTAGTTTTTTTTAAGTTCTACGCTCTGCTCCAATACATGGTGCTAGCGAAGATTTATGCTTAGCGACTACATCGACCTAGTTAAAAGAAACAACTTAAAACACTTACTTATAGTAAACCGATCTAAAAAGTAAAATATACATTTTATTATAACAATTAAGTAATTAACGAGAAAAGCGAGATATCTACAAAATTGGAACGAAAACGATATAATGGTGTCGCTTATTGGTAAGTCTGGTTGTCCGATGAAACAATGGGAACGGTGGAACAAGGTTGTGCAATTCAGCTGCACACTTTCCGAAATGTATCCTATAAAATACGGATAGGCTTGCTACATTCTGGCTATAAAATACAATACATTGTAATAAAATAGAATAAAATCTATAATATTAGATCACAGTGGTTTGTGAGTTTGTCTGTCCGCTCTTTTTCCCGCTCTTTTTCCAGTGTATCAATAACGTTACCACAGCAACGCGTTAACCGCAAGTAGTTCGTCTACCGGACGCTAGATGGAGCTAACGGAAAAATATTTAATAATAGTAAAAAAATAAAGAACTTTGTCCACCCGTGCGAAGCCGGGACGGGCCGCTAGTTTATATATAATATCATACACTAAATACAATTATATAAAAGAACTATTAAAAAAAAACTTTTACTGATTATAATCGAACATTTCTCTCACTCTGCCTTCGCACTCTGCGGACAAAATTGATTTTTACGATTATTATCGGATATCTATCCGTTCTTAATCGGTCAATTGGCGACAGACTTCAAAACACGGACCGTGAAATTATCTCAAGGTTAATTTTGTATTGTACTTTTATTATTTTCACCAGTTTTCTCGCGCTGTCACAAGAACACGCAGCTTTGCCGCGGGAATTGAACCATAGAGTAGAACGATCATTATGACGCCATGATAATTTTTTTTGGCGGGAACGGAAAACGTTACATTTTGATTTTCTTGTAAAAAATATGTTGTGGCGGATTTTAAGTGTAAAAAAGGTGGCTTATTAATCAATTAAGTGTGTTAAGTATTCCATTTGTTGGATGTAGTTTTTTCATTATGATTTTCTATCATATAATTTTAAACATTTATCAATATATCTTGATCATTATAGCCCAGTATGTATGAAATAAAACTCCTGAACTTCATACATACTCATTTTTTTTAAGTCAAAGGATTAATTAATTTCAAAATCAAAAATAAAAGGTTGGAAGTAATTTAATTGCTTATAACTCAAAAAATGGTGCATTTTATTAGTTAAATTAGTAAAATCTCAAAATATTTAGTAAACTAAAATATTTAGTATCATTAGTAAACTCAGAAATGGTGCGTTTTATGAAAAAAAATAATTTAGACAAAAAATATTTAAAATTAATCTAACATTAGAATAAAACACTTTTTTTACGGATTTTTGCGCATGTTTTATTTTATATTAATCTAACAATCGAAAAATGTAATAATATACAGGGTGTTGTATTTAATAAAGTGATTGGTTACCCTGTTTCCATAATAAAATGAGCACCCTGTATTTTTAAAATATTTTTAAACGATAGCTTGTTTTTATCTAAGAAACTTTTGTTTGAAAAAAAATTTAATTGAAAATGTTTACGGTTCAAGAGTTATTTAGGTGTTCCGGTGTTTTTGGCTAACCCTGTAAATGAAACCATTCCTAAGGAGTTAAACTCCAAAAAAACAACTTATTGCAGGTGGTAAGCGGAATTCGAACCCGGGTCCCTCGTTAACCGGCGAGTGCTCTTGCAATTAAGCTGAGATCTTGACAGATCAAATTTTTCCAATTATTTCTTAAATGGACGCCAACGCTTTCTTTTCACGTTTTAGATATTGCTACCTTCAACATGGAGTGTAAACAGTTATCCAACAACCAATTAAGAAGAGACAGGTATCTAAATATTATATTTTTTGCTCTTCAAACATTATTATATTTAAAAAGTTTTACAAGAAAAAATCCTTAAAAATAAGAAATTATAATTGGAGAAATTGGCAAGGCCTGCCAAGGTGTCGAGTGCTAAATTGAACATATTTCGATTTTTGGAACGAAGTTCCATAAGGAACGTACACACGTATTTTATATCTTATAGAAATATTGCATTGTGGATGCAAAAAAAATAAATTAATAACATAATTATTTGGGTATACATTTTTTATTATAAGTTTTTTATCGATAAAAAGCAAAGAAACTACTTTACAAAATTATATTAACACCTTTATTTTATTTATAACGATTTATAAATATATATAATAACAGTCATCACGTAGACTATACATTAGACACTGTATAGCCATCCCACATAGACTATACATAAAAATCTTATGCTTTTTGTTTAACGCTGCGGACGTTTTTTCCCGGCTAGGGTACCCCTCCGCAACGCCCCATAAGGAACTTCGTTCCAAAAAATAATACGTATATTATAATGTCAATATATAAATGAAATAAGCCGCTTATAAATATTCCTTGGCATTTTTAAACACATTGTCTAAAAGAGCACTCGCTCTATAACTATATTTTCTTTCATTATCAAAAAAATCTTATCTCAAAGAGCTTAAACTACTGTACTATTGTACAAGTCCCTTTAATTCGGCACTTTCCGCGCTGTCAGGTGTGCGATGACCTTTAGTATTCACGGTACTGAAAAACGATTTCATACTTTCGTTTCAATGCCATTGACCGGCGCGTCTAAACCGGTTACCACGGTGACAAGGTGACAAGTTCGAATCTCGGTGTAGGTCAATCGATCTACGTGATTGGATTTCTAAAATGCATTTAGCATTGGATGTTAGTTTTTCCTTTACATTTATCAATAGAATTCGTCGCGATATAATAATAAAGTAAATAAAGTAAATAAATAATAAAAAAACATGTGTGCAATTCACACGTGGTAGAAGTGAAACCTTCAAAAATATACAAAATACCACGATTGTTGTGATGCCTTCTCTCAAGCTTTGTACTAAACATGCATAGAAAACACTTATTAACACACGTACATAATGCTTCCTATCTCATTTACTCCTACGATAAATCTTATGAATTTATGTGTCTGTCTCTTTTTAGTGTCGCTTTTTCATTTCATCGACTTTCAAATCACAACGATGCTAAAGAAGTTTTCACTGCAATAAATAATATTTCTTACAATCAAACCAATTACCCTAGCCCAAAGTAAGCACTAAGGCTTATGTTATGAATGCTAAGATAACGTTTGGTGTAATGGTAGAGATCCTACCTTTCGCATTCAGTCCTGGGTTCGAAATGGCAGATGTTTTTGTGATGAATACGAGCATTTGTAACTGAGTCATGGGTGTTTATATATATTTTTATTAATATGACTCATTTATGTATCAGATAGTATGTTTAGCCGTTACCTTAGTATCCATAACACAAGCCTTACAGTGCTTACTTTGGGCTAGGCTAATTGGTGTGAATGTAAGCATTATTATTATGATATTATAATTACTAACCGATTCGTTGCTACATACAATTACCAAAAACGAAGGCTACGAGTTAGATTTACATCAAAAATGAAGTTTTTTTTTTTATAGAAAATAGGCATGCGCTTGACCACTATCTCGCCTGATGGTAAGTGTCGATGCGATCTAGGATGTGACGCGCTTGCCTAGAAGATACATATTCACTCGTGACTTGAAGACCCCCAAATTGTATTTGTCAGGAAACACAGACTCAGGCAAAGAGTTCCACTCCTTGGCGGTACGTATCATAAAATTGAAACCAAAACGCTTAGTGCGACTCTTTGGTATATCCACCATATAACGGTGTCGCCAATTTGTAAGTCTGGTTGTCCGATGAAAAAATGGGGACGGCGGAACAAGGTTGTGCAATTCAGCTGCACACTCTCCGAAATGTATCCTATAAAAAACTGATAGGCATGCTACCTTCCGCCTATGCTCAAGGCTTTTGAGCTTTTTACAGAAAATATCTTCATTGCCGATGAGCCTCTTGGCCCTCCTCTCGATGGACTCAAGCGTCTGGAGCTGGTATCGGGCGGAACCGTCCCAAAGATGAGAACAATACTCCATACACGATCGAACTTGTGCTTGGTAAAGGGTGAGCAACTGTTCCGGTGTGAAGTATTTTCTCACCTTCGCCAGAATGCCAAGTTTTTTTGAAGCCACTTGAGCCTTGCTCTCAATGAAAGAGCCAAAATTGAGAGTCGGTGACAAAGACATACCGAGAAGCTCAAGATGGTCAGTGATCGGCACGGATACACCTCGGAAAGTAGGAGTCAAGTTGAAAGGACTCCTTTTAGCGGAGAAAAGACACGCCTGGGTCTTTGACGGATTGAACCCCACTAGATTGGCATCGCCCCATTCAGAGACAGCCTGCAGAGATAGGTTCATGCGGCTAACCATCGCCTCTCTATGACGCTGGATCTGTTCAGCACTGGCTCGTGCATCAGACATATAGGTCTCTACAACAGTGCTGTCATCTGCGTACCCCAAAATACCGGGCAAAAGCAGGTCATTTATATGCAGCAGAAAAAGTGTTGCAGAGAGAACGGAACCCTGAGGGACGATAGATAGTCTTATTCTGGGTAGATTTCCCTAATACTTAATTTGAAGGAGTTATATTCGATTTAAAAATGACACGGCTCCAGTGGCTAGCGCCACACGCAAAAGAAAGTGATGGCTCGCCAGACTTGCCATTCGCAATATTATTATTGTAACCCTCAGGATACCATTATTGTTGATATTATATCTAATATTTGTTAAAAACTTAAGATGTAAGGCAGTATAAATACTTCACCATAGCCATTTCAAATTTATGAAACATTTGTCACTTATCTATGGTTGCTAGAGTCCAACAAAAAGGCGCCAAATTACACCTTTTGAAACTCAAATGACAGGCCATACATTTATCGTTGCATCTTTTCCTAGTTTGACACAATTGCATACATGATTGCGTTTCGATTGGCTAGTAGTGTTTGCACAAGATTAGTACTTAGTAACACTCTTCCTATGGCAGTTTGAATCAACATAACTTAAACTAGGCGATGCAGTCGCTAAGCATTAAGCTTCGCTGGCACCATATATTGAAGCGGAGCGTAATACTAAAAAAATAAAGAAAAATTCAGTAATGTTTAGTAAATTTTAAAATTCCATAACAATGAAAAGCGCGCGCTTTTTGTTGCAACAGGAAATTCCATAGAGCCAATGTTTATTGGTCATAACGTTTTTATTATTCGACGACCGTTTGGTGCAACGGTAGTGATCCTGCCTTTCGCACCGACGGTCCCGGGTTCAAATCCCGGAAGGGGCAAATTTTTGTATGATGAATACGAGCATTTGTACCTAAGTCATGGGTGTTTATATATATTTCTATGAATATTATGTATGTATCATATATGTATGTTTATCCGTTACCCTAGTATCCATAACACAAGCCTTACAGTGCTTACTTTGGGCTGGGCTAATTGGTGTGAATGTAAGAAATATTTATTTATTATATTTATTTTTGCTAGTGCTAAATGAGTCGATTCGATTCCACAAAAAATATAAAAATAGGTAAAGAACTCGGGAAGTTAAAGCTTAACAGACATTGCGTCATTAAAGCTGATCCATGGAAGCTCCGGTCTAAATAACCTTTATTAAAAATCTGTAATCTTCAAATTATTAACCGTATTATACAACATTCTAGATAATTCCCTGATTGCTTGTGTGTTTTGTTTTTATTTAATGTGTAAAAGGAATTCCAGCTTGACGTTTCCACTCCTTTACAAGATATCAATTATGCGCAAGTATCCGATAAAGTTTAATTTTAATGTGTAATGTGCGCAAAAATGTAAGAACTAAACAACTAAACATGTGAAGTTTGTAATGTCAAAATAATGGTTTTTTACTTAATTAACAGTACGTATGGCATTGATGACATTTTTTTTCGTTTGTTTGTTCCGTCAAATCTCCAAATCGGTTGGACCAATTTTAATGGGACTTCCAATAGCAGATATCTGATGTTGTAAAGAGTAGCTGAGCCAATTTTTACTGTAAAAAAATACGAACATAAGTTCTTATAACATCGGCTATCTGCTAGTGAAAACCAAAGTATTTCGGTCCAATGCTCGCCCAATTGAGCTACCGAGCCTTGTAAACACTCGTCGAAATTTTTTAATAAAAAAAAATACTAGAACCCGCCTTAGAATTCACTTGTGATGTGACCCAAGTCGATTATTTGTAGTATTTTTCTATTATAAAAATTTATCTTATAAGATCGCATTGAAAAATGCATAAAATATATAAAAAATATAAAACTTAATGGCTGTTTCATCTTAATCGATTGCCCAAACATTTGTAAAAACGTTTCTTTCGAATAAGAGAGGAAGTTCCTCTCGATGATGAAACAACGCTGGCCTACAGCGTAAAATTAGAAGGATACTAGAAAATTTCGACGAGTGTTCACAAGGCTCGGTAGCTCAATTGGGAAAGCATTGGACCGAAATACTTTGGTTTCGTCTAGCAGATAGCCGATGTTATAAGAAGTAAGTAAGGTTACTTTTTTGTTAAATAAAGGCATTTCAAATCACGTGATAGGCATACTCTATTACACTCTATGGTCATAACTATTGATAGGTTAGGCAGTCAAACGATAACCTTAGTGCCATTTTGGACTTTTTGGCGGGAGCGCGAAACGTCACTTTGATGGTTTTGGTTTTCTTGGTAAATTTTGTGTTGTGGTTGATATTAGAGTGTAATAATGGTGGGTTATTAACCACTAAGTGTTTGTGAACATACAATAGTGTTGTCAAGTGTAACAAAGCAGCGGAAGTTGTCTTTTCCTGCTCCCTCAAGAAGTCCACGAGGAGGTTTCAGTAAAACCCCACACATTTACTGAAACCTAGCATAAAATATATAAATATATAACTGACAATTATACTTACTTGGCACTGGCTAAATGCACAAATCGTGCAAGCCATAAATAAAAGGAAAAAAAGTAATCATTGCAAGCGTTTTGTAATTAGCTAATATTGAAATGTACTAAAAACTCAATTTACAACAACGAAACGAAACAGTATGCAAATAAACGATGGAGTAAGTAAATCAAGCAATAATGTAAATCCATTCAAGCGTTGCTAATCATTATACGAAGAATCAGGTTGTAGCCACATGCAAGATATACAGAAGATGACGCAGAATATGTCAACATAATTGGCTAATGTCACAGTAAACATATTTATACTTTGTCCAATGTAGGATGATACTTTTGACAGTCGACACCTATATAGAGGGTATAAAGTTGCTATTGCAATGTCAAGCCAAACATAAGGAGACAAACGCAACCTTAGTACGTAGCAATAAGGAAGTGACACCTGTCAAAAGTATCATCCTACATTGGACAAAGTATAAAGCAGTTAACATTTTTGACAGGAAGCGTCACTTTGGTAGTTTTGTTTTTATTTATACAAAGTTTTGACAGGTTTCGTATACTAATAAATTATATAAAAGTGTAATTCAAAAGCCGATTACAGAAACTCATTATGTTTACTATTAATATTAAGAAAATAATGGGTATTTCAACAATAATCTTAACAAAATTTAACAAACAAAGTGTGTTTGTGTTTGTGTGTCTGTGTACCTGTGTGTGCGAAGGTGTGTATTTGTGTGTGTGTGTGTGTTTGTGTGTGTGTGTGTGTGTGTGTGTGTGTGTGTGCGTGCGATCTGAACATTTCGACAGGCGGGAAATTAAAGCATAAGTTCAAAATCTAGGTTTTGTACCAAGGTAAGTTTACCCAACACACATTGATATCACTAAAACCCAAAGGTCTTGTTGAGGGCTTGAGGCGGATTTCTGTGTAAGTGCGTTCGTTTCGGTCGATCGCACATAGTTACCTTACTTCTTAGGCTATATATTTTATCATGTTAACATTCTCATGTTCATTTCACATAACATTACTTTGTTCATGTTGTGAACACTATTTAAAAATTATTATTTATATTAAGTATACTACCAATTTTATTACTTTTTTGACGTGACAACGTCTTATAAATTGGTTTGCCGGGTGACACTTCAAGAAACTGCGTTACGCTCCGCTCACGTTATGCGCTCACAATGAGAGCGAGTGAGAGGCACGCGTCCCTTCCACTCGGGCATGGTTAGCCCGCCTAAGAGCGAGAGAGACAGACATAAAAAGTGGAAGGGACGCGTGCCTATAAATTAATGTTTTAAATATAATTCTTTGTATAAATAAATGTTTTAAATTGTTACTATTATTTCATCCTTCTTCCTACTATACGAATGAATATTCACATTAAAATTATTTTACCACTCAAAGTCGTTGTCACGTAAAACTTTCGCCCGTATACCGACTTTACAGGCAACCAATTTTTTTTTCAATAAATTAATAATGAAATAAAAAAAGCATGTGTGCAATTCACACGTGGTAGAAGTGAAACTTACAAAAATAATACGTACACCTATACAAAATACCACGGTTGTTGTGATGCCTTCTCTCATTTAACTCGTTAAATCTTACGAAAAAGAGACACTGTATAATGCTACCTAGCTCATTTCTCATACGTTAAATCTTATTTATTTATGTGTCTGTCTCTTTTTCGTTTCAAAGAGACACTGTATAATGCTTCCTATCTCATGTTCTCTTACATTCAATCTTATAAATTTATGTATGTCTGACTCTTTTTACTGTCGTTTTTTCGTTTCAAAGAGACACTGTATAATGCTTCCTATCTCATTTTCTCCTACGTTAAATCTTATGAATCTATGTGTCTATATTTTTTTTAACTGTCGCTTTTTCGTTTCATCGACTTTCAAATCACAACAATGCTAGAATTTTCCACTTCAAAAATAAATAAATGAAATAAATAATAATACTGTGCACTTCATACGTTGCTAACACTAGTTCAAAGGTAATCAAACTAGGTGGAGTTATTGATTTTCTATTAAACATTTCTCTTACTTTGCGGAACAAATTTGATTTTTACGATAATTAGCGGCTATCCGTCCTTAATCGGTCAATTGGCGACAGATTTCAAAGCCCAGACCGTGAAATTGACTCAAGGTTAATTTTGTAATGTAGTTTTCTTTATTTCACCAGTTTTCTCGGAATGTAACAAAAATACGCAGTTTTGCCGCGCAATTTGAACCATAGAGTAGAACGACCATTATTACGCCATATTTTTTGGCGGGAACAGAGGGCCTACCATCATCTTTTAGCGCGATTCAAGTTCGATTGTCAAAGTGAGACACCGCTATACACGGTCTATAGTGGCGTCTCTTTTTAACAGCTAAACTTGAATCGCTATAAGACGTGATGGTAGGGCCTCTGGTAACGTCACTTTTCCTTGTAAATATTATGTTTTGGCGGGTATAAATATGTAATAATGGTGGATTAATAATCAGTACGTGTGCCTAAATAAACACGAGTGTTGGAAAGTAAAACAAAACAACGGTTGTTGACTTTCCACGCTCTTGCAATAAATCCGAGAATTGAGAAAATCCCCACACCTTAATTGAAACCAAGGGAAGGGTGTATTTTTTATTCACTCACCTTCCATTGCTCAGCTGTCATTCATAAATGTGTCACGACAGATCAAAAAGGAAAATAATTTTAATTACGTGTTGCCTCCACGGAAGATCAGCGTTGAAAATGAAGGTTTGTAACACATGCTTAGTGGAGACCATTCTGGTAGATGTAAATTAATAATTTAAGGGAAATTTTATGTAAGAGCATTTTTTCTTGTATTCTACCGAATAAATATAATTGAATTTGAAAATACTGAATACTTAGGCTATTTGGTCTTTGTACACCTGCCCCTTCCGGGACTCGAACCCACGACCATCTGTACGAAAGGCGTTGCACCAAACGGTCGTCATGACGAGTGCAGAAAATGTTATTATTTAATTAATCATAATAAACATTTCACACGCGGTAGTGTGTACACACACGTGTTTGTAATGGCAAAACTGTAAAATCTGTGGTCAAACTAAGAAGAAATTAAGATGTATTAGGACTTTTGGCGGGAGCGGCGAGCGTCACGTTGGTGATATTTGTGTTGTGTTGCGTAATAATGATGGATTGCGTAATATTACCCACTAAGGCGGTTCACACACTAGAACTGCGTCCCGCCGCGGTGCGCGTAGCGACAGAAAAACGCGCCCCCGCGCGGAGGCGCAGATCTGCCTAACTTAGCGGTTAATCTGCTTCCCCGCGCAGATTTTCAATACAAGTTGACCCTACTTCTTCACGCCCCGCGCTCCCGCGCAGAATCTGCGCGGGAGCGCGTTCCCGCGTCGGCAGTGTGTTGTCATAGGCGTGTTTTCTATATTAATTGAGATACTTGCATACAACAATAAAATCTGCGGCCACGCGCTACGCGACGGGGCGCGGTGCAGTGTGTTAACCGCCTAAGTGTTTGCGAACATTAAAGAGTGTTGGCAAGTGTAACAAAGCAGCGGAAATTGTCTTTTCCTGCTCCCTCAAGAAGTCCGCGAGGAGGTTTCAGTAAAACCCCACACATTTACTGAAACCTAACCTAAAAAATATATTTTATTGTTCATTCATCGTTATTAAATTAAAAAAATTACTCAAGAACTGGCAATTATACTTACTTGACACTGGTTAAATGCACAAATCGCGCAAGCCATAAATAAAGAAAAAGAAAAGGAAAGAAAAGTTTATTATTTATATTTTGTCTATGACAGGACTGCATGCACTGTTTGTAGACAAATTGGTAAAACCATGTTATAACAATGAGTCTTAAGTAAAAGTGTAAAACGTAAAGGTTTAATTTACATAGTTTTAGACACGACTGTACTGTTTGTATTAAAAATCTTGCTTTACAAACACTCACGGTAGATTATTAAACCGGTTCCGCATTTCAACGATTTGCATTTTTACAAATTAAGGAGCTTTATACCGTGTTTTTCTTTGCAACGAATTATCTATGGTCATCTAGAGTTTGACAATTCGAATTTTAATATTTAACTTGTCCTCGTCCATCCTGACGACCGTGAAGTATTACCTTATAAAGTAACAAAATAACCGCCCAGTAGTCGGAATTCGAGCGTAATTTATTTGATTTTTAAGGTTAAATATTAAGCAGTTTCTTGTGTCAAATATTATTTCTGTAATCATGGCTACTCTGTTAAAAACATATGTAATCTTTTGCAAAAAAAAAAATAATAACAAGATAATAATTTATTCTAGTAATAATTTTTTAAGACAAGTTTAATAAGATCTAAACGTGGTTGTTTTTATGGATATTTTTGAATTTTTTAAAGCTATCTTATATGAATGAAATGAAAATAACTTCATTTAAATGCACTTGAAATAAGTCGTTTTGAATCGTCCAACATTTTTACCTACCACCCATTCAGGACGTCTTTTAACTGACAAGAAGAATGGGCGCAAGAAACTCGTCAGCTTTAACAGAAGTAACGACATTTACAATATAATCCGTCGTCACCATACACAATCCACAAAAAAAGAACTAAATTATTTTGTTATTAGAATACTAATAGTGTTATGATATCATTATTTCGTTGATTACAACAAAGTCAACAAGTATCTCTTTTAGGTAAGTATCCCTGAACAATGCAATAACATACAGGGAATAAACGACAAATTTAAGTAAACAACAAAATATATGTTTTATCGAAAAATACTAGAAAAAATCGACTCGGCTAACAAGTGCATTGAAATATTTAATTGAGAGAGTATTGGACCGGACATCGAAAGGTTGCGGGTTCGTTTCGCGCCTGAAAATCACTTGTGCTCACAAGTCTCTTTCTTCTAGTATTTTTCTATTCAAAAATAATTTATCTAATATGGCTTTTTGATGCAAAAAATAAAAATAAATACATAAGCAGTTGAATGGTTTTAAATTGCTTTTACTTTATAGATTGTTGGATATTTTTAAATGTACTAAATTCGATGTTGAAGGTAGTAGTACCTATTAAATGAAGAGATGGCGCTGGCGTCAACTTAAAAAAAAAAATTGGTTGCCTGTAAAGTCGGTATACGGGCGAAAGTTTTACGTGACAACGACTTTGAGTGGTAAAATAATTTTAATGTGAATATTCATTCGTATAGTAGGAAGAAGGATGAAATAATAGTAACAATTTAAAACATTTATTTATACAAAGAATTATATTTAAAACATTAATTTATAGGCACGCGTCCCTTCCACTTTTTATGTCTGTCTCTCTCGCTCTTAGGCGGGCTAACCATGCCCGAGTGGAAGGGACGCGTGCCTCTCACTCGCTCTCATTGTGAGCGCATAACGTGAGCGGAGCGTAACGCAGTTTCTTGAAGTGTCACCCGGCAAACCAATTTATAAGACGTTGTCACGTCAATACTTGGAAGGATTCAAGAAATCTTTCAGGGTTTCTGTAACTCAATTTGGAAGAGTACTCGCCCAGATAACGAGAGGATATCCGGTGAGCCTTGTTCCACCGTCCCCATATTTTCATAGGACAACCAGTCTTACAAATAGGCGCCACTGTTATATGGTTGATATACCAAAGAATCGCCCTAAGCGTTTTGGTTTCAATTTTGTGATCCGTACCGCTAAGGAGTGGAAATCTTTGCCTGAGTCTGTGTTCCTGACATATAAAATTTAGGGGTCTTCGAGTCACGAGTGTATAGATGTCTTCTAGGCAGGCGCGTCACAGCTAGGGTTGCCAACCGTACTCTAAAATAGAGTATTGTACTCTATATCATGTAGGCGTACTCTTTAATCTATAATACTAATAGAGGACGCTAAAATACTCTTTTTTACACAACGTTTACTATACTAGTGCCAGTCTCGCATATATGATTATCGTAACCAAAAAAGTCAACTATTTGGTTTTAATATGCTGGTATTCCCAAGTTAGGAATCCTCACACCCCAAGCCACACTCAGACGTTTCTGAACGCAGGCACTAATGTCAATCAGTTAGAATGTTTGGAGTCATACAACTTTTTTAAAAACGAAATGAAAAATTGTTATTTGCTGTAAAAAATACCTTTATAAAAATTTGAAATAAATGATACTCTTTTTTATAAGGCCGTACTTTTTATTTACCTCCTTTGAAATCAGATATACTCTGTTTCTTCTAATGAAAGTTGGCAACCCTAGTCACAGCCTAGATCGCTTCGTCGCTTACCATCAGGCGAGACAGAGGTCAAGCGGTCAGCGAAGTGACGCACTTGCCTTAAAAAATACCTATTGACTCGTGACTTGAAAACCCCCAAATTATATTTATCAGGAAACACAGACTCAGGCAAAAAATCAGCTCCTTAGCGGTACGTATTACAAAATTGGAACCAAAACGCTTAGTGCGACTCTTATAATGATACATAGATCCCTACTAATATTACAAATGTGAATGTAAATTTGTTTTATATATTTTATGCATTTTCAATGCGATCTTATAAGATAAATTATTATAATAAATAAATATTTCCTACATTCACACCAATTAGCCTAGCCCAAAGTAAGCACTATAAGGCTTGTGTTATGGATACTAGGGTAACGGATAGACATACATATATAATACATAGATATGTAATATTCATAGAAATATATATAAACAGCCATGACTCAGGTACAAATGCTCGTATTCATCATAAAAACATCTGCCCCTACCGGGATTCGAACCCAGGACCGTCGGTGCGAAAGGCAGGAACGCTACCGTTGCACCAAACGGTCGTCGTATAATAGAAAAATACTAGAAAAAATCGACTCGCGTCACAAGTGCATTCTCAAGCGGGAATTCTCAGGCATTTCCCGCTTGAGAATTCACTTGTTGAGTCGATTTTTTCTAGTATTTTTCTCTTATAATAATTTATCTTGTAAGTTTTTTTGTTATGCTTTCACACAAAAACTACTAAACCGATCATCATGAAACTTCGTACATATAGTCTTGGAGGTATTAGGAGTAATATAGGATACTTATTATTGAAAAAAATAAAATAAAAAAATGCGAAGCCGCAGGTAAAAGCTAGTATGTAATATTTATAAAAACCAATGATTCAGGTACAAATGCTCGTATTCATCGCACAAACATTTGGCCTTTTCGGGTCTCGAACTTTGGAACATCAGTATGAAATCGCTACAATTTCACCAAACAATCGTCACGTATATATTTTTTCTTTGTTTTCATACCGTTGTTTAATTATCTTATGTATAATAGTTTCTTTGTTTCATGTGAATAAACAAAACAAGTGTAATGTTTGCAATAAAAATTTATTCAACTACGGAACAGGTAATAAATAGCTTGTATGACACAGCATACTTAGCCTGTTTTTTTAACTTGTTGCATTACCTCATGTTATGCGAGTTTATGAGCAAATGTAGCAGCGCAGACGCAGACCGGTTGAGTACAATCAACAACGAAACTGTTAAGAATTTTTATTTTTACATAAATGTTTCAACATCACTTAATTTATATAAATGAAAATGAAAATAACTTCATTCAAATGCACTTAAAATAAGTTGGTTTGAATCGTCCAACATTTTTACCTATCACCCATTCAAGATGTCTTTTAATTGACAAGAAGAATGGGCGCAAGAAACTCAGCTTTAACAGAAGTAACATTTACAATATAATACGTCGTCACCACACATAATCCACAAAATAAAAAAATAAAAAATATTTTGTTATTACAATACTAATAGTGTTATGATATCATTATTTCGTTGATTACAACAAAGTCAACAAGTATCTTTACTTACTTAAGTAAGTATCCCCTAACATTGCAATTACATACAGGGGAAAAATATACTTAGTTTCCTTTCTTCAATTTATAATAACGACCGTTTAGTGGAATAGTATAGTGGTGGTCGTTCCAAAGACGAACTGCTTTTAAAAAAAGGTTTTGTGTTCCGCGACGATAGAACCGTTTTACGTTTCGTTTCAAAGCAGTCCTCGTCGCACAACCAGTCCTCGAAATATTTGACGCGAATTTGTACTTACCTATAATGTAAATACAAGCTAGAATGCAATGAGACCATTGCGACGTCGTCGCTCGTTCCGTTCGTTTTGATCTTTGATATAGCAAAATAACCTTTTTTACTGATCAATTACGGTCGATTATCGTATAAGACTACTATTTATTTCAATGTTTCGTCTCGTTCGTAACGCGGTGGTCATTGTTGTGTATCGTATGAGTATTGATTTAGAGTGCATAGTCGCTTAGAAATAAAACTGATAATAAGAAAATTATTAACTTCCTAAGCCTGGGAAAGTATGAAGGCAAGTTCATTTAATTTATTTTTTAATAAATTAAATGTTAGTTAATTTAATATTTAATAAAGAAAGAGCAATAACAAACAAAAGGAACATATACACCAAACAACAACATTAAGAAATTAAATAATTTTAAATTGTAATTTAAAATGTATCATACCTTACTACAATAACCGCAAGTCCGCAACCGTCGCCGAGACGAACGAACGTTCGCGACAACGAGATTTCGATTAAGAGCCGTTTTATATCGAACGAACGTAACAAGTTCGTTCGACCGTTCGCCGCGTCGTCGTCCGTCGTCGTCTGCCGCCCGTCTCCAACCATCAAACCGTTGCGAACGAGAACCGTTTCGCGGACTAGTTTTCGTTCTTGAAAAAACGGTTGCGTCTCGTCGTCGAAAAAACCGAGAACGACCCACCGCTAGAATGGTAGCGATCCTGCCTTTATCACCTACGGCCCTGGGTTCGAGTCCCGGAAGTGACAGTTTTTCTGTGTACCTGAGTCATGGGTTTAATTTTATTTGGAATGGGTTCGCTCTTGCTCCCAAATCAAGCCCGAGGGCGAAGACAGGATCCACGATGGAACGAGGTAACCCAGAAGGTGCCTATTCAGCCTGGTTTTAAAACGGACGGGTTATAAGTACTCGGAAATACAGACGCAAGAAAGGAATTCTACTCCTTTGCTGTGCGCATTATGAAAGATGTTGAGAAGCGCTTGGTGCGACAGGTAAGAATAGCAACAAAGAAAGGCTGGTAGCCCGCAGTGCGTCTGGATACCCGATGGAAAAAATGAGATGGCGGTATGAGCTAATGCAGCTCCTGAGCACATTCTCCAAACTACAAACTTAGTATCTTGTCTTCCATAATAATAACGACCGTCTGGTGCAACACTAGCGATTTCACATCGATTGTCCTGAGTTCGACTCTTGGAAGAGGCAGATATTAGTGTGACAAATACTAACATTTATACCTGAGTCGTGGATATTTATATATATTACTGTGAATATTACAAATCTTTGTATGATGTATGTTTAACCGTTACCCTAGTATCCATAACAGAAGCCTTACAGTGCTTTGGGCTAGGCTAATCGGTTTAAATGTGAAAAATATTATCCTTATCCTTACTAATATTATAAATCGGAAAGTGAGTTTGTTTGTTTGTTTGTTCCGCTTTCACGCCGTAACTACTTAACCGATTGCTTTGAAATTTTGCAGACGTAAAGATAAAAGTCCGGATTAAATAATAGGGTACTTTTTATCCTGGAAAAAATTGATATTCCCGAGGAAAAACAAAAATATTGTTTGCTTGATGGATGGATTGTAGATGGCGATGTGTGTCGTTTAAAACAAGGTAAAATATTGCAAACGAATATAAACATGTAAATTTAGAAGCTAAATGATACGATAATGAATCCCCGAAAGTGAGGAATTTCCGAGGGATGACGTACAATTTGTTTTATCGTCTAAACTGTTTTTTTTTACATCTACTTATATGTTGAAAACGAATATGAACATGTAAATTTTGAAGCTAAATGATTCACTAAATGACTCATTCCTCGGATTCCGATTATTCCAACTGACCTCCCATTTCAATTTAAAAGACTACAATTTCCTATAAGGATTTCATTTGCAATGACCATTAATAAAGCACAAGGCCAAACTCTAAGGGTTGCTGGAGTACACTTGGAAAAACATTGTTTTTCGCATGGTCAGCTCTATGTAGCGTGTTCCCGGGTTTCCAGTGCCCAAAATCTGCATGTTTTTGCTCCACAAGGGAAAACATATAATATAGTGTACCATTCAATTTGGTTTAACAACTATTTGTATCCAGCGATACATCGCGCTTCTTAGATTTTTCCGTGGGAATGAGAAGTTTTCTTATAGTTGTGCTTTATACCGCAATATAACCGAATTCCACGCGGGCGAAGCCGCGGGCGGAAAGCTAGTTAATAATAAGCCTATTGATCCCTACTCTGCTGTCCCTGTAGACATGAGTAACTCAGCTCTGAACCGGTTTAAATATTCAGATTAAATAGACTTGAATCGTGGATTTGCAGCTCCACGACAAAACAAACTGCTCACGGCTCACTAGTTATATATTCATGCACAGAGTCACAGACGAGCGAGTATTGTGTCGCGCTCAAAGAAGATCTACAATCTAGATTTAGGTGCTGAGTGAACTGATCTGTGACTTTTTGGCGGTGTTGTTTTGGATATTAGTGCGTAATAATGGTGGATTATTAACCACTAAAGTGTTTGTGAACATACAAGAGTGTTGGGAGGTGTAACAAAGCAGCGGAAGTTCTTTTCCTGCTCTCTCAAGAAGTCCACGGAGAGGTTTCAGTAAAACTCCACACATTTACTGAAACCTAACAAAAAATATATAAATATATAACTGACAATAATACTAACTTCACACTGGCTAAATGCACAAATCGTGCTAGCCATAAATAAAAGGAGAACCGATCTGTGAACCGGTTCACAGGTCCAGTTCACATATGGGAACCGTGATCTGATCTGCGGCTCACAGATTTTTCCTAAGTTAACAATGTCTAGTAGGAATGTTTCCTTTCACAGAATTGATTCTTTGATACATTTTCTGCTTAAATTAACATTAAACCTTTCCTTTGCCAAAACGCATATTGTGGCAGTTTGTAATAAAAACAGGACTTATGCATGTATCAAAATCCGAAATGCTTTTACTGTTGTATTTGGTGTATGGAAGTTGTCCTCAATAAATAAAATAAAAAACATGGTGTTCATATTTTCGTACAAAATTATATACCGACCGATAGAAAACTTAAAATGTCATGTAATTATTAATTGTTTTGGTATTTGAATAAAACACTTTTTACGGATTTTACGCATATTTTATTCGCGTCGAAACGGAGTAGAAACGTCAGGATTAAATATAAAATAAATTATATTAGGAAGTGTAAGAACTAAAATCTTAAAAAATTAGAAAAAATAAATCTCACTTTTCTCAGACGTCAGGGACTCGAACCCCTCTATAGTGCAGTCATTGAAGCGAAAAATAGGGTCTTACCTCTGATTTTTTTTACTGTGAACCGATTTGCATCGAATTTTGGAATTATGCTCGTCTTACCCTTAACTTCAAAAGTGAAAATGATCTGAGCTCCGCCTATTAATTTTAAGGGGTGTAAACAACCCCTGAATGGAAAAATTGACATTGATCCATTTTATCGCTAGAAAACATGTCTAATAGTAAGTGGTGAAATTGTAAAGTATTTTCTAACATAATTACCTCATATTAAAATCATTTTCAACCCCTTGAAAATCTTACAACCCTTGCAAACAACCCCTAAATTGAAAAAATCACAAAAAAATACTTTGGTATGACATAAAAAGATGTAAGTATAGAGTAAGTAATTTTTTATATTCTCTATAATAATTATCTAATTTTTAACCCCCTTTCAACCCTTGAGAACTACCCCTTGATAAAAAATTGTAATTTTTTTTTTATTTAACAAAATGTATTGAAATTGGGTGTTTAGTTATATATTATATTAAACATGTGCTCATTCCTTTGCAGACGGAAATATACTGGTCACATTATAACGAATAAACGGTGCACGCACAGCTGATCACATGGCTTTTTCGTTGGCCCCTTCACTCAAATGTGTTATATATACATATAAGAACGTTGGTATGTATTCATGCCTACGTTTCCAAAATATTTGAGCCATATTATGTATATATATACACATTACAATAGTTGTGGGTCTCTATTAAACTGCGTACTTTCACATTGCTCCAAATATTCACACTCTGAAATTTTCAGTTACTAAGTAGAAAAAAATATGATAAGTTTTAGACCATAACTCCTTCAATTTTCATGCTATCACAATTTATAAAAAACCATTGTAAAGATAATTAAGAGAGCTACAACATCCTTCATTGCAATATATAGTAAAAAACCTTTTTCTAATACGGTGATTAAACAATTATATCTCCGTCAATTTTTGTTTGACAGAAAAAACAAAAAAACCAAATTGTTTGTCAGAAAAATACCTAAATTTTTAATCCGTACACTTTTATACGTATCTGTCGTATTTTGAGATATTATGAAAAAAAGTGGGTTTTTTAAAAATTTGAAATTTTGTTTTATTTTAAAATCGTGACTTTTTTGAAAAACATGTGTCCTGAAGCAACCAAACTGATACTATCTATCAAACTCTTCATAATAAAGTTAATTCTAGGCGGAATACGATCAATTTTAATTTTGGTGGAAATGGCACTTATGAAACCCATTGATTTAAAAGAAAAAACATTAGATGCTCCCCTTATTTGCAATACAGCTCACTTATTCTACGTGCAAAAAACTTTTAATAGTGCTCATTTTAAAGCTTATTTCAAGCACTACAAAACCCTTTTGTATAAGAATGCATTAAATGCATCTGCTCGCCGCTAGATGGCATTGACCACATCGATTAAATTTCAGACAAAATAAAAAACGGATTTGATCTTTAATATCTGGCTTAATATTGCACTTAGAATACTTTATAAAAAACCAAATTGTTCATTGTTTTACCTGCTACAATTTTGTTCTTTATAAAATTTTCGATAAAACGTATATTTTTGGAGATATTTGCAAAAAACCGATAAAAAACGTGAAAAAATTGCGAATTTTCAATTGCCAATAACTCGAAAACTATTGGATTTTTTGAAAAACTTTATAGATGTTTTTTGCTTAAAATTAGGCCTTCTATCCACATCCGAGGTTATTTTGCAAAAAAAAAAATTCACCCCCGAGAAGGGGTGGCAACCACCCCCAGGGTGGTTGCGGAGTTCAAATCATTTTCACTTTTGAAGTTAAGGGTAAGATGAACCTAATTCCAAAATTGTATGCAATTCGGTTCACAGTAAAAAAATTCGGAGCAATAATGCTTCAATGACTGCACTACTACGCGTACGTGAGTGAGCTATTCAGAACTTAAGTCTGAAATTTCATTTAGTTACTGAGAAGATTTATGAAATGCTATTTAATTTATTCACAATTTAGAAAAAAAAATAGAAAAAAAAACAAAATATTGATTAGAAGTATAGTTATTAAAGCAAAGGTCCACGCCTATTTGTCCTTCAAATAATCATCTTCTGCAATATCCTTTGCCATTAAATTCAGTACAGAGAATCATTATAAATTTGCCTTAAGAATCTTTGGAGAAATATCACAAAGAATAAATAGTTAATTGAAATAATAATATCTATTCATTGGTCTAAATTTTTAAACGCTAACTTACTCGAAATTCCAATATTACTTCACTAAAATTATTTTTCTTTGTACCAGTACTTAGGTTTCGAGATAACAGAGTAAGAACTTCTTAAGGTCATTGACTGTGTATGGTAAGTCGGAATGAGAAAAAAAGAAATATCTCTCGAGAAAGAATATAAAGGTTTTATTATTTTATCAGACACAGGAATTTATAATGCAGAAACAGAAATAAGAATCGGAAAATATATTTTTTTGATTTGAGGTTAACTGTCGGTATGTATTCTTTTTATTTGTTTATAACATTTATTATTATTAGTTAAACAATTTATTTTGATGGTTTTTGATATATTACTTGATTCTCTATCTTTGTTTAGTAACGATAAAGAAGTATAACTTCTTACGTGCGTACATAAGTACCTACACACAACGGTTTTTTTTTATTTCTCTTTTTTTTAATATAAAGTAATGCAATATCAAGAAATATTGAAAATATTCATCATCTGACAATGCTATTTCTTTAACTTATGCCTCATTGATTTTTACAAAGTACCTATTGTTCATAATAATCGGCTATCCTAACCCTTGGATCTCGGTAGCTTGAATTACATATATAAATATATATTATAAGTTTTTAGTTTTATTAATCGCGACTGAATTACTTACTTGTATATATGTACTTTAAAAAAAAGATTTGATGGCCTGGATGCGTGTCTTTTAAGCCATATCTTCGTATTCAGTAGTTTCTTTTTTTAATGAGACGATGAATTAGAACATGAACTGATTTATTAATGATAGAAGCTAAATAAGGATGAATGAATAATAAAATACTCCTTTCGCTAGACTTCAGTAAAGGAGGGTTTACTGACACCTCCCTGTGAACTTCTTGAGAGGGAGAGAAGACAACTCCTGTAAATTTGTTTCATTTATAAATACTCAGTGATTAGTAATCCTCCATTATTACACACTAATATCCACTAAAACACAAGTTTTAACAAGAAAACTAAAACCATTAAAACGACGCTTCCCGCTCCCGCCAAAAAGTCCATACTACGTAAAATTGTTACATTCTGTGGATAAAATAGCAAATGGGATTCTATTTGATGCTATATTATACTTTTCATTTTCTACAGAAAGCTTTTTAAATGCGTGCTATAAGGTTGAGAATTGAATCGAATGCGTTCCAATGACCAGCTTTATGTAATGTTTAAACATTAAGTCAAAATATATCATCATTTTTTTTATTTATTTACAATGACGTAGTATATTTAGGAATTCGTAAAAAATATGCCTTAACATTGCCTTAACAATTAAATTAATGGCGTACAAATATTAATGTCAAAATAAGAAATGAATCATTATATGATCATAAAAATATTAGTATAATATTTTTATAATTAAATAAAAGTCCTAATTAAATTAAATGTTAAAATAAATTATCTTAATAATTACAATGTCAATATATAATTTGAATTAAAATAAAAATGTAAAATTATATACTTAAAATTTATCATTTAATCGATTCGTTGCGGATAGCACGTCTGGCGTGCCATCACTTTATTTAGCGTGTGGGGCTAGCCACTGGAGCCGTGTCATTTTTAAATCGATGATTACTCCTACAAATTAAGTTTTAGGGAAATCTACCCAGAATAAAACTATCTTCATTTTTCACGTAAATCAAGCTCGTAACCTTCGTTTCTGGTAATTGTATGTAGCAACGAATCGGTTAAATAGTCTTGAATGGAATGTAGAAAAGAGAATGAAATGGAATATACCTAAATTGCATGCATTTTCAAAGTGAAATAATTCAAATAGCTCCATTTTATCGCGATTTTCATCTGATATCTTGTGTACCGTGAAAGAGCGAGTCAAATCGAATGCCTAGTGCTCGGCGATGCGTTCAATCTCGATTCACACCGAAGCAGATTATTCTTTAATTTTCCTTTTATTATTTATAACAATCATTATAAATAATAATAACATTTCTTACATTCATGAAGAATACGATTAATTTAATTGATTGTAAGACCTATCATTTGCCTATATTTAAATAAATGTGTTTATTTAATAAAATGATGATTTGATTTCATCTGTAAGGCTTGTTTTGTATACTAGGGTAACGGATAGACAGATATTTTCAATGAAAAGTAAATATTGAAAAATATATAAATTTGATCTTCAATAATTAAATTACTATTAATTTCCAAACGTTGATGAAAAATTGCATACTTTTATGAATTAAATTGAATTATTATCACTGAATTATCATTATTTTGTATAATACAAAGGAGTTAATTAAAAAAAAATTTTTTTGATAAATAAAAATTAAGTTGTTGTAATAAACAGTGGAAACCACATAAACTTTTCAACTTCCTGTAGTGGAAGAGAAATAGATGCGCCACATTTGAACGATTAGGCCGATCGTGCCTCTCTATCGCTTGTTCCGCGCTCTCGCTTGCACGCTCGGCTCAGGCGGAACGTTACACTTTTTCGTGCGTGCAGCCGGTGTTCATCTAGTTATAAGACGTTATCACGTCAAAATCTACCTATTAGAAAGAACACGTGGATGATGTATCAGTTTTATATTTTTCATTTTCCATGCTATCTTTTAGGATAAATTTAATAGGAAATATACTAGAAAAAATAGCCTCGGCTCCCTATTGCATTGCAGTAGAATTGGAGAGCAGTAGACCGGATATCAAGTCCCGTATGATAAATTTAACATGGATAATGCAATCGACAGCACATTAAAACGATCTACCTTTGTAATAAAGATTATTTCTTTTCTAGACTGCTCAGATTCGTGTAGTGTTGATTGTACCGCCTATTCTATTTAATTGCGCTGTGTGGAGTAGGGGTCAAATAATTCCACAGAGTCACAAGATCAAAATGCAATGAGGTTATACAGATAACTCTTTTAATGTCATTTAAATCGTTGGCCGAGATTATAAACTTAACTAGCTGACTATTATAATGTTTCTTACATTTATACCAATTAGCCTAGACCAAAATCCACACAGCTTGTGTTATGATAGTAGAGTAACGGATAGACATACCATGTATGATACAAAGATAAGTAATATTATGGAGCTGAAACTAGCGGCGTAATAATTATACTGAAACAATTTCTTTACAGGTTGATTATTAGAGATCTAATTTTTTTTCAATGAAAAAATGTGTAAGGATGATTCAGGAGAAGAATTAATAAACTTCGCGCATGCCTACTATTTTTTTATTCAATAAAATGCCTCTAAGTGCTAAAGCGATTACAACGATTGAGACGAAATCTGTAATTACGTCTTATCAATCGATATTGTTCATTAAATATCATTATAATGCCAAAATAAGATGTAATGCAGACGTAATTAAATTTTCAGGGTTTTTTAACAACAAATGTTTTCCACGTTGGACTGATACCTATCGCCGCTAGTTTCAGCTCCATAGTAATATTTAATGAAATGTGTATAAATACCTATGATTCAGGTACAAATGCTTGTATTCATCACACAAACATCTGCCCTTTCCGGGACTCAACCCAGGACTACCGGTACAAAGGCAGGATTGCTATCGTTCCACGATCGTCAATACTATACATATAAACCTCTGGCATGGTTAGAACTAACTACTTTTCTGGTCAATGAATGGAAAGATAATGATATTGATAAAAAAATTGCATACTTTTATGAATTGAATTATCATTATTTTGTATAATACAAAAAAGGAATTAATTGAATTTTTTTTTTCGATAAATTAACATTAAGTAGTTGTAATAAACAATGGGAACCACATTTACTTTTCACTTCATGAAGTGGAAAAGAGATAGATGCGCCACAAGTCGAACGCTGAGGCCGATCGTCGCTTGTTCTGCGCTCTCGCTTGCACACTCGGCTCAGGCGGAACGTTACACTTTTTCGTGCGTGCAGCCGGCGTTCATCTATATACACGATTAAAATATAATTACCATAAAAAATTAAACTGCGTTATCAGTATCGACTACTGATACTATAGACCTAGGTTTAAGCGCAAAAAAAAACATGAACTAATTTATCCTTAAAAAACTTAAAAAATGGTCTATCTCAAATATTTACTACGACTTTACTATCTTATTGAATACGTAACTTACACATAGGTATGTATCGGTGCGCAATGACCCAATCCTGGCGCGTGCAAACATAAAACCCCCGCCGCCGCGCCCTTCCCCGCTGCGCCCCTCCCCCGCTGCTCCCTTCCCCCGCACTAGGGGTGTCCGTTTTGGTAAAACATCGATGTTTTTCTCGATTCGATAAATCAGAACTGTACATCGATGTCTTTCGATGTATCAGGTGTAAACAGCGATATTTTGTACGCATCGAGTACTTTTTTAGGGTTCCATACCCAAAGGGTATAACTACTTGTCAAGCCACGGTAGTAATTGCCAGTCAACATCCCTCATCAATCCTGGTAGCAATTGCTACCATATTCAAATTACCGTGTGGCTTTAAATTACGATTTATTTTTGAGTTTTTATTTATCGTGAATAGGAAAGCCTTGACCGCCATCACGCCTGATGGTAAGTGACGATGCGATCTAGGATGTAACGCGCTTGCCTAGAAGAAACCTATTCACTAGTGACTTGAAGATCCTAAATTGTATTTATCAGGCAAAGAGTTCCGCTCTTTAGCGGTACGTATTACAAAATTGGAACCAAAAATCTTAGTGCGACTCTTTGGTATATCAAACAAATAAAGCCAATTCGTAAGTCTGGTTGTCCGATGAAAAAATGGGGACGGCGGAACAAGGCTGTGCAATGCTGCTGCACACCCTCGGAAATGTATCCTATAAAAAACGGATAGGCTAGCTAACTTCCGTCAATGTTCAAGGTCCTTCAGCTTATTATTAAAAAGTTCGTTATTGCCGATGAGTTTCTTCGCCTTCGACTCCAGCGTCTGGAGTTGATATTGGACGGAACCGTCCTAAAGATACACAGATCTTAATATTCTGTGGTGGATTCTTTATTAATCAGCTTTATGGTAGTATTTTTTGATTGGTCCTGGCTTAATTATTAAGCGAGAAATAGGCATTTTTATCTAAGAATCCGACATCGTTTTCATAATTCGCACTGTACTGGGACTGTTGAGAGGGGTAAGGCGCGCGGTAACGGACTGACAAGTGGATAAATGGAACCCTATTACTAAGATTTCGCTGTCCGATTGTCACCAGCCTGTATCTCATGCCAGTCCACTATTGAATCATCAACTTTTCTTTTTTAATTAAACAAATAGGGAAAAAAATATTAGGCAAAATTTTAGTGGTTAAACTTGAGTTTTTATGAAATTCATTGGTAAGATAAAAAATACGTGTGTAAACAACAACTACGCCTCCAAGCCCTCAGATGGGATTTGAATTTATATCTTATAGAAATATTGCATTGTGAATGCAAAAAATTAAATTAAAAACATAATTATAGCTGGTTCCATCTTAATCGATTGTTAAATATTTGTAAAAAATATTCCTTTCGATGTTGAAGGTAGTTAGCATTCAACATTGGTGGAACGATACTAGCTCACAGTAGAAGTTGAAATACGTTTGTAAAATTCGACACGTTTGCCAGCGTCTCGGTAGCTCAGCGGTCAGAGCAGTCACCCGGATAGCGAAAGGTCGTGGGTTCGTATCCCATCTGAGGGCTC
The DNA here is from genome assembly GCA_927399485.1 of Calamotropha paludella. Lineage (NCBI taxonomy): Eukaryota > Metazoa > Arthropoda > Insecta > Lepidoptera > Crambidae > Calamotropha > Calamotropha paludella. The sequence goes on along the minus strand of OV656829.1, from coordinate 10,334,677 downwards.
AGAGGCGTAGTTGTTTTTTACACACGTATTTTATATTTTATAGAAATATTGCATTGTGAATGCAAAAATCATCGATACATCGAGTATATCGAAAGCATTTCAAAACATTGGATCGATTCGATGCATCGCATTGTAAACATCGATGTTTTCAATGCATCGATGTATATCGAATATCCCTTACCCGCACCACTCTGCACGTGTATAATCCCGGCATTTTGAAATCACGTGACATGCGCAGTAGTAAATAATGTACCTAAACTTGCTACTGCGCATGTCACGTGATTTGATGACGTAAATGCCGGGAACATAACCATTTCTTTGTCCTTGACCTAATTACTTAGTTACCACTCGTCAGTCGACCTGTGCGCATACGCTTTTGTGATCGATCAGTTACACTCGTTAAGTACATAATAAAATCATGGCTTATCAGTTTACATCTCGTGAATATGTCATGATGGTTCGTGCTTATTTTTTGAGCGGTGAAAACGTGTCGGCGGCTTTACGGATGTACCGAGAGCTGTACCCGAATGCTCGACAGCCAAACTACAGTACAGTGTTAAGTGCTTATCAACGGCTCCTAGACCATGGCTCATTTTACGTGCCATCGCACGCGCAAGGAAGAGGGAGACCACCGATCTCTCAGAACTTGTATGACGACGTGGTGACGTACTTTGAGGAAGATCCACGAAGAAGCACCCATGATGCTGCTCGACGATTTGGTATTAATCAATATTCGGCTTGGAAGATAATAAACTCGGCTGGTATGCATCCGTACCATTATCGTAAAGTTCAAGAACTAACGACCGTTGACCGAGAGCCGAGGATTACTTTTTGTCGTTGGGTAATAAGTAATCCAAACGCCAACGTGCTTTTCTCCGACGAGTGCCTTTTCACCAGAATAGGATTGTTTAACCATCATAATGAACATTGGTGGTCATACAGGAATCCTATGCTCACGCGAGAGCATTCGTTTCAACATAGGTTTAGTGTAAACGTTTGGGCCGGCATATTGAACGATGAAATCATCGGTCCATATTTTATTGAGAGTCGACTCACGGGCGAAACCTATTTAAATCTACTCCGCACGATGGTTTCGACTATGTTGGATGACATTCCACTGGCGAACTTGAGAGGGTTGTGGTTTCAACAAGACGGTGCACCTCCACATTACCATCGTGCTGTGAGAGAGTACCTCACCGAAGAGTTCGGTGACCGATGGATCGGCCGCGGCGGCCCGGTGCCGTGGCCCGCGCGCTCACCAGACCTTACACCTTTAGACTATTTCCTATGGAGTGAAATAAAGCGTAGAGTGTATGTAAGTGAACCTGACACTATTGAAGTGCTTAAACAGCGAATAATAGACGCTTTTAATGAAGTGAAAATGCAAAGAAACGTATTAATTTCTTTAAAAGGAAATTTGTTAAAACGGGCTAGTGTGTGTGTTGAAAATGGAGGAGGACACTTTGAACAATTAATGAAATATTTGTAAGACAGTGACTTTAATGTGAACAGGTAATGTACATAACAATAATCTTTTTACAGATGCTAATTCTAACTATGTTAATACGCCAAAATTACTCGTGAATAATTTAATGACCTATTTGCATTTTGGTTAAAAAAAATTGGTGTTATTTTGTTAACTTAATACCTATCTAAACGTAATTTTGTCGGTTCTACGCCCAATAAAGTATGAAAGAAAAGTTTGATTTATTAATTGAGTATTTACCTATCGGTGCTTTTTGGTTCTTGAGCGGGAGTGGGGCGGCTTGCTAGCATATATTCTACCTTATTGCCATGTATAGTAAGTTCATTTTCACTTGAGATGGTGTGATACGTTTTCATTGACAGAAGTTCATTGAATACAATGTATTGTGTCTGTAAATTTGGCGATATTTTCCGCAATTTTAAAAACTGAATAACTTTACTATTATTACTAAAAAAAAAAAATTCTTCGCATATTTATAATATTGATGCTTTCTTAAATTTGGCATTCCATTTTTTATGGTAATTAAAATTTATAGGTGTATAAGACGTTATCACGTCAATAACTAAACAGTTTAAATTATTACTAGAAAAAAATCAACTTGTTTCGCGAGACTCGAACCCCAAATCCCCTCACTATCCGGGCGAGTACTCTTCCAATTGAGCTAACGTAACCTCCATCGATTGTTGCATACATGTAAAAGTATGACATTTGACATTTTAATATTAAGTCGATCTTTTTATTTCGTAAAATAATGGAGTCCTTTCTTTTCGGGCCAAAAATGTACTTATTTGGAAATATTCATAATAATGTACAAACACTTATTTAATGTATAATATACCTTTAAATTAGATTTCTTGAAAGATAATATAACACTAAAAATTATACACTAAATCAGAACTGCGTAGAACGAAACGCTATCAGTATGGCGCGGGCGTTGACAGGACGGACTGACATAAATAAACAATGAGTTGTCACGTTTGATTGACGTTTTGTTGTTAGATTCGTTTATTATTATGAATCAGAATTGATATTTTAGAAACCTGGATGTTAATAGTAATCGGTCATAACATAACCTAGACATTTACTTTAATAATTATTCAACATTGCAACAGTCACTTAATTTACTATTTACGTTTAAATAATTTCCGTTGACATCAAGGATTATATTTTTGTTGGTCATTTTTGATATGGTTATTTTTAATTTTCTTTATTTATGGCTTGCACAATTTGTGAATTTAGCCAGTGTCAAGTAAGTATAATCTTTTTTCTATGTTCTTGAGTAATTTCAAAGGTTTCAGTAAAGAAGTGGGGTTTTACTGAAACCTCGTGGCCTTCTTGAGAGAGCGCGAAAAGACACCTTCCACTGTTTTGTTTCACTTGCCAACACTCATGCATATTCAGAAACACTCAGTGGTTAATAACCCACCATTATTACACACTAATATAAACCACAACACAGAATTTAACAAGAAAACCAAAACCATTGAAGTGACGCTTCGCGCTCCCGCCAAAAAGCTTGATATGGTTATGTACCTATTAATTATTTAGAGAGTGATATTATTCTGAACCATATAGATAGCATAAATATCTATTAAAAAATTTGCTATTCTTAGCTACACTACGAGGGTGGGTCAAAAAGTTCGCGGAATGGAGGTTAAAAAGTAAGAAATAAAACACAAAATTATTTTTCCTTCTCAATGTATTCCCCCTTAACTCTAATACATTTATTAGACCTATCAATTAATTTATTAATACCTTCGAAAAAACATTATTTCTCTTTGTCGTCAATATAGGCCGAAATTTCGCTCTTCACTTCTTGATCGCTGGAAAATTTCTTCCCTTGAAGCTCTTTTTTCATTTTTGGGAACAAATAATAATCACTTGGGGCTAAATCTGGGCTATATATAGGGAGGATGTTTCAAGATTTCGAAGCCCACTCTTTGAACAGCAGCCATGACTGCGCGAAACTCTATTTTCTCCATGCAAATTTTCTTCCGGATTGACTTGTTGATTGATGTGTAGCTCAGGAAATTATGAATTTTTTTTTTTGAAACTTAGTATTTATACTCTTAATGAGTGTCACAACTAGTGCAGGTAGTAAAAAGTCATCTTTCCCCCCTTTATGCCCCTCATTCCGCGAACTTTTTGACCCGCCCTCGTAACGTAGGTTTATTGAATAACTATTAAGATCTTGTAGTAAAACCATACATATTTACACTTTTTTATTCAATTACTTCGTTTTCTACATGCTATGGGTCTTACACAATTCTAATAAAACAAGCCCTTTGAATCAGAATCCAGTAGGTAAGCACAGGTTCTCGAGAATCCAAGAAATATTAACAGCAGCCAAATCACGAAAGTGTCAGTCCAAGTTAATACAGCCAGGTCATTAGAGTAAGTGAAACGAAAATCCAGAAAGAATAGCCGATTTAAAATGAAATAAACACCACGGACAAACACTCCCAGAGAGCAAAATACCAAAAAATAAATACATACTATACGGAATGTATAAATAAATAAAAGGCTTTACATTTAATATGTCAGTCAGTCAGATTTTAACAAGTTTTTCACGGCTCTGGAACTCGGTATTTTAGTAAAGTCCGGAGGCTGATAAAATAACTAAACGCTTAGAATGATTCGTAATAGCAAGAAATATCTATTTTCGCTCTTGATCCTACTGTATTTATTAAAAACAGAAGAATTCATAAATCAGTATGTTGTTGATAAACTTGTATACATTTTGTATTTAAGACTGAATATCGAAAAATGTTTACATAACATTAAGCTACAAAACGCTTCAAAATAAAAAAAAAAGTGCTTGCCAGTTAAAAAAAACATTTTTTGCTAGTAAAGTAAATTTTTGAATGATTGTTTTTAGTGGTACAAATGTGTTTAAAAATAAATAAGTATTTTTTTGGGAATTTACAATTTTTTTGCTAGTTTTTGGTATCTATGAATCTTAGGTACTATTGAGATCTCTCGTGCCTTACCACTTTGTAGAAATATTCGTTTGAACTGATCGCATCGGACACGCCCACACGACCCATACCTATCCCTAATTGGCTTCGTATTTTACTACGATTTATACTACGGCCAATCATAAACAACTAGTTTTAAAATCGCCCTTGATGTTAGTACTGTCAACTGTCAATCTGCTTTAAGCGTTGCTGTTTGCGCACGCGCGCCATTGTTGAATGAATGGATATATCTATTTGACTTTCGATAAACTCATTCATTTGTTTTTTTTCTGATTAGTTCTTCTTTGGCGTCGTTCATATCGCACAATGGAATGGTGCATACTTTGATTAACTAGGCGATGCAGTCGCTAAGCATAAAGCTACGCTAGCACCATATATTTGAGCGGAGCGTCGTAACACCTAAAAGAAATAAAAAAAAAATTTTTTTTTTCAAAATTCGGGCTCCGTCACAATTTGGTCCCAATCCTGTTGATTCGATTTCACACAAAAAATATTAAAATCGGTTAAGAACTCGGGAAGTTATGGCGTAATAGACATTGCGCCATTAAAGCTGATCCATGGGAGCTTCGCTCACTTCGTTCGCTCCGCTCCAATGAATGGAGCCTTTCTTTCTTCCATACAACTAAGGCTAAACATGTACTATCGAAGCCTCTGGCGCCTTATCAGTCCTAAGTCGAAAGTCGCTTGCACATTGCACGATGCCTATCGCTTCAGGCCACGCCCCGCTCCATTCATTCAACAATGGCGCGCGTGCGCAAACAGCAACGCTTAAAGCAGATTGACAGTTGACAGTACTAACATCAGTGGCGATTTTAAAACTAGTTGTTTATGATTGGCCGTAGTATAAATCGTAGTAAAATACGAAGCCAATTAGGGATAGGTATGGGTCGTGTGGGCGAGTCCGATGCGATCAGTTCAAACGAATATTTCTACAAAGTGGTAAGGCACGAGAGATCTTAATAGTACCTAAGATTCATAGATAGCAAAAACTAGCAAAAAAATTGTAAATTCCCAAAAAAATACTTATTTATTTTTAAACACATTTGTACCACTAAAAACAATCATTCAAAAATTTACTTTACTAGCAAAAAATGTTTTTTTTTAACTGGCAAGCACTTTTTTTTTTATTTTGAAGCGTTTTGTAGCTTAATGTTATGTAAACATTTTTCGATATTCAGTCTTAAATACAAAATGTATACAAGTTTATCAACAACATACTGCTTTATGAATTCTTCTGTTTTTAATAAATACAGTAGGATCAAGAGCGAAAATAGATATTTCTTGCTATTGCGAATCATTCTAAGCGTTTAGTTATTTTATCAGCCTCCGGACTTTACTAAAAAACCGAGTTCCAGAGCCGTGAAAAACTTGTTAAAATCTGACTGACTGACATATTAAATGTAAAGCCTTTTATTTATTTATACATTCCGTATAGTATGTATTTATTTTTTGGTATTTTGCTCTCTGGGAGTGTTTGTCCGTGGTGTTTATTTCTAAATGGATTTATAATTTTGAATTTGGAATTCTTAACCAAAGAGGAGATATTTCAGATCAAAGTGGCCAGTACGACAAAACTCCAATTTTATATGTAAGAAGCTAATATTAGGTGGGGCTAGCCGGCGGGGATGATCCTATCGGAATTACACATGCGGAAAGAAAGCGAGTTGAAAATCATAGCAAAAGATCATAATTCGCAAAACGCTGCAGCCCGCGTGTATGTTTTGAAATACGCAAGAGTTACTATCGCTTTTAAGTTACGATTTTAAATTCAGACCTTATTTCCTTAGCATTAAGTTTTATCATACAAAAGTTAACAGAAAAGTCACATATTTATAAACTAACACTCACGACTGTATTTTAGATAAAAGAGTGTTTAACTCATTGTTCATATAAAACATATAAATCTATAATCTAAGATCACAGTGGTTTGTGTGTTTGTCTGTCCGCTCTTTTTCTCTGCTCTTTTTCCATGGTATCAATAACGTTACCATAGCAACGCATTAACCGCAAGTAGTTCGTCTACCGGACGCTAGATGGCGCTAACGGAAATATATTTAATAATAGAAAAAATTTAAAGAATTTTGTTACCATAGCAACGCGTTACCGGGTCAGCTAGTATATATATAAAAAACAAAAGGGAAGTTTTCCAGTTTCATAATAAACCATTCCATCTCTCTTAGCAATAAAATACTTTGGGGTGAAATCATTATAGATTAATTAAGAAACTTTTACAAGTGTAAAATCAATAATCAGTTTGGTTTATTGACAATAGATTCTACTAAGAGACTCTTCAAATTAAATTACTGAAAACTTCAATTAACTGTAGGGTTGTATCTTAATTTATTTATGTCAATTAATTTATTAATACACTAGCTGACCATGCCACGCGTTGCTGTGTTATAAATTTAAATAAAACCTATCCTATCTTTTAAGTTAGATCAAATAACAGATAGTTACGAAGTTTGATCAAAATCGGTTACGTGTTTACGGGCATGCCTAGAAGATATCTATTCACTCGCGACTTGAAGGCCCCTAAATTGTATTTGTCAGGAAACACAGGCATAGTTCCACTGCTTAACAATACGGATTACAAAATTGGAAGCAAGTTAGTATTAAATTGGTTTGTCTTTTTTTACTTTCTTAAAACATGGTTCTAGATTGCCAGTTAGTATGTACTTATGAACCACTTTCACTCTTGTAAGGGTCTAGTCTAGATCAACGACCTAAGTATGATTCATATCTTCCTGTTTTAGTAGAAATGGAGTTAGTTGGCAACATTTAAAAAAAATAACGTAGAAATTTATCTCACGAGTCAAAATCACGTGTTAAAAAATGACTATGATTGCCGATATTTTTACTCCTAAATTCTGTAGATTTTTTTGTATAAAATTAATTAAAAAGCATTTGTTTCTAGATATATTTTATAAAGTTCTCTTTATTTAGAATGAAGGTAAACCTTTTTAGTGGTTTTCTGCCATAAATACATCTGAAACGAAAATGTATTAATCCAAATTAATTTACAAACATCAAACAAATATTTAAGAAAACTTAAACGACCATAGACACGCAGGTGACAAAGATTGGTGCGCAAACCAAACCTAAGAGTATAATTTTTTTTTGTATTATATTTCCCCATAATTAAACGCAAAGGGTACAAAGAATATACAGACTCATTTTCTGTTATAATTTCATATCTTAATTTGATGATGATGATAGCTAAGTTATGATAAAGTGATTGATACTAGTTAAATAATAAAATTTTATAGAATCCAATTTTTCTCTAAATTTGAATGCTTTTTAAATAGAGTTCGCTCACATGTTTAGTCTTTGATTCTATCGATTTTTAAACACATAATAATATCATAAAAAACATTCGCAAAAAAGATGAACTCTACGTAAGAACTTTACAATCTGTCACGTTTTGTCAATTGATATTGAACTGTATGTGGTTGGACTTAATGCGAAAACACATATCTTAAAATTTGACTTTTGTTAAATGGTACCGAAACCATTGTGCAGATAGTTGATTTGATTTTTATTTATACAGATAAAAGGTGCCCTTGTACAACACGTTCTCTTACGGTCGCCATTTTGTTTTCTTGGTAACCAAGACCTGGACTCTCATACTAATTCGACCACCACTACTCATGTAAATGTCCTATCAACATTAAAAAGGTGTCATTTGATAGCTAAACATGTATCATGTTTCAATTGTCATGGAATAAAAAATAGAAAAAAATAATTAAAGAAAAACAAATAGATTCTTTTTTGTGTATTTTTTAATTATTGGCTTAAGAGAAAAACAACATTTGAGGGGCAATTTATCGTTAATAAATGCCCTATTTCACACCATTCAAGGCTCCGACACTGGTGACGGGACACAATGTATAAAGTTTCTTACTCCTCCTTCCAGTCCTATCCAACCAGTTTGTCTGGCAGAGATCGCTTTAAACGATAAGATCGATCATTGTAACACCTTTTTCGGTTTTCTTTTGTTCTATAATTACCACTGTGGTGTTATCCGGTATGCGACGGTACCATAACGACAGGAACCAAAGAAATAAAAAAAAGCTTGTTTTCTTCACTGACTTAGCTGGGAATAGAACTTGGGACCTCGGAATGGCTGACCATGGAAACCGGTAAGCGAGCCACTCGTCCACCGAGGTCGTGATCATCAATAAAGTATCATTCACTGTATATTTTATTTTTTTAAGAAATTCATCTTAAATTGTGTACGTTTATAGTAAGTGAGCAAAAAACCGAGATTGATTTTGCGATAAATGATTACTTACTTTCTTCTGTCGTGACTCCATGCGGTGTCAACTGTTAGATAATGATTTTTAGAAAAGTATTTTTAGCTTTGTCATGCGAAAATGGATGGTAGGAATCGTAATTTAATGCGAGAATCGGACGATGTTGCGTAACGTTATTATTATAACAGTACCGTTTTTAAATAATTTTTATGACTAGCAACATTATATGTCCACTGCAGGTAACACTGTTGATCATCTTTCTTAATAGCAACGCTAAGGCTTATTTACCTTTTTAAAATATATTTTTAATTCTATGTTGTTGTAATTTTTTACTTTACACACACACACACACACACTTAAATTCCCTATCACAGTGTTTGACCGCGATGAACTCCGAAACTAACCTAACGATTTTGATGATTTTTGTTTCATTTTGCTGGATTTGATCGAGCTTAGGACATAAAATAGGTGTCATTATAATTTATAACAGAGCAACACGTGGCTGGGTCAGCTAGTTTATTATAAATATCAGTAAAGAAAACCATTAAAATTATGTTCGTTGTCTACCCTATGAAATTACCTTTTTAATTAACAAAAATATATTTTCAAAAATATCAACATTTTTAGTTTACTTGAAAACAACTAATTTTACAAATTAAAATAACTTGAAATATGGTATATTTTATTCAGCATACGCAAAAGTATGGCATTAGTCATTTTGTCAAAAAAAATTGTGTGTTAAAAATTACAACTAAACAAAAGGTTAATTACAATAATAAAATAGGAGCCATTTTTATATTTTTTTCATCAGTAGCCTTATTACTTTCTTGGTTGCTATTCCTACCTGTCGCACCAAGCGCTTTTCATCATCCTTCATAATGGGTACAGCAAGAAGTGGAACTCCCTCCCTGTGTCTGTATTTCCGAGAACTTATAACCTGTCCATTTTCAAAGCCAGGATGAATAGGCACCTAGATTAGCTCGTTCCATCGTGGATCCTGTCTTGGCCCAATGGCTAGTTTGGGATAAAGAGCGAACCCATTCAGAATAAAAATAAAAAAAATGTTTTTATCATAAACAGAGAAGCCTTGTTATGTCTAGCAGAGTAGAATACCTACCCTTCACACTTGGGACCAATTTGTCTTCAAAGGCAACTAATGACACTGGAGATAATAATTCTGTGCATCCTGTGAAAACTGATACATCTCAAAATTGTTAACTTTACAGTAGAGTAGTTTTTGTGTTTAAAAAATCATATTTTTTTTAGCATAATCATTATACAAAAATAGTAACACAGTTTGTATTATTTTTGTATTGTTTATAAACTATTAAGTTCCTACATAAAATCTTTCTATAGAACAAAAGATATTTTAAAACACTATTTATTGTATCAAAACACACCAAATAAGTTATCGTGTATAATGATTCTTAATTAGTTGTATAATATTACACTTTATGTGAAGCAGTGGTGAAAGGTGATATTGTTTTGTTGTCAGGTAACTTAACATGTATCAGATGACACTTTATTATAAGATTATAAATATGTGCATAATGAAATTACTTGAGAAACATCTTTATACACATTTTTTTTAATGTATGACTTCATTATTGTAGACGATACATATCAACATGTATTTATTTCCACAAAACTATTATTAAAAACAGGTTAATCTGCCTTAGATGTACCATACGATCTCGGCAGGTAAGAGATGTATCAACATGTTAATAAGACAGAAAAATAGAGGATATTTTTGTGATGAACGTGCATGAATAATATCAAATTCGATAAAAGTCGACTTGTATCACTTTTCACAGGACACACAGAATTGTACACCTCCCGTAAACCAAAAAATGGGCAGCAGTATTTTCTGATAAACATATCGATTACCGTCGCAAAACTAAACTCAATATATTTAGACACCATATAACACAAAGCTTACATCTCAAAAACCTTTGAGTCTATATTTTATTATTTAGGTATTTGTGGCTTGCACGATTTGTGCATTTAGCCAGTGTCAAGTAAGTATAATTGCCAGTTCTTGAGTAATTTCCTAGGTTTCAGTAAAGATGTGGGCTTTTACTGAAACCTCCTCGTGGCCTTTTTGAAGGAGCGCGAAAAGAAACCTTTCACTGTTTAGTTTCATTTGCCAACACTCATATTCAGAAATACTCAGTGGTTAATAACCCACCATTATTACACACTTATGGGTGATTCTCAGTTAAGAGGTAATCGGTTGTATGGAAGCAGCGGCACAGCAAAAAGTGTCGATATTTATATAACTATACCACTACTTTTATCATGACCGATGATTTTAATATGATTTTGAGATGATCAGTCATTTTTTTTATTTATTCTCGTGTTACGAGACACCAGGGGAGATACTGAGTACAGGGTAGAGACAAGATGAACAGGGAAGATACTTTTGTGAGCAGGGAAGAGACTTTAAGGAATAAAAACACATAGTTAATATTATTAATTTATTTATTATTTAAGGTAATCAGAATTTATGAGCTGTGAGGTCTCTTTTGAATACTTAAGTTGAATATCACAATAGTAAATCACAGTAAAAAAACATAAAATTCAACCATCAATAGGCAACAATCAAATAAAAAGAAATAAAAACCTCTCATACTTTTAGGAACTATGTACAATAGTGTGTCTGTTTTGAAATCTATACTTAAACATATTGGCGTGTAAAAAAGTTAAAAAAACTAACTCTAAAAGCCGCGTTCAAAGACATCAATTGGTTCTTTAAAAGCATATGATATGCGTTGACCTTTCATTTTCAAATAAGGCGCAGGTAATTCTTTTATAATTTGATTCCAGGTGATGAAGAAGATATCTTTGTCATTAATTTTAAAGTTCTTTCCAGTATCGTCACAGATTTCACAAAAGACAACCTGAACTTATTCATCTTCTTCAACTCCAGTGCACATTGCAACATAACGATATTCTGTGTTTCTGTTTTGAGGTTTAACTAAAACAAAATCCCCATTGCATAATGTTTTTTTGCCTGATATTGAGGGCTTTGGGTTATCTTTTAAACCTCTTGTCTTTTTAGCCGCTAACCCTGGATGGTGTACGGATTCTTGTGATTTCTGCATTCGTTTCTTTGATGCTAATATTCGTCATCTGAATCACTAGTGCTATATACTTCATCAACATGGAGACGAGATTCTAGAATAGCTTGTGGAAAGTCCATGGCACCCAATCTAAAATGACTGCATACCTCAGAGTCACAAAAGCAGCTCAAACTTTTCAATATCAAGTAATTGGGTTTAAATACGCAACCGGTAACTTGATGAACTTTTAGTGTGCCTGAAAACGTTTTGATGTCACCAATGGATCCAAGTTTTTCTTCATTTTGCGTGATGTCGGCGTCGTCTATAGTAAAAACTTTAATATGAGGACAGGTCTTCTCAATGGTTGTGGCTAAGTCTTCTAATGATGCAATATCGGAGCCACATGCGACTTGTCTATCAGCCGCACTTTTTCAAGTCGCACCCACTCCATCGACAGCCCCCTTTCCGTGACCTGCTTCGTGATAATTCCATGTAAAGTTTTGTAGGTTCGGGTAACATTCTACGAGCATTGTTGCCAAAACCTTTAAATTTGTTACGATATTGGGTAACGGGGCCATCGCTCAGAAAGTGCAAGCTGGTGTGACAGTAGTTGGTAAACTGTCAAGAATGGGCTGCAAATAGGTCCAAATTGCAGGAGGATTAATTTTTTGATAAAGAGCAGTAACATTCAGTTTTTGGCTCTTCCCCAGCGTTAGTGTAGACTACAACGGTGTGTAGACTTATTTGTCGTCTGGATCCTCCAAAATGGAAGAATTGAATTTCCTCAGCATATTTTGTCTGATAATTTTCACTAAAATCATCGTGTATAATGGCGTCATATTCAGTAAGGCATTGTTGTTTTGTTTGCATAGCGTTGTATTGATGCACTTTATTTAGTTCGTGGTGGAAGAACTTTTGCATCTTCGACTCCAAGTCCATAATCAAGTCGCGTGGTTTAATCTGTAATGTGCTTTTAAGCATTTTGTTACTCAAATTGGACGCATATGTATCTCCCCTGGACATTTGGTATCTCCCCTGGCACCATAACAGCCAGGGGAAATATGGCTGGGGAGAGACATTTTCGTTAAAAATCTAAAATTGCCGTAAAACTACTAATTTTACAAAGATTACAAATAAATAAAAGGTTTGCAGCACTTTTTAACATAAATGTATATAGATATTGTAGTATTTAAACACATAAATACGAAATAAAACTTACCAGGGTAAATACTTCGATCACTCAACACGGCTGCACTCATCGAGCACCGTTGCGCAAATGGCCAAAAAAATAGTCGCGCGGATGGCTTGTGCAGCGCTTGCTGGTAACTTCACGTGACACTTGGTGTCTTCAAGGTCAAAACTACCACAGACTATGGTAAACAAATATGATTTTCAAACTAAACCTCAGAGGACAAAGTTTGCGATTAATATTTTTTATAAAAAGTGCAAATATAAATGAAATTAATGGTTACATACTGTAACTAAGTTATCAGGGTTCATGTTATTACCGATAGAAAAGTAATAATTAATTTTCAATGGACTCAAAATTACTGATTTACAAAAAAAAACGGTTAGGGGACAGACCAGGGGAGAGATGTTTTTCCTCTTTGTGCTGTTATTGTAAGTAAATTATGCACATTTAGAATATAATTTTAATTGACAATTTAGAACACATTTAGTTTATTGAAATTATTAAGATTTTAGACCATAATTTCCAAATATAATGATTTTTTTGGCTTGGCCGTCGAAAATACCTCTTAACTGAGAATCACCCTTATATCAACCACAACACAAAATTTTACAAGAAAACCAAAACCATTAAAGTGACGCTTCGAACTCCCGCCAAAAAGTAAACCTTTGATTCAAGTCCTTCTATTTTTAAAAAGGAAACAAAATTCCTCAATCCTATTGTCTATGGCAATTAATAATAAGAATTTCGAATATGTCAATTCGCGCGGGAAAAGCTTTTATGCGCGATTGTTTACAATGATACGTCTCGCGTTAGGCGGTCTATTTTTTTTTCCGCTCATTTGATTATTATAGATACGCGAAGGTCAAATTGGCCAACTAGAAACGCAACAATGGAACGCAACCGCCATAGTTTTTATTCTGAAATCCATTTATGAAGGTCGTTATAATCAAAAAGAATATTTCACAGACTTTTTTGTTACAAAATTATATTTTATATTAAAGAGATAAAAAAAAAATCGCTCATTACCACAGAGTAGATAGTACCTGTACAAGATTTTACCTACCACTGTTGCGAACGTTACATTATAATTTCAGCTGCTATAGTAAAGCGCAAAAATTAAATAACACGTCGCTAGACATGCGCAAAGTGAGTCCAGACAAAGATTGGAGTTATTCTATATCTTTCCGAACAATATATATCGAGTTAGCACAACATACATATATAAACATTAAGAAAATAAAAAAACCCGTTGTGTGTACTTATGTACGCACGTAAGTAGTTATACTTCTTTATAGTTACTAAACAAAGATTACTAAAATTTCCTCCCGTGTGTTCGTATTCTTTGTATGTGAAAAGAAAGATAAATTTATAAATTATATAGTGATTACTAAAAAGCATCAAAAGATTAACAGATTTTCTATATATCTGTATAAGGAATTAAGTAATATATCAAAAACCATTAAAATAAACTGTTTAACCAATAGTAATGTAAAAATAATAATATTTTATATTATAAACAAATAAATAGAATACATACCAACAGTTAACCTCAAATCAATAAACGCACTTAAAAAAGTTTATAAAATAAAAACCACTTTTAAAGAAATTGTTATATTGTTATTTTAATTTTATATAAATTATTGTTAACTACCATATATAATTTAAAATCACACACACACATTCATAATTAGCGGCCAACTTCATCCTACTGGTTTATTCTATGTCGCTTTTGCAGCCAACTTCAACATGATAATTTTGTGCCAAAGTAATGCGCACGCATCTTAAAATTTTGCTCTCATCATTTTTTCATAACGCGCCTAAAGAAGTATAACTTCAGAACGATGTTAAACTTTAATAAAATACTTTGACAATCGTTATAATAATTTTGTATCTCGTAGACAACCCATTGAACTACAAACCCAACAAGTTTGATTGTAAATAATTTATATTTGTTTATAATTAACACAGAAATACGAAATTCAGCTTTTGCTTAATTAACAATATATTGATTCCGAGAACTCCAAAACTGCAAATGAAATTTAAACTGAAATCCAATTACAAATTCATTAATAAAACATGAACGCAGCATCAAACAGAAATATGTCCTTTTGTTTCGAGATAATCATCAAATAGAATTAATTTGGTTCTTACACTTCAGCGCCTATAGAATATTTACATAAAACAACTGTTCCCGGGTAAACGACGACGTGTTATTTTTATATTTAATCCTGTAATAACTAATGTAATAACTCCTTGCCTGAGTCTCTATTTCCTGATAAATACAATTTAAAAGTCTTCGAATCACGTTTGAAAAGTATTTAATCGCATCGTCGCTTACCATCAGGCGAGATAGTGGTCAGGTGCCTATTAATAAAAAAAAAACAACGGGTTGCACTCCGGGAGTGCCGGCAGAAGTGAAAATATGAACATTAACGTTGTGCATTTTTGATATTTTGGGAATGGTAATAGAATAATTTCGCACGAATTGCTTTAATCATCAGTATAAAAGTACTATCATTTATGTGATAAAATACAATATTTATTTATTCCGCTATCGTACACAAACATGAGAACAAACACACACGCACACTCGGGCAAACGCCATGCGCCGCTTAAATGAAACAGCAGGAGCAGGCATGCATTTTCGCCGCGCGGTGGAAAGAGATAGGGATACTACTTTCTCTCCTACGCTGCGCCGGCGGTCTACTTTCCCTCGGTCTTACGAATTTTCGATTAGGTCACGTTTTTTACCCCATCCCAAAAAGTGCACAATGCCACTAAAGAAGTTTTCACAAAAAAAAAACACTTAAATAAAAATGTTATATTTTTACGCACACACGCGCACCTGCACAATCATAATTAGCAGCCAACTTAATCCTGCTGGTTTATTCTATGTCACAGTTTGCGGCCAACTCCAACATGATAATTTTGTGTCACAGTGATGCACGCGCATCTTAAAATTTCACTCTCATAGTTTTTTCACAACTCGCCTAAAGAGGTATAACTTCAATAATGTATCCACTCCTTTACAGGAGCTATGAACACAAGATGACTATAATCCTTTCAATTTTTAATAATTTATTAAACAATGAAAAAGAACAGATAAAAAGATTCTTATTTAATATGAGTATTCCACGTCAAACGCTATGGTTTCGTAAGTCCACGTCCTTACCGGAAAAAAGCCGCAAGCAACTCGGCAAGGGATGTATTACTCCCTTTTATTATGTGTTTCATTACATAGTTATTCAACATTTACGTAAACTATTAAGACGTATAAGAAATGTACTATTACAATAAATAGATTTAATACAGTCTTCATTTCTCATTACAAAGATCTTTAAATCTAATTTTAATTAATCACATGTATTTTTTTTGTATTTCAAGCCTAATTAATCTATAATCTAAGATCACAGTCGTTTGTGTGTTTGTCTGTCCGCTCTTTTTCCATTGTATCAATAACGTTGCCATATCAACGCGTTAACCTCAAATAGTTTGTCTACCGGACGCTAGATGGCGCTAACGGAAAAATATTTGGTAATAGAAAAATTTAAAGAATTTTGTCCACCCGTGCGAAGCCGGGATGGGCCGCTAGTTATCTACTATTTTCTTATTATTTCTGTAAAGATTTACGGTATAATTAATTTATATTATGGCGCTATCCTTGTGATTACACATGCTATTTACACATGTTTGTGGAGACGCAGCCTTACATGATACACTCGCATAACATATAACTTCTGAAGAAGCCACTCTCCTATTTCCTTCCTTCTCCCAACTCTTTCATTCCTATGTTCGCTGTCACTATATCTTTCTATTTTCGTTTCCTTACCTCATTCTCGCTCTGAGGCGAGAGGTATCCTTGGCTTCGACCCTCAGATGCGATAACTGTTCATAACAAAACTTCTCTGCCAAATTCCAAACACCCTCAAACAGTTATTCTCTTATATTAACAAAATAATAATATGTTACAAACTAATGTACTGATTGGACTTTTTGGCGGGAGCGCGAAGCGTCACTTCAATGGTTTTGGTTTTCTTGTTAAATTTTGTGTTGTGGTTGATATTAGTGTGTAATAATGGTGGGTTATTAACCACTGAGTGTTTCTGAATATGCAGGAGTGTTGGCAAGTGAAACAAAACAGTGGAAGGTGTCTTGTCGCGCTCTCTCAAAAAGGCCACAAGGAGGTTTCAGTAAAACCCCACTTCTTTACTAAAACCTAGGAAATTACTCAAGAACTTAGAAGAAAGATTATACTTATCTGACACTGGCTAAATGCACAAATTGTGCAAGCCATAAATAAAGAAAGAAAATGCTCTGTTTCCGATAACTGTGTTCATTGTTGTAATTCTGTTGTGTGTAGAAATAAAAAATAAAAAAAATAAACAAATTCTATTAACCCCACGCATTTTTGTGTTTAACATAGTAACCGATTTAATAGCATTTGTTCTTGAGGTTATTTTAAAAACTTTTAACTTTTCAAAGGATAATTCAGTCTGCTTGTATGGTACTTTATATACGTTATGAAACGTCAAATCTCTACCCAAGAATGAGCCTCTTGTATCCAAGTATCTGGCTAAAGTACGCGGTTAAAAAACATTGTTATCTTTAATTCTTATCACTTTTTAAACACATAAGGAATCCTTTTATTCTAAGAAATGTGTGCATCTGTTCGCGATAAGCGTGTTTATAAATAGAAAAACTCTTTTGCTATCTATATATATAAAAAAATCCCTATCACAGTATTTGACCGCGATGAACTCCGAAAGTACTCAACCGATTTTAATAATTTCATTTGCTGGATTTGTTCCGACTTAGGTCAAAAGAAAGGTTGACTGTTAATTTACGATCAAAAATATTTTTTTCCCTTTAGGAACGCCAAAATAAGATAAGCTTTATAGTATAAAGCGAAAGAGATAGAATAGATGTGAGCCACGTACACTGACATGAGTGAAAGCGAGACAGAAGGCCACGAACACTGAAGTGGGGAAGCAAATGGCTTCTATATAATCGTGTAATGGACTAAATCAGACGCTCTTGTGTAACGACAAAATCTGATGCTTAGCACAGATAGAGTGGCCGCGCAGCGAGCGCATATAGGCGAGCGGCTGAAAGTCCGTAAAGAAGCTTCGCTTTAACATTTTTATGGCAAACTATATGGTATCTGAGCCTCTGCAACGCTAGTAATATACCTATATCAATAATAAAATATTTAAAAGAAAATTTAAGGGTTCGTTCCTTGCTGCCTGCATCCAAAAACTTTCCGGTCCAGTTGGAAGCACCACTATCGCTACGGTGCAGTCACCAATCATATACCTTTCCAAGAAACTATGGAGATATACTCTAGTAAACTTTCTTGGTCACTAACATTACTATTTACCATATTGAAACCCCAACTATAATAGACAATACGGTAAAATTCTCGTCTATACTACGATAGAAATCTGTGGATTCTGTCTGTACATTAATTTTTTTGGACTAATTTTATGATAAATATTCGTTTTATGACTCGCTGATATATTATTATATTCTACTATTTTTTAAATATTGGTATGTCTGTCTGTATGTCCTTCTATAAGTCAAGAACGGGTTGACCCATTTCGATGAAATATGATATATAGTAAGAACATGTGATTGCGCAAATAATAGGCAACATAATATCGGTAAAAACCTTATAGTCCCAACTAATATTATAAATAGAAAAGTATGTTTGTTACACTTTAACCCTTCAACTACTCAATCGAACATCATGAAATTCTGCATACACTTTGCCAGGGGTACTGAAAAGTACATAGGGTACCATTTATCCATAAAAAAGCACTGTTCGCGAGGGATAGAAATATCAATTTTAAGCGGTAGTTTTCATTAACGCGCGGGTATAAGCTAGTTATTAATAATACTATATTTCTTTATACTAAACTGAAAATCACACTTTATTGTCGGTTTTCAAATCCCTGGGTTAATAAAGAATCTTAATTTTGTAGTGATAACCAACCACATTCAACGTAAGACCTTGTACACAAAACAGGCTTTACTTGAAGTTGCAATAAAAAGGCGCCAAAAATGAGTCATAGACAAACATATAGCAACTTTTTCTTAAAATTTCGTTGCAAAGGTGGTGACACCATACAGTCTAGTTTTGTTTTAATAACTAAATATCTCGGATAAAATGTCTTTACAATGAAAGTTGTGGAATATGTCATGGCACTAGAAAGGAAAAGCCAAGTCGAGTTCAAAAACCGCTAGAGACAGTTGATAAACTAGTAAAACTGTCTCCACAGATTAGCTAACACCTTTCCTGTGGTCGTGGTATATTTAATACTACTCTCACTTCCATCGAAGTTTTATTTTTGACAAATTAATATATTTGCGTAATCTTTTTTTTTTTTTCGATAAATTGTCTCCTCGGAGTTTTATGAGTGCTGGCCGTATGTGATAAAAAAAATTAGGCAAATTAAAAAAAAAACTGCTAGTATGACAATCTGAGCAAGTGACCGGGTTGAATACATCAATCTGGATCAAAAATCTATGATTATCAACTGTTTATAATTTTGTGTTCACTAGGTGCGAGTCACATACTGCCAGCACTAGTAGTTTTGATTCAGATTGATGTATTCAACCCGGTCACTTGCTCAGACTGTCATACTAGCACTTTTGATTGTAAAAAATAAAAAATCTTTTTGTTTTTCAAATTACTAATTACATACTGCCAGCATTATTGAGCACTAAATTATTAACCGTTGATAATCATAGACTATTGATCCAGATCAATGTATAAAATCCGGTTACTTGTTCACACTGTCATACTAAGAGTTTTGATTGATAAAAATTTTAAAAAAAATTGACAATTTTTTTATCACATACGGCCAGCACTCATTGAGTACTAGATTCCTTGCTTTAGCGTTAAATATAGAGCGTTTTAGGGAATACACTGCTAGCTTAATTACAAGCTAGCAGTGTGCTAATTTGTCGCGAATTTATGAGAGCATTTGACACTAGATTAGCACTAATTTTTGCACTTTTTTATAGACGTGCTAGCTTTATAGACGTCACATGTTTGTGTGATGACTACGGGCATTTGTACCTGAGTCATGGGTATTTACACATATCTATCTATTATATATATAAAAATACTGTCACAGTGTTTGACCGCAATGAAGTCTGAAACAACTCAACCTATTCTGACTTAAGACAAAGGTTTCATTTAAATTTATAACACAGCAACACATGGGATCAGCCAGTATTTCTTAAATGTAACATATCAATGCATCATATATCTATGTCTATCCGTTACCCTAGTATCCATAACACAAGCCTTACAGTGCTTACTTTGGGCTAGACTGGGATGTAAATGTAATAAATATTATTATTATTATGTATCTACCGATAACTGTCGCACACTATTATAAACTCTATGACACACCGTTTAGCGCAATACTTTCCTTTTCAATCACGCAGTGCTGATTTCTGCATCGTAAGTGACCGTGGTGTAGCAAAAAGATTTGAGACAGCGACCGATAATTAATTCTTCATGAAATTGTCAAACTACCCTCATTATTCCACGTTACTGTTTTGTTGGTAAGTTAGTTATATAAATAGTATTTCCATTCCTTATAATGAATAAACTATTTGTATGTAAAGCTAAGGGCAGACGCACACGACGAATTTAATTTACAAATCTCTTTTACTAAGATGGTAAGGTCTATTTCTATAGTAATCCTGTCTGTTCTAATGGTCTTAGCTTCAAATCCTGGTAGGGGCATATGTTTTTATGATGATCAAAAGCATTTGTAGCCAAATCATTGTTTTTTATGAGTATTAGAAATTTAGCATTTCCTAGCGTGGTCTAGCAAAGCAGACTTACAAATAGGCGCCACCATTATATGGTTGATATAACAAAGAGTAGCACTATGCGTTTTTGTTCCAATTTTGTTATCCGTACCGCTAAAGAGTGGAGCTCTTTGCCCGAGTCTGTTTCCTGACAAATACAATTTAAGGATCTTCAAGTCACGAGTGAATAGGTATCGTCTAAGCAACTGCGTCACATCCTTACGCTGATAGTTGCTTACTATCTGGCGAGATAGCGGTCAAGCGCTTACCTATTTAAAATAAAAATAATAACGGTTATTTTAAAAACTAAAAAATTCGACTGCTTTCTGTGTAATTTGGAAATGAAAAAATCGGGACCCATTCTAGAAAGTCAGCCATCTAGTCAGTGGATTGGAGTAATCTGCAATGTAATATAGGTATGTGCTCTCAATTCACTAAGCCTCCATTTCTAGAAATGGGTCCCGACTGCTACAATTTTTCATCTTATTTTAGGGTTTTTTAATTTTCAAATTACACAGAAACGCAGTCGGTTAGTTGTTTTTTAAATTACCGTTTTTTATTTATTTTTTTTCTTTTATTATAGAATTAGTCGAGCCATTTAGGCTGCAGAGCATACCAAACCTTTGAATTTGGCGCCAAAAATCCACCATTTTGTTTTTTTTATATTTTGATATACCCAGTGTCATTCTCACGGATTTTTACCTCTACGGTACACTCTGCGGCCTGAACGGCTCGATGGATTTTAGCTAAAATCCATCGAGCCGTTCAGGCCGCAGAGCGTACCGTAGAGGTAAAAATCCGTCATAAACATAGTAATTAATTACATTATGTATTAAGTTGTTAGTTTATTTAGTTGGTATAATTGTTCGTTAGCAATACTTACTTTGTTTTATTACTCGCTACTTATGAAAGAGTAACTCCATCTGGCAAAGGTGTACTATGCACTTAATAGAGGGAGTCAATCATCATGTAGATGCAGTTACAATTATTGGTACTGGAATATTTTTTTTTCATTTTTCATTTTCTTGTAACAACTCTAATTTCATGGGGAATTATCTTAAATTATGTTGCTACATTAGAGATATAAAATTTAAGTATGTATTCCATCCTTTATTTAGTATCCATACCAGCTCAGCTTAGTTGGGACTTAAACAGTACTAGTCTGAATATATGTATGTAGTTTGTTTTATTTTTATATTAGACCAAATTCAACTTTACGGCCCTTGCAATAAAGACCATGTCGCGGATGGATTTGAATAAAATTCCTCTTAAAATCCACAAGTCCTAAACATATTTATTCTAGATTTTACTTTCCCGAATCGATTCAAACTTGACGCCGCTCATTGAAAAACTTGAGACGTATAAAGAATGTTTTATTCATAGCTTTATACTATCGAATCAGACAACTTTGAGTAAATAACCTTGCTCTTTTCATTTTGGTAAGTACAGAAAAATCATTAACTTACAATACAAAACATTCTATTGATAACACATCCAAATAACAGAACTAAATTCAAAGTGTGTTACAAAGGGCAATCTTATCGTACAAAGCGATCTCTGCCAGACCTTTCGAAGGATATAACTGGAAGGAAGCGTAATAAACGGCGGTGTAAGCACGTTTAAGGTTACCAATTGGCCAGGAAATCCCGGAAAATACCGGAATTTTGCATTTGGTCCCGGATTCTGGAATTATATTTTTTTGTCGCGGTATTTCCGAATTGTAGTTCTTTTCCAGATTTTTTTAATGAGTTTTATGAGTTCGATGGAACGAGCTAACCCAGAAGATGCCTATTCACCCTGGCTTTGAAAACAGACGGGTAATAAGTACTCGGAAATACAGATGCAGGGAGGGAGTTCCACTCCTTTGCTGTGCGCATTATGAAAGATGTCGCTTGGTGCGACAGGTAGGAATAGCAACCAAGAATGGATGGTAGCCCGCAGTGCGTCAGGAACTTTGTGAACAAAAATAACAACCATGGTGGCCAAAGATCAAGGCAAGCTTATGCGTGAAACATAGGTAGGAAGGCTTGAGGCTTGAATAAGTTTGCTTGGTAAATATCCACCAACAGACTAGACTAATAAAAACAAATTTAACAATGCAATTAAAAAATCTTAACCGATTCGTTGCTACATACAATACCAGAAACGAAGGCTACGAGCTTGATTTACGTGAAAAATGAAGATAGTTTTATTCGGGGTAGATTTCCCTAAAACTTAATTAGAAGGAGTTATCATCGATTTAAAAATGACACGACTCCAGTGGCTAGCGCCACACGCAAAAGAAAGTGATGACACGCTAGACGTGCCATCAGCAACGAATCGGTTAATTGGAATGTACTACTATTCAAATGAAGAATATTAAATTAAATAATTTTAAATGTAATGTCTGTCTGCCCGTCTTTCTTGCTGTTTTCAGATACATGGTGATTTATTTATTTATAATGAAAACCGAAGAGTAACATTTTCTTTTGTTCTCATCTAGTACTTCAACTATATATTAAGTATATATACAGACGTGTCTTTTTGACCAGATTTAATTAACTTAAAGATCACGATTAATATCCGACTAATCGATGACCAATAAAAGACGAATGAAATGATAAAATAACCCCTTTTGTGTTAGTGATTAAACGAGAACTTCCCGGACTTCTTGACAGAGCGTGGGAACCTTCCGCTGTTTTGTTTCATACACCAACAAATAACAAATTATGGATAACTAGCTTTCCGCCCGCGGCTTCGCCCGCGTGGAATTCGGTTATATTGCGGTATAAAGCACAACTATAAGAAAACTTCTCATTCCCACGGAAAAATCTAAGAAGCGCGATGTAACGCTGGATACAATTAGTTGTTAAACCAAAACTGAATGGTACACTATATTATATGTTTTCCCTTGTGGAGCAAAAACATGCAGATTTTGGGCACTGGAATCCCGGGAACACGCTACATAGAGCTGACCATGCTAAAAACAATGTTTTTCCAAGCTATCATTCCACTTCTTATGTATTTTAAAAAACACATCGTTACCATGTTTTAAAAAACACCCAGCGCCATCTATCGCATACCTCAAGAACTAAATAACGTAACTAATACTTATACCAATTAGTAATTCGTTGACTTTAGTGATTTCAGGATAAGTAGATGTAAAAAAAACAATTTAGACGATAAAACAAATTGTACATCATCCCTCGAGAATTCCTCATTTTCGTATCATTGAGCTTTAAAATTTACATGTTTATATTCGTTTGCAACATATAAGTAGATGTAAAAAACAGTTTAGACGATAAAACAAATTGTACGTCATCCCTCGGGAATTCCTCATTTTCGGGGATTCATTATCGTATCATTTAGCTTCTAAATTTACATGTTTATATTCGTTTGCAATATTTTACCTTGTTTTAAACGACACACAGCGCCATCTACAATCCATCCATCAAGCAAACAATATTTTTGTTTTTCCTCGGGAATATCAATTTTTTCCAGGATAAAAAGTACCCTATTATTTAATCCGGACTTTTATCTTTACGTCTGCAAAATTTCAAAGCAATCGGTTCAGTAGTTACGGCGTGAAAGCGGAACAAACAAACAAACAAACAAACAAACTCACTTTCCGATTTATAATATTAGTAAGGAAGTAAGGATTGTCCATCATGATTTATGAGACAGTATATCCACCAACACAAATTAGTATAGCGATTTGAAAACTACTTCTTTTTTCTATAAACGAGATATAAGTTGAAAAAAAACCTTTTGCAAAAACACTTATTAATAAAACGAATTAAAAAGTTCAAAAGCCCTAACTCGATAGGGTTGTGTCCGTTTATTGCGGAGTTCCTATAGCCATCTTCCAGCTCCAGGATAGGATCCTACTTACCATGTAGCATCAACGTACTCGTCAATACGAATCAAATGAGCCCAAACTTGATGAGATTGTGTCGTTTTATTGCGGAGTTCCTATGGCCACCTTCCAGCTCCAACATAAGATCAGCTCCATGTCATATTACATTGTCACGCGATATACATATGCATGCAAAATTTTAGCTCAATCGGAAATCGGGAAATGGGTCAAATTTAACCTGAAAGATTTCATTACAGACACCGGACAGGTAAAAGTAAATCAAAGCTTGTAAAATTAACATTTCAATATGTAACTTCGTATAAAGTTAAACGTATAATTTTGTAGTTATTTCCTGGTTTAAATGTTCTTAAAGAATTTTGGAATGAAAAGAAAAAAAAAACATATTTCCTTCTGTTGCTGAAACTAAACGCGATTTGCTTTGACAATGTGTTGTCTATGGCATTGGTGTATTATTGAGTAGCATCTCTATTTGGCGGGAGCGGGAAGCGTCACGTTGGTGGTTTTGTTTCTCTTATTGAAATTTGTGTTGTGGTACATATTAGTGCGTAATAATGGTGGATTATTAACCACTAAGTGTTTGTGAACATACAAGAGTGTTGGCAAGTGTAACAAACCAGCGGAAGTTGTCTTTGCCTGCTCTCTTAAGAAACCACGGGGAGGTTTGAGTAAAACTCCACACATTTACTGAAACCTAGCAAAAAAAAATAACTAACAATTATACTTACTTGACACTGGCTAAATGCACAAATCGTGCAGGCCATAAAATAAAGAATAATATCTCTATAATAGAGACAAATAATAGCTTGATATAAATATACAAGTTTTAGTATTTAATAACTGTAGCCATTGATTTCTATCTTATCAATAAACCGAGTGCAATGACCAAATCACTTTAAAAAATCCAACCAAAAGGCAAAGCAATTAAACAAACGAACACTTTAATTGTTATGAAGCCAGTTACTAAAGTGGCTGTCACATTTACATTGCGTTTTGAGGTTAGGTTTTCAAATTAACTTATAACATTTTATTAAGCTTTTTTAGGACTTGCAAATCGTAATATTTACTTTAAAAAACATAAATCCTTTTTGTGATTAAAAAAACACTTATATCGGGCATTCTCGTTGCACGACAATCAAAACTACAACTCGGTTACAATATCTGTGGACCTCGCTGGAATGTCAAGCCCCCTCCCCGTTCTCTTGAAAAAGAATAAAAAAATAATATAATAAAAGAATAAAAGAGTAAAAGTATAGTATATTTTATTTATAGTTCATAATTATTATTGTTTACAATACTATCCCCATGATGCTTGTTTTGTGCACCGTACGTAAGCGCTGACGTGACGTCATCAGGTCCACAGATATTGTAACCGGGTTGTATTTACTTATTTAACTACTACTTTTTCCCTCCAAAAAGACCTTGACATTTTCTCAAAAAGTGTTTTAATTGTCAATGTTTTTTGATTGAATTATGTTTACATATAACTTAACTAAACAATTAAATAATTGTCTATAAAGTAATAATAATTCTTTTTCATTTTTAAATAATTCTATTATTTTTTTTGTTTTTGAAAATACATCTGCTGTTTATTTTACTAATACACATGTCTAGTCTGTGATTGTAATATCAGCAATCTGCCTTAGAGTTCTTTGACATTTACTAATGCAATCAACGTGCAGTCATGGTCACGATCGGACATTTTTTTATTGAGACAAAGAACCTTATTTTGTTCAGCATCACTAAGTTTCTTTTTTTAATCAGAATATTTTAGTTGCCATGTTAATAATTCCCGTTTATAAATACACTCGAGAGCAATGAATCCGGGTCACTTAAAGAATGTTAAAAATCTCGGAAACTAAAAATGCTAGGTTAATGCAATAAATTGTATTTAATAGACAATGTAATACTCCTTAAATGAAGGTATTAAAACTTCTTAGTTATTGTAAAGTTATATCATAAAAAAATCAAATTTGAAAAAGGGCCACTTTCGAAGATGGAACTACGAAATTACAGCATTTGGTTTTGCTTTTGTTTGTAATCTGTCATTTATGTGGGTACATAAACCATGTTGATAGTGCTCTATATTCATTATTCAAGCTGAAATTATGTCGCTTACGCCTGAAGAATGCACCAGAATACTTACAATGCTGGAAACCGGCCGGAGTCAGCGCGATACAGCCAGGACTGTCGGTGTGTCGCTGTCAACAGTACAAAGAGTTCTCCGACGTTACGAAGAAACTGGTTCTAACCTACGCAGACCAGGAACGGGCAGAACCAGGTGTACCACAGCACGAGAAGACCGATACTTGGTGAACACCATGCTTCGAAATCGCTTTCTCACAGGAACTGAACTCACCAATCAGTTTCGACGCCTCGGAGGAAGTAACCCAAGTGCATGGACAGTAAGACGTCGGCTTGCTGAATCTAACTTAAAACCCCTTAGACCTGCAAACGGCCCTAAACTGGAGCGTGGGCATCGTATTTCAAGACTAAGATATGCCCAGAGCCACGTAAATTGGAGTATTGAAGATTGGTCAAAAGTTATGTTCTCCGACGAATCAAAATTTATGCTCTACAAGCACGATGGAAGACACAGAGTGTATCGAAGACCAGGGGAAAGATTCAAGCAAGCATGCATCGAAATAAAAGTAGCCTACGGTGGTGGGTCTGTACTTGTGTGGGCCGGAATTTCTTCTGAAAGTCGCACAGAGCTGGTGATCATAGAAAACGGATCTTTAACTAGCGTAAGATATGTGGAAGAAATCCTCAATGATCACGTTGGTCCATTTATGGTCAATTTAGGTGAGGATGCTATATTTATGCATGACAATGCCCGACCTCATACAGGTAGGATTGTGAATGACTACCTTCAAGAGATGAACATTACTCGTATGGAGTGGCCAGCGCGCAGCCCGGATATCAACCCGATCGAGCATGCTTGGGACGAGCTAGGCAGATGCGTAAAACAACGAAACCCTCCCCCAATCACGCTTCGTGAGCTCAAAATTGCTCTCACAGAGGAATGGGAGAATATTCCCCAAAATCGTATAAGGAACTTGGTGTACAGCATGCCAAACCGCGTAAACGCAGTAATGGAAGCACGAGGAGGTAATACGAAGTATTAAAATTCAAGAAAATCGTAATAAAGTTCAAACATTTCATGTTTCCTATTTTTGTTTTAAGGAGAGATCAGCAGTTTTTTTCTTTATGTAATTTTGTGTTAATAAAATGTATGGTGACTCATATTTTTTTTACTTTCATTTAAGGAGTATTACATTGTCTATTAAATACAATTTATTGCATTAACCTATCATTTTTAGTTTCCGAGATTTTTAACATTCTTTAAGTGACCCGGATTCATTGCTCTCGAGTGTATAAGCGCTTACATTACGAATGGGTCCAGCCACCTTCGTAATAGCATAACATTGATATTATTGTTAAAATAGAATAATATAGTTTTGTGTCGGTAATGTAAATATATACTATAATGTTAGTGACTGTGAAAGTTTAAAACAATATAATGTAAACATATATTTAATAGTATTAGTTAGTATCTTAACATCTGTTAAAGTTGATGAGTTGTGCCCGTTATTTTTCCACGTCCTGAATGAGTGGTAGATAAAAAAATGATGGAGGAAGACTTAATTTTAAATGCATTTCAATAATGTTCATTTTTATTTCGTTTAATTAGCGTGCTCTCTTAACCGATGCTCTCTATAGTAGATAATGTGACTAAGATTATTATACGAGGGTAGATCAAAAAGTTCTTAGAAATGCATATGTATATAATCTTTTTGGAGGTAGTTTTTTATTTTTCTGAAAAAATGTCAATCTGACAGTATTCATACCAAGTTTTTAGCCCCTAGTGATTTCCACTTATTTCCAAAATTAAAGGAACATATCCGTGGTACCATATTTGCCCATGATGACGCGGTCATGGCTGCCGTGAATGAGTTTTTTGAGAGTCAGGATAAAGATTTTTTTTGTATGGAATAAGAAAAC
Organism: Calamotropha paludella; assembly: GCA_927399485.1. NCBI lineage: Eukaryota > Metazoa > Arthropoda > Insecta > Lepidoptera > Crambidae > Calamotropha > Calamotropha paludella. The sequence goes on along the minus strand of OV656829.1, from coordinate 10,306,021 downwards.
TAGAAAAGCGGTATTCTAAATGTATCGAGTTAGAAGGAGAAGACGTAGAAAAATAAAATATTTTTACTTGATTTTTTATTGTACTGCTTTTAAGAACTTTTTGATTCACCCTCGTATATTTATAAATAAAACAAAACAATAAACCCCTGGGCCTTACACGTAATTTTTTTTTAAGTAATAAGTTTATCGAGAGGTCAAGTGATAGGAAGGTTGGTTACCTGGTACATTACCCAGGGAATAACTTTGGCAATACAACAAGGTAAAGCTATCAGTCTTCTGATTCTAAGTCTTCTCTCGGCATACCTACATGCAAACATTTAGGGGTTATTCTTAGTCTGGTTTAATTTTAGTATTACAGTATTATTTTTAAGTTATAAAATATATAAAATAAAAAATTATAAATAAATATTTCTTACATTCACACCAATTAACCTAGCCCAAAGTAAGCACTGAAAGGCTTGTGTTATGGATACTAGGGTAACGGATAGACATACATATAGCATACATAAATAAGTAATATTCATAGAAATCTATAAAAACACCCATGACTTAGGTACAAATGCTCGTATTCATCATATAAACATCTGCCTTCTGGGATTCGAACCCAGGACCGTCGTTGCGAAAGGCAGGATCGCTGCCTTCTAAGCTCTACAACTTTTTAGGCTCAACGAGACTCCAAACCAATAAACTCTCACGTTTGAAAGTAAAAAAAAAAACTGGAAATCATACGAGCGAAGGTCACAGTTCAAAATGCAAATTTGAACTTCGAACGCCCGCCATTGCCAATATTAACGGTCCAATAAAAACCGATATCTCACTGTTCATTGCGTAATATAAACGTAACAAACCGCTGTAAGTTATCAAATATAAACAGTACTATCTACTTTGAGTTAACACTTTAAATGAAGACTTTATTATCATAGTATTAGGGTCGAACAAATAAGTAAAACTCGATTGTAACATTTGCACATTTAAAAAACTCACAATCAGGCGTGAGCGACTTGCCGATACGACCGAACTAGTGAAAGTTCATTCGTATATTAGGTGTTGTGCTTACGTATAACGATTTTATTTATTTACTAACAATTGCTACACGCGATATAGAAAGGCGAGGTTAGACAGACAATTTTTACAATTTTTCTTATAAAAATGCTCAGTGAAAATAACAGATTCCGATGCGGCGGACGCAGGTGTGTGATAATCTACACTAATCAATAATCTAAGATCACAGTGGTTTGTGTGTTTGTCTGTCCGCACCTTTTCCCACTCTTTTTCCATTGTATCAATAACGTTACCATAGCAACGCGTTAACCGCAAGTAGTTCGTCTACCGAACGCTAGATGGCGCTAACGAAAAAATATTTAATAATAGAAAAAAATTAAAGAATTTTGTCGGGCCGTTAGTCTACACTAATATTATAAAGAGGAAAGATTTGTATTTTTGTATGTTTGTATTGAATAAACTCAAAAACTACTAAGCCGATTTCAAAAAATCTTTCACCATTGGAAAGCTACATTCACGCTGAGTAACATAGGCTATATTTAATGATAGAAAAAATTTAAAGAATTTTGTCCACCCGTGCGAAGACGGGACGGGCCGCTAGATAAAGATCAAATAATTTTCATTCAATATAAGAATTTATAATGCGTGTATTAAACGTTAAAGCTACGCACTGGCTTCAAAGTACTACGTCGGAAAACCTTGTTTCTTTTTTGTTACATATTTCTTACATTCACATCAATTAGCCTAGCCCAAAGTAAGCACTGTAAGGCTTGTGCTATGGATACTAGGATATAGACATACATATGACTAAGTTACAAATGCTCGTATTCATCATAAAAACATCTGCCTTTTCCTGGATTCGAACCACGACCGTCGGTGCGAAAGGCAGGATAGCTACCGTTGCACTAAACAGCATGCACATTCAAATTATTACACCGATGATGGCAAAAATGTTAAGGTCACAATTATAGGTTACTGTCACTGTTATCATGTCGATCACAGTACCGGTAAGGAAGTGGAAGTGATTTCCGCAATGTATAATTGTTAGGTTATTAAATCGAATGTTTAATGAACCGTATGTTCAAGGAAATAAGGAAGAAATTCACGTGTACTGATTATTTGCACGTTTATCAACAATGCATCTGTTATTAATTGATTAAAATTATATCCTGTGGTTATATTGTTGAAGATATATATCTCATAGTTAATTAAATGTTAGGTTAAAATAAAAATCTTAATTTAATTTCAGCAGAAAAAATACTAGAAAAAATCGACTCGGCTCAAGTGAATTCTAAGGCGGGAATTTTCTTATAAGATAGTATTGAAAAAAAGCAAAAAAAAAAAAACATTTAGAAGTTAACAATTATTATAATATTTTTATATTTAATATATTTCACTACCTATTAATAATCTATATACGAGGGGAGGTCAAAAAGTTCGCGGATGGAGGGGATGGTGGGGGTAGGTTCATGTATCCAGATAGATACTAATTGAGCATCTCACCATTAGTATATATTCCAAATTCGAACCTAATAGGGTCATTCACCTTTGAGTTATTAACGTGCAAACAAGTTAATCGGGAAGAAATCAACAAGTATGGAGAAAATTGAATATCGCGCCGTTATTAAATTCCTCACCAAACAAGGATAATCCACTTAGACAATTTTTCAAGAAATGTTAGCGGTTTACAGGGGCTCTGTCTTTGGAAAAACCATGGTTTATAAGTGGCATGAACTTTTCAAGCAAGGGAAAGACTCAATTGAAGACGGCCCACGTTCTGGACGGCCAATTGAGGCCACCACACCCGAAATAATGGAGAAAGTAGAAAAAAAATTATTGGAAGATTCCCGTCTGAAGAAGAAGCAGCTAGCAGCAATGGTTGGAGTATCCGATACAATCATTTTGACCATCCTACATCATCATCTTGGGATGTCAATGGTCAGCGTCCGGTGGGTTCCGGAAATACTGTCCTTTGTTTATATACATATATTTACACTGTTTAAGACAAGATGCAGACATTTCAAAATAAGTTAAAAAATGTGTTCCAGTTCAGTACTGAACCCACCGAACTACCACAAAATGATATACATTCTAAATTCATATTTTGAACTCTATCCGTAAGACTCTAAGTTGAAATTTGGATTCTTGAGAATCAACTACACCACTTTTAACAAATGTTAAGTGGGAGAACTATCGTGGGAATTACGCTTAATTAGGCGACGTTATGCTTCTTCACGTTACGTGAAGAACGAACTGGTAGTTACATCATATCTTATGAGGTTATTAACCGGTACAGAACTTTTATTCCGAAGGCAAAGTGTACAAAACCCATACAGCCATCACCTGCAACTCTCGTTATTACGTAGGAAACCTGACGTGCGTCCGCGTGCAGTGTGCATATTTACTTCTCCAACTTAGGACATAAAATAAGTTTAATTTTATTTATAACAAAAAAATGTAATAACTAAGCCACAGCGATGCGTGGCCGGGTCAGCTAGTACCTTTACATAAATACAGTTTCCATTTTACCTAATTATATTGAACATATAAAATTTACAAATTATATACAATTAAAACTATTGTTGGACACAGTTATCTGATAACTTAAGATACGGAGACAAAGTATTTTTTTATTTACCTTTTTTTAAAGGTTCCTTTTGGAACTAATATAATGCACGAGTAATAAAACAAAATCTTTTAAGTTTCAGTAAATATGTGGGAATTTACTAAAACCACGCACCGTCGACTTTTTGAGAAATTTTGCAGACACTTTTCGGTTTAATGTTTCACTTGCTTAACATTCATACACTAACATTTAATAGGCAAAATGTTTATTACCATAACCCATTAATATTCGGGAAAAAACAAATTTTAACAAGAAAAAAACTACATAGGTAAGTGATGATTTCCGTTCCCCCCAAAAAACTCAATCCGTACACGAAAAGCTTTTTTAATATAATAGGTTATCGCATAAGGGAAGGCAAAAGGTTTGATGCCCATACAGCCAAGACTTAAGTTTTCCTTTTCTTAATACGTGGATGGTGTATATAATGATGAGAGCTGATTTAACAATGATAGATTATTAATGCATCAATAATGAAATTCCTCTTATCCTGGGTTTCAGTAAAAGTGTATACATTTGCTGAAACAATCGTGGACTTTCTTAGAGATTATAAAAAGACACTTGCCCTTTGTCCCTTGCTAACACCATTGGTCAACGATCCACCATTATCACCGATAAATATTCGGCAAAATACAAATAAAAAAAAGATAAACAACAAATAAAGTGTCTATGTTCCCTCCAAAAAAATTTCAACCCTTCACTTAAAGTTTACACATTTCTGCACAGACTAGAGGACGATGTAAGGGAGTCGAATACATCAGTACTATAATATATTCTGTGGTATCGTCAAGGGTACAAATTGCACTAAAATTATACAGCGTTATCTTAGGGGCTGTCCATTAATCACGTGAGGTTCGAAAGGGGGGGGGGAGGGGTCCATAAAAAATCACGAAATATCACAAGGGGGGAGGGGGGGGTTTAGTAATATATCACGTGTATTTATTTTTTAGGCAAATGCGCGATACTGAACCGAAATGCGGGTATTAATTTTTACGTCAAACTTGATCCCAATCAAGCCCGGGGGCAAAGACAGAATCCATGAAACGAGCTACCCCAAAATGTGCCTATTCACCCTGGCTTTAAAAACAGACGGGTTATAAGTACCCGGAAATACAGACGCAGGGAGGGGAGTTCCACTCCTTTGCTGAGCGCATTATAAAAGAAGTCGAGAAGCGCTTGGTGCAACAGGCAGGAATAGCGACCAACAGCGGTAGTCCGCAATGCGTCTGGATGTCCGATGGAAGAAAGGTGATGGCGGTATGAGCATATGTAGCTCCTGAGCACACTCCCCAAAATACAATCTATAGAAGACCGACAGACAGGCAACTTTGCGGCGGTGATTTAAGGTGTGAAGCTTGCTCTTCGTCAATTTGTTGTCACTAATGAGCCTGTCATCTCTGCCCTGAATCGTGTCCAGTGCAGCAAGTTGGTATTTTGCTGAGCCATCCCAGAGGTGGCTGCAATATTCCATGCAAGATCGGACTTGAGCTTTATAGAGAGTTGAAAGCTGTCCCGGCGTGAAATATCGCTTGACCTTATTTAGGACGCCCAGCTTTTTAGCTGCAGTCTGAGCCTTGGACTCGATGTTGGCGCCGAAGTTGAGATCTGACGACAACTCTATGCCAAGAAGCTCGAGGCTGTCGGTCACAGGTACAGATGTACCTCGGAAAGTAGGAGTGAGGTTGAAGAAACTCCTTTTTGCAGTGAAAATACACGCTTGTGTTTTGGAGGCGTTGAAATGGACGAGGTTACTGTCACCCCACTGGGAAACGTGGCTCAACCTCTGATGCGCTCGCTAAACCATGGCCTCTCTCATCAAAATCACGTCGTCACCGCTGGCTTTAGAATAAGACAGGTATCTCTCCACGACAGTACTGTCGTCTGCATACCCAACAATTCCTAGTATTAACAGGTCATTGATGTGCAGCAGGAAGTGTCGCAGAGAGAACAGACCCCTGAGGAACTCCTCCATCAATAACCACTGAGTCAGAGGAGCAGCCATCGATAACTACTCTGATCGACCGTTCTGTCAGGAAATCGGCTATCCAATTACAAAAGTCAGCGGGGATACCATACACAGGAAGTTTGCGCAGCTGACTAGCGTGCCAAACCCTGTCAAAAGCTTTGAGATGTCAAGTGACACGGCAAGTGCTTCGCCGTGCATCTCGAGGGCCTCGTCCCAGCAGTGCGTCACATAAATTAGAAGATCCCCAGTTGAACGTCCACGGCAAAAGCCATATTGACCATGACTGAGGAGATTGTGGCTGATGTGTTACTACTCTGTGAGATAATTATTAATCTGTGGTTGTTAGCTACATACTCTGTGTATTAAAAATAAGACGTAATTGACTTTTTCGGACAGCAAAGATTTTTCTCTTCGTATCAGAAAACTTTTATTGAATGGTATTGTAATATTTGCAAGTTTATTAAGACAAATTCAGTGATCTATGTAGGACTTTCATTTATCAATTTCCTAGCTTCTTTAAACAAACTGTAAATAGTCGATTAGATCTAATTCGCTATAGTGGTGACCCCGACGTGATTATGAACACGCAACCTTCTGATTGTCTTCTAAGTACGAGAGCAACTTACTGTTCAGCACTTTTTCCATAACTTTACATATTATGGAAGTGATGGCGATCGGTCGGTAATTGCATGGGTCGGTACGACTACCCTTTTTGGGTACTGGCTGCACACTGGCAAGCTTCTAGGATTTTGGTACGGTTTTTGTTTTGAGAGAGAGGCTATGCAGGCATGTTAGTACAGGAGACAACTCGGGCGCGCAATACCTCAGTACTCTTGCTGGTATACCATTAGGACCACTGGCCTTATTCACGTCCAGACTAAGTAAGACTCTACGGACCTGCTTATTGTGAATTGTCGTAATCTCCGACATTGAAGAATCACAGCGAAGTATGTTTGGTGGTTGTTGAGAGCCGGTGTCTAGACGGGAACTGCTTGCAAACAGAGAGGGTAATAAGCTTGCTTTTTCAGTTACAGAATGAGCCAGTGACCTGTCAGGTTTCAGTAAAGGTGGTTACGTAGGACTGCAGAAATTCGCTTCGACTGACTTCGAAAGGGACCAGAACTGTTTACTTCCATTCGGGTAGAATGACAGTTTCGTGCCTATTCCGCTGATGTGGTCGAATCTCGCCTTGAGAATGACCCTTTTGTATGACTCGGTGGCCGAATTATAGGCTCTCTTCTTCGCTCGGATTCTCCGTGCGGACCTTGCGATCGCGGATATGCACACAAGCCTGGTAAACAGACTGTTTTCGGGCCTCACCACAAGCACAAGCCGCATTATACCAAGTCCGGGATTTGTAACCGAGCGGAATGTCAGAGAATGGAATAAAATACTCCATTCCCTGCCGAATTACGCCTGCAATCGCATCAACGGTGCACGAAGGGTCTTTCGAAGAGAAGCAAGTTCGCCGCCAGGGATAGGATGCAAAGAAAATACGCATCTCGTCCCAATTTGCTGACTCGTAACGCCATACCCGCCTCATGCCCCTGGGGCTATCATCCGGAGGAGAGCAGATCGATACGGATTTCACCACACAATGGTCGGACGTTCCCGGTGGAGCTGAGCCCGAATGTTTGTGTGGATCAGTTGTCAGCAGTAAGTCAAGACAATTGGGTGTGTGGCCAGCAATATCTGGAATTCGCGTCGCTTGGTCCACCAGCTGAGTAAGATTTAGCGCTAGGGCAAATCGTCGCGCTTCTCTCCCAGCATGGTCAGATTACTGGTATGGGAACAGCCACTCTTTATGGTGAGCGTTGAAGTCCCCCAGAAAAACAAGCTCCGCCGCTGGATATCGCTGAGTTGCCAAGTCTGCCATCTCTGTGAGGTAATCTATGAACCGAGTCGACTCACGGTCACCGCTGTGCAATCGGTAAAATCAGATGTAGAGCTTCTTCTCTACCCCTGTGTCCCAAACCAGAAGCCAATTAACGGAAAACCCGGTCTTTTCAAAGCATCAGAGACGACTACAGCAAATGTCATTACGGATTAACACACAAACCCCTGCACACATCTTGAACTTATGCTCAAGCGTGTAACCATGGTAGTTGAGGTACGCCTCATCCGACGGGGTTGCTATCTGAGTCTCCGTCAAGAAGAGTAGGTGCGGCTTCTCACTCTCCAAATGGTGATGGACCGGATCGAGATTTGAGTGCAGTCCTCTGATGTTCGCGAGGTGCACTTTTAATGGGAGGAAGTGCAGCCGTTGTTTAAGATTCCTCCTATTCCTTCTTTTCATGATGGTATTTGTTGACTACGCTTAGACGACCTTTTTTATATTATTTATGATCTTTTTGACAACTCTACTTTTCTATGATTTTGATGGTTGTATTTTGTTACTTTTTCATTATACGTCTGTCTAGAAGAAGAAGAGTTTTATTTTAGAGCTTTTTCTCACATTTTCAACAGTATTGTTGGGGGGTAGGATTTGCAGTTGAGACGCTACTCAGTCGACCATTAAAGTACTCTTAGACTAAGCTAACCACAGAGGGGAACTCACCTGGAGACTGCGGGGACGCCCGAAACCCCCGAAATGGCCACCGTGTCCTCCCATCCAGTCGCCGACTGGCACGGTGAAATTCGGGAATTTTTCGCGAGTTGGCGGGGCAGCCTTTCACGCGTGGCTGGCGCGCTAGTTGGGCCACCTACTAACTGCGGTCGGCCAATGGTTAAAACCGTGCTTCGGATCCCGCTACTCTCCAGAATAAGTTACCTGGTACAGCATTGCCAAGATACCAAGACCGGTCCTAAGCTGCGCAACTGACTTATTACCAACCCCCATTGGCACTGGTACTCCCGCCCCCCGACCGAACGCAGCAGAGCTGCTTGACGACGGATTGCGGCAGGATAGTGGTCGCTAGCCAGGCGGCCCCTTACGGAGCCTACCACGGCTGCTGGGTTCATCAGCCGACACCACGGGCCAAGTTGGTCCGTGATGCCTTTGCCCGGGGTGGACCGCTAGGAGGTAGATCCCAACCACCCCAAATGATAATGATGACGACGAGTGGCTTGATGAAACCGATGTTGATCTTCAACAAATCACTGTGCCAACAATTAACTTGCAAGATGCTTATCCAGTTATTGGTGTTGAAAAAAGTCTTGCTAATCCGTGGTCCGAGGATACTGTAGATTAAATTATGTTCATGTATTAGTACAAAAAAGTTTTTCGCATTTCTTTCATTATTTTTATGTCAGTCAAAAACAACTCTAAACCGTTCTGTTTACCTCTAAACGTTATTATTGTAGTCTTTAATTTTCTATAATAAAATTATATGATACTTATATCTGTATTTAAAAAAGATTAAAAAAATGAAAAGTCTTTGAAGGTCTTAAAAAATACACGTGATATAGGGGAGGGGGGGGGGGGGGACGTAGTCTTAAACCTCACCATGTATCACCAAGGGGGAGGGGGGGTTCAAATATGCCAAAAAAAACATCACGTGATTAATGGACGGCCCCTTATCTGTATTTCATATTGCCGGTAGTTTTAATAATAAATCCATACTAATACACTCATTTGCAAAAAAAACGGGCGGTTTTGATTTTCATTCATCTTTAAAAAGATACAATAAAAAAAAGGTTTCAATGGTTTGTACACGTTACTGGCTGGTTTTAAAAATGCCGTGGTATTTAAAAAAGTACGTTCTAAATTCAAATTTTCATTTGATGCTCATTTTTACAGAAAACCCCTTTTTATCCTACATTTTTGGCGCGAAGTTCCAGAAGTTAACATCGACTTTCATAACTTTTATTCAATTTTCATCGATTAATTTCATATCCTTGACTGTCAAAGCTTTATTTATTGCTGTTTGGCTGTATCAAAAATGGTAGATAAAGTGGTAAAAGCTACCAAAATTATCGCGCTGCTTGAAGAGGGTTGCAGCCAATGCTTCGTGGCAAGGAGGCTAAATGTTAGTCGCTCGACGGTCCAAAGGACCTGGCAGCGATATCAGAAGACTGGTTCCGTCGAGAGGAGGCCTGGTTCTGGAAGAAAACCATGTACCCAACCACTGGATGATCGTTTTCTTGTGAGTCGCGCATTGAGAAATCGCAAATCTTCGTATGTGGATCTTAAGAACAACCTCCAAGAAGTAAGAAATGTGCATATTAGTCTATGGACGGTCAGGAGGAGGCTTCTCGCTGCCAATATACGCAGTCACCGCCCGGCCCGCGGCCCCAAATTACTCCGTGAGCACCGAGTTCACAGGCTTAGGTTCGCTAGAAATTGTGAATCATGGACTCAAGAAGATTGGAATAGGGTTTTGTTCTCTGATGAAGCCAGGATATCTCTGTTCGGTGAAGATCGACGTCTGCGAGTGCTAAGAAGACAAGGAGAACGCTTTGCAGAGGCATGTTTCGAAGAAATCACACCTTATGGTGGGGGCTCTGTTATATTTTGGGCAGGAATAAATTCAATGGATCGTACAGAGTTAGTCTTCATTGAAAACGGCTCACTGACTGGGCATCGATACATAACGGAAGTTCTAATTCCTCATGCACAACCCGCATTGGCCGCTCTAGGTGAAGACTCGATTTTTATGGACGACAATGCTCGTGCCCACCGATCTCGCGATGTTAAAGCGTATGTGCAAGAGGTCGGCATTCGTCGTTTGGATTGGCCAGCTCGAAGTCCCGACCTCAATCCCATAGAGCATGTCTGTGACGTTCTGAAACGGCGTGTGAGATCAGTACAACCGGCTCCGCAGACCATCAGAGAGCTGAAGAATGTGATTACTGCGGAGTGGGAACGCATTTTGCAAGCAAATATCCGGGATATACTCGCTATCATGCCTAGACGAATTCAAGCTGTGATTTTAGCTAGAGGGGGTCACGCTCGATTTATCTGCTTTTACTTTATTACAGAAAAACAAACAAAAAAACTTTTTTATTTTTACTTCATGAGCATATGCACTACTAGCGAACATACACTACTAGTGAGGTTTAGCATTATTTCCCATAAATTGTATAAAAATTTTATGAAATACTAACGAAAACGATTATTTTCTTATTAATTTACCAAATTGTGAGGATAAAACTACCTATAATTTATCAAACAAAGCAATATTAACATTTGAAATGGTTCATTGCTTAGGTGCCCGTTTTTTTTGCAAATGAGTTTATTATAAATGGGAAAGTGTGTCTGTCTGTTTGTCTTTCTTTCACGGCAAAACGGAGCGACGAATTGACGTGATTTTTTAAGTGGAGATAGTTAAAGGGATGGAGAGTAACATAGGCTACTTTTTGCCCCTTTATAACCCCCCACTTCCCAAAAATGGGGGGTGGAAGTTTGTAGGGAGCATTCCGCAATTTTCAAGGTAGAAAGCTAAAAATTGGTATGCTGACTATTTATGACTACCAAAAAATCGCCCATCATTTTTTTTTTTAAAACTGCACCCAACCCCTTAAAAGAGGGGGTGAAATTTTATATGAGACCTTTCGCAGTTTTCAAGGCAGGAAGCTAAAATCGGCACACAGACTCTTTGTTACTAAAGAAAATACCTGCCATTTTTTAAAAATCCTCCCCCAGCCCCTAAAATAGGGGATGGAAATGTGTGTGAGACTCCGCAAAATTAGAACAGGTTCTTTAATACAAACGAATAATAAAATAATTTAATTAAAACGAATTAAATAAAACAATATTAAAAACATTAAATCTTACCATAAATCAATCAGCTTTTAAGAAAATAAACATTATAAACATAAATAAGTGTAACTCATGGATTCCGATAGATGGCGCTGATATGTTTATTGTATATTATGTTCACGATAGGTTGAATTGTTAAGTTCAAAAATTAATAACAGATGGCAGTGTTGAAATAAAATAAATAACGTATAAAATTCTGTTCCGAGTTCTCTTCTGTGTTCAGGAAAGGGGAACAGTGCTACCCCGAATTCAACGCGAGCGAAGCCGCGGGCAAAAGCTAGTAATTACATATTCCATACAGTACATTTATTATGCCAAAGCCGTACAATTAATTTAATCAAATGCATACCAATCACGAGTGATGAGTAATCTGTCCTTTATTGTGAACTCGCTTTTAATGATTATTAACATAGCATTTTATAACAAATTGACTGCATTCATATCCACAGATAAAAATGTGCCTTTGACATCTTTAACCTTATCGGTTTTAAACTTGATTTAACTTGAACTCAAAAGGAATTATTCAGTTCAGGCCAATTATAAATTGTTAATATTAGGTAATAAATAAATAATAAATAAATATTTTTTACACTCAGACCAATTAACCTAGCCCAAAGTAAGCACTATAAGGCTTGTGTTATGGATACTAGGGTAACGGATATACCTACATATATTATACACAAATAAGTAATATTAATAGAAATATATATAAACACCCATGACTCAGGTGCAAATGCTCGTATTCATCATAACAACATCTGTGATTTCAAAATCATGTTCAACTTATTTGCCGGGGACAATACCATAGAAAATAAACGTGATCAATTCGAGCTAAACTCAGTTTGAGGTTTCCATCGATATACAGCGTGTTTCTTTTAAAGTGTCAGGCCGTTCTAAGGTGATAGCTAAGTACCATACCTATCGATTTAACCCCCATGTATGTTCCGCGATTTTTTGTAGTTTAGGAGTAATATTTTTTTAAATTTTTATATATTTTTATTTTTATAAAAAAAAATAATTAATTGTAAATGGTTTATATTTTTAATGCCTCTCTAATTAAAATGTAATTGTTTTTGTTTATGTAATTCAATTGTCTATTTTTATTGTCGCATGTATTATTCTAAGTGAATTTTAATATTCTTTATAATTATATTTTGGATGCTTATTTAAGAAATGCATGCGGTGGCAACCTTTAATTAAAATAGCATATAATTAGTACTGGAGAATGTTTATGAATATTGTTGCCCTTGTTTTCCTTAAAAATAAATAAATAAATAATTATTTTAGGATATTTAACGCCTGAACGGCTTTTAAAAATTACATCTTTTTTTAGTAGGTTTATAACAGTAGTTTTTTTTATTACAATACCTATTAAATGTAGTTTTATGAGTAAAATAACTGCATACCTTACTTTGTTATAAGATACAAATAATTTGATCGATGGTAAAAAAAATAGGAACCAAAAGACAAAAAAATTAATTTTCGACTTAAAAAAAATTGAATTCAAGGTTTTTCATAGTTCTGAAAAAAAATTAAAAACTACGCGATGGCCTAAACTTATAAATAATTAAAATCTATATCTCTAGGCAAGCGCGTTACATCCTTGATCGCATCGTCTCTTAGCATCAGGCGAGATAGTGGTCAAGCGCTTACCTATTTATAACTAGGTCTGCAATACATGCTGCTGTTTGCAATTACTGATCGAAGCAATTAGATTTTTGAAGGGTGATTATTCCTCGATGGTATGTCCGATTCCAAAACTTTTTTTGCACATTAGTCACGACCACGATGTGAGTTTTGGCGCCAAATTTCATCAATGTAGTCTCAGCGGTTTGGCTGTGATCAGCTTTTGCATGTTTCTTTCGGTGATTATTCCTCGATGGTATGTCCGATTTCAAAACTTTTTTTGCACATTAGTCACGACCACGATGTGAGTTTTGGCGCCAAATTTCATCAATGTAGTATCAGCGGTTTGGCTGTGATCAGCTTTTGAATTTTTCTTTCGGTGATTATTCCTCCATGGTAAAGTCTATATTTTTTTTACATAGCCTATGTCCGTCAGGTTATAATAATGTATGTTCATGTCAAAATTCGTTCGAATCGGTTGAACCGTTAAGTAGCAGGAGGGAGACAAGCGAAATTTGTGAGTTGCCTAAAAGAGAGCTTCGCTCAATTGAAAATAAACACGTCATAAAATATCTATAATGATCGGCGACTTTGAACTGTGGTCAAAGCTGAAGTGTTATCATTTAATAAGATCCTTCAGGATTTGCTACAGATTCCATTGCCATGAGCTGGTTAAATTTCCTTCTACTATTAACCCTTTCCGTGCCAGCTACGAAAATACTATTTAAACACTTAACATGTATTTTTATTCCTAACCTAGCTAACCAATCAAATTTATTTTTTACCTAGCGACATCTAGTGTACTTATAATCCAACTACAGTAGTTGGAATTTTAAATCGAAATGGCGGGTCTTGAACAATATTCAACTCATCTCCTAAAATGTAAGGCTTATTCAATGTCAACATGTATGACTTTATAAAATCTGATTCGTGAGAAGAAAATAAAATAATATTTGACGTAATAAATTTAATTTATTTTTATAAATAAAATTTAAAAAAAAAATGATATCATATAATTTATTTTTAGGGGGATTTCCAAGTAATTGAGGCAATTTTAGGGGTTTTCAATTTAGTTTTAGGGATAAATACTTTTAAGAGTTGGTAACACTGTGGTAAGTGGAAATCTGTGATCTCTACCTATCTTTACGGGAAAAAGGCAAAATTATATGTATGCATGTATTTTATAGCTAAGCATTTACTTTTTCTGCTGTTATAACAGTATGAATTTTACTTATCTTCCTCGGTTAAAATTTTAATTAAAATTATGTAACATGAGAATATTTTTCCCTCCGGTAATAACGTGTAATCTGAAATGCCAACGGACAGTTGAATTGAAATTTAATTAACTGGGAATAAAGTTACAAATTCTTATTCACTATTCTGAGATAGGGATGGCAACTTCTGTAAAAAGAAATAAAGTATAAACATTGTTTATTCATAATGAAAAAAAATATAACGCAATGAAAATTATTACAATATTACTACAATAGGCAAGCGCGTCACATCCTAGATCGCATCTCGTCGCTTACCATCAGGCGAAATAGTGGTCAAGTGCCTGCCTATTTAGTAAAAAAAAAAGCATGTGTGCAATTCACACGTGGTAGAAGTGAAACCTTCAAAAATAATACGTACACGTATACAAAATACCACGGTTGTTGTGATGCCTTCTCTCAAGCTTTGTACTACGCATGCGCACACAAACACGTATTACCACACGAACATAATGCTTCCTCTCTCATTTTCTCCTACGTTAAATCTTATGAAATTATGTGTCTGTCTCTTTTACTGTCGCTTTTTCTTTTAAAAGAGACACTATAGAATGCTTCCTATCTCGTTTTCTCCTACGTTAAATCTTATGAATTTATATGTCTCTTTTAACTGTCGCTTTTTCGTTTCATCGACTTTCAAATCACAACGACGCTAAAGAAGTTTTTGCTTCAAAAACTGTAAAAGATAACGCAGTAAATATAACTCAATTTAAAAGGATCTTAAATTTAAACTAAAACCGCAAATTATTCCCAGATTATTTTATATGACACCATACGCATTGGCGATACCAATGGATACTGACAGAATCCGTCATCTAATTGTCTTTGTATGTAACTATGGAGCAAAGAAATATTAAATAATATATTTTTATCTGTGATAATTGCACACAATTGTAGTGTCGGAACTTTTTGGCGGGAATGGGGATCTTCAGTTTGATGGCTTTTAGTTTCCTTATAAAATGTGTTGTGGTGGATATTAGTGTGTTATAATTGTGGATTATTAACTACTAAGAACATGCATGAGTATTGGCAAGTGAAACAAAACTGTGAATTGCTTTTAACGCTCTCTCAAAAAGTATACGATTCACTAAATTCCTACACCTTTATTGAAACCTAGGGAAAGTGTTATTTCATTATTTATTCATTGATCATCTATTATTCATAAATCAGCTCTCATCAAAATTCATTAATCTGAATAAGAAAATAAATTACTGAATAGTCATGGTTTAAAGAACACGAGCCATAAAATCTCGCACGTTGACTGCCACGGCAATTTTCAGAATTCCGGTCTAAAAAGCCAATGTTATTTTTTCATATTATATTATTAAAAACTCTAATTATAGTACATAGTTATCATCAAAAAGAATAAAAAATGTATATTAAAAAAAGGCCCTACGAATTATCTGATATACTACGAGTTTAATTGTAGCTGCACGAATATGACAAGCACACTATACTTTGTCCAATGTAGGATGATACTATTGACAGTTGACACCTATATAGAGGGTATAAAGTTGCTATCGCAATGTCAAGCCAAACACAAGGAAACAAACGCAACCTTAATACGTAGCAAAAAGGAAGTGACACCTGTCAAAAGTATCATCCTACATTGGACAAAGTATACGAGATAATTCGTAGTCGGCGTCCTGGCAAAGAATGCAATATACGAGTTATCTCGTAGTTCGCAGTCAACGTGTTAAAAAACGGTTGTAATGCGTTTAACTGTCAAATAGTTTGCTATTAGCCAAAACGGTTTTACAACCCTATTCTAATCTTAATTTATGTTATTTGATATTTTGCATTCTATATTTTGACAGCCCTTATCTTGGAAACAATAAACGATTAAAAAGTAGTGAACATTTTCGTTTGTTATTGGCAACTTGCAGGAAACCAATTGTATTGGTCGGATTTTTGGCGGGAGAGGGAAGCGCCATTTTGGTGGTTTTGTTTTTCTTGTGAAAATTTGTGTTGTTGTGGCTATTAGTGCGTAATAATGGATTATTAACCACTAAGTGTTTGTGAACATGCAAAAGTGTTGGCGAGTGAAACAAAGCAGCGGTAGTCATCGACATATAGTAAAAAAAAATTTTTTCGATGGGAATTTTTGCGAATTTCAAAATTCACAAAAAAGAGCTTCGTTCACTCCGCTCCAACAAGGCTTGTGTTATTAAGACTATGGCAATGGTTAAACATAGATATATAAAATATTCATAGAAACAATATCCCCTACTATTACTCAGATACAAATAATGCTTGTACTTATCACAGAAAAAATCTCCCCATTCCGGGATTCGAACCTAGGACTTCCAGTGCGAAAGGCAGGCTACCGTTGCAATAGAGTTTATTTACATTTTTATATGTTTAATTCAAATTGGTTGGTTTGTTTCTTGTAGACTGGTATCAGTAATGGCATTATGGCAAAAAGCTGAATTCTTTTAACTGTTCGGCTAGAGTAGTAGGCTCATGAGAAACAAACGTCAGTTTTGTGTCTCATTAGCCGAAGTAATTAAAGCGTCATGCATGGCACTAATTTGACAACGGACTGTTTTAACATTGCTTATTTTTGCTTCCTAACATGTCGCAGCTTTCATACTATAGGGGCACAATTCGAAAAATATGATTGTTGAAAAAAAGCCTTTAAAGAATTTTGAGCCCCTGTATTTTCACAAAATCTGTCAATAATAAATTATACTATTAATAAATCAGAAAACAACATATGAGAGTGTCCATTAAATACACATAGTTACAAAATTTTACTTATCAAAATTTTCCGGAATATTTTTTTACTTTTCCTTCATCTTTTGATACAGTAAATTTAAATCTACCAGCCGTTTCTATCCATCAGCTTTTATTTTTCGTACAGAGCTTTTTGGTATTTTGTGTGAGGGTAGGCGCACATTTACGAATTTAACACAGTGTTGATATGTCACATGCAAGAAAATCATTAAAAAAATAATTTTTGGCGGCTTCCAAAAATTAAATATTTTTTATCGTATTCATTTTTTGTTTTTCTACAAAATCACACATATGCCGTATCTCAAAAACTAAAGCTGATAGATAAAAACGATTTTTATTTTCAGAGTCAGCATGTCATATGTCTACATAAAAGCTAAATAACCGTCTGGAAAAAAATCTTTGTAACTATGTGATATTTATCGCATATTAAATTCATCCCAGCACTAGTTACTTGCTATTAATAGCTTAATTTATTTATGACCGATTTTGTGAAAATACAGGGGCTCAAAATTCTTTAAACGCGATTTCCCAACAATCATGTTTTTCGAATTGTGCCCCTATAGTATTAAAGCTGCGATGTATCACTAAGCTTTTTTATCACTACATAGTATAAAACAAAGTCGCTGCTGTCTGTCTGTCCCTATGTATGCTTAGATCTTTAAAAATACGCAACGGATTTTGATGCGGTTTTTTTTAATAGATAGAGTGATTCAAGAGGAAGGTTTATATGTATAATACATGTATAATATAGTAGAGAAACATTGATCATTTTAGAGATTTCTAATGTGATGTCGTAAATAAACACATTTTTTTGCGCTTACATTGCAAACGCTGGCTGAATCCTACGAGATAGATCAAAATAATGTACTACAGCGATGGTATATGTCTATCTCTTATGGATAACCCACAATAACCATTTTTTATCCTTTACTTTTTATCCAATCAAGTACCTTAAATTCATTATGCATTTAGTATAGATCAATATGGCCTTAGTTAGTTAGTTTTACGGGGCATTTTCCGCACTTAGCCTCCTGATTGGGCCATTGTACGTGATTGAGTATTCTTCTTTTACTCCAGCCATCCTAGTCCATCCCAGAAGGCGAGTAGCCTTTTCAGGTTACTACAAGCTTCCGGTAGTGATTTTGGAGACTGGAGAAAGCGTGCCCGTTGATCAGCCACGCTCCTGCACTCCAAGAGCACGTGATGTGGCGTTTCTTCCGCCTCCATGCAGCCTCTGCCCAGGGGGCTGTCCAGCGGCGTAGCGTGGGTGTCGGCCGCCCGGGGCAAAAGACAGTTTTGCCGCCCGGGGCGAAGGACAGTTTTGCCGCCCGGGGCGAAGGACAAGTTTGCCGCCCTCTTATTTAGGTATTTCATTTTAATGTATACTATACATTACATAGGTACAATGATTCTAGATAACTTTTCGGTAAGAGCAGTCATTATTTTGCATTATACAGTTGAGATTTAAAATAAAAAAGTTTTCCTTTATTTGCTCAAAATTCACAGTTTTGTAAGCGTAACATAAATTTCGATACGAGACAATGTGTATTGCACAACTGAGTATCCATCAATAAAACTTTCTTTGAATTGTCAAATACATTCTCGCTGATCATTAGTCATAAACAATTCAAGCACAAAATAAACTACGGGGAACACCCGCAAGTCAGAATAGACGAAGTTGCTAGCAGTCGCTACAATATATCATTCAAAGAAAGGGGATTCCCTGAATTCGTCACAGAATAAGTAATGAAAAATTTCGTGCTCTTTTCAATCGGGCCGTAGTTGCGATAAAAATATGAAATGGTTGAAATATTTTTATTATTTATTGCAAAATTTTGCCGCACCCTAAAAAGCGCCGCCCGGGGCGGGCCGCCCCTACCGCCCCCACTACGCTACGCCACTGGGGCTGTCTGTCACACCTATGGTGAATAGATGTTTATTCAGAGGACTGTGTCCGGTTATCAATATGGCCTTATACAGCATGTAATTTAATCAGCATTACACCCATGCGAAGCCTGGGCGGGTCGCTAGTAGTGTATAATCCCAAGTGAAGGGTTAAAGGTTGAAGGATTAAAAGAATGATGCTGATATGTAAAGAGAGCGAAGGACGCTGTCGATTAGGGCGAACGTGTTGACCCGTAGATTTTATCTCAGTAAAAATAACGCTTTTTAAATCTTACTGCACGTCTTTTTATGCGAGTAGCCTGTGGGTCAAATAAACCCAAAAGTCGTATAACGCCATTCGTGTACAATGCAATAATGCGCTTAGGGCACTCTTGCGGCTGCCGCGTTTCTGTAGTGCGTCAGGGATGTTTGCAGATGCGCGGGTCGACAATTTTCCGGCTATTTTGCGCAAAAAGGCAGGATCCTTGTTGCGCCGGGTCTATGGCAGCCGTAACCAGGTTTTAAAAAGCATTGCCAACAGTCCAAGTTGGCACACATTTGCTTTATTACCAATTCCTGTTTAGTTATTAAGTACAAACATAGGTTGTAAGATTAAAATTACCTACTAACAATGAGGCTGAAACTGGCAGCAGAAAAACAGTAGCTTTTTGCAACGACCAAATTTTCTAGAACTTTATGGAAACATTTCAACATGTATAATTTAACATTCTAGTAGCTATTCAAGCTCTCTTGAACACCTAAAAAAGTTCTAGAAAAGGACAATGCCCATCGTAGTATGGACTTTGGTATCGCTTTGAATAATTTTGTGCCATGATGATTTTTACTATATTTTTAGGTTGCTAAGTGTAGATTAAATTATTAAAAACAGTTTTTCTGTAGTTCGACGGATAAAATGAAAAAAAAAATATAACAAAACTCATCAAATTAACACTTTTCCCGGTCTTCAATTGTGTTTTTATTTATATTTGAATTGTTTTATCTATCAACACAATGGTTGGATGTGAGCTAGGTGCGTTTAATGCATAAGTTTAAGTATTTTAATGCTTTGGTTTGAATAATACTAATTTAGATATAATATTTCAGACTATTAAGGTTTTCATCACAACACTCAATTGACTATACCAATTTGACAGTTCATTCTACCCGATTGTCCCATTGTTGCCAGTCTTCTAAATTATTAACAATTATGTATCGATTATGATTGCCAAATGCAAGTTTATAAGAATAACTTAAATATCTGTGCGTTGATATTATGTTTTATTAAATATATTCCTTTTCAGAGCATTAAAATAGCAGATATACCTACTAACTTCTTTATAAGACCCCTAATACACTAGCATATATTTATGATCATAGAAGAATCACATTGCACGTATATCGAATAAAATCTGTCATCATACTGTTGGATGAATCTGTGATCCCTAGACGGCAATGCAGCACTCATAGTCATGCTTTACGTGCTGTTATGCATGCAAGATCGTTTATTTTAATGATAGATACGAATGACATGCAAACAATATGCTGGCAATGGATTGATGGATTTATTTTTCAACATGCTAGCTATAAATGACGTGTATACATGCATATGTATGTATCGTCTACACATCTACGAGTCATGCACGTTGAGGTACTGCATGTCAGCGGCATCACCGTTTAGGGCCGTACTATGATTGATAGACATCAATCATAGTATTCCTTAACTTCGAGTTCCTTCGAATCCAGACGGACTCGGAGGGCCTAATATGGGCTATAATATACATTGTTTACTTGTTTGTTAATGTGATATATTCCATAATAAAGCATGTATTCCATAATAAAGCATATTAAATTGTATAAGTCACTGTCGGTGGTTTAATCAATTTAATTATAAGGGTTCACAATACAAAAACTGTATGAAAAGTTAAAAGCACGACGCAACATGATTATTGGAAAAAAGAGCGCCGTTAAAACCATAGTAAGATGAAATCGTCTTCTAGTAACAAATAAGTTTCACATCATGTCTTATGCTTAATTACTTTATATGCTAGAATGCGAACTGCCAATTCGATATTTTAATTAAACATATAGCGTATCGATTGTATTATATTTGGCAAATCGATATGGTCGAAAAGAAAGTGGCAATACCGAGGAGACAAGTGCCAATAGAAATACTCGGTAATATGGAAGTGAATTCATGGCTAATTATTATGTGGATTATTGTCCGTCGATGTTATGGCAAAGTATTTTACAGCATTTCGTGAAAAATTAAAACTTAGTTTTTGACATAAATTTGATTTAAGTACAACGACGATACCACGAATGGGCATTGTCCTTTGGCTGTTGCAAAAAGTTGCTGTTTTTCTGCTGCCAGTTTCAGCCCCATTTACTAATAATGGATCGTTGATTTTCCGATAAATAAATGATTTTGATTTGAATAGGTATACTCTTTGCTTCTTTGTCACATAGTATAGATTTGAATTGCAGTTAGGGGTGCTGTAGAAAACTCGCTAGAGGCGTTGATAGTGCTAAAACCGACACTGACTGGTATCGGTAGTACCTATTTTTTTTTTAATTTTACTTTTCTCGTAGTAATGGTACTTTTGACTATCTGCTATTGGCAACACTGTATGCTAGCGACTTCGTACGCGTCGAGTTTGAATTAGGAATCTAGAACTATTGTTAATAATCATAGGCGTCATGTCAAGATGAAACGTGCACTAGATTTGGGAGAAAAAACCCTATGATCCGGGAATCGAATCCGTAATATTGGGGTTAGCGATCGCATACTTATTCACTACGTTACTGAGGCAGTCTGTTTTATTTTATACACTGTAATACGTATTGGATTTTTTTTCATTTTAAAAATATTGAGTTTTTCATACAAACTTTCAACCCCTTTTTCACTCTATTGGGAGTACAATTTTCTAAAATGCATTCGATATTTTACAAAAGTACGTAATATAGTACTCTTAGTTTCACTTTTCTAAATAAAAAAATGGACAACACAGTGTTTTAAACCATTTTTAACTCTCTTTAGGGTAGAAAATACTTAAACGTGTACCTAGCCACTTCTTTCTATTCAGGAGCCAGTATACTGAACCATATACAATTGTTCAGATTTTGTACTTAAAAACAGACTTAAACAACAAATACATATCCACCATTTTCTCTATTATAAACATTCAAATAAATAATATTTATTTTTTTATTTCGACTTTTTCGCTTCTAAGCTGGGGGACTTCTCACGTTAATTTTCAACCCCTTTTTTGACTCTTTTAGGGGTACAATTTTCTTAAACGCTAAAACACGCATCCACTTGTATGATGAAGGGAATCTATTAATTCAATTTAATGCATTATTTTTTAATATTACGGATTTACTAAATTCTTCTGCTATTTTCAGAAAAGACGATGTATTTTTCAAGTCTCAATTTTAGTTTCTCGCTAAAAAACTGAAAATGGATGACACAATTTTTTAACCCCATATCCATAAAGCATGTGTATTGAGTTTCATGCCTCTCACTTTGAAAATAATATATTTCCATAAGACAACTTATCCCCTATTTCACCCCCTTAGGGGTATAGGTTTCCAAAATTTTCATTTAAATCCGTGATCACCTCTTTATAAACACATCATCTTAATTTAAAATGTCCAGTTTCAGCAGTTTTGACCGTATATTGCCTTTAGACTGTATATTTTTAGATTAATATAAAGACACGTCTTATCGCTATAGGTAAAGTCGCGTGCAAATATTAGTAGAAATATGAACAAACAACATTGTATGAAGAAACAGATTTAGTTATTTGATTTCTGAATATTTTTTTTACATTTTTCTTTTCATTCATGGTCGGTGCGGTTGTCTTAAAAGGTTGAATACCACTGTGTCGAACCGATTTAAAAAAACAACACAAAATATAGGTACATTGGTTAAATCTCTACCATCGTTTTTCTCATATCATAATGTTTCACAACAAAAAATCAAAACAATAACACTTCCTACTTTTTTATACAATTCGTGGAATGTGGTCGTCGTGATTTCCTCGCAAATAAGTATATACGTGCCGTAAATAAACTCAAAATCGATTACGATTAACAGATGGACGTAACAGCTGTAAGCCATTTAGGTAGGCAGTTGATGCACATGGCAGTACATTGCTCGTCGTGTTTATCTAATTAAAAAGTAACACATATTATCAAAAGACAAAAGACTGTAGTGTAAAAACAATAGAGAACTTTTTGACATAACCTCAAATATAACAAACAATTTTAATTAAAAATAAATACTCAATGGTATCGAGCAATGAGTTAGTTCCATATTTAAATTATCATAAACTTACTTGATCTTCAGTGGGATGTTTGTGTGTACAATGTACATGTTGATGTTCACTTATATATGAATAAGAAAATACATAATGCACATTCACAATCAAAAACACAAACACACACAACACCTGCACGTAATCCGACATTGTTATTCTCGTCATTTTGTAAAATGTTTATGAGATATTTCACTCAAAAAATAAACTTGTGTTTGTTTACATTCTAAATTTAAAATACAATAGACGGTCGACCACTGCAAGGTACGCGACGTGACTGATTGATTGAGTGAATGAGCGGAACTCGGAACTCGCTCGAGTGAGTGAACGCCGTTGCGTCAAAGTTAATCCGGTCGGTTGGTTGACATTATACTCACGTTCACTCATAACACATTACATTTCATTTGGACGGAACTTCAGAGCAAAGCGTTTATTCTAATAAATTATCTTCAGAGGCTGGAGTAGTAGTTACTTTACTTATTAAATATGCCGACGCTTAAATTCAGACCTTATTTCCTTAACGTAAAGATCTGTTATAAAATGTTAACTCAAACGCTTTAATAGCATTTGCACGTTTAAATAATCAGGTCTAGGCTCAGGGTCTAGGGTACGAAAGTTCTTTTTGATTCGCAATATCTTATAACTTGTTTAAATTCTTTATTATTATTTGACATTAAAATAAATTATTGACATTTTAAATATTCGAATGCCTAAAAGCAGTCATAATTAAGATAATAGTGATAATATTTCATACAATCACACCAATTAGCCTAGCCCGAAGTACTGTAAGGCTTGTGTTATGGCTATTATTAGATATATAAGTATATAAATATCCATGACTTAGGAACAAATACTTGTATTAATCAAGCATCTGTGCATCTGTATCCCTTCTGCGCTCTCCCAAATAAAATTATGGCTCCTAATGGTAGAATCATGTTAATAGTCCGGTCAAATTGGATAGATTAGATCCGGTCAAAGATGAAACAGCCATGTTAGATTTATAATTTTTATATATTTTATGCATTTTCAATGCGATCTTATAAGATAAATTATTAAAATAGAAAAATACTAGACGGATCACTTGTGACCCGAGTCGATTTTTTCTAGTATTTTTCTATTATAATAATTTATCTTATAAGATCGCATTGAAAATGCATAAAATATATAAAAATTATAAATCTAACATGGCTGTTTCATCTTAATCGATTGACCAAACATTTGTAAAAATGTTTCTTTCGAATACGAGAGGATGTTCCTCTCATTGATGAAACAACGCTGGCCTACAGCGTAAAATCAGGAAGGTACTAGAAAATTTCGACGAGTGTTCGCAAGGCTCGGTAGCTCAATTGGGAGAGCATTGGACCGGATTTCCAAAGGTTGCGGGTTCGTTTCCCGCCTGAGATTCACTTGTGACCCGAGTCGATTTTTTCTAGTATTTTTCTATTATAATAATTTAACATTTTTTTTTCACATTAGTCACGACCGCAATGTGAGTTTTGGCGCCAAATTTCATCAATGTAGTATCTGCGGTTTGGCTGTAATCAGCTTTTGAATTTTTCTTTCGGTGATTATTCCTCCATGGTAAAGTCTATATTTTTTTTACATAGCCTATGTCCGTCAGGTTATAATTATGTATGTTCATGCCAAAATTCGTTCGAATCGGTTGAACCGTTAAGTAGCAGGAGGGAGACAAGCGAAATTTGTGAGTTGCCTAAAAGAGAGCTTCGCTCAATAAAGATTGAATTGTATAGGAACTGAAAAAAAAGGGTTTGATTTATGTATTTTATTTTTATTACTTGGATTATAAATTACTTATATACATTCTGTTTGCCAAATATTTGGTGTGATGTGTAGTGGTTGGTGATTATCTGTAATAACATCTGTTAATTGTTCCATATTACTTGCAGAATACAATGATTTGATTTGATTTACGAACCACCCCAACTCGTGTCAGTGCAAAAGGCACAATCGCTACCGTTGCATCAAACGGTCCTAATTAAGTAAGATCTTTACAATTTATGGTACATGTTTAGCTATGCGCCTCAAATAAATCTTTTATTCCATTCAAAGAAAAATAGAAAACTTACGGTTACGATGAGTCATCTTTTTACGTAACGGCCGAGTAGGCAAATATCTATGACTGCGGCCATAGACTAACTTTTTATAGCTTTTTTCCTGTGCTTTTTTGAAGTGAAAACTGTTTTTAGCATCGTTGTAATTTGAAAGTCGATGAAACGAAACAGCGACAGTAAAAAGAGAGACATAAATTCTAAGTACCCCCTACACCCATGACTCAGGTACAAAAGCTTGTATTCATCATACAAACATCTGCCCCTTCCGGGATTCGAACCCAGGACCGTCGGTGCGAACCAAACGGTCGTAAAAGTAAAATAAAGTATAAAGAATTTCACACATACCTACACACACACACACCCACACACACACATACAGCTATATCACACGTTAATTAAACTAATCTTTAAAAAACACTCACCGTCCTAAATAAGTAGCAAAATGCTTACTTTTATGTAAGAGTGGAGTCTCCTGACACAGGCCTATAAGCTTAAAATGGGATTCCAATTCCTAATTTAATTGTAATTTGTCCTTTTCAAATAAAAATATTTTGTATTTAGTAAAATTTAATGGTACCGATAAATGCGTCCATATATGGATATCTATTTTTTTATTGCCAGCCCTCACGTTTTAATATTCTTTTTGTTAAACCAGGACGCGTACAGATGGACACAGTAACCAGTTTTATGTAATATTACGTGATCGGCCTGCTCATTCACGTGAAAGTGGGTTTGTTTGAATATACTTAAGTACGTACTTACCTATTGACGGATAACTCGTAAACGTAAATGTGACAGGTTATTTTTAATCTATCATATTTATCTGTTATCTAATATCACCATTTAACCGATTCGTTGCTGATGGCACGCCTGTCGTGCCATCATTTTTTTTGCGTGTGGCGTTAGCCACTGAAACCGTGTCATTTTTAAATCGATGTTAACTCCTAATCAAGTTTTAGGGAAATCAACCCAAATAAAACTATCTTCATTTTACACGTAAATCAAGCTCGTAGCCTTCGTTTCTGTAATTGTATGTAGCAACGAATCGGTGAAACCAAAAGAAAAACAAATTAGACTTTTTTATTTTGAATGGGTTAGCTCTTGATCCCAATCAAGCCCGGGGGCCGAGACAGGATCCAAGTGGAACGAACCCAGAAGGTGCCTATTCACCTTGGCTTTAAAATGGACGGGTTCCATTCCTGTGCTATGCGCATTATGAAAGACGTTGAGAAGCGCTTGGTGCGACAGGTATCGCTATTCCTAACAAGAAAGGGTGGTAGCACGCAGTGCGTCTGGATGTCCGATGGAAAAAGGAAGAACGCAAAATAAATTAAATTAAATGACGCTTATCATTTTAATTATATTAAATACTAGCTGACTCGACCTAGCATTGCTGTGGCTCCACTTATCTCTGGGAAAGCGGCTTGCGAGTCGCTCGCCCCCTCTATTCATTATATCCGTAGGCCCAAACATGCGCTTACGGACCCCTAACTCACTATCGCTGCCTGTGAAAAGCCTTTCATCGGTTCACACGAACGCTAGTACTTAGATGATTATTAGGAGCGGCCTTCTGCAGCTCGATTACATTATCCACGGACTCTGCCCACTTGAAGCCTATACAGCCTTCTTAGGCTATGGCACTTACTAGGTGGTGTTTAGTCAGTACGGGTCTGACATAACCTCTCGACCGCCCGATGTATCCATGATGGATTCAACACCTCCCTCCTCCGGTCCGGAGGGTACCCACGTCGCTAAAGACTTAAAATAAAACCTATCCTATGCCGAAAAAAATCTAGCAAAATTAAAAAAAAAAAACATCACAACCGGTCGAGTAGTTTCGGATTTCATCGCGGTTAAACATTTTGACAGGGAATTTTTATATATATCCATTATATTCAAATAAGAATAATATTGTTAAGTCGTAAAAACATATAATTAATTTATTTAAGAAATGCAGTTTGGTATAATCCCGTTCTACTAAATCAAAAAAGATTAAAAAAAAACAAATGAAGTAATAAAGATTGTTTAATTAAATTAATAAACCTTATACCGGATATAAAAACAAACACGGAAGTTTTGTGCAGATAAATTGAAATATAACTATCAACATAATATATAATTATGTTAAACCCACCAATAGTAAAAACATCTTAATAGTAATAATAAAACTATAGTCTTTATACAAAAACAAAGAAAAATAATTAATAACATTTTAAAAAGTATCAACTTATAACAAAATATCAAAATCCCACAAAAAGTATAGGGTATTTGACAAGTTTTCGTAAATAATCACAAATTATTCGTTATAGCATACATTTGCCATTTCATTAAATCTTTATTTTCTCCACTTTCTTTAAAACCACAAAGTATAAATAAATAAAAAACCCAATAAAAGCTAAAGATACCTTTACCCAGGTTATTTAAGGTCATGACGTCACTTCCTTGTAAACAAAATTTAGCTGTGAAATCGTAATACGATACACCGTACAAAAACTTAGACTGACATTACCGTAAACAAGCAAGTGATTTCACTCCAGATTCAGCCAATTCCGAGCATTTTCAATCACATGATCTATAATGTGAAATTTTAATTATTTTATTAATTTCTTATAAAAATCAAGCTGTTAAGCTAACAGCAGCTAGATATAGGTGTATATTTCCATTATGTCAAATATCCTATGAGTATAAAAAAATGTATTTTAGTGACCTTGATGTGCATAACAGTACATAACTATTATCTACCCAAAAGTAAATCTATATAATATGAAAAATAATAATATTTCTATAATATCTATGCTTTGTAATCTCGGATTATTTTACTAAACTAAAATGCGAAAAGACGAGTTGACATAAATAGTTTTTATACTCTATGGCGTCCATACTCTCTAGTCTAAATCAATAATATTCTGAGATATATAAACACCAAATCAGGTACAAATGTAATCAGCACACTAACATCGGCTTCCGGGATTCGAACCCAGGACCGTAAGTGCGAATGGCCCGTTACTGTTACACCAAACAATCAGTGTCCGTGTAGATATCCGTTTACGATTGCAACGACTTAGCGTACCTTTTAACACACGAGATTGTCAAAAAAAACCGTTGTGTGTACTTATGTACGCACGTAAGAAGTTATACTTCTTTATCGGTACCCTTAACACCCAGACCCGATACATACAATTTACACAAATTACATTAAATTAGCGGCCAACTTAAAGAAGTATAACTTCAAAATAAAATATATTTCATTAAATATGACCATTTACAATGCGTGTAATGAACGCCAAGACTACGCCATAGCTTGGTAACTCTTACGTCGGGATACCTTGTTTTTCTCTCCCTGTTTTGTTTCATTACATACATAGCTATAAATATAAGTAAACCCGTATTACCAAGACGTATAAGAAAAAAATAGTATTAAACAGAACGGATACAGTTACCCTAGTATCCATGACACAAGCCTTACAGTGCTTATTTTGGGCTAGGCTATTTGGAAATATTAATTTTATTATTCCTCCGAACTAGCTAAACAGTTGTCACCGAGCTTCTCGCTCATCCTTATTATTGCAAACTTATTTAATTAAAATATATATTTTTTGTAACCGGTCAACAATTACAACTAGCCTCCACTTGTTATAAATCTTGTATTGCTGCAGCGCAGTATCACCGATTGACCTCTATAACTTGACATATGCAGAGTAGTATATACACACAGTGGACAGATCAAGAATTTATGGTTGCTTATTAGCTTTAGATGACAGTATATGCGAAGCGGACAGAGACAATGGAAATGGAATTCAGAAACGACGGTATCACTCAACGCAGACCCAAGTCAATACAAAAAAGTTTTCTACAATGACCCGGCAGGGAATCGAACCGCGAAAGTCATCAATCGGATGAGACGATGGCTAAAAAACAAGTTTCTTCTTCTTAGTCGGTACACTCTTGCCAGCAGTGCTGAATTTATACTTTTGCCGCCCCAAAGCTATAAATTTTTTGCCGCCCCTACTGGCCGACCGTGACCTACGTCACTATCAATATCTCTATTTGAATTAAATATCTTTTTAAAAAAAGTTGCGTTATTATTAGTGTGATTTGGAATCAGCAAAATCAGCGATGATATCGTCGTAAGAAATCCTTTTCATTAATTCCGACTCTATGGATAAAAGGGCTAAAGAATTTCTGCCCCGCCACGCCACCGCCGCAGCCCCACCTCGTGTCCGCAGCCTTACTTTTTTTGGGCCAACTTTGCCGCCCTAAGCTTCAGCTTTTTCAGCTTCTATGGTAAATCCGGCACTGCTTGCCAGAGTGGTCGCGGTCATAATTATAAATCACGATGGGTAAAGATTTTAGTTATACGGCGCCATTCATCACGGACTGCAGCCTTCCGGGTACATTCATAAACAGAGCACTTAGTTGCGGCCTTGATCTGGTTGTCCACCTCATTGGTGATCTACTACGTGGTCTGGTGCCCTTAACTTTTCCCTGCACCACGAGACGCTCTATGGAGTCATTATCGCGACGAGAAACATGGCCGAAGAAGGTCAAAACTGCGGTTGATAGGCACTGTCTTATGCAAAGTTCTTTTAATATGGATTCATTTGTACTCATAAAAAACATAAGTACAGTCTATTCATCCTAACTTGTCCTATTTGGTAAACAATCTTGGCACTCCTTTTTATTGAAAATGCAGCATTAAAAATCAACTGATAACTAGATTTAATAGATTTCAGTCTAAAATAACGATTTATTGTAATAGATTATTGACTTTAGTTATTAATTTATTTCTAAATGGGTAATTTTGTTAAAAAGTTGTGCCAAGATTGTTTACAAAATAGGACAAGTTAGAATGAACAGACTTTATTTACATTTAATTCAACTCGTGATTTCGCATTTTTCAAAGTTATAAAATCCAATATGACAGCTATGGCAACAATTAGTAATTCTGTATTTACTAACCAATTTCAATGACACAATTAAGGAACCCTATTAAAAAAGTCTGCTATAGAGCACACGACTGAAGTAAAATTTCTTTAGCTCCATCTATATGTATATATATATGTCACCGTAAAATTGTATACACCGTTACATTATAATCTATCTCGCGAGATTGTAAACTATCGAAAGACTGAACCGTAACATACTGCTTACAGTTTAACGCTTATATTATACTATAAAATATCTAACCTAACCTAACCTAACCTTAAGGTTAGGTTAGTTTTATCATATGTCCATTGTCGACAGTGAGAGGGCGTGGAAGGCCCTATCGCGATTTTGCGAAAGGGTAATGGAGAAAAAAGAGGATGCGGAGCGAGTGAGAGGGTCGGACTCCTCGTTTTCAATATATATATATATATATATTTCTCTCAACTTCCGTTCGCCTCACCCTATCACACTTTTCATAACAAGAAGTTTTGCTTCAAAAAAAAGCGTATGTGTCAGCACCGAAGCACGACTGGAGTTTACTCCTTAAGAACGATTGTCTATGAACAGAGGGCTTACCATCATCTTTTAGCGCGATTCAAGTTCGATTGTCAAAGCGAGACACCGCTATACGCGGTCTATGGTGGCGTCTCTTTTTAACAGCTAAACTTGAATCGCTATAAGACGTGATGGTAGGGCCTGTGGCACAGAAAATAATAAAATAAAATATTTAGGTGCGCATGATACGTTGCGCATAAAAAACGTAACTATTCGATCAAAAAATTTCTTTTAATATTTTTTTTATACACGGCGCCTTATATGAAAATCAATTCTTGAAAAGTAAGCTCCAAATTCTTCTTATCACTTTCAAAGAAAAACTTATTTATAAACTTTCATTTTCAAAAGTAAAAATATAGTAGTAGAACATTATTTTTGAAGTCCCTTAGCTAAATCGAAGTCACAAAATTGAGATAATTGAATTATTGAGTAAATAACGCGGAAAATATTTAATATTTAGTTTTCGCTATAGCTATTTTAAAAAGTACAATGCCTAGACAGATCGAAGAGATTTTTTTACATATTATGCTGGCATTAAGATCTCGAATACGACTGAGGCTTAGCTACCTTTTAGCTAAATACTTGCTTTTTTTGGATGAAGAAAACCACGATTCTTTTATTTAATGTCAACTATGAAATAATAAAAAAATACCTTTTTATTTTGCAAAAAAATGTTGTACTCATGAGTTTTTACGAAAGAGATGAATGTGAGAGAAAATGTACAAACAATTTATTGGCAATTTTGCTAGATGTCCAGATATTGATGCTCTGTAGCATAATGTCCAAAGCGCATTTTGTACAATTATCATCATTTACAAGTGTATAGTCGGTAAGCCATACTAATGAGCGAAAAAGCACGAAAATATACAATAATTACAATTTATAGAAATATTGTTCTTAATCAGATCGAAAGATTTTTTTATTACATTATTCGAGCATTTAAAACTCATGGAGTCGCCATGAGCTTAACTAATGTACAGCGAACAAAACGTATAAATAGCGCAATATACTAAACGAAAAACATGTACATGAAACAAACACCACATTACAAGGGCTGTCGTTTTGTACATTATGCTCTGATTTTATCTTGTTCAACCTTCATTTCTTTTGTACAATAAAAAACGATTGGACATTTTAAGTCTCACTAAATATTTAGTTATTATATTTGAAACAAACAACAGCATTCACCTGGCGTTATAAAAAACATTTTCAAGTACATTTTTTATGATTTTCTTGACAAAAAGATAATACAACTCATTATCCCTTTATACAAGAGTACCATTGAATTGTACCATTGAATTGTACCTTTGGTACAAGTAGTTCTATTTTGTATTTTGCACCATTAAAGAAAATATTACGCTAAACAGGTATTTACTTCTTGTTTTGAAGCTTGCCCAGGGTACACAAGATATAGTCATGGACAAACAGTGGATGCGTAACAACCCGTTATTCATTTTTTTGAAAATGGAATTATTTATATTTTTAAGTGTTCATGGCATAATATTCTGCTGTATTCACACCACTCCAAAACACTTAAACATTACAGTTACGCTCAAGAAAAAAAAATTGTCTTTTAAAATGCAAAGTGTTTTCCATAATTAAATGTATGGTAACTTTGACGTTTCCACCTACCTTATGCTATTTATTTTTAGTGTGTATAACTTTTATTTGATATCCACCGTTTTAATATCTTATAATTAGTTATGAGAAACATGGCGCATTTATACTAGGAATGGAGTTTATTTAACACTATTCTCTTTGTAAAATGTGTTTCATGACCGAACGTGAAAGAAAACACTGTTATTCTTGGTCATATCATGACCGAACGTGAAAGAAAACACTGTTACTCGGTCATATCATGACCGAACGAGATAAAAACACTGTTATACCTGGTCATATCATGACTGAACGTGACAGAAAATACTGTTACTCGGTCATATCATGACCGAACGAGATAAAAACACTGTTATACCTGGTCATAACATGACTGTAAGTAATTGAAAACACTGTTATACTTGGTCGTAACATGACTGCAAGTAATAGAAAACACTGTTATACTTGGTCGTAACTTGACTGACAGTGATAGAAAACACTATCATACTCTGTCATATCATGACCGAATTATAACGTAAATTAAAATAATTTTGAAATGACATAATTAATTACTATAGTTTGAAATTGTTATTTTAGATTATTCTCGTGTACCATTTTATGTAATGTTGCACGCCAAATTATGCTGGTCTTTATCATGTGTGTCATCTGCGTTTACCATGATTAATGCAAATAAATTTCTTGATTCTTAAATGTTCCAGCATAGTTGGTCATGTTATGACCGAACAAGACGAAAACATTGTCATACTCGGTCATGTCGTTTGCATACTTTCTTATAACGGATGCGATGCACAATATTGTTTCCCAACTATCTACCAATTTAAAGAGCAAATGAGATTTCCTAATCATTTTTAATAGTTACAAAACACTAATTCTATGATGTCGTGACCGTTTGTAAGTCGAGATCCCTAGAACTGCACAGTTTTCTGAAGAAATCTTTTGACGTTTGACATCTTTTGCTGACACAGTGTGGACATCTGAAATAAAATAAAAATTCACACGATTACCTTAGGTATGTCAATTCCTATATTCAAAATAAAGATATCATAGCAATACATATGAAAATGTACTATTTAGTTCTTACACTTCCGCGCACATTACACATTTGAATAAAACACAGTCATCCTGTGATCATGACTCCTGTAAAGGAGTCGAAACGTCAGGATTAAACATAAAATATGCGCAAAATCCGTAAAAAAGTGTTTTATTCAAATATGAAAATGTACTGTCTCCCAATTGAGCTACAATGCCTTTTGAACACAGGGAGAGCATTGGACCGGAGTTTCATAGGTTGCGAGTTCGATTCTCACCTGAGAATTCACATGTGACCCAAATAGATGTTTTCCAGTATTTTTCTATTAAAAAAAATTCATCTTGTAAAATAGCATTGAAAAAATGCCAATAATATATAAATATTATAAAACTAAAGAGATATGTTTTTTTTTGAGCGGAGCTCCCATGAGTTATTAGCCAATTTTCGTAGTTTTCGCAATGAATCGAACCAACAGGCTCAGAACTAGTTTGTGACGGAGCCCAAATTTCAAAATTCGTATGTCACTGAACTCCTCCTAAACGGCTGGACCGATTTGAATGAATTTTTTTGTGTGTGTTCAAGGGGATCTGAGAATGGTTTAGATTCACAAATCAGTCCGGCAGATGGCACTGCAGTCGGCACAGCAACGCGTGGCCGGGACAGCTTGTATTTTTATAATAAGGAACTTCGTTCCTATCCGGTGTCCCAAGACACCACACTTTTTTTATTTTAGTATTCGCTCCAATACATGGTGCTAGCGAATCTTCATGCTTAGCGTCTGCATCGAATTAATTACATTTGCAAAATAATACTGCCGTAATATACTGAGCATATTATACCAGTTATATGAAACTTGCCTGGTCAAGAACTGGGTGTTTATGGCCGGTCCGTTGCAGAGGTGGGAAGCGACTACATCAGCCAGTGCCGCTATAAACGTAGGATGATCATTGGGGGCTAGTGCTCTTTCGATTTGAGTTATACCTGCCTGAAAAAAAATAAAAGTTGATTGATTTTTTATTGATTTTTTTGCGGATGCAATACTCTACTATATTATGAATGTACTAGTGGCCCGTCCCGGCTTCGCACGGATGGACAGAATTCTTTAAATGTTTTCTATTATGAAATATTTTTCCGTTAGCGCCATCTAGAGTCTGGTAGACGAACTACTTGCGTTTAACGCGTTGCTATGGTAACGTTATTGATACAATGGAAAAAGAGCGGACAGACAAACATACAAACCGTGTTTCCGTTTGGGGTGGAATCGATTTGTAACTTTTGTAAGTCCATATAGTAGATAAGTTTTTTTTAATTTTAGGTCAAAAATGAAAGGAGCCGAAAACCCGCCTTATTGACCCTCTTCCTTTATGCCTTTTAATTAGTATGCCAAGTGACTTTATGTCAATTGAAATTATGCGTTGAAAATGGCACCCTTTTTAGGGTTCCGTACCCAAAGTGTAAAACGGGACCCTATTACTAAGACTCTACTGTCCGTCTGTCACCAGGCTTGTATCTCATGAACCCTGATAGTGAGACAATTGAAATTTTCACAGTTGATGTATTTCTGTTGCCGCTATAACAACAAATACTAAAAAACAGAATAAAATAAATATTTAAGGGGGCTCCCATACAACAAACATGATTTTTTTGCTCGATATTGGTATTGGCAACTGGTAGACGCTTGAAATATTCATAGAATATTGAGTTATATTATTCACTTTAAAAATAAATAATTAAATGAAAATAAAATTGATATTTTAGGGAGACTCCCATACGTGAAACGTGATTTTTTATTCCCGTGATGAACTTTACTTAACTAAAAATCTGTAAGGAACCCTCGGTGCGCGAGTCCGCCTCGTTATCTTTATATATATAATTCTACTGTACGTGTGTATGTCACTGAACTCCACCTAAACGGCTGGACCGATTTGAATGATTTTTTTTTTGTATGCGTTTGTGTGGCGTCCTGGATGGTTTAGATACACTGTCGGCACAGCAACGCGTGGCCGGGTCAACTCGTATATATGTCGCAGCCAACTGGTTAAAATAGCCGTTCAATCAAACAGCTAGCCCTTTGACTGAACAACGCCATTCAACCACACGTCTAGCTTTTTAATTGAATATTTGAATCGCTCAATGCGTTCAACACTACAGCTGATTCAAAAGCCGCCGTCTTATTGAATTAGTTCAGCGCTCGCCACCGCGGCGCTAGGTGCGTTTTGTTTTCAATATGGCGTCAACTAGCCGGTGATTGTGATTATTTCAAGATATTTTTCGGAAAGAAAGTAGTAAGTATACGTTACTAGTGTTATTAAAGAGACAGAAATTATGGGGGCACTTACGAGTGATACGAGTGAAGTTGATTAGGTTAGGTTAAACTTAAAAAAAAAAAGTAAAAAAATGTAAGGTTAAACTTAATCCAAGAATAATCTCCCAAGAAATAACAAAAAGTTTTCCTATTCTCTCAAACTAAACTACTAAACTAATGGTGACCTTAGTTAATTCACCATTTAACCAGTTTGCTAAGCGTCGTCTAGCTGTACTGTTGAACGTTGCAGTCAACAACTCGGCTAAACGACGTATAGCCGTGTGATTGAATGACGTTGTTCAGTCAACGGGCTAGCTGTTTGATTGAACGGCTATTTTAATCAGTTGGCTGCGACATATATATAGATAACTCACCTCCTTAGCGATCTCATCACAGTATTCTATGTCTAGTTCGTGCAGTGTCTCTATATGTTCATTGACGAAAGCTATTGGCACCAGGATCAGGTGTTTCTGTCCTTGTTTAGCGTAAGCCTGGAACAATATCAAATCTGTTAACTCGTTTCACTTTTTTTTTTGCAGTCACAATACCATATGATCTATGGCCACCAGCTCCAGCATCAGACCTTGATAACCAGCAATGTACTAGTCAATACGAATCAAACGTGCCCAAACTCAATGGGGTTCCCCCGATGACATATGGAAAATTATGAAATCACAAAACGAGCCACCAATCAAAAGAAGAACTTATATTTGTACGTACTGCCAACTAAGGTTTTTGCGTACCCGACTTTTTTTAATACCCGGGTATCGGGTATAATTTTTTCATTTACCCGAGTATACCTGGGTGCCCGGGTATACTCTAATGAAATCATAGAAATAAAACTTTTTAATTAACTTAAACGAAACAAAAACAAAACCCAGCGATATAACCAAACCTAATTTCAAAAAATTACACTGTTTTATTTACCTGACTGCGCCAGAAAGAGGGTTATGTTTTCGAGAGTGTGTATGTATGTATGTATAATTGTTTAGCACGTTCTGCGGCCTAAACGGCTGGATTGATTTTAGCTAGATTCATATTTACTGTGAGAGTGACACTGGGTATATAAAAAAACAAAATGGCAGATTTTTGACACCAAATTCAAATGTTTGGCACGCTTTGCAGCCTGAACGGCTTGTCTCATTCAATAATAAAACTATAAAATCGGTTATTTAAAAAAAACTAAAAAACCTGACAGCGTTTCTGTGTAATTTGGAAATTAAAAAATTCTAAAACAAGGAAAAAAATTGTAGCGGTCGGGACCAATTCTAGAAATTGAGAGCACCTACCTATATTACATTGCAGATTACTCCAATCTACTGACTAGACGGCTGACTTTCTTGAATGGGTCCCGACTGCTACAATTTTTCTTCTTGTTTTAGAGTTTTTTCATTTCCAAATCACAAAGACATGTCGGGTTTTTCAGTTTTTTAAATTACCGTTTTTTTTAAACTAAACGCCTTCTTCAGGTGAAAATTTTCTAATACTATTTTTAAGGCGTCACTTAGTAATAATTTTCCGAGAATTTTCATGAATACTTCCATCAAAGTGGATACCCGGATACCCAGGTCTGACAATGAAATAGTACCCAGGTTACTAAAAAATCATAAACCTGGGTATACCCGAATCTGAGTACCCGGGTAGAAATCCCTACTGGCAACTGATAAAATGAAAATGTTGCATTTACTATTTGATACCTTTGCCGAGTTCGGAGTTCTATACTTACTTTAATGGCGTCGTCTGTATACGGCTGCAGCCAAGGTAAAGGACCCACTTTGGACTGCCACACGAGTCGGTACGAGTTCGGAGCCCGAAGAGCTTGCATGGTGGCAGCCACTGTAGCCGCCACTTCGTACGGATACGTATCACCCCTCGATACAGCCTAGGAATGTGTAATAAATTACAAAAAAAATAGATTTTTTCTTTAACGAAAATAGATTTTAAAATTACATAATATGTACGACTGTTTGGTGCAACGGTAGCGATCCTGCCTTTCGCACCGACGGTCCTGGGTTCGAATCCCGGAAGGGGCAGATGTTTGTATGATGAATACGAGTATTTGTACCTGAGTCATGGATGTTTGTATATATTTCTATAAATATTACTTATTTATGTATGATATATGTATGGCTATCCGTTACCCTAGTATCCATAACACAAGCCTTAAAAGTGCTTACTTTGGGCTAGGTTAATTGGTGTGAATGTAGGAAATATTTATTTATTTATTATTATTTAATTACAGAAAAGTTTGTTTTGAAGCAACGCATTGAATTGGATATCTTTTTTTACCGCTCTCAACTCTTTGTAAATTTTTGTATTTTGAATTTTTGTATTTTAATTTTAGTTTAAATTGGTTTTATAAAAATTGTTACTAAACGTCATAAATGAGTTTTTGTGAATTTTTAAATTTATAATCTATTTCTTAAATAACCATAACTTACGATTTTGTAAAACATTATTAATTGCCTACGACGATCAAAGTAATTATTGTAAAACTTACTCAGTGGATAACTACCGTCACTGTGCGGCTTTATTATTTGTAAATTAAGAGGTCTCTCTTAATTTACAAATAATAAAGCCGCCAGCCATTAGCCTTACCTTCATTATGTATGTAAAGACAAAATATTCATTGTAACCGCTGTTGGTTTCTTTAAATAAATAAACATACAATCGATTAAAAATCGATTTATTTTATCGAACATTAAAAAAATCGTGTGCAACCTCCGACATATAGTCCGGATTATATTATATCAAAATTACATTAACGCCATCTGTACGTCTAACTTTGCGCTTTTAAAACAGTTAAAATCGTTGACATAATCAAACTTCCACTAGATGAGGTAAAACAACGAACTGTACTAATTTTATCAACATTCGTTTGTTATGTCATTAACCGATTAGTTGCTACATTTACGTGAAAAATGAAGATAGTTTTATTCTGGGTTGATTTCCCTAAAACTTAATTCGATGGAGTTATCATCGATTTAAAAATGACACGTCTTCAGTGACTAACGCCACACGCAAAAGAAAGTGATGGCACGACAGACATCAGCAACGAATCGGTTAATTAAACTATTTTTCAAACAACATTTTTTAGGTATTTTGCAAAATAATCAACTATTTAAAAAAAAGATACACGACACTTATTAATCGATTTTTCATGTTAAAAACAATCGATTCATTAATGATCGATTTTTTGTAGAATGTCACATCCCTAATACAGCCTAAAAAATATTTTTTATTTTAATCGACAGCCGCTTGGTGCAACGGTAGCGATCCTACCTTCTGTGCCAAAGATGCCGAGTTCGAATCCCGGTAAGGGCATATGTTTTTGTAATGAACATAAATATTTGTTCTTGTATACTCATTTATGTATTAGCTGTTAAACGCTTCGCCCGCATTAATTTAGAGTACCTATTAAAATTGATATTTCTATCCCTCAAGAACAGTACTTTTACACCTGGAAAAGTGTAACAAACTTGCTTTCGCTTCTATAATATAAGTTAGGACTATAAGGTTTTTACCGATATGATATAGGGCTTATAATTTGCGCAATTACGTGTTCTTACAATATATCAAATTTCATAAAAATCAGTCAACCCGTTCTTGACTTATCAAATGACAAACAGACAGACAAAAAAAATAGACGGTCATAAAAAATAATCATAAAATTAGTCCACAAAATAAACGTACAGACAGAACTTATATAGTAGCATTAATATACATATGTAAGATAAATTATTTTAATAGAAAAATATTAGAAAATATCGACTCGGCGTCTAGGTTTTCTAGAATTTTTCTATGAAAATAATTTATCTTATAATATAGTATTGAAAAATGCAAAACATATATAAAATTGATATGTATAGTTCAAAACTCACCTTTAATGGCAGACTATGTGCAGTAAACAGTATAAGAACTTTATCTCTCACTTTCCTGTCAAACGCTTCCAGTTTCTCCGTTATCCTCTCAGCGAATACTTTGGCTAGTAACGGGTTTGTAGACCATCTTTCTAGCATGCTGAATTTTATTTTGCTGGGGACCTGTCTACAAGCAAATGGATCCTATAATGCTAAATAACATTAATGGAGGGCTTAACTCCCATAGCCGTTCTGTACCAGTCATCCTATCTTCGAATTACTGTACTGTAAAGTTAGTATCATTTCAGATAATTTTTACCTTAAAGGATATGGTATGAATTTAGCAAGGATTTATAAAATAATTAAGTTTGACCATATGACT
This sequence comes from Calamotropha paludella, assembly GCA_927399485.1. Lineage (NCBI taxonomy): Eukaryota > Metazoa > Arthropoda > Insecta > Lepidoptera > Crambidae > Calamotropha > Calamotropha paludella. Next base: position 10,266,155 of record OV656829.1, on the reverse strand, counting down.
AAAAATGTACGAGATTGACTGGATCTGCAGTGACGTCACTTGCTATGTCAAAATGTTTGTACGGTTCGTTTACATGCAGCTGACGTCATGACATCAAGTAACCTGCATAAGGCGTCTTTAGCTTTTAAGCGGGTTTTTTATTCATTTGAACTATGGTGGTACTTTTTTTAGAAAATAGAGTTTTTTTATAATGTAATACGCTATAATGAACAATTTGAGATATTTTCGTAAAACCTGTCAAATTTACTATATATATTATATGTATATATATCACTACATAGTATAAAACAAAGTCGCTTTCTCTGTCCCTATGTCCCTTTGTATGCTTAAATCTTTGAAACTACGCAACGGATTTTGATGCGGTTTTTTTTAATAGATAGAGTGATTCAAGAGGAAGTTTTATATGTATAATACATGCATAATATAGCAGAGCATTGCATCCGTGCGAAGCCGGGGCGGGTCGCTAGTATATATATATAATAGTACATAATTTTTTCCACGTAATTTAATACAAATACTAGATTGTTATACCTCGTTAGATAGCTGATGAAACGGAGATATTTTAAAACAAATCTGCCGAACAATTGCCATAATATTTTTTTTAGATATCGCTTAGAGAAAAATAAGCTTTCTTATATTATTTTTAATTTCTTAACTTTCACTTGTCTACTATGGCCTATTCAATTGACTTATGCAATATTTTAATGATTGACATCCTTCATGACATCTTATCACACATGTAGAAATGCAATAATAATAATAATGACACACGAAACAAACAAAATTAAATTTAGTAGCCTAAAAATCGGCAATTTCCAATAAAAAAATTAAAAGTCGAATATCTCGAAAAGGGTTAAGTTTAGGTTAGGGTGTTTCATAGTAAAATAAGTCAGAAATGATGGGCCCTCCACGCCCTTAACGGATCTAGCACGACTTTTCCGGTAACCCTGTATACAGAGTTACAGAAAAAGTTGACCTAAATCCTTTAAGAGGTGGTAATTTTCATCATTCCCGACTGATTTGACTATGGAACCCCATATCCCAAACTTAACCGTTCTCAAGTTATGGGACTTTGAAAATTTTTTATAAAAAAATCCAGATTTTTTGTCTATTGTCCCTTTTTTTGTGTTTTCTACCTCTAATGTTTTTGTTTTTGTATTTTTTGTGTGGCAGATTAGTTGCTCCATTATTTTAAACAAAAACTGCAGGTAACTGTACCAACTGAGTCGTATTAGGCGACTAATTGTTAAAAAAAGAGTGAAGGTAAATAAAATAAAGAGTAAAGGTAAATAAAATAAAGAGTAAAGGTTAATAAAACAAAGAGTAAAGGTAAATAAATAAAATAATAAAATAAAGGTAAATAAAATTATTCTCACCTATTCTTGTAGAAGTCCGCTATGGCATTTAAACTAGATCCTGTGGTTGCACAACTGTACTGTGGATACTGGGAAAATATCACAGCCCTCTCCACTCCGTCCCTTCAACAAACAAAAGATAGACATACATATATCACTAGCTTTTGCCCGAGGCTTCAAACATCTGCCCCTTCCGGTCAGTGCGAGATCTCTACCGTTGCACTAAACGGTCGTCTTAAAAATACATACACTACAAAAACAATGATAGTAAATACATAGATAAAAAAATACTAAACAAAATAAGCCTAAAAATCTATAATCTAAGATCACAGTGGTTTGTGTGTTTGTCTGTCCGCTCTTCTTCCCGCTCTTTTTCCATTGTATTAATAACGTTACCATAGCAACGCGTTAACCGCAAGTAGTTCGTCTACCGGACGCTAGATGGCGCTAACGGAAAAATATTTAATAATAGAAAAAAAATAAAGAATTTTGTCCACACGTGCGAAGCCGGGACGGGCTGCTAGTCTAAAACAATTAAAAACTTACTATATTACTCAATAATTATAAGCTATTTACCTTTCGATTTCTTCTAAAGCGTCTTCTGTAAATGGCGGCACATATCTGAATGCAACGTAATGTTTATGAGGTGCTGATTCAGGTAACATTTGATCTAGGGCTTCCGTCAGCAAATGACCTGAAAAAAGTGTTGGACATTAATCAAAAAACCTTTAAAAAATTGCGTACTCACAGTAAAGTGATTAGCAACAGTTCCTTACTATGGACGCAATCGGTCAACCCGTTCTTGACATGTAAAGGGACATACGGATAGACACACAAAAATTAAAAAAATAGAAGAGCTTATAATACGAACATTTATCATAAATTTTATCCAAAAACTTAAATATACAAACAAAAACTACAGATTTATATAGTAGTATAGACATAGATATATGTATAATATTTATAGATGACTCAGGTAGAAATAAAAATGCAGCCATTCATCACACAAACATCTGCCCCTTCCAGGACTGGAGCCCAGGACTGTTCCGTGCGTGAGGCAGGATTGCTACTGCTGCACAAAACGGTCGTCAAGTAGTTTCCAGATTTACAGAAAATATTGCTGTAGTCACAAATAAAGCGTAAACAACCATGACTTTAATGTTTATATATGTAATATATTACTATACATTTTTTTTTAAGGTACCACACCATGTAACTAAAATAACTTTAGAGTAATTAAAAAAAAACCGGCCAAGTACGAGTCGGACTCGCGCACGAAGGGTTCCGTACAAAGTTTGGTTTTAGTTATACGAAAAATTAATTTTGAATATTTAATTTAGATAAAAATGGCATACTCTTCTAATCTGGAGCATCTGGCTTCAAATTTTATATTAGAGTATACAGAAGCATTAATCAGGATTATAAAACAAAAAAAAATGTTTAGAAAAGTCAAGATTTGTAGCAACAAGACTGAAAAACCGTCACAGGGTGTAAATTTTATCTATTTTTACCACGTTTTTCTTATCTCACTTTTCTTATTTGTTTGTTTGTCTGTCCGGACAAAATCTTGCAACTTAAATTTGAGGCACTTTCCGATAAGCTAGAAAGCTGAAACTTTCAGGATAGTTCAGAACCCGATGACAATGCACTCTAAAGCAACTTTCAACTTTCCAGATGCACTTTCAGGTCCACTTTCGGCAACTTTCACTTTTGTATGGGGCTTATCCGATTGTTGCGTAACACATGGTTACTTCGTTGAGTTAATAATTAAAAAGAATAAAATAATTATACTAGATTTAAAAAATCTAAAAATCCCACGTTTTTCAATGTCCTAAAAAGAATAAAATAACCCTGCGGGGCAAAGCGAGGGGCCACTCAAAACGTGGGGGCGCATCTTTACAATAATCGGCATCAATGCATGTCATTCATCTCTTTAAAATCTCCTCTTAGTAATATGCGCCCCCACGTTTTGAGTGGCCCCTCGCTTTGCCCCGCAGGGTTATTTTATTCTTTTTAGGACATTGAAAAACGTGGGATTTTTAGATTTTTTAAATCTAGTATAATTATTAAATGCTAGATTTTTTTTTAAATAAATGACAGATTTTTTTTATATTTTTCTGATAACTTATATGAGTTAGTCTATCAGCCGCTTTCGGCTTGAAGTCGGCTTCTGGGACACCCTGTACTTGTTAGTTAAAAGTAAATAAATAAAATAAATATTATATAACACCAGATACATTGTTTTCAAACAAGTAGCTAAAACTCTTGTGTAATAAAATTCAGTAACAAACACGGTACCACAACACCCAGACGCGAGCCAATAAAGAAAAGTTACTTTTCTACATTGACCTGGCACGAGTACGAACCTGGAACTCCAGAGTGGCGTTGCCATAAAAACCGGTATTCGAGCCACTGGATCACGGAGTTCATCAAAAATTATTGTTAACCCACCTTGTCGGTTAGTCCACTTCAAGATGGGTGACCCACCCCCGATTTCCATGTACTTCTTCTTCACCTCTTCCGTCCTTCTGCTGGCTATCCATGGTCCAAGACGGCTCTGTACTGGCAACTGGATCATGTCTCTATCTGTCATAATTCTGTGTAGGTAGTCACCGACCTGAAATAATAATATGTAATAAGTTTGGTGCAAAGATAGTGATCCTGCCTTTCGGACCACAGGGCTTGGGTTAGACACCCGGAAGGGGCAGATATTTGTGTGATGAATACGGGCATCTCTACCTGAGTCATGGGTATTTATATATATATTTCTATTAATATAACTTATTTATGTGTCTATCCGTTACCCTAGTATCCATAACACAAGCCTTACGGTGCTTACTTTGGCCTGGGCTAAATGGTGTGTGGGTATAAAATTGACCAAAGGCGTGCCCCTATTCACCGGTGCGGCTGCGGCTGGCCCCCAGTGATTATTTTTTATTTCCAAAAATGAAAAAAGAGAAAAAAGATGTAGTCGGCGATTTTTGACGCTAAGGACAAATCATTTTTGTATGATGGTATTAACAAATTATTTGAACGATCTGAGAAATGCATTAGGGTTAAGGGGGAATACATAGAGAAAGAAAAATAATTTGGTGTTTTATTTCAACCTTCTTCCCACCTATTCCGCGATCTTTTTGACCTCATAGGTATCATATATGTTTGTCTATCCGTTGTCCTAGTATCTATAACACAAGCCTTATAGATACTTTGGGCTAGGCTAATTGGTGTGAATGTAAGAAATATTATTACCTGATCAGTGGTCTGTGGCCCTCCCATATTGAGCATAATTATGGCTGTTTTTGGTTTGATTACTTTTTCTGTTGAAGTACTGTAAGCTGCTATTCTAAGAGGCAGTAAAGAACTGAGACGACCTGGAAATAGATTTTTGGAAAGATATAAGTAAATAGCTCAAGGACTTCCCATCATGCTTCTCTGCTCTGCTCTGCTCTAGAAAGTTGTTTTGGTTAACTTGCAATAGGCTAGGCATTTAAAAAGATATAAATCTAATATATGAAATTCTCGTGGAGAATCGGACAACATCTATTTTCCATCCCCCTAAATGTTAAGGGTGATCCACCCTTAAATATTTTTTTTTTGACAAAATTTTGTTTTTATTTTTTTATAATACATTATCTATACATATAAATAAAATTGGAGTGTCTGTTTGTAACATTGACATAGCCGTAATATATATACAGTACATACACCAAAATATTTTTTTTTACAATTTTTGTCCGTCTGTCTGTCTGTTTGTTCCGGCTAATCTCTGAAATGGCTGGACTGATTTTGACGAGACTTTTACTGGCAGGTAGCTGTTGTAATAAGGAGTAACTTAGGCTACTTTTATTTTAGAAAAATAAAATTACTGTGCCACAGCAACGCGTGGCTGGGTCAGCTAGTACAAAAATACAACCCTAAATTTTCATCCCTCTACGATCAACGCCTATTTTTTATTTATTTATTAAAAACATTTTCCCAGAAATAATATACATGGCAAAACAATGTTTGCCGGGACAGCTAGTATCTTCATAAAGATTTAATAAAGATAAAATTACATCGCGACCCAGTTGCAACAATCAACATAATAACAGCCTCAAATGCAACGTCAGTCTAACCATACCGTGGACATAGTGACTGTGTCTTTAAAACTGTACTTTATTCTTGTGTTATAGTCATAATTATTAATTAAGTGACAAAAAAATTCCTACCTTCTAAACTGTTTTCTGTACCCATTTGCATTAACAATGGTACATACGAGGGGCGTTCAATGTATTCTCGGTATGGGCATAAAATAGTAAGCAGAAAATTCTAAATAAAATTTATTTTTCAGTGTAGTCCCTCAAAACCTCAATACACTTATTTGATCGGGAAAGTAATTTTTCAATATCCCCTAAATATAATTTTCTTCTTTGCCTGAAAAATGTTCATCAATTGCCGCCTTCAACTCTTCATCGTCGGAAAAATGCATACCTCGAAGATCTTTCTTAAGGTTTGGGAACAAAAAGTAATCACTGGGGGCCAGGTGTGGGCTGTTGGGTGGGTGAGTGATTTCTTCAAATCCACAATCCCTCACAGCAACCTTGGCAACTCGCCCTGTATGTTTTTCAACATTGTGGAATCTGTCATCGTAGTTGTCTTTTCGTAATGATATCTCGAATACTAATGATGACAATTAAATGAAATTTTATATTTATACCCTCAAAGAGTGTCTTTAGCTAATGAGATAATATAATTACCCTCATCAGTAGTTTATCACCCCAATACCGAGAATACTTTGAATGCCCCTTGTATCATGATCCTTTGTTTAGAATGTGTAGGACATATAATGAAAATGTGGAACTTCCAGATATTTTTTCCCAGAGCATGTATTCTTTTAAAAAAACTCTTAAAAGCATTTTTGCGCTGTAAGTATACTCCCTCCTTTATGTTTGTCATCCTCATGATTTTTCTTTGATTGGTTGTATAATGATTAATGTTTATTTTAATATGTTAAGTATAAACTTGAATAACTTAATTAATCCAATCACATATTTAGAAACATGTTGTTGCGATTATAAATAAATCTTACTTTAATGAATGCTGTGCGCAGTTGTTTCAGAAATACAGTTTAATATTATATATAGCCTTAAGGAACTACTGAATATTGGTTAGAATTGTATTTTGTTTCTGTGCCTAAACAATAAATAAATAAAAACCACAAAAATTTTCCATATTACGGTTTTTACTACTATCTCTAACCCGCCGGGCAAGCAATAAACATTGAATTTGTTCACACTATCTACTTAAGACTATGGCTCCATCATTTTTGCGTCCATTTACTATAAAAGTTCCGAAACTGATATAAAAAATAGTTCAGATAAACTCATACTTGGGACACTATTTTTATTCACTATCTTTACACAGTATTAGCAAAATATCATTAAAAAAAATAGCATTTAGGTCTTAAAATTTTATTTCATAATAATAATAAAATTTACAACTCATTACCAAAACATATACATAAAAAAGGGAGTCCGTAAATTAATAACCCGATTCTAAAGTTAAGTATGAAAATATTTGCATATTTATTACGATTTCTAAAAATTAACGCAATAATAACCTTGTAAAGTATCATAATTCGGTTTTATACTTACTGTATAGAGAGAACATTTTTGGTGGCGCTTTTTTATACGTTTTTTTTATACTTAAGAAGAACTTGTGCACTAGACATGAAATTTAAAAATTTAAAAAGAGTGCTAAGATTATAAACTCACAACACCAAACTGCACCAAACCTCAGACTAACCTAACCAGATCTATAATATAACAGACTAGCTAGTTATCAGCTGTTATTCCCTCAGAACAATAACTAAAGCTATTATTGTTCTGAGGTTATTCCATCCATATATTGTCCCCGGCAAATAAGTAGATCATGATTTTGAAATCACGTGACATGCGCAGTAGTGAATAATGTACCTAAACTTGCTACTGCGCATGTCACGTGATTTCAAAATCATGATCAACTTATTTGCCGGAGACTATACTAATGGACATGCCGTACCCCTATAACGTGCAGTAATTTCTTGGTTAGAGAAGAGTGACGGAGATGGCATATGCTCTCAGACTATTAATTACGCTATTTATTTCCTTAAAGGCGATTGGCTCTCAATTTTCATGACAGGTACGGCTATATTTTCCCACGTTTTTCTCAGGTCGCTTTTTTGTTTGTCTGTCTGTCTGTCTGTGCAGTTGAATTCTTGCAACTCAATTTTGAGGCACTTCCCGGCTACCTAGCGAGCTGAAATTTTTGGAGCAAGTCAGAACCCGATGACAATGAATCCTAAAACAACTTTTAACTTTCTAGGTACACTTTCAGGTCAACTTTTGGCAACTTTCACTTTTGTATGGGGCTTATCCGATTGTTGCGTAACACATGGTTACTTCGTTGATATAATAATTAAAAAGAATAAAATAATAATACTAGATTTAAAAATCTAAAAATCCCACGTTTTGAGTGGCCCCTCGCTTGGCCCCGCCGGGTTATTTTATTCTTTTTTGGTCAATGAAAAACGTGGGATTTTTAGATTTTTAAATCTAGTATTTGAGAGAGATAAAGATAGTCCAAAACTTAGTTTTATCTCTTTCTTTCGTAGTGCCACAATTCTCACCGCTAGGGCATGTCCATTAATATATATCGATGATTCCATCCCCAAAAATACACATTTGCATACAATCATAGATTTAAAGTTTTTTTCTACAGTAAGCAAAGTTATCAATACGTTTACGATTAAAAGGCTTCTTATTCTAAATAGGTGACATTAGACCCATACACTTGGAATTAGAGGTGTTAACAAATTATGGGAAGAATCCTCAAAATGCATCCACTAATAATATAAGGATATTGTGCGTCGTGTTTTAGATTACGTCGCCCAAGAAGTATTATTCCTGCTGCTACTAGATTGTAGTTCCTCATTTTGACTTTCTAGGGTTACAGTTCTCAAATATAATAGTGTTCTTTATGAGTTCTTAAATATAAGGAAAAAGTCAAAGGGGTTTGAAGATTTTTGTATGGAGGGTGGCCCTAAACGTCGGCCGCAATTTTTGGAGTGAAAACTTCATAAGGCGCGTTGGGCACTTTTGTGGGTGAGCATTTTCAGCCGTTCTCGCGACAGATGAGATTTTACACAGATATACTCCGCGTGTATTCTTATAATATATTTATACTATACGCGCTCTTTGCATGGGCATTCGTTCGTGCTCTCGCGACAGACGAGATTACATACCTATATGTATACTCAGAGTGTATAGGTATGCGAGAGCACTGCATGCTATACGCAGTCTTTGCATGGGCATTCGTTCGTGCCCTCGCGACAGACGAGATTGAGAGTTTTTTATACCTATTTATTTTATAAATGAATATTAAAGGGAAAATTTATTTATTTAAATATTTCATTTGACTTGTGTTGCTGCTATGGTATTGTGTTAAAAAAAACAAATCTAAAGTGTTAATAGAATTAATAAAAACATTGTTGTAGTGCTTTTGTATACTATACAAAACTACTATTGATGCAGTATTCACAAGATATATAAATAGATTTAAATCAAAATTGTTCATTTCATACTTTAGTTACCATAGACCTATTGTTTCAGTTTTAGAATTTGATTAAAATCCTGATAATGATGATGTAAGAGTTGTTGAAATTATGGATGAGAATTGATAAATTTTGCATTTACTATTTACTAATATTTACTCATTTGAATAAAACCACTTCCTTCGAATATAGTTTCTATATTATTATTATACTTCATGTCCATTCAAAAAGTGCCCACATTGCTTTGATAAACTTGATTTTTTATGAACAATTTCTCATGTCGCGAGCGCACCTAAAAATGCTCACCCAAAAAAGTGCCCAACGCGCCATAAGTTCAAGTTTTCACTTCTGCCTGCACTCCCGGAGTGCAACCTCCATTTTTTTTTTCAACATCGTGGTGCACAACGAAAGTTATATATTTAGATGGAGGACACTTATACAAACAAAAAAATGTTATATAACATGATATCCTCAAGTGTCATGTTTCGTAGTTATTCACCAAAATAAAGGTAATACAACAAATCATTATAATTAAACACATTTATATCTGATTGCCATACTGAATTGTATTAAAAAGTTATTAAGGAACAAAATCTAATTATTAGTATTAAAATATTTGTTTTCTTTCTTTGTCTGATTCAGATTAAAAGTAAAAACTTAAACAACATGAAATAATTACAAAATAAATAAGTAAATTCGTTATAACAACTGTCATATTTATCTTTAAATAACTCAGAAACGCGACGCTTTATGATGTTATCTTATATAACATTTTATGCTTGTATAAGTGTCCCCTATCCAAATATATGTCATTAATTGTGCACCGCCATTTTGAAAAAAAAATCAAAATGGCGGCTGATGTTAGGGCCAAAACCTTCAAACCCCATAGTAAATAAATCTACATTGAAACTTGGCAGATCTTGGTACCACAAATTACAAAAGGACTTTTTTGCAAAATTATTAAAATTTTAAATACTTAAAGAACAAATCTCACGTTTAATCAAGTCAAGACCCTATGCTTAGTAAGTACCCTATGCTTATAATATGTAATATATTTATTCCTACTATCTTTTAAACGATCAAGTGATTTTAACGACTGTATGTATTAATCTGGAGGTCATTGTCTATGAACATTTTTCGTCTCGCACTTCACTTAATTATTTAAAACCAGATTTTGCACTGAAGTATACCTTATTATTATTTGTAGTTTTTTGTTGTATTGTAGGAATTAAGCAGAATTGCTGCAGCTGCACCAAGCGGTCAGTATCAGATATCAATAGCTGGAACCAATCTATACAATTGATTATATATAGATATATGTAAACATTAATTAATAATTAATTTAATATTACGCGATGAGGTAATATGACATTACACATCAATTAGTCGCACCAAACATATAAGTATCACCAAAACCTTACGCGGCGCAGTTCTAAGCACTTCTTTTTCAATCGGGCGGTAGAAGTACGTGGCTTTAATCGAAAATTCAACGTATTTGTTGATGAGTAAGGATAATTTGAGTTCATTAACGCTGCCAGCGCTCTAGAAATAGGTATCATTTATGACTCGAACACATTATTGATTTTAGAACACTATAATAAATAATGCTTTATTTCTGACTTATTATGAAACATTTTATTTAATTTCTTCTGTAAAAATATATCATACATGATAACATTGAAAATGCAAAATATAAAAAATCATAAATAAAATGTCCATTTCATATTAATTGAGTGTGAAAACACCTGTAGAAATATTTCTTTTTTACATTTACATTTTTTGAATGTGAGGATAATCTTCTCATTGATGAGGTGACGCTGGCTTTCAACGTAGGAAAGTAAAAAGTAATAAAAAAATTTCGACATGTGCTTACAAGGCTATATGCTTGGCCCTTCCCCCTATTATAATGTTGCTTTAATAATTTTTACCTAACAGCCCTAGACTTCAAACTAAGTTACCTAATGGAAATGCAACACACATATTAAATTTAGTAAAAATATAAAAATTTAGAACGCATCAACTTCTATATTTATTTTCTCTATAGGCTCTTCTACTATTCTCTCTCTACGTCACGTCAAAGTCAGCAACGTCAAAGTATTATTTTTGTGATTGTGGACAATTTTTAAGTCATTATTTTACATTAATAACTTACGTTTCAGTTAAAAAGAATTTCCTTTAAGATGTCGTGCCGCCATGCTTCTCATGCTGGAAGTTGGTACACCGAGAACGGTAGGTCTTTCAATAGTTATCAATTTAAATAAATTTAAGGTATTCAAGTAAAAAATAAACATAATTATAGATCGCGATATCGGGAAATAATTTTGTTTTCTTTTGGTGTTTTCTTTTGTCTATAAACTTTGTAGCTGTTTACATTTGGCATCAAAGTAAGAGAAGAGTTGAATGACCTTTGTTTCGCAAATGTACAAACTTTGTAGGTATTTTAAGGTATGTATAAATTTAGCACCTTTCGTTTTCAACTAACCTTCATTTACTTTAAGAACCTCAAAATTTAGTAATATATTTTGTGCTTCTTCCTGAAATCATAAAAGAACGTAATAAAATTTTATAGATATTTACGTAAGTAATTTCCAATTAATTCAAATTTATTTTATAATGCATATATACACAGCGTGTGTACAGTAACATCGTGATATTTTTTTATAAGAAACACTATTTTGGTTTCGGTCACTCAAATATACCTGCATACATCTTCGGCCTTCATACATGATGAAGTTAATTTTCATTCGTTTAGAAATGAGTCATAGCCTCATAGCTGTCAAAGTCGATCAATACGCACCACCAATCGAATTGTTTTTCGCATCTTTTTGCTTAGTAAATTTTTTTATATGATTTTCGATGGCGTATTTTAATTTCATTTATATAACGACAAAATTTCGCTTTTTTTAATTTTTAATAGTATTTTTCGTAATCCTGCTTTTGTTACTTCTGAACGAAACAAAAGTCGTTGCCATGACATCAATTTGAAAATGTCAACTTGACAAATATAAATAAAACTGCTTTTCGTAGATTGTTTTCACATTTTAATTTTAGAAATGTCTGATAAAAAAAAACTGTTTTCTGTACCATCGAAATCTATAAAAACTAGGCGACCATCAACTGTTGGCGTGCCGACATCTTCGCGCGGGAAAACGAATGTACCTAAAGAAAGAAACGCACCTCCGAATCGGAAAAATGTTACGGTCATTGGCGATGCGGACACAACGATTTCGAAGCAAGAAGGTTTAATACCGGATTTTGATACGGAACAAAGACAGATCGCTTATGGGAAATTCCTTCGAGCCATGTTAGAGGAGTGTCTTGTTGATGAAAAAATTGAACGGGCAGAAACTCAAATGGATTTGCAAATATCACAACTAGCAGATAGGTTTCAAAAAACAATGAACCAGTTGGATAAAACGAACAGGAGATTGAAGGATATATCCTTTGTTGTTGAGCAGAAAAGGCAAGTATTATGATGTTTATATATTTTTTATGATAAATTATTTAATAGTAAAATACTAGAAAAAAAATGAATGATGAAGTTATCTTGCCTTAAAATAAATCAAATGAAATAATTTTCATTTTGCAGAAATACAAATTGTACAGGGTCTTACAAATATTTTAGATTTTGTATTTAAACTGCAAGCGGGCATGTAAATTTTTGTGGTATTGTATTTCTACTATATATATAAAAAAATATAATAAATTGTGAGCCGAGTTGATTATTCTAGTATTTTTCCATTAAAATGATCAAGTCTAGTATTATTTAAATAAACATTATTAATGTTGTAATTTAGGGCTTCCTTCTTGTACACCATCTTAAAATCGTAATTGGCTAACTGCTCTGTGTTTACTGAAATGTAATATGTTAAGTGTATTGTCTTGCACTATCAGGGTCATAACATATAGCACATAGGATCAAGAGATCTCATTAATACTATCTATTGAGTCTACATACATTTCTCAATATTATTGATCATTGTGTTCTCTAACACCTTGAAGCCCAGCTTTGTGTTAAATGCGTTATTTCTCTCTCTATGGGGGAAAAAAATATCATTCAATCAAAAAGAACCATTATCAAAGCCGTAATAAGGATTAAATCAGACTGCGGGCTATAGAGTATTATTATATAATGCTCGCGGATTTTAGGTATCGTTGTTGCACGCATGATATTATGCTCTTGGGTTTTAAGGGGTTAATGGACATATATTATAATAATAACATTTCTTATATTCACACCAATTAGTCTAGCCCAAAGTCACCACTAAGGTTATGAATATTACACAAGTCAACACGATTTTTGAGTCTGAGTTTTGTATGGCTGATTCTAATTCTTTATGCATAACTAATGAAGGGAAAAATACTTTTAGTAAATAAAGTTTGCTTTTGTAGCTATTAGAACGAAATTTCAAATTTTAAGGAAATCTCTACTTTTTCAAATTCCGTTGCCCATAAAAAGAAATACAAACTGTAATTTGTATACTTAAATAACTTTTAATACGCCCTGGTTTTTCAAACAGAAAGTAATTAGTAAGAAAGCTGTGTCAACCATCTGCCGTCTGAGACTAGGTCATGCCTGCACCCCTGTTCATCTTGCTAAAATCGGCGTAAGGGATACCTCTCTATGTGAGTGCGGCATGGAAGAAGGAACTACAGACCACATCTTTTTCAATTGTTTAAAGTTAACCGTGTCCCTCTATGATGTCCTTCCTCATGACACCCCTCGTCCTACTAATATAAAATGCGTCCTTAGTACGTTAAACCCTCCTCTTATCGAAATTTTGTCCAAATTCCTGGCAATTAACAATATTAAACTATGAACTAGCCTGATAACCCCGCCTCATTTAACTGCCGAATTTTGGGATTTTACTAAATTTCTTATATGTGATGCTTTGTGATGTCCAGTGCTGTTATATATTTGTTTTAGGTAAACCTGTGCTAAGAGCTTACATAAAATCTTTATTATAATTTAATGCAGAACATTCCCTTACGTGTAAAGGCTACTCACGTGACATTGGCGGAATTGTGAAGGCACAAAACAAGCCACTTACCAAAAGAAGAAGAAGAAGAAGAATAACTTTTATTAACAAAAGACGATAAAAATTAAATTCAATAAAAACAAAAGAGTACAAATAAGCTTTAAAAATGAATATTTTTAGTTTTTCTGTTGTGCTTAAATGAACTTTCCCGTATCAGCCTCCAGATGTAGTCACCCATCTTATTCTCATTATATTGCCCTTGATATCTTCGCTCTAAGTCCATCACATCTTGGTGATGGACTTCGAGCAAAGATATCAAGGGCAATCCACGTTTACGTTTACGTGGATTGACTAATGACTGCTAGTCATTAATCTAATTAGTGGGCTCCCTCCATATTCTTAGTACAGCAAACTTCATACTTCTTTTTTCTCCTCGGTACCGGGCTGAAAAAAATTGTACATATACACATCATTAATTAATAAATCCGTATTTTTTTAATAAATATTAAAAATATATTTGAGTTTTCTATATAAAGAAACGATGTTAAATTCTTTTACCCTCTAAAGTAGTTTTGCAGTTATGGCATGAGAAATGTGGTACCCATATTTTGTCTTGATTGCAATTGGGACGTTTGAAATAAGCTTCGTAAGCTTCACTAAGCCTTATATTTGTTGAAAAACTAAATTTCTTTGCTCTTATTTTAATAAATTCGCCGCAAATGTAGCAGAAAGCGTCGACGTCATTTTTGCACTTTTAACAAGACATTTTTGATCATACCACACAAAATACGTACGTCCAATGAAAAGCGCGCGAAAATACTACTCGACTACGCTGCCACTCCCCGCTCTATACTCCCAATCTCCCTCTCTCCGCCTCTCTTACCTTTTAAAAGCCGTTACTATTTGAAAATTTTTCCAAAACCTCGAATATTTGTTTATCATTGTATAAGGTACAAAAGCAAACTTTATTTATTATGAATGATGTTTCAGGTTACTTTTTGATGTAAACAGACAGAAAATATTTGTTATATATGAAACTCTAAAAAAAAAATTTTTTTTGTCGACTTGTGTTATGGTAACTGATGAACATACATATATGATACATAGATATGGTATATTCTTAGAAATCAATAGAAATACCCATGACTCAGGTACAAATGTTTGTATTCATCACACAAACATCTGCCCCTTCCGAGTCTCGAATCTGTAAGGTAGGATTGCTACAGTTGCATGATATGGTCATCATGATTTTTACCCAGTGATTACTTATGATAGGCTATTCTATTCTAAAATAACATTAATCAGCTACTGTGATATTGTTTCTTTTAAATAAACCATTAGTAAGTTTACATCTATCAACTTGGTATATATAATCTATATATATGTGATTTAATTCTCTTTATTGTACTCTAGAGGTTTTATGATTTGTATATATTTTTGGCATTTCTAATGCTATCTTATATAATAAATTATTTTAATATAAAATACTCCAAAAAATGAATTGGCTCAGGCAGAAATTGACCCTCAATCTTTAGACGTCTGGTCTAATGCTCTCCCAATTGAGCTACTGAGCTTTGTGAACTGAGTATTTATTTGTGAGCAGAGTCGATTTTTTTCTAGTATTTTTCCATTAAAATTATTTACTCTAAAGGATGTCTGATTTTTCACTAAGATGACCACAGGCAAATACAATTAACTGGCCAAAAAGAAATCTTACTGGTTGGCTAAGTAAAATAAAAAATTGTTAATTCTTTTCTAGTTATTTGCGGAATAGCCCATATTGCAGTAACCTTTATAATTGGACTCATTAACACATAAGATTAAATTTAATTTCAGGTTACTAGACTTGAAAAACACAGATTCGTCAAAATTCTTTGATGCCACTGATGATTCCAATGCACAAGAGCTACTGCAAAAGCTAAACAGTACCGAAGAGGCTTGCTTAGACAGATTGGAAACTAAAAACGTCGATTTTGGCTTTGACAGAGAGAGTGGGCATAAGCAACTTTTGGATGCTCTGAATGATGCTATCGAAGGTTTGAATGATATAAAGAAACAATCCAATTTGGATGTCGAAAAATTCAAAGAGTATCAAAAATCTCAGAGTAATCTTCAGGATTTAGAAAAAGATCGATTTGACTTGGAATCATTGAAAACGGACTTTGAAAAGAAATTCCCAAAGTTTAGTGAGAAATTATTGAAGGAGGCATTTGAGAAGATCTCTAAAATGGTAGAAGATGATGATGAAGATGATTGATTATTTATGAGCGATTGTGTCTTGAGTTCTTATTATATTCTTTATACCAATAAATTGTTTATGATTACATTGAAATAGTGTTTGATTTTTTGACTGATTGCTTATGTTATAGATAATATATGAGTAAAAGTTTTCTTGAGGTAATTTGGATAATAAAATTGACATAGTTGTTTATTAGCTTTGTTATAGCGCCTCCTTTCTTCTAGCACCCTATTGCATGCCCGACCGTCAGGGTACATAATGATATTTTTTTTATTTTCACCATTCTTTGTCATATTATGGTATGCAATAAATGATCAAGTGTTGAGATAAAGAACTTCTTCCTTTAATTTATTTAGTCTATGCTTTTATTCGACAAAAATCTATAGGCATCATAGCATGTTAAAATTATATTGTAATGTGTCTGTGTTTCCGAGTACTTACAACAAGTTTGTCTTTTGCATTAGCTTGCTCCATCATATGTCCTGCTTTGCTTTGCTTGTTTAATATACAGTACTTAATAAGTTTTAGTGGAGATAAAATGATTATCATTTATTATTACAAAGTAATAAATACTAAATTTGTTATATGAAAATTAAACTGCTAATTTTTTACATATAAAAAATAAACTTTACGAGAAAAAGTTCAGCTTGTCCCAGAAGTTAGGCGGGACTCAAATCCACATCTCAAATATATCATTTAAAAGCTACAATAACAATATATATATCTTAATATATAAAAATCCAGTGTCACAATGCACGTTCCCAGTGAACTCTTCACCAACTCAACGGATATTGATGAAAGTTGGTATTTATGTGTAATTTGGTCCAACTGAAGAGATAGGATAGTTTTTATTTTAATTTATAACACAGCAACGCGTGGCCGAGTCAGCTAGTATTATTATTAAAATTCAACTTGCCCAGATACAAGTTGAATTTTTTCTAATAAAATAAAAAAAAAAACTTTGTGGTAGGAGCGGAAAGCGTCTCCTTGGTGGTTTTGTTTTTCTTGTTAAAATTTGTGTTGTGGTACATATTAGTGCATAATAATGGTGGATTATTAATCACTAAGTGTTTGTACACATGTAAGTGTTGGCAAGTGAAACAAAGCAACGGAAGTTGACTTTTCCTGCTCTCTCAAGAAGTCCATGGGGGGGTTAATATATATGTTTATTTTTATTTTTATATTTCTCATACATTTGGAGTCCCTACTTAAGACTAGATTAATTTTTTTACAGCTAAAAATGAAATGTTTGGTTTGCATGTAAAAATTTAAGAATAGATAATTGTTTTTGAGTGAGCTCATTAAGGCCTTTGTTGATGTTACTCAATTTGTAATAATAGAATAAAAATATTTTATTTCTCATTTGTAAATGCCGCCATATTGATTTTTTGTTCAAAAAGGTTATAGCTAGTGCATTGACTTATATACAGCATAAGGACAATGTGCTAGAGAACAATTTTAACACTTTATATATAGAAAAAACGTAGCACCATCTGTTATAACTCTTAAGAACTTCGTGAGCGCTGCGTCGCTTTGGACTACGTGGTAACCTTCTATGTTTATATGAATTATTGATTTTATCACATTTTCGTAACAACAGGTCAATTGGATGCCGATTTATGCAGTTTACTTTGTATACGAATAAGAATGACACCCATGCAAGGTTATGTTGTTTTACTTCGCAAGCGGCGGCTCAAAGACATTTATTTTTCTGTTTTTTTTTGTTAAAAGGTAAAAAAAATTAAATATTATATTGAACATCAAATAAATATCATATTGCTTACCAAAAATACTTAATGAACTGCAATAAGCTGTCATAAACTTTATCGAGTGATATTGAATTTTATATCTTAGACTTTAAGTTGAAAATTGAATGGAATACATTGGCTAATATATATTTCTATAATTTATTCAATAATAAACAAACTTTATATTCATATTAATTTATTGCATCTTATTGTATACATAAGTGGTGTCATAGGGACTTTTAGGAAATAAGCATCGACATATACTAATGAACATGAGTGACGAGAGTGACGAAGATGGCTTATGCTTTCGGACTAACGCTATCTCTTTCCTTATAGGCGATTGGCTCTCAATTTTTATGACAATTACGGCCAAATAAGCACTGTAAAACTTGTGTTGTGGATACTAGGGTAACGGGTGGACATACATATATCATATATAAATGGGTAATATCAATAGAAAAATACTTATATAGATACCCATGACTCAGGTACAAATGCTCGTATTCATCATACAAATAGATCAAGGTGTGGAGTTAAGTGGCAAGTTATTTGCTCGGCGAGAAATCTAGCTTCTATTATTCTATTGAAATAAGGCGGGGTACGAAGCTCGTATTTGTACCTACAACTGACCGTAAGAGTTCTTAAGCTTTCAAACCACGGTTTACAGGATTATTTAGGTGGCAGGTTGGTTACTACATAGTTATGCGATACAGTTAATTTATTTATTTATTTAAAAATCTTTATTGACCATAAATATAAAATGGTACATAAGGCGGACTTAATGCTAATTGCATTCTCTCCCAGTCAACCTTTGGGAAAAAAAGAAACTTAAAAACGGATAATTTAATATAGTTTGTCTGTAAAAATTAGTCACAATTAAGAGGACTTTTTCACCATTACAGTGCAGCTTACTATTTTATTGTAATCTCTCTAACTGTGTTCTTTGAAAGAAAGAAAAAAACATTTATTGATACAACCAACACACACGGAAAACAGGAATAGGAGGAGAAAATAAGAGACGTAACAATGTGAGAAATACAAAGAGTAGTGACATAGTGTAGGGTCATCTACATTTCTGTCTTTTTCTTTTCTATCCCTGCTGTCACTCTTTCTTTCTACCATCTATCCCTTTTTTTGTTATTGCTCTAGGGTGAGAGACATCTCTAGCCTCAACCCCTGGAAGAGACAACACTGTACAACAACTACCCGCACTTTAAAAACTTACTATAAATTCGAAACAGTTACCTTTTAGAAAAGTCTAAAGAAAAAACGTGTAGGGACAACATATACCCTACATCAGCATTTTGCCTCTGTATCATTCCCAGCTGGGCTGAATAGACAAAGAGAAGCAACAGCATCTCTTTGTCTATTCAGCATCTCTCTGACCTTGTCAAAATAACAATTCTGACAAGGTCAGAGACAAAAACGTATTTTAATAAATTATCACATATAGGGTAACGGCACCAGTGGCCAGCCAGGCCAGTATTCAGTATTCAGCCTTTTACATCGTTTATTGGCCATAAATATCGCTATAATCAAAATAAACAAATCACTTGCACTTAAATAAACGCTCTGATTCCTCATTAGTTAATGTGTCACGCGTCAGGAGCGGCAGGGGATCAGGGGTTAGAAATAAACTCGTTCGTAAAGGTGCTGTCCAACGACAAGAGCAATAATGTCAAGTCCGCCATATTTTTTATTACACGTAGGTAGTGTTCTCTTAACAGGTAAGAAAGAACCTATTTTAGTATGAAATGTAATTGTGTTTTCTACGTGGTAGCTTTATACATTAGTACATGTATTAAATTATATCAAATTTTAATAAAAATATCGCTTTTTTACGTTTAAATTGAGGGGGCTGACCATTGGATACCACTTTTTTACAAAAGTTCCAATGGACAGCCCCGGAGCTGATAACTGAGTTTTTTGAATATTTTTAAATTACAAGACGACCATTAGAATCGATAAATATAAATTTCCAAATTTAGTACGACAAACATTTCCTAATGGTGGAAAAACCCAGTGATCAGCCACTTTTAAATTATTTTTTCATGCGGCTGATCACTGGGTGTTGAAGATCCAGTATTCAGCCACGATCTTATTTAAATGGTATTTTTGGGGACGAATATGGTTATTTGTATGAGAATCTATAAGCAATACTTAAGTTTTACCTGAAATAGTTATAAAATGTATATTTATAATCAATGATTATACATATACATTTCATAACTATTTCTTACTTACAAGGGCTGAGCACTGGGTTCATCGAGGCTGTTTACTGGTTTTTAAAGGCTGTCCACTGGGACAAAGTGCCATTTTTTGTTTAAACGTAATTATATATTTTATAAAGAAAATTATTGTTTTTGACATATATTTTTTAAAAACTTTAATAAACAATACATCCAATTATATTGTACGTTTCATTATCCGACATATGCTGTAGAAAGGGCAACTGTTCGAACTTCAAAAAGGCGTTATGAGGCTGACCACTGGTGCCTTTACCCTATACATAGACAAACTAGATATCCTTATTGTTTATGCCTTCTTTTGTTAATATATGTATAGCTGTCATTTTGCTGGTATGGTTAGGTTAGGTTAGATAGTGCCCTTAAATACAACCGCATAGAGAAATAACAGTAAGCATTCTTTTCAGGCAGCGAACTGTCTCGCCAGCTTGACCTGTGGCTATCCAAGGCAGACCTCACGCATGGACCAGCGAGAGCCATTATTGCACCGTAAGTAAAAAAACAAATTGTATTTATTTGTAAGTGTTGTCATCATCAACTGCAAGTCAATTTAATCTAATATAAAAAATAATATTTTTAATTACTTTCGGGCTAGTATGTGGTTTTATGAGTAACTTTAAGAATACAAATGCTTTTTGTATCATATAAATGGTGTAATGTGATGGGTTTAGCGCGAAGTTATGTAGCTGATGGCAAGGGCGATCCACCGTTGTGAGCACGATGGGCATGCCCACAACCCTAATATGCTAGTGACGTCACACTTTTTCGGTCTTTTGAGATCAATATTCTGAAATGCTATACTTTAATAAAAAATTCGTGCGTGATTCAGAACGCAGCAAACAGCCATAGACGATATGCTGATATTTTGTCACATTTTTGACAAAATATTATCTGTTTCTTTTTGGCTCATGTGCCAAAAAGTAACTATATTCATCAAATGGAATTAGTTGAATTCTCAGTAAAAATATCTTTACTTACCTTTTCTATTCTAATTTTATAAAAAAATATTTATTTTATGATGAGATTTTAACATTAACAAGGCAAACAACTTTGCAACTATATTTATTTGGAAATCTAACATATTCTCTATACTTTTTCGAAAATGGGCCTCATAAATAAATAAATAAATAATGCTCTCAACCTAAATTATTTATTTTTAACATGATAAATTAAAATATTAGTGCAATATTCCAGTAATTTAACACAGTAAAATTAAATTAAAATTGTTTAGGAATTGTAATATAAATTGAGATGAATAAACTCACTAAGAAGATTCTTAACGGCTAAATAGGTTTTAGCTATATAATTATATTTTTCTAGTTGACCAACTGACGCTGATGTATATTTATAGTAAATAAAAAAAACGTATATTTATAGTAAAATAGTTTTTTCAATATTTACTAGGTTTAAACTTGGATCAGATTAGAACTGTTCTGTGACACGTGCACAGTATTTACACGTACTTTGTAGAACTGTCACTCTTAATTGGTGCACGATCATTTGTTTGCCGGAAATTATTGAGAATTCCGTAAAAATAACCGTAGACGCTATATCACCTGGCAACACAAACAATGCCAGTGCCACACACGGCAGGACAAACACGAATTTTGGACGATGAAAACCGTATCGCTTATGAGCCATCCTGCATACAGTCCCGATTTGCATCTTTTGACTTTTTTCTGTCTTCAAAATTTAAAACCAACAATGTGGTCAAATCTTTTCATCACTATTGAAGAATGTGACAAATATTGTTCTAAGGTCACTCAGGAGTGGCATAAATGTTTTCAAAATTAGTTCATTCCTATGAAAAAGTGCGTATACGCAAACACAAAATATTTTGAGAAACCACAAATTATTTTTTAACGAATATATTAATTTTTTTTTTAATCATGCTTATGATATGCTGCATACACCGGTTTATGCACCGGTCTTACTTCGAATATTACGATGTCCTGAGAGCGTAATTCATGCCTTCGTAAGATATTGTTTTATAAGGAAAAACAGAACTGATATTATAATGATTCGACTTTTCCTACGATACTAAAAAAAGTTGAAGTGTTTTAGATAAACATTGTTATTCTAATCGATTTTATTTACAAAATATCTTTCACTGAAAGCTAGGGAAAGGGATTGTTTAATAATTCATTCATCATGCATTGATCATCTATCAATAAAAAATCAACTCATCGTTTAAGTAACAAATTACCGAAGAATTGGCTGTATGGCTTTTTTGCCCTTTGCATTCCTCTATGGAAAAACTTAAAGAATTGTTGCCTGTGTTGATGACATTTGGTTGGAAAAGCGCTATTTTGTACTTAATTACAATAAATTAAAAGCATGTTATTCTTTCGATATTCAATTAGACTAAAAATAAACAACAGAAATTTTAATAGGCACAAATCTTTAAGTGCAATCTCATGTTTGTTGGAAAAGCCGAACATAGGCGATTTTACGGAGGTTAAAGGCTGGGTGAAGAATTTGAGAATTCAAAAAGAACTCACTTTTGCAGATGTAAGCGATGGCACATGTGCGAAAAGATTGCAAGTAGTGATACCCAAAAATGTGGAATGTAACACTTTATCATATGGCAGTGCTGTTCATATTAGCGGACAGTTGTCAAAAAGTCCCAAAGGACAAATCGAGCTGGTCGCCGACAACGTTAACGTTGTAGGAGGTTGTGTTGTTTCTGACGGATATCCGTTCAACCCACGAACTACTCACCCACCGGAATATATACGTCAATATCTCCATTTACGTTCAAGAACTAACTATATTTCTGCTATTTTGAGGGTTAGGAATGCAGTTACAAAGCATATAAATGATTTTTTACACGATAGGAACTACATAAATATTCACACTCCGATATTGACTTCTAATGATTGTGAGGGTGCCGGTGAAGTGTTCAAAGTGCAGCCAGATAATGAAGAAACAGTCAAAGCTATGATGCAAGAAGGCAGTGATAGAGACTCAGTGTATTTTGGTTCGAAAACATTTTTAACCGTTTCTGGTCAATTGCATTTAGAAGCTATGTGTAGAGGTATGGGCAATGTATACACTTTAGGGCCTACATTCAGAGCTGAGAATTCTAGATCTCGTTTACATTTATCAGAATTTTATATGCTAGAAGCGGAGCTTGCTTTTTGTGACAACTTGGAACAATTACAATTGGTTATTGAAGAATTATTAAAATATATATTTATAAAGACTAGAGATACAAATGAAGCCGACTTATATTTGATTGATAAGGATAATAAAAAATCACTTACTTGGATTGATAAACAATTTATCACTATAAGTTATAATGAAGCAAGGAATATATTAGAGAAAAAAGGATTGAATGTAACAGAGGAAGGGATTAATAAGGAACAAGAATTAATGCTCGTGGAGTACTGCAAGGGCCCTGTCTTTGTTGTCCGATGGCCTAAAGAACTAAAATCTTTTTACATGAAAGAATGTAATGACGACAATACAAAGGTTGATGCATTGGACCTTTTGACTCCAATCACAGGGGAAGTGGTGGGTGGTAGTCTCAGAGAGGATGATTATGACAAATTGAAAGCGAAGTTGCCTTCAGATAGGTTGAATTGGTATTTGGAATTAAGAAAGTTTGGTAATATACCTACCGGAGGGTTTGGTTTGGGATTGGAAAGGCTTTTACAAGTTCTGTGTGGTGTGAACAATATAAAAGATACTTTACCGTTCCCAAGGTGGCCTCATAACTGTGATATGTAAATAAAACACTTGAAATGTAATTGTCACATAATTATGAAAGCTATTTATTAGAAGGATAACTTAGTCATTATTAAAGATTTATTGTGAATTCATTGCAAAGTAAAATTGTCACATTTATACACAGTTTTATCAGTTATGTATTAGAAGAAATTAATTATCCATAAGTATTTGAATGTATGCATTTACCAGCCATAAGAAAAATGAGTTCTCCTAATATGACATATTCTTTCCACAAATCAACGCCATGCACTTATATTGCGTAAGGAAGTAACCTTTGTCTTGCCACTACAACTCTGCCAAAAAGCAGACCAGTTGTGGAATGTAAAAAGATGGTTTTTTTATAACAGACATGCTTTTTAGTGTCAAATCAATATTTGCGATGAATTTACATTAATACTTTGGAAGTTATTCTTATTGAAAATGCTAATGGGTTTGTAAACAGGCTACTATTTGTAAATATAGTCTTTAAAAATACAAATATCATTATTTATTAGTTATTAAATAGTTGTTGGTTATCAGATTTATTATTTAATGCCCCCCTTTATTCTTAGTTTTTTTAATACTCAATCCTGTCATTTCAACTCCTTTATAGGAGCCGTAATCACAAGAATGATGAAAGAACTAAATATATTTTAAGGAATAAATGTGTTGTTTATCCGATAGAAGTGTGAGAACTAAACATATACTGATGAGTGATAATGATGCTTTTCAGGTCATACTTGACTACACAGCTTGACATTATTTTATTTATTATTATAGCCTTTATTCAGACATTTTACAATTTTTAACATTCTATTTTAATAAGTATTGCGGTGATGCATCCACTCCCTGTCTGTATGTCACTTAATTGACAAAGGCCTCCTCCAACTTCCGCCACTTCTCTCTATCTCTAGCCACTCTTGTCCACACACCCCCAGCCACGGCCTTAACCTCATCAACCCATCGTCGAAAAGGTCTACCCTGCTTTCTTTTTAAGTCACTTGTAAACCAATTAATTATTAGTTTTGTCCATTTTTCACTTCCTCTGATTGTATGGCCTGCCCACCTCCACTTAAGCTTTTTTATTGTTTTTATAACATTTTTTGTTCTTGTTTGGTTCTTGATGTTGTCAATTCTGATTCTATCGGATAGCCTTTTTCCTAGCATACTTCTTTCCATGGAGTTCTGGCATATTTCGAGCTTCTTATTATGGGTTTTTGTGAGTGCCCAGGTTTGGCAACCATAAGTAAGGACAGGAAGGATGCAGGTATCAAATAATTTTCGTTTGATATTTATCCTAGTTTCACTGTTTTTCATAATTTCTTTCAGACCCCAATATTGTTTCCAAGCATTTCCAATACGTCTATCGATTTCTTTTGTGGTTAGATCTAAAGGGGAAATTATTTGACCTAGGTATAAATACTCATCCACATAGTCAATCAGATTGTTATTGATCCTGATAGGTTCTTTCCTCCCATTTGTCATAGCTTTGGTTTTTTGTGTGTTCATGACTAATCCCACCTTTTGGCTCTCTTTATCTAGTTCATTTATTCATAGTGTCACAGCTTGACATCACCAAGCAGTAATTAAGTTAAATGGGTTTAACTTAATTACTGTTTTAAGCTGAAACAAGTGCATTAATATTTAATTGTGAATTTAGTCGCTATTTACACGAATTTTTTAAAAGGCTATTGAAAGAATCATCAGTTTCAATAATTGAAAACCAACCCCCTTTTTTATTGACTTATTTAAAAATATATTGAACTACCCTCTTTTCTTGTTCTATTTTACATGATTAAGTAGATTTTTTATTCGCGTTCATTAGGCAGAATCATTTTTTTCCTTGGTCTCTGAGATAGATCACGTTAACATGACGATGATAATTTTGGCAAAAAATATTTTATTTTTCTTATAGAGATTAATACAGAAAATCTTCTGCAGTCAAAACCGGAAATTACGGTAGTAAAGGGACCCTTTAATCTCAATTGTTATAAGCAATAAAGCAATATGCCCAAACTATATAAATAAAATCAATGTTTGTGTATTCTTCACTATGCGAATAGTTCCGAAACTATTGATCAGATTGTGCTAAATTTGTTGTCAGGCGAGACTCGAACCCATAACCGGTGGATTACTTTACGCATTGAGCTACCAATACTTCCACAGACCTAGAGACTAGACTTACTGTACTACAAGTCTGAATAATTGGTCATAGATTAGAATACCGTTGCAATTAATGCTTTGTTTTGCTGGAACAACTATGACAGTTTGTCGTTATAAATAAATTCCGTATTTAAAAATCGTCATATTTACAATAATTTTTGGTTCAATTTTTTTTTATAATATTTCTGATAATTTATATTATTTACAAATTATTTGTTTTATTACTGATTTTATCACTTTTTTGGCGCATTTGTTCGTGGCAGCGCGGTTTTCAGTTTTGGTTGCATTGCTTTGGCTATGAGAAAAACGGTTTTATCTTTTCCGGTAACGTTACGTTTCGGTATGAAACTCAAAACGGTTTTTAGTTACGTTTTGGTATAACGCCTACGACTTGCCCATTCATATTTGCCTCATATATTTGTCTTGTTAATCTTCTTTCGTCCATCCTCTCTACATCTCCAAACCATCTAAGCATCCCTTTCTCTATCTTTGTCACCATATCTTCTTCCATATAACACCACTCTTTCACTATTTATTGTAATTAATGCCGTTTTCACATAAATTGACTAACATTTTGGGATTTTATTATGTAAAATTATAAATGACCTTTGATCTTTTACATGCAAGGTTTAAAATGCATTGATATACATAAATTGAAAATGATCTGGAGTCGGAAAAGACTTAAGGCAGGAGCGCACTAGGGACAGTTGTCGCCGCCGTAGTATGTCTCTCTCATCAAGTTTGCCAGAGTGCGAAAGAGAAGCACAAATTATCTCGAAAACAGTTTACTACAGAATGTCTGATGCCTGCTCTTAATGGTTTTTTTACCCGACTGCGCTAGAAGGAGGGTTATGTTTTTCGAGAGTATGTAAGTATTGTTTGGCACGCTTTGCGGCCTGAACCGCTCGATGGATTTAAGCTTGAGAGGTGTCGTTAGATTCGTATTTACTGTGAGAGTGACACTGGGTATATGAAAATAAAATAAAAAACAAAATGGCAGATTTTTGGCGCCAAATTCAAATGTTTGGCACGCTCTGCAACCTGAACGGCTTGATGGATTTTAGCTTCAAACGTGTCTTTATACAAACTCATTCAATAATAAAACTAAAAAAAGTAATAATAAAAGGCAATTTAAAAAACTAAAAAACCTGACTGCGTTTCTGTGTAATTTGGAAATGAAAAAAGCCTAAAACAAGAAAGTCGTCAAACCCGATTGCACTTAAGAATCGCCAAAGTTGTAGCAGTCGGGACCCATTCTAGAAATGGAGGCTTAGTAAATTGAGCGCACATATCTACTAGGTCTGCAATGCATGCTACTGTTTGCAAATACTGAGCGAAGCAATTAGATTTTTGAAGGGTGATTATTCCTCAATGGTAAGTCCGATTTCAGAACTTTTTTTTGCACATTAGTCACGACCACGATGTGAGTTTTGGCGCTAAATTTCATCAATGTAGTATCAGCACAGCAGTTTGACTCTGATTAGCTTTTGAATTTTTCTTTCGGTGATTATTCCTCCATGGTAAAGTCTATTTTTTTTTTACATAGCCTATGCCCGTCAGGTTATAATCATGTATGTTCATGCCAAAATTCGTTCGAATCGGTTGAACCGTTAAGTAGCAGGAGGGAGACAAGCGAAATTTGTGAGTTGCCTAAAAGAGAGCTTCGCTCAATAATACACTGTAGATTACTCCAATCTACTGAATGGACGGCTGACTTTATAGAATGGGTCCCGACTGTTACAACTTCGGCGATTCTTTAGTTAAATGCAATCGGCAATGACGACTTTCTTTTTTTAGGGTTTTTTCATTTCCAAATTACACAGAAACGCAGTCGGGTTTTTAGGTTTTTAAATTACAGTTTCTTTATACTGAAAATAGTCGCTACATGACATTTTACGGATAATAGCATATCAACCTACTACAAACTTACATTGTTTCAATAATAATAATATTTCTTACATTCACTCTAAGCCCAGCCCATAGTAAGCACTGTAAGGCTTGTGAAGATATAAATTTATCTTTAATATGAGATAGCATTGAAACCAAAAAAAAATAAAAATATTTTATTTTTGTATTTGTATTGCAGGCATGCAGGGTATTCATACTGCGGTGCGTGTGCAGCTTTCGCGTATCGACAAGTCAGTCCTGTTGTAGTGTGAGTATATATAAAAAATATTTTATTTTCTTATGGAACGTAAAATAGTTATATATTATGTACTTACAAGCAGTGTTGTGACTTATCTTAGATAAAAGTATCTGAAATACAGATACAAGATACAAAATACGTATTTGCATCTTGTATTTGAAATACTTTCTAAATATTTTATTTTGTATCTTATATTTAGATACATGTTCCTGGTATCTTTGTATTTTGAAGATACTTTGTTCCCTAAGATACTTTTACTAAAATGAACTTCGCAGGTTTTCTCTCCGAACGCAACTGAACGCAACGCGTCGTTTCTTTAGTCGTCATTGGACGTTTTGACGGAGCGCGAAGCGTCACTTTAATTGTTTTGGTTTTCTTGTTAAATTTTGTGTTGAGGTTGATATTAGTGTGTAATAATGGCGTGTTATTAACCACTGAGTGTTTCTGAATATGCATGAGTATTCTTCTTGACGGACGTCCCAAAATGCTGAAACTTGTGACCTGACAGTAGCCTGTGTTCCATCCCATGTTTAAACTGAAATGGATACCAAAAGCGCGAAAGGAATATGTAAAAGAACTTGTCCTGTTTGAAACAAGAAAGATCAATCGATCTGAAAAACAAAAATCGGAGATTTTAAACATTGAAGGTGATATAAAAAAAAAAACAAAGGATGACTCTTATTATATGTTTCCAGAGGACTCCGATTCCTCTATTGCTAGTGGCGAAAACACAAGTGTGTAATAATGGCGTGTTATTAACCACTGAGTGTTTCTGAATATGCATGAGTATTCTTCTTGACGGACGTCCCAAAATCCTGAAAGCTTGCCAATGTGCAACCAGTAACCAAAAAGGGTAGTCTTGCCGACCCATGCAATTACCGACCGATCACCATCACTTTCATACTCTGTAAGGTTATGGAAAAACTGCTGAACAGCAAGTTGCTCTCATACCTAGAAGACAACGATCTCCTCAGTGACCGTGACAATATGGCTTTCGCCGAGGACGCTCAACTGGGGATTTCCTAGTTTATGTGACACATTTCTGGGGCGAGGCCCTCGAGATGCACGGCAAAGCACTTACCGTGTCACTTGACATCATGAAGGCTTTTGACAGGGTCTGGCACGCAAGTCTGTTGAGCAAGCTTCCTTGGTACGGTATCCCCGCTGACTTTTGTAGTTGGATAGCCGATTTCATGACTGAACGATCGATCCGAGTAGTTGTCGATGGCTGCTCCTCTGACTCAGTGGCTATTGATGCCGGAGTTCTTCAGGGGCTGTTCTTTCTGCGACGCTTTTCCTGCTACACATCAATGACCTGTTAATGCCAGGAATTGTTGGGTATGCAGACGACAGTACTGTTGTTGAGAGATACCTGTCTAGCGCAAAAGCCAGCGGTGACGACGTGATGTTCATGAGAGAGGCCATGGTTTAGCGAATAAACCAGAGGCTAAACTACGTTTCCCAGTTGGGCGATAGTAACCTCGTTAATTTCAACGCCTCATAAACACAAGCGTGTCTTTTCACGCCAAAAAGGAATTCCTTCCACCTAACTCCTACTTTCCGAGGTACATCTGTACCTGTGACCTGACTGTAGCCTGTGTCCCATCCCATGTTTAAACTGAAATGGTTACCAAAAGCGCGAAAGGAATATGTAAAAGAACTTGTCCTGTTTGAAACAAGAAAGATCAATCGATCTGAAAAACAAAAATCGGAGGTTTTAAACAAGGTGATATAAAAAAATGAACAAAGGATGACTCTTATTATTTGTTTCTAGAGGACTCCGATTCCTCTATTGCTAGTGGCGAAAACACAAGTAGCACCAGTGATTTAGAGACACTCCAGTACCTCAACAATAAAGATGCTTATCCTACAATTAAAAAACATTTCTAAAATATAACATCTGTTTGCCCAGCTCTGCCCCTGTGGAGCGACTCTTCTGCTTTGGGAGCATGATAATGAGGCCTCATCGAAGGAAAATGAGCGACAATATGTATGAGGAATTAGTTTTACTCAAATGTCAACTAAAACATAAAAAGTCTCAATTTTAATACCTTCATATTTTTTCTTGTCACATTCTCCTGATCCTTGTTATCAACGCGATCCATTCGATAATTGTTTTAACTTAAATTCAATTAAATGTTGTTTTCTTACAAATTATTTTATCTTTAAAAAGTAGTTGAAAGATAGGTATTTTGTATCTAGTATTTCAGATACCTTTTCAGAAAAGTATTTGTATCTGGTATCTGAAATACTATTTTTTAAAGTATCTTGCATCTAGTATTTCAGATACTTTGTGTAGGGTATCTTATACATCACTGCTTACAAGTTACATATATATAAATGTG
This sequence comes from Calamotropha paludella, assembly GCA_927399485.1. Taxonomy (NCBI): domain Eukaryota; kingdom Metazoa; phylum Arthropoda; class Insecta; order Lepidoptera; family Crambidae; genus Calamotropha; species Calamotropha paludella. Next base: position 10,235,653 of record OV656829.1, on the reverse strand, counting down.
TATTCTTTCGTGGAGAAGGTTTTTACATTATCCTCTGTAAGTCCTCACCAGGTGGCGCTGCTTATCAACTTTTACGCCGCTCAATCGATTACCCTCAAAATTGGCATGTATTTGTATTTTTCTATGGAGAATTTGTAGTATAATAAAAAATAACTCCTATGATAAATTTATATTTTTTTATATTTTATGCATTTTCAATGCGATCTTATAAGATAAATTATTATAATAGAAAAATACTAGAAAAAATCGACTCGGGTCACAAGTGAATTCTCAGGCGGGAATCGAACCCGCAACCTTTGGAAATCCGGTCCAATGCTCTCCCAATTGAGCTACCGAGCCTTGCGAACACTCGTCGAAATTTTCTAGTACCTTCCTGATTTTACGCTGTTGGCCAGCGTTGTTTCATCAATGAGAGGAACATCCTCTCGTATTCGAAAGAAACATTTTTACAAATGTTTGGTCAATCGATTAAGATGAAACAGCCATGTTAGATTTATATTTTTTATATTTTATGCATTTTCAATGCGATCTTATAAGATAAATTATTATAATAGAAAAATACTAGAAAAAATCTAACTAGAATAATCTATCTACTAGAAAAAATATAATTTTTCTATTATAATAATCCTATGATAAAGTTTTCTCAATCAATAAAATAAAATAATTTTTATTCAATATGACCTTGTACAAAGAAGAAGCCGTAAAAAACTCGGAGAGTTTCTTTTTTCCTTTTTTATATGTAACATTACATACGTATTATTTAAATATTTAAATTAACTAATGTTATGAAATTTGGCGTTCTTTAAATGTCAAGTTTTGAAGTGAAAACTTCTTTAGCATCGTTGTGATTTAAAAGTCGATGAAACGAAAAAGCGACAGTTTACAGACAGACACATAAATTCATAAGATTTAACGTAGGAGAAAATGAGAAAGAAAGCATTATACAATGTATCTTTGAAACGAAAAAGCGACAGTAAAAAGAACAGGCACATAAATTCATAAGATTGTACGTAGAAGAAAATGAGATAGGAAGCATTACGTACGTGTGTTAATACGTGTTTGTGTGTGCATGCGTAGTACAAAGCTTGAGAGGCATCACAACAACCATGGTATTTTGTATACGTGTACGTGTTATTTTTAAAGGTTTCACTTCTACCACGTGTGATTTGCTCACATGCTTTCTTTTTTATCGTTAAAATAACTACCCTGGTAGTCTAATAAATAAAACTATATTTTAATTTATTTCACAATTTTCAATAACTTTCACAGTTTCACATAAAAGGTTATGTTAAGGTATACAAATAAATAATATTCAGCAGTTGTTTTTTTATTTTATTTTTTAGGAAACGCATATTTATCCTTGGACCGTCTCACCACGTCAGACTGGGAGGTTGTGCTCTATCCTCATTGGATAAGTACCAGACGCCGCTCTACGATCTCACCATAGACAAACAGAGTAAGATTTATACTCTATTCGTGTAGATGTAAGATCGTGAATAGAAAATCTTAAGCATTGTAAAAGCAAAAATATAAATAGCTATTTAATATCATTTTACCTTTTTTAAGGAGTAAGGCCCGTAATTCTGTTATACTTTGTCCAATGTAGGATGATACTATTGACAGGTGTCACTTCCTTATTGCTACGTACTAAGGTTGCGTTTGTTTCCTTATGTTTGGCTTGACATTGCAATAGCAACTTTATACCCTCTATATATGTGTCAACTGTCAAAAGTATCATCCTACATTGGACAAAGTATAATGTTTGTTTCAATATTGTTTTAATGGGTTGCCATATCATAAAATATATGTTACAATTTTTTTGCTTATTCATTTCTTTTTGTTGCATCATTTCGTGGTTTAGTAATAAGTTATTTATTTTTTATCGTAATCGTATCGTATCGTTGAAACACAATTGCGTTACAACCTAACGATACCTCACACACAAAATAAAAATTTAATTGCATTCCTTAAAAATTTAAGGGAGTTGGCCAAAAATTTTTTTTTTTATGTTACTACTTTGTCGGTATGATTAAAATGTATAATCATACTAAATTACAGCATAATAGTACTTATATCGTTAACGCTAACAGATATGAAAAAAACTAAAAGCGTTAATTGTAGTTTACTAAGGAACCCTAAATATCTTATTTCCATCTTTTTTGTAATTTTTTATAAATATGTTTTCGCAATTATAATATTTTTTAAATATTTCTTACATTCATATAGCCTAGCCCAAAGTAAGCTCTGTAAGGCTTATTTTATGTATACTAGGGTAACAGATAGACATACATATATGATACACAAAAATGTAATATTCATAGAAATACGATCATAGTATATATAGTCATGACTCAGGTACAAATACTTCTATTCATCACACAAACATTTGCCTCTTCTGGGACTCGAACCCAGGACCATTGGTACGAAAGGCAAGGCAAATTACACCAAACAAATGAGAGTTAAGTTTTACATTTTTTATCGATTAATGTTACGACAGTGATTTTTTCTTTTTTTTTATAACAGTTTACGCGGAGTTGGAGGCCACACGTCAGTTTGAATGGATGGACACACAGACAGACGAGGATGAGCATTCTATAGAAATGCATTTGCCATACATCGCTAAGGTTATGGAAGAGTGAGTATTGTTTAAACTTTATTAAAACTAGAGGAACGTTAAATCAAGTGCGTGTCGCGCAAAGTATTAAATTTCAACTTCTTTAATAAATATACGAAAAACAATAAATAAAAAACAATAAATAAAAAACAATAAATAAAAAGCAATAAATAAAATAAATTGACGAAACGTTTGTTCGATAGTATCTCGGACTATCTCGGCAAGATAGATTTTTCTTAATGACCACTTAATCTTGTTTCAGATATAAATCAGGATTTACTATTATACCTATTTTAGTGGGATCGTTATCACCAGAGAAGGAAGCTAGGTAAGTTGATTTTTTTAGTCAGGTAATTAAGAAAAGATTGTTATATTATATATTATAATTAAATTCAATTAATCACTTCAAACTTGTAAAAATAATACTTACACCGTGATGTAAGTGGTTAACCGATTCATTGCCACCCTCCTTTTCATAACTTTTTTACGCAGGCCCTAACAATAATCGATTGACGCGCTATCGCGTCATTGGCCTAGCTGAAAGTTGACGCGCTTTCGCGTCAAGGGCACCTGACATTGTTTTGTTCATTTTCTTGTTAACTATTACAAAAATTTTCAAATGACGCGTTTGTGCGTCATTGGCCTTCCTAAAGGTTTCTTCATGACGCAACAAGTGCGTCATTGGCCACGAATCGGTTAAGGGTATTTTTTTTAGTGATACAAATATACACTTTCAGGGCACTGTAATTTTAAAATTTTAAAAAAGAATTTTAGCTTAAACAGTAATTTAGAAATATGTATATGTCACCGTAAAATTATATACACCGTTACGATTACCATCGAAAGATTGTGAACCGTAACATACTGCTTACAGTTTAACGCATATTTTTCGGTAGGTAAAATATGCGATATATGGACCGTTTATTTTGAAAGTGGTGTAAGTCCATTTTCTTTTGTTTCAAGAAAATTAAAGGTTACTATATTTGTTGATTTAAAAATACAGGCAAATCATATGAGGTCTGGCATTGTTTCTATTGTTTTATCAACATTTAATTTGTTTATATAAATTTGTTTTTGGCTAATTAGACTACGATAACACATATTTATGTGCTGTAAATGGACTTAACCACTTTCAAAATTAGACAATTGTAAAAATCGCTTAATTTCAATTTTGAAAAATCACATGTCGCTTAAAATATACTTCATTTTAATATAATTTTGTTTACAAATACGCATAACAACACATAAAATTTTATTTTAGACGGCAATTACATTGTCATTACAAGATACTGATTACAAGAATTTACTTATTCTCTGCATGTGGTAGTGTTTCAAAATATGCATGATGCACCGGAGGTATATAGGGTAGTAGCTGCTTCATGTCTTTATATTTTTCGTACGTAATAGGTCTGGCATTTTGGTACAAAGGCTCCAGGGCGATTTTTTCAAATTTTAACGGTCTTCCAGGACGTAGAGGTAATAAATTGATAATTTTAAATTCTGCGTCCGTCATCGTTGTTTTATAAAAAATGGTATATGGTGCAATTTTGAGGAACCTCAACCAACATATTTGCAACCAATTGACCTGTTCCCCATTAGTATTTTTTTATCTGTTTTTTAATTGCATTTTGGAGATTTTTTGTTGAAATGAAATTCTCCCGTTTCATTCAAAATGAGTTTCAAAATGAATTTATCCTGTTTTCTACATTGCGCTATTACATTATAGTATAAATAAATGAAAAATAACAAAACACTGATCGGCATCCATCTGCTATGCCTCCTACCTCTGTCAATTGGACTTACACCGCTTTCATAATCGATGATTATGCAATTTCATTTACCGACCGATTTTAAGTTGTACAAAACATGGGATTTTTTTGAGAAATTAAACACGGATTAGTTATATATAAAAAAAATACATTAAATTAAGCATGAATTACGTGATAGCTCATTTTTCTCAAAAATGGACTTACACCACTTTCAAAATAAACGGTCCATATGATAAACCTAACCTAACCATAAGGTTAGGTTAGGTTAGATATTTTATTATATAATATAAGCGTTAAACTGTAAGCAGTATGTTACGGTTCACAATCTTTCGATAGTTTACAATCTCGCGAGATAGATTATAATCTAACGGTATTTACAATATAATATATTTATCATTCATTAACCGATTCGTTACTACATACAATTACCAGAAACGAAGGCTGAAAAATGAAGATAGTCTTATTCTGGGTAGATTTCCCTAAAACCTAATAAGGAGTTATCATCGATTTAGAATGACACGGCTTCAGTGGCTAGCGCCCCACGCAAAAGAAAGTGATGGCACGCCAGACGTGCCATCAGCAACGAATCGATTAAAATTAATAATATATATTATATCCTTCATTATGTATCTTATAGTATTAAACAAAGAAATTCCATTGATTTTTTATTATAAATTATTAATCGCGTGCACAGCTGTTTGGTACAACGGTAGCGATCTTGCCTTTCGCACCGACGATCTTGGGTTCGAATCCCGGAAGGGGAGATGTTTGTGTAATGAATACGAGCATTCGTTCTCGAGTCATGGCTATTTATGAATATTTCTATAAATCCCTACTAATATTATAAATGTGAATGTAAGTTTGTTTGTTATGCTTTCACGCAAAAACTACTAAACCGATCATCATGAAACTTCTTACATATATTCTTGGAGGTATTAAAAGTAACATAAGATATTTTTAATGAAAAAAAAATAAAAAAAATGCGGGCGAAGCCGCGGGTAAAAGCTAGTATTAAATATACATGTGTCGTATATGTATATCTATCCGTTACCCTAATTAGGCTTGCCAACTTTTTTTACAAGAAATAAAGTATATTCAGGATTGTGAAGAATATTAAACAGTATTTTAGAAAAATGAACAATATTTTATTTATTTATTGTTTTAAATACATATTTTTTTGAAACTTCTCTGGAATATTTGACATGACAGATTCGTTCAGAAACTCGTTGTCATTTGTTTGTGACTCTCTCTGACTAAATAAAAATAAATTTGTGTGAGCGTTTAAGTATAACACATAATGATGTGTTTGCATGCTGAAAACAGTATTTTGTATACTTTATTTTTGTTCAACAGTAAAAAGTATAATTTAGTGAAAAACAGTATAATACTGTTCAAAACAGTATAGTTGGCAACCCTAACCCTAATATCTAAACAAGCCTTACAGTGCTTACTTTTAGCTTGGTCTGATGTATGCAATAAATATGGTGTAAATAGTTTTATTTTCATAATTTTTATTTAAAGTTCTTTCGTTGGTACAAGTCAATCTAACATCGAAAGTTGATTGGATATTCATTTGATTATTAAAATAAATTAAAAATATGATAGAATGATGAAAGTTTATTCGCTACAACACACATCAGAACCTATACTTGCGCCCATTCTTCTTGTCAGTTAAAAGACGTCCTGAATGGGTGGTAGGTAAAAATGTTGGACGATTCAAAAGAACTTATTTTTAAGTACATTTAAATAAAGTTATTTTCATTTCATACAAATGATTGCACTGTGAGTACAGTCACATGAAGTCACTATTGTGAGCACTGTGTGGAAATAAAATTAGAAAATAAAAGAATCATAAAATTAATAATCATTAATAATAATATATTAGAATTGATAACTCGGACAAAAATGAATCATTAATATGATGAATTAAATTAATGAATTCTTCGTTGTCAGGTATGGAGCAATATTAGCGCCGTACTTAGCCGATCCACAGAATTTACTAGTGATATCATCCGACTTCTGCCATTGGGGACAAAGATTCCGGTATACTTGGCGGGATGGAAGTAAGGGGCCTATTTATCAGAGCATCGAATGGTTGGATAAACAGGTGAGTTTTAATTGATGAAGGAAGAAACTCGCCAGCTTTAACAGAAAACCACATTTACAATATATATCGTCACCATACGTAATCCACAAAAAAACATCATTCTATTATCACAATAATAGTAGTGTTATGGTTTCATTACATCTGTTTTTCCTGATAAATATAATTTAGGGGTCTTCAAGTCACGAGTGAATAAGTATCTTCTAGGCAAGCGCGTCATACCACGGTTGTTGTGATGCCTTCTCTCAAGCTTTGTACTACGCATGCGCACACATACACGTATTAACAGACGTACGTAATGCTTACTATCTCATTTTCTCCTACTTTAAATCTTATGAATTTATGTGTCTGTAGAAACTTAAATTCATAAGAACACTCGTCGTGTTGTTATACTTCTTTAGCATCGTTTTGATTTGAAAGTCAATGAAACGAAAAAGCGACAGTAAAAAAAACACATAAATTCATAAGATTTAACATAGGAGAAAATGAGATAGTAAGCATTACGTACGTGTGTTAATACGTGTTTGTGTGCGCATGCGTAGTAAAAAGCTTGAGAGAAGGCATCACAACAACCTTGGTATTTTGTATATGTGTACGTATTATTTTTGAAGGTTTCACATCTACCACGTTTGAATTGCACACATATACATTTTTTTAATTTTCTTCAATTTTTTATTTCTACTTAAGCATGTGGTATTCATCTATAATTGTTTAATGCATTTAGTTTTAAATTTGAAATTATTTATGAATGTAATAATATACTCGAATATTAGTAAATCAATAAAATAAAATAAATCATTTGACCCAGCCGGGGATCGAACCTGGGGCCTCGGAGTGGCGTTACCATGGAAACGGTATGTGAGTCACTCTACCACGGATATCGTCAAATATAAGAAGAAAGATAAAGAAATCAAAATTTGAAAATATCTTAATTTGGTTAATCACAGTGGTTTGTGTGTTTGTCTGTCCGCTTTTTTCCCGCTCTTTTTCCATTGTATCAATAACGTTAACATAGCAACGCGTTAACTGCAAGTAGTTCGTCTACCGGACGTTAGATGGCGCTAACGGAAAAATATTTAATAAAAAAAAAAAAAAAAATTGGTTGCCTGTAAAGTCGGTATACGGGCGAAAGTTTTACGTGACAACGACTTTGAGTGGTAAAATAATTTAAATGTGAATATTCATTCGTATAGTAGGAAGAAGGATGAAATAATAGTAACAATTTAAAACATTTATTTATACAAAGAATTATATTTAAAACATTAATTTATAGGCACGCGTCCCTTCCACTTTTTATGTCTGTCTCTCTCGCTCTTAGGCGGGCTAACCATGCCCGAGTGGAAGGGACGCGTGCCTCTCACTCGCTCTCATTGTGAGCGCATAACGTGAGCGGAGCGTAACGCAGTTTCTTGAAGTGTCACCCGGCAAACCAATTTATAAGACGTTGTCACGTCAAAAAGAATTTTATCCACCCGTGCGAACCCGGGACTGGCCGCTAGTATATAATTATTCTTCTTTTTAAAAATGAATAGGCTGAATATTTAACCAAACGGATCAATTACAAAGCAAAGAAGTACACACTAGTATATCCACTTGTCTGTCCACGGTAGCAATTGCTACCATATTCAAGTTCCGGGTGGACTGCTGTTTTTTTTTTAAATTACAGTTAATTTTCGAGTTACAGAGATCCAAATATCTGAGCTGGATTCTTTATTTAATCAGCTTTACGCTAGTAGTTTTTGTTTGGTCCTAGCTTTATTATTTGGCAAGAAAATGGCATTTTTATCTAAGAGTCCGAAATTTTTTGATTGTTTGTCCGGCAGACGACCGTTTGGTGCAACGGTAGCGATCCTGCTTTTCGCACCGACGGTCCTGCGTTCAAATCCCGGAAGGGGCAGATGTTTGTATGATGAATACGAGCATTTGTACCTATTTCTATTTTATATTAGGAATTGCAAAATAAACATCTGTTGCTCTGAAAACAAAATTTATTGTTTTAATATCGTACACGAGAGGAGAGTAATTGTACAATGTTATTAACTATAGGTATCTTACCTGAAAACAAAAAAACGACATTTAAAGTCTATTCACTCACAATTCCTTTTTATATTTTCTGATTGCTTATTTCGATTGTGACAAAAGATATAAACAAACGTCAGCTTTCATTTGACATAACCTTGGCTCGGCTCGACGCCGCTACACACAGCGCCATCTATGCATTACTTAATAATAAGGAAATACAGTTTCTTTACATATATTTCTATGAATATTACATATCTATGTTTTATATATGTATGTCTATCCGTTACCCTAGTATCCATAACACAAGCCTTACAGTGCTTACTTTGGGCTAATTGGTGTGAATGTAAGAAATATTTATTTATTTATTATTTATTATTTTTGTCACAATTTGCTCAGCATTGGGACTGTTGAGAGGGGTGGGACTGGTGGGTTATATACGTTTTAAACACTCCTAAATATGTTATTTTGAATTTCACAGGGCATGGATATTATAGAAAAGATGGACCCACGCGCGTTCACAGATTACCTTAATAAATATAGCAATACCATCTGTGGCCGTCATCCCATCGGCGTTTTATTACAAGTAAGCGATCTATTACATATTATTTTAATAAAAACACGCATAAGTAGATATTATTATTTAAATTAAACTCACCGGATAAACGACGCGTTCATACTTGTTTTTTTATTAATTTCTTATGTTTCGACTCATTTGCAAATGTTATTTTTATTATAATTTTGTGTGTACACAAATTTTAAGTAAACGCACAGTGTGACTAGGTAACAACCGAAACGATACAAAATTCCGTAGCGAAGAATTATAGAAAAATTAAAAAATCTTAGTAAGAAAACTTAAAGAAAACTTTCCGTATAGAAAAATAAAAAATCTTAGGAAGATAACTTAAAGAAAACTTTCCGTATAGAAAAAAAAAATAAAAATCTAGTAAGAAAACTTTCCGTATAGAAAAAATTAAAAATCTTAGTAAGAAAACATTTTTTGTAAAATCCTTACAGAAGTGAGTTTGTCACATTTTCACGCCTTAAATACTTAACCGTTTATCATGAAATTTTGCATACACATAGTCAGGGATACAGAAAAGAAGAAAGGATGCCTTTCATCCAGAAAAAATCTGTTTCCTAGGGATAGAAATATAACTTAATCGGTATAAGATATTAAATGCGCCTGTAAAAACAATCACGCCTTCGAGCCCACGACTTTAACCCCTTGACGCCCAGCTTTGTGTTAAATGCGTTATTTCTCTCTCTATCGGGGTAAAAATATCATTCAATCTAAAATAACCATTACTGTAATAACGATTAAATCAGACTGTGTGCTATAGAGCATTATATAATGCTCGCGGATTTTAGGTATCGTTGTCGCGCGCATGATATAATGCTCTCGGGTTTTAAGGGGTTAAGCTATCCGGGCGAGTGCTGTGACCGCTGAGCTACCGAGCTGACAGACGCATCGAAATTTACAAACGTATTTCCACTTTTATGAGCTAGTATCGTTCCACCAATGTTGAAACTTCCTTCAACATTATAAATTTAGAAAATATTACATTATAAAATTAAATACATTTTAATCGGTAGTTTACATTAACGCGAGCAAAGCCGCGGGTAAAAGCAAGTATCTCTATAAATCGTCAGTTACGTATAAATGAGGAATGTACTTCTGAGGACTGTAAAGAAATATATTAACCTGTCCATTGTTTATTTCAGGCTATTGCAAGGTTGCAATCACAGCAGAATACCCCTAGGATGTCGTTGAAATTTCTGAAATACGCACAATCTTCACAGTGTATGAATATGCAGGACTCTTCCGTGTCGTATGCTAGCGCTTCCCTAGTATTCGAATAGGGTATCACCGTTACTCTAGTGATGTGCTGAGTTCGTATCTTTTTATATCCCTTCAATATTTTTTTTTGTTACATTTTGCAATTTAGAATATAAGATATGATGCATCGCTTTTGTTTAAAACCTCAAAATATTATGCTTGCAAAGAATTTTATTAATAACTTAATTCTTTATTAAAAATTATTAAAGCATAAAATTGGTACCCATTAATATAAGATAATGCTAAATTGTTTTGAAATATAATACTTTTATGTATTTTATGGAAACAATTTTTGCTATTTAATCACGCATAAGTAAACCAAAAGTACATGGAATTGATTGAAATATATAAAATTGCAGATTATTCTCAAGATTTCAAAATAGTACATGAGATCTTCAAATGACGGTTGATTACAGGTTACAGTATTTTATTATTAAAGAAAGTGTATTGTTCCAAAATATATGCACTCATGTACAAAATTATGTACGATTTTATGGGTTACATTTAATAAAAAGTAAAATAAATTTTTCATTTGGTAAAAATATAAGTTGCTTTACAATTTGATTGTTTGACCAAATTTTCAGACAAGCCCAAGTCGGTAACGTACTTTTAGGCAAAAATATTAAACCATTTATTGGCAACTCATCAAAAAGTGATTTGTTTTACACAACTTAGTGTTGCCAACTTGATTGTATAAACTAAAAAATATAAAGTATAATTAAAATAAAATATGGATATTTTACATATTTATCCGTTGCGAACAGCACATCACTAAAATATATAAATTTAGCTTTTGTAGAAAGTTGTATAGTTTCTGATATGACTGTGGCTGTTGTAACGTAACGCGTAGTGGCGTATAATCGGCATAAATGTGTGAGAAATTTATTACTGCGTATTATGTCATGGCGATTGACACTTTGTCATCAGTGATATCAGAAACTTAACATTTTAGACACTAAAGTGTAAAGAGAGTAGTATAGAAAGTGATCGGTAGATACGTATTTGAATAATTATTTTAAGTCACAAAATAAAACTATTTAATTGGTATTATATTATCGGATACTTTTTTTTATATATGTTCCTTCTAATTGAAATATGATTACATGTTTTTCGGAAGTACTTCTACACTATATCAAGTATTTACTTCAACACTAAACAGAGCTTATGTAGATACTAAGATAATCATAATTTATAATCTAAGATCACAAATTTGTTGTTTGTCTGTCCGCTCTTTTTCCCGCTCTTTTTCCATTGTATAAGCGTTACCATAGCAACGCGTTAACCGCAAGTAGTTCGTCTACCGGACGCTAGATGGCGCTAACGGAAAAATATTTATTATAGAAAAAATTAAAGAATTTTGTCCACCCGTGCGAAGCTGGGACGGGCCGCTAGTTGATATATAAATAAATCCTTGCTTAAGTAAACCGTCGGTTTACGGACGATAATTTTACGTGATAACGTCATAAGAAAACATTATAAAAATTTCATACTTTTCTTAATTGAATTATAATCACTGAATTATCATTACTTTGTATAATACAAAGATGGAGTTAATTCACTTCACATTATAAACAGGTAAAAACAGTTCACGTGTAGGTTGTGTGCTGCCGCTGTCTCTCTTCTACTTGGACGCATCGGCCGATGGAGTGGAAGAGAGATAGATGCGACACAAGCCGATCGCTTAGGCTGATCGTGCCTCTATCGCTTGTTCCACGCTCTCGCTTACTCGCTCGGCTCAGTCGGAACGTGACACTTTTTCGTACGTGCACCCGGCGTTCATCGATTTATAAGACGTTATCACGTCAAAATACTTGCCTAATTTCATAGTTAGGTCAACGGAAAATACCCTATAAATTTTGATTCCCTTAAAAGCGTCGAAATATACGTTTTTGCGGCATAAACGGCTGTTTTTTACTTTAACTTTAAAGTTTGATTTCACAGCTTCAAGAGACAGTACACTTGAGTTTAATTTCAACTCGGTAGCTTGCTTTTCCGAGATAAAAAGTATTGACAGACAGACGGACAAGAAAGTGATAAAAGGATTTCGTTTTTTACTTATGAAATAGGGAACCTTAAAAATGGTTATTTTAAGTTACGCTCTTTTAGACACTGCTATATTTGGTAGCACGGTTTTTGTATTAAAAAGAGGAGAAACACATTACAAGAGAAATAGACTGTTATCCACCATATATAATATTAATTAAATATTTGTTTATAATAAGTCTGGCTAAGTCTGCCATTTTTAAGCTAACAAAAATAATTTTCTATAAATAAGTAATTTTATTTTCGTTTTTCATAAATGTAAGTTATAAAAGTTAGTAAATAAAAGTTGTGTTTACCTTTTTTCGCATAAATTTAAAATGCATAATTTTAGATCGCGTACTATTTATTTGGCATAATTTGATATAGCTTGCTGGCTGGTTATAAATAAAAAAAACCTAACCTAACCTGCAATTTATGTCAATTTATTTTTTTTGATTTGTATGCCAAGAGACTTTCTGCACAACAAAATTCAGCCAGATCCATAAAAATCATATTGTTGATAGTGGTACATAGATGGCGTTGGTATCAACTTAAGAAACATTTTGAAAAATTAGATGGGTCTGGTCCGGATAGCGAGCGGATAGGAGTTCGAATCCCTCCTACACCTAAGGCAAATTTAATTTTTCTAGTAGTAATTCATTTTGTAAAAAAAAAAGAAAATTAAATGTTTAAACGTTTTTAAAATGTTTTGACGACTGTTTGGTGCAACGGTAGCGATCCTGCCTTTCGCACCGACGGTCCTGGGTTCGAATCCCGGTAGGGGCAGATGTTTTTATGATGAATACGAACATTTGTACCTGAGTTATGGGTGTTTATGTACATTTCTATTAATATTACATATCTATGTATTATATATGTATGTCTATCCGTTACCCTAGTATCCATAACACAAGCCTTACAGTGCTTACTTTGGGCTAGGTTAATTGGTGTGAATGTAAGAAATATTAATTTATTATTTATTTATTATTTAAATAGCAAATTGTTGTATATGCTTGAAGAAGCCATCTCAATCAGTAACAAGCGATAGGTAATGGTAATATCCTTGAGATAGCAATGCCCAAATCATCCCCAATTTTTGCACCCAATTAATTTTCAATACAAAATTTAATTTACATAGGACTAAATTCAGACGCACTGCGGACTATCCCTTTCTTGGTTACCTAATGCACCTAGTACTTCTCTACATCTTTTATAATGCCAACATCAAAGGAGTGCAACTCCCTCCTTGCATCTGTATTTCAGAGTTATAACCCACCCGTTTTCAAGGCCAGGGTGTATAGGCACCATCTGGGTAAGCTCGTTCCATCGTGGATCCTGTCTTTCAACCCGGGTTTGATTGGGTCAAAAGCGAACTAATTCAAAATAAATAAAATAAGTTCCCTTGTTTTGCGTTGGTTATCCAAGATAGGAGAGATGAAGGAGTTGTTTTTGCTAGTTAAATTTTTATAGAGAAAAAGAATACTATACTCTTAACTTTTACTTCAAGATTAAAGATACATATTGTATTTTTTTTATAATACGAAAAATTAAACTCATTTTACTTGAAAAGATATTACCATACAATACAATACAAAACACCATATTGAGGAAAAAAATAAAACAAAATGTTAAACAGTGTTATAATAGTCGGTCTTATCTCTCAAAACGATCTCTGCCGGAAAACCATTACGTTGAATACTTCACTAGTAGACGTTCGACTAAAATTAATGGATATACAGATAATATCAGCGAATTACCCAAAATAACTCTGAAAAATTCTTTACTTAACTAATTTGTCTCTTAAAGTATACTTATTATAACTTACATTTGTGATAAAATGCATATCTTTGGCATCTCTTAGTTTAAGTTTTTTTTTCTAATATTTTATTAACTACCAAACTTAGTCCATAACAATTAATAATATTAAAAGGATAAACAATCTCTATATTCATATTTAATCAAATTACAAAAACATTTATTAATTAACAATTATTTTACAAAATATCACTTAATTGTTTGTAGTTGTAAAGATAAAAATAATTTGAAAAAAAAATTACCCACTAAGATAAATTATTATAATAGAAAAATACTAGAAAAAATCGACTCGGGTCACAAGTGTGTTCTCAGGCGGCAATCGAACCCGCAATCTTTGAAAGATCGTATTGAAAAATGAATAACCATTATAAAATTACCCACTAAGTGCAGAATTTAATACTACTACGAAATCATATTATCTTTTGAATATTTTTGATTGAATTGGACTATAGTTTATCGTTTTTTTATTCTAGACGTCAAGATATAATGAAAAAGGCTATTCATTTAAGTACTTTTTTCACTACTAAAAATAAATTGATAACTTTTGAATTGTAGGTACTTATAAAATCGTTAAGTATGTGTGATCGTATTATCTGCGAAGCTTGTTTGTTTATGTAAGTTCTATAAGCCTTAAATTTAAGGCAACTGCTCAAGCATAATAAAGCATTACTTTAAGTTTTTCATAAAAAAATAATAATCCCTTGTGTCTGGCAGAAAAAAAGCGCTTGCGAGCGCTTGTAAGAAAAATGGCGATCGCTGAGCGATAATAAGTAAAATGGCGGATTGTGTCAGTGCAACTGAAGTTAGCAAACGTATTTAGTTCTTACACTTCCGCGCACATTACACATCAGAATAAAACACTTTTTTACGGATTTTTGCGCATGTTTTATTTTATTTTATATTTAATCCTGACGTTTCGACTCCTTTACAGGAGCCGTGATCACAGGATCACATCACATGTGATCCTGTCGTGATCACAGCCGTGATCACGTAAAAAAGTGTTTTATTCTGATGTTAGCAAACGTGTCCTGACCGAAAACTGTATAGTTTTTTTTTCAGCGCTGGTAAACGATCGAAAGCGCTTTTTTCTGCCAAACACAAGGATCGATTATGAATTTGCTATTTTTAATTAAAATAGCAAATTGTTACTTAACCTAAAAATGAACAAAGAAATAAAATCTTTTATTGATTTCAAGCTTATTTAATTTCAAGAAATTAGTAGAAACCTTCAAACTATTCTATATACATACGACTGCTATTTTCATAAATAAATAGTCTAAAAATAAAAATGAACAAGCTAAATGCGTTTTTTTATTTCTAGTAAAAAACTTTTTAAAATAATCTTTTTATAATTGACTGAAATTATTAAGTAATAATAAAACGCACAGACACTTGAAATACAGTTCTTTATTGTAATAAAAAAATTGTTTTAATATACTACGTTAACTTAGTACAATCGTTATCATATCAAGTTATCTACTTACTTCAGTTTGTCTAATTATTTGGACATCTCGGTAAAAATTTTTTGGCGCTAAACTCATAATAACAAATAATAACTGTAATAAGTTATACAGAACGTTTTAAGTTATTAACAGTTATCAAGTTAAATGGTATAAAATGACACGTTTATTTAAGAATTGCTTTATTAAACTATATTTTAATGACTTATCGATAAATACCTATGCAGTTTATATATCTGTTGTGGTTGAACAATATCCCTTTGGAGATAAAAAACACCTGAGTTTTTATATTAAACGATGGGAAAAAAGAAAATGGTTTTTCTGTATTGACAGATGAAGTTTTATTCAATTATTTTATTTTACATTATTTTTTTGTGTTTAAAAAATATAGCCATAGAGAAGAAAGAAAAAGATAAATAGTCCCAAACATCCTCCAGGGGCAAAAAAAAAAAAAAAAAAAAAAACAACCAAAACAATCTTAATAACATATAAACTTAATTGTACATATAAAACGCAATCTTCGTTTATGCGAGCATTATCTACTCACATTCGAGTGGATATAACTTCCGAACTGTTCGTGTTAATACACTTGTAGCTGTCTTTACTGTGGCTACTCTACAAATACCGTCTTTGCCTTCATGCAACTCTAAAATTCGTGCTAACGGCCACCGACAACGTTTATCTGGAGTTTCAACCAAAACTATGTCACCTACCTTTAACATATGATTTCCCTCTTTACCCTTAAGTACTAATAGAGCTATGTACTCGTTTCGAAATCGTTCCCTTAAGTCTTGTCTCAGTTTAAGTAGATATTTGACACGTACATTAAGACTCTTGCCATCCACATGATCCAAATCAGCAACCTCCGTACAACACAAAGGCTGCAGAAAAAATGCTGGTGTAATCGGCTGTAGTATAATATCCACATCATCAACAATGTAGCTTAACGGTCGAGAATTGACAATAGCTTCACACTCGACTAAAATCGTCTCCAATTCCACATAGGTCAAGGAAGCCCGACCGAGTATGCGCCTTAATAGTTCCTTAACAGTTCTTATCATGCGCTCGTACCACCCTCCCCACCACGGTGAACCTGGAGGGATGAGTATCCACTTAATATGTCGAATAGTCGCCGCTGAAACTACTTCTTTCCAATTTATAAGTTTAAACATATTTCTTGCGCCCACAAAATTCGTACCGTTGTCCGAATATACTTTTGAAACTCTACCTCTTCGGGCAATAAACCTTCTAAAAGACATCAAAAAATCGGTAGTAGTTAAAGACATTACCAGCTCCAGATGAATTGCTCGGTATACAGCACAGGTGTACAAAACCATCCACACCTTATCCCCATTACGCAAAAATAAAGGGCCAGCCAGATCTACACCGCTGATTTCGAACGGCTTACTGGCCTCCGTCCTATCCGTGGGTAAGGGTACAAGTGGTGTCAAACAGGACTTCCCTTTTTGTTTTTTGCAAATAATGCAATTTCTGGATACCTTCTTTGCTAAAACTCTAACTCCTGTTATCCAGTAATGTTGTCTTAGGTTCGCTAAAAGTGTCTGTACTCCAGCATGAAATAGTTCCCTGTGCTTTTGTGTAACAAGTCTTTCGACTATTACATGTGAACCCGGTAGCAGAATAGGGAATCTGTAACATAATGGGATATCCTCAGAAAATAACTTTGTTTTTACACGTATTAATCCATTTGAATCAATTGTAGTGATTAAATCTTTGTATATCTTCTTTCCTCTAAAAACCTCCTGTTGTATCAATTTGGATAACACAACAAATGTTTGCACTTATCTGCAAACTGTCACCTATATATAAACAATATCTATTATAGTAAGCATAATTATTTTAAGTAAATTTAACTAAATTGTAATATTTCTTTGGCGTTTGAATAATCGGTCTCAAATAAGCATTTATTTTGTGTTAATTATCTCAATTATATAATGATTTGCTATAATATTGTTTTTTTTTACACTCTACCTGACCCGTGTAAGGGAACCATTCCCATTCATAGACATTAGAGAATGGACTGAGCGATACCCTCACAAAATTTACCACTCTCTAGAAAGAGACAGTGACTGTGCGGCCAATAGCTGCTAAATAAAAAACACTCAGTTTATTCTCTTTGTCTATGTTCCCATCTTACAAGGTTGTATGATTTTCTCTAATCTCTATGACATTGTTGCAGCTTAATTACATATTCTCGTGGAGTCCATATTGGATTGCATGAATTTAAAAAGCATAATTTTTAAAACACATACTAATCATGTTTTTAATTTTTTTTTTTTGCATTCACAATGCAATATTTCTATAAGATATAAAATACGTGTGTAAAAAACAACTACGCCTCCGAGCCCTCATACATACTAATCACTTAGCATCATTTGAAATAGCTTGCTGGCTCTTAATGTATAAAAAAATACCTAACCTAACCTGCAATGTACTATCGAGGTCTCTTGTGCCTTACCACTTTGTAGAAATATTCGTTTGAACTGATCGCATCGGGCACGCCCACACGACCCATACCTATCCCTAATTGGCTTCGTATTTTACTACGATTTATACTACGGCCAATCATAAACAACTAGTTTTAAAATCGCCCTTGATGACAGTACTGTCAACTGTCAATCTGCTTTACGCGTTCGTGGCGCCATTGTTGAATGAATGGAGCGGGGCGTGACCTGCCCGCCTAGCATGCGCTACTCGAGCTATCTCGCGCGCGAGAGAAGAGAAGTTTGTCGACATCGACATAATATCTCGTTGTCCTTAATGTAGACAAACAGGTGTTGCCTCTTGATATATGAT
This sequence comes from Calamotropha paludella, assembly GCA_927399485.1. Taxonomy (NCBI): domain Eukaryota; kingdom Metazoa; phylum Arthropoda; class Insecta; order Lepidoptera; family Crambidae; genus Calamotropha; species Calamotropha paludella. Next base: position 10,217,193 of record OV656829.1, on the reverse strand, counting down.
TATTAACTACTTTATTATCTAACATAGCAACACCGATATCGTTCATTTTATTTGTGGCGTGTTTTACCCTTTTATTTACATTTTGGAAATGTGGATTACAGGACATTACATCAATTTTGACGTTGTCTGACGACTTACATGATCTGTGGTTGATCGTTTCTCGCTTAGTCAACGGTGTTTGTTTTTTTTTAAATCGCCGAAAGTTTTTGCTGTTTATTTTTTTAATATAAGTTTAAACTTTTTACAAACTAAAATTTTAAAAAGAATAAACGAGTACATTTAGTCGATGCAATATACTAAGCGACTAAGATTTGTAAAAAATGCAACGAGTTATACAAGCAAATTGATAAATGTTACTACACAAAAAAAAATATATTATTGTTACTATTACTAATCCGATTGTTATATAAAATATTGTTAGTTTTGATATTATTAGGTTGAAATTGATTTTGATAGGTAGATGGTCAATAAGTCGAGGATCTTATTAACGAAACTGGGTAGCCACTGGTATTGTCCCCGTCAAATAAGTTGAACATGATTTTGAAATCACGTGACATGCGCAGTAGTGAATAATGTACCTAAACTTGCTACTGCGCATGGCACGTGATTTTAAAATCATGTTCAACTTATTTGCCGGAGACTATACCTACGCTTGCCGTAGATGCGCAATTGCGATTGCGCTGGCCCGACTTTCCTATATCTATATTATATTTTATTACAATTTTGTACTCAAAGTGTATTAAGGGTGAATGAAACGTAAACATATGTATTATATTTATACACTTTATTTATGCATATATAAGTATATATGTAAAATTATATACTTATAATTATATATATTGACGACCGTTTGGTGCAATGGTAGTGATCCAGCCTTTTCGCACCGACCGTCCCGGGTTCAAATCCCGGAAGGAGCAAATGTTTAAATGCTGAATACGAGCATTTTTACCTAAGTCATGGGTGTTTTTATATATTTCTATTAACCTATATAAGCCTAATAATGCTTACTTTGGGCTAGGCTTATTGGTGTGAATGTAAGAAATATTTATTTATTTATATATATATATATATATATACACATAGTTATAAACATACATACAAACACAACATACAATAACTATAGGAATATATTTATACTTATCGAAATATACCTTTGCCAATATATTTATATATGCATAAATAAAATATATAAGTATATAACTATAAAACATATTTTTACGTTTCGTTCGCCCTTAATATACTTTGAGTACATAATTGTAATAAAACACCGCCATCGCTCCAATCGAAATAGCACACAAACCACTTGTCGTCTCTTCTCTACGTACTGACACAAAGACGAGATATATGTCGACAATATCGGTTAAAATGTCGACACGATTGCTAAGTAAAAAAACACGTTTGACATAAGAAATCGACTTCTAAGCGCAGCCATGTTAGAGACGACTGACGACAAATGACTAAAACACGAGAAAATGGGTAGACAAAATTTTGTCGTGTTGCGTATGCTAGGCGGGCAGAAGCGATAGGCATCGTGCAGTGTGCAAGCGACTTTAGACTTAGGACTGATAAGGCGCCAGAGGCTTCGATAGTACGTCAATCTATGCCTTTTGATTAGTATGCTAACTGACTTTGTGTCCATTGAAATCATGCGCTGCGAATGGCTCCCTTCTCGTGAGTATTTCGGATTGTAGAAGTAGAGAAAAGGGAAGTTAACTTAGAGTTAACTTAAAAGATCCTTTATAGTATTAACTCACCGACTGCGAACGATCATTTTCCTTCCAAAAACTTTGCGTTTAGACGATTTTATTTCAACTATAAATGGCGTTCAGCGCATATTAGAATGTAAAAAAATTGTAACTGAAAGGGGGCGTTATATAATGTTTTAAAAAAGAGTACCTCTTATGTCGGCATATTAAAGAGCATTCTAGCTACACCTTGCTCATGTTCAATTATGCTATACTTTAGCCTCTAAGTGTTATTCCCAATGTATGCAAGGGAAATCTTGTTAAAAAGTTTATAAGTTTTGATGAAACTGGCATGTTTAAAAAAATAAAAAAGAAATATATTAGATATTCTATTTCGCCAGTGTTACATTACTGAACAGGGCTGTTTAAGCAATGTCCTGAACATGCATTCAATTATACAGTACAAATAATTTAACGACGTGTTTATTAATTTTTTCTAAACAATATGGTAAAACTTGACAAAAATCAATATTGATATCCCATTACAGCCATGAATTAAACTTAGAACCTACTAGTAAACATGGGATAATCCAATTCCAGTATCTTTAGTTTTATTCCAGTTCAGCTGTAGATTATTACTGATGAACCAGGTAACCATAGAGAGCATCGTTAAGTTTTCAAGTATTGTTAAAGAGGTTACTCTGCCAGCGATACTATATCATAGAAGTTGTAAAATAAAAGAAACCACTATATGTACACTAAGTAGTGGACCCAATATTGATCCCTGAGGAACACCCGTATGAATCAAATTTTGTTACAGGTCTTTCAAAAGACCACAACGCTAACAACAACACTCGCCGCAAGATATTATTGTAGTAGTGTAGACACTATAATGTTTAAAACTTTTTTAATTTTGGATCGTGTTTGAAATTATTCAATTTCAATTCAATTCAATTTATTTTATTTCGAGAAACAAAGTCTCATAATCTGTTAGTAACAAAGAATCTTAAAAGCTATGTTAGTATGAACATTCTATTTTGGTTTCAATTAATTTTTTTTAATTCATAAAATCAAATCGCTAACAAAACTAAATATGAAAACCAAATCATTAAAATAAAATTATTAAAAATTAAATTACTGAAATCAAATAATAAAAAAATTATATACATATATAAAAAAAACAATTAAAATCAAATTACTCAAATAAAAGTCAAAATCATTAAAATCAAATCATATGTAAATTAAATGGTTTATTAAAATGTTTGTATCTTAATCTCTTATGTACTAACATAAGCTAGGCTTTCGGATTAATTGTCCCACCCAATATTTAAGGATAGGACAGTCCATTTTGCTCGAAATGACTGACAGGACACTGTTGGAGCTGCCTCTAAGCCGGTTTAACAAAGACGCAATCCGTTTACGCCTAATGGCATAGAAATCGTCAGTGTGTTCTTGCGCAAACATGAGTGACGCACTACAAAAGCGGGGCAGTTTCAACAGCGTCCTGAAAATATTATTATATTGTATTCTAAGAGCGTTGTAGGCCTTTTGTGTATAGTCGACCCACAGGCTGCTAGTGTAAAATACCTGAGAGAACGATTTAAATAAGGTAATTTTAACATGTTTAGTACACCGAGCGAACCTACGGGCCAACATATTACCCCGGACCGACAACGCTCTTCTTTCACGCTCAATGTCCAGATCGTCGCTTAAATCACTTGTTAGTATGTGGCCTAAGTATTTAAATTTTGGGACCACATTTAGTACATTACCATCAAGTGACACGGGGGGGACATTACTCGGCTTTTTCCCTCTAGAACCAAATACGACTATTTTGGTTTATTTCGAGTTATATTTAAGACCATGCTCCATTGCGTATTCTTCACACTTGGCCAACACTACAAACACTACTACGCCAACACTACAACATTATCAAATGCTTTCGAAAAGTCACTAAATACGAATTGCATCCTATTTTATTTTTTAAACATTTCAAAATTATGTCATAACAAGAGGCGATTCCAGGTAGGTATCACAAAATACCTTTACAGAAATGAGCTAAAAATTAGCCATAGAAAATGGTATAAAATAATCTATAAGAGTACCTTTCTTGATTATTTTTGAGGTAGGTAATGATAAAAAAATGGTTGCCTGTAAAGTCGGTTTTACGGGCGAAGATTTTACGTGACAACGTCTTTTTCTCGGTAGAATATTTATTGATATGAATATAATTAAATTGCACAATAGGAACAAGGAATTGAATGAAAATAAGAATTGCACAAATTTTAACTATAGAAATATATTTTGTTTACTAAAACATTGTACATGTAAACTTAAACTTAACTAATTCCTATTTGAGTGATTTTGTTGAGGATAAAAAAAACTATAAATCATTATGTAACAGGATGTTTAAATATAAATGCCTGTAATATATTTCGAAAATTAATAAATGAATAATTTGGGTTATATAGGAAATATATCTACTACTATTAAATATTTATATTATAAGTGATTTATACATTAATGATTTAAATGGAACAATCTTGGATGGTTATCAAAATTTATCGATATAAACAATTTTTTTGTATTATATATATCATAAAGAGTTTACAATTTCATATATATACTTATAATATTAAAAATCAATAAACTTTTAAATATTGAGAAAACATTCGGCGGGCCTCTCTCTCGTTCGGTGACTCATCGTAACGTTACCGAGCGTTACACTTTTTCATAAGTGACTCCCAGCCGCAACCAATTTATAAGACGTTGTCACGTCAAAAATATCAAGCTGATTTCATTTACTATGAGGAACCAAATCATAACTTTTTGAAGCTTTTGTTTATTTCTTTTATGTTAAAGAACGTATGAAACGGCTCTTTACCTAATTCCTATACTCTTTGCTCCATTAAATATTCGCCTTCCTTCTTGCATTACCGTTTCCGAACAGTGAGTTAACGATTTGTGAGCAAAGACATTTTGGGTTCTAGTGAAAGCATAAATAATTTTAAACATAAAGTAAATTTCTTCTAAATAAAGAATGCCAGGCGAAAAAATCTATACATATAAATAAAATTGGAGTGTCTGTTTGTAATATTGAAATAACCGTTTTTTACCTCATGCGTATGAACATATAGACGTTACATACACCAAAATATCATTTTTTACAATTTTTGTCTGTCTGTCTGTTTTTTCCGGCTAATCTCTGAAATGGCTGGACCGATTTTAACGAGACTTTTATTGGCAGGTAACTGATGTAATAAGGAGTAACTTAGGCTACTTTTATTTTAGAAAAAATGTTTTATTTTAGAAAAATAATATTACTGTGCCACAGCAACGCGTGGCTGGGACAGCTAGTGATAAATGAAATCATCAAAATATAGTCTACCTTTTTACCAGACCAAAAAGCATATGGAACTGCCTTGAATGTCAACTTTATAAATTGATTTTCAACTTTAAATATTAATATTAGAGCCGAAAATTCAATAAGGAAATTTGATAGTTGAATTATTTGACAACCTCGCATGTATTATCTCGTATTGTCAAAAACTTTCATATTTCTGTCTAGCAGTTGACAGTGTTCTTTTTTCTATAAAGATTTCAATTTGTAATGGCGGATCAAGGCCCTAGTATAAATCTAAGTTTACACAGATTTCCACATGTGTAAAAACATTAAAACATCGAAATAAGCAACGTATGGATAACAGATCATTCACTGTAATTAATAATGTGCGCGTTGAAAACGAAATAAGTCAGCATTCAAGAGCAAAAAGTCAAATTTTCGACAAACACAAATCGTGGTACAAAGTTGATTTAGATGGCTCATTTATCACGAAAGTTGAAGATCCGCCCAAATTGAGAATGCCACAAGTTGCAAGGAGCAGTAAAAATTTCATACGAGTGATTAAAGCAAAGGAATCTTCGAACATGAGGCCAGAGCCATTGACGCCGAAAGATATTAGCTATGTTCACGATTTCGCTGTTAAATTAGCGACTCATGTTGGAATTCTGCTTTTATTCGTGCTGTCTACGCTTTGTGGATATTCGTACTTTTGGCCAATAAAAATTATGAAATCAAAGACTTCTAAAGTTAAGGGTGTATTTTAATACAACGCTTATTGATGTATCAAATAAAACAAATATTTTTCCAACTTACATCTCTCGTTATCATTATATTTTAACCAATTCAAAAGTGTATGTCAATAATAAAAACTTGATCATCAAAGATTCATCTCATCTATCATGTGGAGGTGGAAAACTGCGTAAAAGGATAAGGTAATACTGAGTTTTTTTTATTTCACAAAGCGATGGAAAAAGATATTCCATCTTGACCGTATAAACATCATATTCATATATTTTTTGCGGATGTCGTCATTCGTACGTGCCTTGTGTAGTACCTACGGTATCACTTGAGGCTGGTGAGTTATGATAGTAGTAAGAGAAAAGGTGTTAAGTGTTTGGACAGATTGAGCGTGTATTCTGTTTTGCACCCAGCAATAAAGATGAACATGTGGAGCACACTTTTAACTCAGGAACTGCACCAGTACAAGCTCAAAGCATCTGCGAAGACTAGCCTTAAGATCCAAGTAAGTCCCACTGAAAGCCGTGCCATTTTCCACCAAGATTATACATTTTGAAAGCTCGGTGGAGACTGCAGAAGTCATCGTGTAGATAATCAAGCTTCCCTTCCCTTCCATTAACAGTTTGTTCGTTCTAATTTCCAATGAGCGCTAGTGTATAGAAATCACTTATAAAATCAGAGTACTTTTATACCTGTTCATTTTTAAAGCCAGGGTAAAAAGATACCTTCTGGGTTAGATTGTTCCACCGTGGATCTTGTCTTGGCCCCCGAGGTTGATTGAGATCAAGAGCGAATTCATTAAAAAAACTATCCATAGTGGCGTCACATAGATACAAAATAGTATTATTGGAAAACACTTATGGAATAAATAGCACGTCAAAAACATGATTCAATGGCTAGATAACAATAATTGTGGGTTTTCTGCTTATTGTGTTTCCAGTGTTATAGCAGTGTCTCCTCCCTGCACTATTCCTACTATATATACCTAATATTTAGTAAATTAAAGATAATTATACGAACAGAACGTTAATAAAATACTCGTGAAAAAAAAAAATAAGCCTTTCGCTATCCGGTCGATTGCTCAGGCCGTTGAACTACCGAGACGCTGGCAAATGTGTCGAATTTTACAAACGTACAACTTCTACTATGAGCTAGTATCGTTTCACCAATGTTGAATGCTAACTAGCTTCAACATCGAAAGTAATATTTATACAAATATTGAACAATCTATTAAGATGGAACCAGCTATAATTTTGTATTTGATATCTCATAGAAATATTGCATTGTGAATGCAAACAAAATAAAATAAAGAAAGAAAGTTATAATATAGTTGTATCACCGTTACTAATATTATTTCCAAACTAACGTCCGTATTACTAGGTACCGTAAAAATAGGTCGAACTTTATTAATATTCCAATATAATTCTAGTCGATAGCATAGTCACGTGGTCAATAGTGAAAAAAACGAGAGAGAGAAAGATAATGTGTAAGGCTCGACCGAAATGGGTTTTTCGTTCTCGGCCGAGACCGAGACCGAGACCGAGAATAAAACAATATCTCGGCCGAGACCGAGAACCGAGACCGAGAATAGACAAAGCGTGAAAAAAAATTTTAATACTGTTAACTTTTTAATACACTACTAATTGTTTAACAAAATTAACTGTTTTAATAATCAAATTTAAATAAAAATATATTATAACATAAAAAACTGGTTGGTTGCCTGTAAAGTCGGTATACGGGCGAAAGTTTTACGTGACAACGACTTTGAGTGGTAAAATAATTTTAATGTGAATATTCATTCGTATAGTAGGAAGAAGGATGAAATAAAAGTAACAATTTAAAACATTTATTTATACAAAGAATTATATTTAAAACATTAATTTATAGGCACGCGTCCCTTCCACTTTTTTGTCTGTCTCTCTCGCTCTTAGGCGGGCTAACCATGCCCGAGTGGAAGGGACGCGTGCCTCTCACTCGCTCTCATTGTAAGCGCATAACGTGAGCGGAGCGTAACGCAGTTTCTTGAAGTGTCACCCGGCAAACCAATTTATAAGACGTTGTCACGTCAAAAAGCAACTTTTCTGCATTTTCGCCCTTCAACGAGTGTCGCCTCTCGTCATACAATTGTCCAACTTTGCTAAACAGTTTTTCACTTGTTACGCAAGTAGGCGACGCAGATAAAAACTTATTTGCTGCAGGCTTAAGCACCTTATAAGGTGACGAAAACCAATACTCAAAAATATTATCAGTTCTTTGCAGTCTTGGCTATCTAAGAAAGCTTTCTAGTGCTATTTCGATCACAGAGCTTGAACTGTATTCGTCATTGGTCATTGGCTCGTCTTCCAACTCTATCGAATCATGAGCTGCCCATAAGTTGGATTGATTTCTTGCAGCCATGTTTGACGAGTAAGTTGAAGATGACATGTCGTCTCACGAGAATCTGATCCTACATTTTCATTAAGAGTGAGAGTCTCGATAAAATGAACTTTGGCTGAGTTGACTTCGCTTTCAGTTAAATATTTAGTTTTAAACCGTGGATCGATCAGTGTTGCAGTAACTAGTGGCAAACAACCTTTGACAAATGAAAACCGCTGATTAAATGCATCCAATCAACTGCGGTGCGTGCGCGTGGCCACGCGCAGCAAAATTTGAATGCCGATCCCAACAAAGTTACAATCTCGGTCATGACCGAGAATCTCGGCTATAATTAGCCGAGAACCGAGACAAATTTCTCGGTTGGATTTATAGCCGAGAATGCCGAGACCGAGATCTCGGTCGAGCCTTAATAATGTGTGATAACCTCTCTCTTTTGCTCCTACAGTAATATACGAAACGTAACTCTCTCTTTCTATCTTCACTAAATTATATCTCCCTCTCATTCTTCGTTTGCCTCGCCTGATCACACTTACCCAAGCTTACTCCGCAAGTCAAGCGTGCGAAAGAAGTTTTACTTAATAAGTCTAATTATCAAATATTTCAAAGTTATTGACTATCTACAGAATAGGTCGATACCATAGCATAGATACTATCAACACGGCTATTGATAAGATGAGCGATTTGGGGCCCCTCTATAGAGCGAGAGGCAAAGAGCTAGAGGGGACAGACCACCGCTGTTGTCGTAGACGCATCGGCAATCTATATCACATCTTAGAGAAAACTAATATATGGTTACAATATACTCTGTATGATACATTATTTTAATAGACAAATTTGGTCAATGCAGTCGCTAAGCATAAAGCTTCGCTAGCATATAGTGGAGCGGAGCGTAATACAAAAAAAATAAATTTTAAAATTCCATAAGAATGAAAACTTTCAAAAAGCGCGCGCTTTTTGTTTCAATGGGAAATCGCATAGAGCCAATGATTTTTGGTCAAAACTTTTATATTTTTGCCAATTTCAAAATTCCATAGCCATCTAGTCCTAAATGTGTAATGTGTGTGTTAATTTGAATCCACACAAAAATTATTAAAATCGGTAAAGAACTCAGGAAGTTATGGCGTAACAGATATTGCGTCATTGAAGCCGACCCATGGGGAAAATTATGAAATTATACTCCTTGATCAGCACCAAGCTTAACCACTGGTATAGGGAAAGAAAAATCTGCCTTACTGACTACAGAACATTATTTTGTTACTGACCGCTATTTTATTATATAATAGTAGTAAGTAGCAAGTAATTTTCTTGTTTTTGGGAAACCAACAAAAGACAATTAGTTTATATATACTAGCTGACCCGGCCACTCATTGCATTACATTGAATTGAAATGAAACCTATCCTATATTTTAAGTTGGAATAAATCCAGCAAAAGGAAAAAAATATTAGTTGGTTGAATAGTTTCAGAGTCTATCAAGGTCAATAGGTAATTTATTGGAGCGGAGCGAGCGCAGCGAGCGAAGCTCCCATGGATCAGCTTCAATGGCGCAATGTCTGTTACGCCATAACTTCCAGAATTCTTAACCAATTTTAATATTTTTGTGTGGAATCGAATCAACAGGTTTGGGACCAGATTGTGACGGAGCACGAATTTGGAAAAAAAAATGTTTTTTTAATTCTTTTAGGTATTACGCTCGGCTCCAATATATGGTGCTAGCGTAGCTTTATGCTTAGCGACTGCATCGCCTAGTACATACATATACGAGCGGACCCGACAGACGTTGTCTTGCATACCTAAATACCAACTGCATCGCCATCTGCCAGGCTGATTTGTGAATTTAAACCATCCAGGGCGCCACACAAACGTATACAAAAAAATTCATTCAAATCGATCCAGCCGTTTAGGAGGAGTTCAGTGACATACACACGTACAGTAGAATTATATATATCACTAGTGGACCCAACAGACGTTGTCCTGCCTGTTATTTTTGCAGTATAGATAAATAACCTAGATACCGTCTGCAGCGCCATCTGCCGGGCTGATTTGTGAATCTAAATCATTCTCAGATCCCCTTGAACACACACAAAAAAAATCATTCAAATCGGTCCAGCCGTTTAGGAGAAGTTCAGTGACATACACACTCACAGAAGAATTATATATATAAAGATGAAGATAATGTTGGCAATATTCTCGCGTCTTCAATACGGTAAATAAAACAAAAAAATAGTATGTAAAATATAAAGTTTACTTTTATTCAACCAATGTTAATTTATTACATATTATGTTTGTTTAAATATTGTCAAAAACTTAACGGTATAACAATATTAAATAAAAAAATAAACAACTGCAATTTTCTAATTTTGTCGAACAAAATCAATGGTGGTACAATCAACATCACATCAACCGGTGCACTCAAAAGATTTATTTACTTAAAGACTTTAAAGTTCAAATTTGTTGCTAATAATAAACCTGTTGATTGTACCTTATACTCAATTTAATTGTGTTAAATATATTATTTGTAATTTAATAATAAGAAATAAATTAAAAAGATTTTCCCTTCAAGTTGCATTTTTATATTTTAATACAGACGAATGAACTGAATTTAAATAAATAAACAAGAATTTTATATAAAATAAGCTTTTTCTAAATTTATTTTATGGAAAAAATAAAGATTCCTTTGCTACAATTTTGACTTGACCTGACGCAAATTACATTATGATAAAAGATGTTTTTTGTGAATAACAGAACAAATGGGAGATGAAGTGTAATTCCAATCAATTAGGTCCTTTTTGAAATATCATGGATTTTTTTATCCAAAATTTGGTTTTCCAATAGATGCTTCTACTTATTTTATTACTTTCATAAAAAGTCATTTGTCAATTATTATTCTTTCACAATAAAAATAATAATTTCTGCAAAAAAACAAAACCGTAATCTTTTTTGTTAGCGGAATTAATCGTTACAACTTTGGTCAAAGTTTTTTTCTGTCCAAATGATTATTTTTCTTGAATAGTAACTAAGAAAAAAATATGCTTAAAAAATAAAAAAAATGTTTAACCAAGATTGAATTTTAAGAGATAAGGACCAAATAAATAATTATTGATTTAATCATCTTTAAATTAATCAAATAAGTAACTCAATTGGGTTTTATAATTTTACTTTTTTTTTACAATTTTTCTAACATTTTTTTTCTATAAATTTTACCAATCATAATGTATACAGTATTTCTTAAAATATAGTAACCTCCAATATATTAATGATTTGAACAAAACAAATCTACTTATATATAAAAATATAAGGAAAAAATCTACAGCCGACAGCAATTTTAACCTAATAAAAAATTACAAATTTCTTTAAACAATATTCAACTTTAAGTCTAATTAATAAAGTTTAAAATCATTTGGGAAATTTTAAAATTTTGTTGTAGGCTATAACTGTCGTCTGTATATAACGAATCCAGAACTTAGATTTATTGAAATTACGACCTTATGAATGAAACATTAGCGTCGAAAACATATACCAAGCAGTCACAAGGTATGTTTTTTGTTTTCCATATATTGTCCCTTTCAATTCAAAATAAATGAAAGAAACAGAATGATATTTTAAATATGTTTAGTGAATATAAATTTAGTGACTATAAGTGAAGGTATTTTTAATATTTTAATTAATTATTATTATGTTGTAAACCAAAATAAATTCATTACACAGAATTAATTAATCATAAAAAACAATTAAATGTATATGTCGAAAATTAGAAAGTAGAAATACAAGTCGCATATTCATTGGATATCTTGTGAATGTATTTTAAATAACTATAAACGCAGGAATGACGCTTTTTTGTTTTAATTTGATTTTAATCATGACGTTTTTTCCTTTTTTTTCTTTTCATACTGTAGAGCTCCTGTAAAGGAGTCGAAACGCCAGGATTAAATAAATAAAATAGTAAGAAAAACGCGTCCTTCTCACGCTAAAAATGAATTTATTTAAATAGGTTGAGTCTGTCTTGACTGTCTTTAAATATTTCTTGTTTCAATTAAGAAAGCTATTTAAAATGAGTTGGCTTAGTGTAACAAATTTTTGTTTGCCCTAATAAAAAAAGGGAATGATTGTTTGCTGTATCTTAAAGTACAGTCATCAGTACAGCTAACCTAATAAAAAAACGAAAATCCTCATTAACTTTCAATTTAATTCAAAATAAGCATTTTTTTCTAATGGATTAAAATAAAATAAAATTCAACACACAATTCATTGTCAATTCCACAATAAAAATTGCAAGATGTGCGCATAATTGTCCAAACTGCCATTTTAGATTTCTTCCTTTAAATAAACATTTTATTTTATCCTTTTGAATTTTTGATTTGATTTTAGAATTGAATTGGATTTTAGTTAAGCTTTTTTCATTTGATAACAGAGATCGGAGTGGGTTGATGACATCAAGTGTATATGTTAATATGGATACACTAATTCCGGAATTTTCAAATTATTACGTTTCCTGCCGGAGTTTCACAATTTTAACAAGTAACTGTAAGAAGTAAATTAATTTGTAAATTGAAATATTACTTACTTAACAATAAATAAAATATTTATATTTTGTGTTTTATTTTTACGTGTTTTCCTTCCAAAGGTAGTCACATAGGAACTTACCAAAGTTTCAAATCAGTAGGATAAATATTATGGAAACATATAGGAATACACAAAAGTAATGAAATTCAATTTAAAACGGTTAACTTTAGTTTCCTGCTAATTTCAACTGTAGTTATTAAATCAGTATTACTTATAATAATAATTTTAATTCTATAAATACCGGAATTTTCCGGAAAGGCATATCCACGTTATATATGTCATGAAGCAAGTAAGAAAATTTATCTACCACTCTGATACCTGAATATAAATTATGGATTTGATTTAAAATAAAAATACATTATTTTATTACAAAATACAAAATGTTGACTGCTTTTAATGATTTTTTTAATGTTTATAGGTAGGTTTTCCAGTGTGTTTTATTTTCGATATATAAGTAGATCGTCAAGTATGTGTGATGAGTGACGTACATTATTTTTTTACTAATGACAATTATACTATAACGGTTATTTCTCTTGTCATCATGTCCCATCGCGACTGGTCGACGGATATTCTGCAAAATAAATTATATTGCATTAATATACATTTCTGACATGTTTTTTCTGTGACTATTTACACACACACACACACACACACACACACACACACACACTCACACAGACACACACACTCACACACACACACACATACAGACACATATATAGAGGATAATTACCTGATGTGCTGACAACGTATGCTTCATTCTGGAAAACAAAAAAAAAAAATTTAATTACTGATAATAATAATCACCAATGTGCATTAAAATTAGTTCTATGGATATTGAGGTTACGAATAGACAGACATATATGATACATAGATATTTTATATATAATAGATGTGATGAGACCATAAAGAATATTCCATTTTTTTTTGTAAAATTAATGGTTTTATACTTGGATAAACTAAGATAATATTTATTTATGTAACAGTAATGTGAAAGGCGATTTAAGTCTTTACGGAGCTTAACGGAGTCATCATGTTTACTGATAAAATAGCATATTTTTTGAATCTGCGGGAAGCAGATAATTGCTATTGATAAAATATCAACTACATATTTAATTCACAAACAGAATGAAAAGCAATGGGCCCAAAATAAAAGCTTGGGGTATCCCGAATTCAAATCAATCTTTTTTTCATTAAAATATTTATTTATCAAACAAATTCTAGTCCAATCGTATCCTAAATATACTAAAAAGACTTAGAACAGTTGATTGATTGCGAGGGCACCGATGACTGACCATATCACAAAATCCGACAAATTCTATGGTCAACATTTGTCGATTAACCAGGGATCCAATGTAATAACATAGCTTATAATTATGGTAATAATAGAGGTGGGAAATATGATAACTGATGGTGCTAATGGTGTTGATGGTATTAAATAATTTTTTTTTTTTGTCAGTCGTTTGTTGATTTTATGCAGGTTTTATTCAAATAGCTAATGATGACGAAAGGAATAAAAAAAAACTTTATTTAAATGCTCCTAAAATAAGTCTTTGAATCACTCAACATATTTACCTACCCCCATTTAGGTTCTTTTAACTGGTAAGAAGAATGGGCGCAAGAAACTCGTCAGATTTAACAGAAGTAACCACATTTACAATATAACACGTTGTCACCATACACAATCCACAAAAAAAAAACAAAATTATTTTGTTTTGTCAATACTAATAGTGTTATGATATCATTATTTCGTTGATTACAACAAAGTCAACAAATATCTGTTTCAGTGCATACTGACCGGTCGCGGTGGCCTTGCACGTTGCACTGTCATAGTCTGCTGCGGCACAGTGCAGTCGGGTTGCACTCCCAAAGAATCGTATATCTCTCGCAGGATAAGAAGCATCGTGTCTTCAGATTCCCTGCACCGGAACAAAAGACCCAACTTACTAGTACTCGATATTATAATAATACTAGCTGACCCGGTAACGCGTTGCTATGGTAACGCGTATACAAAGGAAAAAGAGCGGACAGACAAACACACAAACAACAAATTTGTGTTCTTAGATTATACATTTCTTAGCCACCAATTAGCTTAGCCCAAAGTAAGCATTATAAGACGACCGTTTGGTGCAACGGTAGCGATCCTGCCTTTCGCACCGACGGTCCTGGGTTCAAATCCCGGAAGGGGCAGATGTTTGTATGATGAATACGAGCATTTGTACCTGAGTCATGGGTGTTTATATATATTTCTATGAATATTACATATTTATGTATCATATATGTATGTCTATCCATTACCCTAGTACCCATAACACAAGCCTTACAGTGCTTACTTTGGGCTAGGATAATTGGTGTGAATGTAAGAAATATTTATTATTATTTATTATTTTTACATGAGTCATGGATATTTATATATATTTCTATGAATTTTACATATCTGTGTATCGTATTAGTATGTCTATCCGTTACCCTAATATCCATAACACAAGCTTTATAGTGCTTACTTTGGGCTAGGCTAATTGGTGTATCTAAGAAATATTATTTTTATTTTTATTAATAATAATATAAATAAATAACCTAGTACTTGGAACGTAAAGTCTAATATTTTGAGTTTGTTTTCCGAATAAAAAAAATAACCATTCCAAAATAAATAAAATTACTTTCTATTCTGGCGAATAAAAAAAAAATATGATTGGTTTAAGATACTCACCAGTAGCACACATGGCTGCTCATCGCGAATAAATATTCGTTGATCATCTCGAATGGGGTCTCTTGTAGTACGTAATCTACGCGTCTGCCACAGTTCAAATTGCCTAATAGCTCGGGTGAAGCCTGCAAAAGATATTTTGCACTTTAAATAATTAAAGCAAAAATTACTTTTTCAATAAACATAAAATTGGTTTCTAGCATGATTTTTTAATTGTATATCGTTAAATCAAGTAATTTTTTAATAGAAAAATACTTTAGTTTCTTTGTAGAATTGATTTTTGTTAAAAAAATATTGTCTTGGGTCAGTTGCATTAATCGTAATATGAACAGCCGCCATTTACACGCGCTTTGAATGACGTCACATGACATGACTCGCGACGTTACTATGGGTGAATCTACATACATTGTAATGATATATGTTGCCGGCAAACGCATGGCTTCATGTCATGTGACGTCACAACTGCTCAGTTTGTTTTGAAATTTTCTTTCATTTATGCATAACTTTTAACCGAAAAAGTAATTTATTTAAAAAAAAATAATAGAAATAAACGAATGCCATCAGTTTATTTGAAGATTATTAAAAAAAAAAGTTTTTTTTTTAATTACATGAAGGGAACCTATTATTATTAAACAATAAAATAAAGTTTAAGTCGTTATTTGTTAACAAAGTGATATTGCATAACTGATATTGCAATTAGAAAACGTATAACTCTGTATATTATTTTAACGTAATAATTATGCGTTTATATGTTAAGAAATTACAAATAAAGTAAATACACTTAAAATAATTTCTATGAACATAGCAATCAAGCAGTTAATTGTTTAACTAAAATTTATATAATAATAAAGTGTTTATTAATTAATATACTTACGATATCATTTTGGGCTACTTCCTCTTTGCTATTATCGCAAAGCTGTTCCTTCTCAATTTCTTCTTCGACGACCTGAATTAAAATATTTATATGTAAATTATGGTCGGATATGTCAACCTTTAGCCATAATATTAACCAAGTAAGTATAGCTACTTATTATAAATATAAAACACCATGGGATTCCTTTCGTTGACATAATGTATTTATTCCTAAAATAGTTTGGCATATTTTTTTGCATAATATTACTTTGTTATAATTGATTTGTAGCAGCATATGTACATAATTATAATTAGGTCTAATATATTTATGCATAATTATATTTTGCACAATGTATTAGACATAGTGTATAATAGCATTTTATAATAAAGGTTAGGTTAGTTTTCTTTTTGCTTCTTTGTTAAGGTAAGGGAATAACTGCTTGAGACTGATTGAAATTTACAGAGAAGGGTTTTGTAATTAGCAGTTATCGCATCTGGGGGTCGAGGCTAAGGATACCTCTCGCCCCATAGCGAAAACGAGGTAAGGAAAAGAAAGAAGAAAGATAGAGTGACCGATTTGTTACCGATAGTTGCTAATTGCTAGATAATCCCGAAACTGTCCCGAAAATAGTTAAAGGAGATAGATAGACAAAATATGTTACTTCAAGGAGTAATTTATTGCTACTGATTTATATTACAATTAAATGCATATCCGATAACACACAGCGCTTACGCCGACGCGACGTTTGCAAATTATGTTAACATATGCAAATGTACGGGTTTGCTCGTACAATATTATTATCCAAAACAAATTCAGCATAAATGTTTTAAAAAATACAATCAGAATAATCGTATTTAAGCATAAAATTCACAACTGTTACTTTATAAAGGCATAATGGTATTAAACCATAATGAATATAATCATAATCATCTTACTAAGTAACTCCTAAGATTATAGACACACATCAATAACTTTTTACAATTAACTAACCTAACCTAACTCAACCTTTATTATGAAATATTATTATGCGACTATACACTATGCCTAAAAACATTGTGCAAATTATAATTATGCATAAATATATTAGTCCAAAGTTAGCACTCTAAGGCTTTTATTATGGCACTCTAAGGCTAAAAGTAATGTCATATTCATAGAAACATAAATAAATACTCATCGACCAAGATTAAGTGTGGTTGGTCATATAGGAGATATGTAAGTCGATTGCCTACCAACAGATGGCGCTATTACTTACCTTTTCTAAGTGGGCGTCGTGTGGTGGCTGCGACTTCCACATGCTGCTCCAAGTGGACTTCAGAGACTCGATCAGCTTCTGCTTGAGGTCAGCCCCAACTCGAGCCATCGTGTCTTTCAACTCTGCAAAAGAGATGGAGGACTGATGTGCTTTATTAAATTTTTAAACTAGAAAACATCGACTCCGGTCACAAGTGAATTCTCAGGCTGGAATCGAACCATTAATATTTGGAAATCCGGTCCAATGCTCTCCCAGTTGAGCTACCGAGCCTTGTGAACACTCGTCGAAATGTTTCTAGTACCTTCCTGATTTTACGCTGTAGGCCAGCGTTGTTTCATCAATGAGAGGAACATCCTCTCGTATTCGAAAGAAACATTTTTACAAATGTTAAGGCAACCGTTGCGGGTTCAATACCCGCCTGAGAATTCACTTGAGACCCGAGTCGATTTTTTCTAGTATTTTTCTATTGTAATATTTTATCTTATAAAACAGCATTGAAAATGCATAAAATATATAAAAATTATAAAATCAGAAAAGGTTTTTTATTTGGTTTTGTTTCACACACACACACGCATCCACGCACGCACGCACGCACGTACGCATGCACGTACTTACGCACGCACGCACGCACACATACGAGTATACGGTGAAACCAAAAAGGTTACCACTCAACTAATGATGAAGCTTAGATATCACTGGCAATGCTGGTATCATATAGGAAGCCAAGAACAGTTCTTGCTTCGTTATAATTATTTCCGTCCAAAGATTGTCTGGTAGAGATTGCATTTAGCTTAGATAATTGCGAACCGTTATATAGAGAACTGAGAATTCTACCTCTTCTCTGTCTACACATTTTGAAAACTTGCCTGTTGACTGTTGACTTGAATGGAAATCCAAAGGTTGTGGGTTCGATTACCGCCTAAGAAATTACTTGTGAACCGAGTTGATTTTTTCTAATATTTTTCTATTAAAAATAATTTATATAAGATAGCATTCAAATGCAAAAATATATAAATATGTAAAATTATATGTTACTTAATATCATTTTGTTTTGTGTTGTAAATAAAATGGCATTGTATTGTATATTTACCAAGGTGCATCCGTTTCCTGCCTTTATGGTGGGGGATGAGGAATGGTTTCATGGTCCCCAGCTGCGCGTTTATTAGCGGCTCGATTCTGTACACAAAAAGTATTTGAAATATACATTGACGATTTGTGTAACGAATACGAGTATTTGTACCTAAGTCATGGGTATAATGCTATAAATGTTACATATTTATGTCTAACTAGCGGCCCATCCCGGTTCGCACGGGTGGACATAATTCTTTAAATTTTTTCTAGCATTAAATATAGCCTTTGTTACTCAGCGTGAATGTAGCTTTCCAATGGTGAAAGAATTTTTGAAATCGGCTTAGTAGTTTTTGAGTTTTTTCATTACAAACATACAAAAATACAAATCTCTCCTCTTTCTTTCTGTGTAAATTTCAGCTTTAATAATTTAACGTGAGAGAGCCCAGGTACTGCGACCCTAGATTACCTGATACCTGCCGAAGGCACCGTTATGTAAGGTTTGTAACCCACAAACATTGTTCCCTACACCAGTGAGAACACACAAAAAAAATTTTTAGCTTTAACGTACGTCTGGCAGGCACTGGCTTTTAGTCTATAACGAGATAATTCTTGTCATTGTAAGAAATGCGTGGGGCGATTTGTACGAAATTCTTCTTAAATTAACTAAGCTTCGAAAAAAATATAATAGGGTAACTTGGTAATAAAGGATAAAATAAATTAAATATACCAATAGATATCGAGGGTTTTTTAACAATGCCATACATTTTTATTAAATGGGTAATATTACTTAGTAAATATTTACATGATATTGCCCCTTCTGAGTGAGTGAAACTGCTGAAATATAATATTATAAGTGTGATCTTCATGCTATCCTACTGAAAAGCAAATAAATTATTTCATAAACTCACCTGTAAGCGATAGGATCGTACGGATGGAATATATTAAAGAAATTCTTGCAAGTTGGAAGACAGAAGTTGATTCCTAGCGACTTCACACCACGGATACACTCGAACATGGCTGTTGTAACAATAAAAAGTATTTATTTTCAGATTGATAAACCATCTCATCAAATCATGAGAATCTTTTATTGCTCCCATTGTTGGGGCATAGGATGGATTATAATAATATAATTTATTTCATTAAATTATGTATTATTATCAGTGACTGAAGTCACCTAGTAAGCCAAAAATATCTGTAACAGGTGACTTCAGCCTTCCATATATACAGTAGGTAAAGCAATACAAACAAATAAAAACAGAAATCTCATAAATGTACTATCGAGGTCTCTCGTGCCTTACCACTTTGTAGAAATATTAGTTTGAACTGATCGCATCGGACACGCCCACACGACCCATACCTATCCCTAATTGGCTTCGTCGTTTACCACGATTTATACTACGGCCAATCATAAACAATTAGTTTTAAAATCGCCCTTGATATCAGTACTATCAACTGTCAATCTGCTTGTTTGCGCACGCGCGCCATTGTTGAATGAATGGAGCGGGGCGTGGCCTGAAGCGATAGGCATCGTGCAGTGTGCAATCGACTTTCGACTTAGGACTGATGAGGCGCCAGAGGCTTCGATAGTACAGAGGCGGTTCCGTAAGCAATCCAAGACTTATAGAACGTTCATCCGGTGCAACACCGCAACTAGCTGCGATGCATTTTTTTGAGCTTTGAATGCCCGATTTCTGTCTGTACCATTGCCCGCATAGGCAGGTTCGCCACCACAGCACATACAGGTCTAGACATCAGTGGCGTGGGGTGAAAAAAAAGGAAGGTAAAGCCGGACCAAAAAACGGCTAATGCGTAATTAAACAAAATATCATATTATAAAAAAATATGCAATAAATTACATACCTGACCTGAGTGTGTTCATGTGTTGTGTTAGTTTACCTTTTCCATAACTACGACGAAATGTTAGGTTTGGTGATTTGCTTGCGTTGCGTGCGTTGTATGCAATTTATCAGTTGTTACGCGAAAATGGCTTAACGAATTTGGATGAAATTTGGCATGCATGTAGCCTTGGACACGGAATAGAACAATCAACATGGCCTGAATTCCACACATACGAAATCGCAGGCATAAGCTAGCAAATAAATATCAGTAGAAATATTGGATGTTTTTATTTTGTTACTTGTCGTTTGTCGTCTGTCTTCGCCATATATATATTCTATAACCCGATAAATTTACGTAACATTTTTTTTGATAAATTATTTATTTATACATGATTTTAAATTATAAATTATTTTATTTGTATTCTAACATAATTCTACGGTTTTTCTTTACGAAATGAGCCAGAATCCTTTCATAAAAGTCGCTTTTTTGTTGCAATTTTAACAATAGATGTTTTTCAATTGATATTACTCCGAGATTTGATAATCTTGCCTCACTTTGGCTGTTTCGTGTATAAGTATGAATCCGCTTCAATGCCGAAAACGACCTTTCCGCGGAAGCCACCGATACGGGAAGAGTCAAAAGAATTTGACATAAAATTAAAAGCTGAGGAAAAGCTTCATTCAACGTGGATTTAAAAAGATATAAATAAAGTTCGTAAACATCTAAATTACTAATTGATGAAGTACTGTATAAAACTTTTAATTCGTTTTTTAAGGCGTGAAAATCAAATATATTTGGAAATTCGGATATTAATTTAGACACGCTTTCCTCAGGAAAACTACTACGGTAACTCGCGTATTTCGATTTGTTGACTAAATCAAGAAAAGTTAAGTTCTGAAAAGATGAATAACGGGAGTTTATTTGGCTTTTGATGTTATCTATTATTTCAACGAATAAACGCTTGTATTGTGTTTTTAAGTCAATTTCTGTATCCAGCCGCCGGCGTCGTCGTGGTGGTTCACAATATTCCTGAATACTACTGAAAATAAAATCAAATTGCTTTAAAAACTCTTCTGACATCCAAGATTGAAATGCATTTATTTCTCTAACTGAGGTTTCGATGTCGACTTGTTTGGTTTGAAGCAAAGCAAATAAAATGTCAGTTCTGGCAAAAATCTCCGAAAAAACATGTAAAAGGAAACAAAATTGCATATCTTCTAATTTACTTACAAACGACTCCGACATGGATACAGAATCAACATCCCACGATTGGGGATCATCTAATATATGATTAAACGTTTCAATCATATCTAACCTGCAATTAAATATAACATTAATAATGCGTGAATGATAATGCCATCGCGTTTCAGCTACTCCAGGCATACGACGGTCGGAAAACTGTTTTAAAAGATTTGACCGCTTCGACGATTTGTTGAAAAACCTGACAATTCCATTGATATGACCAAAAAATGATTTTAATTCCGAAATATTTTCCAAGGATTTGCTTAAAACCAAATTAAGTATATGAGCATAACACGGTACGAAACGTGCGAGAGGGCATTGACCCCGTACTAAAGACTGAACGCCTCCGCGTTCACCTGACATAACGGCCGCACCGTCGTATGTCTGACCGATCAATTTGTCTTTGCATCGATATTGTTCAAGAATATTAAGCAACTGAGTCGCTAATACAGCCGCTGTCCGGCTTTCACTAACGTCGTAAAAACCTACAAATCTTTCCTCCAGACCGTTTTCGGTTAAATAACGAAATATGACTGATAATTGTTCCCTATGACTAACATCTGGGGTTTCGTCTATCATGACTGAAATGAATTTAACTTGGCTAATCTCAGACCTAATCTCGTCTAAAATTACCGCCGCGATGCATTGTATAAGATCATTTTGAATGTCTCCCGAGAGACCGGTAAACACGGAGTGTGAATTAGATGAACATTGATCAAGATGAGAGTCTATAACGCTGTCGTACTTACTCAAATAAAACAATGTTTCTACATAATTGCCACGATTGTCTGAATTTAAGTTTTCACTATGGCCGCGGAAAGATAACTCCTGTTTTCCAAGAAGAACAACAGTGTCAATTAAACGTTTCATTAAGTTTCGATTACGCTCCACTTTTCGATTATGGGCTTCATAACTATTACCGAAAAATGTTTCTATTCTATTATTTCCAAAATCGTGTAATAATAAACAACTGCGTAAATGTTTTTCAGTTTGAGTATGTTTCCTAGCCGAATTTGTCAAATTATTAATGTCTGAAAAACCCGTTTTATTCCAAGCACTGTTTGTATCGGAAAACAACAAACATGGAAAACAAAATAATTTATTTAATTTGCAACTGCCCGTTAACCAATTGTATTTATCATACATAGAACTGTGAAAATGTTTGAAAAATCCGTCTTTACGCCTATAATCAATTTTTATATCGGGACAAGCCCGTCCATTTTTTATGATATATTTTTTATTTTCGAAAGATTGATTGGAGAACGAAGTTAAGTCATTTAATAAGTAATCTGTAAGACAACAGTCAATTTGTATCAATGCCGCCATTTCTCGTCTAACCGCGTCACGACAAATAACAAAGTTAAATAAACTATAAAGACAAACCTTTACGAGGAAACGAAACAAACTATTTATTACAGACTAACACAACACTCGGCAAGTAAAATTTCACTTATTTTTCACATCTATTCATTCACATAAACAATAATTCACATAAATGCTAATTTATAGCATAATTACCCGTGCTGACCGTGACCGCGTAATGAGTGATCTGTGATCAATCAAGCGAGTGTCAGCCTCAAGGTCGAGGTCGCGCGAAACTAGACGCTCAAGCGAAACGAAACCTTAACGTGAGACAAATAAAGATTGGTAGGCTATCCGAGATCGAGTTATCTATAAACAATTATTACGAGGCTTTTGCATGTATTTGTTTATGTATGTGTGAGTGATTTGCATACATTTGGCATTTGTAAATTCCCAATATTTTGATCGGGTTGCCGGAGCGGAGGAGCGCGTCGCACTTGTCGCGTCATATGATTGTAAACTGTGTTTGTGTGCGTTTGCTATTTCAAATACATTGCGTATCTTGTATACGGGATATAGAAGAATATTTTTACAAAGCGCGCAATGTAATTATGGCGTTTGCAATCCGAAAGCCGTTGAACTTCGGCTTACATTACAAAGCGGGGTAAGCTATTATTGAAAATAATAAAAAAATTATTAGTGATCGCCAAGGCAACCCGATGGGAATCGTGTTATATGCACGCGTCGCCACTGCTAGACATTCCAACATCTATAAGCAGGTTAGAGAAATAGTTACCTATAGGGCTACCGAGTGCGTAGAGAGCCGCAGGTCGAAATGCCAACGGCGGATATCGAACCGCCGCCTGCCCGGTGCCTGCTGCTCCCTCCACGTAACTCTTCACCGCTGCCTCACCACTGGGACTCTGCTCATAAACAAACATTTTTCGTTTTTGACTAAAAATTCCTTTGACAGGTATTAATCGATCCAGGCTCATAAGATCAGTGGATTCTTTTTTTTAAAGAAAGTTTAGTCAAGGCTCAATAGAACGCCGGCGTTCTCACGCCCCCAGACCTCTTTAAACTCTAATTTATTCTGGTACATTATATTTTTCTATAAACAAGCCTAGTTCAAAGGCAATTAATTCATTTTTTGACTGGACCGAGGCCTACCCAAAAAATGGGGAGTTGTCATAATGTCCACGTTTTCAAAACGCACACAGGTCAAATTATCCACTATATCTACTCTATATTTACTCGTCATCTACCGCGTAGCCTACTCCCTTCAACAGTCCCAAAAATATGTCGGAATCTGATAAAAATGCCATTTTCTCGCTAAATAATGAAGCTAGGACCAAACAAAAAATACTACCATAAAGCTAATTAAATAGAGAATCCACCACAAAATATTTGGATCTCTGTAACTTAAAAATTTATCGTATTTAAAAAAATACAGCAGGCCACGCGGAAATTTGAATATGGTAGCAATTGCTACCGTGGACTGACAAGACTGATTCGTTTATACGTTTATTCGTTGGTGAAATGAATTATGCAGACGTAGAAGGGTATAATATCATACATCGTCACCAAAATGTATTTTTTAATTTGTAAAAGGGAGGATATAACATCACGTACATTTCTGTGTATAGCAACATCTGCGCAATGGCAACAATGCAGAGATATTATTATTTTAATTTTACTGTTTATGGTACAAGGGTATATATGGCAATATATTATTCCATAACTCCGAATAAAAAAAAATCATATGTACCCTTCTACGTCTGCATGATTCAAATATAACAAAGTATGTACCTCCTGTGGTTGATGGCAGAGCAGATCGTAGAGGATGACGCTGCCCAGAGAATGGCCACCCAGAGAAACGCGACCGTTGAACGAAGGGTTGCGGGAGACGAACAAAGCGTAGATGCGATTTAACTCAGCGCACACCGTGTCTATTATCGTCTGGTGAGAAACAAGAACTTATTTAAAAAACGAGTGTGCATTAAACCACACTACTGAAGTAAAACTTCTTTAGCTAATCTAATATACACATATATGTGTGTGTGTGTGTGTGTGAGAGAGAGTGTGTGTGTGTGTATGTGTTTGTGTGTATGTGTTTGTGTGTGTGTGAGAAAGTGTATATATTTGTGTGTGTGTATGTATTTGTGTGTGTGTGTGTGTGTTTGTATGTATGTGTGTGCGGGTGTGGGTATTAGATATGCGAAACGTAACTTCCAATAATCTAGACTGTCGAGATTATTTTATTACGCTCTCAATCAACATTTCATTACTCTGTTAACCTAATTTATTAGGATTGTATTTAATTGCACATCATA
Organism: Calamotropha paludella; assembly: GCA_927399485.1. Taxonomy (NCBI): domain Eukaryota; kingdom Metazoa; phylum Arthropoda; class Insecta; order Lepidoptera; family Crambidae; genus Calamotropha; species Calamotropha paludella. The sequence continues at coordinate 10,191,891 of OV656829.1, read as the reverse complement.
CTATAGAAATTTATAGTTGACAATTTATATATTTTGATGTGCAATTTTATATTTCCTTTTTTATCATTCAGATAAAATATAATGAAAAAAAACGAGTATGCTTTAGATCACACGACAAGTAAAACTTCTTTAGCTCCATCCACACATCTATCTACACTAACTTATATCTTTTTCTCAACTTCCGTTCGCCTCGCTCGAGCACACTTTTCATAACACTCTCGTTACAAATTCACCAGCTTACTCCCCAAATTAAGCGTGCGTAAAGAAGTTTTATTTCAATAAATGAATATGCAATTATATAAATATGATATTAAAATTGACTTATGTTTTGATAACTTGTTTTTTGTTACTTTTTTATAATTTTTTAATTTTCACTCCGAACAAAGGCCGGAATATGCCGGGTTTGTATTGTTTGTCTTATTATAATAATAGTAATAAAAATATTAATTCTTACATTCACTTGTATTATAGAAACTAGGGTAACGGATATACATAATAATCTTATTCCTTATATTCACACGTAAATTCACCCACGCACGCACGCAGGCACTCACGCACGCACGCACGCACGCACGCACACACACACACACACCATAAACATATGTTTAATATTTTTAGCTAATAAATGGAACTCTTTACTTGAGTCTATTTTCTGAAAAATACAATTCAGGAGGGTTCAAGTCACGAGTGAATAGGTATCTTCTAGGCAGGCGCGTCACATCCTAGATCGCATCGTCGCTTAACATCAGGCGAGATAGCGGTCAAGTGCCTACCTATTAACTATATAAAAATACCCGTGACTCAGGTACAAATACTCATATTCATCACACAAACATACGGGACTCGAACCCAGGACCATCGCACCTACCATATTCTTGGAAATTAAAGGTTATCTTAATTATATTTAAAAAAAGAATAAATACATTGAGAGTCCGTAAAAAATATTTTTACTTAAATTTAAACTTTTTACAGCTTTTTAGGAAGATATGATACAAAAATACCTGGCAGAAGACAGGGCTGGTGTAGAACAGCACATCTAGAACAGTGTCGTTGGTGAAATTCCTCAGTCTTGGGATGCTGTCCAATGTTATAGCTGATAGACGTCTGTCCACACCCGTCTCCCCCGAATGGAGGGTGGCATGCCATGATATGGGTAAAACCTGCAGGTATGAGATATTACATCGTATAATGTCATATCACATATGAGGAGTACAGAAAAAAGGAGACAATCTCCACTTTTTTTGATTTTGTAAAAAATGACAACCTCTATCTGTAAAGATAAACATATTTTTATACAGTATGTTTTTCTATAAGGTACTATCGAAGCCTCTGGCGCCTTATCAGTCCTAAGTCGAAAGTCGCTTGCACACTGCACGATGCCCATCGCTTCAGGCCACGCCCCGCTCCATTCATTCAACAATGGCGCCACGAACGCGTAAAGCAGATTGACAGTTGACAGTACTGACATCAAGGGCGATTTTAAAACTAGTTGTTTATGATTGGCCGTAGTATAAATCGTAGTAAAATACGAAGCCAATTAGGGTCATGTGGGCGTGTCCGATGCGATCAGTTCAAACGAATATTTCTACAAAGTGGTAAGGCACGAGAGACCTCGATAGTACGTATGACGGTACTAAGGATACGGTCAGGGATATCATATCATGCCATGCCATATCATATCATAACACACCACATCATATCATATCAAAACCTATCCTCATATGAAGTCATGCACGGCATAAAAAGACAATTAAGTGTTTCTTCTATTAGTAGAAAGGTTTTTTTTACATTAGACTATACCTATAAATTGTATTATTGTAGATGAAATCTTAATTTTTTACGTCTCACTAATAATATGTATGTTTATAACATATGATGAGTTGAGACCTTTTCGGTAGATTTATAATTTTTATATATTTTTTGAATTTTTCAGGATAAATTATTTTAATACACAAATACTAAAAAACTAAAAATCACAAATGAAATCTCAGGCGGGAATTTTTCTATTATAAATATTTATTTTTTCTGTATATTTTCTATTAAAATAATTTATCTTATAAGATAGAATTGAAAAATTGAAAAAATATATAAATAAATGGCTGTTTCATCTTAATCGATAGCCCAAACATTTATAAAAACGTTTCTTTCAAATACGAGAGGATGTTCCTCTCATTGATGAGACAACGCTGGCCTACAGCGTAAAATTAGAAAGGTCCTAGATTTCGACGGGTGTTCACAAGGGTCGGTAGCTCAATTGGGAGAGCATTGGACCGGACTTCCAAAGGTTGCGGGTTCGATTCCCGCCTGAGATTTTTCTTATGAGCCGAGTCGATATTTTCTAGTATTTTTTCTATTAACATAAATTTTCGGTAAATATTACTTATCTAGTTTAAGGATTGTTTAAGAGCATTTTTTTATCTGCCAAATAAAGATATTTGCATTTGACTAGCGTTGCTATGGTAACGCGTTGCTATGGAAACGTTAATTGATACAATGGAAAAAGAGCGGGAAAAAGAGCGGACAGACAAACACACAAACAACAAATTTGTGTTCTTAGATTATAGACTAGCGGGCCGTCCCGGCTTCGCATGGGTGGACAAATTCTTTAATTTTTTTCTATTATTAAATATTTTTCCGTTAGCGCCATCTAGCGTCCAGTAGACGAACTAAAAAGAGCGGACAGACAAACACGCAAACCACTGTGATCTTAGATTATAGATTACCTCTACTCTATTAACGACGCCTTTTTCATGAGAGTTCCTGTAATGACTCTGAAGTAGCTGAAGACTTGTAGCCCTGAAGTCATCCACTGAAACAAAACAAAAAACAAATCAGCACAGCCCACACAACCTTATTGTTTAATAACTAGCAACTTCTAAAACCAATTTTACTAGAATAAATTATACAATCAAATCGTCTCAGATGTAAGACAGGATGCGCAAGCGCAGTCTCTTCATATTCTAGGTATAACTACAACATCGAGTACTTTTACAAGTATCGACCAATCGGTAAGGAAAAAACAGCTATATTATTATATTTTTAGCATATAATCATTTAAATGCCAGTTTTTTATATCTGGAAGAGCGCCCGGATGTGAGCTGAGACAACTAGATTTTTTTCTTGTAATAATATCTTTGGATAGAAAAATCTAGAACAATAAATATAATGATCGATGTGAATTATGAAAAAAATTAAGTTGACAATTCTGAAATCAACAAAAATTATTGTATTTTAAGAAATAGATTTTTTTTATTATTTAGGATGGGTTAGCTCTTGATCCCAATCAAGCCTGGGGGCCAACACAGAATCCACGATGGAACGAGCTAACCCAGAAGGTACCTATTCACAAAGGCTTTGAAAATGGACGGGAAGTTGATAAAATGCAACAATCGACATTTAAATGATTAAATAAATACCACATAAGAAACGAGGGTACAGTGCAAGGTGCATAAGTGTCAACGATAGCAAATACAACAGAGATTAACGCTTTTTGAAACTTTGAGGAGCTCATAATAATTCGATCACCAATCTGACTGCAGACCTTTGCAAGAGTTGCTTAGTTTTCGCAATCGTAAGCTGTCTAACTGCGCTGTACTCTACTCTTTACTAGTCACTAACACAGATAAGATGACGACCTACTGTTATTGTAAACTACTGTTGTCGACGTCGTGAATAAATTACAGCCTGTTAGTAAGCGTCTTTATATTTGAACTTAGTTGTTGGACATTTTTACCGACTTATTTAATGGACCGAACAGACAGATGAGACACGCGGAGCCAACTTCATAGAATAGCAAGTGGTCTTTGCCTCCGGGTCTTCTATGTTCGATTTGACTCTAGCAGCATCTATCTTGTCTAAAATTGGCATTCGTAACGTATTGGGCATTCGCAACGTATTGGGCATTCTCACAGACTTCCTCGATAGACCTGAACCTTATGTCGCAGGCGGATAATACCCAATGGCAGAGCAGATTAGCAGCAGTGATCAATTATTGAATTCAATGCCTTGAAATAAGCGTATTGGGTTTTCTCACCGACTTTGACGGATCTGAACCTCATGTAGCAAGCGGAGCCCACGCCGTGGCAGGAAAGCTCAGCAGCTGACATCAATAATTGTATCTTATGACTAGAATTGAAGTAATGGACTTTTTTACTAACATCCTCAATGGATATGAACCTAATGTTTCAGTCACAGCCCCCCCACTGGCAGAGCAAGCTAACTGCAGATATTAACCATAGTATCATATGTCTAAAATGGACATATTGGGCATTCTTTCCAACTTTCACGACGGATCTGAACCTCATGTCATAGACGGAGCCCACCCAATCACAGAGCAGAGAAACAGTAGTGATCAATAATTGAATTTCATGCCTAGAAATAGACATATTGGGTTTTTTGACTTTGACGATCTTAACCTCATGTAGCAAGCGGAGCCCACCTCGTGGCAGGAAAGATCAGCAGCTAACATCAATCATTGTATCTTATGACTAGAATTGAAGTATTGGGCATTCTCACCGACTTCCTCGACGGATCTGAACCTCATGTCGCAGGCGGAGCCCACCCCGTGGCAGAGCAGCAGCAGGTGGTCTATGCTGGATGGTTCAGGGTCCTCGATCTCCGATTCGTCGCATCCTCGTCGGACGACGCGGGGTCGCATCGTTGATTGCTGCAACACGTTGCGTCACAGAGGAACTAGATAATCAGGATTGTTGCATAACATTGTTTTTTACACAAACTATGACATTTGGACATTGCTGACTTGAAGACTTGATCGAAAGTCTCTAGTTTAAAAATAAAAAGATTTCTTTATCATTCGAAATAATAATTATTTTTGCGTAAAACATTAAATAAATATATTTTTAAATATTTGCATGTGATGATTTGACAATGAAAAACAAAGAATATAAAAAAATAAATAAAATCCGAGAAAAAAACGGAGTGATGCGACCCAGCATTTTCTGGATGTAGCTGTCAGACTCCTGGTGCTCTCTATTACCTTAGCTTAACTTTAACTTAGCTTTACTTCGTCAATACTTTTACTTTCTTCGTTTTATCAAAGCGCCTTACAAACTACTACTAATCTACGTCACAAGAAGGACGAAAATTGAACTACAAGTCTTCGACTTTGAGTTGAAAATATCCTCAATTTGTCATTTTATTGCTACAATTACAACGTTACTAAGGAGTAAATGAATAACTAATAAACCAAAAAGTTTGATCATATAATCAAGAACCCATCTTAAATTAGAGCAGTGACAACACTCTACTATTGTTTTCTAAAACTACCCTTAAATAACTTCTCAGTTTTAAAATAATACAAAACGTTACATAATAAAACAACGTATATAAGCGAAAGTTCAAGGTTAGTAATCTAAATACTTTTAACAATAATTTATTCGAATTTGCTGCTACTAAATTTTTTATTATAAATGACAGTTTGTGCAGTGAACGGAGGTTTGAGTGCATCGGAGAAAAAACGATTGTAACATTACATTTACAATTACAAGTTAAACTTATATTTTACGTAAACAATTCATCAAAAATAAACATTCATATTCTGTCACCTGACATGACATTTTATGCAAATGTTGCCGGAGTGAAAAAATTCTCCCAGATTTAGTAGTTTATTAAAAGTAAAACAGGTCTCAATTAGACGAGTGATTATACAATCAGATACCACTCTATTCAATTATATTTTAAACTTGGCGAGCTGCACTTTGATGTGTTTTATGAAACTTCATAACCGAATTTGAACAAACTTATTTTAACATTTGGAATCATTATACGTCAATTTGGTTCAATTGCACCACCTGTTTTGAAAATTTATTATAATTAAGGCGGCTTGAACGATGCTTGGGATTCGACAGCTTTAACAAGCAAGCTCTGTTTATACTACACAATCGTTATTATTAGTACGAAATACACTCGGCGTCAAAAAAATCGCACCTCTAAGAAAATCACGTTCAAATGGCATTAACTCTGGATATGCACATGCAGTCGTATTAATTATAATTTTATTTAAAAGGTTACTTAATTAACTTAATAAAAAAACATTATTTTTCATTATCAAATAAAACCTAAAGCAACAAATAAAGGGTCACAAAAATTCTAAGGAAATTTTGCTGCTCGGGAGAGTCGCGAGTTGCGCTAACTTTGTGGGTATAAAGAGGTCAACACGGGTTCAATGTGGGTCATTCGCTATTAAACCGTTGAAGGGGACACACGCACTGATTTTACTGAAGAAAGAACATCTGGAAAATGGACACTACAGCTGATGAGGCCGCTCAAGTGGTTGCACTACTGCAAGCAGGGGTGCGGCAGTGTGATGTCGCCCGGCAACTGAATCTGAGCCGTTTTTCGGTTCGTAGAGTCTACCAGCGCTTTTTAGAGACCGGTGGCTATATCCGGCGACATGGGTCCGGTAGACGTCGCTGCACTTCGGAAAGAGACGACCGGTTCGTTGTGTCGTACTCTTTGAGAAATCGCTTCTCAAACGCTGTTCAGCTGCAACAGGAGCTCCAGGCAGTTCGCAGACGCACCGTGAGTGTATCCACGGTTAGAAGAAGACTGAAGGAGAAGAACATAGCAGCCCGCAGAGCTGCTACAGGTCCAAAATTGACTGCAGCGCACCGACGAGCCCGCTTGCAGTTTGCTCGCGACCACGTCGATTGGACCATTGAGCAGTGGGGAGCTGTTCTCTTCTCAGACGAGACACGAGTGTGTCTTTTCTGCAACGACCGACGAAGAAGAGTATACCGGAGGCAGGGTGAACGTTTCGCTCAAGCCTGCATCCAGGAGACGGTGGAATATGGAGGCGGATCCTGCATGTTCTGGGGCGGTATGTCGGCTGCCGGCAAAACCGACCTGGTCTGCGTCTCCCGGACCGGAGGTGCTCGCGGACAAGGGTCGCTGACTGCGCGCCGCTATATCACAGAGATCCTGGATGTGCATGTGGTCCCTTTTGCCGAATCTTTTGGCGAGGGGTTCACATTAATGCACGACAACGCTCGCGCACACACTGCAGCCATCGTGAACGACTTCCTGCGGAGGTCCCAAATTCCTGTGATGCAGTGGCCAGCGAGAAGTCCTGATCTGAATCCGATAGAGCACCTCTGGGACCATCTTAAACGTAAGGTTCGATCTCGGGATCCGGCTCCTTCGACTCTAGAGGAACTCCAAACCGCGGTGATTGAAGAATGGGGTCTTATCCCTCAAGAAGAGCTCCTGAAGTTGGTGAGGTCTATGAGGGACCGTATGGAAGCCGTCATCAGGGCAAGGGGGGGTAACACTAGATTTTGAGTTAATTTTAAGACACTTTTTGTACATTTTTTTTGTAAATTATCGATTATTAATTAGGACTTAATTAAGATTTTTTATTATTTTTCAAATTTTTATGCTTTTTGTATAATTTTAATTAAAAAAAAGATTGCACTTAATTGTTGTTTGATGCTCCTTTTTGTTACCTTTCTAATGATACCTAACACTATCCTCTATATAAGGTTTAGGAATTTTTGAATAAGATTTTTATAAGGTGCGATTTTTTTGACGCCGAGTTTAGTTTCCACTATTTCGTACTAATAATACTCCCCACTATTAAGGTAAATTTTAATGTATTGGCAACATTTTTCACTTGATGCGTTTTGTCGAGTGTGGAACCAAGTTACACGCATATAGATATTATTGTTGCCTTAGTTTCGACCGTCCGTATTGAACTGTCATTCTAGGTGTTATTATTCTAAGTTTTTACCACCGTATTTAACACAAATAAAGATAAAAATTAGCCAACCGCAAACTTCCGTTAAAGCAAGTTACGTACAACTAAAAGATGTTATTGCGTATAAAGTGGGTGGTAGACTAACGAACTTCTCCTTTTCCTTCTGGTTGCGGTATTCTCCGGCTCCATGGACCAACAGGATGAGGTGGTCTATCCGAGCCGGCTGGTCCCTGGCCACTCTTATCTTAGGGGGATTTCGGTATACACGTTTACCAAATGCGAACAGCTGGGGGAAAGGATGGGATTGAGTAGGGTGAGGAGATAAAAAACTACTGATACTCAGACACGTTGATACTAATTTGGTGAAAGTGCTTTTCTATTCTGATATTATGAATGGAGATATCGTGATGATCATTTGAGTAGTTGAGGCGTAAAAATTTAGCAAACATACTCAAATATTACAAAGTCCTATCTAATATTAGTTAGCACTAGCGGCCCGTCCCGTTTCGCAGGGGTGGACAAAATTCTTTAATTTTTTTCTAATATCAAATATTTTTCCGTTAGCGCCATCTAGCGTCCGGTAGACGAACTACTTGCGGTTAACGAGTTGCTATGGTAACGCATATACAATGGAAAAAGAGCGGGAAAAGAGCGGACAGACAAACAACAAGTTTGTGATCTTAAATTATTGATTAGGATAATAAATAATAATAATAATTTCATTCTCGAGTCAATACAATTCCATATTGAGCATTTAATATAACTTTAATTAAAATACACGAGGTGTACATAAGAATTTGCTAGCACAATTATTGAGGAATGTTATATGCTGTTTGAAATCCTTAAGGATTAGGAAAACCCTTAGATCGTATAATGATTAGGAGCTGTGCAATAAAAGAAAAAAAAATGGTTTGTTTTTTTTGGCGAAATTTGTGTTGTGGCTAATATTGTTGGATTAATTACCACTTAGTGTTTATGAAAATGCACGAGTGTTGACAAGTGAAATAAAACAGTGAGAGTTTAGGGAAAAGGATTACTTTATTATTCATTTATCACCCATTAATCATCTATCATTCATTAATTCTTTGATCGTCATCTTCAGAAAAGACTAAAGATTACCGAAACGAGACTACATAAACTTTGTACCCTTTGCTTCCGTTATGAGAAAACATAACAAAAAAAAAGAAATAGTAGAGCAAATGAGCGATGCGACGCGGCGTGTTGGGGGCCGAGGGCGACAGCACGACACAAAACACACCATTACCGAGAAGAGGCGAACTTTAATTGTGCTTCGTAAGTCCTACGTTGGGAGACCTTGTACCGAGTAGAAACTCGGCAAGGGCTGAGCTATGTGTAATTACATAAATAGTTATACATTTAATTGTTTTCTTGTACTAAGGAGTATAAGAAAAAATACCTTATCAATACTATCGTTCGAATTTAAATAAAACAACGCTTTTTACAGATTTTGAGCATAATTTATTTTATATTCAATCCTGACGTTTCGACTTCTTTACAGGAGCCGTGATCACCGGGTGATCGTCAGGATTAAATATAAAATAAATTATGCGTGAAATCCGTAAAAAAGTTGTTTTATTCAAATGTACAATGTGTATGTACAATGTAAAACTAAATATAGTTAGAATTATTGATTAAAATCGGATATTGTTAAGGTCTGTAGTGTTTCTGTCCCTGTTTGTGTCTTTTGGGCATTCCTAGGCTGTAGGATTCTTACCGGGGAGGCGCCTAACGCGTCGGGTGCATGTGGGAAGTGCACCATGACAGCTGGCCCATGCATCACCACCAGCTCACTGCTGGGCAGAACCAGGCGACGATGCCACTCGCCTGTAGTCACACCACGACGGTATTCTTCCTACAGGAAGGGATTCCACGTCACAATAAGTTTTGCGATACAGAAATAGAAATAATTTATTTGCATATAAATGAGGTGGTACAGTCCCCGGCAAATAAGTTGAACATGATATTGAAATCACGTGACATGCGCAGTAGCAAGTTTAGGTACATTATTCACTACTGCGCAGGTCACGTGATTTCAAAATCATGTTCAACTTATTTGCCGGGGACAATACACTGGAGATCTTAATTAAATAATAGGGTAAGCTCATTTAGCCATCTACAATAGCATGCAAAAAATTAATGTCAGAATTACATAATGTCACATTAAATTAATATTTTAGAAAAATTAATAAAAAAAAAACTAGCATCGTATTTGGATATTTGTTTAAGAAATTCTACATTCTCCTGTATACATGTATATAAAAAAATAAATAGATAATAGACAACAACACATAGATATATATTTTTTTTGTATTTCTTACATTCACTCCAATTAGCCTTACCCAAAGTAAGCACTGTAAGGCTTGTGTTATGGATACTAGGGTAACGGATAGATATACATATATAATACATATAAATATGTACTATAGAGGTATCGCGCGCCTTACCACTTTGTAGAAATATTCATTGGAACTGATCGCATCGGACACGCCCACACGACCCCTAATTGGCTTCGTATTTTACTACGATTTATACTACGGCAGAACATAAACAACTAGTTTTAAAATCGGCCTTGATGTCAGTACTGTCAATTTGCTCTCACTTGCTTGTTTGCGCACGCGCGCCATTGTTGAATGAATGGAGTGGGGCGTGGCCTGAAGCGATAGGCATCGTGCAGTATGCTAGCGACTTTCGACTTAGGACTGGTAAGGCGCCAGGGGCCTCGATAGTATATATAAATATCCATGACTCAAACCCAGGACCGTTGTCGGTGCGAAAGGCAGGATTGCTACCGTTGCAAAAACGGTCGTATGGGAATGGATAACGTTACAATGTGTTTTGAAAAGCAATGCACGGTATTTGCATAGTTGTTTAAATAAGTCTAGATTCTTATATGTATATAAATAATTAAATATTAGCCAATAACATATGGATCAAGTATCGATATAGAATAATTATTTAACCCTTTGAGTCCTAGTAGCTTCGCACTGGAACCACCTATTTATAAACTAGGTCTGCAATGCATGCTGCTGTTTGCAAATACTACGCAAGCGAAGCACTAGCTGAAACCTTTATACGGTAGATAGATCGCAGCTGCGTTCGAACCGAAAATCTTTATATATATAATTCTTCTGTGAGTGTGTATGTCACTGAACTCCTCCTAAACGGCTGGACCGACCTTTTGTGTGTTCAAGGGGATCTGAGAATGGTTTAGATTCACAAAACAGTCCGGCAGATGACGCTGCAGTCGGCACAGCAACGCGTGGCCGGGTCAACTAGTATTCTTATATAATCATAGAAAGAGTGCTATCACATTTGTAGATTTGAGTGTTAGACAACTGCAGACAACTTTGTCCATTTTTTGAACTTTTTTTCAATGGTTTTGAATTAGATTTTTGAAGGGTGATTATTTTTCGATGGTATGTCCGATTTCAAAACTTTTTTTTGCACATTAGTCACGACCACGATGTGAGTTTTGGCGCCAAATTTCATCAATGTAGTATCAGCGGTTTGGCTGTGACCAGCTTTTGAATTTTTCTTTCGGTGATTATTCCTCCATGGTAAAGTCTATTTTTTTTTTACAGAGCCTATGTCAGTCAGGTTATAATCATGTGTGTTCATGCCAAAATTCGTTCGAATCGGTTAAACCGTTAAGTAGCAGGAGGGAGACAAGCGAAATTTGTGAGTTGCCTAAAAGAGAGTTTCACTCTTTCAGAGCTTCACTCAATAATTATTTAACCCTTCGAGTCCTAGTAGCTACACACTGGAACCACCTATTTGTAAATTATTTCCTAGCGTCCTAGTTTACACAACTTGGAACCACCAGCGTGAGTCATGCGTTAAGACATGTTACAACACGAAAATTATTGAAATTTACGCACATCGGTTATTATCTTTGCAGCCTCAGGCGTATAAACAAGTGTCGTAGTGGTTCTAGACAGTGAATTTCATAGATATTAAGTAATATTTTTTGTAACTGTTAAAATAGGAACGTATTTTATGTTTGTGTTCTGTGTTCCCTTTAAAAGTATTTGTGTTCTGTGCTCTCTACCTTCTTCCTTCCGCCGACGCTACACAATATGGCAGCCGACATGCATTGTGATGTAATTATTTAATTCTATATTCTTGTAAGTGAACATTAAAAGTGATTTGTCAGCTCAGAGACCATTTCATTATTCCACAAATTCCAACAGTAGAGCGTGGTTTCGATCCACGGACCTCTATCCAGAAACTCCAACAGTACAGACTCAAAGGGTTAAAAATAGTTCTTTTCCTGTAAAATTTTTCAAAAGCTTTTTAGTTATCACGACTAAAGTTTATCGAAAATATGTAATATGTTTAAAATAAATAACGTTTTTTTTTAATAATTAAATCTGTATTTATTTAAATAACTAAAACACGATAAAACAAAAAAAAATATTTTTTTTTTTTATATATTTTATGCATTTTCAATGCGATCTTATAAGATATTATTATTCCAAAGGTTGCGGGTTCGATTCCCGCCTGAGAATTCACTTGTGACCCGAGTCGATTTTTTCTAGTATTTTTCTATTATAATAATTTATCAAAAATATAAGGTTAATTTGTAGTGTTATTAAACGATTCAAAAACAGGTACTTATTAAAATGAGATATTGTATGGCGTAAAGTACATGACTAACCTCCAATTTCTCAGCGACGGCTTCAGTGTAAGGCACATATCTCGCATCTGTAGTTCCTTTGTAAAACCAGCTACATCTGAAAAATGGACATTGTATATAAATTTCTATCGGACTCATGATTCCGTGGTACACTGTTTTTCCTTCATAAGTCCGTGTACTTTCGGGAATACACGGGCATACCCTGGTTCCTGTTTATATTTAGTTATTTTTTATTCATCATTAATGAAACCTACCACAAATAATGAACGAAAAATATCAATACGCATGTGGACATTATGGCGCATCCGAAACTTTTGTATGGGGACTATTAACGTGTTATACTTTGTCCAATGTAGGATGATACTTTTGACAGTTGACACCTATATTGAGGGTATAAAGTTGCTATTGCAATGTCAAGTCAAACATAAGGAAACAAATGCAACCTTAGTACTCAGCAATAAGGAGGTGACACCTGTCAAAAGTATCATCCTACATTGGACAAATTATAATGTGTTAACCGAAGAGCTTGTATGGAAGATCTGATGAGAATTGACAAAGCGAGAAATGTAATCGTGGTAAGAGAAAGTCTATGATTTCTGCCTATCCCTACGGAAATATGTATGTATATACCTTCTGACATTTGTCGGTTTATCAGCCCAGTAGACGGCAGTCCTTAATCTAGCGATGATGTTGACGTCGAACCTGCCACCGTCTGTTGCAACTACAGTGCACTCGTCTAGGTCAGCTGATAAAAAAGAATTATAAACGTAGACACAAATAATCAATAAATCTTTTTATGCATTCGAGATACAGTCTCTAATCTGTTGGTAAGAAAAGTTGAAAGCTATGTTAGTATGTATATGATATTTTAAGCTGCGAATTGACGATCAGTTTTTTGCTTCAGTTAAACTGACGTACATCCAAAATTTGATCGTGGGTGTCGAATCATCACTCCAGAGTTTTAACTGACGACGCGCCACGTATTTCCGAGACTATCAGAAATCCAACTCGGCGTGTCGCGTCAAACTGATCGGGAGTGTGTGGTCGTCAATCCAACACAAACAGGTATTACACATCTTAACAGCCCGGCTGATTTAAAACTGAAGAGCCGGAGTGACGCCAGTGAATGCGGAAATCGAGTTGGCCTAAAACCATTTGGAGTGACGCCACAGTTTTACGTCTGGACTGACGCGAAAAACTGATCGTCAATGCCTACTTTTACTCTCTATTATCAAATCAAATTTGCCAATATATATACAAAACTAAATTATTAAAAATTAAATTAAATATAAAAAAAATCAAATTTGCCAATATATATACAAAACTAAATTATTAAAAATTAAATTAAATATAAATCAAATTAAAAAATACAACAATTAAAATCAAATTACTAAATTTGAAATTAAAATAATAGAATATTAATATCTCTGACATTCACTCCAATAAGCCTTGCCCTAAACTAGGGTAACGAATAGATATACATATATTAGGAATAGGAACAGTCTTCACGAAAACATCAAAAAATCTTTTACTTTCAGTAGGCAAGTTAATATCTCCTATAAAAAGTTGTCTCGTAAAGAATGGAATGCTTTTGGCATTGAGTATTTTGCTTGCTTGTCCAATTTCATACTAATCGGTAACCCTTGTTAAGATTTTTTTATTTGGCAGAATATTGTAAGGCATAATTTTTAAAGGCACGACTGGATATAACACGTTATTAACATTTTAACCCTTCAGGCATTTCATTTTTACTGGCGCCTTGTATTGTGTAAGTTTTATGAATAACTAAAATAAATGTCGCCACAATACTTACGACTGACGAAAGCATCTTCGAGAGCCCTATTATCGGTCGCCGAGAAGCCCCGCCATATCGATTTTCCTTCGAAGTCAACACGATAGAACCAGTGGTGTTTAACTGGCGAGTATTCCGTAGAAGCTCGACTCTGAAACGCGCAATACATATTTTCTGTTAACCTCTATTTATACAAAATGTAAAAAAGATGGCCACGTGGTCGTCAGCCAGTTGGCCGTCTTAGGTACTGCTGGGGGGAGAAGGTTGGAAGGGACTTGCACGAGATCCACGCAGATGACTGGCAGGAGATGACACATGACAGATCCAGGTGGAAGCTCTTATTATCGGAGGCCAAAACTGTGCTATTGTAGGCGCTGTGCACATGACAGACCCAGGTGGAAGCTCTTATTAGCTCTAGACGCTGTGCTAACTTAATTAGTTAATTCTATCTATACGAATGGAAAAAAATATAGTGACAGGGGAAGTCGACGGTAAAAGGTTAAAAGGTCGCAGGCCAATGCGCTGGTCAGATAAGATTCGCAACACTTTCGGTAGTTCAGTTTACGACGCGTTTCATAATGCCGCTGACAAGAAAATGGAGAAACGTCACCAAAGATTTTTAATTGTTTTATTGTATCTAAAACTCTAATATTAAATTATAATACTTATGGACTAGACTCTTTCCAATGATATAAAGACTTTTCGTAATCTGAAGTCTTTTGGATAATTGGGCGATTTGGTAAAATCAAACAAATTATTTTTTACAACATCTTTTGGAAGAAAACATAACTCAAAGTGAGTAAGATGAGTGAATGAAGACTCACACTTTATTCTGATAGATTATTTCTATGGATACGAGGCCCTAGTGCTGATTGGTGGGCATTTACGAATGCAGTTGTACCCGGGACCAATTACAACGGCCTCAAAAATGAGGGAGTAAAGCTCAGACAAGTTTGATGGCACAATGGTCAACGTGTCTTGCCTGCGATTGATGATGTCAAAGAATCGTTGCGAAAGATGTACATGAGATTAATAACCGAAAAAGTTTAGGAGATTTCATGCTAATCCAAACAACATCGTTTGTAAAAATATTGAAAAGAACGGGCCCCAAATGTGGGCCTTGTGGTACCCCTGAACAGATACTTGCTCTAAACCGTTGACAACATATATGTTTATCAAGAAATGACATGACTCTGTCACTGTAAGCGAAGTATTTGTATATACAGCTGACATTTAGCATAAAAAAACAAAAGGCACAAATAAAATGACAATGAATGAGTCATATTGAGACTAATTTCAAAATCTTTGTTCGAAAATAATGATCGACTGGTGGCTGAAGATGGAAATCTTTTTATAGTAGATTATTTATTCAAAAGCCACAACTCATTTTAATGATTTCTCAGATACAGCGTGGATATTTAAGCAATTTTTAACCAAAATTATCGATCAATAATAAACATCAATAATTAACCCGCGCCAAAAATACAAAAATACATAAAAATATATAAAAAACGCGCCATTTGTTTTTTTTTTACATTAACCATTTTTTTTTATATAAATCGCTTTGATATTTAAATAAATCTTTATAGAGTTATCTCTTTGGTACTCTTAGGTAGTAGTCTCTTTGGTAGTCGAATGAGTTGTTTGCATTTTTTAAATTCCGCGTTACATACGAGTTTTTATAATTATACATAAGAACTGGCAACAATATTTAAAAAGTAATTCCAACATTTGAAAATTGAATATTTTTATTTAATTTTGTTTTACCAGGGCGATCGCAACAACGTAAAAAAAGAAAACTGATACATTCAAAATTACAAAAACGCAATTTATGTTTTTTTTAAACAAAAAAGGACAAATAGGGCATTATTTAATATTTAAAAAAGTGTAATATAGAACTCTCTAAATATTCTTTATGTTCCATGAAGCTATTCTTACTTTTACTCATCAGTGTATATAAAATAACACAAGGCAATTATAATATATTTGCCACTGATTTAGAAAATGCTAACATTTTAGATTTGCACACTATATATTTACTAGAATTCTGCTAAATGAAAATAGGAATATTTTTACTAAGTAAAAAATAGTTTTCCATACCTCAGTAGCAGCAGAGACTCCTTCGCTCTCTTCATTTAATGGATTTCCGAAACTAACTGTAACTTCTCTTCTCCTATCTTCACTCCTTTGATCCATATCTGGCTTTTTATCTGTTTTATTATCTGTATTATGACTATCACTATCTATTATCTTTTTAACTTTAAAATCTGAATCGAACGCAACCTTGTTTAGTGTTATAACGCGTCGAAAAAAATCATTGTTACAGCAGTATTTGCATTTACTCACAACCGTCAATATTTTTGTGTCGTCACACATCACGCATTCCTCTATTTCTTTTTTATCTAAACTATCTTTATCTAGCTTTTTATAAGTAGGTTCACCAATAGTCAGTTCGCTTTTTAATTCAGTGTCATTGTCATATTCCACCGTGAAATAATTAACAGTTTTGATTTGATCTTTAGGAGAAACAGTTATATTCCGATTTGCAGCCAAATCGTTCATCAATGTTAAATTAGCTAAATAAACATCTGTTGGAATGTTTTGAAGATTTACTTTTGGATCTACAATATTTTTATTGTCATGGTTATTTGTGTCATTGGAGCCTTTATTAGCATGTCTGTAATGGTTTTGACTTTGGCTCAACTCAAAAAAAGACTTTCCGTGATCCGTTTTAGCTGGAGAAGTGAAATAACTAGCTAATCTATTGAAATTGTTGTCAGTTGTCTCATTAGGTGTTTCGTCTTTAGATGAAAAGAAACTTATCGGATCTGCCAATTTTTCTACCTTAGGAGGCTCTACCTTTGCTTCTATCTTAAATGCAGATGCTGTTGGTTCACTATCAATTTTGGTAAATAGAGATGATGCTATATTATCTCCAGAATCAAGCTTTTGGCCGAAAACGCTAGAAAATTCAGGCAACTTTGTTATAACTGGTAAATGTTCTTTAGCTTTTGTCTCTGGTTCTGATTGTTTCGAATTTGGTACATCAGGCTGCGGTATCTCTTGTGTCCTAGTAGTGAACAACATTTTGGAAGTCACTGTTACATCTTGAGGTTTGTTTGAAACCATGCTATATGTTGTAGTGGCAACTGGCCTAGTCTGTGTTGATGTGTCAGGAATGTATGGAACATTATCATCTTTGTCACTTTTGTTGTCTTGATTACGCGATGATAGTTCATTCATTCTTCTTTTATATTCCTCTTCGAAACCAGGTGGGATTCGTATTGGAACGTTAGGTGAATCGACACGAAATAGACCAGATGGAGAAGAAATTGAGTTTCTGTAGTGTGTTTCAGCAGCATAGTTGCCAGTGTCGAAATAAGAAGCAATAGTGATTGCTGGACTTGTCATTTCAAAGAGTCGAGTTTTCTGTAAACTGAAAATGTCGTCACATTTATCCACAGCTTCCTCCATCTTTTTAAATCTCTCTACCCTGTTAGTAAAAGTATCTACATCTTGAGCAAGATCTTCTGAACTTTTCTCTCTTTCTTTGTACTCAATTTTATCGTCGTCTGTTTCAGAAGGTTCTATAACGAACTCTTCGTAAATCGGAAAATCTTTTTTCGCGTCTTGTTCGATTGAATGCACATCTAATCCACCTGTTTCATCAGATTTTGTGTCATCATCTTCGGCAGGTGGAGCTGTTGGTATGCTCATTTGTCGCGGAACATAAAGTGACGTATCTTCATGAGAGTTTTTGAATTCTACTTTCAGTTCATCACTCGCATTATTAGGTATGTCTTCAAAGAATAGCGAATTATTACTAAAGAAGCTAATGGTATTAGGGTCTAGTTGGAAATCATAATCGTGGTCTAAAAGGCCTTCAGGAGGATGAAACGGAACGTCACTTGAAGCATCCCAGCCATAATTCAAAGCACTGATATTTCCAACATTATTTTCATCATCCAATAGTTCTGTGGCCGACTGTACCTGAATTGTTTCGATTGTCTCTTCAGTGATGTGAGATATTTCAGCACATTGTTTCGATTCAAAAGAACTTTCTTCATCAGTGGAAGTACTTTCAGTGAGTGGGGCTATAACTGGATTCAAAAGCTGAATGGGTGCCGTAATATTTTCGATTAACTGACTAGTTAAATCGTCTGCGTCTTCTTTGCCATCGAGTACATTCACCTCTCTACATGTTTCACAAATTTTTAAATCAGATGTAACATCACTTTTATCTATTGTTTGAATGTCATTTTTATTCTCATAATCAACTTTAGTTTCTTGCTCAGCTCCGAGCAGGCGAGCGCTGTCTATTTCACTTTTATTATCAGATATTGGGCCAGATGCAGCAGCGACTTCAAGAATATTAGGTAAACCAAATAATGGCACAGTTACGGGATCTATGCAAGGGATATCCTTAATAATATTTTCTTTTTTCAATGCATCTTTATAATCATTCCCACTTTGAAAATAAGAACTCCCATAACCTCCAATATCTGCATCATTTTGATTTGAGTCAAATAAAGTTGAACTGTGCAAATATCCAGTGTTTTTGTTAGCTTCAGAAGGGAAATTGGTGAAAAAGTTTTCGATGTTTGTTGAGCTTTGTATTACATCATTTGTCTTTTCATCTAATTGAGAAGGAACATCTGACTCTTTTGTAAATATTTCAGAACCAACATTTCCAGGCAAGCCATTTTTCTCTAGCAAGATATTTTCCTCTTTTTCTTGTGCTATTTGGAGATTTTCTAATCTTCTATTTAAATCATCGGTGTGAATTGGTTGTGACAAATCGAAGTGTCGTTTATTGTCAAAGAAAGCTGCTGTGTCTTCTTGTCCGAAAAATTCTGTGTTTTTAACATTTTCATTTTGAGTTCCACTTTTACACTCATACTTAAATAAAGATGCAACATTTCCCCTGTTTTCATCGCCAACAGAGGGTATGACAAATGCTGATTCAGGAGTAGTCACTAAAATTTCTTTGTTTGCAAGTTTGTAAAACCCGGTGGTAGAACCAACCACTCCTTGAACGCCACTTTCTAAAACGGTATTGTCTGGTTTCTGAGTGGAAATATAGGTATTTATTGAGTCAGCTTCATGTTTCTGAGTTTGCATTTGACTGATTGTTTCACTTCGTTGTATCTGCATATTAGCAGAATCTGCTGGCTCGTTAACATTAAAGGGTAAATCGTAATTATGTGCTGTTAATGAGGTTTGATCGTAGCCAGTATATAAACTGGGTGTTGCATAAGTTTGGACCTGACCCCTAAAGTCATAAGATGGGTTCTGATAATATTGGTTAGTTTCTCCATAATTATAAGATTGGTTATATTGTCCGTAACTTTGATTGTGTGCCGTATTTGTGGGCTCTACATTTGGAACAAAAACTTCTAAATTACTTTCCTGGTGGAGATTATATCCATACGCATTAGCACTATCACTATATGGGCCCTGTGTATTAGCTTGTTCAATTTTAGTGTCATTATATTCTGGGTCAAAGAACGTTGTTACGGTATTTTGGATCTTATTGATATCTAAGGAACTCAGTTTAGATTTCAAAGACCCTATAATTCCGAAACCTTTCGCTTCCTGCTTCGGAGGCTCAAAATTATCCGTAGTTTGCCTGCTCATATCGAAAGCAGTACTGTAATCTGATCCCATATAATTTTGTGTCTGTGGTATATTATAATCCATTTGGGAGTACGGAGCTGAAGAAATGGTTTGTTCAGGAATTACTGCAGGATTAAGATTTAGAGTAGGTAGTTTAGGAGTTTCTATTGTTTCTGGTGTAAATAAAGACCCTTGGAATGAACTAGATTCTGCAGTAGGTATAATCGGTTTAACATTATTGCTGATAGCTCCTATACCCTCAATGGGCCCAGAATAATACTGAGGTCTTTTCTTATGCATTCTATAGTTAATGCCTCCAGATAATTTCGGCGGTTCCGGGACAGTTCTAATAGCTTCTGATGTAGTATTTTGTTCAAAACCTTGTTTTGATATACTGTGCTGTGAAACTTCTTGCGATTCTACAGCAGCTTGAGTAGAGTTAGGATCAAGAAATATTGAAGAGGTCGGCACTTGAGCAATGTTTAACGGATTCGTTGTATCAGGAGCAAAGTGTTGAGAGTTCTCCGATGATGGCAGTGATGAATCTATTAAGCTACTTGGGTTGAAAAACATGGGCGTGGCTGCTGCAATTTCGGACTGTGAAATAGTTGGTGGTGGAAACAAAGGCACATTTGAGGCTGATTGATTATTTACAGACGATTCCGATGTCAAATTTGGTTTGAACAATGATGGAACTGATGTAGGCGGTGATATATTTACTGACGATGTATTTGAAGTCATCAGTAAAGGAGGGTGGCTGATAGGTTTGATGTCTGGTGTATGTGACAGTATACTTTTATCTGTTGCTAATGAAGTGGCATTAACTTGCACGAAAGCTGAACCAGTAGAAGCTTGTGGAATGTCATTGCTTATTGTCTGTGATATCACGTCCTTGGGAATAGATGCGTTTGTTGATATTAAGCCTGGTGTTTCCGAAGGATACTCTGATATCGGTGTAGGTACAAATATATTTTCATTCGATAACAAAGTTGGTGGTAATGTTTGCGTTTTTATAACGGGTTGATAAGAGCCTATCCTCCTGGCGACTGATGGTGGTAGAACCGATTTTACATTCACTTGACTGTCCTTCTTCGGCACATTCGAAAACATAGGTGGCGGTGGTATTATAGAAGCATTATTTGAACTGTGAATTTGCTGATCTAAATTCTGATCGAC
Organism: Calamotropha paludella; assembly: GCA_927399485.1. Taxonomy (NCBI): domain Eukaryota; kingdom Metazoa; phylum Arthropoda; class Insecta; order Lepidoptera; family Crambidae; genus Calamotropha; species Calamotropha paludella. Next base: position 10,170,936 of record OV656829.1, on the reverse strand, counting down.
TGTAGAGAATAAATTATTACTTCTTGTCCCAAAGACATTTGTTTCGACAACTCTAGGTGGGTTTACTTCAGTTGTAGCTGGAGTGAAAATGTTATATTCTGTTTGGGATTTTTGCGCATTTATTGTTTGAGTATTTTCAGGTACAGCTGGCGGTTTTAATAAATTATATTCATTTGCATACGAAGTATTTAAAACTGTCTGACTATTGTCAATGTTCGTTTGAGAAGGTTGTTGATTTAAATTGTCTACATTATCTTTTCTATCATTAACAACGTTTATATTTGATTGACTTGGAAATAAATTAGTTATATTATCTGTCCTTTTACTGTTATCACTGATATTTGTTAACGATTGCTGAGTAATGAAATTTGTAGAATAGTCTTGTGTGCATTGAAATGGCATAGAATCCGATGGAGGGTTGTATGGGATGTTTGTTGAACTGAGTCCTGGGATCTGAGCGTAAGTTTTCTTTTTGGTTGTGATCCGATAATTGGTTGTTCCTGTAACAAATGATAATTCATCTTAATATATACCTTGGTCAGATGTGATGGGGGAGAAAAGAACATTGCGTTTAACGTTTACGTTACTACGCCTTTAAACCATGCAAAGCATATTCAATGAACCAAGTAGCTATACTGCGATATCTGTGTAAATCGACAATTATTGGAACCAACCAGACCAGCTGACGGCGGACCGGTTTAGATAAATGTAGTTCTAGTTGCTTAACATATTATTAGTAATGCAGGATATGCTTTAATTTATTAACTTTTGAAACAAAAGTTAATTTCTGAAAAGATCGAGTCTTTCCTATAGCATGAGTACTCATCAAAGTATACGTATAAAATGCATCTGCACTATAATAAGTAATGGGTAAATTACACACAATTATAAATATTTTCAAATTCAGATAGATAAAACAATTTAATACGCAATTTTTATTTTTTAATTGATATTTATTAGATCGTAATCACTTATGAAAGGTTTGTTTTTTGACGTTATACTTCTTTAGGCGCGTTATGAAAAAATGATGAGAGTGAAATTTTAAGATGCGCGCGCAACACTGCGACATAAAATTATCATGTTGAAGTTGGCCGCAAAAGCGACATAGAATAAACCAGCAGGATGAAGTTGGCCGCCAATTGGCTGAAATTTTCGTAAGAACTGATAACTATATTCAAGGTATTTACTCAAATATTTATTAATGTGTGTGATTTTAAATTATATACGGTGGATAACAATAATTTAAATAATTATATAATAACAATATAACTATTTTATTTAAAAGTGGTTTTTATTTTATAAACTTTTTAAGTGCGTTTATTGATTTGAGTTTAACTGTCGGTATGTATTCTTTTTATTTGTTTATAATATAAATTTACATTAGTATTGGTAACTTTTGATGCTTCTTACTGATCACTTTATAATTTATAAATTTATCTTTCTTTTCACAAACAAAGAGTACTGGCACACGGGAGGAAATTTTGAGTTATCTTTGTTTAGTTACGCTAAAGAAGTATAACTTCTTACGTGCTTACATAAGCACATACAACGGATTTTTAAGAATATTAATAATGCATGAAAAACATTATTAATACTGTTGACCCCTCGTGTGAAGCTAAAAGATTGTGTAACGAGTGGGTCCACGCCAATAGTACATCGGCGAGAATAAAACTCGGACCACTTGGATTAAATCTGACATCACATCCATAAATAACTACTCAAAAATAGGCAATTGATGTAGTTATTGGGGAAATTATTAAATTTACTCCTTTCCATGATCTTATATTTTTAAAGTAATTATTCCTTGTTGAATGTTGGCAATGTCATTACAATCTTATGTTGGTACTCCGAAGCTTTATTATCTTTAATTTTTTTCTGTAGTTCAGTTATGGCTGACTGTATATAGTAAACGCTTAATCTTAAAATAAAATCTATTGATTTCTACATGAGAACTGTGTTCTTCATTTTTAAGATTACGAAACACTTCAGTTAATTAAACATATACATATTACTATTTTACCGCTAAAGAGTGGAACTCTTTGGCTGAATTTGTTTCCTGATAAATAAAATTAAGGGGTCTTCAAGTCACGAGTGGATAGGTATCTTCCAGGCAGGCGCGTCACATCCTAAATTGCATCGTCGCTTACCATCAAGTAAGATAGCGATCAAGAGCTAACCTGTTCATGGTAAAAAAAACCTAGCTTTGAACAGCTTTGAATCGAGCGGACCTAGTGATAATCTACGATCTACATTGTTAAAAGACTTTGTAGGACGCGGGAAACATTACTTTAGGGATTTTAGTGTTCTTGTCAAAACTTGTGATATTAGTGTGTAATAATGGTGGATTATTAACCACAAAGTGTTTGTGAACATACACGAGTGTTGGCAAGTGAAAAAAAACAGCAGTTGTCTTTTCTTACTCTATCAAGAAGTCCACGGGAAGTTTCAGGAAAACCCCATACTTTTAATGAAACCTTGGGATAGGGGTTGTTAACATAGACGGGTCTGCCTTGGGCGGACATCCACCGGTGGCAGCGGTAGTGTCCGCAAGGGCCCATGACCTCACCAGGTGTCACTGCATCGTCGAGATACTCCTCATCAGACGATGACCAGCTGTACGACAGTTCAGTGACACCAAGGTGATTGAAGGGATGTAGTGGAGTTTTTAGTGGGTAGGCCCCTGCACACCAATCTGACGAGCTTTTATCGTCAGATAGGTCTGCAGGGGAGAGTCCCACATAACTTCCGCTGCACTCCCAGTGGCGGAAGTATTCGCAAAGCATTATCTCCACTAATCAAAAAAAAAAAAAAAAAAGGGGTTGCTGGGAATAGCTCTACTCTTCCAATTAAAAAAACTCACACTTAGGTCATCAAAAATATTTAATAAATTTTACGTGTTTCACAATGACAATTCTCATGACAACGATTGACAGCAAAGAACAAGGAATTAAGAAATAATATAAATACAAAAATAATAGACAAAGGAGGCTTTGGTTCTCAACAAGGGTACTTCATTTATCAATCACTGATCATCTGTCATCATCTGCCATTTAAGAATCAGCTCTTATCATCATCTTATTAAGGAAAGAAATTACTGAATATCAAGACATGGCTTAAAAGGCACGCATCCAAGTCACAAAATCTTAATAAAAAAAAGCATTAAGCAACACAGTAAATGTGCAAATATTTACTATAAGCGTGTAAACTGTCATAATTTATGGACGAGAACCAACATTCGTTGCGCTCATCCTTGAACTAAAGATTTATAAAGATAACTGGGGTCACCATAAACACGGTGCTAAAGGGACAGACGTGAGCGAAAATAATCAAGATAAAAGATCGCCTTGACAACATTACATTTGCCGACACCTTGTTTTTATTGAGTCGTTTAAAAGCACAGTAAAAAATAAGTTTCCTTATTGTTTTATACAATGTGTCCCGTCACCAGTGTCGGAGCCTTTAATGGTGTGAAATATGGCATTTTTTATCGACAAATTGCCCCTCAAATTTGGTTTTTCTCAAAAAAAGCGCAATAATTAAAAAATACACAAAAAAGAATCTATTTGTTTTTCTTTAATTATATTTTTCTACATTTTATTCAATGACAATTGAAACATGATGGCTGTGTAACTGTTGTCTATATGTTTAGCTATAAAATGACACATTTTTAATGTTGATAGGACATTTACATGAGTAGTGGTGGTCGAATTAGTATGAGAGCCCAGATCTTGGTTACCAAGAAAACAAAATGGTAAGAGAAAAACAAAATTTGAGGGGCAATTTGTCGATAAAAAATTCCATATTTCACACCATTAAAGGCTCCGACACTGGTGACGGGACACTTTGTATAATTCTAGCTGACACGACCACGTATTGCTGTGGTTCGGTTATTATTATTTGCATATAAAAATATTTTTTGACAATAAATTAAAATGAAACCTATCCTATGTTCTAAGATGGAACAATTACAGCAAAGTGAAAAAAAATCATCAATAACGGTTGAGTAGTTTCGGAGTTCATCGCGGTCAAACACTGTGACAAGGAATTTACATATATATAGATGTTATATTTAATTTTTTTAGATCATCACCGTAATACCTTTATTTCCTTTGCCTCGCCACTTTTAACACAATAATAATTGGAGCTCCCATGGAGCTTCAAAGGCGCAATGTCTGTTACACCATAACTTCCGAGTTCTTTACTGATTTTAATATTTTTGTGTGATATCGAATCAACAGGATAAATTATGACCAGATAATGACGGAGCCCGAATTATATAATAGGTATTACGCTCCGCTCCAATATATGGTTCTAGCGTAGCTTTATGCTTAGCGACTGCATCGCCTAGTTATTATATTTCTCACATTCACACCAATTAGCCTAGCCCAAAGTAAGCACTGGAAGGCTTGTTATGGATACTAGGGTAACGGATATACATGTATATACCATACATAGATATGTAATAAGAAATATATAGAAGCAGCCATAACTCAGGCACAAATTCTCGTTTTCATTACACAAACATCTGCTCATTCCGGGACTCGAACCCATTACAAAAGACTGTATCACTTCCATTGCGTCGAACGGTCATAATAATAACATAAGCCTATTTTTATCAAATTTATAATAAAAACAAAATAAACGTGTTAATATATTTCAGTTATATTGTAAATTGAAGTAAGCAAAAGCAGCTAGAAAAGATATATTCATTACAAGCGGCCGCCCGCGACTTCGTCCGCGTGGAACATTGCAACATTACTTTATTTTTCTGAAATAAAAGTAGCCTAAGTTACTCCTTATTAAATCAGCTACCAGCCAATAAAAGTCCCGTCAAAATCGGTCCAGCCATTTCAGAGATTAGCTGGAACAAACAGACAGACAGACAAAAATTTACAAAAATGTTATTTTGGTGTATGTACCGTATATACACTCGAGAGCAATGAATCCGGGTCACTTAAAGAATGTTAAAAATCTCGGAAACTAAAAATGATAGGTTAATGCAATAAATTGTATTTAATAGACAATGTAATACTCCTTAAATGAAAGTAAAAAAAAATATGAGTCACCATACATTTTATTAACACAAAATTACATAAAGAAAAAAACTGCTGATCTCTCCTTAAAACAAAAATAGGAAACATGAAATGTTTGAACTTTATTACGATTTTCTTGAATTTTAATACTTCGTATTGCCTCCTCGTGCTTCCATTACTGCGTTTACGCGGTTTGGCATGCTGTACACCAAGTTCCTTATACGATTTTGGGGAATATTCTCCCATTCCTCTGTGAGAGCAATTTTGAGCTCACGAAGCGTGATTGGGGGAGGGTTTCGTTGTTTTACGCATCTGCCTAGCTCGTCCCAAGCATGCTCGATCGGGTTGATATCCGGGTTGCGCGCTGGCCACTCCATACGAGTAATGTTCATCTCTTGAAGGTAGTCATTCACAATCCTACCTGTATGAGGTCGGGCATTGTCATGCATAAATATAGCATCCTCACCTAAATTGACCATAAATGGACCAACGTGATCATTGAGGATTTCTTCCACATATCTTACGCTAGTTAAAGAGCCGTTTTCTATGATCACCAGCTCTGTGCGTCTTTCAGAAGAAATTCCGGCCCCACACAAGTACAGACCCACCACCGTAGGCTACTTTTTCTTCGATGCATGCTTGCTTGAATCTTTCCCCTGGTCTTCGATACACTCTGTGTCTTCCATCATGCTTGTAGAGCATAAATTTTGATTCGTCGGAGAACATAACTTTTGACCAATCTTCAATACTCCAATTTACGTGGCTCTGGGCATATCTTAGTCTTGAAATACGATGCCCACGCTCCAGTTTAGGGCCGTTTGCAGGTCTAAGGGGTTTTAAGTTAGATACAGCAAGCCGACGTCTTACTGTCCATGCACTTGGGTTACTTCCTCCGAGGCATCGAAACTGATTGGTGAGTTCAGTTCCTGTGAGAAAGCGATTTCGAAGCATGGTGTTCACCAAGTATCGGTCTTCTCGTGCTGTGGTACACCTGGTTCTGCCCGTTCCTGGTCTGCGTAGTTTAGAACCAGTTTCTTCGTAACGTCGGAGAACTCTTTGTACTGTTGACAGCGACACACCGACAGTCCTGGCTGTATCGCGCTGACTCCGGCCGGTTTCCAGCATTGTAAGTATTCTGGTGCATTCTTCAGGCGTAAGCGACATAATTTCAGCTTGAATAATGAATATAGAGCACTATCAACATGGTTTATGTACCCACATAAATGACAGATTACAAACAAAAGCAAAACCAAATGCTGTAATTTCGTAGTTCCATCTTCGAAAGTGGCCCTTTTTCAAATTTGATTTTTTTATGATATAACTTTACAATAACTAAGAAGTTTTAATACCTTCATTTAAGGAATATTACATTGTCTATTAAATACAATTTATTGCATTAACCTAGCATTTTTAGTTTCCGAGATTTTTAGGATTCTTTAAGTGACCCGGATTCATTGCTCTCGAGTGTATATTCATATGCATGGAGTAAAAAACGGTTATTTCAATATTACAAACAGACACTCGAATTTTATTTATATGTATAGATGTAATATTTTCTCTTTTTATATAAACTTTTTTTAACGAGAAATAAATTCGTTGAACATATAAAAACAAAGTAGATTAGCAGAATATTAAAGTTGTTAATTAGTATTCGTCAAAATTATACGCAAAATATTATAACAAAATAATTTTAGTTTTCAAAGTCACATACAGTCCATTTCATTGAAAAATGGTGAAATGGTTAACAATTCGCATAGTAATTAATGTTTCAAACTGGTTTGATGCGTTAGTTTTATTATTTTTTATTTCATAAGTGCCTTTGAATATTACAATGAATAACACAGTTTTAACGAGTCGGCCAGAAACGCAAATTAATGCAGACCATCAAATAAAATAAGAGATATGATCTGCTGCAATTAATAATTATGGGAAAAATCGTCGGAAAAACGTGGACATCCAAACGCACTGCGGGCTACCACCCTTTCTTGGTTGCTATTCCTACCTGTCGCACCAAGCACTTCAACATCATTTATAATGCGCACAGCTAAGGAGTGGAACTCCCTCCTTGCGTCTGTATTTCCAAGTACTTATAACCCGTCCGTTTTTAAAGCCAGGGTGAATAGGCACCTTCTGGGTTAGCTCGTTCCATCATGAATCCTGTGTTGGCGCCGGGGCTTGATTGCGACCAGGAGGGAACCCCACACAAAATAAAAATAATAAAAATAAGTTGGCCGCCGTAAAATCTTTGGTTGCATAACGTTCTGGAATGGACTGGAGTCACGGGCGCAGCATCACTGATTCACTTCACATAGGACAAGGATGCGTTTTTCAAGAAGAAGAAGAAAAAATATTACAAAATATAAATCTTATCTTTATATATAAAAATTTCCTATCACAATGTTTGACCGCGTTGAACTCCGAAACAGCTCACCTGATTTGGACGATTTTTCTTTTATTCTTCTGGATTCGCTGCGACTTAAGACATAGGATAGGTTCCTTTTAATCTATACTCCAAGAACACAAATTTGTTGTTTGTTCTCTATTTCCCGCTCTTTTGCCATTGTATACACGTTACCATATCAACGCGTTACCGGGTCAGCTAGTTTATAACAAAGCAACGCGCGGGTCAGCCAGGGCCGACTTTAAGCTATTGGAGGCCTTGGGCATATAAGAATAATGGGACTCTATGACAGAACACTTTTTTATAACTAGAATAGACAATGAAAGTAGATAAACAAGATTTCAGATTTTTGTTATTGACAGTCAATAGTTGAAAAGATAAATCTTTAATTTAAATGGGGCAATTCTCACATGTTTAAAATTATCTAAGCATGCTGAAATTCGATAGCCTTATTTTGGGCGAGAGTAGAGTAGCTTCGCATATGCTAAAGCTAATAAGAAAGTCGATAATATAGTCCCTAATGGAAGTTCGATTTACCATAAATAAATTTTATTTTCAGTAATAAATGTCGGTATTGGTTTATTAGGAACTAGGGGGGCCCCTATCGATCGCGGGGCCCTGGGCATTTGCCAAGAGTGCCCAGTGGAAAAGGGGGGTCTGGGGTCAGGTAGTATATATATAAAAATTCCCTGACACAATGTTTGACCGCGACGAGCTCCAAAACAACTCAACCGATTGCAATGTTTTTTTTTCTACATTTTGCTGGATTCGTTCCGACTAAGAAATAGGATAGCTTTCTTTTTTTCTATAGAAAATAGGCATGCGCTTGACCACTATCTCGCCTGATGGTAAGCGTCGATGCGATCTAGGATGTGACGCGCTTGCCTATAAGATACCTATTCACTCGTGACTTGAAGACCCCTAAATAGTATTTGTCAGGAAACACAGACTCAGGCAAAGAGTTCCACTCCTTAGCGGTACGTATCATAAAATTGAAACCAAAACGCTTAGTGCGACTCTTTGGTATATCCACCATATAACAGTGTCGCCAATTTGTTAGTCTGGTTGTCCGATGAAAAAATGGGGATGGCGGAACAAGGTTGTGCAATTCAGCTGCACACTCTCCGAAATGTATCCTATAAAATACTGATAGGCTTGCAACCTTCCGCCTATGCTCAAGGCTTATGAGCTTTTTACAGAATATCTTCATTGCCGATGAGTCTCTTGGCCCTCGATGGACTCAAGCGTCTGGAGCTGGATTCGGGCGGAACCGTCCCAAAGATGAGAACAATACTCCATACACGATCGAACTTGTGCTTGGTAAAGGGTGAGCAACTGTTCCGGTGTGAAGTATTTTCTCACCTTCGCCAGACTGCCAAGTTTTTTTGAAGCCACTTGAGCCTTGCTCTCAATGAAAGAGCCAAAATTGAGAGTCGGTGACAAAGACATACCGAGAAGCTCAAGATAGTCAGTGATCGGCACGGATACACCTCGGAAAGTAGGAGTTAAGTTGAAAGGACTCCTTTTAGCGGAGAAAAGACACGCCTGGGTCTTTGACAGATTGAACCCCACTAGATTGGCATCGCCCCATTCAGAAACAACCTGCAGAGATAGGTTCATGCGGCTAACCATCGCATCTCTATGATGCTGGATCTGTTCTTTATTTCTTGTTTGTTAAAGTTATGGGTTAACTGATTCGTATTTGTAAAGACTTTTTTTGGAAACTATCTGATACTTGTTAGTATGTTGTTATTGCCACCAGGGGTCGGTGCAAGGGATACTGCTCGCCCTGGGCCAAAAACATATCAAGAAAAAGAAAGTAGAAAGATAGAGAGACAGATCGACAGGAAAGAAATGGAAACAAGATAGGAACAAAAGAAAGAAATGCAGCTTCACTTGAAGCTAGTTGCTGTTAGATGATTTTATTATTGTTAGAGTATATTAGAATTTTGTTTATTGATTTAAAATTATTTATGAAAAAATTGTGTATAAGTTATTGTAGTGTGCCGTAGTTGATGCGTTCCTCCAGTTTACGAAGGTAACTTTGGCGAAGAGGACATTGGTTCGAGGTGGAAGAATGATTTGTATTTAGATTTTGTTGAGAGTTATTATTGTTATTATTGTTTGCATATTCGCAATTAGTGCATTTAGCCGCTGAAGCGTTATTTTTATTGGGGCAGTCTTTATACTGGTGACTACTGTCAGAGCAGTGGCTGCAATGAGGTTGCTCTGTCGTGCAATGTTTACCTGTATGGCCAAGCTTTTGGCATTTAAAACATTGAAGCAGTGGAGCGTGCTCTTCTACATGGATTCTGCGATGGTCAATGTTGAGTCGTTCAGATAATATGGCATTACGCCAGACGTCAGGTGTAGCTCGGAATATTACGTTATATAATTTTTCGTTGCGGTTCTTTTTCGCTAGACATGCAGTGAGTTCTGCTCCTGGTTTATCTAGAGCGTTTTTGATTGGAGTGTTTTGAGATACAATGAAATCTTTAACTTGGTTGTATTCAATATGTTTGGGAATGCCTTTGAGTATAAACATAGGCTGGAGTAGGTGTGCCATCTCCGCTTTAACATTTTTATTGTTCTTTAAATTATTTATGGTTTCGGTGCATTGTGTATTGGTCTCGAATTGAACTTTTACCTTGTTGTTTGAGATGGCTTGATATTTAGTTGGTGCATAAGGCACGTTTTTAAAACTGTAGTTTTCCTGCCATTTATTGGTAGCTTCTTGACGATTAGAGGCGGTGGGAATAGTGAATATAATGGCGGGTTTAGCGGTTTTTATCAATGGGTGCTATTGGTTTTTCCTTTGTATCGTTGGTACTAGTTTTTGCGGCTGCTGCATATGATTTTATGTTTGTGGTTTTTGAGGGTGTGAGAATATCAAGTTCTTCGCGTATAGACTCTTTTATTATTCCCTTCAAATCGTCTATATTAAATTTGCAGTCATGTTGCGGTAGCGATTCTTGAATTACATTTTTTAGTGTGTTTTTGTCAAAGTTGCATTCATGTTTATACAATGATTTTTGTTTGAGTTTACTAGATAAGTTAGCAAGATTATCCTCAATTTCTTTAGCATTTGCAAATACATTATTGTATACCTCTGCCATACGGTCTCTAACATTTTTGTTCTTGGTGCCATTAAAATTTGAAAGTATGAGTGATAATTCGTGTATAGAATCTCTAATACTTCTCATGCGAGGTATCAGAGAGTCGAATTCGGTTATTTCGGGTTCATATGTTTGTAGGATGTAATCATCCTCGAGATATTGATTGGCTTCTGAGTTGTCGAGTAAAGTTGAGTTAGAAAGGGAAGAATCTCGAGACGAGATGGTGCCGGTAATAGTTGTTTGACTGGCAGGTCGAGGGTTGGTAGTTTTAGGAGTTTGATTTGGGTTTGGGTTGAGACTAGTTGTGGTAGAAGTAGAAGGGGTAGTCATGCTAGTCTTATCGACTGGATTCGTCGCGCCGGAGCGCGTATTATATTTACGCATAGTAGGAGAAGACATAGGCGGAAATTGGAGCGTAAAAGATTTTCTATTTGACATAAAATTATTTTGTTGTCAGTGATTGTAGTATTATACTATGCATGTAGCTGTACAGTAATTTAATATCTAAGGTAAAATATCAATTAGAAGCAATTTTATCAGTGAAAACGAGTTAAAACTAAAGAAAATAAATATTTACTTATAAAGAAATAAAAGACTAAGAAATTTGAGAAAACAATTTTAGTAAGTCAAAATATTATTCGATTTTAATAAATTAAAAACTAACGTACTAATCTTAATAATATCTAAATTAAAATGTGTCAAAAGTAAAGAAAAGGATTAAAATTACAGGTTTATGTGGTTTTGCAACTTAGGCGAATTTGAGTGAAAAAAAGTGAGTTTTGGATCGTCGATAAAAACTTTGTTTATCGTCCGATTTAGTTCCTGCAACAATATATTAAAAAGGTTTGGGTAATTTAATATTTATATTTAAACAAAGTTAGAATAACTTATATAGTTCAGAAAAAATAAGGATTTTAATTTAAGAAAAAATGAAGTGTATTTTTGGTCGATTTTAAGAATTAATTTTTCTAAAACTAAAGTAGATACGTAAAAAAGTTATAAAAATTAAAGTAAGATCTTAATGAGATCTTTAAAATTAAACTATAACTAAAATAATCGGTTGAAACCGAGAGATAAAGTCAACAAAATTATACTCGTAAAAAAATGTAGTAAAAATTATAAAAGTTTTTATTGAATAAAAGAACTTATATCTAACGGAAAAATTACGATGCAATAATATTATGTAAAGGTTAAGTAGAGCTATACAAATATCAAAACAGATAAGAGAAATCTTTTGCGGATCTCGAGATATAAGGTTTTCTGTATTAGTTGAAAATAGGTGTTTTTTGGTCAATTTTCAGGAATTTTTTCCTCTAAAACTATAAGGAATAGAGAAAAAACTTATCTAAATAAAAGCTGGGGTTCAACGAGATCTGCAAAAGGACACAATTAAATAAAAAATTGGATAAAATGGAAAAAAGTTGTGCATGAAAAAGTGGTAAAATTAGGTCTTATTTTTCGAAAAATTGTAAATAAATTTTCAATTAAAAATATGGAAATAATGCCTTAGGGGCCCTGCTAGCTATAATTGAAAACAAAATCAAAATCGGATAAGAAATGAATTTCCTGTGAATTTTTAAAAAATTTGGGGTCGGCTGATTTTGCTCAAAAATCCACCTAGGCTCGGAGGGTCCCATATAAAAGACATCAACGCTCGGCCTGCTGACTCGGCAACATCGACTTTAGTATGGGGAAAAATTTTTGGGAATTTATTTTGGGAAAACTATTGGAGGGATCAATTTGGGGTCAAAGGGGGGTCGATAGAGGAGGTCGAGAGCTATACGTGAGAATTTTTTCGGAAAAGTTGGGTAGTATTTAGTAGCAATTTAAGGGTGGTTGGTTAGGTTCGGTTAGGTTGGTTAAATTCCGCTGGATCTGTTCAGCACTGGCTCGTGCATCAGACATATAGGTCTCTACAACAGTGCTGTCATCTGTGTACCCCAAAATACCGGGCAAAAGCAGGTCATTTATATGCGGCAGAAAAAGAATTGCAGAGAGAACGGAACCCTGAGGGACGCCAGCATTGATAGCCAAATAGTCCGACGAGCTACCGTCAATGACAACTCGTATTGACCGATCTCTCAGGAAGTCCGATATCCAGACACACAAACCAGTGGGAAGACCATATGCCTCATGCCACACCCTATCAAAAGCCTTCGAGATATCAAGAGAGACGGCAACCGCCTTACCATGCCTCTCGATGGCTTCGCTCCATTTTCAAGTGGCGTATGCTAGAAGATCTCCGGCAGACCGGTTCCTGCGAAACCCATATTGCCGGTCACTAAGGAGGTCATTTACTTCTAGATACGACAGGAGCCTGTGGTTCAGTACACGTTCCATTATCGTGCATAGAATGGACGTGACCGAGATGGACCTATAATTGATAGAATCTGCACGACTGCCCTTTTTAGGCACAGGTTGCACGTTGGCCAGCTTCCAGGACTTTGGCACTTGTCCTTTAGCCAAAGATAAACGATATAGGCGTGTCAATAGCGGAGCTAACTCAGGAGCGCAAGTCCTTAGTACTATGGCTGGTATACCATCCGGACAACTGGCTTTATTCACGTCCAGTTCCCGCAATGCGTTTCTGACTTCGGTTTGTCTTATACGAATTTCAGACATAAAAGTCCCACAACTTGACAAACCGGAAGGTACAGCATTGCCAGGATCCATACGCGAACTTTCGGCAAATTAATCGGCCTTTTCCTTGGCCGTGTGTGCCAATGATCCGTCAGGTTTCAGCAAGGGAGGCACTGAAGTACGGCAGCTTTTATTTAAATTTATAATAAAATAACGCGTTGGGCGGGTATGCTAGTAAACATATAAATATTAGATTCTGAATACAAGTTCAGTAACTAAAGCACTTGTTAATTCAGAAAACAACGAAAAAAAACTTCGTTTCCAACATTGACCCGACCGGGAATCAAGCCCGGGACCACGGATTAATGTTACTATTAAAACCTGTATGCTGTACTATAATTAAAAATGGACATGATTTTTTCCTATTACTAGCGGCCCGTCCCGGCTTCGCACGGGTGGACAAAATTCTTTAAATTTTTACTCTTACTAAATATTTTTCCGTTAGCGCCATCGTAACTACGGTACTACGCACTATGGTAACGCGTATACAATGGAAAAAGAGTGGGGAAAAAGAGCGGACAGACAAACACACAAACCACTGTGATCATAGATTATAGATTAAAAATGGGTTCGTTCTTGCTGCCAAGTCCTGGACCAAGACAGGATCTACGAAGAAGCGAGATAATCCAAATGGTGCCAATTCACCTCGATTCTGAAGACCGATCGATTATAAGTAGTCGGCAATATAAAATTATAAAAATATTTGTTACAATCACAACAATAAGCCTAGCCCAAAGTAAGCACTATAAGGCTTGTGTTTTGGATACTAGAGTAACGGATGCACATATACATATGATATATAGATATGTATATATTAATATTTACAGAAATATATATAAATACCCATAACTCCTGTACAAATGCTTTACATCACACAAACATCTGCCCCTTGCGGGATTCGAACCCAGGACCGCCGGTATGAAATGCAGGATCGCTACCGTTGCCTCATAATATAATTTCTATAATAAAGTTATATGTACCGTATATATTTTAATATTTAGTTCTTACCCGCACCGCACCTATCAAATATTTAAATAAAACATGATCTCCTGTAAAAAAGTCAAAACGTCAGTACCGTCCCGTCTTTGTACGGGTAGACAAAATTCTTTAAATTTTTTCCATCATTAAATATTTTCCGTTAGCGCCATCTAGCGTCCGGTAGACGAACTACTTGCGGTTAATGCGTTGCTATGGTAACTTTAATTGATACGATGGAAAAAGAGCGGGAAAAGGAGCGGACAGACAAACACAAACCACTGTGATCTTAGATTACAGATTATGCGCAAAAAACCCGAATATATTGTTTTATTTTAATATAAACTTTAATATTTGTATTGTTTATAGATTGATGGGGTAATAGTACCGATAAAAATAGAATATTTGCAGCACAAAAAAAAGCATTAGAGCCATTTGCGGTATTGCACCTGACGTTTAGTGTAAGCCTTATTTTAAAAGTCTTGGTTTGCTGCCGTTACCATCACTTTATATCTTGGAAGTGTCAAATTTTGTAAGGCAGAATCAAGGATATTTTAAAAAAGCGTCCGATGTAAATTCAAGGCTGAAAAGAAATCCAAACGGACTTGTATGCGCTGATATTCCTACATCAGCCAAATATGGGAAGAGCTGCGTGATGATGTCTATAAAGATTTATAATAATTTACCTAACCACATGAGAGAGCTTCCTTCAGATACAGCATTTAAAACTAAATTATATATTTGGCTAAATGCAAATAATATTTACGACCTAAAGGAATTGTTGACCAGATCGTCGGTCCACCTCGTAGCGAGCCTACCCACTGAGCGTCGTCCGGCACGCGGTCGCCGTTCGAGAACCTTTCCGCCCCAACGGCCATCAGTTCTCCTTGTTATGTGTCCTGCCCATTGCCACTTCAGCTTCGCAATTCGATCTGGTCAAGGTCGCGGGAAAACGCTGGATGCTGGCAGCACAGGACCGATCGTTGTGGAGATCCTTGGGGGAGGCCTATGTCCAGCAGTGGGCGTCGTACGGCTGATATGATGATGATGATGATGAAAGGAATTGTTAGATTTAAAATTTAAATAAAATCAATAGTGCACTGTTTAATGATATTGTACACCTAACAATAGGTTATTTGTGAGGAACCTATTAAATTTGTTAACATCAATTTAAAACCACAATTAAGACAATAAAGAATATTATTATTATTATTATTGAATATTGCAATAACATCGAGATGCATGTCTATTGGCAGTTATGTACAAACGCGTTTACATTTCTGTTCCCACGACACCTCGACCTTAGTATAGCGATGAAGGGCGTCATACTTGTCAGCATTGCATATAATCTTCCTTCCGCTATGATTAGCTGTGTGTAATCATTTGAAGATTCGTCGGATGCTTTGTGTGCGAAAAGAAGGCTATCTTTAAGTATCTTTGGCGGTTGCTTGTTTGTTACAAGAAATAAATCTTATTGGCTCAGATGTCAGGCGGGGTAAGAACCCGCGCCAAAGACATTAACATACCATTTGTGTTCAATGGTATGTGTAGTAATACATAGAACTTATTTATTTATTTACTAGCTTTCCGCCCGCGGCTTCGCCCGCGTGGAATTCGGTTATATTGCGGTATAAAGCACAACTATAAGAAAACTTCTCATTCCCACGGAAAAATCTAAGAAGCGCGATGTAACGCTGGATACAAAAAACACCCAGCGCCATAACTAAATAGCGTAAGCTATCATTCCACTTCTTACGTATTTTAAAAAACACATCGTTACATGTTTTAAAAAACATCCAGCGCCATCTATCGCATACCTCAAGAACTAAATAGCGTTAGCTATCATTCCACTTCTTATGTATTTTAAAAGACACATCGTTACCATGTTTTAAAAAACACCCAGCGCCAACTATCGCATACCTCAAGAACTAAATAACGTAACTAATACTTTACCAATTAGTAATTCGTTGACTTTAGTGATTTCAGGATAAGTAGATGTAAAAAAAACAATTTAGACGATAAAACAAATTGTACGTCATCCCTCGAGAATTCCTCATTTTCGGGGATTCATTATCGTATCATTAAGCTTCTAAATTTACATGTTTATATTCGTTTGCAATATTTTACGTTGTTTTAAACGACACACAGCGCCATCTACAATCCATCCATCAAGCAAACAATATTTTTGTTTTTCCTCGGGAATATCAATTTTTCCGGGATAAAAAGTACCCTATTATTTAATCTTTTATCTTTACATCTGCAAAATTTCAAAGCAATCGGTTCAGTAGTTACGGCGTGAAAGCGGAACAAACAAACAAATAAACAAACTCGCTTTCCGATTTATAATATTAGTAAGGATGTATTGTTCATCAACATAATAAACATTGACAAACGCATTAAATTTAGTTGAGTTTAATGTTATTACAGTTATAGATGACGACAAGAATCATTATTGAAGCAAAATCAAACATTTCAGATTTAATGAAATTAATATGGAAAAATATAATAGTAGTTTATGATACTGTTGCATAATAAGGGTTCTTATAACATGAGTGTGTTTTAAAAAAACGAGCCGTAGGCGAGTTTTTTTATAGCATCACACGAGTGTTATAAGACCAAGTTATGTACAGTGTCATACACTACTTTATCTACTCTCATACTATAATATGTAAAACAATATTGCAAATAAAACGCTGAATATAACAACAAATTTATTTAAATGTCAAATGTTGGCGCCAAGGTGCAAACATCAATTGCGCATGCGTGTTGCGTCGGTCGTCGAGGACTCGTTCATTGAAACCTTTTTAAAGTAGAGGTTCAACCTCCTTGGTCCAGCTGGAGGTTGTATAGGTGTATCGTTATGATAAAAAAGTTATATTATGTTACAGGTGTCCATACAAGACCTGTATCGTAATGAAACTTTTTTTTTATTATTTTTGGCCTGTACGTAATGTTTGTCATAAGCATTTTGTTTTCAGTTTTAGAATCTTTGTATTATAGTATTAGAGTAGATAAACATTGTAATGGAACATCTTTTCCGTTTAGAGTAAAAAAATAACTTGGCGATGCAATCGCTAAGCATAAAGCTACGCTAGCATCATATATTGGAGCGAAAAGTAATACCTAAAAAAAGAAATAAAAATTCCAAGGGAATTTTTGCGAATTTCAAAATTTGGGCTCCGTCACAAACTGGTCCTAAACCTGTTGATTCGATTCCACACAAAAAATATTAAGATCGGTTAATTTTCAATAAAAAGTGATTATTCAAACTTGTGAATGCCATCAGTGAAGATTTCCAAACATCTGTTCTTGGCTAAGCTTTTGAACTTTCTGATGAGACGGTTTGAAAGTGCGTTTTGACCGAGATTGGATCTTCTCCAACAAGTAACAATAAGATTGAACGTCGAAGCGCGAAGGAGTTTTAAGGATGTAGAAAAAAGGTAAAGGTTGTCTGGAAGAGATCGCTCTGAGCGATAAGACCGCCCATTGTAACACTATTTTAAGTTTTCTCTTGTTATCTTATTATTTCAATGTGGTGTTATCAATAAAGTGTTTTGTATTGTATTGTAGAAAAAGTCAGAAAGACTTTTTTGTAGTTCGGGAGCATCAAGGATGCCCTTCGCCAGCTTGTACAGAACAATCATGCATCTTCGATCCGTGGAAGGTTCTGGCGTCAGCGTAAGCTAATTCTTTTGTATTAGAATAAAATGGCTGGCTTTACAGTATTGTGAATGTATAAAATAAAATAAATATGAACGCTTTTGTTTATAGGACAAAAAGCTTTGTGAACGCATATTCGATTAAGTTCAAATAGTAAAAAATATTTTCTTTTTATTGATAAAAAAGCGTGTGCGCCTCTGGACGCACGATACAAGTGACAACTTAAACTAATCTAAGTTTGACTATTTAATATTGAAATTGTTTAACTTGAGAAAAGCTTAAGTTATTGCTTAAATTTTATTCGTATTTTTAACCCCCGACGCAAAAAGAGGGGTGTTATAACGTTGACGTGTCTGTCTGTCTGTCTGTCTGTGGCATCATAGCTCCCGAACGAATGAACCGATTTCAATTTAGTTTGTTTTTGTATTACAGGTGTTTTACGGGCGAGTGTTCTTAGACATGTTTGATGAAAATCGATTGAGCCGTTTAAAAGTTATGGGGGGTTAAATTGGGGAAGAAAAACCGAATGTCTGCAAATATGCTCAAGTGGGGTCTCAAATGAATTTGAAATCGACAAGAACCTATGTATTTACAACTTAACCAGAGATATTATAAGTATGGACCGCTCCTAATTAATTAGTGTCACATACTGTCCCCGAACGCGAAGTTTTTTTTAAAATATTAATACATACTTATACATATAGGTACTTTAGGATTAATTTTCTTTTATTATTTTTTACTTTTTAAAGGTAGCTTATGTTTTTTGTGTCGGGGGTTTTTAAAATTTTTAATTTAATTTTTTATTTTATACTTTTTAATTTATAATCACTTTCAAAAACGGTGAGTTTTAGGTCATATGCTCACTGTCAGCAGTATATGTCTAACGCACACTAAACACTGAGTAGAGAGAGGGGAAAGCGTCTGTCCGAAATACGGCTAGCGCTGCGGGTTAGAGTGAGAGAGGAGAAGCCTGCCTACCTCTGCCGTATGCGTGAGAGGAAGGGAAGCCAGACAGACTGGCGCCGTAACGCGTTACGTAACGAAGCGGTGTACCTTCCCATAAGAAGTTATCACTTCAAAAATTGTAAATATTTTAATAATTATCAAAGGCAATTTATTTCACTCATATCGCTCTTAAGTCAAAAGTGTTAATTTATGCAAACACAATTATGTAGATTTTTACTAACACATGAAGGTGTTAATATGGTATCCTAACAAATATTAAATTAAAATGTTTACAAACCACGATGGCGTGGAAATAAGCTGTATTAGCAAGACATAAAATTTTAATGCCGTTAAACTAAATATTGTTTTGATTCTCCATATCAATCTTAACGATAACTTCTATACTTGTAACTTGGTTCGAATGCCGGAAGTGGCAGACGTTTGTGTGACAAATACGAGCATTTGTACCTTTTTTCGTTTTCGCAGGAAATGCCTCAGTCATTCGCTCGTGCTGGGAGAGCACGAGACGATATGTGGGAATCTCCTCCATGCCCCTACCCGGCCTAGTGCCCGGTAAAGGCTTGGAGGCCTACCCACTAAAACCTGCGGCGTCCCATAACACATTGGTGGGGGTCGCGTGTTCCTTTATCGGACTCTGCCGCGACCCGGACCAGTGTGGGTCCGCCCCTAACGAGCATTTGTACCTGAGTCATTGGCATTTTATGTATATTTATATAAATATTATATATCTATGTATCATATACGTATGTTTATCCATTACCCTAGAATCTAGAACACAAGCCTTATACTGCTTACTTTGGGCTAGGCTAATGGGTGTAAATAAACTCGGCGTCAAAAAAATCGCACCTTATAAAAATCTTATTCAAAAATTCCTAAACCTTATATAGAGGATAGTGTTAGGTATCATTAGAAAGGTAACAAAAAGGAGCATCAAACAACAATTAAGTGCAATCTTTTTTTTAATTAAAATTATACAAAAAGCATAAAAATTTGAAAAATAATAAAAAATCTTAATTAAGTCCTAATTAATAATCGATAATTTACAAAAAAAATGTACAAAAAGTGTCTTAAAATTAACTCAAAATCTAGTGTTACCCCCCCTTGCCCTGATGACGGCTTCCATACGGTCCCTCATAGACCTCACCAACTTCAGGAGCTCTTCTTGAGGGATAAGACCCCATTCTTCAATCACCGCGGTTTGGAGTTCCTCTAGAGTCGAAGGAGCCGGATCCCGAGATCGAACCTTACGTTTAAGATGGTCCCAGAGGTGCTCTATCGGATTCAGATCAGGACTTCTCGCTGGCCACTGCATCACAGGAATTTGGGACCTCCGCAGGAAGTCGTTCACGATGGCTGCAGTGTGTGCGCGAGCGTTGTCGTGCATTAATGTGAACCCCTCGCCAAAAGATTCGGCAAAAGGGACCACATGCACATCCAGGATCTCTGTGATATAGCGGCGCGCAGTCAGCGACCCTTGTCCGCGAGCACCTCCGGTCCGGGAGACGCAGACCAGGTCGGTTTTGCCGGCAGCCGACATACCGCCCCAGAACATGCAGGATCCGCCTCCATATTCCACCGTCTCCTGGATGCAGGCTTGAGCGAAACGTTCACCCTGCCTCCGGTATACTCTTCTTCGTCGGTCGTTGCAGAAAAGACACACTCGTGTCTCGTCTGAGAAGAGAACAGCTCCCCACTGCTCAATGGTCCAATCGACGTGGTCGCGAGCAAACTGCAAGCGGGCTCGTCGGTGCGCTGCAGTCAATTTTGGACCTGTAGCAGCTCTGCGGGCTGCTATGTTCTTCTCCTTCAGTCTTCTTCTAACCGTGGATACACTCACGGTGCGTCTGCGAACTGCCTGGAGCTCCTGTTGCAGCTGAACAGCGTTTGAGAAGCGATTTCTCAAAGAGTACGACACAACGAACCGGTCGTCTCTTTCCGAAGTGCAGCGACGTCTACCGGACCCATGTCGCCGGATATAGCCACCGGTCTCTAAAAAGCGCTGGTAGACTCTACGAACCGAAAAACGGCTCAGATTCAGTTGCCGGGCGACATCACACTGCCGCACCCCTGCTTGCAGTAGTGCAACCACTTGAGCGGCCTCATCAGCTGTAGTGTCCATTTTCCAGATGTTCTTTCTTCAGTAAAATCAGTGCGTGTGTCCCCTTCAACGGTTTAATAGCGAATGACCCACATTGAACCCGTGTTGACCCCTTTATACCCACAAAGTTAGCGCAACTCGCGACTCTCCCGAGCAGCAAAATTTCCTTAGAATTTTTGTGACCCTTTATTTGTTGCTTTAGGTTTTATTTGATAATGAAAAATAATGTTTTTTTATTAAGTTAATTAAGTAACCTTTTAAATAAAATTATAATTAATACGACTGCATGTGCATATCCAGAGTTAATGCCATTTGAACGTGATTTTCTTAGAGGTGCGATTTTTTTGACGCCGAGTGTATATTAATTATTATATTATTATTAACCATAATATTACAGACAACTTATTAAATTAATTTGGGTTAATAATCGATTCTGCAACTCGTGGGATTGCTCAATGACGAATGAAATGTTGTAAAATCCAAAGGAAATAAACACAACTTACCACCAACAGGCAGTTCTCTGGGCGGCGGTGCAATCTCTTTTGGAACGCTAGGCTCATCAACACCCATCAACGGTACACCGACATCTTCAGGTCTGCTAAACTGCACTTCCTGGTACTGAGACTTAGCACTTGGCACGTCAGGAGTCTGTTCTCGACTCTTCATATTCAACATGCTAGAGAATGAGCTAAACACGGCACTAGCTACTTGAGGTAACACCGTCGGCAGTTGTGAGAAGTTTTGAGCAATATCGGCCGTCAAACTCTGTTGTATTTGCAACTCAACATTTTGCACCTTTTCCGGTTCATTTAAACTTATTTCTTCTAAATTTTCCTCGGTAGCTTCCAAATTTGCTGCCTGTTCCTCTTTTGAAAGACTATTTAACGGTGCACTAACGTATCTCGTACCTTGCAATCTGGCAAAGTATTCGTTAACATCAAAATCGTCATCCGATTTAGGTAAAGCTTTTGACACTGTCGTTTTTTGGTTAGAATCATTTTTGGAATTGTTTTGAAGTATGAGGTTATTCGCTGGGGGAAGGGTGGGGTGAAAACTATTAGAGTTAGCGTCTCCAGACGGAAAATTTTCGGTATTACGTTCAGCGTGCGCCAGGGTGGCAATTTGGGGCCCGGTTTGTTGATCTGTAACAAAGAAAATTTTATTATTATTATCACTGAGTAATCATATAATCATCATATAAAAACAGTAATTAACATGAATACGGTGGTCAAAATATATGCAAAAAATTAAAATAATTTGTATTGACGGTTTGGTGCAACGGTAGTGATCCTGCTTTTAGCACCTACGGTCCTAGGTAGGAGTCTGATGAATGAATGCATTTGTATCTGCGTCATAGGAATTAATATATATTTCTATTGATATAACTTACTTATGTATCATATATGTATGTATATCTGTTATCCTAGTATCTATAACACAAGTCTTATAGCGTTTACTTTGGGGTAGGCCAATTGGCGTGAATGTAAGAAATATTATTATTATTAATTAAATAAAGTTCTTAATGTCTTATGAGATACTGTTAAGCAAAAAATAGAGCTTTAGCCTCAATTTCTCATTTGACAAGATCAACCACGAGCTACTCATCCAATATAAACAGTATGGAATCCATGGTAATTCATTACGACGGGTATCGCCATACTTTTTAAATAGATAGCATGGTTGGTGTCAAGATACCTCAGTACCTTTTTTTAAGAACAAATACGGTTATTAACCCGCGGCGGCAATGGCAGCTCCACCGGCAAGTCCTGGCCTCCCCGATGGCGCCACAGGAGTCGTCACTAAGTGACAGGTAGTGTGGCACCACTGGTATACCTACTAAAACCCCACGTGTGCCCTACACTGTCCTAGCGGGCCCCTTTTTAGGAATCGCCACTCCGTCAGACGATGCCTCGGCACAATTAGGCATCATCCGACTCCCTCCGGATGGCGCTGGACGGTGGACCTGCCCATTTATACCGCAGCGCCTTCCGACATGTCCGGTAGGTCCTCCGGTCCTCCCTCGAGTTGAGGGCTAGACCCCTACCGGCCTGCCGTCTCCTAGCACCCTCCTCAGCTGAGGAGGGATGGAGACGGCGTAAGATACCTTAGTACCTAAGTGTCACTTACCATCAGGTAGCGGTTCAAGCGCTTACCTATTCACGATAAAAAATAGAAGTAACTAATTGATCAAGTAAACTAGCAAGCAGGAAGAGTTCACAACGCGTCCATAGCTGTTCAAAGCTCATAGTGACCACGGTTCATCGACACTTTCTTAGTAGAGATATCAAAACAAAAGTATTTACTGAGTAAAAGCATCGAAACTAAAGTATAGATATGAATAAGTATCGGTTGATATACTTAGATGGCCGTCGGAAGCATCTCTCCTTTTGAATGTAATAAACTCGTGTGAATACACCAAATACGTTATAGAAAAAAAAACCGTTGTGTGTAATAATAGATTACTTAGAAGTTATACTTCTTTATCGTTACTAAACAAAGATAACTAAAAATTTACTCCCGTGTGCTCGTATTATTTGTATGTGAAAAGAAAGGTAAATTTATAAATTATATAGTGATCAGTAAGAAGCATCAAAAGATTAACAGATATTTTATATATCTATATACGAATCAAGTAATATATAAAAAAAAACCGGCCAAGAGCGAGTCGGACTCGCGCACCGAGGGTTCCGTAAAATATTTTTATTATATGATGTAGCTAAAAATTTACGGTTTTCGCAATTTTTCCCTTATCTGTGCTACAAGACGTTGCTTCGTACAAAATTTCAAGATTCTGAGTTCACGGGAAGTACCGTGTAGGTTTTGATTCCCTTGCGAGTGTCAAAATTTTGCGGCATAAACGGCTGTATCTTTTGATTGCGTTGGTTTAGAAGTTTGAGTTTTTCACAGCTCCAAGGGACAGTAGACCTGAGTATTTGATATAAATTTCAACTTGATATGTCTACGTGTTCCTGAGAAAAAGAGTCTTGACAGACGAACGGACGGACGGACAACAAAGTGATCCTATAAGGGTTCCGTTTTTTCCTTTCGAGGAACGGAACCCTAAAAACCATTAAATTAAAGTAACGTAAATAAAAAATAAAAATAATAAAAAACTACTATTATAAACAAATAAAAAGGATACATATCGACAGTTAACCTCAAATCAATAAACACACTTAAAAAGTTTGTAAAATAAGACCACTTTTAAAGAAAATTGTTAAATTGTTATTATATAATATAAAATTATTATTATAATTTTATATAAATTATTGTTCACTACCATATATAATTTAAAATCAAACACATACACACACATTCATAATTAGCGGCCAACTTCATCCTGTTGGTTTATTCTATGTCGCTTTTGCGGGCAACTTCAACATGATAATTTTGTGTCACAGTGCGCGCGCATCCTAAAATTTGACTCTAATATTTTTTTCAAAACGCGCCTAAACAGGTATAACTTAAAAAAAAAATGGCCTAGTAGGACCTACACTTAAACATTGCAGTCTTCATCAGTACTGAGTGTTGCTTTGCTTTATGCATTCAAAGTACTCAAATTAGTGCTGAGTATCGAATTAATGTATCGATAATTTATTTTTTATATTTTATTGCCTGAAATATGGTCACATTATAAAGATATCATTAAAATTATAGTATTTAGCCGGAGGTCCGACAAAAATTCAATAAATTGATAAAAAAAATTACAAATTACCACATTCATTCATATTATAGTCCATAATTGGAGCGGAGCGAGCGAAGCTCACATGTATCAGCTTCAATGGCGCAATGTCTGTTACGCCATAACTTCCCGAGTTCTTAACCGATTTTAATATTTTTTGTGTCGAATCGAATCAACAGGTTTAGCACCAGATTGTGACGGCGAATTTTGAAATTAGCAAATATTCCCGTCGAAACAAAAAAAAGTTTTTTTTCATGGTGCTAGTGCTTATGCTTAGCGACTGCATCGCCTAGTAAATAGGAATTAAATATAATATCAATTACTGGGGGGAGACTCTGTACCAGGGTCGTCTGCTTAGGTACCTCCGTCTTACCTATTTCTGCCGCAAAGCAGCAGTGCTTGCATTGCTGTGTTCCGGTTTGAAGGGTAAGATATGGCAGTGAAATTACTGGGTACAGTGACTTTACATCTTGTGTCACAAGTTGGCGACGTACACTGTGGTTCTTGTGGGGGTTGCAGTTTGCTGCGAATCTCACAAGAGCCACATGTATTATAGGTGACTGTTACCACTTACCATCAGGTGGGCAGTTTGCTTGTTTGCCAACTTTCAGCAATAAAAAAAATAAAAAATAAAAACCAGTATCGAAATCACAAGTAGTGTAGTATAGTATCGGATTCAATATCGTGTCCCTACTAGGCCTGTGTGGATCCACCTTAAAAATTTAAGGTTAATTGAACCATAGATACCTAAACATCGGACTCTAGTAGGTTAAACTTATCTATGACACAGTTAAAACAAATTAAGTAAGCGGCCATGCCCATCTTTAGATTGCGGGTGCGCCGGTTTTGCAATACGAGGAGGCTCTGCGCAGGTATGCGTCAAACATGTATTTATTATTATTGAAGTCTATCAACCTCCATGATCTATGGGACTTTTATAGCGGTTTGTATAGTGACGCCATTCTAAGGTCCCGCGTTCGATCCTCGGTCAGGTCGACGTAGGAAACGAACTTTTCCATTTGTGTTCCGAGTGTTGTGGTGCCATAGTTCTTTCTGATTTCTATAACACAAGTTAATAACCTTGAGTTCAGAACATGTTGACTAATATATACTCTAAGAACACAAATTTGTTGTTTGTGTGTTTGTCTGTCCGCCCTTATTATTATTACAAACTCGTCCGAACATTGGAAGTCCAACGCTAAGCCTTTGCTGCATTTGCAGTCGATGGCACCCACATATCTAAACCGTGTAAGCGTGATAAATAAAGCATAGAAAAACATTTGTCACAATATATACCACACAAACACAATGCATTTTAACGGACAATACTAAATAAAACTATAATCTAAGAACATAAATTTGTTGTATGTGTGTTTGTCTGACCGCTCTTTTTCCCGCTCTTTTTCCATAGCAACGCGTTACCGGGTCAGTTAGTATACATCAAAATAAAATATTTCTTACATTCACATCAGTTAGCCTAGCCCAAAGTAAGTACTGTGAGGCTTGTGTTATGATTACTATGCATACGCAGATACACAGAAATGTAATATTTTTAGAAATATGTATAAATCCATGACTCTGGTGCAGATGCTAGTATTGATCACATAAACGTCTTCTCCTTCCTGGACTAACTCAGGACTGATGGTGCGGACGGCAGGATCGCTACCGTTGCACTAGAAGATTGCCCAAACATACGAAACTGGATCATAAAATGAGACCATCAACTAGGTCTTATTAATAGAAAACTTTCTACAAAAGGACACAAAGCTGGAGGTGGTGAACTCAATATCTGGTCATCTTATGTGCAGTTGTGAAGCATTTCTTATTAGTTTGTTAAAACGATAAGTAACTAATTTCCAAAAAACACTCAACGATAAGTTAATGAGGTACTCTATGTACGATAGACAGCACCTCAAACTATACAATCTACACTAATATTATAAAGAGGAAAGATTTGTATGTTTGTAATGAATAAACTCAAAAACTACTAAGCCGATTTTAAAAATTCTTTGACCATTAGAAAGCTACATTCACGCTGAGTAACATAGGCTATATTTAATGCTAGAAAAAAAATCAAGATTATTGTTCACAACAAAATAAAATGATTTACCTACTTTATGCCTATTGACATTGGCATAAGGTAGTAAGTAACGTCAAAGCATATAGCTCCATGTGCTCTACTGTACAGTCAAACATCAATAAGATATATGCAACGTAAAACCATGTCACAAGTCGTGGCAAAATTGTATAAATAAACAGATTGGATCTGGAACAGTACAAAGTTCAGTTCAGAATATAGGGTTTTTTCACGCCTAAAGGAGGAGGGTAGCTAAAGCTGGGTTTGGCCTATTTTACTTTACACAAAAAAAATGATTTTTTATTAGTAAGTATAGATCATAACAGTCGATTTGACCATGAAAGGGCCTCAAATTTCAATTTTTTTCACAAACATTGATCTTCATTCGAGTTTATTACATTCAGAGAGATTTAGATGCATGCAGCCCGCATCTAAATATATCAACCGATACTTACTCATATTATTACTTTAGTTGCGATACTAATACTCATTAGATACTTTTGTTTTGATACCGATACCAAGAAAGTATCGATATACAGTGGAGCCCCGGTAATCCGGCCCCTGGCTAATGCGGCACCCCCTATAATCCGACATCGTCTATTATATACAAGTATTCGCTGATTCACGATTGAACAAGTTGCAACTTGTACGCACCATCACTATTGTGCTCGACGCGTACGGTATTGTTTTTATTCTGATTGCTTAGTTTGACTCCATATGATGTTTTAGTACATATGTACATTTGTTTGTACACAATTATTTCCTAATGTAAAGTTATTGCATATTTTTTGTAAATTCTATAGCATTAATGACGTTACTTTAATAATTAAACCTAATCTTTCTATTGTGTTGTTTAATTTACTAAATTTGACATACATAACGAAGTATGATTTGTAATCTTATCATTGGATCTGTAATTTACCGGACTACCGGGGATCCACTGTATTTGGTTTCGATATCGTGTCTCTAAGTGTGACATTTGAAATTCGAAATTTTTTGGACACATTTCTCGATGCGTCAACCACTCCATCGAGCACCTCGTCGTACAGGGAAAGATAGAGGCCACCAGAGGGCGATGGAGGTCGCCCATGAGATGGACTGACCAAGTGAAGTCTGCTGTGGGTGGCTCCCTGAACGAATGCAGCAGGATGTCCTCCAGCAGGGAGAAATGGCGAATGATCGTGAGGCGAGTAACATCTGCCTCGGCTGAAGACGAACTCATGACCACGACCGCTCTGGCAAGAGTGTCAAGACGAAAAAAAAAGAAAGAAGTGTGACATGGTTCTACAGTGTAACCATATAATTGCTCGTAACTGTACTACCACGAAATTGTACCGGTAAAACTCTGTCAATTGTATCATGAATCACAAGGAATATAACAAGATACCATAAGTTATCTTCAACTCCGCCTTTATTATTTCCTGTGCTGTCAATGTTTGACTGTCGTTAAAATAGGAGAATTCACAAAGCAATAAAGCGAAATCACAACAAAAATCGAATGCAACTTCATAAATCATGTGAAAAAATTTTGTTCAGCCATTTTATGAAATGCCTAATAATTACGACCATTTGGTGCGACGGTAGCTATTCTAACGTCGTATCCCAGACGAACGTCCATTGTGACGTACCATTTATCATTTGATAGTTTGACTACCTTGGAAAATCTCTGTCCTTTCTATATCTGCTCATTTGAAAGTCCCTACGAGATTACCTACATAAGCTAGATGGGGTATTACTAACGCCTTATCATATGTAATGCGCTTGTAACTATAAAGAACGTATCGCAGTCAATTAGAAATATTTAGCGAATTTAGTTTGTTTCGGTCAAAAGTAACAAAAAATGGGTTTTAATTTCTTATTTCAACGTTTTTATATTTATTTATTGTCATCATGCTTTCATGAAGACTAGTTATAAGAACTTTTGGTACTGTACGTTTCCTGCCTTTCACATCGACTCCCGGAAGTTCCGAAGGGGATAAAAGTTTGTATGATAAATACGAGCATTTGTACCTGAGTCATAGGGAGTCATATATATTTCTATAAATATTAAGTCTTTGAAGCATAATATAAAGAATGATGTGATCTGAGATAAGTGTGGTGTGGGAGAAGAAAAGGTGACAAAGATAGAAAAGACAGGTTTATGAGGGAAGTCGGTAAAGGTAGACCAAGGTAAACTTTCAGGGGTCCTGGGTCTGGGTTCGAATCCCGAAGGAGGCAGATGTTTGTATGATGAATACGCAGTGATGTGACTTATCTTAGATAAAAGTATCTGAAATACAGATACAAGATACAAAATACGTATTTACATCTTGTATTTGAAATACTTTTCAAATTTTGTATTTTGTATCTTGTATTTAGATACATTTTCCTGGTATCTTAGTATTTTGAAGATACTTTGTTCCCTAAAATACTTTTACTAACATGAACTTCGCAGTTTTTCTTTCCGAACGCAACTGAACGCAGCGCGTCGTATATTTAGTCGATATTGGACTTTTTGGCGGGAGCGCGAAGCGTCACTTTAATGGTTTTGGTTTTCTTGTTAAATTTTGTGTTGTGTTTGATATTAGTGTGTAATAATGGTGTGTTATTAACCACTGAGTGTTTTTGAATATGCATTAGTGTTGGCAAGTGAAACAAAACAGTTGGAATGTGTCTTTTCGCGCTCTGTCAAGAATGCCACGAAGGAGGTTTCAGTAAAACCCCACTTCTTTACTGAAACCTAGGAAATTAGTCAAGAACATAAAAGAAAGATTATACTTACTTGACACTGGCTAAATGCACAAATTGTGCAAGCCATAAATAAAGGAAATAGCCCATATTATCGGGAACTAAATGACAGATGGCGACATTATCTTTCTACAACTGTCTGTCCTCGGTTTTGGTATCTTGGCTATGCTGTACCTGGTAACTCATCCTGGAGGGTAGCGAGATTCGAAACACGGTTATAGCCGCTGGCCGACCGTAGTTAGTAAGGGGCCCAACTGGCACGCTAGCCACACGTGAACGGCTGCCCCGCCAACTCGCAAAAAATCCCGAAATGCTCCACCATGCCAGTTGGCGACTGGACGGGAGGACCCGGTGGCCATTTCCGGGGGGTTCGGGCATCCCCGCAGTCTCTAGTATGTTCCCTTTTTTGGTCAACTTAGCCCAAGAAAATTTCCATTGGTCGACTAAGTAGCGTCTCGACTAAAAATCCTACCCCCCAACATTCACCATCATGATAAGAAGGAACAGGAAGAATTTTAATCAACGGCTGCACTTCCTTCCATTTAAAGTGCACCTTGCGAACATTAGAGGACTGCACTCAAATGACCATATGGTCCATCACCATCTGGAGACCGAGAAGCCGCACCAATTCTTTTTGACGGACGTCCCAAAATCCTGGAAGCTTGTCAATGTGCAACGAGCACCCAAAAAGGGTAGTCGTGCCGACCGATCGCCATCACTTCCATACTATGTAAGAGTGCTGAACAAACGTCAATATGGTTTTCGCCGAGGACGCTCAACTAGGGATCTTCTAGTTTTTGAGTCGCATTTCTGGGGCGAGGCCCTCGAGATACACAGCGAAGCACTTCCCGTTTCACTTGACATCTCGAAGGCTTTTGACAGGGTCTGGTACGCAAGTCTGCTGCGCAAGCTTCCTGCGTACGGTATCCGCGCTGACTTTTGCAGTTGGATAGTCGATTTCATGACTGAACGATCGATCAGAGTAGTTGTCGATGGCTGCTCCTCTGACTTAGTGGCTATTGATGCCGGAGTTCCTCAGGGGTCTATTCTTTCTGCGACGCTTTTCCCGCTACACATCAATGAACTGTTACCAGCAATACTAGGAATTGTTGGGTATGCAGACGACAGTACTGTTGTAGAGAGATACCTGTCTAGCACAAAAGCCAGCGGTGATGACGTGATTTTCATGAGAAAGGCCATGGTTAAGCGAATAAAGCAGAGGCTTAACTATGTTACCCAGTGGGGCGACAGGGCGCAGAGCTGAGAGGCTTATCGGTGACAGCAAATTAGTGAAGAAGTTGCCTGTCTGTTGGTCTTCTACAGACTCTACTTTGGAAAGTGTGCTCAATAGCTGCATTTGTTCATACCGCCATTTCTTTTTTTCCATCGGACATCCAGATGCACTGCAGGCTACCACCCTTTCTTGGTTGCTATTCCTACTTGTCGTACCAAGCGCTTTTCAACATCCTTCATAATGCGCACAGCAAAGGAGTGGAACTCCCTCCCTGCGTCTGTATTTCCGAGAACTTATAACCCGTCCATTTTCAAAGCCAGGGTGAATACGCACCTTCTGGGTTAGCTCATTCCATCGTGCATTCTGTTTTTGCCCCCGGGCTTGATTGGGATCAAGAGCTAACCCATCCTAAATAAAAAAAAATGATAGCTGATATACATTCAGACTATAATCTGAAACTATGAAAAATTGTTAAAACGGTTACAGACAACAGCTCAAATATGGTTTTGAGGAAAAGTATTTGGAAAGTCTGATTCAGAGGTAGTTGAAAATGAACATGTATCACATGCATTTGGAGATCTTGAAAAAACATCAACTAAAATCGGAGGCTTTAAAAAACATTGAAGGTACAAAAAAAGTTAAAAATTACTCTTATTATATTTTTCTAGAGGACTCCAATTCCTCTATTGCTAGTGGCGAAAACAGAAGCAGCACCAGTAATTTAGAGACACCCCAATACCTCAACACTAAATATGCAAACTTTAAGAGCTTAAATGCTTATCCTACAATAAAAAAAATATTTCTAAGATATAAAACCTGATTGCCCAGCTCTGCCCCTGTGGAGCGACTCTTCTCCTTTCGGGGCATGATAATGAGGCCTCACCGAAGGAAGATGAGCGACAATATGTTTGGGGAATTATTTTACTCAAATCTCAACTAAAACATAAAAAGTCTCAATTTTAATACCTTCATATTTTATCTTGTCACATTTGCCTCATCCTTGTTATCAACGCGATCTATTCAACAATTGTTTTCTCGAACAAATAAACTTAAATTCAACTAAATGTTGTTTTCTTGCAAAAGTATTTTATCTTTAAAAAGTATTTGAAAGATAGGTATTTTGTATCTAGTATTTCAGATACCTTTTTAGAAAATTATTTGTATCTGGTATCTGAAATACTTTTTTTTAAAGTATCTTGCATCTAGTATTTCAGATACTTTGTATAGGGTATCTTATACATCACTGTGAATACGAGCATTTGTACCCGAGTCATGGGTGTTTATATAAGTATATTTCTATGAATATTACATATCTATGTATCATATATGTATGTCTATCCGTTACCCTAGTATAAAAAACACAAGCCTTACAGTGCTTACTTTGGGCTAGTCTAATTGGTGTGATTGTGAGAAATATTATTATTAAATTTTATTCTATAAGCAGCCTAGTCATTTCATAAAATGTCTATTTTAAGAATTCAACAGTTACACTGTATAGGTCCAAGGGGTGCGTAGTCCAACACACGCCCATTCCGGTACTGTCATTAAGTAAATTACCGGTCACTTAGTCACATAACGTTACTTCACACCGTAACGTTATCAGCCTTTCGTAATTATTTCTAAGGCGTTTCGACACAATAGTTTTTGACGATACTCATCACTACATAGTATAAAACAAAGTCGCTTTCTCTGTCCCCATATCCCTATGTTTGCTTAAATCTTTAAAACTACGCAACGGATTTTGATGCGGTTTTTTTTAATAGATGGAGTAATTCAAGAGGAAAGTTTATATGTATAATACATGCATAATATAGTAGAGCATTGCATCCGTGCGAAGCCGGGGCGGGTCGCTAGTTGTTTTTAAATAATTGTTTAATAATTCACTGACCCAGTTGCAACGAAAACATGATTATTCCGTTTTGAATTGTTTAACAGGTTAGAGATCGCATGCCCACCGGTGGGGTCACTCCGCAACATTGCCGGCCCGCGTGCTCACGGGTGGGCACACGACACGTTTTACTTGGGCATGATTTAAATTCAATATATGTGCAGTAGCCTATTCGCCGGTCCCTCGAAGAGATACTGCATACAGCAGACTTAGTTAATTTGACATAACCACATTTTAAAACGATTTTTTTTAAATCAATGCCGGTCCCTATGTGAGAAATAAGATTTTTCAATGCGGTCTTCAAGGTGTTAAGGAGTAATAAAAAGAAAAGTTTAGTTAAGCTTAAATGTTAACACGTATATATGAAACGTATAATTTTTCAAGCAGCATAAAATTCTTATTCAGGGAGTATCTTGAGATTCAAATGTTATGGTCACCCATATCTGGGCGTTGTAAAAGTTGCTTAATAAATGTAATCTTAGGTCGAACGCGCTTAGCAATTCGTCATCGAGCTACAACTCTACACAAGATAAACAATATAAAGTCACCAGATGCCCATGACCGAACGTTTGACGGTACATAAAGGTGTGTGCACGTAGGTGAATATAAATAATCATTTAACAATTAAATAAAACATAAAAAAACAAAACAACACTTTCTATTACAATTGTCAATAATTAATTAATTTTTGAAGTGAAAACTCCTTTAGCATCGTTGTGATTTGAAAGTCGATGAAACGAAAACGCGACAGTAAAAAGAGACACACACAAATTCATAAGATTTAAAGTAGGAGAAAATGAGATAGGAAGCATTATGTACGTGTGCTAATACGTGTTTGTGTGCGCATGCGCAGTACAAAGCTTGAGAGAAGGCATCACAACAACCGTGTACGTATTATTTTTGAAGGTTTTACTTCTACCACGGGTGAATTGCACACATGATTTTTTTTAACCTCCGTTTTATTGCTTAATTTTAACATATAGCAAAAAGAAGGTGACACTTTTATAATATAAATTTAGATTATTTTTCAAAAGAAGTTCGTTCACTGTTATAAAGAACAAGAAAGTGATTTTGTCTGAACACTTACGAAATATTAACACATAAAATATTAAGATAAAAAACCACTAAATTTCCTACAAAAACTATTTTAAGAATCATTAAAAAAGGGGTTACAAATTTTTATGCTGTCGATTCTTTTGCTTGCAAAGCTCGTCACTAAAATTATTTCTTACTAGCGGCCCGTCCCAGCTTCGCACGGGTGAACCAAATTCTTTAATTTTTTTCTAGCATTAAATATAGCCTATGTTACTCAGCGTGAATGTAGCCTTCCAATGATGAAAGAATTTTTGAAATCGGCTTAGTAGTTTTTGAGTTTATTCATCGCAAACATACAAAAATACAAATCTTTCCTCCTTATAATATTAGTATAGATATCTGCAGT
This sequence comes from Calamotropha paludella, assembly GCA_927399485.1. NCBI lineage: Eukaryota > Metazoa > Arthropoda > Insecta > Lepidoptera > Crambidae > Calamotropha > Calamotropha paludella. The sequence continues at coordinate 10,136,998 of OV656829.1, read as the reverse complement.
ATCTGCATATCTGCTGGCTTCTTAATTTGAGTTCAGAAGAATGTATCTGATGCTCTCTTATCTTAGATTATTATTCTATTCAAAGATCAAATTAAACATTTCCTTGTAGGATTGTATGCTGTTACAGTAATTATTTCTTCTTTCTTCAACCCCCAAAGTAAGACAACGCGCTTGAATTCGTTACGCCAATGGTAGATGGTTGCTTGAATTAGGGTCTTCAACCATAAATGCCATTTGAAGCCGAACCGATCCGTCCGGTCTTAGACCACATTAGACATCATAAAAAATCATCGCACGAAAAAAAAAGACGTAAGTAGATCCATTTTAAACCATTTGAAAAATTCGTAATTCGAGCGGTCGTACTTTATTTGTAAATATATATTTTTTAATATTTTTTATCGGCCTAAGGGCCTGCCATAACCTCTAAGCGCGAAGCAAGTTCAATTATCAAAGTGAGACAGCGCTATACGCGGTCTACAAGGGCGTCTCTCTTCAATAGCTTAACTTGAATTGCGGGATGATGATGGTATGGCCTCAGGGCCTTATTAATAAAAACTTTTTTCCCATAACTTTCTGAGTGGCCTGATAGTATTCGAGCACCCGATTTGGAATGAGTGCAACGTTGACAAACTTCCGTTTTATAATATGAACATCCCTACTAATATTATAAATGTGAATGTAAGTTTGTTTGTTATGCTTTCACGCAAAAACTACTAAACCGATCATCATAAAACTTCGTACATAGATTCTTGGAGGTATAAGAAGTAACATAGGATACCTTTATTGAAAAAAAAAATTGCGGGCGAAGCCGCGGGTAAAAGCTAGTAGAAAATAAGTTTCAAAACACTTTCAAAACGCATTCTAAACAAAATCTGTCGACAGCACATTGATGTTTACTCTTTGCAATTTTTATCTTCTTTAAGCCACTGTAATAGAGTTCATTTTAATTCAAATGTGCTGTTATGTCGACTGTACATATCCTGTATTATGTTATGACATATTTGATTTACAGTATACTTGGCCATCAATATCCATAACACTCAATGAAAAATAAATAATATAAATTATTATCATTACCAACAGTGTGTACCAAGGTTAACAAGGTTTGGTTCACTTTATGTTGAGCAGTGATACCCAACATGTTGTCACCAAATATAATGCAGGAAAAGATTTTATTTATTACGAGACACCAACTCTTAAATTCACAAAAATAATGTTGATGGCGTAGTGTTTACCGTGAAATCTTATTATCCAGGATCTCAGGCAGAATGAGATTGTAGAGGTTAAGCGATTGTCACATAGACCGATCATGGGATTGGCATCTAAAATATCTTGCTGTTGAAGGCACCCTTGGTGCCGTCAGTTTAGTAACTTTGACACTTTTATATAAAAAAGCGACTTTCAAACAATAAATACTAGAAACAAAAATCAAGGGGACTCATTTAATGGGTATTTGTAACAAAGTTTCACGCACATACACCTAACTACCTTTTGAAAAGTTTAAAATTATTGTTAAAAATACACTTTAACGAAGACCATTACAATTTCGGTGATTATTTAAAAGACAAGAACGCGTGGAAGGCTATTAACCTTGTTTCCTTTTATTTATTGTAATGACAGCACTGCATAAATGCGTTCATTGCAATAAAAACCTTCTATAGTTTTAAGCTTGTTATAATCTATTAAATTACCTAAATGGAATTGTTGTAATCCTTTATGGAAGTTGCGAGTTATTCCTAATACGTATCTTTGATTATTTACTGGAAAGTATCAGTGTAATAATTGTAAAAATTAATTTAGATTTTTTCGTCTAATGGTCCAAAATTTCATTGCAAAAGTGGTCGCTAGTTAGAAAAGTTTGGGAACCTATGATTTAATCGAACGACTTGAAACCTTCCTGTAGAGGATATAGCGACGGTCACGGCCAAATGACATGCAACATATAGTTCTTCACATAATAGACAGCTGGACATTTGGAACATATAAAAAAACTAAAAAGTAAACATTACTTTCTTGTCTTGTCATTTTTAAAAGTAATTTATATACGAGTACTTGCTTCAAAAATGTTGCACAAGTAGATTGGTTGGATTACATGCAACACTATTCGCTTGTCATTTTCAGCTCGCATAGAGCTTGAAAATATCGATAAACATATCGATGTATGTAAATGAATGAGGTGTTAATATTTCTTTTACACTTAATGAATCCTGGAAAATCACTATTGCTTACTTTGCTACATATGGCGTTGATGCAGAGCAAAGTCTAGTTTGATAAAGATTGATGGCCCCAGGATTAATATTAATAGTGCTAATAATAAGGTTGTGTTCTGGATCCAAATAATTTAAAAAATAATTTTAAGCATCCCATTAATTGGATGCAACAGAATTTACGTTTTTTTTAGACCCTTGTCATAAGCTGACAAATGTCAGAAATGTATTACAAGCGTATGGGTCATTTCAAGATTCTGAAAAGCGGCTGATTAAATGGCAATATTTAGAAGGTCTGCAGAAGTTACAAGAAATAGAACTTTTTCATTTGGAAAACAAGTTGACAGTTATATTTTAAAACAAAAATAATGAATGACTTTCTTGCATCTAAACTTTTTCGAAAATTCATTGTAATTTTTTTTTATTTAGGATGGATTAGCTCTTGATCCCAATCAAGCCCGGGGGCCAAGACAGAATCCACGATGGAACGAGCTAACCCAGAAGGTGCCTATTTACCCTGGCTTTGAAAATGGACGGGTTATAAGTGAAAATAAATTACAAATTCCTGTTCTGTATTACAATAATTTAATAACTAATTTTGGGCATCCATTGGTTATTTCGTCCAAGCTTTACCTACACATATAACTGTATATATCTCTTCTGTGTGTGCAATAAAGTGTAATTAATTTATTACTAGCTGACCCGGCCACGCGTTGCTGTGTTATAAATTAAAATTCAACCTATCTTATGTCCTAAGTCAGAACAGATCCGGTAAAAATATATAGACTATCAAATAAATAAAAATAACTTTATTCTAATGCACTTTAAATAAGTTGTTTTGAATCGTCCAATATTTTTACTTACCACCCATTCAGGACGTTTTTTAACTGACAAGAAAAATGTGCGCAAGAATCTCGTCAGCTTTAATAGAAGTAAAGACATTTACAATATTATACGGCGTCACCATACATGATCCAAAAAAAAAACTAAATTATTACTAGCTGACCCGGCCACGCGTTGCTCAGTTATAAACAAAATCACTACATAGTATAAAACAGAGTCGCTTTCTCTGTCCCTATATCCCTATGTATGCTTAAATCTTTAAAACTACGCAACGGATTTTGATGCGATTTTTAATAGATAAAGTAATTCAAGAGAAAGGTTTATATGTATAATACATGCATAATATAGTAGCGCATTGCATCCGTGCGAAGCCGGGGCGGGTCGCTAGTATTATATATTAAAATAAAGCCTATCTTATGACCTAATTTGGAACTAATCTTAACAAAACTATCTATTTAAATTTATTATTTTATTTATCCAGTTTCGTAGTTTAATTAAACACATTTAATGGTAAAAAGTCGAAAGATTTGAGTTAATACTTAGTTCATCTTTGGTTCTTACACTTACGCGTGTACATTACACATTTGAATATTTTTTACGGATTTTACGCATAATTTGTTTTATACTTAATCCTGACGTTCCGTCTCGATTACAGGAGCCGTGATCACAGGAAAGGAAAGTCAGGAATAAATATAAAATAAATTATGCGCAAAATCCGTGAACAAGTTTGGGTCCGCAGGTGTAAATCTTATGAAAATCGAGCAGAACTTAAATACCAATAAATGCAAACAACACTATAGATATTTCGCCAACAAACTCGATAGCGTGATTTAGAAACGTGCAGCGCCATCTTTCGACAAAGTAAAGAACTAATGTTGGTATGCACATTTTAGTTTACTTTAATGCATTATAGGGCGCACAATCCGTTTAAAAGTGTTTTATTTAAATCAGTTCATCTTGTAACGGCCGCTTGTTGCAATGTTAACGATCCTACCTTTTGCGCCAAAGGTTACAGTTTCAAATCCCGGTGGTGGCATATGTTTATGTAAAGAACATTATCATTATTATCATTATGTATTTCTTTATGTATTCTTTGCATTGTTTAGTATATATAGTACAAACTCAGCTTAGTTTAGATCTAAATATAAATAAATATTGCTTACAATCACACCAATTAGACTAGCCCAAAGTAAGCACTGTAAGGCTTGTGTTATGGAAACTAGGGTAACGGATAGACATACATATACGATACATAAATATGTAATATTCATAGAAATATATATAAACACCCATGACTCAGGTACAAATGCACGTATTTATTATACGAACATATGGCCCTTCCGGGATTCGAACCTAGGAACGTCGGTGCGAAAGGCAGGATCGCTACTGTTGCACCAAACGGTCGTCGTAACTAATTGTTTTGAGTTGCATCCGGAACTTATTTATTTATCCAAGGCAACGATTACTATTGAGCATTGAAATTCTAGAAACAAAATCATTTAGTTAACCAAGATTGCCATGATTAAGCAGGGGATGATGATTGGATGAGTGACCAAAAAATACTGTTTAAAGTTCCTATTTCGGATGCCGTACAAAGTTCATTCGCCCTTTCTGTAAACTGGAGGATTGCCGGTGAGAGACCAGGATCTCCAACCAGCGCTTGCTGGAAGAACTACCCTCTGAAACCCTGAGGAATTTGTACCCTCTCGTCGTCTTTGACCTTGTGGGTTCCGGGTTAGGAATCACCACTACGGCCCATTCGCCCTACAATGCTTTCATCTGTTTCTCATATCTAAGCCTCCGTGCTTCTTTAGATATTTTTTATGGTCACCCATCCGATGTCTGACCTCTGCGAAAGTTGCTTAACATACGAAATCAAACACACAACAGCGCCATCTTTTTCCACATTATTATAGCCTAATGAAAAAAATCATTACTGAAACCCACAGACTAGTAAGCTCCATATCATTCGACCTATTGACTCACAAAAAATAGGCTTTATAGAAAAAAATGTTTGTCAATATCACGTGGTAAACCCAAAACGTGTTTTACTTGAATAAAAACTCTTAACCTTACTCACCACAGCACAGCATCCAAAGGTTGTCTGGTTGACAGCGCTCTTAGCGATAAGACCGCCTATTGTAGCACCTTTCTTTTGATTAAGACTAATAATCTATGTGTAAAGATAAAAAAAATCATTTAACGTAAAATAATTCTAAAAGTAAATTCTGTATTGAAAAGCACTTACGACACATAGTTATACGGACAAACCAATTAATACCATTTCACATTTAAATTTAAAATCACCATGTACACGTGCTCACTATACAGGAGGTTATAAACAGAAAGAGATAGATCTAGTGAGAAAGACGACTTGTGAATAGTAATCACACTGAGAAAGGAGCGAGATGTTATGCAGAAGAGAGGCAGACAATTTATCAGTACATTATATTATGACAATACTTTGTGTTTGTTACCATAGTTACCATAAGCCTAAGAATAACAGTTTTTATAATCAATTAACGTTACTTTAGCAACGCGTGGCCGGGTCAGTTGTGTTTGACTGCGATGAACTCTGAAACTACTCAACCGATTTCGATGGTTTTTTTAATTTTGCTCGATTTGTTCCTCTTTACGACATAGGTTTCCTTTTTTATTTACAATACAGAAACTGTCCAGGTCAGCTAGTATATTTATATAAACAAATATAAATATTAAATAATATCATTTTATCAGAATTTAAGAACAATGAAAATACTACAAAACTAAAACCGAAGCCAATAAATAAAAGTTAGTTATGTACATTGACCTGAAATTTCGTAGACAACAACAATGACACTACAGTTATTCAATTACACGATAATTTAGAAAAGGGAAAACGAAAACTCAGAATATACCACGTTTGCCTTTTGCCAGAATGGCAATCACCAATCGACGCCCGCCTGCTGCCTAAGCACTTAGTCAATAATTGTTATCATCACAATTAATTTATCACATCAACAGATTTCTTGCACATTTTAAATTATGTTGCAAATCATAAGCGATAAATTAGATTGTTATCAAAAATTTCAATTACGGACGTGCTTTTGATACAAATTTCTTATTACCATATTTGTCAGCGACGGCATCAAGAAATTTATATATTTATTCTGTTCTTGTCAAATTACATTTTTGTGCAATACAACTAAATACAATTAGAAATGAGTAACCTAATTCCAAAAAGAGAGAAAGAGTGTGTGCTCAAGAGCTGCATTTGCTCATACCGCCATCTCCTTTTTTCCATCGGAAATCCAGACGCACTGCAGGCTACCACCCTTTCTTGGTTACTATTCCTACCTATCACTCTAAGCGCTTTTCAACATCCTTCATAATGTGCACAGCAAAGGAGTGAAACTCCTTCCCTGCGTCTGTATTTCCGAGAACTTATAACACGTCCATTTTCAAAGCCATTGTGAATACCTTTTGGGTAGGTAGTTCCATCGTGGATTCTGTCCTGGCCCCTGGGCTTGATTGGGATCAAGAGCTAACCCATCCTAAATAAAAAAAAGAATGATACACTAACCCCTTTATTTTTTATAATCACAGTTGCGTCTCAGTCAGAGTGGGATGGCCCTTAAGCAAACATTCATAAGGAAGGAGAAACATTAAAAAAAAACTATATTAATGAACACTAAGTATAATGTCTCATATTCAGTTTTGTAAAATCTATTGTCTATATCTAACTTCTATTACTATATAATAATGTTATATATTAAAAATGATTGGGTTTAATAATGACTGTAGTTTTTACCAAGAAAACATTGGTCAAGACAGGAAAGAGCGATAAATCATGTAGGATTGGGTACAATTATGGTACAAGTTAAAAGCGGAAAAATTCTATTGTTCATTTGTTATAAATAGTCTTTTATGGACTGCAATCAGCCCAGATAGCAACTCAATCTATACTCATACGCTTTACACTCTCAAAGAAAGCATCTATTTACTAATACGAGTACATTTAAACTACAACAAAAATATAGCTATTTAAAAATTTAGAAATATTGTTATGTTAAGAGTAGCACTAGATTTCGCTATCCATGATATTTCAACACGATATTAAGTTTAGTGAAGAAAAATGTTATTTTAAGGTATTTTTAAATAGTTTCTTCATACGCTATAAAGTTTTGTTTTGCAACCGCAAATCAATAAGTATTGTTAACATATTCTCATGTAAGTGACAATATGATGTCTTTATGAGAATAAAAGTCTTTAAACCGAACTTCTATATCAAATCACATAATTAAAATCGCTCCAAACTTATGAATTGTAACATGAGAACACAAAAGGATGCCGCTGCCTTACTGAAATTATCAGTTTTAACAAGAAATATCTAACACACTATTTGCTAATTGTAGATAATAGTGTGGAATAGTTCTGTAACTAGTCATATCATAGTCACTGCAAACTATTTTATGACTTCCTTAGGCTGTATGACATAAAATATGACTATCCACTTCTTTAGAACTTTTTTCTTACTAATGGATTTATCATTTTAATTCTATTTTATATGATAAATATTTTATCATATAAAATATATAGAAAAATACTAGAAAAAATCCGACTCGACTCAGAAGTTATTTCTCCTGAGAATAATTTGTCAGACAAGTGATTTTTTTCTAGAATTTTTTTATTAAATAATTTAATTGATTCATCAAATAGGTTTAACAACAAATAATTTTACCAATAAAATGTACGGGAAAATCGAAATTTGATCAGCTTATAATTGCTGATCTTCTATTATTGAACCGAAGCAACAGGTAAGAGCATTCGGTTATCCCAATACTGACAAAATAAGTCATAAATCTTTTTCTACAAGGTTTTAGGTTGATATGTATTTTTGTTTTTATAAATTAACATGTTTCTCCTTTCGCTCATCAACCTCGCACTGTAGTCGGCGTTCTGCAACTAAACTTACCCTAGAAGTTCCGACTTCTCTACTAATCAATTTACTGTTCACGCTGTCCGTTTATGGAACTAACTTCTAGAGGATGTCAAAAGGCTCAAACTCTTGGAACCTTTCGCGAAGTTATCTCTTTTCTTCCAACCCCTATTAACTCTTTTGTATTTATATTTCTCCCTTATCTAATCCTTTTATATCCACTATTAGCTATATATTTACACTTGCCCATTTAATACCATCCGCCCACTCTCCTATTTTTATTTATTCTTTTCGCCCAAAGTTGCCGGGAAAGGATTTCTGTAAGCAATAAGGCAATCTGTTTTTATATTCTACTTTGTTTTACTTGTCTTGTGTTTCCAATAAAGTGTAATTTGCTTTTATAAATTGTTTGTATGCGTGTTGTATGTATGTTACTTAGCCAATATCGGATTGCGTTTACTTGCCAAAGTTATTTTTTTAACTATTCATATCTATAACAAACAATCAATCGAAACTAAAAGCTTTACTCGAAAGGGAAAATTGTCAATATACTTAACCTAGCTTACCACAAGTTTCAAAATCATAAAATGGACCGGATGTTAAGATAACAAAAATGGCGGGAAATAGATTAACTAATGTCTCATAGCGCATGACGCGGTCCACTATTGACACTTGAAAAGACAGGTGGTTGTCCAAACCAGTCAGTGTACCCGCGAGTTGCAAGGTGAGAGCACGTCGCTACGCCCCCCGATCGCGCTATCGTAATTTTAACGATTGAATAATACAGTTTTTTGTGTGTACTCTTATGAAATTTTTCAACCAAGTGTATAAGAGTTGTGTTTTACATAATTTCGACGAGCTTGGGCAATATTGGATGTAGGAATAGTGGAGTGAAAACAAATTGAACAAAAAAAAAAATAAACAATGTAAGTCACCTCTATTGATTATGTGAACAAGATATTGTGGTATAAGATTTTTTTTAAAATGCAAATAAAATGAAAAGAAACATGACGTCGGCGTTATGTATCTAAGGAAAAATCAATCATTTATTTATTTGCAATAAAATGTGGAATAAAATTTAGAAATTCATTAACAAATTTTGTGCCCTTACATGTTTACCATTAGATAAATGGTGTACAAATATTTACGTCGAAATATTACAATTTCAATCTTTGAAGTGTACAATTTTTACATTATCATTCCATTATTAAGTGTTCTTTATTATTGTCCAGTATATTATTAAGTTATTATTGAAAATATTAAAATAAAAAGAATTGATTATAAAGTTAAATATCGAATAAATACTATGTTATTAAAATTTATCATTAAAATAGTCTTGAATGGAATAATAACATTTTTCAATAAAAACTCGACACAAACTGGAATACGAATTAAAATTACTAATCTTGCTTAAAAAGTTTTCTTTTAAGCAAAACCATTTTTCCTTCCAAAGTTTAAATATTCCATAGCAAGAGATAAATTAATAAAAAAACTCAATTAAAACTGATATTATCATCAATCAAAAGATATTCGTACATACTAAACCGATAATTTTATAATAAATATTTAGGAAAATGCGAAGAAGTTCCATTTTGTTTAAACCTAAAAGTCCTAAGCCTTCATTTCACCTCTAAACTTAATGATAATAAGGCCAAAAAGACAAAGAAATCCTCAACCATTGATGAACTCCTTCTTTCTCCGCTCTCTTTCCTGGCAATCTGTCGGTCTTTCTTTCTAAATTATTTTTCTCCCTTTTGTTTTTGCTTTTGGGCGAGAGGTATCCATAGCCTCAACTACTCAAGATGCAACTATAACAACTATCCCCATGTAAAAAAAACTTGAAACAGTTACTATAACTTAACAAATAAGACACAAAAAAACCATTGATGACCTTTCTCCATCTTAAAAAAAAACCAAATCGAGCACAAATATGAACACCCATGGGAATTAAACCCATGATCTGATGCTTCGGAGCGTAAGCTGCGAAACGACATCATAAGGATAGTTAAGTTAACATCAGTCAAAAGAAGTACCACAAGATTTAGGTGACAATTTTGATCCATAACAATTTCAGAAATCGCAATTTTTTTTATTAAGTTTCTACAATATCGCTGGTTTGCGAGAATATCTACGCAACTTAATATACTGTCAAATTGAACTAAATATGCCAACAAATCTTAAATCTTTGATATTTTATCGTGAACAGAGACGCAACGCAGATATAGCGCCACCGTTCGCTCGAAAGAGATACAATTACATTTTATTGGTATGCGATAATAGTAGTTTATGATACTGTTGCATAATAAGGGTTCTTATAACATGAGTGTGTTTTAAAAAAACGAGCCGTAGGCGAGTTTTTTTATAGTATCACACGAGTGTTATAAGACCAAGTTATGTACAGTGTCATACACTACTTTATCTACTCTCATACTATAATACGTAAATTCATTTTCCATTCCATGAATTCGTGGTAACATTTATTATAGTTGCTCCTAGATTTCGCCGGCAACGGGTTCATGGTCATGTTTGACGCAGCTTCCAGAATGTCTGGTGGTGTACAATCACCACTATCCCCGCTTTCAGACATGTTTTTACACAAAAACTTATGTATTTTACAAACAAAACCAAACTTTGTTTAAATATTGAAAAGATTTTTTAAATGTCAAATGTTGGCGCCAAGGTGCAAACATCGATTGCGCATGCGTGTTGCGTCGTCGCGGACTCGTTCATTGAAACCTTTTTAAAGTAGAGGTTCAACCTCCTTGGTCCAGCTGGAGGTTGTATAGGTGTATCGTTATGATTAAAAAGTTATATTATGTTACAGGTGTCCATACAAGACCTGTATCGTAATTAAACTTTTTTTTTTATTATTTTTGACCTGTACGTAATGTTTGTCATAAGCATTTTGTTTTCAGTTTTAGAATCTTTGTATTATAGTATCAGAGTAGATAAAAGATTTAATAACAAATTTTAAAACTTTATTCTATAAAATCAAAAGTTTTTAGTTTCGTCGCTATTTTCGTAAACCAGCGATATATTTTGTATCATAGTTAACATTTAACCATGAATGATGACCACCATTGATGACTTCCATGGTCTAGTCGTACTGGTGTGGAAAACGAATATATTGGCTCGAGTTTGGCTGTTGAGACCAGGGATTTTAGCGGTATCCGAATAGTGTTCTGAACACAATTTTTCATTTCTGTTTTAAAAGTTAATCTGAAAGAAACTGTAACACTTTGAATCTGTTTTGGAAAATACCGGTTCATAAGTGTTAATATCTGTTACAGTCAATAAGGTTCACATTGCGACAGCTCACTAATGATTTGGGGATTTTGAAATGCCTATGTTGGTGTACTGTGTATACACATAGATAGCTAAAAACAGATTCTAACAGATTGGTAACAGAAAACATTATATCTGTTACACTTTTATAAGCGTTCGACGCAAAACAGGTTCAAAACACCCAAATAAGTGATACAGGAATAATTCTGTAACAGATTCAATGTGTAACCCTTATGAAAGTGTATCCTTATAAAGGTGTTTTTGAATTCCTGGTTGAGAGGCACAGTTGTCGTTTCTGAAGAAACATACTTAACGCTAATTAACGGAGCCTCCTTTTAGGCCAATCTATGCCTTATATTAACAATATAGGTATATTATTCCTACTTATAATTGATTTTTAACGCCAATTTTGTACAGTATTAGAGAAAAATTAGAGATTTCTATAAAAGACAAAAGTCCTCTTCTCTCTGAATGATTTACTGCACTTAACGGTTCTGGGAGTCTTTTTTGTATATTAGTTTTTTATTTAATATGTAGTAATATGCATTATTATTAATTTAACATGCTGTGTACACTATTTATGGATTATCTATACATCTATACATATAAATAAAATTGGAGTGTCTGTTTGCAATATTAAAATAACCGTTTTTAACTACATGCATATGAATATTTATGCGGTACATACACCAAAATAACATTTTTTCACATTTTTTGTCTGTCTGTTTGTTCCGGCTAATCTCTGAAATGGCTGGACCGATTTTGACGGGACTTTTACTGGCAGGTAGCTGATGTAATAAGGAGTAACTTAGGCTACTTTTATTTTAGAAAAAAATCTTATTCGATTTAAAAAAAATATAACAAATTGAAATTACTGTGCCACAGCAACGCGTGGCTGGGTCAGCTAGTTATAATTATAAACAATAAGTTTATAAATTGAGGTAAGTTGAACTTATCTCAATTTATAAACTTATTGTTTTATAAATATGGTTTTGATAGTAATCTGTCAGTGTACAAAAAAATAAATAAATAAACATTTAATCTTATTTTATATTTATTACTTTTATTTGGATTATTAGTTTTTTTACTAATGGATGTATGTTACTGAGTAGAATGTGATTATATACAATATATTAAATACATTTTTAAAACAGTGTCACAAAAACAATTCAGGTATTACCATACACTGTCTTGTCATAATAAATATTACACTTCATAGGCATTATTTGAAATATTTTTTTTATTAAAACATAAATCAGTCAAAATTCGCGAATTTCTAAAATATTTTTTTTCTTACATTTTATCTTGAAATAAAAAAAAAAGATATAAATCGAATAAGTACTACTTAATAGACTACCTTGTCTATATATATATAATTCTACTGTACGCGTGTATGTCACTGAACTCCTCCTAAACGGCTGGACCGATTTGAAAATTTTTTTTTGTGTGCGTTTGGGTGACGCCCTGGATGGTTTAGATTCACAAATCAGCCCGACAGATGGCGCTGAAGCTGGCATAGCTAAGCGTGGCCAGGTTAGCTAGTTAGATATAAAATACGTGTGAAAAAACAACTACGTCTCCGAGCCCTAAGGTGGGATTCGAACCCACGACCTTTCGCTATCGGGGCAATTGCTCTGATCACTGAGCTACCGAGAAAAAAAAAGAAAAAAATAAAAACACATAGACTACCTTATTATTAAAATTAACGTTGTTGACATCACAGTTGTCTTAAATTTATTTATTTACGAATTGAAATGAAAACCGTTTAGAAACTATTAAAAAACCGGATATACTTTGTTTTAATGATTTCTCATTAAATAATGATAGGTATTTATTTAATTTATGAAAAAGATTATTATAATACTAACCTTATTTTTGTTTGATTAATAAAGCAATAAATAGTTATTGATTTTATCCATTTATTGATTGATTTAAGGGAAGTTTACAAAACACACATTTCAGTGCTGAATTTACACATTTGCCAAACCTATAAAACTTTTGCCGCCCCTACTGACCTCTTAAATTAGATTCACTGTTCACAATAACGTTAATTCCTTTTTTAGGGAATAATCTAGTTTCAAGATTATTTCTACAACTTTTTGAGTATATATTTAAGCTAAGAAAAGCAAAGCTTTGTTTTTACTGCACTATTACTTACTTTTTTCTGTGCCAATTTTCTGGGACAATTTTGCCGCCCCCTAATTTTGCCGCCCTAAGCATCAGCTTTTTCAGCTTCTATGGTAAATCCGGCACTGACACATTTATTTCATTAAATCGCAAGTAGCTAGGTATCCAAAGGTCCTAGTATAAACAAAAACTGAGGTCTTGATTAAACTGTTCAGGTTTTATCAAGTTAAAATATAAATATTTATTGACTGTGTGAAATATTTATAGAAGTTTGGTGCAACGGTAGCGATCCTGCCTTTCGCACTGACGGTCCTGAGTTCGAAGCCCGGAAGATGCAGCATTGGTATCTGAGTCATGGAAATTTTATATTTTTTATATAAATATTACATATTTCTAAAGGTACAAAGCTATAGTTTATCATCATCTCTTTATGCACTGCATGGCCCAGCAAAACTATTTTCAACACGTATTTATGTGCATAAGTGTCTTGTATGAGATTTAGTGATCGCCTAAGTTCTACAGGTGAAGAGTTTAAGAACGTATACTTGAATCAATAATTTCATTTATTTAATTAATTAATTACAATGGCAACACCACCAACCAACAGTAGTAAAAAACAAAAAACTTAGAAATAAAAGCAGTTATAAACCGGTTGAAACTGGTTCAAACTTTTGACAATAGAAAAAACGTTTTAAAATAACTTGCCAATAATATAAGTATTAAGCAATAAAACTAAGTAAATCAAAAAGTATATGCACGTATATATAACTAGGTCTGCAATGCATGCTGCTGTTTGCAAATACTGAGCGAAGCAATTAAATTTTTGAAGGGTGATTATTCCTCGATGGTATGTCCAATTTCAAAACTTTTTTTTGCACATTAGTCACGACCACGATGTGAGTTTTGGCGCCAAATTTCATCAATCAGCGGTTTGGCTGTTATCAGCTTTTGAATTTTTCTTTCGGTGATTATTCCTCCATGCTAAAGTCTATATTTTTTTTTTACATAGCCCATGTCCGTCAGGTTATAATCATGTATGTTCATGCCAAAATTCGTTCGAATCGGTTGAACCGTTAAGTAGCAGGAGGGAGACAAGCGAAATTTGTGAGTTGCCTAAAAGAGAGCTTCGCTCAATAATGTACTATTGTGCTTAATTTAAGAAAATTTAAAAAGGTAAATGTCTCATTTGCAACCTATTTTATCTACATTCCGAAGGTGGATAATTTTTTTACCCATTTCAATTCGAGGTTTGCTGGTCAGGGTTCGAGGGCCCCCTGAGCTTGAATGCCCTGGTAAGTAGTAAACCGCTACTACTAGGATGGATCTCAAGAAGCAGTATGAATATTTTTATCATCTATACTAATATTATAAAGAAGTAAAGTTTGTGTGTTTGCATATTTGTTAAATTGTAAGGGGTAATCTCGGGATCTACTGAACCGATTTTAAAAATTCTTTCACCAATAGAAAGGCACATTATTGCTGAGTGTCATAGGCTATATTGAATGCTAGAAAAAAATTAAAGAATTTTGTCCACCCGTGCGAAGTCGGGACGGGCCGCTAGTCTTCATATATACACATTCCTTGTCAAAGTGTTTGGCCGCGATGAACTCCGAAACTACTCGACCGAATTTGATGATTGTTTTGTCACTTTATTTAATGTTTTTACTTAGGACATATAATAGGTTTTTTTTTTAATTTATGACACTGCTACGCGTGGAAATGTCAGCTGCCAATTGTTATTTACAAAAAAAATTAAAAAAATGGTTAATAGACAAATGTTTCTACTAAAGAATACTTTGAATTTAAAACATGATATAGATATTATAGTAATATAAGTTATTTACGGGATTGTTACCATGTACCTTGTTATTGAGTATCCGCAATAAGAAACTTCGTCGGAAAGTAGACCGATATTTCTACCAGTAACAGCCTACCCGCAATTACTTCAGTCGCTCCGTGATCATGGCACTTGCAACAGTGCCGAAATATCGGAAACTCAATAACAAGGTACATGGTAACAATCCCGTTAATAACTTATATTACTATAATGTTAGTGACCATGAAAGTTTAAAACAATATATGATATAGATATTTTCGACATTATATTTTATTTTTTCTCCGTGCCATTATAATACTAGACTGTATTTATCTATAAATAGACATCTGAATTTATTATGAATGAAATCTATACATATAAATAAAATTGGAGTCTGTTTGTAATATTGAAATAATCGTTTTTTACTACATGCATATGAATATATATACGGTACATACACCAAAATAATATTTTTTACAATTTTTGTCTGTCGGTCTGTTTGTTCCGGCTAATCTCTGAAATGGCTGCACTGATTTTGACGGGACTTTTATCGGCAGGTAGCTGATGTAATAAGGAGTAACTTAGGCTACTTTTATTTTAGAAAAATAAAATTAATGTCCCACAGCAACGCGTGGCTGGGTCAGCTAGTATCACTACATAGTATAAAACAAAGTCGCTTTCTCTGTCCCTATATCCCTATGTATGCTTAAATCTTTAAAACGACGCAACGGATTTTGATGCGGTTTTTTTAATAGATAGAGTAGTTCTAGAAGAAGGTTGTGACGGGGTGCAGCCGGAGAAATAAAAGCACTCAAGGTCACTTTTTTATATTTAAGGAATTAAGGCACAACAAAACGAAGAGAAAAGAAAATATGAAAAATGGCCAGAGAAGAGCGCAATGAAAGCAACGAGTCGCCAATATAGCTATGGCGCCTCGTTACAAGGTTTATATGTATAATACATGCATCATATAGTAGAGCATTGCATCCGTGTGAAGCCGGGGCGGGTGGCTAGTTATAATATAAACATTGAACTGTATATGAAATGAAAGAAAAAGGGTTTAATTAATGTTTCTTTTATTATTATTATTTAGATTAGATGTGTATTTTTATAAATTACTTTTATAACTTCTGCTTGCCAAATATTTGGTGTGATGTGTAGTGGTTGGTGACTATTTGTAATAACATCTGTTGATTGTACAATATTACTTGCAGAATAAAATTACAGTGGACCCCCGGTAATCCGGCAAACATTATGCAGGGCAGTGTCTGACTATCGAATTTGTCGGATTATAGAGCACCTGCCTAAGACCCCTATAGTCCGGATTTTTTTACGAAAGAGTACCTTGTAATCCGACAAATTACATATCTAATGACGAGAGTCTATATATTATACGTGGCGCGAACGAGTTGTGACCTGTTCAAACTTGCGTGATCTATATTAGCAAAGATTGTCAAACATAATTCTGTCATGTCGGATTACAGGGGGCGCCGGATTAGACAGGGGCCGGATTATCGGGGGTCCACTGTATTTGATTTGATTTGATTAGTATATGTATTAAAATCCGCTGTCTTCGTATTTAATCGCGATGAACTCCGAAACTACTCAACCGTTTTTGATGATATTTTGTCATTTTATTTAATTTGTTCCAAGGACAAAAATTACGAATGATAATAACTGAGCCACAGCAACATGTGGCCGGATCAGCTGGTTTTTATATATACTAGCGGTCCGTCCCGGCTTCGCACGGGTTGACAAAATTCTTAAATATTTTTCTATTATTAAATATTTTTCCGTTAGCACCATCTAGCATCCGGTAGACGAACTTCTTGCGGTTAACGCGTTGCTATGGTAACGGTAACAATGGAAAAAGAGCGGACAGACAAACAACAAATTTGAGATTTTACAACCCGGTTACAATATCTGTGGACCTGATGACGTCACGTCAGCGCTTAGGTACGGTGCACAAAACAAAAGCGCCTGGAGGTGACAAGAGAACGGGGAGGGGGCTTGACATTCCAGCGAGGCCCACAGATATTGTAACCGAGTTATAAATTTTTTGATGCTATCTTATTGATAAAATATTTTAATAAAAAAACACTAGAAAAAATCGATTATATCTCAGACGCTTTAAAATAACTTGTGTCAAGTAGATTTATACTCGTCTTTTTTATAATTTTTATATTTTATGCATTTTCAATGCGATCTTATAAGATAAATTATTATAATAGAAAAATACTAGAAAAAATCGACTCGGGTCACAAGTGAATTCTCAGGCGGGAATCGAACCCGCAACCTTTGGAAATCCGGTCCAATGCTCTCTCAATTGAGCTACCGAGCCTTGTGAACACTCGTCGAAATTTTCTAGTACCTTCCTGATTTTAGGCTGTAGGCCAGCGTTGTTTCATCAATGAGAGGAACATCCACTCGTATTCGAAAGAAACATTTTTACAAATGTTTGGTCAATCGATTAAGATGAAACAGCCATTTAAGTTTTATAATTTTTATATTTTATGCATTTCCAATGCGATCTTATAAGATAAATTATTATAATAGAAAACTTCTAGAAATACTAGTCTTTTTTTTAATAATTTGTCAGTATTAATAGTTTTTAATAGTAAATTAAAATAAATACTAACATTTCACTATAATTAAAAAAATAGGTACTAACCATAGTACTCAATTTAATGAGGTTACATATGAGACAGGTTACTTATGTAATTAACTTCGAAAGCTATTCAAATTTTTAAGGTACTTACAAACAACACATATAGTTATTACAAATGGATTTATAGTGAAAATAAACACTTTGGTTTCGCAGAGTTATAACTTTGACACTTTTTAACCTATTTTTTATGTCAAAAATAAATAACTGACTTAGTCTGTAACTACTAATGGGATTTTTGCCTTTAAACCTGGCATCTATTAAAGCCTGGTCTTCGTTCCTTGGTATTTTAGTCAATGTCTCTTAATTTCAGGCTATTATAATTGACAAAACCAAGCTGAGCAAGCTTCATAGTAATCTTAAGGTGGGTGTACCATGGAAGACCACTACTAATATTTAAGTAATCCTTTGTTTCATTACGTAACATATAAACCACATTTTTTAATTGTAGTTTTAATCAATATTGATTGAACTTAAGTTTCATTGAACTCTTCCCAATGGCCTTGCTAGAAACAAGGCTCCTTAGAAGGCCATTATAATAAATCAGTCATTTAATTAATAAATAGCGATTATCCAGTAAATAAACGAATAAAAACTGTTTATTTGTTAGAGTGGCCTTCCATGGTACAACCACCTTATTTTAAAGTCGTCGATTCCCGATATCAATGAAGCGAGGGTCCGTACTGCCAAAATGGTAGCGCGAGCGATTCGCCGCCACGTCTGTGATTTCCAGTTCGATGGGTGTTTGTGTAAATAGAAGGAACCGGCCGGCCCGGCCCGGCCCGTCCCGGCTTAGCACGGCTGGACAAAATTCTTTAATTTTTTTTATATTATTAAATATTTTTCCGTTAGCGCCATCTAGCGTCCGGTAGACGAACTACTTGCGGTTAACGCGTTGATATGGTAACGTTATTGATACAATGGAAGAAGAGCGGACAGACAAACAACAAATTTGAGATTTTAGATTATAGATTTTACACAAAACAAAAGCGCGGGGAGGTGACAAGAGAACGGGGAGGGAGCTTGACATTCCAGCGAGGTCCACAGATATTGTAACCGAGTTATACATTTTTTGATGCTATCTTATTGATAAAATATTTTTATAGAAAAACACTAGAAAATCGAATCGATCTCAGACGCCTTAAAATAACTTGTGTCAAGTAGATTTATACTCGTCTTTTTTTATAATTTTTATATTTTATGCATTTTCAATTTTCAAAGAGCTGGCAATCATTACGAAATTTTAAAAATTGGCCTTCGAAGGAGCGTGGCCTTCCATGGTCCACCCACCTTATATTTCCCTCTTAACTATGACCAAACTCCAACAGCTTCAAACGACAAGGTAAAAAATCTTGGGCTGTTTATAGACGGTTCTATGTCATGGTCTTTTCACATACACGCGCTGTTGTATTACATTAACGAACGACCCACGGGTCGGGGTTCGGATCCTGGTACGTTATTTTTGTGATGAACAAAGAAAATAATTATTTAGAAACATATTGAATGAAAAATACTTCATTGTTCCATACAGATTATTAGCCAAAATAAAAAAAACAATAAGAGGTGCTATAATAGGTGGTCTTATCGCTTAGAGCGAACTTTACCAGACTACCTTAGGAAGGAGAAAACGCAATTAATGACGGGGTGCTATTAAACATCCTGCAATGTGTCCTGCCAGTGTTTACCTATGGGATGGAAACGGCGACTCTAACACAAAGGCTGGCCAAAAAGCTCCGAGTTGCACAAAGAGCAATGGAGCGAGCTATGCTCGGCATATCGTTAGTGGATCGTAAAAGAAACGAATGGATCCGAGAAAAGAATCGTGTTAGAGATGTTGTTGTTACAATAGAGCGACATAAGTGGAGGTGGGCAGGACCCATAGCCAGAATGGAACAGTCCAAGTGGACCAGGAGATTACTGGAATGGCCACCGTGGGAAAATCGTCGCGGTAGAGGCCGTCCCCCTATGAGATGGGTGGATGAAATATCCAAAACAGCTGGACCGAATTGGATGAGAGTGGCAAGAAGCAGGCAGAGATGGAAAGATTTGGAGGAGGCCTACGTCCGAAGACGGACAAACGAAGCGACGTGATGATGATGATGCGATTAAACAAAAAAATAATTTTTTATGTGTTGTAAACGGTATTTAGAATCCAAGGCAAAACAGGGCTTTGATTAGAACTAAAGTATGATTTTTCTGTGTGGTAAATTACTGACTATTTTTATGATTATAAATTAATAGTTTTAAGAGTATTCGCGTTTTAAGAAACGTCCCCAATTATAATTTATATATTTTCAATCTTTTAACGAAAAATACTAGAAAAAATCCCAAGCACAAATCGTAAGCTAAGTTAATTTTTTCTAATATTTTTTTATTAAAATCCATCATGATAACAATTACTCATCAGTACACTTCATTTCTATTGATTAATAGCATGTTTTGTGATTCTACATTTACTCGTAACACATCTGGGCCACAAAAAATATTATTACAACTTCTTGCCAATGTTTGACAGCTGAATCAATATTGATAAAACACTAATGAGATGGACGTATCATATAATTCGCACCCTGAAATGGCCCTCTGCCAAATTCTGTTCCTTTTTCTTTTTGATGTTGACGCTGTCCGTGTATGGAACTTACTACCAGATGATAACTGGTTCAAACTCTTGGATCATTTCGCGACAAAGAAGTCTTCTTTCCAATCCTTGTTGACTCTATATTTCTACACTAATATTATAAAGAGGAAAGATTTGTATTTCTGTATGTTTGTAATGAGTAAACTCAAAAACTACTGAGCCGATTTCAAAAATTCTTTCACCATTGGAAAGCTACATTCACGCTGAGTAACATAGGCTATATTTAATGCTAGTAAAAAATTAAAGAATTTTGTCCACCTGTGCAAAGCTGGGACGCTAGTGATCTATAAATATATAAATTCCCTGTCACAATGTTTGACTGCGATGAACTCCGAAGCTGTTCAATCGATTTGGACGTCATTTTTTCATTTTGTTGGATTTGCTGCGACTGTTTGGTGCAACGGTAGCGATCCTGCCTTTCGTATCAGCGGTCCTGGGTGTGAATCCCGGAAGGTATATTTTTATGATGAATACGATGATATGAATATGTAATTTAAACCCATAGGTCAGGTACGAATGCTAGTATTCATCACACAAAAATCTGCTGCTTTTGGAATTCGAACCCAAGACCGTGTGAAATGCAAGATCGCTAACGTTACACCAAACCAATAAATACTTAAACACTGGAGAATACATCTCATTTTCTTTTGTTTAATTTTGAAACCAATTACATTTGTTCAATAGGTAATTTTAATTCTAAGTGTACGAAACGTTAAGTCCATGACTTTGCATAAGGCTTTTAGACATATCTATGGTTTTTATATTTGCCATAATGCAATATCTAAAAACCATAAATATGATTAAATTTTAATAGAAGAATACTAGAAACAGTCGGACTACCACCCTATCTTGGTTCCTATTCCTAAATGTCGCACCAAACGCTTCTCAACTTCTTTTAAAATGCGCAAAGCAAACGAGTCTCTCCATCCTTACGTCTGTATTTCCGAGTACTTATAACCCGTCCATTTTCAAAGCCAGGGTGAAAAGGCACCTTCAGGGTTAGCTCGTTCCATCGTGGATTCTGTCTTTGCCCCCAGGCTTGATTGGGATCAAGAGCAAATCCATTCTAAATAAAAAATATAAAAAAAATCCTCGGCACACAAGTTCATTCACTCGGTTCATCATAATCGATTGTGCAAACATTTGTAAAACTGTTTCTTCCGAATACGAGAGGATGTATTGTTTTAAACTTTCAAGGTCACTAACATTACAGTGATATAAACTATATACTTGATTTTTGAAGTGAAAACTTGTTTAGCGGCGCTGTGTACTTTTTTTGGAATGGGTAAAAATTTCTATACTCGCGACAGGACACGTGACCTGATCGAAAATTCGTAAGACGGCGTAGGGCGCTTGCGCGATGTGCGTATAGTCGTGTCATTTTTAAACTTCATAGTGACAGTTACATTATTATTTTTGAAGTGAAAACTTCTTTAGCGGCGTTGTGCACTTTTTGGGATGAGTAAAGCCGGAATTACATTATTGTGTCGGGGTGTGTCGTGGCGCGTTGTGTTGTGGCGGCGCGGCGACCGTTTACATTTATAAGGCGTGTCGTGGACCGCTCTGGCGCAATTTTCATTTAGTCATCCAGTACGAAAGACGACGAAGAAGAAGAAGACACACGAAAGACGTGTTTGGGTCAGTAAAATGTTTTCTTCGAGCTCTGACAGTGATTTTGATGAAGATCTTTCATTTCTTTTTCTAATGCAATCAGTTCAAAAGGAAAGAAGAGAGAGAAGGTTTTGTGTACATCCAGTAAACAGATTAAGAAGCAGTAGAGGAGAATTTCATTGTCTCGTTAAAGAATTAGAGAGTGATGAAGAACGATTTCAACGTTATTTCAGAGTTACTCATACACAATTTGCAGACATCCATTCTATGATTGATAAAGATATTAAAAAAGAAGACACTACATTTCGTCGTCGTCACTTCGTAAATATATTCTTGGAGGTATTAGAAGTAACATAGGATACTTTTTATTAAAAAAAAAAGAATAAAAATGCGGGCGAAGCCGCGGGTAAAAGCTAGTATGAATATAAATAAACAAGCCACATACTATTAAGATTACCATAAAGTAAACATGGAGAATAATGTAATTCTACACATACAAAATTGATAGTTCAGATACGCGCCAGATGCTACCAGAAGGCGCCACGACACACCCCGACACAATAATGTAATTCCGGCTTAAACAATGTAAAACTCGCGTCAGGACACGTGACCTGATCGAAAATTTGTAAGACAGCGCAGGGCGCTTGCGCGAGTGTGCCTGTGTGTTTGTTGTCATGTTTGTGTACGATGTAGCGATATAAATGAATATTGTGATCTACCACATAAATGATAGTACTTTTATACTGATCATTAAAGCAATTCGTGCGAAATTATTCCTTAACCATTTCAAAATATCAAAAATGCACAACGTTAATATTCAAGTTTTCACTTCTGCCGGCACTCCCGGAGTGAACCCGTCGTTTTTTTTAAATTTACCTTGTTTTTGTTTTTATTGAGTTTCCGATATTTCGGCACTGTTACAAGCGCCATGATCACGGAGCAATATCGGAAACTCAATGATAACAAAAACAAGGTACATGGTAAAATGCCGTATATAACTTATATCACTGTAACGAGAGGATGTTCCTCTCATTGATGAGACAACGCTGGTCTACAGCTACTGCTGGAATACTCAAGCGGGTAACTTGTAAGGGGGCATCCATTAATTACGTGAGCTCAGAATGAGGGGGGTCCTGTAAAATCTTACCAAATCTCATTTAAACCGGAGGGGGGATAATCGAAATCTCACGTCAACTTTAAAAAATATAAAATACTACAGATATTAAAAAATATCTCAGTTTTTAAGGGTTTCTGTTTGCCTAAATTTTGAAAATATTTTTGGCTTCAATCTCAAGTAAGGGGAGGGGGGGAGGGGAGGAGTCTAAACTGATCGAAAAATAGCTCACGTAATTAAAGGATGCCACCTAAGCCGAGTCGCTTTTATCGAGTGTTTTGTTATTAAAATTTATATGAGGATCCAACCCAGGACCTCAGTGGTGTCACCATGAGAAGCGAAGGTCGCTATAAAACCTTGGAGACCATTTCTTTGTTGAATGAAGTTTACTTTTAAAATTCATCAGCAATTTATAACAGACTGTACGCTTTAGCTAATGACCGCAAGCTATTTCTTTAATCACAAAAATAAACAAATATTTCCGTTAATTTTATTTGCAAGGTAAACTTAATTGGATGCGTTAATAAACACGTATAAATATTTAAGTTATAATAATTATTACATTCACATCAATTAGCAGAGCACAAAGTAAGTAATGTAAGGCTTGTGTTGTAGATATTAGGGTAACGGATATACACATATGATACATAGATATTTAACTGTAGGTGTCACTAATCTAAAAAAATCTGCTATGTATTTTATTTCGTTATTTAAGCGTTGTCAGGCGGGTCGCGAACTCGCTTGACCCCTGAGACAAGATTTTTCTACTTACAATTTCTTTATGTATAAAAATTAAACAGCTAAATGTTTAAAAGACTTACTATTTTTTTACTTCTTCAAAGTTAGCTTTATACTGCCAATAAATTACATCTTCACGTATTTTTTTCTATGTTATTCACATTTAGTTTTTACACGATTGATTCTGGTTAAAACGATCGAACACACACATGCAAAGTGTAATGTTTTTATGTTTCTCATTGAGGGGAAGGCAAAGAATACATTTCTTATTCAGCCTCGTCATTAGTTTTCTCATACATCTGCCACAACTCAAATATGGAAAAACTTTTAAATATTTAATACAATAATGCTTCAAGTTAACTCGACCACTATTCAGGTCTGAAAACTATCATAATGGATGAATCTTTCGGTCTTATCACGATCTAATTGTTGAGTAACATAAAGGTCAAGCAACACCGTTGCGCACATTTTCCTTTATTGCAATACCAAAAATTCGCTACATTTTAATAACAAAGATTCTGCGGTCTTTTACATTTTATTCTACAGACTATATTTTGGAAAGTGTGCACAGGATCTACATAATATGCTCATACCGCCATCACCTTTCTACCATCGGACATAGAGACGCCCTGTGGGCTACCACCCCTTCGTGGTCGCTATTCCTACCTGTCGCACCAAGCGCTTCTCGACTTCTTTTATAATGCGCACAGCAAAGGAGTGGAACTCCCCCCTGCGTCTGTATTTCCGAGTACTTATAACCCGTCTGTTTTTAAAGCCAGGGTGCATAGGCACCTTCTGGGTTAGCTTGTTCCATCGTGGATTCTGTCTTTGCCCCCGGGCTTGATTGGGATCAAGAGCGAACCCATTCTGAATAAAAAAAAATTACCAGTACCAGTTCATCGAGCTTTTGAATAGACTTGATTTCGACATGACTCAACTTAGCCGAAAGAAGTCCACTGATGTACGAAAGCCTTTCTGCAAAAAGGGTGGGCGTTGTCATAATCTACAAGTTTGACTGGATTTTGAAGATCGGAGTAAAAGGCATTAATTCAGAAAATGCTGCTGTTAATTCTGTGGTCTTCGGTGGATTTATAGTGTTTACCTCCAGTATACGTGCTATTGTACAAAAAAGACACGGCTATGACTTAACTACCCGTGAATTTGTCGCGTAAATCGCTCAAGTCATTCTCTTTACGTAGCGTATAAATAGCCGTACTCGAGTGTAGTAAATTCCTGCTACACTGGTATCTACGAATGATGTAAGTGTTAGAAAAATATATAATAGGAAAAATTCTTATTAAGTAGCAGTTCTTCCGAATCAAATTATTAATAATTTAACTTTAGCATTTAAATAAAACCTTTTTTTACATTTTACCGGCTTAGCAATGCGTTTATTCGTGTTTTTTTATATTTAATCCTGACGTTTTAACCCCTTTACAACCACTATAAGTCGCCACATGTGTGCTGTACTATCTTCCAAAATTTGAATAGTCCACGACCCTTATTTCAAAATTTATACAAATAAAGTAGTTTCCTTTTTTAATAATAAATAGGTAAGCACTTTACCGCTATCTTGACTGATCATAACAGCTGATGCGATCGAGGATATGACGCGAAGATACCAATTCGCTTGTGATTAGAATGACCCTTAAATTCTTTGTCAGGAAACACAGACTTTAGTCATTTTGCATTTTATGTAGTTATTATTATATCTATGATTATTGTACACTGCTTACAACTTCGGAAATTGGGAGACCCCTCCGAGAAGAACTGGCGAAAACAAAACTCAGTCAGCGGGCCGACTTCAAATGCATCTTGCATTTATTATTTACAAAAAGAGCTTCTTACAACTCACTAGTTAGTGCTCGATATTGCACGGTCTACCAGCTCCTGATGATGCTCCGTGTGGGGGCGATACACTTGTAGAATAGTTGGTGAAGATGCCGATGTCTGGATTTATTTGCGAGCAATGAATTATACTTATTTTGACGGAAGTAAGCTACATATCTTTGTTTTATTAATACATCACTAGCTGACCCGGTAACACTTTGCTATGGTAACGTTAATTGATACAATGGAAAAAGAACGGACAGACAAACACACAATGAACAAATTTGTGTTTTTAGAGTATACTAGCTGATACGGTAACGCGTTGCTATGGTAACGTTAATTAATACAATGGAAAAAGAGCGGGGAAAAGAGCGGACAGACAAACACACGAAAACAAATTTGTGTTCTTAGATTATAGATTTGGTCTTGCAGTGTGCGTGTTTGTTTAAATATTGTTTTATTTAGTACAACGCGTCGTCAATCCAGGAAAAGTTTATTTAAATGTGCGGAAGTGTAAAAACTAAATATACAACTCAAGCGTTTACGAGTAAAGTTCTTTTTGCTAGCTTTTGTGGTCCGATTGGTCGCAGTAGACTCGGCTTTGGACTCACGGACTCATGTTTTTACAACACTATTAATACGTTTGTTGACATGACAAATATTGCGGTCTCCGAACTTGTCACGCCGAAAACAACAAGCATTTTTTTTTACCAGATTTTAAGCCACAAGGACGACGCATTTCATTATGTGGTGTTTATGATTTTTTTATTATTGGCACAACAGCCGGCAACTGGTTTTTCCATTTGTATTTGTCAACACGATTAAATATGTTACCTGGATACAATTCTGTTTAAACCGCTTTTTTTAAGACAAAAAGTTTATTTTTAATGCGATTTAAACAGTTAAATCAAACCACATCGTTGTTTATATAAAACAACGCCATCTATAAACATTGTTAATTTAACCTGTTAACCGGGGAGTTCATTTTTTAAATATGCAACATGTAACGGACGCGTCCTCTGTCACAAGGACATGTCAATTAATCTTAACCGACGAGCTGATGAGAGTTGATGAGGCTAGAGATGTATATGAGGATCTTTAGAAAGTGGAGATCTGTGATCTCTGCTTTCTTTCCTCTACTGGAATAAGGCGTGATTATATTGTAATCGTAATAATAATGAAATTGAATAATCTATCTGATAAACAGTAAGCATCAATGAGATAGACCAGAGCTGATAACGCTTTCGGGTTAATTTGGCGTATACATAACTACTTGTCAGTCTGCTACCGCACCCCAACATCCCAATGCTGCGCGAATTGTGAAACAAAATGTCGGACTCTTAGATAAAAATGCCATTTTCTCGCTAAATAGTAGAGCTAGGATCAAACAAAAAGTAAAGCTGATTAAATAAAGAATCCACCACAGAATTTGGATCTCTGTAACTCAAAAATTAATCGTAACAAAAAAAAATACAGTAGACCACGCGGAAATTTGAATATGGCAGCAATTGCTACCGTGGACTGACAAGTGGATAACTAAAAATAATAATAATTCATAATGAAATATTATAACTAATTATCAGATAATCACTACTAATATTATAAATGTGAATGTAAGTTTGTTTGTTATGCTCAAAACTACTAAACCGATCATCATGAAACTCCGTACATATATTTTTGGAGGTATTAGAAGTAACACAGGTTACTTTTTATTGAAGAAAAAAAATGCGGGCGAAGCCGCGGGTAAAAGCTAGTAATTATTAATAATATTTCTTAATTTCACACCAATTAGCATAACCCGAATATTATTGAGCGAAGCTCTCTTTTAGGCAACTCACAAATTTCACTTGTCTCCCTCCTGCTACATAGCGGTTCAAGCGATTCGAACGAATTTTGGCATGAACATACATGATTATAACCTGACGGGCATAGGCTATGTAAAAAAAATATAGACTTTACCATGGAGGAATAATCACCGAAAGAAAAATTCAAAAGCTGATCACAGCCAAACCGCTGATACTACATTGATGAAATTTGCCAAAAACTCACAAACGAAGGTAAGGTAGTGCTTCGCTCAGTATTTGCAAACAAAAGCATGCATTGCAGACCTAGTTAATCATCAGTACATAGTATAAAACAAAGTCGCTTTCTCTGTCCCTATATCCCTTTGTATGCATAAATCTTTAAAACTACGCAACGGATTTTGATGCGGTTTTTTTAATAGATAGAGTAATTCAAGAGGAAGGTTTATATGTATAATACATGCACAATATAGTAGAGCATTGCATCCGTGCGAAGCCGGGGCGGGTCGCTAGTTATCTGATAATTTGAATTAAAGTCTAAAAAACTAAGCGCAGTTCAATTTACACATAACTAAACCGGCAAATTGGATATCGACTCTCCATTATATCATTCAAGTATTCCATTAAACACTCTTTTGACATTAGAAAAAAAACACAAAAAGACATATTAGTACACACAAAGAACTAACCAAATATTAATGGCAAGTCATTTGCGAACTGGGCCAAGGTATATTAGCAAACAGCCAAATCATTTATACTCGTATTGTCGTATATTGACAAATATTTGGTGCAAGAAATATCGGTAGACAAAATGGCGTCACGCATCGCAGGTTAATTATTTTATTTATTTAGAATGGGTTTGCTCTTGATCCCAAGCACGAGGGCAAAGACAGAATCCACGATGGAACGAGCTAACCCAGAAGGTATTCACCCTAGCTATAAAAACAGACGGGTGAATTCATTTCATGTGATGTGGTCGAATCGATTTTTTTCATAAACAAAAAATGTATCTTTTGAAATTAAATGAAAATAACTTTATTCAAATGCGTTTAGAAGTAACGAAATTTACAATATTATACGTTGTCACCATACATAATCTACAATAAATATATATTATTCTATTATCACAACAATAGGATTTTTATTGTGACAACAACAGAAAAATATTATCTAAGTGAAATTTTTTTAAGTTTTTTGTGATTTAAAAGTAGATGAAACGAAAAAGCGACAGTAAAAAGAGACACAAATTCACAAGATTTAACGTAGGTGAAAATGTCATAGGAAGTATTACGTACGTGTGTTGATACGTGTTTGTGTACGCATGCTTGAAAGAAGGCATCACAATAACCGTGGTATTTTGTATATGTGTACGTATTATTTTTGAAGGTTTCACTTCTACCACGTATGAATCCACATATGCTTTTTTTAATATTTTTTTATATATATTAATCTTTATATATATAATTCTCCTGTGAGTGTGTATGTCACTGAACTCCTCCTAAACGGCTGGACCGATTTGAATGAATTTTTTTGTGTGTGTTCAAGGGGATCTGAGAATGGTTTAGATTCACAAATCAGTCCGGCAGATGACGCTGCAGTCGGCACAGCAACGCGTGGCCGGTTCAGCTAGTTTATATATAAATAAATAAATAATTAAATTAACACTCTAGTTCAATCCGAAAACACAAGTTCAGTCTAACCCAAAGAACAAAACGCAAACAGAAAAAAACGAAAACATTCGAATACGCGGGAGTTTTCTTTTTCCCGCCAAAAATCCCACAGACATACAAACTTTTTCATTCCATCACATCAGCGTCTGTAAGCTATATGTTTCCAATCACGTGATAATTGATGGTATTTCCCCCGTCACAGCCCATTGGGTTTAAACACCATACATGTTTTTGGACAATCATTCTCCTTTAATTGTCATCGCTATGATTGTTAGTTCCCCTTGAGAAACAAGTTGAGGCAAATATTTTTCATCATCTAGTAATTTTATTACGTTACTTTACCCAATAATTAATAAATAAAAATATTTCTTACATTCACACCAATTAGCCTAGCCCAAAATAAGCACTGTAAGGCTTGTGTTATGGATATTAGGGTAGCAGATACCCATACATATATGATACATAAATATGTAATATTTATAGAAATATATATAAACACCCATGACTCAGTTACAAGTGCTCGTATTCATCATACAAACATCTGCTCCTTCCAAGACTCGAATCCAGGACCGTCGGTGCAAAAGGCAGGATCGCTACCGTTGCACCAAACGATCGTCAATGTATGTCTATCCGTTACCCTGGTATCCATAACGCAAGCCTTATAATGCTTAATTTGGGTTAGGGTTATTGGTGTGAGTGTAAAAATATTAATTTATTTATACTAGCGGCCCGTCCCGGTTTCGCACGGGTGGACAAAATTCTTTATTTTTTTTCTATTATTAAATATTTTCCTTAAGCGCCATCTAGTATGACTATGGTAACGTTATTGATACAATGGAAAAAGAGCGGACAGACAAACACACAAACCACTGTGATCTTAGACTATAGATTTACATATATGATACATAGATATGTCATATACAAAGTAATATATAAATATAAAAACCCATGACTCAGGTACAAATGCTCGTATTCATCACACATCTGCCCCTTCCGGGATTCGAACCCAGGACCATCGTTGCGAAAGACAGGTTCGCTTCCGTCGGACTAAACGGTCGAAATTCGTAATAAATGTGTAAACAAATTATTACTAGAAAAAAAATTAACTCGACTCAAGTATAGAATCATTCGTAATAATATATTTTTAAATATAAAAAAAATAGTAGTTAAGTACTCTAACAAAACAATAAACATGTCAAAATTAGCAAAAACCCGTATACAACCTCACTTTTCCCACATTACATCATTGCTACGCTCTTACGAGAATCCCACGAGTTGTACAGTCGACAGCGCACCAATCTGTACCGTTTAGCACCTTATTGTCGATGTAATAAACATCATTTTATTTCTAAGCTTGTTGTCGAGACCTATTAAGAAGTATAACGCTCCCGGAAAGCACCATTGTTGAATGCCAAGACAATGGCCTTGAAGGCAGCCCCGCCAATTGGTATTCAAGTCGCCACCATGACGCAGATCACTATATATTTTATTAGCATTCATTGTGACGCACTCATTTGCTTCCACGAGGGTTGAAAACAAAAGTAAAATAAATTATTATAATAGAAAAATAGTAGAAAAAATCGACTCGGGTCACAAGTGAATTCTCAGGCGGGAATCGAACCCGCAACCGCATTGAAAAAGAATTTTACTTATAAATTTATAATTAACAAGATAAATAGATCCGTTAAAGATCCGCCAAAAAGTAACAGATACGGACACGGATCTTTCTTCTGCCTCGGATATCCGCGGATACGAATACGGATATCCGGCACATCACTACTTTGTTAACGGTAATATTAATAATGTAATAGTCTGCATTGTAAAGCTATATCCTTAGAACACAAATTTGTTGTTTGTGTGTTTCTCTGTCCGCTCTTTTTCCGGCTCTTTATCCATTGTATACGCGTTACCATAGCAACGAGTTACCGGGTCAGCTAGTCTATAATCTAAGAACACAAATTTGTTATTTGTGTGTTTGTCTGTCCACTCTTTTTCCATTGTACACGCGTTACCATAGCAACGAGTTACCGGTTCAGCTAGTATACTTTATAAAAAAAAAAATATTTATTTTTGCAATTTTTTGTACCACATATTAAAACAATGTCAATATAGATTTATAATTTTTTATATTTTATGCATTTTCAATGCGATCTTATAAGATAAATTATTATAATAGAAAAATACTAGAAAAAATCGACTCGGGTCACAAGTGAATTCCCGGGTCGGGTCCCGCCTGAGAGTTCACTTGTGACCCGAGTCGATTTTTTCTAGTATTTTTCTATTATAATAATGTCAATATACTTAATCTAAAAAAAACATTTCTGATAGGCTAAATAATTGCGCAAAATAATGCGCGTTAATTTAATTAAGTACCGAATAACAAAAACTACGTGTAATAGATAGAGTGACTAATCTCGTAGTATCCGTCAGCCCAAAGTTCATCCTGATAAATACTCCAAGACCAAATTATCTTTTAGTAAATTCTTGCAAAATACACCCAAATCAGTAGTAGCATTACTAATACTATTATACTCGGTAGAAATTTGTGCTAAAGGAGACTGAAGACCAAGAATGGACAACAAATAAAGACATGCGGTGCCTGTGCTAGTTGCGAGGCGGCTTTGAATAGAAAAAAACTATAAAAAAACTGAATTGGCTCACAACCTGAGAATAACTTGAGTCGAGTCGGTTTTGTCTAGTATTTTTCTATTAAAACTCATTACAAAAAATCTATTCCCAAACGTATATAAAGCAAATGCGAAATAAAAAAAACCACAAAGATCATGTACCGAATTTCACATTACGCAATCGCCATACTGTTATCAAGCATGGTTTCGCAACGGCCTGATTTTTTCACTTTCCCTTCAACACGGCAAGAGGCCGTAAAGGCGCGAAGTTCGATATAAAAAACTATGGTAAGCATCGCTAGCTGTGGTCGGGTAATGGATGGGTGACCGGTGCCATGATCTTTTTTAATTATATCCTTTAATCGGAACTAATTAAACCTAAATACAATAATAATAACAATTGTTACACACACCAATTAGCCTAACTTACCTATACCTACCGTTCACGAGCATGACAAATAAATAAATATTTAATTATAATTTAGTTACAAAAACGATGAGACCTTCAATTATGTACTTAAAAAAAAATCTTTTGTTTTTCCGCTCTCACCCTAAGGTCAACAAACTACCGTCAAAATGGGCTTCAATAATGAATCCAAAATCGTCATTCAAGCCAAATGATACTCAGACCTTTGCAAATTACTCATAAAATTGGCCAAATTATTTTGACCAAATTGCTGTAGCATTATATTGTTTGAAATTAACGAAGCAAGGGCGAGTGTACACTGGGCAATCTTTATTTTTGTTTTAAAGGAAAGATAACAATTGACGACATTATTTTTTTTCTTATTCCCTGTGTCTGTTTTAAAATGAGAAATAAAGTGACAATCTTTAAGCAGATATTTTTTTAGAGAAAAGCTCACAATTACTCAGAATTATCATTGTTATCTCAAAGTGACATTCCCTTGACTGACACAAAGGAAAAATGATCTGCAATTTTTATTAATCAATATAAATATAAAAATAAATACATTTTTATGATATTTTCAAGAGTCAATAAAACAGGAGTCTGAAAAGTAAAATTTTGTCAATTGGGTGTCATGGTGAAACGCGCGGTCTTTGTATTTTATATACATACTATAACATGGTAGGCGCCTGGAGCGGAAATATTTATCGTATTCAGTGTTACAATTAAGAACAAAGATACATACACTTCCTAATTTGTTTAATAAGTTTAATTGTTTAATTAGTTTAACTTCCTAAGTTAAGCTGATAATCCTTGCTGCTTATGCAGTTATTACAACTAGTAAAATATATAGCTTACTTCCACAAAATCCAAGCAAAGTGCATCAACACCCTCAGCAACTACTCTACACGTGTTTCGCCCCCACAGGGCATCATCTCCTGATGATAGATCAGGGTTCTCCTGAGTTAGTCAGACTCCTGTTAGTCAGTGCAATACCACGCACTAAGTCTTTACGGTACTTTCATCCGTATGGAAGAAATGTGGCCCTATAGTGTGGACATCAATACGCTGATGATAAATGCATTAAATTTTGTAGTTGCTGCATACATGCATGCCTTTTCTCCGTAGGGGAAGGCAGAGATTTCTACCTTCCGCGAGCTTTACATACATCTCTCACTTCTTCAACTCTCATAGGACCTTTTATTCAAGTTCGTCAAGGGATGCTTTTGAACTTTTAGGGACCAAAGAGGGGATGTCCTGAAAAAAGATAATTTTCAGGACATCCCCTCTTTGGTCCCTAAAAGTTCGCCTGCCATATAACTTGATAATAAACCAGTTTTAACCAACATCTCCCCAGAAGCTTTCAGTAGTCGAAAAAGGCTGCAAGTAGCATTCTAGGACCAACTGGGTTAGCTTGAGTAAGAAGAAAATAAAACGCACATTAGCCGAATTATGAGACTAAGCGCGGACATAACCCGGTCAAACTACCTAACCCCAATCTCTTCATCAATTAGCTTTTGTTGTTATCTTGTAAGATATACTAGGCGATGCAGTCGCTAAGCATAAAGCTTTGCGAGCACCATATATTGAAGCAGAGCATAATACTAAAAAAAACAATGATATTAAGTAAATTTTCAAATTTCAAAAAAATTAAAAACTTTCGAAAAGCGCGCGTTTTTCTTTAATGAGAAATGCCATGGAGCCAATTTATTTTGGTCATAACTTTTTTATTTTTGTGAATTTCAAAATTCGGGCCCTAAATATGTTGATTTGATTCGACACAATAAATATTAAAATCGATTAAGAACTC
Organism: Calamotropha paludella; assembly: GCA_927399485.1. Classification (NCBI taxonomy): domain Eukaryota; kingdom Metazoa; phylum Arthropoda; class Insecta; order Lepidoptera; family Crambidae; genus Calamotropha; species Calamotropha paludella. The sequence goes on along the minus strand of OV656829.1, from coordinate 10,102,891 downwards.
GGGAAGTTATGGCGTAACAGACATTGCGTTATTGAAGCTGATCCATGGGAGCTCCAATAATGGACAGCACTCCAGTATTTTGCTAGGTCCGTTAAGGGCCTCTAAGTATTTGAGTTCTTTGACATAACATCAGTATACACTTAGATTGCAATGAGGTTAAGAATGTTTGAAAAAGCATATTTCCGTTTTAAGGTTGGCTTACCGGTGATAGTTATAAATATACGCATAAGGTTATGTCTAACCACACAATTCGCCAAAATTAATTTATGTCAAAAAATATTGTGTCTATAAGACGACCACTTAAATGAGTGTTCGCCCGCGCGGTACAGGGGCACAAAAGAGGAAATTACGGAAAAGAGGGGAGTCCTTGTCGCCGTACCTCCGCGCCCCTGTACCGGGCGAATACTTATTTAAGCGGTCGACCTATACACTTAACACATTATGTCAAAAAATAAAACTTAAAAATTTATGCAAGCAAAAATAATTTCCATTTTCCACCAATGTGTGCACATCTTTACACTGACAAGTAAAGTCGGGGCCTAATGAGTCATACGTCATTAATTTTTTTATCCTTATTTTATCTTAATAGTATTTTTGCATGGAAAAAAAATAACGGAAGTCAGCTTACTGTTCAAGATTATAAAAACGTGTAGTTTATATTAATAATTTCTTTAATACTAAGCATGTACAGTCGACAGCGAATCAGGGTTATAATAAAAATATTTTTTACATTCACATCAATCAGCCTAGTCCAAAGTAAGCACTGTTACGCTTGTTATATGGATACTAGGGTTACGGATAGACATACATATATGACAAATATATTTAATATTTACAGAAATATATATAATAAATACCCATGACACAGACAAAATGCCCGTATTCATCACACAAACATTTACACCTTCTGGGAGTCGAACTCAGGACCTTCTTCGGTGCGAAATGCAGGATCGCTACTGTTGCACCAAACGATCGCCATAATGCTATCAATATTTACATTGCCTTAAATGTCAAATATTGGTTGAAACTTTTGGCACTTAAGATGTCTGTGGTGTATCTTTCTTATTTTTATTTTTAAATGTCTGTAAGCACGGGTTTTCTTTGTCAATGCAGTCGCTAAGCATAAAGCTGTATACCGTATATTGGAGTAATACAAAAATCAAAAATGTTTACTAAATTTTAAAATTCTATAAAAATGAAAACTTTAAAAAAGTGCGCGCTTTTTTATTTCAATGGGATATCCCATAGAGCCAATGTTTTGGTCATAACTTTTTTATTTTTGTAAATTTCAAATCAGTCAGAATCTGGTCCTAAATGTGTTGATTTCATTACACACAAAAATCATTGAAATCGGTTAATAACTCGGGAAGTTATGGCGTAACAGACATTGCATCATTGAAGCTGATTTATGAGAGCTCCGCTCCAATCAGATCAATCATTAAAAGTTTACGTTACTTGCAACTAATAAATAATATCTCGGTATTGTGTGTGTGTGCATCGTTGAGAAGACGTAAATTTAATTAATAAATTATTAAAAAAAAAATTTCTTGTTTAGCGATTGTTTGGTGTAACGATTCTGTCTTTCGCCGTGACGGTCCTGGATGCGATCTTGAAGGATTTATATGTGATGAATACAAGCTTTTCTCAAAAAGCTAATAATAAAAAAATACACAACAAAGAATCTATTTGTTTTTCTTTAACTATTTTTTCTAATTTTTATTCCATGACAATTGAAAGATGATGGCAGTGTAACTGTTGTCTACATGTTTAGCTATCAAATGACACCTTTTTAATGTTGATAGGACATTTACATGAGTAGTGGTGGTCGAATTAGTATGAGAAGCCAAGGTCTTGGTTACCAAGAAAAAAAATGTAAGAAAAAAACAAAATTTGAGGGGCAATTTGTCGATAAAAAATGCCATATTTCACACCATTAAAGGCTCCGACACTGGTGACGGGACAGATCGTATATTCTGACTTAGTTTCACTTCATCTACAATCAAGCAATATTTAATTATTGATAGCGTAAACAAAAACATTAAGCGTTAAAATATTATTTTAAAACGAACGCGTGTAATAAACGAAACGAAAGGGCATTTCAAGGTTCCAAACATGTCTGGGCGTTGCTAAACGTGACAAAGTAATACATATAGCAATATAAACTACACATAATGTACGATCGACGACATTTCAAACTATACACTTTATAAAGTTAAATTATCTTTATTCTCGGTTCACTTATATGCTTTATCTAGCCACCCTTTATAATTTTTTTTATTTATTCAAAATATTAGGGGTTAAAGTATGAAATTGCCGATTTGTACTGAAAATCTATATTGTTTATTTTTTAAATTTTTAACAAATTTATTTAATCAAAATAGTTGCCATTATTATCTATACATTGCTGCCATCTAATGGGAAGGTCATTAATGCCTTTGCGATAGAATTCCGACGATCTAGACTGCACAAACTGTGTGAAAGCATTTTGTACTGCCTCCTGGGAAGAAAACTTCTTGTCACGTAGATAATTGTCCAAATCACGAAAAAAATGGTAGTCCGTTGGAGCAAGGTCTGGTGAATACGGAGGATGACGAATGGTTTCTAACTGCAGTTCCTGAAGGGTCAAAATGGTTTCTCGTGCTGTGTGAGGTCTCGCGTTGTCGTGGAGCAATAATGGTGAAGATCGATTCATGAGTCGGGGCTGTTTTACTGCTAGTTTTGTCAACATGGTTCGGAGTTCGGCACAATAGACATCTGCCGTTATTGCTTGACCAGATCGGAGAAAACTATAGTGAATAACACCATGCTGAGACCACCAAACAGTTACCATTACCTTTTTATTGGTAAGTTTTGCTTTAGGACACTGTTGTGGCATTTGACCTGGGGTCAGCCATTGCATTTTTCTTTTCCGGTTATCATAAAGAATCCACTTTTCATCACATGTTACAATTCGATCCAATATTCCTTCATTTCTGTACCGGTTCAACAAGGCAACACAAGTTTCAACACGCGTTTCTTTCTGCAGATCAGTCAAATCATGAGGCACCCATTTTTCGTATTTTTTTATTTTATTGATTTGACGCAAGTGAGTCAATATTGTGGGTAAGGTAACGTTAAACCATGCCGCTAATTCCTGGGTACTTTGACTAGGATCGGCTTCCACTATCTCTCTTAATTCATCGTTATTTACCTGTGTGGGCGGTCTTCCTCGTGGCTCGTTCTTTAAGTCGAAATTTCCATCACGAAAGCGTTTAAACCAAAATCGCACGGTGCGTTCATTAGTAGACCCCTCTCCAAACGCAGCATTGATATTGCGGGCTGTTTCTGCCGCGTTAGTTCCGCGTCGGAACTCGTATTCAAAAATAACTCGAATTTTCGCAGTATCCATCTTTCTTGTCTAAATTGAATAACAAAAACAATTGAAAGTCGATATTCAAATGTTTTACATTTTTTAAAAAAAGAACATCATAGAAACCATTTAAAAAAAGTTTCATTCGAAAACCTCAAACCATGAAGATTCTATGTCAATTCAAAGAACCTATTGCAATAAAACGGCAATTTCATACTTTAACCCCTATTACTTACTGGCTGCCAGAATATTCCAAAACGCCAGTAAGCTTAATCTAACAATAATAAAAAATAAAAATCGCGAATACATAACAATAAAAAAAAAAACATGAAATAAGAAAAAAGAAAAAAAACTAGCGGCCCGTCCCGGCTTCGCACGGGTGGACAAAATTCTTTAAATTTTTTCTATTATTAAACATTTTTCCGTTAGCGCCATCTAGCGTCCGGTAGACGAACTAATTGCGGTTAACGCGTTGCTATGGTAACGTTATTGATATAATGGAAAAAGAGCGGACAGACAAACACACAAACCACCGTGATCTTAGATTATAGATTGAAAGCAATTTGTGTCAAATAAAAAAAAATGAAACAAAATATTATACATACGCAAGATTTAGATAAATGTCAACGTTACAATATATACAGTGATTATATGTCAGTCAACATGCACGTCATTAAGATAAAAATGGAATTTATTAATGATATAATTATTTTAATATGTCAAAGAATATACATTATACATAATTTCATTTTTATATATTTATTTCTGTAATTTGATCATGTGATTTAATTTTAATTTGTATTTATTTATGTAATTTATTGTGATTGTGTATTGTTAAATCAAAATTATCCTAGCTACTCGAAATAAAAACAATATAATATTTATTACACTCACATCGAATAGCCTAGCCCAAAGAAAGCACTTTGAAGCCGGTGTTATGGATATTAGGGTAACGGATAGACATACGTATATGATAAATTGATATGAAATATTAAAAGAAATATATAAAAGTACCTAAAACTCATGTACAAATACTCGTATTCACCACACAAATATCTAATTCCGGGATTTAAAACCAGGACCGTCGGTGCGAAAAGTATAATCGAAAATGGTCATATTTTTTTTTTACTAATAGTTTTACAATAACACCAGTATTTTATTTATTTATTTAGTTTACCAACGCTCAGTGACACCATTACATATAAATAAATAAAAATTACAAAAATAACTTATTGTAAAAAGCAATTACAGGTAAACACCTCCCTCAAGCATAAGAATAAGCTCTTTTAAATAATAGGGGTTAAAGTATGAAATTGCCGTTTTATTGCAATAGGTTCTTTGAATTGACATAGAATCTTCATGGTTTGAGGTTTTCGAATGAAACTTTTTTTAAATGGTTTCTATGATGTTCTTTTTTTAAAAAATGTAAAACATTTGAATATCGACTTTCAATTGTTTTTGTTATTCAATTTAGACAAGAAAGATGGATACTGCGAAAATTCGAGTTATTTTTGAATACGAGTTCCGACGCGGAACTAACGCGGCAGAAACAGCCCGCAATATCAATGCTGCGTTTGGAGAGGGGTCTACTAATGAACGCACCGTGCGATTTTGGTTTAAACGCTTTCGTGATGGAAATTTCGACTTAAAGAACGAGCCACGAGGAAGACCGCCCACACAGGTAAATAACGATGAATTAAGAGAGATAGTGGAAGCCGATCCTAGTCAAAGTACCCAGGAATTAGCGGCATGGTTTAACGTTACCTTACCCACAATATTGACTCACTTGCGTCAAATCAATAAAATAAAAAAATACGAAAAATGGGTGCCTCATGATTTGACTGATCTGCAGAAAGAAACGCGTGTTGAAACTTGTGTTGCCTTGTTGAACCGGTACAGAAATGAAGGAATATTGGATCGAATTGTAACATGTGATGAAAAGTGGATTCTTTATGATAACCGGAAAAGAAAAATGCAATGGCTGACCCCAGGTCAAATGCCACAACAGTGTCCTAAAGCAAAACTTACCAATAAAAAGGTAATGGTAACTGTTTGGTGGTCTCAGCATGGTGTTATTCACTATAGTTTTCTCCGATCTGGTCAAGCAATAACGGCAGATGTCTATTGTGCCGAACTCCGAACCATGTTGACAAAACTAGCAGTAAAACAGCCCCGACTCATGAATCGATCTTCACCATTATTGCTCCACGACAACGCGAGACCTCACACAGCACGAGAAACCATTTTGACCCTTCAGGAACTGCAGTTAGAAACCATTCGTCATCCTCCGTATTCACCAGACCTTGCTCCAACGGACTACCATTTTTTTCGTGATTTGGACAATTATCTACGTGACAAGAAGTTTTCTTCCCAGGAGGCAGTACAAAATGCTTTCACACAGTTTGTGCAGTCTAGATCGTCGGAATTCTATCGCAAAGGCATTAATGACCTTCCCATTAGATGGCAGCAATGTATAGATAATAATGGCAACTATTTTGATTAAATAAATTTGTTAAAAATTTAAAAAATAAACAATATAGATTTTCAGTACAAATCGGCAATTTCATACTTTAACCCCTAATACTAGCAGTAGTATTAGGATAATACATCGCTGATTTGCGAGAAGCGACGGAACTAAAATCTTTTGATTTTATAGAAATAAGATTTTCAAATTTCTTATTAAATCTGTTATCGCATACCGAAAAAAATTATTGTATCTCTTTCGAGCAAATGATGGCGCGATATCTTGCCGCGCATTGCGTTTCGGTTCACCATACAATATCAAAGATTTAAGATAGTTTGGTATATATAGTTCAATTTTACAGATTTTTGAGATGCGCCGATATTCTCGCAAACCAGCGACATGTCAAAGAGCTTCTTTATAAAATTAGGTAAATATTTGACGTCAATACCGAAGTCAATTTACAATTACGTCAATTGACATATTAAACACAATATGTCAATAAAATTGCGAAAGTTGACAGTCAAGAAGATATAAAGATGTCAAATGGTACACATATTAAATGTAATTAAAAATAATTTACAGTAATATTACAGTGTCATGTTGACAAAACTTTAATTTTAAATGAGTTGTAAATAACCGTAATAATGGAAAAATAACAATGATAATATTTTAAACATTCACACCAATTAGCCTAGCCCAAAGTAAACATTGTAAGGCTTGTGTTATGAATACTAGGGGAACGGGTAGACATACAAATATTATACAAAGATATGAAATATTATCCATGACTTAGGTAAAAATGCACAAACATCTGCTTCTTTCAGAACTCGAACACAGGATCGTTCGGTGCGAAAAGTAAAACGCAGACCGGTTTTTTGTAGGATTTTTAAAATTAAACCACATTCGACTAACATCTACAGAGCTTATTCAAACCTGGGACGACAATCCCCAAAATTCTTAAAAAAAAAAACAACTAAAACCTCTATGCTACCAAGCAAAACTTGTCCACACACCGTCCCTCTCGCACGACCACCTCACTTATACAAAAGAGCGAGACAGTTAGCGTCAATCCTTTTTTTACATCGAATCTTCCATCCAATCTAATTGAGCACGTGCGATGTAATGACGAGTTGGAATGTCGAACGTGTTTTTTTATTTTTTTCTTTTTTTCTTCAGGGAATGTAAACAATGGGTTTTATTGTAAAATGATATTTATGCCGAATTGACCAACAATTAATATGCTATATTTATATATTTTTTAGGGTTCCGTACCTCGAAAGGAAAGAACGAAACCCTTATAGGAACGCTTTGTTGTCCGTCCGTCTGTCTGTCTGTCAAGACACTTTTTCCCAGGAACGCGTGGAGGTATCAAGCTGGAAATTATATCAAATACTCAGGTCTACTGTCCCTTGGATCTGTGAAAAAATCAAACTTCTAAGTCACTTCTAAGTAATCAAAGGATACAGCCGTTTATGCCGCAAATTTTCGACACTCGATAAGGAATCAAAACCTACAGGATACTTCCCGTGAACTCAGAATCTTGAAATTTGGTACGAAGCAACGTCTTATAGCACAGATAATGGAAAAATTGCGTAAATCGTAAATTTTTAGTTACATCATATGATAAAATTATTTTACGAGACCCTCGATGCGCGAGTCCGACTCGCACTTGGCCGGGTTTTTTTTTATATTTAAGCTAGATTATGTTAATGTAAAGAAATTATTATTAAAAATTCTACTGGCCTTAGGTATCAAGCGGGATTCGAACCCAATCTTCTTATTTCGTCTTTTTTATTAGTAAGGTATCAAGGCTGCGAATAAAATGTTAGCTGTGTATATTTATACTTAGATTTTGTACACACCAGTGGTTTTTATCACTGACAATGCTTATCCAATTTGCTTCAGTAATAGCCATTTTTAAGCAAAAAATGCGAGAAAGGCCTAGTGTCCTCGATTTATAGGATAGGGTAATGAAAATTGTATAAAAATACACGTCATCTAACTTTAATACTGCAAAAATGCTTTAAAATAAAAACATTTGTAAGAACTAACTGTGAGATATTATAATATATTTTTAATAAATTTCGAACTCAAATATATAATTATTCAATTTTCCACCTCTTTTTAAATATCTCAAAGAGAAGAAAAACAACTTTACAACAACGTTTATTTAAACAAAAAATTTTGGTCACCCATCCAATTTTCAACCACTGCTAAAGTTGCTTAACATAAGCAATCGTAGGTCGCCATCAAACTCTTTATTCACTGTACTGTGTAACTACAAATAAATATCCATCATAAAGTCCATCGGCTCCACACTGACGTAACGTAATCTGCATCAAGCTATTTTTGCAACGGACCTCAATAAATCAACGGAAACCATAAAAAAATAAACAAGCAACATAAAGTACAGTTATAAAAAAACAGCGTATATAATATTTATTGGTGTAGCAAAAACTAAACTACAATATTCATCGAACGACTAGAACATGAAAAAGAGTCACAAAATGAACCTTTGTTACAATCGAATAAAGTCTAAAGTGCGTTGTCACAGGTGTACTCAGTGTGATTTATAAAAACTATCAATGATCGATCGGTATTGTCGGGGTGAGCATAAAAAATTATCGATTCTTAGATCAAGATCTAAATGACCATAATTGTAAATACCTGTTTAATTTAAACAACAATAAATCATGAAAAACAATGGTACTATAATCATCCATGGCATGCGAAGCACGGAGTAAGGCTCAACAATTTTGGATAATCAAACTTTTTTTGGTCACCTATCCCATTACTAGCTTTTACCAAGGTAGGCTTAACATCAGCAATCGCAGATAATGGAATGGTCCTATCTGATTACCAGCTGCTTAACCTTCGTAATCATAAGATGAACGCGCCAACCGCTGAGCCATCACAGCCTGATTACAAAAAAAGAACTAATTTTCAAAAAAATAATGAAAGAATAGATCATTGGCAACAAACGACTTTTTGGCGTAAGCTGATTATCCATTGGAGAAATTTCACATTTATGTTTAGGCTGCCATGCTTTCAACAGTACATTTATTTCAATTATCGCATTAACTTTGTAAGAAGTGCCAACAGTACCTTAAAGAAACCTCATTCGTTAAAGAATTAACTTACAAAGAGTACATAATTAACATGACATATAAAAAACTAACGTATGCTCCCATTGTTTCAGATAATCGCCGTCGTTAACGAGAAAATGAGTGTGTGTTAGAAACACAAAAATGGCGGTATCTAGAACTTTGTTATTAGTGTTTGTGTTAGTTAATGTGTTTAAAAAAAACTTGAGTGAAAGTGATCTGAGAACGCAGAACTATAACTTCGATGATAAAGACGATGTGCAAGTTGAATTAGACGCTCCTAAGTTTAAAGATATTGAACCAGAGAAATCAATAAGAAATATAGAATTCGATGAGCATGAGAACGAAAACGACTACGAAAAAGTTTCCACTGTAGTCGAATATACGACTACAGAAACGCCTGAGGGTGAAGATTTTAGAAATAATGATACATTTAAGAATGATGATGAAAAAGACGATGAGAACCAAGACGCAGCTACAGTAGATGCGACGGAGACGATAGTACCCACATTGTCTAGCATAGACAATAATGTTTACAAACACACGGACGGTGTCAACGAGGATATTTATCTGAATAGAAGCAACAATGGAAGGGTGAGTGTGGTATTGACCTATTGAAAATCAATTCATAAATATCATTGAGTGTTTACTGATGAAATTATGGATCCTGAAAGTTATAAGGATATCTCCTGAAAAAAAATCGTTTAAATTTTTTGTATCTACATGATTAATTATCTAGGCATGTATAACAAAAGGAATAAAAAGAGACAGTGTGTAATTAAAAAGTTACAAAGTATAAATCTTATAAAAACTTCACATAAATGTATTACGTTTGTAGTGACAACTTAAAAATAGGAGTTATGCGCTCAATAAATTGGCAAATTCAGAAGACTGAACATAATTTATATTTTTTTATCATACAGATTGAAACAACACCGCAGCCAACGAGCCCAGTGGATACTGACGAACTCGAGCCAAGGATAGGAGATTTTGCAGATGAGTTAGACATCCAAGGCCAGAGGAATCCTAAGACTGAGAACTGTAAGTATTACTTTTACGCGTTAAAAGTTTCAGAAGACCCTTTGCTTTGTTTTCATAATTATAAAAAAGAAACACTTTTGACAATTGTTCTGTACTTGATGTATGTTACGTTTGATATTTAATATTATAAGTTTGTGTTATGAATCTTATACTAATCTTATTTCTAACTTTTTCTACTGCATTCCGAATTAATATCAGAAATTAGTCAAATCATAGCGTTACAGGAGTTATGGAATTAATATCTTATAGAAAATTTGGCCACTTCAAGAAAAAGAACTTACTAGAACCATCTATTATATATAGATACTGTGCATGTCTAAGCCGCCTGTCATTGAAGCAACACATAGCTCAGTTAACGTAATTAATTTGCATGAAAACGTTCCGTTAACCTACGGAAACCACTTACTGGAGCGGAATAAACACTTACTAGCTTTGAGACATGATTACATCTTTACTGGAAATTGGTACAATTAGCAAAGCCTCCACAAAATCATTGATAACAATTTTAATGTAAATATCCCCAAGAAATTTCTAGCGCCAACAGAAATAAAGTCACAGGCATATTACCGAAGCTCTTATGCTTTATTAAGTCACAAAATCTATGCTGTATATTGTATAGAGAAAATCTTCAGGCGTAGGTCATTCCACAACATAACCAAATGGAATTAATACTAAACACGCCGTAGGCAAGTATAGATCAATAAAAATCTTTAAAAACCATGTAAGCAAAGATGAAGGAGAATCTATATAGTACGCACAATACTGCGTTTAGTATTTAAAAATGAAATACTGTCAAATAAATGATGCTGTAAGTTTTGTTTCTTCTGTCGTAGATGTATCATTGGGCTATTAGTGATGCCACAAATTGGCCATACTACCCGCGAACAAAAAAAATAAAATAAAACCCCATCTTAGCTGAATCCGCTTACAATATGTGTAATGTAATTTGGTGCATTTATTTTATGCTAACGTAAACGTAACTAAAAACGTAATTGAACGCTTTTCTAACAGTGGCAATAAAGCAATTATCAGTGACGTACGTGTTGGAAATTTTTCCACACACCTTTCGAACTTTAGTATACGTCTTTGTAGAATATTTATCTAACATCCTACTAGCATCTTATGAAGAATCAGCGACTCTACAATATTATTTTTAATCTGTTTTTTTTCAGCTGATACAATCCCCAATGAACAACGCAACTTCGATACTAAACCTCGACCGCAGCAAGCACTCAGCAAGAGCACAACCCTCAAAAATTGGCTCGAAGACTCCTGGATAAGACCACCAGCCGGCCTGCTGGTGCCATTGCGACCGATGGCCCTGAACAGGGCCCTGGCTGTGTGGAACGACCTGACAGTTGGCGGCTTAAACGTATCGGACATCGTCATTGTGGGATACGATTCAAATGGTGAGTTTTCACAGACTCCAATTAGACGACTCATGGGCAAGCTCTCAGCAACCTGTGAGTGTTGTGAGGTTAATTATTATACGATACAATTCGGAAGGTCGTGGTTAGGTTAAGTTATGGGTGCACACTTGGCCACATCGGGCGCTAGGCCGAGTGGGTTGGTCTAGGAAAGTTCCACATAGCTCCGTTGCTCACCCGGCGGCGCAGTAAGCGTGTGGCATTTTTCCAAGTATAAACAAAAAAACAATAAAACTCTACTGCGTAAGTTTACAAATAGTTTCCAGTGAGACGACTCAAAGGTTAAAGGCTTCGTGAAATTGAACGCGTACTTAGCGCGCGTCAGAACGCTTACCTGATGCCAAGGAAGGGATTTAAGTTCTAAGTTAATTTGTATCGGCATATTACACTAGTGCTGTAATATTAGACACTAGAGGAATGTTTTCTTCATCTTAATAAGATTTTATATTAATGTCACAAGTCAAGAAAAGATTTAGTACACACACCAATTACTCACCACATGTAGAATAAAGATCAGTCTCTTACCTGAAATAAAAATAAACAATAATTAAAATAAAATAATTAAAATATTTATAATGTATTTCTTAAATCACACCGCTTACCCTAATCCAGTTAGCACTAAAGCTTGTGTTATGGATTCTACAGTAATGGAATAGACATAGGTACATATATGACAAAAAGTAATATTTTTAGAAATATAAGTATAAATACACAGGACTCAGATACAAATGCTCGTACTTATTGCACAAACATCTGCCTTTTCCGGGACTCGAACCCAGGACCGTCGGTGCGAAAGGCAAGGATAGCTACCATTACACAAAACATACATAAATAAGTAATATTAATATGATTCTGGAACGCAATACACAAACATACAAAATACAAAACAATTTATTGATAGCACCGCTATAAGAAAATGACACCACAAAAAAAGCGTCACAATGGGCGGTCTTAGCGTTCAAAGCGATCTCTTGCAGACAACCCTTTAAATGGATAAGACTTAAGGGAAAGGTAAAAAAACGGTGATGTAAACGAAAATTAAAGATATAAATGTACAGTACAGTATATATACAATATCTACACTAATATTATAAAGAGGAAAGATTTGTATTTTTGTATGTTTGCAATGAATAAACTCAAAAACTACTAAGCCGATTTCAAAAATTCTCTCACCATTGGAAAGCTACATTCACGCTGAGTAACATAGGCTATATTTAATGCTAGCAAAAGTTTAAAGAATTTTGTCCATCCGTGCGAAGCTGGGATGGGCCGCTAGTATGTAATATATTACAAGTACATACACACATATAAACAAAATATGCATAGCTAGTAGGACACTATACACAGCTCGCTGCAAATGACATATGTCCCAACCAAGACTCAAACCCTGCACCGTTGATGCGATAGCGTGAATCGCTACGATTACACCAACCGGTCATGACCACCGTTTGTGGACAAGTGTTTGAATTATTATCTTATGCTAATTATAATATGACAATACTTAATGTGTGTGTATTTGTTACCATATTGTCTCGCTATCCTAACATTGCAAAACTAAACTTGCCCTTACGTACTCCCGCAAAAACAATACGATAGCGTGTTTCTACGCGCTACAGCGCCATCTAGTATATAAAAAATCGTGTTAGTGTTCGAAATCGAACTCCAGCGGAACGGCTTGACCGATTTTTATGATTTTTTTTTGTGTATATTTTTTAGGTCTTTAAATAGGTGCGTAGGCTAATAACCTCTTGGTAGTAAGTGGCTCAAATCGACGCGTACTAAGTCGCGGGCAACAGCCAGTAATAATATTAAAAAAAATTGTTTATACGATATAGTAATATCGCATTGCTATACACCCGGCCCGGGTTATGTCTATCAATTGGAGCATAACGGCGTGGAACAAAACTTTTGCGTGTACATTCACCACACAAGGTCAATAGATATATAACTAGTCTGGCCATAAATACTGTTACATAAAGTATTTCTTTTTTACAACTTTTTAATTAATTTGAATTTGGAACGCGTTCATTATTTTTAAAACTTCTATGATTTCGCTCCATTACACATAATTTTACGTGTTCGTTATCAAATTACAATATGTAATGGGGTGTTAAAGAAAATAGGATTGCAATGATCGCTTTGCACAAAGTTGGTATGGAGCCGTCAATCATATTCCAGACACTTCAAAAGCTTGGTATCAGCTATTCGTATATCGTACTATAAACAGATACAACAACAACGAAGACCATAAAAGATCGGGACGGCCGCGTGCTGTTAGCACTACAAAGGCTGTTAAGGGTGTTAAAGCCAAAATTCTTCGAAACCCCATTATGAAGCAAAAAATCTTATAAGGAGAAATGAAGATTTCCACTAGGACTTTGTCGCGTATTATAAACAAGACCTAAAGCTCGGTGCTTATCGTCGATATACAGGACATGCCCTAAATCAATCTTTACAATTAAAGAGAGTGGATCGATCAAAATGCTCGCAGTCACGATACGTAGATGAAAGGCACAGAGGTATCCTCTCTACCGATGAAAAAAAATTCACGATTGAAGAACACTACAATAAGCAAAATGATAAAGTGTACGCTCACAGTTCTAAAGAAGCTGCTCAAGTGGTCGGAAAGGTACAACGTGATCATCATCCCCGTCAGTGATGGTTTGGTGGGGCGCGTCTTATCAAGGCGTCACAAAGCTACATTTTTGTGAATAAGGAGTGAAAACTTCAGCCAAAGTGTATCAAGAGACAGTTTTGGATCGTGTTGTGAAACCTCTCAGCAATACTTTTTAAATGTACCGTGGACTTTCCAGCAGGACTCTACGCCTGGTCACAAGGCACAAACTACCCAAACCTGGCTTGAAACCAACGTTCCGGACTTTATAAGAGCTAAGGTCTGGCTCTCATATAGCCCAGACCTCAACCCTTTAGACTACAAATTATGGTCAGTTTTAGTGGACATGGCTAACTCTAAAGGACACGACGACATGTCTTAAAAATCTTTGGAGCAAGCAGTGGCGAAATTTCCCATGGAAACAGTGCGCAAATCCATTTATTCTGTCGCAAGACAGAATAAAGGCCTGTATAAAAGCCAACGGTGGCCTTTTCGAATAAACCGGGCCGGAGTATCCATGTAGGATTCACCACCTCCCTCACCGCATCCGGAGGGAAACCGTTGCCAGGGGCGCAAAAAATTTTTTCGAATAAATTTATTTTTTATTTTTTGCTGAGACTAATAAATATGTATATATAAGTTTTATTAATATTACATTACTTCATAAAAACAATTGCATTTTCATTTGTAACAGAACTTATGGCCAGACTATATATAGTATGTTATAATCACGCGCAAAGGTTCCAATAATACGAGGTAAAGGGGGAACAAGTTTGGTTTGCGATAGGTAATCTTAAGCAATGTTATTTTAATAGAAAAATACCAGAAAAAATTGACTAGGCTCGTAAGTTTTCTCAGGCGGGAATCGAACCCGCAACCTTTAGATGTCCGGTCCAATGCTCTCCCAATTGAGCTAGCGAACCTTGTGAACACCCGTCAAAATTTTTTAATATCTTTCTAATCTTTACGCTATAGGCCAGCGTTGTCTTTTCAATGAGCGGAACATCCTTTCGTATTCGAAAGAAACATTTTTACAAATGTTTGGGCAATCGATTAAGACGAACAGAGAATCGATTGTTTCTAGTATTTTTCTATTAAAATGATTTATCATATACAATTGCATTGAAAAATACAAAAAATATATCAAAAGCTTTTAAAAAGGTTGATCTTCGGATTGGTGTCCGAAAATTTATATTATATTACTAGCTGACGTGTTGCTGTTATAAATTAAAATGAAACCTATCCTATGTCCTAAGTAGGCACAAATCCAGCAAAACGGAAAAAAACATCAAAATCGGTTGAATGGTTTCGGATTTCATCGCGGTCAAACAGACAGGGAATTTTTATATACATATTCTTACTGGCCAAGTAAACCAAATAACAGATTCGCACAAATACACATAAATAATTTATCTTATTTACTACCTCCATGGTCGAATGGCTTGCAGACAGGTTTTCATGGTAACGTCACTCCGAGGTACCGGGTTCGATACCCGGCTGGTTCAATGAAGAAAACGAACTTTTCTTACATCTTTGCCTATTTTATGTAATGAGACCTAAAAGCTACTAAAATTACATTTGTTACCATATTGGCATGAGAGGTACGATAAGACGCTTGGTATCTATACATATAAATAAAATTGGAGTGTCTGTTTGTAATATTGAAATAACCGTTTTTTACTACAGGCATATGAATATATATACGGTACATACACCAAAATAACATGTTTTATATTTTTTGCCTGTCTGTCTGTCTGTTTGTTCCGGCTAATCTCTGAAATGGCTGGACCGATTTTGACGGGACTTTTATTGGCAGGTAGCTGATGTAATAAGGAGTAACTTAGGCTACTCTTATTTTAGAAAAAAATCTTTTATTTTAGAAAAATAATATCACTGCCACAGCAACGCGTGGCTGGGTCAGCTAGTACTTAATATGTTTCTATTGTTCAGGAGTTAATTGGCGCTCTCGACACAACCTCCAACCATCCAGCACCGGGAGTGGCGACCGAGCTGTCTCCGAAGCGCTATCGAAGCTACTACTCAAATATCAGGTTAATACAGAAGTTGCATTAAGAAAAACCAGATCAGTACAGTGTATTCACAACAGAATCATTAAGTAAAATCGAGAATTATTTATACCTAATTTTATGCACAGTGGCAGATCTTCTAAAACATGTTTCCCGAATAAGGCTATTAATTTTATGAATGAAATAAGTTATTTTGGACTCGCTTGAAATGTAATATTATTAACATACTTCGCTTCTTTCAATGTTTAAATTAATACTATTTCGTAGCGTTCCGGTCCGAAATCAGTTCTTTCTAAGTGTACAGTGGCGAAAGATCTCATTCCGTCGCGTAAATCTATATCAGACTGTCATATCACTATTACGACTTGCTATCCCTTTCTCTCTTACGCTGCGCCTCACTTTTGATCGTCTCTCTCGAAAAATTCATACACAGCGGTCTGTTTACTACTTTTTCATTCCAATACGGACCAACAACATATACTATGTCACAGCCCTTCGTCGTAGAATTAAATTGTGAATTTGATACACAGCTGCGTACGGTTACGCATGTGTCTGTACCGTACTATAAGCTAATGCGTAATAGCGTGATACATTTTAATCGACAATGTGAGAAGAGTCTTTGATTAACCGATTCGTTGCTACAAACAATTACCAAAAACGAAGGCTACGAGCTTGATTTACGTGAAAAATGAAGATAGTTTTATTCTGGGTAGATTTCCCTAAAACTTAATTAGAAGGAGTTATCATTGATTTAAAAATGAAACGGCTTCAGTGGCTAGCGCCATACGCAAAAGAAAGTGATAGTACGCCAGACGTGCCCAGCAGCAACGAATAGAGTAGATTATCACTCATTCTTAACACTTAAAGGTGTTAGTGGCTATTACTGATACTGGGGATTCACCGTGCACCTCGAGTAGAACACAAAATGGGCAGAAACATTTTCGGAAATATGGTATTTTATTGCGGTCTCCAATCCGCCTGGCAAGTGTGTAGATTACGGCAAAACCTCTCATTTTCGGGGGTGGTTTCTGCACAGTAGTGGGCGTTTCGGTGTAAATACTGTTTAATTTCAATAAATGGTCGTGGCGTGGAAGTGCAAGAACTAACTCAATAATAGTTTAGATTTGGTCAATTTTATATCCAGAAATGAATAAACCAAAACAAAAAGACGTTGTTTTGATTTGAAAATTAGCATTCGGGTGAAGCGCATGGTATTTCTTAATGCATAAGGTGACCTTCATCGGGGAGACAACCGAATAGCTAATTAAATATTTCCGTAATAACAAAGTTATTTTAGTATCTGTCAGTATACGCGCATGAACGTAAGAATTTAGTCTATGGAAACCTCGATGTCCTGGTAAAAAGTATACTTTATGTATATGTGTAATAGTCCAAGTTGGCTTCCCATGATGATTATTGACTGTTTTATCATCAATGACAGACACGTAGTTTGGACAACAAATGGAGGGTTTGATTCAAATAAGATTTAAAAAACACACACAGTACTTAACACGATTAAAATAAAATTTATAATGCTTATAGGAATTAACAAGTACAGGCATGAAATAGGCGACGTAAGAACTATCCAATCTTTCTGAATCCTAAGGAGGAAGTTGGTGCTGTCCATCGCTTAAAGATTATGTAGCTTTTAATTATTTTCGTCAAATTCTTGTAGGTCATATGAGGGGATGGTTGTCTAATGATCACACACAGTATCTTTACGTTATCTGTGATAAAGACTTCTCTCCGCCAATATTATCAAGTCGACCTGAAGCGTGAATACTTAAAAGAAAACAAATCAAGAAATGTGATACTACGCATTTGAAATATTAGTTCTGTGTGATGTCATACACTAAAAATGTTTTTAGAAGATGAGGGATTTACACCTCTATCAACCAAAGCAAAGACTTAAAACGTAAAAAAGATGCAGTATTTTTGATATGTAACTTCTCCGTAGGGCGTTCATGCTGACTCTGGCGATGGCACAATGAGAGCTTTGGCATCGGCAGCCAAACTGGTGCCTTACGATAGCGCCCTATTCGTCCTCACAGACAAAGGTGCTGCCGATCCACAGAGGCTGCCTCTAGCTTTAAGAGCACTGGTCGAGAAAAGATTGAAGGTGAGTCTATTGTAACTATTTTGGATAAGGCTTGTTCAGTTGAAGAAATATACCATTATTTATAAAAAGACAGGCTACCTAATGTAAAGAACAGGAATTAATAATGCGGAAAATGCTTGTAAACAAGGAGTATTGTTTAAAATAGTCGCCATACCAAATTGATTCTTATAGGTATCAAAAGATGGTACTATAACTCTGTGTATATCGCGCTATGATTTCATTCAATGCCTAAGGTACTGATCATAATAATGCTTGATATAAATTTATCATTGATTTTTTTTAACACAAGTGCAAATGTTGCCTTAATCTGCTTTGCTTTAAGGACTGATACAGACTAAACACTAACAAAATTGGCGAAAAATCATGGCCACTTAGAGTAAAGCTTAGCTATATGGTACACTAATTGCCATCCCAAAATTAGCTAGGGACGGGTGCAGACAGAACTTCTGCTCCGATTCTAGAAAAGGTTTCTGACAACGGTAAGACTCTCTGATAACGGATAACGGTAGTGCTTAGATTTTCTTCATGTCATAGCCCGCGAGCATCTTCCGCCATTTCGGCCTGCATAACCAAGAAGGTTGGTGAGGCCCAAGATTTTTGGTGGATTTGTCTTCACTGACGAAAGAACTTATTACGGTTTTGCAAGCGTCTTATCTAAATCACACAGATAACTAAAATATAAATACAGGTGTATACAATATGGACCGATCCCGACCACCCGTCTCCTGATTCTGAAGCGGCCTTGCATGAGTTGAGAAACGTGTCCAGTCATACGGAAGGAGATGTGCTACCGTATTCGCTGCAAGTCATGGTGAGTCATCTTTTTATAGCCCTTATTCTTGGGGACTTATTCTCCAATCGGAGGTATATACTTAGTTATCTTATAAGTATCGTTTTTCCGTATTTCTATCCCTTTCTTTTACATTAAGTGCTAATCTCAGAGAGCGAGTAAGCTTGCAAATTGCATACGGAGCCGTATGCTATCTGTGAGTCAATCAGTTTTCGCAGCATCACTCGCTCTACATTAAGACGCTTTTTGTTAACAGAAAGGAATGAAGCGATAGATATAATCGAAGAATACGTGTATGTATTGGAACTCCCTAGAAGACGAGTCGGGGAAATACGATGCTATTAACTTATTTGCTGACCGTACCACAAATACCAGAAATTTTCAAATTTTCTCATTTGACATTAAACTCTATATATTGGATTATAAGCTAAAAATTGAATGAGGAAGTTTATAGTTTCACATACGATGTTGAACTATTGAGTGTACAATCAAAGCGGCCAGCTCGCCAACAGTTGCTCCGTTTAATTAAACAGATAATAATTTTAACAATAGTAAAATAAAATATGTAGCTTACTTACGCAAAATTCAAGCAGTGTGCGGATGTAAGATAAATATTTTTGATTTAATAATGGATATGGACTTCCGCCACATAACACCTGATTCTATCAAATAATATTTTTTACATTCACACCTAGGCCAAAACACTTGTGTTATGGATACTAAAGTAACATATAGATATACAATTATGATACACAGATAAGTAATATTCATAGAAATATATATGAATATCCATGGCTCAGGTATAAATGCTCGTATTTATAACACAAACATCTGCCCCGTTCTGGCACGAAAGGCAAGATCTCTACCGTTGCACCAAATGGTTGTTGATAAAAGATAATATTTATGAGGAGCTGGGGTCAAGCAACTCTCACTAGAGTTGGCAATAAGATGGGTGACCAAAAAATTTTCTCGCCATCTTTCTTGAACGGAAGGCACGTTAAATCTTTGTTCCCGGCTGCATTTGCAGTCTTCAACACCGACGAATCCGCACTAGGCCATCCTTAGGCCCAACATTTGATGAACGTTTGGTGCAACGGTAATCCTGCCTTTCGCATCGGTCCTGGGTTCGAATCCCGGAAGGCGCAGATGTTTGTGTGATAAACACGAGCATTTGAACCCGAGTGATGGGTATTTTTATATATTTCTTTAAATATTACATATCTATGTATCATATATGTATACATGTATATCCGCCACCCTAGTATCCATAAAACTAGCCTTACAGTGATTACTTTGGGCTAGGCTAATTGGTGTAAATGTAAGAAATTTTATTATTATAAACATTAACCGATTCGTTGCGGATGGCACGTCTAGCGTGCCATCACTTTCTTTTGCGTGTGGCGCTAGGCACTGGAGCCGTGTCATTTTTAAATAGATGATAACTCCTTCAAATTAAGTATTAGGGAAATCAACCCAGAACAAAACTATCTTAATTTTTCACGTAAATCTAGCTCATAGTCTTCGTTCTTGGTAATTGTTTGTAGCAACGAATAGGTTAACAGGCCGATAATGACGATGTATGGTTTATGGGGTCATCGTTTGACCTCTGACAACTTTTGACCCCAGACCAAACCACTTTTTTGCAACTGTTTCGGCGTGGAGTAACTTCTCACCTTCGCCAGAATGTCTAATTTAGTGGATGACCCCTATGATATTTGTCATATAATATGCATATTTGTAAACAATTTATTAATGTCAACTAAGTCTAAATTTGTTTATTTCATTCATTAATTTGACATTGATTTGTATAAATTGTAATTTTATATTTTAGACATTGAAACCAACCCTGACTATTGATGAATTACGATTCGTTTAGTTATTACATCATGTAATTTATTTCTATTATCACCTTTAATAATGATTTTATTTTAATTGAATATTTAATAGTTTCGTTCGTAACCTTGATAATTATTAGGTTTCGGTGTTTTTAACTACACATCATAATAAATTTTAAAAGAAAAATACTAGAAAAGAATCGTCTCGGCTCATTAGTTTTTCTTATTTTCTCTAGTATTTTTCTATTAAAGTTTCAGCAACACGATGGACCCGGTACCTACACGGTGAATCCATGGAATGTTAGGAAGTTCGTCTCTCTCTCTCTCTCTCTCTCTCTCTCTCTCTTAAATGGCAGTAATAAATACCACACAGCAAGGAAACGAATATATTTTTACATCGTTTAGAGAGATTTGGAGAATCAGAAAACCTTGTTTTCAAATATTAAGGTTTATCCCGTAGGATATGGACTCCAGCAATCTGGCGTCTGAGGGTGACCTTGAAGAATGGGACCCGATGGATTCCATGCAGAACAGGCGGGGAAGGCTCAACCCGGTGGTGCAAGTCGAGAGGTTTGAGGTAAATTCTTCTTTAAGCTACACCAGGATCACGATCATGTTGACTCATTTATGAATGGATACTTACGAAAATTTTGGTCTTCGAATTGGTAAACAATCCTGAAGCCTTTTAAGCTGACAATATCAGAAGCTCTCAACATTTTACCGAATTATAATCTTATATTATCTGTTAGGGTTCATCCATACATTATGTCACACGTTAAAGTGGGGGAGGGTATCACCGGAATGTGACAAGGGGGGGTCAAAAGTTTTGTGACGTCACATGTTAAAACACTTAAACACGAAATTTATATGTGAATAAAAAAATTCAAATATATATATATGTTAATAAAATAATTATTCGTTTATTGTTTCCTAACTAGTCGTTTGTTTTCTCTGTAATCTAAAATATTTTACTTTATATTGATTTAAAAAATATAAATTAATAAGAAAGTAATTAAAATAACTGTTTTCTTTTATTTATATTAAATACATTGATAAAATTGAGAAATATGTGACGTCACATCAGGAGGAGGAGGTTCTAAACATGTGACAAACTGTGACGAGAGGGACAAGAAGCGGTTAGAAAGTCCTGAAACCGGGACCCGCATTGCACTCGTCTCCAGGCGATGTGGAGCACTCAAGGTGTCACAGGGTGCTCCGCAGCTCCGTCCCCCGCGGACGCACACTGGTGGGGATCGCGGCAAGCATCTGAATGGATACCATATGATCCCCACCAAGGTGTTAGTGGGATACCACGGTGGTTTAGTAGGTAGGCCCCTGCGCACCAACCTGACGAGCTTTTATCGTCGGGTAGGTCCGCAGGGAAGAGTTCCACATAACGTGTCCGCCGTTCTCCCATACGGCGGCGTATGCGTAACGAATTCCCCGCGTCAAAAAAAAGGGGTTAGAAAATCCTAAACTCGTGTAACGTAAATTATGAATGGCCCCTTATCTATCCCATTGGATCAGACCATTACTAAGTCTAGGGGAATTTTAACTACCCGCAGACCCTTGTGAATTGTGGGTGTTTACCACTACTAGATCTGTGAATCTCCGTTTTTTTTTACTAGGGCTTTCGTAGTAAGTCGTATAGCAAACTTTCACTAGGAGTCCGCAGGTAATATAAGGTTCCAATAGTTTTCATAGAAATACAAGTTTGAATACGTTAATGATACACAAAACAATATTTATATCGATATATAGTATCGTAATCGTTTGTATCGATACTCGATGTTAAAATAAGTTAATTTAAAATGATAAAAATAAAAACATTCAAAATAGTTTAAGACAAAAACCTAACACCAATGTAAGAATAAGGCTTAGAAACATATTAAAAATAGAATTAATATTGTATATTTAAGATAGTAAGAATGCGATGATCGTCACTCTCTTGGGTTTACGGGTAATTAAAATGATATTCTGACACATTAATGAGTTCGACATGATAAGTAACATTATAAAACAACTGTAATTTCTTTAACAACGCCATCTATTGACAACAGCTGGAACTACAAAGTAAAACATTTCAGACGCTTTTGGTGCGCCGAGGAGGCGGCGAAGCTATATCTTTAGGAGTACCAGTAGAGAATGGAGTGTCAGCTCTGAAGATATACATAGAAGGTGCCGTGGAGCATGCTGTTCTTTATCCCCCAAATGACGGTAAGAATCTTCCCTTTACAAAGTATTACCTAGGTTAGTTTTGAAAAAGGCTACAATGGCTCTATTATCCATTTTTTTCGGTCACCCATCCAACTACCGACCTTTGCGAAGATTGCTTAACATCCAAAATCGCACTAAGCCGAGCCTCTACAGAAAAGGTTTACTATACCCGAATACTCGACCCATGGAACAAATATGGCGTGTAACATTGACCTTGAATTATCATGACAATAGCACAATTCTAATGACGACACTGACTAATCTAGCTGTCATATTAAAACTCATTTTCCGTTTAATCATCGCATGTAGTATTGTCGTAAAATGGTTTGTGTACGTCAAAAGTAACATAGAACTACAGCGAATGACGAATCATTTAATTGCAATAAATATCGTTAATAACCATCTTCTGTTCCTACGATTATATATTTTACTAGCTGACCCGGCCTCACGACGCCGTGGCTCAGTTATTATAATTTGCAATATATTCTTTTATTAAAAATCAGCAATAGCCCACTCGCGCGATAGGCAGCCTTTGTGATATTGATTCGTTGGTAGCAGGTTTGGTTCCCGCCTAAGAATTCACACTGAGTCAGATCAGATCAGAGTCGATTTTTTCTAGAATTTTTCTATTATAATAATTTAACTTATAAGATCGCATTGAAAAATGCATAAAATATATAAAAATTATAAAATAATGTATTTGTTGTTTTTATGCCTATAAACTTACATCATTTTACTTAAATATTTGCATGCCTATACAAAGGCAAATACTGTAGACCTACTTAATTATTTGTAAAAAATAACTTATGTACTCAGTATTCGCAAATAAATTATTCTATTCTATTCTTAAAACGTGTAAACAGCGCCGCAAATCGACCTTTACAACAAAACCTCAATCGCCGCCTTCTCACCGACATCCAAGACCCTTGGACTGAGCCCCAGGGACATTCTACTGGTCTTCCCTGGTTCAAATCCAATTCCTGATGGGTGAGTTGAAATCTATAATCTAAGATCACAAATTTGTTGTTTGTCTGTCCGCTCTTTTTCCATTGTATCAATAACGTTACCACAGCAACGCGTTAACCGCAAGTAGTTCGTCTACCGGTCGCTAGATGGCGCTAACGGAAAAATATTTAATAATAGAAAAAAATTAAAAAAATTTGTCCACCCGTGCGAAGCCGGGACGGGCCGCTAGTTATTTCTTAATTTCTTATGAAATAAAATGAACGAATGGACGATCGTTTGGTGTAACGGATCCTGCCTTTCGCACTGACGGTCCTGGGTTTGAATCCCGGAAGGGGAGAGTGTTTGTGTGATCAATACGAGCAATATATTTGTAGCTGAGTCATAAATATTTATATATATATTTCTTTGAATATAATATACACTCATTTGCAAAAAAAACGGGCGGTTTTGATTTTCATTCATCTTTAAAAAGATACAATACAAAAAAGGTTTCAATCGTTTGTACACGTTACTGGCCGGTTTTAAAAATGCCGTATTATTTAAAAAAGTACGTTCTAAATTCAAATTTTCATTTGATGCTCATTTTTACAGAAAACCCCTTTTTATCCTACATTTTTGGCGCGAAGTTCCAGAAGTTAACATCGACTTTTATAACTTTTATTCAATTTTCATCGATTAATTTCATATCCTTGTCTGTCAAAGCTTTATTTATTGCTGTTTGGTTGTATCAAAAATGGTAGATAAAGTGGTAAAAGCTACCAAAATTATCGCGCTGCTTGAAGAGGGTTTCAGCCAATGGTTCGTGGCTAGGAGGCTAAATGTTAGTCGCTCGACGGTCCAAAGGACCTGGCAGCGATATCAGGAGACTGGTTCCGTCGAGAGAAGGCCTGGTTCTGGAAGAAAACCATGTACCCAACCACAGGATGATCGTTTTCTTGTGAGTCGCGCATTGAGAAATCGCAAATCTTCGAATGTGGATCTTAAGAACAACCTCCAAGAAGTAAGAAATGTGCATATTAGTCTATGGACGGTCAGGAAGAGGCTTCTCGCTGCCAATATACGCAGTCACCGCCCGGCCCACGGGCCAAAATGACTCCGTGAGCACCGAGTTCGCAGGCTTAGGTTCGCTAGAAAATGTGAATCATGGACTCAAGAAGATTGGAATAGGGTTTTGTTCTCTGATGAAGCCAGGATATCTCTGTTCGGTGAAGATCGACGTCGGCGAGTGCTAAGAAGACAAGGAGAACGCTTTGCAGAGGCATGTTTCGAAGAAATCACACCTTATGGTGGGGGCTCTGTTATGTTTTGGGCAGGAATAAATTCAATGGATCGTACAGAGTTAGTCTTCATTGAAAACGGCTCACTGACTGGGCATCGATACATAACGGAAGTTCTAATTCCTCATGCACAACCCGCATTATCTGCTCTAGGTGAAGACTCGATTTTTATGGACAACAAAGCTCGCGCCCACCTATCTCGCGATGTTAAAGCGTATGTGCAAGAGGTCGGCATTCGTCGTTTGGATTGGCCAGCTCGAATTCCCGACCTCAATCCCATAGAGCATGTCTGGGACGTTCTGAAACGGCGTGTGAGATCAGTACAACCGGCTCCGCAGACCATCAGAGAGCTGAAGAATGTGATTACTGCGGAGTGGGAACGTATTCCGCAAGCAAGTATCCGGGATATACTCGCTAGCATGCCCAGACGAATTCAAGCTGTGATTTTAGCTAGAGGGGGTCACACTCGATACTAAACATTTATCTGCTTTTACTTTATTAAAGAAAAACAAACAAAAAAAAATTTTTATTTTTACTTCATGAGCATATGCACTACTAGCGAACATACACTACTAGTGAGGTTTAGCATTATTTCCCATAAATTGTATCAAATTTTTATGAAATACTGATGAAAACGATTATTTTCTTATTAATTTACCAAATTGAGAGGATAAAACTACTTATAATTATAAAACAAAGCAATATTAACATTTAAAATGGTTCATTGCTTAGGTGCCCGTTTTTTTTGCAAATGAGTTTATATATGGTTGTCTATTTTTGAAACCACTGTTAGCCAAACAACCGCAAAAAATTAAATTATTTTTTTTTCTTTTACCCCCACTTTTTCTAACACCTGATTTACTCCACAGACTCTCAGTCATACCCGCATCGCCGCCGCCTTCGGACATGGGAATGGTTGGCGTTTGGCATTTGAGCATTCGCTGCGATACTTGTGATTATCGCCTGGGTATCGGAGCTAGAGCACGACTACATTTCTACATAGAGGATGAACAGCCTGGTAAGTTACTAAAATGATCATTCATTATATTATGACAATACTTTGTGTTTGTTACTATACCAGCAACACGTGGCCGGGTTATACCAGCAACGCGTGGCCGGGTTATACCAGCAACGCGTGGCCGGGTTATACCAGCAACGCGTGGCCGGGTTATACCAGCAACGCGTGGCCGGGTTATACCAGCAACGCGTGGCCGGGTTTGCTCGTTTTTTTATAAAAACAAGGTAATGAAGAAATTCTCCTTAGCTGGGAAATGGACTAAGGATGATAGCAGAGAGGAAGAACTGTAATCCTCAATGGGTTTACTGATCTGCACGTAAATAAACGTTATCATCAGTGAATCAATCAACGGACATTTTTTTTTAATTAGAAACAAGTGCGAGTCGGACTCGCGCACCGAGGGTTCCGTACAAACCTGTAGGTATAGAAGTAAAGGTTAATTATTAAAAATATTTTTATTATATGATTTTACTAAAAATTCACGGTTTTCGCAATTTTTCCATTATCTGTGCTATAAGACGTTGCTTCTTACCAAATTTCAAGATTCTGAGGTCACGGGAAGTACCCTGTAGGTTTTGATTTTCTCGCGAGTGTCGAAAATTTGCAGCATAAACAGCTGTATCTTTTGATTGCGTTAGCTTAGAAGTTTGATTTTTTCACAGCTCCAAGGGACAGTAGACCTGAGTATTTGATATGAATTCCAGCTTGATACCTCCACGCGTTCCTAAGAAAAAGGGTCTTGACAGACAGACAGACGGACGGACGGACGGACAACAAAGTGATCCTATAAGGGTTGTTTTTTTCCTTTCGATTCCGTTCATCGAAAATGTACCGTACCCTAAAAATGCCACTAACAATAGGGATTAGAAAATGTCACTAGCAAAAATGGACGGTAGTTTCTGAAATAAAAGATTAATAATTATTGATTTAGTAAATCGAATTTTGATCACCCATCCGATGGGTGGCCTTTCGAAAGTTACTTAACCTTCGCAATCATCAACTTACAACTGCGCTATTGAGGTATGATATTAATTGTGAAGTTTAATATTTGAAATTCACCACAGAAATACATATTTTTTTGAAACCAATTATTTACATCTTAAATTTGCATTTTCGTATGTCATTTTGTTTCGCAAATATATTCAATATAAGTCAAAAGAAAATATAAGCATTTAAAATTGGAATACAATGGTTATTTTATAAGAATCTAAATAAATAAATTGTCAGTTCACGGTAAGGTGAAATGAAGGTGAAACGGATTTCAGAATTTGTGAGTCAACAAATAACCCTTACAGTTTCGCCATTTTGGTTCCTCAATCTTTCTTATGAACAAATCTGTAATCTAAGATCACAGTGGTTTGTGTGTTTGTCTGACCGCTTTTTTTTCCATTGTATACGCGTTACCATAGTGCCTAAGAATAACATTAAAAAAGACTAAGAACGGTTAGCTATATATGTAGTCGTAGAACCGATACGTTAGCGCGATTCATTTAGGTTCAGCGACATCTATAACTGAGACACAACAACGCGTGGCCGGGTCAGCAGTTAAAGAATTTTGTCCAACCGTACGAAGCCGGGACGGGCCGCTAGTTATAGTTTAAAAATTAACTAAACGAATAAAATAAATTTCAATATGTATAACAATTAAGTAATTAACGTGAAAATTAATGTCATTGTAAGGAAAGCGTGGCGTATATGGCAAATAATTGAGTTATTAACACGCTTTTATTAGCTTCACTTATAACTATGTAAGAAAATCTTGGAATCTTAATTTGACCCACTTTCCGGTCTTTGATTAGGATGAAATTTTGCACACGCTCTGAGTTCTGATGACAATACATGACTAGCTAAGAAACGTCATTACAAATCAAATATGGCGGCCTCCCCAAGATGGCGAACTGGCTGTTTGAAATGCACTTCCATGATATGGGTATCAAATGAAAGGGTTTGCTGTCGGGAATATGAAAAAAATAGTCACGTGACTTAAAGCGTGTTTTTAAGTTTTTTAAACTATTTTCATTTTATTGTATTGCCATCGGTCTTCTTTAAGTGTGCAAAATTTCAAATTGATCCGACTTTTTAAAATAGGAAAAATTTGCGTTAGAAGATTGCGTTAGAAACAGGTGAAATTCTAAAAGCGTGTTAAAAACTTTTAACATGTTATTAGGTATCAACTCAGCATATGTTAATATTAATTTGCAACGCTGATTTTACGAGAAGCCAATACATAAATAAAATAACATTATTTCTTGCATTCATACCATTTAACGTAGCTCAAAGTAAGCACTATCTGGCTTGTGTTATGTTATACTAGGCAGGGATTTTAGCGGTATCCGAATAGAATGTTCTGAACACTGTTTTTCATTTCTGTTTTAAAAGTTAAACTGAAAGAAACTGTAACACTTTGAATCTGTTTTAGAAAATACCGGTTCATAAGTGTTAATATCTGTTACAGTCAATAAGGTTCACATTGGCATAACTATGCGACAGCTCACTAATGATTTGGGGACTTTGAAATGCCTGTGTTGGTGTACTGTGTATACACATAGAAAGTTAAACGTAAAACAGTTTCTAACAGATTGGTAACAGAAAACATTATATCTGTTACACTTTTATAAGTGTTCGACGCAAAACAGGTTCAAAACACCCAAATAAGTGATACAGGAATAATTCTGTAACAGATTCAATGTGTAGTCCTTATGAAAGTGTATCCTTATAAAGGTGTTTTTGAATCCCTGATACTAGGCCCCTAGGGTAACAGAGCGGTACAGCGGTAATAGCACTCTCCGCGAAAGGTCATGGATTCAAATTCTACCAGAACTCTCCGAGACGTGGTTGCTTTTTACGAGCGTATTTTATATCTTATAGAAGTATACGTTTTTAAATTATGCCCATCAATTATCCTAATATTATTATTATCCTAATATTATGACAATACTTTGTGTGTGTTTGTTACCATATTGTCTCGCTACCCTAACATTGCATAACTAAACTTACCCTTTCGTACTCCCACAAAAACTATACGATAGCGTGTTTCTTCGCGCTACAGCGCCATCTAGTATATCTATAAAATATTAAATTGAATTAGAACATAAAAAGTTTCAGCTCGGTTCGACAACCTTCTCGACTACGGATATAAACATCAAACATATTCTATATTCACATTTATGACAGCTCAAAAAAAACTCGCCGTCCAAACACGTGAAACGATACAAAAATCGTTAATGCATCGTTAGGGTTGCCAAACGTCAAATAAAAATTCATTTACGTCGCAATCAAGGATTTATTTTATAAGTTAGTATTTTACATGATCCCAACCGAGGATCGAACTCGGATCTTCGGATAAGCGTTACCATAAAAACCGTTATGCGAACCACTCGGTCACGAATAAATGAAAAAAACCGAGCAAGTGCGAGTCGGACTCGCGCACCAAGAGTTCCGTAACTAAAATATTTACGGTTTTCGCAATTTTTACATTGTCTGTGCTATAAGACGTTGCTTCGTACCAAATTTCAAGATTCTGAGTTCACAGGAAGTACCCTGTAGGTTTTGATTCCCTTGCGAGTGTCGAAAATTTGCGGAAATTTAAGACATAAACGGCTGTATCTTTTGATTGCATTGGCTTAGAAGTTTGATTTTTTCACAGTTCCAAGGGACAGTAGACCTGAGTATTTGATATAAATTCCAGTTTGATACCTCCACGCGTTTCTGAGAAAAAGAAAAAGACAGACAGACGGACGGACAATAAAGTGACCCTATAAGGGTTCCGTTTTTTCCTTTCGAGGTACGGAACCCTAAAAAAAGATTTAGTGTTACACACAGATTACTATCCTAAATGAAATAAAGAACAATAGAAAGTGATACAATAGGCGGTCTTATCGCTTAAAGCGATCTCTACCAGACAACCTTTGAATGGAAAGAAATAACGCAATCAATGGGGGCGTAATAGAACAAAAAGAAGCATGTTCTAATATAACAACCTGAATATGAATGTTAAATAATTAAAAAAATAACTAAAACTAAAATCCATTAAGAAAATACAAAAAAAAATCCATTTATCCTCTTTTTTGGAGCATGGATCAGCTTCAATGACGCTATATCTGTTACGCTATAACTTCCCGAGATCTAACCGATTTTAATACTTTTGTGCGGAATCGAATCAACACATTTAGGGCCAGATTGTGACGGAGCCAGATTTTCGAATTCACATAAATAAAAAAGTAATGACCAAAAAACATTGGCTCTACGGGATTTCCCCTTTAAACAAAAAGCGCGCGCTTTTTGGAAGTTTTCATTATTATGGAATTTTAAAATTTACTATATTTTTTTTATTTATTTTTTCTTAAATTTTAACGATCCGCTACATTTTATGGTGCTAGCGAAGCTTTATGCTTAGCAACTGCATCGCCTAGTTATTTAAAAATATCAACATTTTCATCATAATAAGACATTATAACGTTTACCATTAGCGATCTTAAGATCACGTCAAACATATCAAAGTTAAGATCCAGGTTAATTTATTGAACTTCGTAAGATAATTTTTAGTATAAGGTTCATTACACACTGCAACTGCAACTGCAGCGCTTCAACAGATATTCAAACGCGAATCTTTAGCGATACAGTCGCTTGAAGATCAAACAATCATTATACCATATTTCATTGTACCACCCTTTCTTGGTTGCTATTCTTAACTGTCGCATCAAGCGCTACTCAACATCCTAATTATATTATGACAATACTTTGTGTTTATTACCATATTAACCGCAAGTGGTTCGTCTACCGGACGCTAGATGGCGCTAACGGAAAAATATTTACTAATAGAAAAAAATTAAAGAATTTTGTCCACCAGTGGGAAGCCGGGACGGGTCGCTAGTCTTTTATAATAATAATAATATTTCTTACATTCACACCAATCAGCCTACCCCAAAGTAAGCAATGTAAGGCTCGTGTTATGGATACTAGGTTAACGGATAAACATACACATATTATTTTTAATTGAAAAATACTAGAAAAAATTAATTAGAAAAAACCAATGTATTAATTAGTGTAAAACCGATTTTATCGTATAGTTCCGTTCCGGAGTGGACCTCAGTTAATGAAAGATGCGCATTTCCTTAGAACCGGTTCAAAAACCGGCTTTTAATTTATTTTTAAAAGACAGAACTATTAGCAGTTATATCTTAGGACGTAAGCTTGGCTGCGAGTCTTTAGGGTACTAGGGTAACAGGCAATTTGGTTAATATATCTTAATCGGGTTATGTTATTTTTCTAATGTATATTTATATAATAAATCAGTTTTACTGTTTAATAAATTAAAACCATTTTTATACCGGAAGAGGAGAACGGAGACGGGGGAAACGGTAGCGATTCTGCCTATCGCACCTACCGTCCCGGGTTCGAATCCCGGAAGGGACAAATGTTTGTGTGATAAATTCAAGCATATGGTATTTATATATATTTCTATAATTATTAAATCCATTAATCATAAATGTATGTTTCCGTTATTCTGGTATTTACACAAGCTTTAGAGTGATTACTTTATTAAATCTAAGATGGAAAAAATACACACGGAACTAACAAAGTTTATTCAGTTTACACTTGAAAAGTGTTAATGCACTGTAGAATGATCAACCGATGTTTATTTATTGATTCAATTAAAGAGTTTAAGTGTACAATTCACATATTGAGTGTTAAATTCGATCACAAAAAAATACAAGCAAAAAGGAACTTAACGGTTATTAATTCGAATGCCATCATCAAAAAGTCACGACACATGCACGATTAAAAAAAATAAAACACAACCTCAGAAACTCGAAACTCGAAATATTCCAAACAATTATCACAAAAAGGAGTATATATTAAGCTAAAAATAAAACAAAAGAAGTCACCGATTGTCTTAAATAAACACACACCCCAGCATGCAAAAATAAATTTAAAAAAAGAATACAACCTCGAACGAGCACGATGACAGTGAGCGCATCTCTCCAAAAAAATGGCGACGCACTTTTTCTATGCCAAGGACACAAGTGTTGCGCGCGCTTTTAACACAAATCTCGATTTAAATCAACTTCTAAATGTCGAATGTATTTCGTTTAGTACACATGACATCATAACAGGTTTTTTTTTATAACGTAACCTTATCGTAAAGATCACGCGTGAGAACTAGAGGAAGCGATTTGTGAGTAAAAAATAACATCCGATACAAATATTATGCTGTAACAATGAGTTTTAATGCAATCACGATCTATGTAACCTTATTTTATGGTGTATTTTATTTTAAATGGCAATGAACTTAATATTACTTCTGCCACCATCAAGACTTCCTTTTTCAATTTGTATTTTATCTGTGGTCTTTTCAAATAGCTCGAAAATACGTTTCGATTTTTTGTTTTCTACTTGCCTTCTGATAGTTAACAATCAAGCTACAATCATTTAAATTACACATTTATATCAGAAAACACACAAATTTCAACAAGTTGAAATACTAATTTGACATTTTACATTCCCGCCAAAAAAGAAAATTTTTATTTTACGTAGTATGAAACCTTCTTTGGACGATTAAAGAAATAAAAACACAAAGAGGCGCGTAAATTACGTGCGCACGATTCATTGACAAGGAGAAACTAATGTTCTATTTATTTATCGTAAATAATAATAGGTCAAACTGTTATCTACAGTTTATTTTCGTCATTTTAACTGAATGATATCATTTAATCGACTACTATAATATCCTGGTTTACCAACAGACGATAAGCTTTAATAAACAAAGTATTTACTTAGCATTGCATTTTACACCAATTAAAAATGAAATCGTTATGAACGTTACATTAATAGTTAAGCAAGGAGTGGACACAATCTTTATCATTAAAAAGTTTATCAAATAATTAATTAGTCTTATCAACAAATGGTGTTATTAATTGAAACAAAAAAGAACTACCGCAGCTATCATAAAATATTTTTGTTTTTGTTGAAAATTAAAAAATCAAGTTCATATTAAAATGAACACATACAAATAATGCATTTCGGAGTAAACCGATTAATAAATTGTGGCAACACCACACATATTATAGTTTTTTAACGTGTTTTGTCATTTTCTTTAGAATTAAGATTTGAGTTTAAAAAACTAACTCAAATAGATTTACTAATAGTTTTAGCTTTTTATTTATAATACCGTAACTGTTTTTTTTTATCTAATTTACTTACTGTAATAGACTATTTAGTAATTAACGATTTCTATTACAATATATTTCGGTCAAATCACATTAAGAAGAACGCTAACGCACAGCACACAGCGAAATCAATACCATCACCGTTTCACAATAGATTTTTAGCCTTCGATCAAACGGACAGAGTTCAATATCCATTGGAAATTTTGACATTTATGGCAGAATGATGTGACGTTCTTCAAAGTCTGTACTATGGATATAAGTAAAAAATTATTGCACATTTACAAAAACACTTTCTTGTCCGGAATCAAACCTAGGACCTCTAGCGTGTGGGAAGAATAGTTACTTCTTATTATTACATAAAACAATATGGCAAATTCCATTTCTTAAACATCATATATTTAAATACTTGAACACGATTACACAACCTATGATTTAGAAAGTTTTAATTCTAGTTTAGAATTCATTTTATTGTACGTTTTGTACGTATTGTACGTTTTATTGTACCTACGTCATTATACCAATTTGGTAGAAAAGCTTTACGTATGGCAACATTTATCACAATTAAATCAACGCTGAATGAGAGTCTATTAACCTTTGCCATTTTTATTCATACCATTTTGGTAGAAAAGCTTTACGTGATGCAACCCTAGACACATGAATCGTCTGTAAACACAAGATTTCGTCACGAATTGTAAGATAAACAAGGAAATGTGACGACCATGCAAAGATCTTTAGGTTATCGATACTCGGATTACATCTAAACAAAACTATATTATTCCGAACAGCAATTGCCCGCAACTCCGCGCGCTATATCGTCTCGTTATATCGATCTAGCCATTTCGAAGATTACCCGGAAAAAACAATCGATTTTTTTTTTTAACTTCCATATGCGTTAAGTATAACACCGTTATTTTGAAATTACAACCACACACTTCAATTTGATTCATTTGCTTTCTTTGACTTTTTTATGGTTCAGCTCTGATATACAAATTATGTGAAAATTATAACGATAACTGGTAATAAATCGAGGGCATATTACATTTACAAGGGGTATTTATTTACTGGAAGCCTCAACTCAATTGGGAGAGCACACGCCCGGAAAGCAATGGGATGTCAGTTCGAGTCCCGCCCGTCTACTGATAAAATTTGAATTTAGTAAAAATTTCTTCAGATATAAAAATCTAGCAGTTTTAAATCATAAAATAAATATATTTATTCTTTGTTTTCAGACATGCTGCGGTTCCGTATAACTGGCCCAGTGTCCAGCGTAAGGGAATCTACTCTTATTGACGAGTATGGCACGGAACTTGCTAAATTACCTTACAGGTAAGACAAAGACGGAAATACTAAGATAATATAAAGTGCTTTTAGTTCAATATGAGCATTTTAAATGCATTCATTGAAACTAAACAACTATGGCATGGCTTAATAAGGTCTAATGAAGACCTTGTACAGAGAAGAAGCCGCAAGAAACTCATCAAGGAAACTTTTCTAGTAAAAATTAACTTTACAAAATATTAATTAGCAGTATAGTATTTAAAGTAAAGGCCATTAACTCTACGCCTTTTTGGCCCTTAAATAATCATAAATTTTGCTCATAAACCTTTTTTTACAACTTTTTGAATTCTTCTTTAGTGGCGTTGTGCACTTTTTGGGATGGGTAAAAAAATGTTAAACTCGCGACAAGAGACGTGACCTGATCGAAAATTCGTAAGACGGAGGGATAGTAGACCGCCGGCGCGGCGTAGGAGAGGAAGTAATATCACCCTCTCTTTCTACCGTGCGGCGAAAATGTATGCTTGCTCCTGCTGTTTCGTTTAAGCGGTGCAGGGCGCTTGCGCGAGTGTGCGTGTGTGTTTGTTGTCATGTTTGTATACGATAGCGCAATAAATGAATATTGTATTTAACCACAAAAAAAAAATATAGTACTTTTGTAGTGATAATTAAAGCAATTCGTGCGAAATTATTCCCTAACCATTCCAAAATATCAAAATCCACAACGTTGATGTTCATATTTTCACTTCTGCCGGCACTACCGGAGTGCAACCCGTTGTTTTTTATTATATTTCTCTAAAGGCAGTTCAATTTCAGTTTTTACATGCGTATTTTAAATCTTATGAAAAAAGATTGTTATAGTGATACCAATGTTCCACATATCTTCCACATAACGTAATTCCGAATAAACAATACACATGCAGAAACAATTAATAACATAACAAATAATACAAAGACAATAGCAACAATATATATTATTATGATAGATTCAGAAGAATTATGTGACTGCAATAAACAATAGTAGATTATATGAAATTGCAAATGGATTTTTTTTTAAATTAGCAAAACTCAATCAAAAATAGTGTTGGTGCTTGTAGCGGCAGGTTTCATCAAACTTCTTGAACACTTTTAAATTAGTAACGTTATTATTGTTGGCTTCCTATGAAATTGGTTGTCATCACATGTTCCAGACTCAAACCCTTGAAGTTTAGTTGGTTAAAGACAGTATCGTAACCAGCTCGACACCAATGATATCTACCTGGACTGACCTCTTTTAAGAACTTAGCTTTCAAACTCACGGTTTGCCCTTTTTCAGTTACCCTCCAATGGCGAGGGATCCAGAAGGATCTGGGGAAAACCTCATCACAGATCTGGTGGGCAACGTCCACCTGCCAGATGTGAAAGGCTCCAGGGTCTACGCCAAAATCGTGGGAAGAGACATCAAGGGTAAGTTAAACATTGACGAAATTATCAAAGAAGTTGGTCTTTACCAGTAGACCAGAGAGAACTTATTCTCATTCCATCGTTGTGAACCATCTAGCCACTGAATTATTGAGAAATTTTTCTGAAGAAGGCTATGCTAGATAGTGCGGGAAATCCATGATTGCTTGCATTGTGTTCGAATAAGCAATCTTATTTCTAAATATCGTCAAAATTGTTAAAGCCATTTTCTAAATCGCAGGTACACAAAATAAAATATTAAGAATCCTTTCAATCCACCTTATAATCTTAATTACAGGTATCCCTTAAAATCACTCGTTATTATATTACTGGTTATAAGCAATTTAGAAAAAAAAACAACTGTCGTGATATATTGCCTTAACAGTATAAACTTTGAACTAACGTAATCCTAAAAATATTCAGTACCATAATGTGACCAAATTTCTATAGGTACTAAATAAAAAAAAATACATAAAATTAAAAATAAAATCAAAAAGACCGTGTCTATAATAAATAAAACATAATTGGCTCAGAGAACAGACTTTATAAAATAATGATTTATTTTAAAAAAATGACATTAATACCACCGACATCGCGAACAAATATTGATTGACTTGTAATTGAATTTTAATGTATTTTTTCCTAATTTATTATTTTATTATAGAAATTGTGTATATCTATTATGAAATATGTATTTGCATGCTGTTGTTGATGGCTAAATAAGCAATTAATGACTTGTGCCCTAGTCAAAACCAAAAAAAAATATCCTTTTCTATTTGTAAAGGCTGGGTATCGAATGGAGGAGTCCTCCATTCGATAGTTAACAAAATTTGTACTGTGATTAGTAAATAACGTATAGAATACATAAGTATATAAACAACCATGACTCTGGAAAAAATGATCGTCACACAAACATATGCCCGAACCGGGATTCTAACCCGCAGAAGGTAGGATCGCTACCGTCGCACCAAGCAGCCGTCAGTAACCCAAGCTATCTTACACCTACCAAAACGCTTTCCACTATCAGTGTTACCAACTCTTAAAAATATTTATCCCTAAATCAAATTCAAAAACCCCTAAAATTACCCTAATTACTTGGAAATCCCCCTAAAAATAAATTATATGATGGTGATATTTTTGTTAATTTTTTATTTATAAAATAATAGTATATTAAATTTATTTTGTCAAATATTATTTAATTTTCTTGTGACGAATCAGATTTTATTAAGTCATACATGTTGACATTGAATAAGCCTAATATTTTAGGAGACGGCTTGACTATTGTACAAGATCCACTATCTCGATTTAAAATTCCAAGATGTCACTAAGACCGAGGTCGCTAGGTAGATTAGCTAGTTAAAACTGTCCCAGGGCATATACTTTACATCTTTATTTTTCTTGATAAATGAAATATAAGAAAAATATGAAGGGTCACAAAAACCCTAAAAATAACCCTAAACATATAAAACCCCTAAAAAATGCCATCTCACTTATTTACCCCCTAAATTTAAGGGGGAAATCCCCTTAGTTGGAAACACTGTCCACTATAACGAAAGTATGTCACTTATTAACTGTTTCTTTTACAACTTTCAGGAGAACCGTTCGTTCGTTTGGCGGGCCCTTTAGTCCACCAATCAGAGGTTCGCCTTGGGCGATCTGCTGCCATCACATTCCCGGACTCAAGCAACGATTTAGAACTCGCCGAGCAATTGAACTCGCGACTATACAACCAGAGACTTCAGTACAACGACAGTAATACCCTGCCTTATGACAGGGCATTGTCACAGGTAAAAGGAATTTGAAATAAAATGTCTGTGTGCGTCTTTGTGTTTTCGTTTTATTGTTCTTCCTTTACGTTTAGAAACGTAAGTGTAAGCATGTATGCTTCAGTAATAACATGATCAAATATAGAAAGAAATACTGATTAATACAGCACATAATCGACCTTTATGGTCAATGTGCTCGCTTTTCAGCTTCCATGGTAATCCTAATTATATTATGACAATACTGTGTGTGTGTTTGTTACCATATTGTCTCGCTATCCTAACATTGCAAAACTAAACTTGTCCTTAAGTACTCCCGCAAAAACAATATGATAGCGTGTTTCTACGCGCTACAGCGCCATCTAGTACTAATATTAATACACCATCCCCGATCGAGTCCATGTAAAAACGAAATTTTCTATTAAGCTCGAGTCTGGGTGTTGCAGTACTGTAATTGTTATTTCATAACAAAAGTGCTTTAGCTACTTATGGGTTCAGACAAATGTATGTGATATTGTCTAATCTATAATCTAAGATCACAGTGGTTTGTGTGTTTGTCTGTCCGCTCTTTTTCCATTGTATCAATAACGTTACCATAGCAACGCGTTAACCGCAAGTAGTTCGTCTACCGGACGCTAGATGGCACTAACAGAAAATATTTAATAATAGAAAAAAATTTAAGAATTTTGTCCACCCGTGCGAAGCAGGACGGGCCGCTAGTTGTTATTTAATTCCATAACAAAACTGCTTTAGCTACTTATGGTTTCAGAGTATGTGATATTGTCTTATATTATATTAACTATATAGCATGTATTAACAGTTGCTTAATCCAAAGTCATGACTCTCAAAGCTTGGATCTTGATCCTTATTAATAATCTAATTAATGCGATGGCATAAGCATAAGTTTGCGACAATGTCTGACAAGTATTTACATTGGCACATGATATATTCATTCGTCCTTGTATAATAAATGTTTCTTTAAATACACTGTTTTCAAAAAACAAAATAACAAACTTTATGGCAATAATCTTAATATCCTAACAAAGATACGTCATGTTATAAAAATGTTGAAAAAGGGATAAATCTATAAATATAAATCGATCGAAGGAAATTATGATCTTGTTAGAAATATATTAGAGAAACTACCATTTCGTCTTTTTTGTTAGTGGCAACACTGAACGCATCTTGTTCGAGTTCTCAATAGGAGCACCGACGTCTTGTATACGTCAAATTTTGTTCACTAATGTTTGACAAAACCGAATGATAAGTAATCATTTCAAAAACTAATTATATGACAAATATCTCATTTCGCTAACATAATACTTTATAAATAATCATTTGAGAGAGTACAAATTTAGCCAATATTCAATTACTTCAATATTAAAATATTCCACAAATGTACATTTGACCATATAATTCGTTCGTTAGCGATTTCGAAACCAGAGGGTAGATCAATTCTAGAATTCAGTATGAACTCAATTCTAACCTTACCTTACCTAACTATTTCGTTTCAATTGACCCTATGAGATTTCGTACTGAACATAACCTTTTCCAAGCAATGCATTTTATCAAAAATTATTTATGCTCTGTGTCATTTTACCTATTGATATGTTTAAAAAATTGATATGTTTAAAGAAACGAATACATCACTCGAAGAAACCAGTATTCAATTAATAATCCAACTCCCAAAATAATACAGACAGCCTTACAAATGAATAAAAATAAATGATATTCAAAATAAAAATAAGTAAGTCACAACAAAATTAAGCTAAAAGCTATTTGTCAAAACATAGGAAATCCCTACCCTCTTCGATTATTTTGATCTATCATATTTCAAATACGGAGTCAAAGACTGCGCAAATAGGGGCAAAACCTTTTAAAGATACAATTTATTTTGATCTATCATAAATATGGATAAGTTCTCTATGAACGAGTCTCCTGTATCAGCCGAAAAACACTGCTGAAGCTAGGGGCTTCCCCCTAAAAATGTCCTTACTCTTAACGGCTGGTTGGAAATTAGTAAAAGACTCCGGGATTCCATTTCGTGGTTAATCGGAAGGTTGTACCTCCAGCATCATTAGTTGCCTCTTACGATGCCCTAAGTGTAAAGGATTGGTGCTTGTATACCACCGGAAAGAGAGCACGAGGTGCCATAGGGTCAGCTATGGTACGCGCTGTCGTAGAGGAAAGAAGCGCTCAGGTACGTGTCAGTACAAAGTATTGTATTGCGTAGACCGGGTATTCGCACTTTAAACCCACAAGTGCAGACGATCCTGCATCTTTAACATTTTTACTGCCATACATATTTTACCAATATATGCTTAACATGCCCGTAAAAAAGTGCATTTTTATAGATAATTTATATGAACAAGAGTTATATGAACGATGTTTATATAAAAAATGCAATATAATTAATAAAAATACGAACACGGTAACACGGCCGTCACCTGCGCACGCGCGCGCCATAAGTAAACTGTCAAAAGGAGCCTACCATGATCTCTTAGCGCGTTGCAAGTTCGATTGTCAAAGTGAGACAGTGTTACACGCGGTCTATAGTGGCGTCTCTCTTCAACTGCTTAACTTGAATCGCGATAAAAGGTGATGATAGGGCCTCAGTTCTTCTTTCATGTATATAAAAATTGATAGCAAATCACTCTCATTAGAAGCAAAATCTTCAACTTATTCAAAGCCTCCTACCAAAAAAAGGTAAAAAAGACAGTTCTTTAATTCAACATCGGAAATTACCTTTTTTATATAACTCTATGCATATATGGATAAGTCTCGATTACTTGTCTCGTCGGCGATCAGTGTCAAATAAGTGTCAATGACAGTTTAAAGTCAGAATACTAGAAAAAAAAATAGCAGATTAGACACATGACTTTAAAATTGTCTTGACTATTAGATTTTGCCATTTTTTACCATTTTTGTAATTTTAATTTCATAGAGTTCGGGTTCTCTATCGCATCCATAGATCATAGACGGGACAAAATTATTGAGACATTCAGCCTATCGATACATATAAATAAAATTGGAGTGTCTGTTTGTAATATTGTAATAATCGTTTTTTACTACATGCATATAAATATATATACGGTACATACACCAAAATAACATTTTTTACAATTTTTGTCTGTCTGTCTGACTGTTTGTTCCGGCTAATCTCTGAAATGGCTGGACCGATTTTGACGGGACTTTTATTGGCAGATAGCTGATGTAATAAGGAGTAACTTTTATTTTGGGAAAAAAGCTTTTCTTTAGAAAAAAATATTTTAAAATAAAAATTTTATTGCAAATTATAATAACTGAGCCCCGGCAACGTGTGGCCGGGTCAACTAGTCCTAAATAAAAGCATAGCTATGATATGGTTAAGG
The DNA here is from genome assembly GCA_927399485.1 of Calamotropha paludella. Classification (NCBI taxonomy): domain Eukaryota; kingdom Metazoa; phylum Arthropoda; class Insecta; order Lepidoptera; family Crambidae; genus Calamotropha; species Calamotropha paludella. Next base: position 10,061,625 of record OV656829.1, on the reverse strand, counting down.
TTTGACATTATATTCAGTTTTAATTTTATTTTTCGTTCTAATTGTTACACTTTTAAATCGATGAACGCCGGCTGCACACACGAAAAATTGTAGCGTTCGGCACGATCAGCCTAAGCGTTCGACTTGTGGCGCATCTATCTCTCTTTCACATCATGAAGTGAAAAGTTAATGTGGTTTCTATTGTTTATTACAACAACTTAATGTTTATTTATCGAAAAAAAAAATCAATTAACTCCTTTGTATTATACAAAATAATAATGATGATGAAATGATAATTCAGTGATAATAATCAATTCAATTCATAAAAGTAGGTAATTTTTCGTCAATGTTTGAATCACGTAAAATTCGTCCGTAAACTGACTTTAAAGACAACCATTTTTTTATTCTAACATTTTTTTATTGTGTTTTTATGTTGATTTTATATTTTCCTTTTGTTTTACTATATAAAAGAAGGACTTTGTGGGTTTGTTACCATATACAGTTACCATAAGCCTAAGAATAACAGTTTTTATAATCAATTAGCGTTACCATAGCAACTTGTGGCCGGGTTATACCAGCAACGCATGGCCGGGTTATACCAGCTACGCGTGGCCTGGTTATACCAGCTACGCGTGGCCGGGTTAGCTAGTTCTAATTAAATTTAGAAATTATTTTAATGACATTCGCAAAATATTTTGAACGGCTGAATGGGCTGGTCTTTATAAAAACATTCAATGTACCTCTTTCAGAGGCAAATAAATAATTAATAATATATTTTTTAAAGATGGCTATACTGCTGCAATGAGATAGATTAAATAGACTTTTGAAGTGAAAACTTCTTTAGCATCGTTGTGATTTGTAAGGCGATGAAACGAGAAAGCGACAGTAAAAAGAGACACACACAAATGCATTAGATTTAACGTAGGAGAAAATGAGATAGGAAGCATTATGTACGTGTGTTAATACGTGTTTGTGTGCGCATGCGTAATACAAAGTTTGAGAGAAGGCATCACAACAACCGTGGTATTTTGTATATGTGTACGTATTACTTTTAAAGGTTTCACTAGAGTAGGTAGGTAGTTTTAAATTGGGTACTGCTTTAGCTTATTTAGTTTATATATTAACTGTGTTGTTTTTATTAACAACAGACGAAACGAAATTTCTAGATCGGTTAAACTGCATACACTTTAAAATGTATAATACTATCATTATACTTTTCATGTAGATCACAATATGCTAAATAGCTGCAAACTAGGGTGCCCTAAGGATCACGGGGCTGTCGGCATTTACTGAAAGTGGCCAACGGAATAGTTGCCTTATTACAAGGGAATAAGGAGTCTTTAGTAAATGAAGTACCAAAGAGGGTTAGAAAAACATGTAACACGTAAGCGTTTTGTTGCTAGTCACACAATTTGCATATCAACTGCAATTGCTGTCGAAATGCAGTTATTAAATGCAAGTGCTATTTGTACCAAAGTGCAGTTTATGTTGTAAGGCTTTAAATACAACGAGCAGTTGATATTGAAAATGTGTTAAATAGGTTTTAACCCTTTCCGTGCCAGCTACGAGAATACTCGTAGTGCGTTACTGTAACATGATGCCGACTACGAGTATGCTCGTGGATTTTTTTGGGCATCCTATACAAAAAAATATTTCTTGGCACTACAAGTAAGATCGGTTTTTTAGAGTTTGGCATTAGGAATAAAAATACATGTTAAGGGTTTAAATAGTATTTTCGTAGCTGGCACGGAAAGGGTTAACATAAAAATATGAGAAGAGCAGAAGCAGGCAGATCTGGGACATCCTAATTTCAATAGGGGTGAAGGATGGAGCGTTCCTCCTACTTGCTATCACATAATTAATAAAATATTATCTCCAAAGTAACTCACTGCGTAGTGATGTAGTGAGCTCTTCTATCCTATCTGAATCCCCCTATCGAAGTTCCTTTCGTCAGTTCTTCTGGGAATCATCCCAATTTCCAAACTCAGTGGCTTCCAGTAATCCAGTAAAGATATGATAACTTAATCAATTGCAAAATAATGGAAAACGAAATTGATGCAAATAATTAATATATCTATCAGAATTTCGCAGAAACAAATCTATAGATATGGATGTACTTACTTTTCCTAAAATATAAAAAACTACTTTATTCATGTGCTTTTTTATATTTTTAAGAAACGTTACATATTTTTATGGGCCCAGCTGATCACCAGCGTTATGGCTGAGAGGCTAAAACACGAGCTGAGCTGATAGACCTTTCAGTTCAAGAACTTCATTTTATTTTTGTCAATGTGAAATGGAAGCTCTGAAAAAATGATTACTTTACTTTTACTCTATTTGTATAAATTTTAGTAGTTAGGAACATGCCCTATTAAAATGTTATGAAGGTAGAAGATAGTGGCACATATATGGCGACTATTACCTTAGTCATCCTGTGATCACGGCTTTTGTAAAGGCTGGCGAAACGTCAGGATTAAATATAAAAAAGCAAGAATAATGGCGTCGTTGAAAAATATGTTTTTATTTAAACTGATACTGAGTGAAACCTTAAATCACCACAGGTGGTCAACCAAAGAGGTTCCCTTCTCACCGCAGTGCAAATCGGTCTGAGTACTCGCCTTTATGGAGCCCCAGGAGACAGTTTACAAGTAAGTATTGACTAAATTTAACAGAAAAATAATAAACTAGCTTATTTGTTTTTCATAGAATACATTTCGGAGTGTACACAGCCTTGTTACGCCGTCCCCATTTTTCCATCGGACAACCAGACTTACAAATAGGCGCCACCGTTATATGGTTGATATACCAAAGAGTCGCACTAAGTGTTTTGGTTCCAATGTGATCCGTACCGCTAAAGAGTAGAACTATTTGCCTGAGTCTGTTTCCTGATAAATAAAATTTAGGGGTCTTCAAGTCACGAGCGATTAGGTTTCTTCTAGGCAAGCGTGTCACATCCTAAATCGCATCGTCGCCTACCATCAGGCGAGAAAGCGGTCAAGCGCTTACCTATTCACGATAAAAAAAAGAAATACCCGTATTGTTCATAAAAAAGATAAAACAATTATAACGTATTTTAGTTATAGCATATTTTTTCAAAACTCAACTTATAATTTATTCTTGGACTTCTTGAAATGGAATTAAAAGATAAGACATAGGATACTTTTATCCTGGTATTTTCTCGAAAACTTAAAAAAGCGGGACAGAGCTAGTAGAATATAAAAAGGATTACCAGATGTCACTACTTGGCTAATTTTTTTTAACTGTTATTTCATCGTAATTGTGTATCTTGAGAACTGAGTCAACTAATATCCAAACAAAAATCGTTAATAATCAATATCATCAAACATGTTGATTTATTGATTAAGTAATACATAAAAATTAATGTATACAATAAAACTGAGTTAGCAAGAGAATGTTGAATTGTGTATTTTGGCTGTATTTCGATAGATGGCGTGCTTTTAACAGTATACTAAACTAACTACATCTTCGAAAGAAATAAGGTAATTTACAAATATGTTAGTATTTTAGTCTTCTTATCTTAGTAATATAACGACTATTACTAACAGAGGCAAGGGGCTATTCATTTATTACGTAAGACTGTTTAGGGGGGGAGGGGGGTCGACCATGTCTTATTTTTTCTTACAAGGGGGTGGGAAGGAGTCTCAATAGTTATTACGTAAGATCACAAAAATGCGCAAAGTTAAAATTATACTTTGAAAACGCGCGGGCAACCGCGCGAGTGCCGAGGTTCGCTCGGATGCGTATAGGTAAAAACTTCGGGATCTCTTTTGTTGACATAATGTATTTATTCCTAAAATAGTTTGGCATATTATTTTGCATAATATTACTTTTTCATACTCATAATTGATTTTAAGCAGCATATGTACTGTGGCATGATTATAATTAGGTCTAATATAGGGATGTTGCAAATATTCGCATCCGCATCCGCATTTTGAGCCCCTGGATTGAAAATCTTATGTAGGTAAAGATGAATAATTAAAAACAAAGTTTATTCTACCAAAAAAATAAAAAATTTTAGTACCTACCTGTGTAAGTACAAATAAACATTTCTAGAAATTGTTTCTTTGAAAAATAAACATCAAAAAAACCAAACGTGTATTCATTTTTGCCTTTAGATTCTTACGTAATAAATATTAAATAGGGGGGGAGGGGGTCGGCCTATTCTTATTTTTTCTTATTATAGGGGGGAGGGGGTCAAAAACTAGCGAAAATAGCCTTACGTAATAAATGAATGGCCCCCAAGATAGAATGCAGATCAACATAATTATACAAAAAACTTTTTTTTTCGTTTTTTTTTTAATAGATTTTGAGTAAAGTTCACGCGCTACACCGCTGTCATTAGTGTGGGGTGCGCGTGATTCGTCAAGTATATCTTAAAAGATCGTGCTGTTTGGCCGGTCTAATGAAATTGCATAGAACACAACTGCTAGCAAGTAACGCATCGCGTGATATGCTGTGTAGATTAAGGATTGTGTAGTCTAATCTTCAACTTTGCTTTATTAAAAGTATAAACTTATAAAAGTAATGTTATAATTCCATTTTTCCATTAGCTACACTTCGAGGTAACCAACTTCAGAGAACAAGCGATCAACTTTCGCTTCGGAGCGGTTGGAGAGCAAAGATTCCTGACCGGTATCAACCCTTCTCAGTAAGTATTTGTAAAAAGAACAATTCGAACTTCATGACTGTCGTGAAGTTAGCTGCGAGTGTATACGATCGAGGAAATTTCAAAAATTAGAAAACCATTTTGCGTTTACATAATATTTTAAAAGACATTGCGCATGCGCAAAGCTGGTCTAATCTTAAACGATTTTCTTTTGTTTTTATGTTGTTTTGTAAGGACGAATGCTGTAATTTATACTAATATTATAAAGCTGAAGAGTTTGTTTGCTTGAACGCGCTAATCTCAGGAACTACCGGTCCGATTTGAAAAATTCTTACAGTGTTAGATAGCCCATTTATCGAGGAAGGTTATAGGCTATATATCATTTACCATATTATACCTGAGCCACAGAAACGTGTGGCCGGGTCTGTTAGTGTTTTATACAATGAAACCAATTCATTTATGCCTTTAGACGCACCATAGCTTCTGGAAGGACAGAGAACGTTATAGTTGGTGTTACCATATCAAACTCAGCACAACCTGGAGCCAGAGACTTCATAACTTTCACTGCTTATGGTAAGTTGAAAATGGAATTGACTTTTTTGCCATTTAACATTCCATTGATTTATCAGAAAAAACAGCAAAAACGTTAATTACTAGAATTTTCGTGAGGATATTCAAGCATAATAGTTTTTTGCGTTTGCTTCTACTAGAAAATGAATTCAGGCGTTATGGAAGAAACATACATGAATACACACATAGACTGCTAAAATCATAACTCTCCATTTCGCTTCACTCTCGGTGGAGTTAAAATAAGGAAGTTCTGTCTGAATAAGTCAGAATTGTCATTGTGACGTTTCTGTGACTGACTCAAAGGAAAGTCATTCTAGTTAATGAGCAGAGCAAAATTAGAACAAAAATTAAAAACCAAATAAGGGTAACTTTTTAAATTGGGGTAGTAAAAAGAGGGAGGTGGAAACATTAAATGTTGTCAGTTACCTGTATGTGAAAACAGTTTTGGATGTATAAAGACCGAAAGAGTAGAATAGCACCGACCTTTCCCACTTAAGGGGTCGGAAAACTGACTGCTGATGGTACTGAGCTGGAGGTAGCCACCACACGCCTTACGTAGACCAAAAAACGGGTAGCAGCATTATCAATGGTCTTTCATCTCCTACCCGACCGCCGAGTGTGGAGATTATGGCGGAACCTCCCAATTTTTTGGGTAAACTTTCGTTCACCAGTCTATCGGTTGAGCGGAAGAGGAGGAGCGAAAAGGGAAGTACTACCACCGAACTAAGTGTGTTGGCTAGGGGACTGCTGTCCAACTATTCTCTGTTGAAGATTTTATCATCCTCATCTCAAATACTAAGTTTAGGACTTTAATATTATCATTAATATGTTATTATAATACTAACAATTAAATTCAAATAAATGTATTTTGGAAAAAAATTGCCCCCCACAATAATTCGCTTAGGTCTCCCAAATGTGACAGTTGATATAGCTGTTATCAATGAACGTATTTTAAATGTTCATATTGTATAATTTTATCGAACAAATGAACTCGTCTTTGTCCCCAGGATTGGAACAGGTATCCATATCAGCGTACGTGTACGTGCTCAATACTGGAGAAACCACGTCAGACGTGTGGGCACCTGAAGTGCGTCACAACTTCCAAGGGTCCTGTATTGGCCGAATGGGGGATGACTGCGCTCAGCACGTGTGGTCAGCCACTGTTATAGCACGGGATGCTGTTTCAGGTATTTTATAATACCACCATCTTCAGCCTTGGCACAAAGTTTCCTTAAGTTAAGATAGAAACACCATCAGATGATAGAATAACGAGATAATGTCTGTCCAACAATTCGCGTACTGATATCGTGAATATGTGTGAGTTGTTCTAATATTGTAACAATTAAAATCACGGAAACATAAATTATAATCGGCAACATTCATATATACTCACAATATACTACGTTGCTAAATCATATCACTTAGTCGTATGATCACCTCAGAAGACCAGCCCAGTCTAAGAGCTAAAAAAGGGCATTTAAGTGATAATAGTTAAGTTTTTAATATCATAAAACTATAATTATTAACATTATTATGATTAAATATAAATATATGACCGACGTGAAGATCGCTAAATATGCACTCTAAAAATTTGTGTTTACTGTTATGATCTGAAACGCCGTCATGAAGACAACTGGTCATAATCTGCACGGGTTCAACGCTCACTAAAAACGATCACAAAGCAGTAGTTTATTTTTAAAAGATAAAGACATATATGTACACTTATTAAAATTGACTGTAGAAAATAAATTTTACTGAAGTAGGGTATTTTGGAAGACACCATGGGCAGACCAGTCCCGAACAAGACCAGAAAAATGATCTAATGGATATTCGCTTTGCTCAACGCTATAAGCTGTGGTGTTCTATCAAAGAAACTTATGTTCAGCTTGGACTTCTCTCAATTCTATAATTTAGCGTTAAAAAAAACTACTGTTCCTCTCGCCGACGAAACACGAACTAAATGACTTTGTAAATGATTAATTTTAAGTCTTTACAGTCTTTACTTTGATAAAAATATTCAAATATCCAGAATTCCACCATCAGCTTATTCGTTTTCCAGGTCTACTCCGCCTTACATCGTCACCTTTAGGACTGACTTATGACAGCAACTTCATATCCGGGTCCCGTGCTGAGGTCATAGCGACCTACAGAGCAACATGCTGCGCTCCGAGGCTGGTGGTCACAGCTGTCGATGCCTTGGGCAACGCCAATAGTTATGTTATTGACATATCAGGTACGTTTTCTATTCCAAGAGAGATCGTTGACCGTGTTAAGTCTTGTGACGCCAACTTTAAACACTTCTGTACAATGATGTTAAAATAACCAATATGGCAACAAAAGGAAACAGTTGTGAAGCGGAATTGCACAATCTAATCCCGCCATCAACCACCTTCCACCGGACAATCAGACGGACGAATATACACCACCGCTATTCGATGAATAATATTATAAAGGCTCGCATTAAGCACTTTGCTTCAAATTTTATCATCTGTATTGCTAAGGAGTCCACTCCTTCGAGGAATTCCAACTCCTTGCGAGAATCTAAGTTTCCTAATAATCTGGGGAATTTCAACTCACGAGTGAATAGGTAATTTCTACACAAGGGCTTTACATCCTAGATCGCATCATCGTTAACCATCAGACGAGATAGAAAAAAATGATAATCAAAATCTTTGGAAGCAATATAATAAATGAGATTTTTTTACCAAAGTGTAAATGAGACGAAACCAATTTTAAGATGTACATCAAACACCATGGAATATGCATGAAGTTTTGGAGAAAGAGATGTGGAAGGTTATAAAGCAGCGGATCTCTGTCCTATAATCTATCTTAAAAGACGAAGACGCACTAAAGACTTTTAGGCCATGCTGAGCTTTTTCAAATCTCTTCTTTCCTTGTTTCAGGCTACATCACAGGAGCTGGCATAGCGGCTATTGTACTGGGAGTGTTTTTAGCCATCGGGCTGATAGCACTCATCGCATTCCTGATAGCCTTTTGCGTCAGAAGGAGAAGGGAGTCCAGGGAACTTCCAACATACTCCACGTCATCCAGAAATATCAGTTAGACGGGTCAATAGCCAACTGAGAACCAAACTTAGACCTCATTTCTTACTTATATCCGATATAAACCGATCAACTTTGGAATAAAATTATTGTATTTTATAATTGCGGAATTATCTTAGTAACAATACAATTAATTATCGAAATAAACTTCACTGTCAACTTCAGTTTTTCAAAATAAAGATAAATATCGTTTAACACGCCTCGGGACTTTTATAATGCGACTGTACGTTGTATGATTTTACAATAAAGTACGTATATCCATTCGTACACATGACCGACATATTGACCGATTTTTTTGCCGAATTTTTAAACGATTTTGATTTGATTTTGTAAAGCACAAAGCGTGATACTTAGTCGGTAAATCTCGAAGCAAGTACACGTTATTAAATGATGAACAAATGGGACGTTTCATTGTTATATTTTAGGAAATAACAGCTTAAGTTAATAGATTAAGCACATTAGCCAAATATTTCCTTTACTTGGTTGAATTGGTCATAAAATTGGTTAAAAATAATAGGACAAAAAATCGTACGTGTGCAGTTACGCTACATTTTCGCCGATTGTATTATATGCAAAGTATTTTTATAAATATTATAATAGGTTCCCTTTGTTTTGGCAGAATATTGAGATTATTTTAAAAAGGAAGAACTTGGTATAATTTGCTGGCTAATAATAAATAAAAATGTTATCTATTCAGCAACGTTTATTTAAGAAGCCTCTTGATTTTATGCCAAAGTAAATTGGAAATAAAACATTAAGGGAAAGAATCGTATTTTCGAAGCCTGTCCTGTATATTTAGTTCTTACAGTTTCGCGTTTATTGCAACGAAGGAAGGAATGAATATTCTTTATTGGATACGCAGGAATACATTAATTAATTTTATGAATACCATAAAAGTGTGTCGTCTGTGACATGTTCATCTTCTGACAAAATAGAAAACCTTCTCAAAAGTATTATAATATTTTTCAGTTGAGGTAATATAAAACTATTAAAAATTCAGGTTTTCAGTTGGCACAAAAATTATGAAAGACGTTACCATGCATTTTTAAGTATAAAAATATATAATTATGGATTAGATGATATCATTTCCATTTCCAACTAGCGATATTGTAGTAGGGTAACATAACACGATAAAAGGTTAACCTACCCGAAAATTACAGCCGTCTAGGGATGGCGATTCTTTCCGAAAAAGATCGATTTTTAAATCGATCTGAATCGTAAGCTGATGAATCGATTCCCAAAAAAATCAAGGCCAAAAAGATCGATTTCCAATATATCGATTTTTTTCCAAGTTGACATTCATAATTTAAATATAAATCCATTTTATGAATAACAAGAAATATACGATAATAAATTATCTCTAACCAGTAAATTTAGTTTTTTTTAGTTCAGGGAATTCTATAAATGCAATTATTTATATCAGGTATGAAAGATATTTATTTTCAAAATGTATTTATTTCATGAAAAAGTTTAAATACCCAATGCTTTAAATCTAAACTTTTTAAAAATAACAGTTAGTCCAGTCTTTTCGTATCCAAGCGGTTCCGCTCATCACTTCCAATGTTGCCGGCAATTGAAAAAAGGCGCTCACAAGGAACAGATGATCCCACGATACTTATATACAACATGGCTATTGAGTGAATGTGAGCCACACAACCATCCAGCGAGTTTTTAAATAATTAACCCTTTAGCCGGCAAAACCGCAATATTATGGGTACATTCAACTTACTGTAAATAATTTTATGGTTTTTACCAAAATAAAAAAATCGAATGCCGATTTTACCGGGTGAAATATCGATTCACCGGATCGATTCAGTACTGCATATCGATTTAAAAAATCGATCTTTTCGACCTGAAAAATCGATTCTTCGATTAATCGATCTCAGATCGCCATCCCTACAGCCGTCTTTCTACTCTAAGTTTGTTGTATAGAGTTTATTTTTGAGATATTACTTATTTTTTTGGAAATGTAGATGGTTTCATCTAATAAGTTAATGCAAATTATAAAATAGGTTTCAGTAAGCATTCCCTATATTGTTACCTTAGAATCAATAAGTTAGAATAAGCTTTGTTTACTAAGTTATTAACCATTCTCATGGCTCATTCAGACAAAAAATTAAATGCAAGTAAAGGAGCATTTGTAAATCTAAATTATAAAGAAAATATTTAGCAGGACTCAAAATGACTCCGAATCAACAACGAATTGAGCACCTAATTGCTATATTTACAATTTACAAATTCTATATAAAAAATTATTGCTGTTGGAATAAAGACATAATGCTAATAAAACAGATAAGAATATTAAGAACATCACTTATAGACTTTTTTTTGTAAAATTTGAAACTTTAGAAGTTGCCATACGACCTTGCAAATTTGGACAATAACTTGCAAACTTTCTGATGAATTAGCTTTAGTAAAGTCTGTCCCAATCCAATTTAATGAAAATGTAATCAAAAGACGCCATTATTGCGACCATAGACTATTTAGTGATGTGGTAAAAATTAAACCATTTATGATTCGATCAATCAATTGATTGCTTGAAATTGGATTGGGACAGACTATACATAACAGAGTAAGAACCATAGACTATTTTAGAAACAAAAAAAATTTATATGAACAAATAAATTTCGTAATGAAACTACTTTGCTATTTACTTGTTTTAACGCTACAGGAAAAAATGATGTTTATTTATATAAACTCTTTTTCTCTTGCATTCGCAAAAAAAAAAGGATGTAAATATTAAAAGAACTGATAATGAATTGGGCTCATAATCTTTTTTAAATTAATTCAATTAAGTGATAACTTTACGTTTTAAATTAAGAAATAAATAAATATAATTTTTTACAAAAAAATATTGTCATAACTTATAAAAATGTATGTATGGCTTTGTACTAGTTTATTTAACGCAAAATAAGGGCAAATATGCACTATATAGAGAACGTAGAACGTTAATTTCGCCTCGTTGCGCTTTAAGGCGCGTAAATTCGCGAGAATGCTCGAGAATCCGGTTTGATTTCATTCCGTACCGCGCCTGTGTAAATGGTCCTAGATCCTAGCACAACTAGGTGAAACATTTTCTCACTGATATTTTATTTAAGATTTATATACAGGGTTCTTATAATTATTATATTCTTATAATAATAATTTAATAAAATGCCAATTTTAAGTTTAAAATAGAAAAATGTGGATTTTTTTTTAGTAAAATAAACTCGTAATAAACATTATGGGATTTCAATTAATGTAATTTAACAATAGTGAAATTAAGGTTTTTGGTAAGATAAACCATTTCTTGATTTCTATAAAGGTATCTTCACAAGTTTCTAATAGTTTAAAATGTATAAAGATCATTTCTACACCGACATAGATTACTTTGGCTTTTCAACCAAGTATTTTTATTTATTTTAAATGTTCCGTTTAAAATTGTATTCATTTAATGTATTTTATATGTTTAATATACATTATTCAAAATTTTCTGTATTTGTACATCTAAATAACAATCGAAATAATCATAAAGTTTGCATCGTTTGTATAGCAGTTATAAGATGAATAAGAAAGCGGACAAATAAATTAGTTATACATGACTGTAACCATACATATATAAAAAGTCAACCCATTCATCAGTTAACAACTATTTATTGCTTTTTTAATATTCGCAACTACTTTTATTTTGCGAACTTAAATAGAATTAAAATTAGAGAAGAACATTTAATCGTTCTAGCTAACGCTAGGCACATTAGACATTTTACTATTGTGAGATCAATCGGAGTTGCAACGTGGCAACATACAAATATTTTTAAAATTTTTATATTTTCGATTAATACGGGTAGTACAGTAAGGATTTTTAAGTGACAAATGTATGAGCCATATTTTTTGTAACAATTCTACATTAAATATATATTTATTTTAAAATGTTGTTTCTTTTCTCCTTATTAAATGAAGAAATGTTGGTATAATATTTGAAGAGGTTTTAGAGAATTTGTCTCCAGTCCCACAGACGGATGCATCTGCAGATGTTAGCATCCATTAATTTACACTGCGTCTGTGTGTAAGGACAATCCGTCTTATGGTGTTTTCATTCCAAAGAAAACCTTATCCCCAGAGCATAAAATGCTGTTTATTAAATATCAGCATTAACAATTAGTGTTTTGAGTGTAAATAACTATGCCATGGATTTGTTGATTAACCAAATGAATTTTTTTATAAAAAAAAATAAGTATATAATTTAATAGTATTTGTACTAATTGTAGTTGAAAATATTGCTTAAACCGTTTCATTAAATATTGTTTAGAAGAGCATATTGGTTATTTTAACAAAAACCATAGGTCCCAGCTAAATGATGTTTGCCCACCATATAAAATCAGTTTTTAGATACTGCTTATAACATACTGCATTATGCTACCAAATTTAACTTTATTTATGAATATTTTAATATTGTAGGTGTAGGTGAATTTGTATCTTGAAAATATAATTTATTAAAGTTCCTTTGAGATCGCTTTAAAATATTTTAACTGTAGAATAATGAAAAATGTATGCTAATAATATTTATTTTATTATCATCATTGATTAATGGTATCCAGAAAAGCTCATTATCGATATTTTGTAATATTTCATAAAACTTTTTGATATATAAAAAAATAATTGTTTTCTCTCCTATTTTTGTTGTTTAACTTTATGCAATATTGGAAATCACAACAGAGTCAAGTTCTAGGTGAAATTAAAAAAAAGAAGGTTTAAGATATTTTATACACAGAAAATTATGATGATAATGATGATGAAAAGATTTATTTCTAGGTCAAAGTAGACCCTTAAATAAACTTACGAAAATCGGGTAATAGATGTAACTTTCAACCTTTTTGCATCTCAAATGAGCAGAATAACAGACATCTGGCAAAAATCCGTTTTGTGATGGTGAGTTTCTATAAGATTTGTAAAGGAATGACGACATTGTAAACACATCACTTTTTCACCACTAAATTGTTTTAATTTAGACACTTCTGTCACTTAGTGTACTCAGTTTAATTTATATCAGTATCTTGAGTAAACAATAGAGTAATATATCGAGTAAAATTACAGTAAAAATTCAAATATTGACATTACGCTCGCGAATACGACCGTGAGAAATTTTACGTGTTTTGGCTCCAAGGTCGTATCGGCGTCGTTTTAAATGTTAAAAATAAAGATCGGTACTTACCGTTCCTTGTGATCAGCTCCTGACTTGGAGCTGCGGGCAGCAAAACAGCGTTGTGTGTCAAATCTTCGATTGAAAGACCAGTCACAGCCGTAGACAGAAGCGGATTTTTCACAATATTCCTATTAAGATGATCACCGAAACTTTTGTCTGACATATTGTTATGAAACCATTAACCGGCGGAGACACAAATTTTTGCGAATTTACACATTTGGAGGTCACAAAAAATTAAATTTATTTGTGTGAAGTTACGTGTCACTTTACATATTTTGACAGTTTTTGTGACTTGTTGACAAGACAGCAAATATTTACAAAGATTGTTACAATTTTAAAACCTTTTCTCTTTTAATAATAACTCCTTACTCGTTATTTTACGGATCTCATTAGTTTATCCCAAAAAGAAAAGATTTTTATAACCTTTTGAAATTTTAATAATATTATTATTTTACAGAATAAAATACTGTTTTTTGTATTTATCCACGTTTCATTTTCATTCCATGCAGGTGGTACAGGTTACACAACATTGAATAATTGATCTTTTGTTTTTTACCAAAAATTACTTCAAACTATATAACTAAGAAATCTGTCATCAATGAAAATAAAAACTTCAGAACAAGAATAAAACAAAAACGTCTATAAACTGACAATTATTGTTTGATAACTTAAAGTTTTATGTAAAACCGAACGTTTTACAACATAAAGTCAAAATATACAAAAACTGACTTGTTATAGTAACCGATAATGTTCTTTATTATAGAGTTGGAAAGTTTCGTTTACAATGGCATTCAACTAAGAACCTAATGAATTTATGTCAACATGGTTTGTATTGTTAATACTTTCTAGGTTTGTATTTTAAAGTAAAAGAATAAAGGAAAACAGGAATGTCGAATGACGAAGTGCGACCATCGCCACCGGTGAAACGATACAGACGTGACGAGAAATCGTCAGAATCAGAAGAAGAAGTAGATAACTACCAACCTTACATACCAATAAAGGAAAGGAAAAAACAGAAGTTGTTGAAGCTTGGTAGACTGGGGCAACTCGCCGCTGAAGCTTCTACAGAGCCCAAAAGCTCTAGTGATAACGATCCTGAAGACGAAAGTGAGTAGCACCTTAATCATGCTAATTATTAATTACATTCATTATTAAACGTAGTAAAGCAGAAATGACTCAATCCACAGTTTATGCATGCCAAAATTAACTTAAAGGGACAGATTATTCATACACATTACAATCAGGGCAATAAAGCTCCTTTAATCATGTTTTAGTCATTTTTAACCATTTTTGATGCATCAACCCTTATATTGTTTTTTATGTTTACACATTGACTGCCACAGCAATTTTCAGAATTCCGGTCTAAAAAGCCAATGTCATTTAATCATATTATATTATTAAAAACTCTAATTATAGTACATAGTTATTAAGCCAACATTGAATTTTTGTCCATTATCCATAATAGCACTGATATACTACGAGTTTAATTGTAGCTCCACAAATATGACAAGTAAACACACTACTCCTCCTCCTAGCAAAGAACGCAATCTACGATTTATCTCATAGTTGGCAGTTAACATGTTAAATTTGAGTAAGGAATAGTTTTTGCTGAAGGGTCATAAAAGGTAGAAGATTAGGAGGAGAGAGAGTAACTCCTGCTGGAGATGCATAATTTTTCATTAAATTAATATCACATAACTTTAGTTCGAAATGTGATTTTTCATTTTCCCTGACAAGATAAGATAAATAGCTTTTTATTCAATATCAGCATTTATTGAAAGTCAACTATGCCATGGCTTCATAAGTCCAACGACAGGAAACCGAGAAGAAGCCTGCTTTTTTCTCCCTTTAATGTGTTAGAGATTGTTTTTTACTAAAGAATAACTCTTTGGTTCTTTCGCAATTCTTACCTTACTTAAATAAAAAACATTACTATTTAATAAAAATTATATTATAAGTACACATTTAAAATTAATTTATATGTTCCCCTTCTTTATATGTATTAAAATGTTAATTAATTTAAATGTATTGTTTATTAGGAAACCGCATTAGTTTACTTCCGTGAAACATGTAAAATACACAGTCTGTCTGCCTGTAAATAAATGAACATGCTCATTGTACAGAAAGTCAGATAAAAGTAGGTAAAAATAAACGGGAAACATTATTAAACATGTACCAACAAAACAAAATTATATAGCTATAATACTCCTACCTTTCAATTATAATCAAAGAGAAAAGGTTCTGAATTTCAAATTTAACACGCTCAGTGCCAAGCCCTATATGCCAATACTTACAAAATTTGACTTTTTGGAAAAAAAAATTTTTTCTTCTTAAAACCATCTAAATGTTATAGATGATCATTTTTTTTCTATCCCCATCCTTCTACTACCCTCACTTCTAGTGTGTATCTTTTTTGATACACAGGCCTGTGAAAATAGTTCACACCTAAAACATTTTCATGGGCCATGTGTATCGAAAGAGATACACAAGTGTTAGTACAGTGTGTATCTAAAGCAATACACATGGCGCTGAGCGTGTTAATAAATTTCTTAAATTTTTGCATGCTAATTTCTTAATAAAAAAAAGTAGTTGCAAAAAATTTTATGAAACATGTATTTATGACCATGTTTCCAGCAAAATAGAATTTTTATTGTTATACCAACTTGTGAACTCTGAAATGGACAACCATTAAATAAATAAATATTTCCTACATTCTCACCAATAAACCTATTATAATAGAAAAATACTAGAAAAAATCAACTTGTGTCATCGTGTCACAAGTGAATTCTCAGCGGGAATTGAGCTCTCGGTAGCTCAATTGGGAGAGCATTGGACCGGATTTCCAATGGTTGCGGGTTCGATTCCCGCCTGAGAATTTATCTTATAAGATCGCATTGAAAATGCATAAAATATATAAAAAAATATAAAACCTATAAACCTACCTAGCTCAAAGTAAGCACTAAGCCTTAAAGTGCGTACTTGGGGTTAGTTATGGATACTAGGGAAAACGGATAGACATATATATACATACATAAATAAGTAATATTCATAGAAATATATACAAACACATACAAACATCCATGACTCAGATACAAATGCCCGTATTCATCATACAAACATCTGCCCCTTGCGGGATTCGAACCCAGGACCGTCGGAGCGAAAAGCAGGATCGCTACCGTTGCACCAAGCGGTCGTCAAACCGTTTTCTTATTAACCATTTGTTACAATTTATATTGTTCTTCACATTATTAAGACTAGCTGATACGTAATCTTGTATATTAAATAACAGTGTCTCTACAGCTTCCCAAGAAGAATGGGGCCGTCGATACAATGTGTCACTTCTGGACCAGCACAGCGAACTGAAGAGGCTAGCGGAAGCCAGGGCTTTGTCTGCAGCGGAACGACAAGCACGGGAGGAACAGCACATACTGGAGAGTGTGGCGCAGAGCAAGGCACTCATGGGTGTCGCTGAACTCGCTAAAGGTAGGTTCCTCCATGCAATTATAATCAGATATTTAAGGTAATAGCTACTTGTCAACTCAGGATTGGGTTACCAGTCCTCGCCTATAACTTGCTTATTGGTTTTGAGACAAGGCGAGGCGATTCTGTTACTATACTCATTGGTGTATGGACCCTGGCTCCCGGCAACACATATTAATTCATTATCGTTACATTTTTGCACTTTGATTTATACGGGGTTACTTTTGCTTGCCAAATTTTTTCACATAGTAGAAGTACAATCCAGTTATAAAATAAAAAAAGGAAAAAACATTTTTGATTTAACTTTTCTATACATATAAGAAAATTATTGACACCTTAATTATTTACAATGTCCAGTATAAGACCATCTTGTTGTCCGGGGAGTGTCCATACGCGCTTAGAAATATAGGATTTAGAAAGTAATCGATTGTCCAAACATTTATAAAAATGTTTCTTTCGAATACGAGAGGATGTTCCTCTCATTGATGAGACAACGTTGGCCTACAGCGTAAAATTAGAAGGGTACTAGACGAGTGTTCACAAGGCTCGGTAGCTCAATCGGGAGAGCATTGGACCGGACTTCCAAAGGTTGCGGGTTGGATTCCCGCCTGAGAACTCACTTGTGAGCCGGGTCGATTTTTTCTAGTATTTTTCTATTAAAATAATTTGTATCATTGAAGTGGATTGATTTTGCCAGAGATTCCCAAAAGTGGGTGTTTTAAGTATGACATAAAGGTGACGATTTTAAGTTTCATTTTTAATAGATGCAATTTTTCAGGCATTCAGTACGAGGATCCAATAAAGACATCGTGGCGTCCACCGCGCTGCATCCTCGACTTGCCTGATGAGAGACACGAGCGCGTACGCAATGAATTAAGAATACTTGTAGAGGGGGAAGATGTCCCCCCACCAATCAAGACTTTTCAGCATATGAAGTTTCCTAAAGGCAAGTTTTTTATAAAAAAATGTCAAGTGCGAGTCGGACTCGCGCACTGAGGGTTCCGCACAAACTTTTGAAAATGAGGGACAAACTTAACTTTGCTATTGGAAAACTGTTGTCTCTATACATCGATATAGGTCGCGGTTAGTTTACCAACTGCAAATAAGTTTATAATCGCAATTTTTTTATGATGCAACTACAAATTTACAGTTTTCGGATTTTTTCCTTTATTTGTGCTACATGATATTGCTTCATGGCAAATTCCTTGATTCTAGGTCAACGGAAAGTACCTGTAAATTTTGATATCCTTAAGAATATCGAAATATACGATTTTTCTACGTTAACTTAGAAGTTTGATTTTTTTTTTAGCGCTTCACTTTTTTTTTCACGTTGTAGACCTGAGTATATGGTTTTAATTTCAACTCGATACCTCCACGCATTCTCGAGGTAAATCGTCTTGAGAGACAGACGGACAACAAAGAGATCCTTTAAGGGTTCCCTGTTTTCCTTTCGAGGTACGGAACCCGTAAAAATAACTTCTCTCTGACATCAAATACATTAGAACCCTCAATTTCTCGCTACCTGCATGGACTACCGCGCTAAACAGATTCGTTGGATTTTTAAATATGTTTCTGAAACTGAACACCAGCGCCATCTCTTCATATACTAGGGAACTACTACCGTATCAAATAATCGATAGGAAGAAACTGTTATATAATTATTAGACTTTTTGATATTTGAGAGTTTAAGTGTTGAGAAGGTCTAAGGCTATTTTTTACTAGAAAAAGTTAAATTTGTCTCGCCTAAAGCATTGGACCTTCAACTTCTGGCTATTCAGGCTAACTGCAGTGTCATGATTTATCAATTTTTTTCACAACTGATCAAAAGAATATAGCTGGGCACCGTTAATCAAATAGTTAACTTCGTTAATCCGTTACTAAAAAAAATAACTTCGTTAAACTTTAAAACGTTACATTACGGAAGATTTAACGCAAGTTAACGTTAATCGTTAATCCGTTAACACGTGATAAAAAATGCATTTTTATATCGTTGCGTTGGTGATCTGCTTACAAAGACTGTTGTTTTCGGTTAAAACTGGAAGTTAATAAGTTTGGTTCAAAAAACACAGACAAAAAAACAATTAATCATATGGGACAATGAGCGGTATCTTTTTGGTAAATAGTAGGTACTGGATTAACGATTAACGATTATTTAACGGAAGTTAACGAGTCCGTTAACATTTTTTAAAGTTAGCTTAAAAGTTAATCCGTTAATAGAAATGTTAACTTCGTTAATTAACGATTAACGGATTGAAGATTTAATGCCCAGCTATGCAAAAGAGTATCATGTTTTCGGGGGTATATATAGTCCCAAACAGATTTGGGGTCACGCTAAATGACATTAACTATATTATTTTTAAATTAGTATGACGTATGGGTTTCAATTTTCCAAAGTGAAAAAAAATGAATAAGTGAATTGCAAAACAAAACAATTGTGACAATATGAGTATAAAATTGTACGCTCATTACCATTAATTAACATCTAATTAAAGCTATATAATTTATATAACAATAAGAGAATTTTTATATTTTTTTTTATATTTTATGCATTTTCAATGCGATCTTATAAGATAAATTATTATAACAGAAAAAATACTAGAAAAAAAACGACTCCGGTCACAAGTGAATTCTCAGGCGGGAGTCGTTTTTTTTTTCTAGCATTTTTTTCTATTATAATAAGAATAAGAGTATTTATTTGCTAATACCGTGTGTTGCAATGACGGGGTGTTACATCAATTTTGTGAATCGACAATATTCGCCTTATTGTGCATGCAAATACGATACATATACTTTAGATTTTAATACAATTTTCAAACACAAGATTAAATAGAAGCACTTGCTTCTATTTTAAAGCAATATTTCAATAATTAAATCACATGAACACAAATAAATTTCAACAATGATTTCAATAATGAAATATAATTCAATGTCAATATTTATCAATTGATCAGTCAAATAAAATATCAAGTATTTAGATGTTTTAGTAATGTTATGGGCCAAGTGATAAATGCGGGAGTATGAATAATGCCGGGCCAAGTGATTAATTACAAACTATACTCACCTAATTATCACATTGCCCGGGCATTATAAATAATACCCAGTGCCTATTGGGCAGAGTGATGTAAAGCATGTTTAATACTTTCAAATGAATACTTAGTTAGATAGACCGAGCATTACATTTAACCTAACCTAACCTAAACTTTTTTTTAACCTAACCTAACCTAAATCAAATCAAAACAATGAGCCGAAGTGGCATCGTGCGGCTATTCAAAGGTCACGCGCTGCGCCGTTTCCGTCTCTGATTGGTTAGCGCGCGTCACGTGTTTGTTTTCGGCCCCGCGCCGCAGCGCACTACGTAAAAGTACCTATTAATCACATTGCCCGATCATCATGTAGCCATATTCATAATGCCCGGGCAATGTGATAATTAGGTGAGTTTAGATTGTAATTAATCACTTGGCCCGGGCATTATTCATACTGCCCGCATTTATCACTTGGCCCATAACAGTAATATGTAATACACAATGTCACAAAATTATATCATAATAATAACCGGCATTGTCAAAGAGAATGAATGCAATTTTTTTAATACACAACAATCAATTTAATAAGAAATTAGATTATAATCAGACCCCTCTTTCCCACTGGGCACTCTGGGAAAATGCCCAGAGATGCAATCGATAATCGATATGGGCTCCCTAGTTCCTGCCAGATCACATAACCAATACCGACATTAATTACCGAAAAACTTACTCAATTAGAGTAAATCGAACCTCAATTAGGGACTATATTATCGACTTGCATATTAGCTTTTGCATGCGCGAAGCTACTCTACTCTCGCCCTAAGTAAGGCTATCGAATTTCAGCATGCTTAGATAATGTTAAATATGCGAGAATCGCCCCATTTAAAATAAAGATTATCTATTCATCAATAAAAAAAATCTGAAACCTGGTTTATCTTCTTTCTTTGTCTATTCTAGTTATAAAAAAGTGCTCTGTCAAAGTCATGGGGGCCCCATTATTCTTATATGCCCAGGGCCTCCAATAGGTTACAGGCGGCCCTGATTATAATGTTAAAATTAATTATTAGTTTTTTAGTTGAAGACATAAAATTTCAGGTATACTGAGAGGATTGGAGGCGAAAGGTATTAAGAAGCCCACACCCATCCAAGTGCAGGGCATACCAGCGGTACTGAGTGGTCGTGACATGATAGGCATAGCGTTCACTGGCTCCGGGAAGACCCTTGTGTTCACACTACCCTTGCTCATGTTCTGCCAGGAGCAGGAGACTAAAATGCCATTCATTAGGTATCGTAATTTTTTATTGAATATAAGCACCTTGTGTAAGAATTTGTATCTTTCCCATTTATTAATTTGATACAGAGTTTCTATTTAAAAGATTTTTTAAACTTTCTTAAATACAATTTGCTGATTCGCAACTAGCGGCTATTGGTAAACGCTGTATGACCACTAAAAGAAGATTTGCCATCTTCCTTTATTACATAAAAATGGCAAGGACGGACTATATTATCAAATTAAACTTTCTCCTGTACTAAACTATCGTATTTTTCTGTTATTATGATATTGTAAGTTGACCTAGTTAGAAAGACAATATTATTTGTATAATTATGTTTGATATTATTTGTAAACCTTTTTAAAACTTTATCTCATTTAATTGATATTTACACAAATTTACATATTTCTTAATTAATTGCATTGCTAATCTTTCGAGCGTTTTGGATGGTGTTTACATCTGTTAGCTTGTAAGATAAATAAATGAAACGAGTAACGTTTTTATAAAAAAAAACCCAACCCTCCACAAAAATACCCCTTTTTAGCACGTTGAAGACCGCATTAAAAAATCTTATTTCCCACATAGGGACCGGCATTGATTTAAAAAAATCGTTTTAAAATGAGGTTATGTCAAATTAACTAAGTCCGATATATGCAGTATCTCTTCGAGGGACCGGCGAATGGACTACTGTACATATATTGAATTTAAATCATGCCCACCGGTGTACCAGCGGTCCCCAAGTAAAACCTGTCGTGTGCCCACCCGTGAGCACGCGGGCCGGTAATGGTGTTACGAAGTGACCCACCGGTAGACATGGGATTTTTAACGTGTTAAGGGGAAGCTTCCTTCAGCTGAAGTCTTGATGATGGTGTAACAAATCTGGACCTAGGGTATATAACATAACAATCATGAAACTATTGTAGGAATGAGGGTCCATACGGATTAATCATATGCCCGTCCCGGGAACTGGCCAAACAGACTCACGACATCATCCAGCACTTTGTGAAGCATCTTAAGCTGGCTGGCTGTCCAGAAATCAGGAGCTGCCTCGCCATTGGAGGTAAATAATATTAACATATACGAATTTAAAAATATTTGGCAGATTTTAAAAAGCTAATTATAGTAAATGTTCCCAAACTGTAAGTCTCGTAGACCCAATGCCAAAATTTAAAAGGCTATCTATGGCAGAAGTTCCCAATCTTTCGTTTCTGTAGACCCCTTGCCATAGTATTCTGTTTTCAATTCAACTTAAAACATGTTTTGACAGATAATTTAGAGCTACTTACTCAATATTATTTCGCTGACATAGACCTCTTGCATATCGTCGTCGACCCCTGGAGGTCGGCATAGACCACTTTGGGAATCACTGCTATAATGTCAGTGACATGCACTACGCTGCAAGTCAATTCATACAAGTTAAATATTTAAAATGAAAACAAATTTATTTTTTATAATTTATTTATGTAACGTGTGTATGTATGTACCTTTTAACTGTCCGATTTAAATAATCTCTCTCTTTATTTAATCTATGGGCAACATTGGTGGTTACACTGTTGGCACAGTTATATTTAACTTAGACTAATAATTAGAGTAATTGTTTGTTGTTCCATTAATATTTTTTTGTTTTCAATATATAATGTACTATGTTTCATATTTTTAATCATACCTGGGCAACACTTCTTTACTCCCTTTCAACATTACATTCGTTTGTGTGTGTGTGTGTGTGTGAGTGTGTGCGTTCGTTTCTTCCAATAATCTAAAAAGCGCGCGTATACTCACAGATGTCATGATGACGTAATATAGCGCTTAACTCTAGGGATATTACTTGTCGGTATTTTCCTTCATCTAACAATACGTACAGGTACACACAAGCGCCCACTTGCTCGCACGTACTATCGAAGCCTCTGGCGCCTTATCAGTCCTAAGTCGAAAGTCGCTTGCACACTGCACGATGCCTATCGCTTCAGGCCACGCCCCGCTCCATTCATTCAACAATGGCGCGCTTGCGCAAACAAGCAAGTGAGAGCAGATTGACAGTTGACAGTACTGACATCAAGGGCGATTTTAAAACTAGTTGTTTATGATTGGCCGTAGTATAAATCGTAGTAAAATACGAAGCCAATTAGGGTCGTGTGGGCGTGTCCGATGCGATCAGTTCAAACGAATATTTCTACAAAGTGGTAAGGCACGAGAGTCATCTATAGTACATGCAGGCACATTAAAAAAAATGGTTATTTCTTATAAAATGCTATATATTATATTCAGGCAGAATCTTAAAATAGCGCCGATATAATATTGTATAAGATTGTGAAGCCATAAGTTGTTCTTTTATTTTTAGTTGGTTAGCTTAGATGTGGAACCGACCTCTGGTGTTGGGATTTGGATATGCATGTGTACAAGGAAGATGGTGTTATATTTGATTTATTAACTGTGTACTGATACTAAGATACCTTGCATTATGCGCAGGCGTTGCAGTATCAGAGTGCATGGAGGTGGTGCAACGAGGAGTGCATATAATGGTGGCTACGCCTGGCCGCCTTATGGATATGCTAGACAAGAAAATGGTGCGTTTTGTTTATAAATACACTGTTAAGATTTACAGAAAACATAGTAATGATATGTTATCGATTACACGGAAAAATGTATTTTATTTTCATTAGCAAAGAGTTCCATTGAGTAGCGTAGTTTTGAGTTAATTTAGATCTCGTTCTAAATCTATAATCTGAGATCACAAATTTGTTGTTTGTCTGTCCGCTCTTTTTCTCGCTCCTTTTCCATTGTATACGCGTTACCATAGCAACGTGTTAACCGTAAGTAGTTCGTCTACCGGACGCTAGATGGCGCTAACTGAAAAATATTAATTAAAAGAATTTTGTCCACCCGTGCGAAGCCGGGACGGGCCGCTAGTCTATAATCTAAGAACACAAATTTGTTGTTTGTGTGTTTGTCTGTCCGCTCTTTTTCCCGCTCTTTTTTCATTGTATCAATTATTAAAATAACTTGGAGGTTTATTTATTTTTAAGGGAAATCAAATATTATTTTAAAAGCAAAACAGAAATAATAACAAAGATATGTGTCAAATTAACTGCAATAACTTTTAAGCTTAGATATTTTTAGATCTTTGCCCACCGTGCTTTTTTGGACCATTTATAAACCTCTGGCATTCGCACCTTGATTAATTTGTGGTTTTTTATACGGAACTCTGTTTGCTATTCTTAAATAAAAGTAGCTCATGTAACTCCTTATAACATCAGCTATCTATCAGTGAAAGTTCCGTCAAAATCGGTCCAGACGTTACGGAGATAATCCGGTTCAAACAGACAATTTTTTGTCGTAATAAGCATTTAATGAAAACTTTTTTAACTTTACAAACACACACTTCAATTATATTATTAGCTTTTATTTAGTTTGTCCCGTTGTCTGTCTGTCTGTTATTAAATCTCTTATTAGCTTTTATTTAGTTTCACCTGTCCTGTTGTCTGTCTGTTATTAAATCTCACAAGGTAAATTTGACCCAGTTCCTGGTTTTCTATTGAGCAGATTTTTTTTATGACAAATCTCCTTAAACTCTTTTCAGTCCACTACCACGCACCCCACCCCTCTCAACAGTCCCAATGCTGCGCAAATTGTGAAAAAGAATGTCGGACTCTTAGATAAAAATGCCATTTCTCGCTAAATAATGAAGCTAGGACCAAACAAAAAGTAAAGCTGATTAAATAAAGAATCCACCACAGAATATTCGGATGTCTGTAACTCAAAAATTAATCTTATTTAAAAGAAACAGCAGGACACGCGGAAATTTAAATATGGTAGCAATTGCTACCAGGAACTGAGGAGGGATGTTGGCTATCGGTAGCAATTGCTACCGTGGACTGGCAAGTGGTTAATTGTTTGGGGGATTCTTTCGACCAGCAGTTGTCTTACAGCTGAAGATGATTATGACAGCTTAATCTGACGCCGATTGTACTTTATACGTATCTTTGGTCCCAGGTCCGGCTGAATGTGTGTCGATATCTGTGCATGGATGAAGCTGATCGCATGATAGATATGGGCTTCGAAGAAGATGTACGCACGATATTCTCATACTTCGCTGGACAGAGGCAGACATTACTGTTCAGTGCTACAATGCCTAGGAAGATACAGAACTTCGCCAGGTATTTTAGCAATATCTTAATATTATAAAAAAACTGTTTATACTTATGTACGGACGTAAGAAATTATACTTCATTAATGCAATTTATAATCTAAGAACACAATTTTGTTGTTTGTGTGTTTGTCTGTCCGCTCTTTTTCTCGCTCTTTTTCCATTGTATCAATTAAGGTTACCATACCAACGGGTTACAGGGACAGCTAGTTAAAAATAATAATCACTACATAGTATAAAACAAAGTGGTCCCGCTGTCTGTCTGTCTGTCCGTATGTATGCTTAGATCTTTAAGACTATGCAACGGATTTTGATGCGGTTTTTTTTAATAGATATAGTGATTCAAGAAGAAAGTTTATATGTAAAATACATACATAATATGGTAGACAAATACTGATAATTTTAGAGGTTTCTAATGTGATGTCCTAAATAAACACATTTTTTGCGCTTACATTGCAAACGCTGGCTGAACCCTACGAGATAGATCAAAATAATGTACTACAGTATTGTACACTTTAAAAAGGTCTACGAAAAAGTCCGGGATGGTATATGTCTATCTCTTAGGGATAACCCACAATAACCATTTTTTTTTTTATCAGCTGTGAAACTTGTATTAAAGACATTCTGTAGTATATTTAGTATTAGCATTGTTCCTATGCGAAGCCGGGGCGGGTCGCTAGTAATTTATATTGTAAACAAATAAAAGAATACATACTGACAGTTAACTTCAAATCAATAAACGCATTTAAAAATGTTTATAAAATAAAAACAACTTAATCACGATTATTATAATATTATATAAATTATTGTTAACCACTATACATAATTTAAAATCATACACACACATTCATAAATATTTGAGTAACTGCCTTGAATATAGTTATCAGTTCACATGAAAACTTGTGACAATTAGCGGCCAACTTCATCCTGTCGCTTTTAGGTGTCGGTGTGCGCGCGCATCGTAAAAATTCACTCGCCATTTTTCCCAAACGCGCAAAATGAAGTATAACTTCAATAATGTATATAATAAAGTATTATTAATTTAAGCGAAGCGATGGTCGATTCATGCGTCATGCTCGTGAACGAGTGGTGCCTTAGGAGATAAGTCTGCTTTAAATTACCGGTATTGTCGACAATTGCTTAAGATATATTTATGTTTCTTTGAAAGTTGCCATAGCAATATTTAAATTAATAATAAATAAATATTTCCTATATTCACACCAATCAGCCTAGCCCAAAGTAAGCAATTTAAGGGTTGTGATTCAAGGGTAACGGATAGACATACATATATGATACATAGATATGTAATATTAATAAAAATATATATAGACATCCATGACTCTGGTACAAATGCTCATATTCA
Organism: Calamotropha paludella; assembly: GCA_927399485.1. Classification (NCBI taxonomy): domain Eukaryota; kingdom Metazoa; phylum Arthropoda; class Insecta; order Lepidoptera; family Crambidae; genus Calamotropha; species Calamotropha paludella. Next base: position 10,034,924 of record OV656829.1, on the reverse strand, counting down.
TCATACAAACATCTTCCTCTTTCAGGATCGTCGTCGGTCTAGGCAATATTGTGACCTTATTTAAAACATACTCGTTGAATTTGTTGTAATGAACGGTGTGATGAAATCATAACACTACTTTTATTGTGGTAATAGACTCATACTGGTTTATTGTGGATTACATAAATATGGTGACGATGTATAATATTGTAGATGTCGCTACTACTGTCAAAATTGACGAGTTCTTAAGCCTTAATGTTAGTAAAAGTGGAAGGTGAAAACCTTAGCTTATCGCCGCAAAGTTGCCAGTCTGTCGGTCTTCTACGGACTGTACTTTGGAGAGTGTGCTCAAGAGCAGCATTTGCTCATACCACCATCTCCTTTTTGCCATCGGACATCCATATGCACTGCGGAATACCATCCTTTCTTGATTGCTATTCCTACCTGTCGCACCAAGCGCTTCTCAACTTTTATAATGCTCACAGCAAAGGATTGGAACTGCCTCCCTGCGTCTGTATTTCCGAGAACTTATAACCCTTCCATTTTCAAAGCGAGGGTGAATAGACACCTTCTGGGTTAGCTCGTAACATCGTAAATTCTGTCTTGGCCCCCGGGCTTGATTGGGATCAAGAGCTAACCCATCCTATATAAAAAAAAGTGCAAAATGGGTGGCAGTTTCTTTTTTTATTATCCTATAATCCATTATTATTGTAAGTTTTGCGCATGCAACAACATATATTCATTTTATATATATAAATGTGACGGGAGAAGCCGATGTGTACGGCTGGAATGCGAATGAGAGCAGCATTGAGATAAGTGGGGCCCCTCAGGTCGGCGCTGGTGAAACCGGTGACTGTGAACGTGGGTCGCGCGGGGGCTGCGTCGCTGCTGGTGCGCCAGGAGCTGGAGCCGGTGAAGGCGGAAGCGCGCACCGTGCACCTGCTGCATTGCCTGCAGAAGACGCCGCCGCCCGTGTTGGTCTTCGCCGAGCGGAAGCAGGACGTGGACGCCATCCACGAGTACTTGCTGCTCAAGGGTCGGTCTTTTATCTGATTTACGCCAAACCTCCCAAGCTTACATTCCAAATACTTTTAACTAAAGTATTTGATTCATTTGAGATGTTTAATATGTAAAATAATAACAGGTGTGGAAGCTGTGGCCATCCACGGTGGGAAAGACCAGGAGGAGCGGTCAAGGGCAGTGGAAGCTTTTCGCAGGGGGGAGAAAGATGTACTAGTAGCTACTGATGTCGCCAGTAAAGGTAAGTGGAGGTATCATTTTCACACACACACACATACACATTTGTAAATACACAAAACACATACTCACACTTCCACAGACACGTGAGCTCTCAAACTCACTTACCTAAGATACCGCGGTATTGCCCAATCAACCCCTGTTCCTCCTGCAAAGTTTTTGAGGATATGCTTCTGAACATCCACCGGATTTACTAAGTTTCCCAACATACCAATGTTGCCAACTCAATAATTACGAATCCCGAAACACAATGACAAAGTCGCTAGAAAGTTGCTCAAATTGCTTTGATGAGGGGCTAAGCCAGAATTTTGTCTGTAAGCGGGGAAAGGTGGGAAGCAGTGTTGGTTTGAGAGTACTGTTCATTTTTTGAGGTAAAGCCTTATTTAAAGCATTATTTAAGCCACAATGAAACAAAAAGCATTCTACAATTACTCAACATGTATGAAAAAGCGAACGAGTCAAATTAAACTTCGATACTTCTACTTCCTTCGCTGTCTTAGCAACCCAAAGTGAATCTTGTCCAGTTGAGCAATTCCAACATTTTAGATCTCCTACAGACTGTACTTTGGAGTGTGTGCTCAAGAGCTGCATTTGCTCATACCGCCATCTCTTTTATTCCATCGGACATCCAGACGCACTGAAGGCTACCACCCTTTCTTGGTTGCTATTTCTACCTGTCACTTTCCAAAATCCTTCATAATGCGCACAGCAAAGGAGTGGAAGTCCCTTCCTGCGTCTGTATTTCCGAGATCTTATAACCCGTCCATTTTCAAGGCAATGGTGAATAGGCACCTTCTAGGTTACCTCGTTCCATCGTGGATTTATCTTGGCCGGGCTTGATTGGGAGCAAGAGCTAAGCCGTAAATAAAAAATTCAGATTAATAAACGTTTTCTATTGACAGGCGATAGCTGACAATTTAAAACTTAGTTCTCTGGAGCATCTATTAAATACTCTGGAGCGCGAAAAGCGGAACTACTCCCGCTCCCGCACACAGGATCAAGGATTCGATTAGCTTTAGTAGTTAACGGTGAAGTGTCAATTGTGTACCAAAAAGTTAAACAGGGCCGACCTCACAACAGTGCGTTACCCCGGGCGAATGCCAGGACATGAGTAAAACAACCGGGTGCCGGTTATCTTCTTCTTCTTCTTCTTCAGCCTTTCGCCACCCAATGCTGAGTGTAAGCATCCTGCATTGCCCACCATTCTTCCCTGTTCTGGGCCTTCCTCTGCCAGAATTTTCCGGCAACCTTGACCAGATCGTCGGTCCACCTCATCGGCTGTCTGCCCACACTCCGACGACCAGTTCTTGGCCTCCGCTCGAGCACCCTCCTCCCCCATCTTCCATCCGTTCTACGCCCTATGTGTCCCGCCCATTTCCATTTTCTTTTGGCGATTTCTACCGTTGCCGGATATAGTCTGACTTTAATAATATAATAAATTGGGTTATATAACTAAGACAGGTTACAATAAGGTCTGCACCCACCTAGGTTTGGACTTCGCGAACATCCAGCATGTGATTAATTACGACATGCCGGAGGACATAGAGAACTACGTGCACCGCATTGGACGTACGGGTCGAGCTGGTGGGGGAGGCGTAGCCACTACTTTGCTAGGCAGAGCAGCCGATGCCAGTGTGCTGAGGGACCTGGCGCACCTGCTCCGCGAGGCTGGCCAGAAGGTGGGTGGTGGATCTTAGTGATGTGCCGAGTCGTTGTTTTTTAGGATCGAGTCGACTCGAGTCAGTTTGTACGGTATTCGAATCATGACTCGATTCCGCGATTCGAGTCCAGTACTCGAGTTCTATGTTTGGTATTCGAATGTTGACTCGAGTCCTGGACTCGAATCCTGGACTCGAGTCTAGAACCTTAGTCTGGAAATTCGAGTCCAGAACTCGAGTCTATTACCGATTTAAGTACAAAAGGAAAAAAATGGAAAGGAGTTAACTTCAAACAGTACCTAGGTTTAACATAATAACACTACGAACATTTTAATGAAAAATATTTTTAAACATGAAACATAACAAATAAAAATAGAATACTAAGGAGATATCTAGGAACCAGAAAATTTCTGTTAATGACATCAAGTTCTATTTGTTTTATTAACAAAAAGAGATCATTTAAGAAGCTAGGTTAGATTTAAGAACTTCAGGTATTTGTTCTATTAGGTAGTTAATATGTACTTTTATTTTAGGTGTAACTTCATTGCTTAAGTAAACAGAAATCGAGTACGAGCGAGTCAAGCTAACTCCAATACTAGACTCGAGTCAGTTGGACTCGCCTAATAGTTTCGAGACAGCGAGAACAAGATCAATTCTTCCTGACTCGAGTACTGGAATCGAGTCCGGCGTACTCGAATCAAAATAAATTGGTATTCGAATAGGCGACTCCAAAGCAGGAATCGAGTCTGACTCGAGTCAAGCCGTACTCGGCACATAGCTACTCGTAACTACTTTTAAATGCCATCCATTGACCAGAGTCGCCTGAGAATGTAGGAAGTAGTGATGTGCCGAGTCATTGTTTTTTAGGATCGAGTCGACTCGAGTCAGTTTGTACGATATTCGAATCATGACTCGATTCCGCGATTCGAGTCCAGTACTCGAGTTCTATGTTTGGTATTCGAATGCTGACTCGAGTCCTGGACTCGAGTCCTGGACTCGAGTCTAGAACCTTAGTCTGGAAATTCGAGTCCAGAACTCGAGTCTGTTACCGATTTAAGTACAAAAGGAAAAATTGGAAAGGAGGAAACTTCAAACAGTATCTAGGTTTAGCATAATAACACTACGAACATTTTAATGAAAAATATTTTTAAACATTAAACATAACAAAGAAACATAGAAAACTAAGGAGATACCTAGGAACCAAAAAAATTCTATTAATGAGATCAAGTTCTATTTGTTTTATTAACAGAAAAAGAAATTTTAGAAGCTAGGTTTTTAAGAACTTCAGGTATTTGTTCTATTAGGTAGTTAGTATATAATTTTATTTTAAGTGTCACTTCATTGCTTAAGTAAACAGAAATCGAGTACGAGCGATTCGAGCTAACTCGAATACTAGACTCGAGTCAGTTGGACTCGCATAATAGTTTCGAAACAGCGAGTACAAGATCGATTCTTCCTGACTCGAGTACCGGAATCGAGTCCAGCGTACTCGAATCAAAATAAATTGGTATTCGAATAGGCGAGTCCAAAGCAGGAATCGGGTCTGACTCGAGTCAAGCCGTACTCGGCACGTCGCTAGTGGATCTACTGATAATCCGTGTGTTTGGCAGAAAATAGCGATTGACGACGCTCGCTAGCGCTGAGAAACAAACTATACAGTTTTTTGCAAGGACACGTTTTCTAACTTTCGCAGCGCTGACGTTTTCCGCCATTTTGCTTAGATAAGTTTGTTTACAAACCTAAGTCAACCGGTGGTTTTGTGCAATCATTAAAATAATAGTAGTAATCTCATCTTCTTCAATTTAATTGAGGTTATGTTCCCCAGTGACCGCTAAGTTTGCGTCCTAGAGGAAAATATCTATTTACCATTTGACAGCGCTTTCCTCTTAGCGATCGCCATTTTGCTTACAAGCGTTGCCTAGCGCTTTTTTCTGCTAAACACACGGAATGATTACGTCTTGGAATATAGGATACTTTTCAGAATGTAGCAGAATTGCACAGTCTTGTTCTTTTGTCCCCATTTTTTCATCGGATAACCAGACTTATAAATTGGCGCCACCGTTTGGTTGACATACCAAAGAGTCGCACTAAGCTGTTTGGTTTTTATTTTGTGATTCGTACCGCTAAAGAGGAACTCTTTGCCTAAGTCTGTGTTTCCTGATGAATTTTAGTTGTCTTTAAGTCACGATTGAATGGGTACCTTCTAGGCAAGCATTGTATGTTTTTTTATAGTTAACTAACCGTTACCCGCCCATCGAAACGGACCAGTGAGTTTTCTTATTTAACTTTTCACGTTCTTAGTGTAAGAATTAGTGAAACCGTTACCATAGCAACGCACCGAATAAACTGACAATATGGTAACAAACACACACCCACAAAGTATTATCATAATATAATTTAGATAGGTAGGCACTTGATCTCCATTTCGCCTTATGGTAAGCGATGTTGCGATCTATGATGTGACGCGCTTGCCTAAAAGATACCTATACATTCGTGACCTTCATTAAAGTCCTAAATTGTCAAGAAACACAGACGCAGACAAAGAGTTCCACTCTTTAGCGGTATGGATCACAAAACTCACAAAAATCACGAGTGAATAGGTATCTTCTAGGCAAACTCGTCACATCCTAGATCGCATCGTCGGTAAGAGATAGCGGTCAAGCAGCTTACCTATTTACTACATAAAAAAGTTATATATTTTATGCATTTTTCAAAGCGATCTTATAAGATAAATTATTATAATAGAAAAATACTTGAAAAAATCAACTTGAGTCACAAGTGAATTTTCAGGCGGGAATCGAACCCGCAACCTTTGGAAATCCGGTCCAATGCCCAAGTCGATTTTTTCTAGTATTTTATTATTACCACGTTTTACTTAACTTCACTTGTCTGTCTGTTGGTCTGTTGGTTTGTCGTCAAAATTTGAGATCCTTATTTCGACCTCTTCCTCTTATCCGATTTGGCTGAAATTTTGTATACAGGCTTGTTTCACCTAACAGTTTTACATCCTAAAGCCACTTAATTAGGCTTTAATTAAATTAACCTCCACGTGGTATGTCTGGATATTTGATATATATTACATGTATATATTGAAGAACTAAGTAGGCACAATTCAGATAATTTAAAACTAAAAAGAGTTAAATAAATACATAATAAAAAAAAAACTTTTATAAAACCACGTTTTACTACGGGTTATAGATGTACTAAAAAGGAGAAAATATTTTTTTACAAATGGACTAAAAAGTTAAAAATAAATTTTTGATAATAATGAAAATTTACGATACATATATTCTAAAATTTATTGAATATTATGTTTTGTTCTGAACATTCATACGCAGAATTTGAAAAATTTCCAAAAAATTAAAACGTGGTGCGCATTATACTTGAAAAACTATTCAATGCCATCCACAGCATTACTATTGCATTGGTTTAGTTAGGAAGGGATTTAGGAAAGATAATGAAAATATTAATATAATATCAATAACGCTGTTGATCTAAATTACGCACCACGTTTGAATTTTTTGGAAATTTTTCAAATTCTGCGTATGAATGTTCAGAACAATACATAATATTCAATAAATTTTAGAATATTTGTATCGTAAATTTTCATTATTACCAAATTTTGTTTTTATCTTTTTAGTCCATTTGTAAAAAAATATTTTCTCCTTTTTAGTACATCTATAACCCGTAGTAAAACGTGGTTTTATAAGTTTTTTTTTTATTATGTATTTATTTCTATTAATTAAATTATTATAATTTAAGTTATATATTGTCAATAGCTTTCTTACAAAAAAGGGTTGATAATGGTGATTTCTTTTTGGATGATCAGGTACCTTCGTTCCTCCTGGACATGATCGGCGAACCGGACGTGCCTCAACCGGATGGACAGGGCTGCTCATACTGTGGGGGACTGGGCCATCGTATCACAGGTACCATAATCACCATAAAAAACATGATGCTTGTATAAGATATTAAATATGCATGTAGAAATTTATCACGCCTCCGAATCGTTAGGTGAGATTCGAACCCACGACCCTTCGCTAACCGGGCGGGTGCTCTGACCGCTGAGCTAACGTATTTCAACTTCTACTATGAGCTTGTATTGTTCCACCAATGTTGAACGAAATCTTCAACATCGAAAGTAATATTTTTACAAATACTAAACATAGATGCATGTATATTTATTTCGACGACCAGTTGGTGCAATTAGCATTGTCAGGAGCCCGGATTAAACGGAACAGGGTTAGGCATTTTGGATGCGTGTCCGGCCCAATTAGTTGTTTTCCGGCCCAATTTACTGATTTCCTGCCCAATTAACTGATTTCCGGCCCAATTAGCTGTTTTCCGGGCCAATTTGCTGATTTCCCGCCCAATTTGCTGATTTCCGGGCCAATTTGCTGTTTTCCTGCCCAATTTGCTGATTTCCGACCCAGTTTGCTGATTTCCCGCCCAATTAGCTGATTTCCGGCCCAAAAAGCTGGTTTCCGACCCAATTAGCTGTTTTACGGCCCAACTAGCCAATTTCCAAGGTAGTGATCCTACCTATCGCACCGACAGTCCTGGGTTCGAATCCCGGAAAGGGCAAATGTTTATGTGATGAATACAAGCATTTGCATATTTCTATAAATATTACATACTTATGTATGATATACATATGTGTTTATCCCTTACCCTAGTATCCATAACACAAGCTGTACAGTGCTTACTTTGGGCTAGGCTAATTGGTGTGAATATAAGAATCATTATTATGAATTAGCCAACGTAAGACTAACGAAGTCATTTTGCACTGTACTTTCAGATTACATTTTAAAAGAAAATAATTTTATCTAATTTTTTTTTATCTTACAGAATGTCCCAAACTGGAAGCTGTACAGAACAAGCAGGCGTCAAACATTGGCAGAAGAGATTACTTGGCGAACACGGCCGCGGATTACTAATTGTTAAATAATTAATTTTGTATGTATTATATTAGAAAATAATAATTCGAAAACTGCTTAGTACAGTCAACGGTTAATTTGTCTATTAACTATGAAAATTATTAGAGATTTAATCACTGTCGGACTTGGGGGAAGGCAGGTGGGGCTGCTACCCTGCGGCCTCCACAATAGATCTAAAAAAATACAAATTTCTACGTGTTAACAACTATCACGCATTTACAAAAAAACACTTTTTTTTATATTTTTAGATGGAAGAATAGAGAACAGTTATTAACATTGTTAAAAAATCTTTTATTCGGAAATAACTCCTCCAAACGTCCAAATGCGGACCTGGATAGTTATTCGTTACTTCTGTCAAACATCTTCTGTGTAGGAGCTTCTAACACCGTTTCATACGAAGCGTATCAGTTAAAAGACAAGGGTTGCATGTAAAAAAAAAAAATGTCCTTTACTATCCGTATTAGAAGGTTGATTTGTAAATATAAAGTCATAAGCCCTATAATTTCATATAAACTGGTATTTAATTATAAAAAATAATAAAAATAATTTATTATTTTTTCTGCTTATACGATCACGATTGTAAAACTTACTACATTTTATGTTCTCACGTATGTGACAGTGTTTAACTAGAATAAAATTTTTGAATGTGAAATTATGCTTAGTGAATTTCAATATGTAAATATGTGTGAACGAATTTGAAATGTAAAGTGGTTAAGTTCATAGTTTCGTTTTATTTTTTTATTAAACTGATGGCTAACGCTTTTTCTTCTTATTGGACCGTGTTTAAGGTGGGACTTAAGATTTTTATATAACTAGTAGACCCAGCCACGCCAGTATATTAATATTATTTTTTCTTGTTTTCAATTAACGTTCAGTACCACTATGAATTTCATTTTCCTCGGGTGCCGCCTACATTATACGGCGGACTCGCCGGCACTGCAATAAAAATTGTACCGACTCGCCACGCGAGTTCACTGGCACTACGTAAGGGCAAATTCTTTTTTTTTGTTAAAAAAGAAAATATGGATCTACTTTGGAAATATTAGCGAAAAACACTGAACTCGCCAGGCGAGTCGTCGGTACTAGAATAAGATTTACGTGATCTCTCCGGGCGGGTCAGTGGCATAGAACGTGTTAAGGAACTGATAAAATTTAATAATACCTAAACAGAGTATTATAGTATTAATTGAAATAAGAATAAATGCAACTTATAAAGACTTAATGACGAATCGGAACGTACCATGTTTTTCTTTGAATAGAAAGGCACTAATTTTAAAACACTTTCCACGCTAGCAGATAAATGGCAATTTTCCACGCAGTAATTAAATGACAAAGCAAACTTCACAAATGTGCAAGGTGAAATAATATTCAACTAAGAGATACTTAAGAATTATTAATTTATAATTAGCTGCTGTGCTCTTGCAGGGCCATTTTTAAAATACGGATGCAAAAAAGAACTCGAACTGCGTCGTCCCCTAGGGGTAATTTTCCTTAATCATATTTGGCAATCTCGCACGGATTTAACAGCCAGTGTTTAGCTGTAGGGTAAAGAAAACAAACACATCTAAGGCATTTTGATTTAATGTAATTATACATAGGTATGGTCAACACAAAAAAAAATATTTCAAACTTAATTATTCCAGAGTGCATGTTGAATGATAATATCATTACATTTAGACTAAAATCATAAAACTATGATGGTATTTATTTATATTTAGTACGGCTGTACAACATTCGTCCATACACGCGAAACTACAATTAAAAAAAAAACTATAATATTATATACCTTCTCGCAAATAAAACTATACCGATTCGTGGCTGACAGAAAAAAAAACGAAAAATATACAAGTTTATTTAATTAAAATGTATTTTAGTATTGGGAAGTAATATTAAATATATTTAATAGTCTTTTCGTGAAAAATAAAAAAATATCATATATACATTTTGAAACATTAAATGTACAGTCACCGTCACATGTTAAATAACTTACAGGAGCAAGACACAATTCACAAATCATTAAAATTATTTGACGGCCAACTTAAAGAGAAGTATGTCAAACTTGAATACTCCCTTTACAACTTGTACAAAACTGTCAAATTGCTCCATACGAGTACAATAACAATTTGGAAAATTTGACAGTTTGAAGTTGACCTCACTTTAATACTTAACATTTTGACATCTTGACTGTGTACTAACATTTAACGCTATCTGTACCATTCGAGACTCGTCTGGAATATTCGGTACTTTACGATTCATAAAATAAATAAATGGAGATTGCATTTAAGTAAGATAAACTTAGTTATCTTTCGTGTGCTGCCTTTAAGTGCATTTTTTTTAATTTTAAGTAATATTTTAAGCTATAAAAAATTTCATGTAATATAAAAATATTTTCTGAATTCTAATGAAATAATCAGTTATTTAATAAGTTAAAAGGGAAATAAAAAAAATTATAGAACCCACTAGTCCTACTAAGTTTGACAAAAAGTAGGAATAGCAAGAAAATTATTTCTTACTGGAATTTTATAGTAGTACTACTGGGAAAAAATATATTTTCAATGAGTAATCTTTTTAAATTTTTCGATACGTTGATTTTCTTTGCGCTGGAAGGAGAAAAATAATTTTCTGATGAAGGAAAATTTACCTGGGTCGCCTGTTACGCTAAGGTCGACGATGGTATATTTCTTCAGGTGATTCTTCAATATTCTGGACTAGAGATTTGAAGGTAAATTACGCCCAATTTAAAGTCGCCCAAAGTTTTTTTTTATATTAACCAAAGTGAACTGGTAAGGTAAGATTAAACCAACAAAAAAGTAATTAAAATATTAAAGGATACCTACCAATTTTTATTTTGTTTTAACTTTATGTTAAAAGTGGTCTGTACAATCAGAGTCATAATACTTGGGCCACTGAAGATGTAACAAACAAAACAACTTATTAAGTATTTTAACTGATTATATTTATAAATTTAAATACGTCGTCTGTTCCAATAACTTTGGCCAAATTTTGATTTTTTTTAAATATATAAACTTTTGACGCCGGCTGTACGCTTCGCTTCTATGACACCCAATTTTTATAGTGATAAGAAAATTACGACAAATGCACTACAATTTTTTTTTTTCTATTTTTCACAAAAAGAATACATATTTTGGTACAAAAAATTATGTTTCCAACAGCATAAATTAACTTAATCTAAAATTTTGCCCACATTGAGAAGTGCTCCGAAATATTTGACTGATTTATCTTATCTATATATATAAATTCATATGATTTAATTATATAAAAAGAGGCTTAGGATTATGGAACAATTCATTACGACCAGAAATGATTTAAGAGTTTTTTTTATTACTTTTAATAATGAAAATATGCAACATTTCAGATATCATTTTAAGCGAGTTTTTGCAATTAAATATCTTAAATATTCGTACTGAAAACCCCTCTTTTCTCTTTTTGATTGATTTTTTGCCATGATGTAAACGCGATGTTAAATAAACAATACCTAGAATGTACAATCAGTCACAAAAGTAGATTAATAAAACAACCATTTTCTGCAAATTATTGGGCTAGTACGATATAGTACTATTGTATGCACTTCTGAGGTTGACTATACCCCATATCAACCTTTCTTAAAAATGACAAAAATTCGTCCAATTCGCCCAATTAACGAAAGTCGCCCAATCTAGTAGTTTGGATTAGGGCTTTATTTTTTGAAACGATAAAACTATTATCCCAATTTAAATTCTTTTTTTTTTTATTTACACTCTTTTAAAACGATTTCCTATTATAGAACAGCCACTGGGTGGTCACTCAGTTATTTAAAGTGATAATTGATTACGACACGATACAAGTACTAAACAAACATATTAATAGAAATAATACTAGAAAAAATGGGCGGTCTTGCCTAAGAATGACTCGTAAGTCGATACGAATTTTTTTCTAGAAGTTTTTCATTAATAAATTTATGGTATAAGATAGCATTAAAAATCGAACAATAAATAAACGTCACACTCATACGTCTTATATGTCAATAATCATGACTTTAGAATAAAAAAAACGCCCAATTTGGTGCAATTGAGAATACAATAATTCTCAAATATAATAAACACCATTTATTGCAGACAAATCGGAAATCTGTAGATTTTCAGTCTTTAAAAAGATACAATTTTACCAATAAAAAACATAATTTTTACATTTTAATTTAGAAATAACAACATGGCAGTGTAAAATTTTTCCATTACATTAATCAGTTGAACCAGCTCCCGAATTGCGATATAATTAAGCTAAGGGATAAAACTTTGCTGCCTAAGAAAATATAGCTATGCAACTTAGGCATCTATGTACAGGGTACTAAGGAACCAATTACGTTTATATTTTTTTTTTATAAATATTGATCTCATTGTGTTGAAGATATAATTACTGGTGTGATGATAGAAGAATACATAACGGTGTATTATACGCGAAATGTTATAAAAAAACACATCACACAAAAATTTACAACTACCTCCAACTAAAAAAAATGTAGAATATTTTCAATCTGTTTTCGACTTTAAGTCAAAGGTAAAGAGTACAACATAGATTGATAATTAAAATTCGATGATACTATAATTCGTACGAACCATAATTGCATTTCTATATTTTACATTAAGCAACATATTAATTGCAGGCGTATCTTCAAGGTCCTAATGAAGTCTCTGATAATTCAATTATTTTTAATAACGAAACAATTATATGAAAAAAACAATTCATATTATAAATTGTAAAAAATATGTAACATACGGACAAATATTTTTTTTTTGCTATAAAATAGCTTTGCCAAGAAATATCGCTTTTCTCTAACTAAAAGCATATTTGTTACTTACATAACTTTTTAAAATGAAGAGACTTTTATTCTCGTAATAACCCTTTATCATTTGATATAATAAATAAATTTAAGATATATGTGAATATTACAATTCTTAACATTCTAGAAGGCCCAATGCATTATGAAAAAAAAATTATACCGTGAGACAAATATTTTTTTAATGCTTAAGTGCACAATTAAAAAGTGTTCCGTGATAATTTATAGAGAAACAGCGAGTTGTAGGTAAAAAACCGTGAAAATTTAACATCGGTGCAAAAATAAAATTATCAGATAAAATTAGCACCTAGAACCGTTTGATTTCAGTTATAATCGCATATACTAGCTTTTTCTTTAATAACCGAATTATTATATTACCAGAGATTTCAAAAGAAACTTGTAGAAAACGTTTTTAATATTACTTCCCAACGTATTTAATGAAATTAGGTGACAAAATCATATCCTAAATACTTTTTATTTTTTCGTCTTACTCGTGCAGCCTTTTTTGGGTCATCATAGTCTTCACCGTCTTGTTCGTAAGCGATGCTGTTATCAATCACCCAATCCTGTTCCTCGTTCCTTATCTGTATCTGTTTCACTTGTTCTCTTACAGCTGAGAACTTTTTTTTCTTCTTCTTTAATGACTCCGGTGTGTCCCTGGAACGTTTCCTCGGTCGTTCTTCCAGTACCAAATGTTGGTATTCTTCAACGATGTAGTTCTCCGGCTCGTAACTGGTTGTGATTTCCACACCCACTGAGGGATCAACGTCCGGTAAGATGTAGTAGTTCTCGAAGTCACCTTGAAGGGTTATCTCGTTCATTTCTGCTGTAAAGTGACGTTTCTTCTTACCCGTATTACAATGTTTGATGTAAGCGTACTTCGGTTTGCTTTCTTCAGGTATTATGTTGACCATCCATTCTCTGTTCTCCGATGCTGGTATTTCTTTCACCTCTTCCATGGTGATCTCCTGTTCTTGCGCTATTTCGTAGATGAAATTGTCTGGTATGTTACCGTCTTCCATGATTTGTAGAACTTCACCTTGGGACGTTGAAGTGTCAGCCGTTGACGTTTGTGGTATTATCTGTGAATATAGTTTAATAATGTGGAGTATATTGTTTGCTTTAAAGATTGTTTGTTTGTTTTATTAATTAATTAAAAGATGAGTTACATAGAAGTTGTAAGAAAGAAGTTCAAATACTATTTGTTTCTGCTAATTGTGCAAACTGTTTTGACAAATCATCACATATAAAAGACAAACACAAAAACCTATACCAGGTTTCCTTAAATAAATTAGACAAAAATAAGAATATTATAAAATGCGATTCGTACTATAAACAAATGCATCGGTAGCGATCTTGCCTTTAGCATCGGTAGCGATCTTGCCTTTAGCACCGACGGTCCTGGGTTCGAAGGGGCAGATGTTTTGTATGATGAATACGAGCATTTGTACCTGAGTCATGGGTGTTTATATATTTCTATGAATATTAAATATCTATGTATCATATATGTAGATATACGTTATCTTAGTATCCATAACACAAGCCTTACAGTGCTTACTTTGAGCTAGTCTAATCGATGTGAATATAAGAAATATTTATTTATTATACTGTTGCGAAAAATCGATATTTTTCTATAGGAATGACATGACTTATTTATTTCTAATACTGTAATCGAATTAGTTAAGATTTTCTGTCTCATGTCACCTTATAATACCGCAATTTAAAAGTTTGAGCTAGAAGTATTTATCTTAAGTAATTCTTGTGATAAATTATTTTTGAAAAAAATATTAAAGCCGTTAAAAAATGTAACTCATTTCAATACCGATGCAATTATTGCATTATTAATATTGCAAATTATTAATATATTAATAATATTTCCACTTTATCCTGGTATCGACATATATTAAAATATATAAATATTTTTAAAGTAAATAAAATAATTAGTTAACTTATTAAGAAATAGCTGGGATGGTTACCTCAATGATCTGCTTGGGATCTTGCATTTTTGTGATGACCTGTTCCGACTGAGTGATGGAGGCCTCACTCTTATCCGTTTCTACTTTAACCACCCATAGTTGTTTACGCTGCAAATTCTTCAGTGACCTAAATAAAAAAAAATCATTTTAGATCTTGCATTTAAATAAATAATTTTAATAAATTGTATTAATTCATCTTAAATACAAGATTAAGAAATAATGTCTTTGGAAATTCCTGCATGTTCTACGCAACGAGGGGTTTTGGAATCCACGCTTGGCGAGGATTGGACATCGTAGTAAAGATCATAATTCGAAAAACGGTGCTGGCATTTTTTATAGTCCAAGGGAGTTGTATGGTGATTGTCACCAGTATCATTAATAGCCTTTTAAGACACTTAAGTGACACTTAAGCCAGTCTACTCTTTTAGACAGCAACACAAAAAAAATTAGCGTGCCCATACACTGATAAGCCTGTGAAAGACTATATTTGTCGGCGGCAAAGAAAACACACGGAATTCTGTTGAAAAGCGCGTCCTTCAAAGTCGGTTCACACGAATATCGGTATACAAATTCAAAGTTTTTTTTTATGCAAATATTTATATTGCTATTAAATTATTATTTAATATTATTAAATTGAATATTTCTATTCAAATTCGATTGTCGATGGAAAATGGGATATTCGGGAATTTCTGCTGCTATTATTATTAATATATATGTAAACGGACACGAGTTTCAGCGTCTTAGAAAATTGTACTCTTAAGAGGTTTTAAAAAGAATTGTATGAAATATCCACCAGATTTATTTATTTATTTATTTATTTGTTATTAGGAAAGCTAACATATGATCTAGTACTAAATTTGAATAACTATTATAGTGAGTTAATAACAAGCTCTCACAAGTAAGTATACATAATGTATAAACTACTTATAATCGTTAACAATTACAAAATATGAAGTGAGAAAAAAAAATAATAAAACAAAAAAAGAAAACAAAACATAGTTTGAAGGCCACATTCAATAAATCATTAAAAGTAGCGATAACAAAACTCATGAAAAATAAGCGCTTGCGATTGTTTGTTTAATGGACGCTATACTAGTGGTAAATAAGTCAAAGTCGTACTCAGAGCTAAACCTATTAAACAGTCTACAGCCACGTGTGAGAAACATATTAGTCCTGTAATTGGTTCTCGCATGCGGAACGTGAAGTAGCGGGCGCTGCCTAATTTTCAAGTTATTGATACGAAGACCAATCATGCTTAACAAGTCGGGACAGTCTATCATTCCATTGACGATTTTTGATAGATAGCATATATCACTAATATTGCGACGTAAAAGTAGTGGCAAGAAATGATACCTTCTGCAGCGATGTTCATAGCCAGTGGAATATTGTTTGGCTTTAAAGTCCAGAAAACGCAGGAACCTTTTTTGTACATTTTCCAGCCTTGATATGTACACTTGATATTGGGGATTCCAGACTTCACTCGCGTATTCAAGGTGACTGCGTACAAAGGCGCAGTATAATATTTTAACCACTTTGAGTGATTTTAAGTCAGTAGATATCCTCATTATGAATCCTAACGCTTTAGATGCTTTGGTTACAATGTGGTCAATATGTAAATCAAACAACAGTTTTCTATCGTGTATGACACCTAAATCTTTAATATTACTTACCCTAGCCAAATTAATACCCAACAACCGGTAACTACATATCAACATATCAGGTTTACGAGTAAATGACTGAATGTAGCATTTAGATACATTCAGCTCAAGCTTATTTAGTTTACAATAGGTCTCGAATCTATCCAAGTCAGCCTGAAGCTCTTGACTGTCGGCCGAGTCTCGTATTACCTTCAATATCTTCATGTCGTCAGCAAATAATAGTATACGTGTGTGTAGGAAACATTTATCTATATCCATAATAAATAAAACAAATAATAATGGGCCTAAAATAGATCCTTGGGGGATTCCTGAAGGGATATGAGTCCATCTCGACATATAGCCTTGAAGTACCACAGCCTGACTTCGATTGTCAATATATGAAGCGAACCAACGCAATAAGTCATCGTGTATCCCTGCCGCATTAAGCTTTTTCAGTAATACAGAGTGGTCCACACGGTCAAAGCATTTTTTATAGTCGGTGTAAATTACATCAACCTGTGCACCACTCTCCATACCACGGGTGATAATTTCATTGGCAATAATTAAATTGGATACTGTTGACCGTTTTTCAAGAAATCCATGCTGTACATTGTTGAATGATGGGCTTAGAGCTTTGTATACTTCACGATGGATTATTTTTTCAAATATCTTTGCAAAAAGACACAGCTTAGAGATGGGACGGTAATTTTCAATATTGTTTTTATTGCCTTTTTTCAAAATTGGGGAAATAAATGCTGCTTTCCAGATTTTAGGAACAATTCCTACATTTAAAGATTGCTTAAGTAATATGCATAAAGGCGATACTAAGCTAGATGCACAATTTACAATAAATACAGGTGGAATGCCGTCTGGACCACCAGATTTCAACAAGTCAAGAGACTTGAGGTATATGAGCACCTGTTTCGGATCAATCTCAACATTCCCCACACTACAGGCACTAGATATATCCGAGGTGCCTCCGAGAGTTTGACCGGACAAATTATTTGCCACAAAAGTAGAGTGGAAATATTGGGAAAATAGATTACTAATGTCAGCCCCAGTATTTGCATAAGTGCCACCATAATACATCACGCTGGGGAAGGCATGCGTCACCTTCTTACTCTTAACATAGCTCCAAAATGCCTTTGGATCCTTGATAATTGACGACTCAATCCGTTGTATGTATTTGTTGAAACAAACATTTTCAAGATTTGTAACTCTGTCACGTAATAAAGAGAAAGTCCGATAATCTGATAAGTTACCATATAGTTTAAACCTAGAATGATACTTAGCTTTCTCTTTTAATAGCTTTAATAAGAGATGAGCTATACCATAGAGGGTATGAGTTATTCCTTACCACTTTTTGAGGTACGTGCTGATCCCTAATCTGATGTAGTTTGTTATAAAATCTTTCCACCATTACATCAATTGAGCCTTGTCCTAGGTGATCACTCCAGTTAATACCCTCAAGTTCAGTTCTTACAGCAGAATAATCAGTCTGATGGTATCTGAAATTCATCGAGCTTGCATCCTCAAGAGAGTGAAGCTCAATAAAGTCTGCTGTAATTAATAACGCCCTATGATGTGGGTCTTCAGGGACAAGTGGTAAATCGCATGAAGCGATAGTTAGCTCACTATTAGAAAAAACTAAGTCTAGGATTCTCCCAATGGAGTTACGTTCACTATTATACTGATTTAAGTTACATATATTTATAACATCTAGGAAGTCAGTTATATACCCACTGGAATAGTTTATAGGCAACATGACGTTTGCATCTCCTGAGTGAGCCCAATCCACATCGTCTTTGAAATTAAAATCCCCGAGAACAATGAATTTATCAAGTGGATGGGACAATATTGTATTACTCAACTTATCACAGAAGTTTTCAAGTTGTAGCTTGTATGGATTACCTCCCTGTTCTTTACATAAATAAAGACAACAAATATGCATTTTATAGGAATGTACCGCCTTTTTACATTTAATTGATACTGTAATCCAAATATCCTCTGCAGAACTACTCCATTCGGCCATATGCTCTACAGCTAAGTCATTTCTAATGGCCAAAAGAACCCCTCCGCCCATTCTTTGGCCTAAGCGAGAATAATCACGATCACGCCTCCATACGAGATACTTATTATTAAATAATTCACTATCCAGTATACTGTCCAATAACCACGTTTCTGTTATACAAATTATATCATAAGTATTTAGGTTTACGTTTCTATAAAACATACTAGTCTTCGTACGCAGTCCCCTAGCGTTCTGGTAATATAACTTCAAAGCCAACATTTTTGAAACGAATAACCGCTGCATATTAGCAAGAATAAGTCCAAATAAACATGCCGAGTATTAATAAAATTGATATGTAATAATAAATGATCAATAGCATGATTTATATTTATAATTATATTAACATTGAAATTTATAAAACCTATACGTCCTACAATTGCATGGAATAAGTAACCGTACGGGTAGCTATAAAACTTATTAATACAATGCGAACGATAGACCGTCAACAAGATAACATAATAATGTAGACACTGTAAGACACAGTTAAGACAGTGTCGCAATAATCGAAACACGCCAATATAAAAACTAAAATTGACTACAAAAGAGTCATTAGTAAACGACTGCACTGTTAATACGTACGTAAGTGACTGCAGACTGCATACGATATTCAACCCAACCGCACAAAAATTACAGCAGCTTATCAAATGAACAATGGTGAAAACGAATTTATAATAACTAGCAAGCATCAATAGATGACACAATTCGCACTGTTGGAAACGCAAATCTGCACTGTACTTTACGATGGCTTTCAAACTTTGTATTATCATTATCAATATGAAAAAAAATAATTTACAGGAAAAACAAAATGAGTGTAAATTATTAAATTGTTTACAATAGAACAATTTGTTTAAACTATTTTCGCATGGTCCTTTAGTGATTTCACTTGAATAACTGGGGACGTATCCGACTTCCTCACATATATTTTTGCGTGTTTTACCCAAGTATAGGCAAAACCCTTCTCTAATGTAAGTTTCTTAGTCCTCGTAAGAAGATCCTTATTTTGGGGAGTTAAATGGTCATTCACAAATACTCGACCACTACTCATTTGCCCCTTAAATCCTAAATCAGCTGCCGTTAACTTGGATGCTTTAATTCTTTCCCTCACCGCTGCTATAAAATCTTCTTTGGCATAACGGTTGATAAAAGCTACAATTATATATTTTGGTTGGGTAGTGTCCTTGGTAGGAATTCGGGTTACAAAATTCAGTTGTGATTTGGAGATATGATAGCTTGCTTTGGAACCAATTGAACATACGATATCAAATAGATTTTCTTTTTGGGTTTGGGGTATACCCTTGATGTCTGCATTATTCATGCGTGCCCATTGCTCCTTTTCATTAGCTTGATCTAAGATTTGATCAAATTTAGTTTGCAAGCTATTCATTTGCTCCTTGGCATTTTCAACCTCCGATAGACGAATCTCAAGTCTTTCAAATCTATCATTGAATTCCCTCATAGAGGTAGTGATTTCTGCAACCTGCGTTTTAATCTCTGTAATTTCAACACGAATCGCCTTGATCTCTTTAGCTAATGGTACCAATGGAGCCAATTGGACGGCCAGTGCCTTGATTTCTGCCAATAACTCACAGTTGCTGGATGGCTGTGGCGAGTGAGGATTAAGTTGCTTACATTTCTGACACTTCCAAGCCAGTTTTCTCTCATTCCCAAGCCACCTATAACCAGCCTCAGTCATGCCTGCACATTGGTAGTGCAACATTTGTTTACACATAGAGCAGTGCACCCCTTCAGCAAGATCATCTCCACACAGCCCGCACGAATAACTCATGGCTAAAGTTTGAGAAGCACTGAATTTACGATTACAAGTAAATATGGTCAGTTGACACGGTCGTTCACAACGTCATGCGAACGGAGACTTTCAAGACAGATGCATGAAATTAAGAAATGAGTTTAAAATAAACAATGTCTTAATTTGTTCACGGGAATTCTACTTGGCACCGGTAGATGGCGCTGCAATAGGACTCTTTATTTTTGACGAAAATATACATTTTAATTTTAAAAAATAAAATAAAATGCGTTTATTTAAGTAATCTTAAAGTATTGCTGAGACTCCCATGTAAGTATTCAAAGGATATTTATTGTAAATGAACCCGCTACTTTCCTTGTAGATTAACAGTAGATTCCAAAAATATGACAACAATATTGCAAGAGAAATTGAGAAATTAGATTATAAAAAACTATAGGGAGTAAACTCACAGAATAATATTTTAATAATAAAGCTATATGGCTAAATGACGAATCCGCTAAATGATGGAAAGCTATACACTACACTGAGCAGGAATATTCGTTGCCTACTGTTGCATAGGATGGTGTTGATCAGTAAAGGGTACTTTTGATCTGACTCTTTTTAATGATATCTTTTATTTATTATGAAAATAATGATGATGGTTATGACGATAATGATATTGGTAATAATGATAATGATATTGGTAATAAAAATAATGATGTTGGTAATGACGATAATGATGTTGCTAATAACGATAATGATATAAATGATGTTGATGACAGTGTTGACGATATTGATGGTGCGGAAGCTGTACTCACAAATATCCGAGGGTGTCGACCAACTGCCTGACGTTGAGCCGCGAGATGGTTTCCACCTCCTGCTTCACCAGCTCAGCGCTGTAGTTGTGCTCTATGCGGATTATGTCCACGGCTGTAAGTGAACTACACTTTAGGATGCGTTCACACCAAACTTATTCACAGTAACACATATGATTCAGAATTTTCTGAAGTTAAAAAATATTATATTAATTCAAAATGAGCATTTCAACACTAGGATGTGTTCACACTACTTTAGGCTGTGTTCACACTACTTTAGGCTGTGTACACACCAAACGTATTCACAAATATGATACAAGAGTTTTCTGATATTAAAAAATAATATTCTTTTAATTCAAAATGAGCATTTCAACGCTTTAGGATGCGTTCACACTACTTTAGCCTTAGGCTACGTACACACCAAACGTAATCACAAGTATGATTCAAGAGTTTTCTGAAGTTAAAAATACTAGATTTAAAAATCTAAAAATTCACTTTTTTCAGTAACCAAAAAAAAAAAATAACCCGCCGGGGCCAAGCGAGGGGCGCATCAAAAGTGGGGGCGCATATTACTTATGGAGATGTAATGAGATGTACGTTATGCATAGATGTTGAGAGTATTTGTAAAGATGCGCCCCCACGTTTTGAGTGGCCGGGTTATTTTATTCTTTTTTGGTTACTGAAAAACGTGGGATTTTTAGATTTTTAAATCTAGTATTATTATTTTATTCTTTTTAATTTTCTTGCGTTATTATTATTTTATTCTTTTTAATTTATCAATTAATCGCAGCAAACCATGAGTCGCTATGACTTTTTTGATATGAAAGTGAAATTTCGCAAAATTTGGCCTGAAAGTGGCCGCAGAAAGTTAAAAGTTGTTTTAGTATGCATTGTCATCGGGTTCTGACTTGCTCCAAAAATTTCAGCTCGCTAGGTGGCCGGGAAGTGCCTCAAAATTGAGTTGCAAGAATCCAACTGCACAGACAGACAGACAGACAAACAAGAAAGCGACCAGAGTAAAACGTGGGAAAATAATGTTCTTTGAATTCAAAATGAGCATTTCAACACTTTAAAATGCGTTCACACTACTATAGGCTGCGTACACACCAAACGTATTCACAAATATGATTCAAGAGTTTTCTGATATTAAAAAATAAAATTCTTTTAATTCAAAATGAGCATTTCAACACTTTAGGATGCGTTCACACTACTTTAGGCTGCGTACACACCAAACGTTTTCACAAGTATGATTCAAGAGTTTTCTGATATTAAAAATAATATTCTTTTAATTCAAAATGAGCATTTCAACACTTTAGGATGCGTTCACACTACTTTAGCCTTAGGCTACGTACACACCAAACGTATTCACAAGTATGATTCAAGAGTTTTCTGATATTAAAAATAATATTCTTTTAATTCAAAATGAGCATTTCAACACTTTAGGATGCGTTCACACTACTTTAGCCTTAGGCTACGTACACACCAAACGTATTCACAAGTATGATTCAAGAGTTTTCTGATATTAAAAATAATATTCTTTTAATTCAAAATGAGCATTTCAACACTTTAGGATGCGTTCACACTACTTTAGGCTGAGTACACACCAAATGTATTAACAAGTATGATTCAAGAGTTTTCTGATATTAAAAATAATATTCTTTTAATTCAAAATGAGCATTTCAACACTTTAGGATGCGTTCACACTACTTTAGCCTTAGGCTACGTACACACCAAACGTATTCACAAGTATGATTCAAGAGTTTTCTGAAGTTTAAAAGCAATATAAAAGATAAAATGCTTTTAATGAGCATTAAATCAACACCTTCGCCGTGGCTTAGTAAGTCTTGAGTCGGGAGACCTTGTACCAAGAGAGTCACAAGAAACTCAGAAAAGGGTTCTTTCCTCTCCTTAATTGTTTCTTGGTCTCTTTAAGACGCATAAGATAAATTAACAATTACAATGAGCTGATTTTATACGGTATTGTAATTACAAAAAAAAATCTTGTGTTACTCTCGCGTTTAAATAATAACCGATATTTTAATAGTCAAAATATTTTTAAACTTTTCAAAAGGTACGTTGTATGGAACATTTTTAAACCTCAAATCTCTAGTTTTTTGAAGCAAGTTTATTTTTAATTATTTATTGTGTTATCAAACTTTGACAAAAGATAATTAATCATTATAATAAATTAATGCTAAAAGTATTAATTTGAAAAAAAAGATTGTAGTTTTTTCCCATGCATCTTTTATAGTACAAATTTTCCTTAAATCAACAAATTCATGTTAATGGTATAGTCTCCAGCAAATAAGTTGAACATGATTTTGAAATCACGTGACATGCGCAGTTAAAAAAAACTGTCATTATAAAATTTAAAAATGGCAGGTAATGTCATGAGAACGCATGCGTTCAACTGATTTTATTCAATGCGCATATGCAAAATCCCGCACATGCGCACATAAAAATGTAACGAACACTACTGCGCATGTCACGTGATTTCAATATCATGTTCAACTTATTTGCCGGGGACAATACTATTGAATTTTGTAACAGCTGGTGTAAGAAACATGTTGCAATAAATTACATGACTATGAAAACAAAAACATCCTTAGCCAATTAGATTGCTCAGCGTAGGAGTTACGAAGTCACAGCATCATTTTCTTCTTTCGATGAATGGAATATATATATATGCATTTTTATCTACACTAATATTATAAAGAGGAAAGATTTGTATTTTTGTATGTTTGCAATGAATAAAATCAAAAACTACTAAGCCGATTTAAAAAATTCTTTCACCATTGAAAAGCTACATTCACGCTGAGTAACATAGGCTATATTTAATGCTAGAAAAAATTTAAAGAATTTTGTCTACCCGTGCGAAGACGGGACGGGTCGCTATATATTATAAAACTGTAAAAAAACCTTGTTATACATTGAAGATTTCCTAAAATACCGGCCAAGTGCGAGTCGGACTCGAGCACCGAGAGTTCCGTAAAATATTTTTATTATATGATGTAACTAAAAATTTACGGTTTTCGCAATTTTTCCTTTATCTGTGCTATAAGACGTTGCTTTTGCCAAATTTCAAGATTCTGAGTTCACGGGAAGTACCCTGTAGGTTTTGATTCCCTTGCGAGTGTCGAAAATTTGCGGAATTTTGCGGCATAAACGGCCGTATCTTTTGATTGCGTGGACTTGGATGTTTGAGTTTTTCACAGCTCCAAGGGACAGTAGACCTGAGTAATTGATATAAATTTCAGCTTGATACGTCCACGTGTTCCTGAGAAAAAGGGTCTTGACAGACGGACGGACGGACGGACAACAAAGTGATCCTATAAGGGTTCCGTTTTTCCTTTCGAGGAACGGAACCCTAAAAATACCAGGATGTGAAAATGCCTAAAAGTATTATTTTTATCTTCGTGTGTTTGTAGAAGCGTCACGCAAAAACTGCTATACAGATTATGATGTGGTTTTCACAGTTTAGTAGCTCGGAGTTCAACTTAAAATCTAAGGCATGTTACATCTCATTCGGGTGGATAGAACCAGAGACACGCTTGATTTCTTCGTAGTACTAACCTAATATAATAAGGTCATTTAAAATGATCGTCGCGTACAAAAGTTACATTTATCCAGATTATAGATTCCCGCGTATCAATAACATAAGCTAGCAGTATAAACTGGATAAAACTAAGTATTCAATGGGAAGCGAGGTAGACTTTCTGTAGCAAACCAAACACCATGAAGGTGAAACCGCAGGCGGTGGTTAGTGTTGTATAAAAGCATTTTTGCCTTATTTTTAGAGATAAAAATTACCTTTTTAACCTTAAATAATATAAATATTGGAGTTCAAATGGCGCAATGTTTAGCGCGTTCGATATGCCTAGCATATCAATGTAATAACAGGCAAAGAAAGGAGGGATATTATTAATTTTTTTAATAAATAATTAATTAATAAAATTAATTTAACTTATAATAAATATAATAAGCAAAAGTCAGTACAAATACTTAATATAGTACATTGTTACATATCCTTATTATCAACAGCAGCTTCTTTAGGGAACGTACTCATATTACGTGACGGGGAGGAGGGGAAGCTGTGACCAAGCTTAAGAATACCAAGCTTGGTCACAGAAGCGAGATAGCTTTGTTTTTCGTCATTAACTTTCTGTTTGCATAAATATATATAAAACCATATTTATCAATTACTACGTGAAAATTAGAGGGGTAGGGAAAGTCTTGGCATATACTACACACCTTTTGGGGTAAAAGTGCAAAAAGTGGATCGCTCAGTATTTGTCAGTGCTATAGTTGACAAATCTTTGACAATAGAACTTTCGAGAGTACACTCGCGTTGCTGACCTCGTGTGAATAATTACGTCGCTTTCTTCACCATTGGTACAAATAAGACAGTACCAAATGCATTTCAAGGTTTATAGTCGAGTAACTACTTATTACTAATTATTCAGTAAGAAAAATACAACTTCGATCTAAAAATTAATTTTAGGTTTTTAATTTAATTTCCTTGCGGGTTAACTAATATTTTCTTTAAATATGTTGGAGTCAGTAAGGATTCCGTATGAGCAGTTCTAATAAAGAACCATACATATTTGTTACCTCTTAGTTACTCGTACAAATGAAATCACATTTATGCGAGTAACTAAGGGGTAAAAAATAGGTATCTTTATCAGAAACAAATATAATTAATAATAATAATGACGTACATTTTGACAATACTTACCGAACAAAATTTCAAGGCAAAGTCGTTATACTCACCAGACAGTAGATTTTTAGAATCAAATTCAATTTATATTAAAATTTCATAAGTGTTTTTGTTGTATGTTCCACTCAGAAAAGTGGAACATTATCAAACTTAAAAGTATTTGTGATCATATAATATACATAATAAAAAGACTGTCTCTAAAACACTCTAAACTTATCCTTTTATTACAAAACCTAAAATAAACAATTACGTTTCTAATTTAACCATCGAGATACGAGGAGTGATCCAAAAGCAATGATAATCTGTTATTTCCAGTGCACATAAAAATCCAATATATATTGCTATACTATCCATTAGTTTAGGCTGAAAAATCATATAAATAGACTATGATTTCCGGGAGCTACATTCATTTGAATCCGAGCTGAGAGAGAGAACATCAAAATGGAGAAAAAAGAAATTAGAGCCGCCAGAGCTGCCTTTCAAGAAGTGGGATTTGAATTGGTTGAACACCCTCCCTATTCTTATAAGCGACTTCTATCTCTTTCCTCGGCTCAAGGAACACCTCCGAGGCAAGAAATTTGAAGACGATAGCGAAGTGATGGCCCCTGTAGAGGCTTTTATGGAAAGCCAAGAAAAAGATTTTTTTCAAAGGGAATTTTCGGTTAAGAAAAAAGATGAATTAAGTATATTGTATTAACTTGTTAGGAGACTATGTAGAAAAATAAAATAAAGTCATGTTATTTAATATTCATTATCATTACTTTTGGATCACCCCTCATAGGTAAGATAAGTGAAAGAACCTCAAAAAATAGAAAAACGTCTCGGCCCTTTAGGTGAAGGTGCTTCGCTTTCTCTGTCTGCGGTATTTGCATTTATTTACAATATGCCCAGCTTGGCATTTAGGTTGTTTCTTTGCGGACGTAAGCTAGATATTTTTGTTTTAACAAATGGATATGGACTTCCGCCAAGTGACGCCTGATTCTATATATACATATGACCTGACCTTTAAATTCCTTTTCAGGATGACTAAGACATATGTACGTCGCCATAAATATGTGTGCTAATACAGTCCAATATTTTAACCGATTCGTTGCTACATACAATTACCAGAAACGAAGGCTACGAGCTTGATTTACGTGAAAAATGAAGTTAGTTTTATTCTAGGTAGATTTCCCTAAAACTTAATTTGAAGGATTTATCGTCGATTTAAAAATGACACGGCTTCTGTGGCTAGCGCCACACGCAAAAGAAAGTGATGGTACGCCAGAGGTGTTCGATGTTGACAGAATGTTACTTTTGTAACATTTACGTTACATTTACGTTACTTTTGACCTTCTCATGTTGCCTTCATGTTACACGACTCTATTAAATTAAGGGATTTACCTCTAGGCAAGAATAGGTTTAGAAATTTCGTATACAGCTGGCTACGCAACTACTACTCTATAAAGCAGTTTCTTGATGACAAAAAAGATGTTCTCGTCTTAAATCATTGTAATGACATTAATAATAGTGATATTGAGAAATTCTTATTTCTCAAATATCGAAATACTTGATTTTTTTTATTTGACACTGATGAATTGATAAATATTGATTGGTTTATTTGTGTTCATGTCATTTAATTATTGACTTGCTTTTCTCTTTAATCTCGTGACATTGTAACTAAAAAAAATAAAATAAAAAAGACAAATTTTATGTATCGTATTTGCATGTCTACAACTATATGGCGAATACTGCTGATTCACAAAATCGATGTTACATTCCGTCACTATAACACACGGTATTAACAAATAAATATTCTTTTTCTTAAATGTTACTTGTACATAACTAGTAAGAATTATTAATAATTAAAAAAAAGACTACACAAACTTCGATTCATAGACAAAATAAAATCTGTGATTTGACTTTGTGGAGATTTTTACATATTTATAATATTTAGATGAAATTGTTGTTTTTTTTTTTGCTATAGACTTGCATGTACTGACAATAACCGTACCTAAATAACTATTTTCAGAAAGCATTTAGGGAATCAAGAATTAAGTAAGAAATTCCAAGCTAAGTACCAGCCAGCAGTAGAATTTGGTTTTATTTTGCATTCTCTTTGCTACAAGCTAAGTTCTAGCGAGACCCGGGAAAATGTTACTTTTGGCAATCGGTTACTAGCAACACTGGCAAAATTGCATTTCTACAATAATTGTTTTATATCGTATTTTATTTGGTTAATTTACTAATCGTACATAAAGATTAGTAAATTAACTAAATAAAATATAAAATAAGGCCTAGATAAACCATAGCGTTAAATTTTAATTTTAATAAAAAAAATATTTACTTTCCTAATACTCTATCTCATTACTAATAATGTGTACTATTTTTAATGATTAATTAACATCATAACATCAAAGCAGAAAGGTACACATCTTCTGGTACAATATTTGTACCACAAATGTACAAACTGTACGACAAACGGACTAAAATCGACTAAAAATTCTACCTACAACGTTAGCTACAAATAAAATCAAGTACATTTATGTTAAATACGGTGCTAATGTAATTGTTCTATTTCTCAACGGTACAAAATTACTATGGTACCTACTATTAGTACTTCTAACTATAATAGTTATAGGTGTTAAAAGGTACTTATTCATAACATACAATTAAGGTAAATAATTGTACCCACTAAATAAAAAACGGTACTTTCTCGGTACAATTAAGGTACACCTATGTACCCACATAATAATAAAAAATACGATTTTGCATAGTACCATTAAGGTACATTGTTGTACCTACTAAATAGAAAAGGTACGCTCTCATAGGGTACGATTAAGGTACACCTATGTACCCACTTCATAATAACAAATACGATTTTGCATGGTACAATTAAGGTACATTGTTGTACCTACTAAATAAAAATGGTACGTTCTCATAGGGTACGACTAATATACCTACTTAAAAATACCAAATACGTTTTCGAATGGTACAATTGAGGTACCTGTTTATAGAGGGTACAAAATATTGAAAAGTACCTTTAGGTATAGGGCCGTCTTCAACGAATTTTTCAAAAAGGCCTTGGTAACCGCTCCCTCCGCCTGCAACCAGATCGCTCTTTTACTAGTCGGCCATTTTGAAATTCTGACGTCATTTTGCATAATTTGGAAATAAACATACGTATAGTTTCTTTTAGATATAGATGATTAAACTACTGTACTTTGTTGCTTCCAACACTAATAATTTTTGACGGTTATACATTTTGACTGAATGCTGTGTATTGTATTGTTATTCTCATAATGATTTCATTTCGTTTTACCGACCCCTTAAGCTGCGAATTGACGGTCAGTTTTTCGCATCAGTTGAACTGACGTCCATCCAAAATTTGATCGTGAGTGCCGCATCATCACTCTAGAGTTTTAACTGACGACGCGCCACGTATTTCCGAGATTATCATAAATCCAACTCGGCGCGTCGCGACAAACTGATCGTGAGTGTGTGATCGTCAATCCAACACAAACAGGTAGTACACTTCCTAACAGCCTGGCCGATTGAAAACTGAAGAGCCGGAGTGACGCCAGTGAATGCGGAAATCGAGTTGGCCTAAAATCATTTGGAGTGACGCCACAGTTTTACGAAAAACTGATCGTCAATGCCCACTAATAAACTAAAACCACTAAAATTTATTAAAAATATTATAAAAATGTTTTTGTATTTATTATTATTATATTGTTTAATTTAAAGCACGTTAGTATTTTAGGTGATTTTTTTAAATTTACTAGTTACAATATTTTTTAAAAGACATGAAAGTGTGTTAAGATCAAGAAAGAAAACGCTTAGGCAGGTTGGAGATTGTAAAAAAGATCATTTATTCGGAAGACGCCACTGCCAATTTTGTGGTCCATGAGAGGCGTATAAGACGTAGGGTAGCTGAAGACAAATGACCCTAACATTAATATATGTAAAACCAAAGCTATGCAATACCGTTCATATAAATCTAACAAGTTTTTATAGTAGAAGAAATAATAGCTGACCCAGCCACA
Source organism: Calamotropha paludella (assembly GCA_927399485.1). Lineage (NCBI taxonomy): Eukaryota > Metazoa > Arthropoda > Insecta > Lepidoptera > Crambidae > Calamotropha > Calamotropha paludella. The sequence continues at coordinate 10,005,274 of OV656829.1, read as the reverse complement.
CGTTGTGGTTTAGTCATTAATGTCGTATCCGATGAAATTTTTGCGTTGCGACATCGCATCGCAGTGTTGTGGCCTGGCCCTAAGGCGCGGTATAGCGGTTGAGGTCAAACTATAAACTTGTTCATAGAAAAATATAACGTAGCAAAAGCAATTAGAGTTTAAAGACATCTTGGCGCGTAAGAACGCCGGCGTTCTATTGACCCTTGACTAGACTTTAGGTAAACTATAGTTCAAAGGCAATAAAAATATTTTTTAAGCTGTAATATAACGTGGTTAATGGCAATAGTAATATATATCGTACGATTTATGGTGAGTGTAAATACATTCTAAAGTATTCCTAATGCAACAAACTTATTGACGACCGTTTGGTGCAACGGTAGCGATCCTGCCTTTCGCACCGACGGTCTTGGGTTCGAATCCCGGTATGGGCAGATGTTTGTATGATGAATACGAGCATTTGTACCTGAGTCATGGGTGTTTATATATATTTCTATGAATATTACATATCTATGTATAATATATGTATGTCTATCCGTTACCCTAGTATCCATAACACAAGCCTTACAGTGCTTACTTTGGGCTAGGCTAATTGGTGCGAATGTAGCAAATATTTATTATTTATTATTATTATGAGATAAAAATAAACACACACATACAGACAAACACACACATTCACTATAAAGTTATGTGGTTGCCCGAATGACAGCCTTCCACTATAGTAAATTATGTATATTTTTATTTTATATAAAAAAACATAATATAATACACAAACTATTGTTTATGTATGTTTATATTTTATCCCTATATGCAAACTTTTGATGAAGTCAAAGGTATGTAATATATAAACGCACAGATACAGACAAAGAAACACACGTACACATACAAACGTTCACTATAAAGAAATGTGATTGCTCGAAGCCTTCCACTATTGTAAATTATGTATATATGTATAATATAATAAACAAAATAATGTTTAAGTGTCCTTCAAATTTAAAATTCTTTATTTTCTTTATCTTAAAAGATATTTTTTTTAAGAATCACGAACATAACTGTGAAATAGCATGCATATCTTTTCATTTATACAATAAAATGCCATGAAGATCGTTTGGTGCAACGGTAGCGATCCTGCCTTCGCAGCGACGTTCCTAGGTTCGAATCCCGGAAGGGGCAAATGTTTGTATGATACAAGCATTTGTACTTGAGTCATGGGTATTTATACAATGTGTCCCGTCACCAGTGTCGGAGCCTTTAATGGTGTGATAATGGCATTTCATCGACAAATTGCCCCTCAAATTTGGTTTTTCTCAAAAAGCCAATAATTACAAAATACAGTAAAAAGAATCTATTTGTTTTTCTTTAATTACGTTTTTCTATTTTTATTCCATGACAATTGAAAAATGATGGCTGTGTTACTGTTTTCTACATGTTTAGCTATCAAATGACACCTTTTTATTGTTGATAGGACATTTACATGAGTAGTGGTGGTCGAATTAGTATGAGAGCCCCGGTCTTGGTTACAAAGAAAACAAAATGGCGGCCGTAAGAGAAAAATAAAATTTGAGGGGCAATTCGTCGATAAAAAATGCCATATTTCACACCATTAAAGGCTCCGACACTGGTGACGGGACACATTTTATATATTTCTATGAATATTACATAATCTATGTATCATATATGTATGTCTATCCGTTACCCTAGTATCCATAACACAAGCCTTACAGTGCTTACTTTGGGCTAGGCTAATTGGTGTGAATGTAAGAAATATTTCTTCATTTATGAAAATAAATGAAAATATCTATTGGTATAATCGTAATTAATTAATGTCATAATTTAGTTTGTAAATATTAATCGTATAAAAACATTTGTCAATAACCCATACACATAATTTATATTTAAATCAATGAAACGTGATCTACTTATACACATCACATAACAATTTCTGTTGCAAAAATTTTTTTTAATCAAGTACCTCATATATTTAAAAACCATTATGTAATATTGAGTAGAGATGTGCCGATTAGTCGGCGACTAGTCGGTAAAGCCGACTATCCGGCCACTATCGTAGTCGGCGACTATTCAGCAAAGAACGCCGACTATCCGGCTTTTTACTTTGTGTGTATTTATTAATAAAATGTATGTAGGGGCGAGTTACATTAAATAAAAACCGTAAATAAAATAATAGTCCTTCTGCTTGGATTTGCGACTGGGAGGAATATTCTGTGGTAGAACATTTTATCGCAGAACCTAACTGAGGTATCAGGGCTGGATGTCGGTATTTAATATGGTGGTTCATACGTGTAGTATTTGCCTTTTTTCCCTGCTCACCACAAGAAATTATCATTTTTCATTGGTTAAACTTAACTTTACAGGAATCATTGTCCAATTGTTAAAAAAATCTAGACGGGACTTTATTTTTGACATTATTAAATTTTAATTGGGCTCTTACACTTTCACTCAAAAATGTTTTTTTATACAAAAGCACCGCTCTGACCCATACAAAATCAAAAATCAAGCAATGCGATGTACACTAAACAGCTGTAAACGAAGCGTCACGGAATCCCCCGAAACCGTAATCAGCTTGGCCGACTAGTCGGCCAAAGTCATAATCGGCACATCTCTAATATTGAGTTAAAAGTTACTTGGAATTTCCCCATCTGTGAGTGCTTCAATTGTGCAATTATGTTCATCATTGATTATAGTTTTTCTTTTATACTTAACTAAATGTCGCTGTACCGAAATGAATTGCGCTAACGTTTCGGTTCTACGACTACATATATAGCTAACCGTTCTTAACCTTCTTGAATGTTATTCTTAGGCTTTTACTGACAATATGGTAACAAACACACACACAAAGTATTGTCATAATATAATTAGGATTGTCTAATCAAATAGTATAATGAAGCAGGTATTAACTCTTTTGTTTAATTAATCTGTGGATAACGGTGTTATTTGTCTTAATATTGTACCTCAATGTTTTTATATACAAATAATTCATTAATTTATTCATAAGTCAATTGTTTGTTTTCCAAAATAAATAAAAAATAACTAAGTTAATAAGTTATTCGTGTCATATAAAGGAGCCGGGCTTTTCTACAGGTATTAAAAAAATACTTTATTTCATTAATACTTAACATAAAATATATGCAGTGGTTAAAATTAAACTAGAAAAAATAGTATAAATCTCTGAAACCATTTCCTATAGCATTTTACCGTATGATAAATTTAACATTAATATACATATGTTAATAGTCCTTTGTGTTGTTTTATTTTGTGTTGTATTTAGGAACTAGAAAGAGTTCACTCAAGAAAGTAGCCATCATAATTTAAATATCTATTCGTGTATCTGTCACAAAAGGACATTGGGGAAATTTCTATGAGAAACGGAAAAGCCACAGCACAAAAAAAGGCTTGTAGTGGAACATTCTATTATTTCTGTGATATACAGTAGAAAAAGAGTAGAATAAGATGAAGATTTTATTTAACACAGGTACTGCATTTGTTAAAATATATTTTTTGTAACGAAATAAATATTTTCTATTTTTCAATTGATATGGAAAAAGTTCTGATCACTCCACTCTACATTGCCTATGGTCTCGTCTATGGTTGTATGGTCTATGGTCGAGACAATACCTCTTTTGTCCGCTGCCGTAGACGGTTGTGGCGCCGCAGCCGGTGTTTCCTGAACGGTCAGCAACTCGGGCAGCATCGGAGAGTCAATCCACAACCCCTGGTTGTCCAGCTCAAAGTGGTACCTGAATTAACGAGAAATTAATAAATATATATTTTATAAAGAGCATTCAAAGTGATGTGCAATTAAATAATTGTAATATAATAATAATAATAATAAACATTATTTCTTATATTTACACCAATTAGCTTAGACTGAAAAAATTACAAATCTAATATATAAAATTCTCGTGTCACGGTGTGCGTAATTGAACTACTCCGAAACGGCTTGACCGATTTTCGTGAATCTTAGCGTGCATATCGGCTAGGGTGGAGAATCGGACATATTTTTTTTCATCCCCCTAATGCCCCTAAATTTTTTTTTGTTTTATTTTTTTTATGATACGTCATACAAAAATACACACAACCCTAAATTTTCACCCCTCTACGATCAACCCCTATTTTTTATTTATTAATTAAAAAAAAATCCTAGAAATAATATACATGGCAAAACAACGTTTGCCGGGTCAGCTAGTTCTCCTATAAAAATCTCCCCCTATCTGGGACTTGAATCCAGGATGATCGGATCGAAAAGCAAGACAACGATGCTACCTTTACACCAAACGATCATCAATATTGCACATCTCAATTCCCCAGCCAGCTTAGCTATTGTTTTTTGGCAACGGCATAAAAACTACCGAACTGAGACAATATGTTTTCTTTAATTTATTTTCTACACTGACCTAGCCAGTAATCTAATCTAGAACCAGTTCTATGCTATGCCTAAAAATAATAATAATAATCTTTATTTCAATAAGCCTTATACATACTAAAAATTCTATTCCCCACACGGCATAGCCTGTCCGGTTTACATAGCAAATTGCGGCAAAATAGGATACCATTTGAAAACAATTTAAATGAAATTAAGTATAAACAGCCTAATTATAAAATCAAAATAAAAACAAAAAAAAAGGAAAAATGTGGATGTGTGTTCGTGTGCATGAATTGTGCGTGTGTGTACGTGTGTGTGAGATTGCTGCAGACTTATTTGATGACTTTTAGAACATCAGTTTCTAAATAACTCCACTCCAGTAAGGTATTGGTGATTAGAGCTTTGGTTTCCCTTACCGAACAATCTTTGAGATTGCGAACACTAGCAAATTTATTATAAATAAAGGGAGACAGAAAGATTACAAAACGGTGAGAAAACGAAGTAGCCGTGCGAATATTGGGTAGCTTAAAGATGCGATTTTTTCGATTGATGCGATTGATAACTCGATATATTTGTCTGAATTTAACAAGGTTTTGTGGACGGCGGACACTAGCCTAACGATGTACAACTTCCGGACACTCAAAACACCAACCCTTTTCGTAAACCTGAGGTGTCTAGTATTAATATCATAAAAGTTGTAATCATAATATGATTTCATATTTTTTTTATAGTTTATGTAGCTTGACATTAAAATTATGATATAACTGTTTTTGACAACTCTAATTTATACTAAAGGATGAGTCAATTTTCATCTCCCTTTTTTACTGAACATTGGCAGTTTTCCTCAATTACCAGGCATGAATGAAGTTCACTTTGCTTAAATTTGATACATAAAACAGTATACACAATAAATAATAATATATCTTACATTCACACCAATTAGCTTAGCCCATAGGCTTGTGTTATGAATACTAGGGTCACAAAGTATCACCCTAATACTGGCTATTCAACTGGCTATTTTTATTTCCTTTGACTTTCCAATAGATGGCACCAGTGAGAACACAAATAACTCGATACGTATTGCCATCTAGTGAGACACTAAGGATAAGGTTGTCGCTGACAACAAACAACAAGCTCACCAACTGAGCCTAGTCGAGTAAAGATACGCATGATATCTCTGTCTTATTTACGACGTTAGAAGAGAATGGCATGTTTTAGGGTAATGGAAAGACATATATAAATAAGTAATATGTATTAATAGACTAAGGTACAAATGCTTGTATTCATTACACAAACATCTGCCTCTAGTGGGACTCGAACCCAGGAACGTCAGTGCAAAAGGCAGGATTGTTACCGTTGTACCAAACAGTCATATATCATTATTATTGAAAGTGTAACAAGCAACCAAAATAAAGTAAATGTAAAGAGCAACTTTTACACCAAATTTATAATAATTCCTACTAACTTATTCTAAAGAGTGAAATAGAATTAGAATTATAGTCACACTCGTCTTAAGTATATTTTTGATATGACCACTCCTTGTCTCAGCGAAATGACATCCATTGCTGACCAAAAGCCCCAAGGATCTAACCAGTAAGACAATTTAACCACTATCCTCACCCGCAGAGCTGCAAGCTGACATGCCTCCAAAGGCACTCACTTTCTTCGTGCATAGCACCTTCGATCCAGTCCTGTCGTTTGCCTTCATTGTCCGTTGATACGTTTGCACTGTAAATCAAATTTTTGGAGTTTTCAAGATTTGGTGTTTAAATTAGAACAGTAAATTTTCTACACAGAATTAAGAGAGAGAAAAAATAATAAATGAGGAATAATGTTGTGAAAAAAGAGTTATCAAATTAAGTCTTATAGTAGGTACAATACAGATTATAGTCCGTATAAATATCTTTACAGACGATGAAGTCTGAGTAAAAAAGTGTATGCAAATATGATTGCACAGATTTCTCATTAGCTCAAGTTTCAGTTTATCATACCGAATACATTTGTAATTTTTCTATTTCATATCACTGATGTATTTCTGTTTGTTACAGACATAAATAGATATACTCTGAAATTTTGTCTGTTCTGCTAAGTTGCACAGACTAAACCTATAGAAATCTACTTAAGTCTGTATCATGAGGTTCAGCCATCTTTATGCTTCTGTTTCTCAGAATACTTACAAATGTTTAAAATAATCTCCTTAATTGGTGATAGTGTTGATAGAATTCAACAGGGTGTACAACATACTCATAAATCTAGCAGACATATTGTGGCCAGGTTAATAAGTGCCTTGGGTATAAATTATCAAATCTAATATGATTTAATATTCATGCGCAAAACCTTAACACTATAATGATGAGGGTTAAATAAAAAATCTTATCTGAAACCTTCAAAAGTTAACCCATATTATAAATATAAATACTTGACACAAATACCTTGACCCAAGTCGAAAGAAAGTATAATTAAGTTTTGCACTATAAAAATATTCTCTGAACCCAATCTTTGTTCTTATTACCTTTTGAAGAAATCTTTATTATAACAGAAACAATAAAAACAGTGTATTTCTGCATCTGTTGAGTACTAGGTTCAATATAATGATATTTACGAGTTGATAATATAAGTAATAAAACAAAATATATCAAATCTTTCCATCCATTAAATAATGAATGTAGTTAATAAAAACCATTTAAAATGCATTTTCTGTTAAGAAATGTCTAAACTTGTGAGTGACATGATATTCTTTATGTTGAACAGTAATTCAAAAACTCTTAATATAACTTCTTCCTGGCTAATGAGGTAATTTTGTTAATTTACCAAAATCACTGCTATTTCAATATTTCATCAAATATAAGGTTACTTTACCATTTAAAGTACTGCTTAAATAATACAAATAATTTATTGTAATGGAATGCTAATTCGTAAAGAGCTGAGAATTTTAATGACTAAGTTGAATTACTAAGAATAAGAAGCTCATCAGCTTATTAACAATTTTTTTCTTGTTTATAATCAAATGCTTAACCCCTTAAAACCCGAGAGCATTAAATAATGCTCTATAACGCGAAGTCTGATTTAATCCTTATAATGGCCTTGGTAATGGTTCTTTTCGATTGAATAATAATTTTTCCCTGATAGAGAGAGAAATAACGCATTTAACACAAAGCTGGGCTTCAAGGGGTTAATAAACCTGTTTTAGTAATGTTTTGTCAATATAATTCAAATTGTTATTTGAGTTTGATAGAAAAATACAAAAAAGGTTGATTAAGCATTTGATTTTTTCCTTTATTTATTGTTTACACAAAATAAATACATATTGCTTTGAATAATATCAATAAAAAACCACTAAAGTTTAACCCTATAAAACTAAATGGGAAAATACATTCAGTAAATTACTTTCGGATTGATTGATGATAAATAATTTTAATTGCTGACATTCTGACATTATCTGTTATAAATATTTGTAAATAATTCAATTCAATCTTGTTATAAGAATATAAGATTTATCATGCTGAGATTTTAGCAAGGCTCACTTTAAAAATTTTCCATGTTGAAAATTCTGCAAAGCGCACTAGTACCTTTCAACTTTGCACTATAAACTGCCTTTGGAGCAAATAAATATTTTCTAAACATTATCAATCAAGGATCTTATGTAGAACCAGTAATTATATCTCATATATTGTTAGTTCAAAATGATTTATCCATTTTGCTAATAGAGAAAGTTGGATTTTGTATGTTTGTTTATAAGTGAACTCAAAAATAACTGAACCTGCATGAATAATTAATTTACCATTTGAAAAGTTAACCATTCCAGCTGAATAAACACTATCTATAATGTTTACATTATTTTTAACTCTGACAAGGTATAAGCAGGCTTTTTTCACCGATTTGTCAGACACTATTGGCGCAAACTAAACAGATAAATTGTGTTACTGTTCTTAAGATACAAATAAAGTATAACTTTATAGATGACAATGAAGGCATTTACTGTACATGAACAAATGTTTAGTGTATTAAAAGTTGTAAATAAAGTATTGAGTTATGTTATTACAAGGCATTGAATAAATTAAAATAAAATCATTATTTAATCAAGATTGAGAAATTAGTAACAATAATAAATCCTCTTTCTAGCAAATAATTAATTTAATTTCAATAAGGATTAGTAGTTTTAATGTGCTTGAAAGTTAATAGCGATTGTTACCCTGTGCACGAACTAGAATTATTAATACATTACACATAGAGATCATTTTAGAACAAAAAACCAAGTTGCTTAGAAAATGGCTATAAAAAAAAATATCATTCCATTTGGTGATTGTGAAAATATGTGTTGATTATAATGCAAATTAATTTTACCTCCAAACGAGCGTGTTACGTAAATAGAACGTAATAATAAGAAATCAATCATTATATATGCTAGCATACCATTTTCTATTGATCGTCTATAGCAGTAGTGAATTGATCAAATGAGTTTCTAAGGTGTATGAATACACATTAAATGACTGATAAGAAGTAATAACATATCAAGCGTATCACAGCTCGGGCCTAATTTTACACAAAACCGAAGCATTCGAGGTCATATCACAACACGCCCCGAGAGAAAAAAACAGTAAGCAAACGTGAAACATAGTGTTTTAAACAATGTAAACAACTCACTTGTAAAATGAGAAGCTGCAAACTACATCGTATTCCAAGTTGCAGCCTTCAACAACGCACTTTTGCGCACACATTATGGGCAGATAACCCAAACACCAAAAATGGACTCCAGCACTTCACATCGTTCCCTTAACTTATTAATATTAAAATACTACCTTTTAGCGCCTAAACTAACTTTCAAACAAACTAATTTGATAGATCTTTAGAAAATTATCAATCAAATGTCGAAAATGACGTGCTGTCACGAAAAGTCGAAAAATTAACAAATGCCGTCAAATGAATGCGTGCCATGAAATGGTGATGTAATTTTTCGTTTATAAATAACTAGCAACACTGACCAATCGATTCCCTAGATATCGATACGTAAACGATTCTTATAAATCTATTGAAAAGGAAAAATCACAATACAAAAAAAAATTGAAAAAATCCCTATTTGATTTGGCGGTAAGCGAATATGAGTACGATTATAAACTTGTTTGAATACTTATTAATTTTGACAAAACAATCCTTACTAATATTATAAATCTGAAAGTGAGTTTGTTTGTTTGTTTGTTCCGCTTTCACGCCGTAACTACTGAACCGATTGCTTTGAAATTTTGCATGCGTAAAGATAAAAGTCCGGATTAAATAATAGGGTACCTTATATCCTGGAAAAATTGATATTCCCGAGGAAAAACAAAAATATTGTTTGCTTGATGGATGGATTGTAGATGGCGCTGTGTGTCGCTTAAAACAAGGTAAAATATTGCAAACGAATATAAACATGTAAATTTAGAAGCTAAATGATACGATAATGAATCCCCGAAATTGAGGAATTCCCGAGGGATGACGTACAATTTGTTTTATCGTCTAAACTGTTTTTTTACATCTACTTATATGTTGCAAACGAATATGAACATGTAAATTTTGAAGCTAAATGATACGAAAATGAATCCTCGAAAATGAGGAATTCTCGAGGGATGACGTACAATTTGTCTTATCGTCTAAATTGTTTTTTTTACATCTACTTAACCTGAAATCACTAAAGTCAACGATTTACTAATTGGTATAAGTATTAGTTACGTTATTTAGTTCTTAAGGTATGCGATAGATGGCGCTGGGTGTTTTTTAAAACATGGTAACGATGTGTTTTTTAAAATACATAAGAAGTGGAATGATAGCTTACGCTATTTAGTATAAGGGTTTCATTTGCAATGACCATTAATAAAGCACAAGGCCAAACTCTAAGGGTGCTGGAGTACACTTAGAAAAACATTGTTTTTCGCATGGTCAGCTCTATGTAGCATGTTCCCAGGTTTCCAGTGCCCAAAATCTGCAAGTTTTTGCTCCACAAGGAAATACATATAATATAGTGTACCATTCAGTTTTGGTTTAACAACTAATTGTATCCAGCGTTACATCGCGCTTCTTAGATTTTTCCGTGGGAATGAGAAGTTTTCTTATAGTTGTGCTTTATACCGCAATATAACCGAATTTCAGGCGGGCGAAGCCGCGGGCGGAAAGCTAGTTTATATAATAAGACAATACATTTTGAAGTGATAACTTCTTATGGGAGGGTAAATCGCTTCCTTACGTAATGTGTTACGGCACCAGCCTGTCTGGCTTCCCATCCTCTCATGCATACGGCAGCGCTAGCCGTATTTCGGACAGACGCTTTCCCCTCTCTTCACTCAGTGTTTAGTGTTTAATAAATAACTTTTCCTTACGTTATCATATTAAACAACGTGTTACAAAAAACCCCGAAAAAAAATTTATATATTATCAAAGTGAAAAATATTTTCAAAATTTCACCTAAATAACACCGACGATGGTGCGAAATTGCGCATTGAGCAAGGTGGAGCACACTCTGAGTGTTTCTCTAAATTTGTTGTTCGTAACGAAAAAGTACGTGTTGGTTTAGACTAAAAGAGACCTGAAATAAAGTAACTGTATCAGGTATTTTAACATTTTCTTTGACTTGTAATATCGAACTGACTGGCTTCTGTACATTTTGTTATTGACTCTATGTCGTTCCTTGGATATTAGGTAAAAATGTACATAAATATTCTGTAATATTTACTTTTTAATTATATGGAGATAGGGTTGGTACATAAAGGAAAAAAATAATAATTTTGGCGGTAAGTCATTCTGCGATAATACGGTTTACGGGTACTTTTGTAACACCTTGTATATACATAAAATTTAAGTAACAAATTACCTAAGCTTTTCTCAAATTAAACAATTTCAATATTAAATAGTTCAACTGCGATCAGTTTAAGTCATCACTTCTGTCGTGCGTCCCGAGACGCACACGCTGTTTTTTATATTTATTTAGAGGCGCATTATAATCATATTTTTTCCAAGAATACGATACATATGCGGTTCTTTAACAGTTCCAGTTCAGCATAATGCGTCTTCATCAGTGACATAAAAATTATTGAAGCGGAGCGAGTGGAGCGAGCGAAGCTCCCATGGAACCGCTTCAATGGCGCAATGTCTGTTACGCTGAGCGTTTTCCATTTAGAAAAAAAAGTCGACACTGTGTTGCACTGTGTCAACTTTTTGTTTATGTGTGTGTGTGTGTGCCAATAGGTTTTTGCTATAGTGTGGTTGACACAGTGCAACACAGTGTCGACTTTTTTTTCTAAATGGAAAACGCACGCTATAACTTCCCGAGTTCTTAACCAATTTTAATATTTTTTTTGTGTGGAATCGAATCAACAGGTTTAGGACCCTGATTGTGAAGGAGCCCGAATTTTGAGTCGCAAAAATTCCCATCGAAACAATTTTTTTTTCTTTTTTTAGGTATTGCGCTCCGCTCCAATATATGGTGCTAGCGTAACTTTATGCTTAGCGACTGCATCGCCTAGTTGTTAACCTATCTAACTATATTACAAAATGCCATTTCTAATCGTTTTAGAGATGGATGTAAACGATTTGTAATTAAAATCGATTATATTGTCAATGTTGCATGCGTAATAAAAAAACAACCATAGACTGCAGAGAACATCAGAAATATTTTATCACATGTCTATGGTGGCAAGCAAACACACTTCGGTCGTAAATCTAAATAATGATATGAAATTACTGTAATAATCATAAGTTTAAATGATATTTTCCAAAAGAATGATTTGAAAAGATAAGTATATAATGGCATATAATTAAGAATACATATTATGAATAGATCTTCCTTTGAGACAGTTTAAGCAAGCATCAATATGTTTAAAAAAATGTAAAGAACTAAAAGAAGCGTTTAAAGTAGGAGGAATAATTTTCATAAACTGTTAAGCATTCCCGGCTATTTACTGTATTGAAAAAAAAATATAAATTATAACAAAAAGAACAGTATCTGTGTATAAATTGTAATAATTCCCTATTATTAACCATTTAGTAATCGGGAATTATCAAATAAAAAAAAGTAGGTGGTGATGTACTGACGCGCTCTCTCGTGGAATTCGTGGAGACGAAGTAAATTCCTACATTTTTATTGATACATCGATAGAAGGTCATAAAATTAAAAAGTAAATAACTGAGGACGAAGCTGTAAGGACATAGTACCATTTGCCTTTCCCTAAGAGAAAGTATCAAATCATTATTATTATGAAAGAAGGAGGAAGCGTCGATAGAGTCGAAAATGGTGATGGCTCAATGGGACGAATCGGACAAATACTTAAAGTCGTTGCGTATCTCAGAACAATAACTAAAGCTATAGAAGCCGTGCTAAAATAATAACACAATACGTTAGTTCGTACTATTTTGACTTATACAGTTGTAAATGTGTAAGAAAGAAATAAGTATACAGATTTTGTTTCGTAATTTATAAGGTTGTCACTAGTTTCCCTTACGTCAGTGATGTGATAATAAACACGTGTAGAATCTGCAATATCAACATTTTATAATGCAGTATTCATGGGTAGAATTTTGGACCCGAACCAATTTATTTATTAGATTTGCTGTAGAGAAACCAGGTAGGTACAGTTAAAAAATTGCACCTTGTATAGGTATATCACATTAGGCTACATGTTTCTATTCTAAGTTAGACCTCTAGCAGTACATTGGTGAACACTGCATTCAACAATATATTTTTTTATAGCTATAGATTAAAAAAGAGGAAAAATTTTATAAGAAAATTAATCGATTATTTAATTTAAATTAACCAACTATTATTTTATACATATATACTTATTATTTTCATATTTTTATTTACTACTCTGTCAAGAAAGTACCGGGAAAAGATCAATAATATACAAAATGTTTGTTATTCATCCAAATTTATTTTATCACCCAAAGTATGCTCCTTCAGAAATAATACACTTACGCCAACTTAATCTAATTATCAAAACATTTTTTAAACGCTGTTTCCGGAATTGAGTTCAGTTCTCGCCGCGAATTTTTGTTTACACACTCTAAAAGTGCTAGATGTTCGGCTTGCACATATTCTTGTTTCAATTTTTCTATCAATATGTTATAGAGTTGAGATTTTTGCGCGTTGCTCCTTAATGTTCTCATTGTTAAAGTGTTTATTTTGCGAAGACGTCACTTGCTGGTCTTTTTAACGCTTTCTAACTCTTTTTTTAATATTCTAATTTGGTTTTTATAATCTGCTACAATTTTCTGGAAATTAGACATCAGTTCAGAGATATCAGAATCACGTATTTGTTTCAACTGTGGTCATCGGTTTGGGGCGTTTAATTGGTGGTTCATAATTCCTTCTGAATCCGATAGTGGTTTCTGAAACACAAAAATATTATTGTAAATAAGCTATCATTATTATTTAGGATACACGCTACCAAAATGTTAATTAAAAATCTGAATATTTATTGGTAGGATCGAAAAAATATATGACAAAGCAAGACTAATATAATGTTTGGAATAAAAAATGAGCAATTTCATGTTCTGTAAATGTAATGTGGATATAGCATTTGCTTTCAGCCGCCGAAATTAAATGTTTTCATGTGATTCAAATGACTGTAGTCTAAAATGTTTCGAACAAATGTGACTGTGCGCTTTCCGTGTCCAATTGATATTTGATGTACGGTTTTAATAGTTTCATCTTTGGGAAATCTAAAGCAAAAAGTAAAAACCAAAAATGATATCGATAACAAAAAACACATCACTATCATATACAAAACAGAAGGCGTGAAAATATGACAATTTAAACCAAAACTCATGGAGAAATCTATTTGAAATAATGATTTTCCACAATTTTCTAAAAATACCGTTGTTATATTGTCAAAAATATGAGAATTTTGAAACAAAACTCAACGATGAAATGATAACACTTCATCCGTATTTTCTTTCCGTGATATATTAGACTTGCAGTCTGGAACAACACAAGCCATCCTGGACGCGGACTCCAAAATGTCTAAAGCGTCTGTATGCACACTTTCCTGTTGTTTTATCACCAAATTCCTTGTAAAATAATATAATTTCACGCTAGCCGCTAACAAAGCTGTTCGGCAACTATAATACGACCGCATTGAATTTGGTCATACTTCAGAAACATCTTTCATCAAACACGTATTTTTAATTTGGTAGTATTAAATTACAACCAAATTACAACCATTTGACATTTGTACTTTGAGAGTTTGTAACAATGACGAGAAAATAAAACCTTACAATTGTTGTCTATTTCGCTCTTACCCATGTATGTTAGATTACTTTAAGTGAATACGAGAGCTGTTATACAGTTTTTATTTTAGCACGGCTTCTATAGCTTTAATTATTGTTCTGAGGTGCGTATCTAACGGGCACAAAAGGCGGAATTAGGAGCATTTATAATAGACCTTATAAACTCCTCGCTGTGCATACGTCCATCTCGTCAGTGGGGATTCAGTTCACGACTGGGACGAGCTATTCGGAAAGGAAGATACGAATGTTCATCGATTGACTGCATCGCTTGTCTACGCGAATATGTTTATAGTGGGAATGGTGGTCAAGTATTACAAGATATTCTCACCGAAGATCTTAAAATTAGTGAGTCCGCCGAACATAATTGTAGAATGGTCGGCTTTAATCGGTGGAAAGAGCAGGCATACGAAACTGACTGTACCGAAGGGGGAGTTCCAATATTTGACGGAGAAGGCAAGTCATTTGAAGAAGGGCACGCCGGAATGGTGGATACAGCTGTTCAAGCCGGCGACGCTGAAGTGAACGTCGCTTATGGGAGTGGACTTCAGGTACGACGCGAAGAAGGGAAGAATCATGATGGAAGGAAAGGCCCAAAACATTATGACGCCGTAAAGGATAGCGAATATCTGTGTGGAGATAGATACTTTTATTCCGGTTGTACACACATTATACATTGCCATTATATAATCAAAGAAAATAACAAAATAAAATAAATAATTTCATTACACAACCAGCTTTGGCAGTTACCTGTGCGCAGCAGCAGGAATAGAGTGAAGGTTCGATGCAAAAAAACTCACCCGGGAATAGGTAAAGCACCGATTTTCGGCCATCACCCTGGCTGATGATTGATGGAGACACAGATTTTGTTGTATATCTAAGTCAAAACGGTGCTTTCACAGAAGCCGAAGCTCTGGCATGCTTTAGTAAAAGAGATGAAGGAATTAAGATTATTTGCACAAAACAGTACAGCAAAAAGATCCGGACATATGTCCAATTGTCCACATCGCAAGAAATTTGGTATTTCAGGAATCGATAAAACAAAGATTCGAACATGCCAAGGACAAGTTTGCGAGGTTATTCAATCGCGACAATGAAGAAGATTTGTTAAAATTTAAGCAAATACTGTTGAAAAATAAAATTCATTTGATTTCATTTTTTAAAAATACATATAACCACTTTATGAGAAGGTCCGGTAAGAAAAATGACTTGTTTTTCTTCGGACCCCCCTCGACCGGCAAGACGATGATTCTATATTATATATATCTGATGGTTCTATATTGTTTTCATACGAACGCGTGTCTGATGAACGAATATACATAGTACGACATATAAATAGTATAATCAAAGAACAATCAAATGTATAAGGTGATGGATAATAAATGGTGTTTAAATATTTTTGTCGTATCATTTGTTGCTTATAGATTTTTTTTTTAGGTTAAGTTGTAGGAGAAGGAAAGAAAAGAGGTAGGTCATGTGAGGTCAATCAAATCATTTTTTTAAAATGCAACATAGCTATAATTTCCAATTGATCTATTTATCTTTTTCTATTGGTAGACTAGAGAATAGAGTAATTTATTTGCGAAATACTGAGTACATAAGTTTACAAATAATAATTTGGCAGGTCTACAGTATTTGTCTTTTTAATGTAGGCATGCAAATATTTAGGTAGAGTGATGAAAGATTATAGGCACTCAATGACAACAAATACATTGACTAAATTACGAAATTGGGTATGTCACAATAAATGTCAATAATAACTTCGATCGATTAATTAGATCCGTTAGGTTGTCGAAGCTCAAATAGTAAAAATAATAGAAAAGTAGATTAGTATAAAAATATCACTTAAAATATCTTTTTGTGGCCCAGATATACAATCAAAAAGAAAATTAAATCAAACAACAACTATTAGATTAAATGATAATAAGAAAAATAAAATTATCAATACAATGTCAAGAAATTTTATAGTCCAAGTACTCTTTAATCGAGTAAAAACCCTGTTCTGCCAGCCAAGAAAGAAGAGATTTCCTAAAAATATTTTTCTCCATGGGTAGGTCTCTCAAGTTCGGTGGTAACTTTTTATATATGCCATGCAGTAAACTTTATTTCTAAAAAGTGATAAATTGCTTTTTGGCAATCATGAATCGTTCTGTCTACATTTACGTGCGTTAGCATTTCTTTGATAGTGGGTGACAAAATATTCTGGGTATAGTTTTAGAAAAAGATATAATTCGGCTGTATACATACAGGGTAATGTTAATATTTTATATTTTCTGAACCACGGTTGACAAGATTCCCGACTTTGTATACCAGATAGTTCTCTTATATATCGTTTTTGAGCTTTAAATGCCCTTTGAAAATCTACACTCTTTCCCCAGATTATTAAGCCATAGCGAAGTACGGAGGAAACATATCCAGGCTATGCTTGCAATGCACTTTTTATTGATGCAACTCTTTTGATTCTATTCAAGGCGAAAACAAATTTATTAATTTTTGTACATATATCATCAATTTGGGTTTTGTAAGTAAAGTTTTTGTCAATAATAATACCTAAGAATTGTGTAGAGTTTACTATTTCAACATTTTCATTTTCATGCTTTATGTCGAGATTTAGTTTTATAGCCTTATGAGTACGAAATTGTATAGTGCCTTAGTTTTATTAATATTTATTTGTAAAGTATTTTTATTCATCCAATTGTGAATGTCATTAATAGTATTATTTATATCAATTTCTACCTTGTCTATATTTTGGTTTTTGAATAACAAGGTACAGTCATCAGCGAACAATAAACAATTTTTTTACATTGTTAATGTATATATATTATTAATGTATATTAGGAATAGCAGCGGACCTAATATGCTCCCCTGTGGAACGCCCATTGTTATATGGCTAAATTCCGGTCTAGCCCTGATTTCTATATTGTTTTCTATTCTTGCTATCTCTGTACATCGTTGACGGTTCTGAAGATAGCTGGAAAGCCAACTATTCGCTATTCCTCTCAGGCCATAATCAAGTTTTTTTTTAACAAAATATTATGATTTACACAGTCAAATGCCTTTGACATATCTAAAAAAGAGCCAGATAAGGTATTCCATCATTTATAGCTTCAGATATTTTTTAATAAGAGTAAAACATGCTAGTGTAGTACACGGATTGATATACAGTTGCGTGGTGACCATAAATGATATATTCAACAATTTGTTTTTTCTGTATTTATTTTATTTTTACCATAAATTAGGGGTCGGAGATTTTTTTTATAGGCGTTTTTTAAAAGTTTCACCTTAAGTTCTAGCTGCACCTGCTGTCGGTAGGTACCAATCTCACGCTTATGACCCATTTTTATTCATTAGGATGATCGCAGCTGTGAGGACTTTGATAGATGACGATGATCCTGTTACAGCACATTTTGTATTAGGGGTGCAACAATACACCGATACCATACGAATACCGATATTTTTGTAAAAATATTTGCAAATTGCAAGAGACGAGCTGTTGAAAATAATTTAACTCGGATTCTTCTGAACTCATTTGAAAGCTGTAAGTATTTTCTTTATTGTGATCAAACACATTTTTAGGCCAAAAAATATTCATAGATCTTCATCTCTTGACACGTTCGGTGATCTTAAATAATTCTCAACTTTTTTCCTGTTTATTTGAAGAGAAAATAAAGAAATGTGTTCAAATTAGAATGATGTACCAATCTGAATATCTGCATAATATATCGCCCTTACCGATATAGTGCTGTACCACCCATACGTTTGAACGACCTACACCATGTATCTTATACAATATGTAAGTGGCAATTTAAAAGATAAAGCCTCTAGGGAGCGAAGGCAATTATCTTTTAAATGTCGATGTCGATAAGGCTGGCTATGTTGGCCCGCACGTTTTATCGTTTTTCAAACGCGGGCAATATAACGCACACTGTACGTCATTCTACGCGAGCAGCCTGTGGATAAAATATACCCAAAAGTCCAACGTCAATCGTAATCAATATAAAGATGCGTTCAGGTATCTCTTGCGGCTGCGTTTTTGTAATGCAACGGGGCTGTTTGCGGATGCGCAGGTCGACAGTCGACGGTTTTATGGTGCATTGTATGTGTCACACCCGTAATGGTGTTTTGAAATGTATTGCTGATAGTTGGAACTGTCTACTTAATTTTTTCTATTTATTTTTGTCGACAAATGATAATATTTACAAAGAACTACAATTTACAGATCTATTATATTATATTATATTTTACTGTCTGACATAAACGACGAAAGTTTAAATTGGCAGTATTCTGCCTGTATTTGTATCTGCCAGGCCTCCAACCTTTGATTGGCACAGATGGACCTCGGATGTCAATAGAATTTTAGCATCGAGTTGCTCAATTACTTGCTTTCTTCTAATATATTAAGTACTAACAAAGAATAAAAGCTTTCGTGTATGAACTTTAAATAAATAACGTTGTCAGATTCTTAAAAAATATTTATATAGGCAAAAACTCTGCCGATATTCGATAAATCGTATCGATATCAGCTACATCGCTGTTTCATGCGAACTTTGCTCAATCATATTAATATACATCAACAATTAAGGAAAATAGGTGAAGAAATAAAATACATGATTACTTTTATTATTAATTTATTTATCAATATAATAATATGTATATAATGTATAACTTACAGCCATTATTAGCGTCTACAGCGATAGTGTCAAATGCATGCGCCATTTCATCTGCAAAACATTTACAAGTGCTCGAGAATAGAATGTCCCTGCATAATAAACAACAAGCTATTAGGGAAATATAAAATAGTATTTTCACCTATCCCATTTCGTTTTTAAATGATAGCAACACTCAAGAGTGAGTGAGTTTTTTACAAGTCATAAAAACCATAGTTTCACATTGAATAGTAGAACATCTTTGTTTTTATAAAAACAGGAAGAAAAAAAACATATGCGCATTAATTATTCGTTATTTAAAATGCAGGCCATACACAATTAAGTACCTATAAAGGTAAACCTGAGTATGTGAGAAAACTATACAATGAGCCCATTTATATAACCGGCAAACCCACCAAATGAATAAATCTCAGCGTATGCATATAGATCAATCAAATATACATATATAGGTAAATATATTTACGACAGCAAGGAATGGCGTAAGTTTCCAACTGTCAAAATTAAGTTTCAATTTGCCAGACTGAAATAAAATTTCACCCCCAAAACTTCCATCACATGTTTGTAGACTGCGTACACTACCGCCGCGGACGCTTGCAAGCGCTCTTAAAAAAACACCTTAATTTTACATTTCTCAAGGATATACCTATATCATATGTGACTACAGCTAAGAAACATTCTACGCATCTCTATATTACAACAACCAATTTTTTAATCGTTTTTTTTTAATTAAATTTCCTCCAACTGAATGGGAACAAAACAAAATGTTAATGGAAAAAAAAGAAAAAATCTTTAAAACCGATCGCTGTATACTTATCTAGTCGACAAAAGACTTCAATATTTTTTACACCACTTAATTCGCTAAGCCAAGACTTTTTTTTTGTATATTTTTCATTTATACAATACCCTATTATTTAATTTAAAAAAAAAAACTTTGTGTTAACATCAGCACATGTCTTCCCCTTTGGCGTACTTACGAAAGAAAAAAAATTGCAACAATTGACATAGTAACTTAAAAAAAACTTAACAAATAGTTTAACGAATCATAAGAAGTCTAAACGGGGGCTCATTTACAAACGTAATCCTCAAATAGCTGCATTCGCAAAATAAGAATTAACCTTAAAAATATATTACGAAAAATGAATTAAAAAATTTCTAATTATTATTGATTTATTTATATTGAAATGAGTCAGGAAAAAAAGGAACATTGTTATGGTATTTTAGTCCTTATTATGTAAGTATTAAGTTTGTAAACGCGACCCCGTGCCGTCGATCGCTTCTTTACCATTTGAACGACATTGGTTAACTCAAAACCTATTTTATAAGGACGGTTAAATATTTTGACTAATACATCCGTTCAATATTTCAGTATTGGAGTTATTAAAGAAAAAAATACGGATACTTAAATTCTATCTAAAGGAAAAGATTTTAAGTACCTAAGATTTCATCTGTTTTTTTTATCGTATTTTTATATGTTATAAGACCGTATTGGTACGGAAATACGGAACGGACATTAGGTAACTGACTATATTTCCATCACATGATTGACTTAATCAAAAGCTATGCAATCAAGGAAAATTCGTTTAACATTAATTAGGTGTATTATAAAAATATACATCCAAATTTCGAGTTGTAGCGAGTCTGGGTTGCCAGTTGATCGGCATTCGCCTGGACTGTTTCAAAGTTTAATTTCATAGTCCGGATTCCCGAGAAAAAAAATTAAATGAACTTACAAACGGCGTCTCATAAAATTCTTGACAAAATTGTTATTTGAAATCACTGTCTAATTACAAAATATATAGATATAGAAGTGTTTTTGATTTATTTTAAAGATCAAAATTAACGGATTTAATGAGATTGAGTAAAAATAATGTAAGGTAACCCGTATCATTTGCCAAAAAAATAGTTTTATTTGCCTTTATTTTAATTTTTTAATTTGACAGTAATCCCAATATTTAATTTTCCCCCAGATATTGTAAATTTTCGAGACTGGCAACCCTGTAAAGAGTTCTTATATAAAAGAACATTTAAATTTAGCACAACGAATTGGAATACTGGTAGATTTAACCATAATTAGCGACAAAAAGAAATATAAAGAAAGTTGAAGAAGTCAACCTGAGTCGTTGGTTATTGCGACACAGAAATCGTAGGAATATTCTTTGTAACATTACAAACTAAACCACACCTTATGGCTAATAAGTTTAAGATCTATACCTTAAAACTAACAGCTATAAGGTTTAATTCAATTTAATATATTAAAAAAATAACGCAACATACTCTTTTCAGTTTCTGAGTTCAGTCATTTGAAATACTTTTTCTCGAATACGTGAAAAATTAAGAAAAAAAAATAGTTTTGTTAAAAACCGGATTTATACTAGGTAAGTATGGACATTGCCGATGTTTGGATAGTGTAACAGTGATAAAAATATTTTTTAAATAAATACTGCTTTAGAAGATATAGTGATTTTAGTTAAACTTTTAAGAGTATGTTGACATATATCTTTTTATTATCACTCTGTAAGCTCGTATATATAGAAGTCTTGAAAAAATTTGCTCCAAATTGATACATTTTTACAACCAAGAAATAATCATTTAAAAAAAAAATCAGAAAAAGATGAAGTTCGTCACTGTGACATTAACGATTTCTGTGCCAGAGAATTAAATAAAGCACCTAAATATTAAAAATATAGGAACTATTTTACATAGAAGCGATCTAAGCATTGAGACTTAGTTAATTTTAATATTAATCTAAGAGTTATCAAATACAAGTGAACAACGCGACGGCGGGTGATTTGATTACAAACACAAAAAAGAACTTGTATACTAAGATTTATTTAATGATAAAAGATGTAATCAGTTATTTTTTTTAACATAGGTAGCAGGTGAGCCAGTCATTCGGTTTTTTTATTATTGAATACCCCCGTCGCGAACCACCATAGTAAAATTAAAAGCACGCTTACTTACTAACAAAGTATCATCGCACACCTTACAAATCGTTTATTTATTATCAAGTAACAATTATTATAATATAAAGCTTTTAAATAAAAAAAAATTGATCGCATATTATCCAAATCAAATTCGCAAATTGAAATTTTGTTCAACTTAATACTTTTTCTTAAAAAAGCATAAGTCTTACTGTATTTATATGAAAAATCATGTTAAAGTACTAATATTTTAGGATAATTTCGATGTTACCTTACTATGCGAACGTCCAAGGACTGTCGAATTAAGATGGAATACCATTCGATCATGTGTTGTTAAATTTATCGATTCGACTTGGATAATTTACAAACCATGTCACAATACACGCCCGTACGATAATAGTCGTTAAACATTGAGCAAGTTAGTATTTTCGAATATACCTTCACCGTCTTAATCGATTTAGAATTACACTCATTACATCGATCATACAAAAAAGAAAAGAATGTATGAATCATGCGGAGATTATAAACAAAAACACAAACACACACACACACAAGGAAGAATAATTGTTACATCGAAATCAACTGATGATACAAGAAATTTTCTGATAAATAAAAATATCATCAATGTAGAAAAGAAAACTAAATGACTCGTTATTAAATCTCAACTAAAACGTATTATTTAAGAAGTAATAGCTTATTGAGACCGTTGAAACATATTAATTAAAATATTACATAACAAAGTGTATCATAGTGAGTAAGTACAAACCATAATAATTTCCATTAATCTGATAGAAGGCTTTGGGCAAATCAATATATTGCAATTTATAAAGCTACAAAAAATCTATTAAATCTCCGCGAAAATCATACATTCGAGAACAGACGGTAAAGAGTGATTATATAAAAAAAAATGTGTGCTCGATTGTGTGAAATATTTCAGTGGCAGTGAGGCGAACCCCAAAAGGTGATATACGAAACTAAATTATCACTTAGCGTCAGTGAAATAATTATTTTACAATAATATTATTTTAAACTTTCAGGGTCCGCAAAAAAAAAGAAACGAAAAACATATAGTGCATACACAGTCCGAAATTACAAGATTTATTATACAACTCATTTTTAATTTTTACATTTTTTTTTAAATTTAATCATGCATGTAGCCAGTCTTTCTGACATTTTTATACATTTTTGAACTAAGTAGTCCTAATATCAAATTCAACTATCAGGAAAAAATATCAATAACTGTACATTCTACAATTTTGCTTCCTAAAGTACATTTATTATAAAGGTCGGAACACAATGAGCGCACGATACAATTTTAAATACATATTTTATCGAAAAAGCGTTTATATGTATAATTTTTATTATTTACAAGCATAATCTAATGCCAATTTATAATAGTAGTAAGAAAAAAAGGAGGAAAGAAAGTTTTGAAATTTAATTGATGATTTTTTTATAATGCACCATACGCCCAATGTGAAACCGCACTTAGTTTAGAGATCTGAAAACTGAATTTCAAAAAGGGGCGTTGTTAAACTCGTTAAGCACCACATATAGCGAACGCAAGCGAACAAAATCTAAAAAAAAAAACTTAAAATTATTTCAACTTTTTTCGAATAAGACAAAAAAAATCACTAATCTTGACTTGCACATAGGTCATTTTATATGATACAATGTCAAATATATATAGATGTATAAATATATATATATATATAAAGGTTCGTTATGGTTTACTTACACTAGGAGCTTATAAGTCATTATGTTAATCCATGGTGATATAACCGCAACTTTTTTATTGTCGATGCGTTCAAGCTGTAACAAAGAGAAATAAAAATTAAGTTACTAAAGCTAAGCTACTAAAATACCATATATGGTTGGAGCATCGACTATTAAATGACTTAGAGAGATTGGTGAAGAAATTGATCAATGGTCAAATATCTGATAAAATATGCTGCGTGCTGTTTGGAAGAGTGGCTTTGAAAGCACCAGAGGCGGGGAAACCTAGCACTTTATACTATACCTACGAGAAAAACAAAAGGAATAGTTTCTTTTAAGTTTATAAGCAAAATTAATGCGATTTTTTTTACTTTTATTATACTTTAATGATAAAACATATCTGATTTTTAAAGATATATATTTTTAAGGTTATTTAACAAATAAAAGTATATCGCATACTTTTATTTAAATGAGGTTAGTTTGAGCAAATCCTCATAATGTTACAAGTTGGAAAGATTTTTCCTAAACTTAAAGATCTTCATATATATGTTCTGTATATACTATTAAATTAAAATATGTCTAAAATTCTATATTTGTTTATTATATTACTTAAATCATATTTATTTACATAACAATAAGTGTTGCTTATAATTTTATAATTTAAATCAGATTTCTGTTATTATCTCTTTATTTGTTTATACTATGAATAACAGATCTGACCTAACAAATTTAAATCCAATAATTGGTATAATATTAATAAGTTGGCTGTTGTCATTCTTTTACAATAAAACTAAAAACTAATGCATAACATTCCTGCTTTTGGGGTGTCACTATTGGAAACAAATATAAAAAGAGGTCCCATAAAATTCTCATATATTTCTTCCCACTACTAAAAGTGTAATACGGGTTTGGAACATTGTGAACAAAGAACCAGGTTATTACAAAAAACATCACAATCATAGCTATACCACTAAGTCCTTGTCCGCGACAAAACTTGATGTAATGACAAAGATCTTTCCTCCTACTCCTGGGCCCATCAATTCAAAGATGAATTTTTTAAAGGTCCAGTAACACAAGCCATATTTGAAATTCTACTGGAAATCGCATTCTGTCTGGCTTTTAAGTGTCAGTGCTAGTGCTGTTCGAATACAGCTTGTGTGAACTGGCTCTAAGCATTCTAGCGAACATTGAATTTAGAAAACATCATTATTTGTATTGGGTAAAGTAGAAAAAGTAATATCTTACCCAGGCTTCGTTTATAATCAGCCTGCAAATCCAGAAACCGCAGCCCCAAAGCTGCTCCGAGCTGGGCTCGGGCTCTCACTCACACACACTGTAACACTACACTTAAAAACAGAAAACTTTACACTGTCCGTTCAGCGTCCATTAACTTTTTTTTAACTATTTGCTTTTTTTTAAATTGTATTTATTATTTTAGAAAAAATGCATTACTTTTGAGTTTTTGAGTTATAACACTAAATATTAAGTAGCACATGTCGCTGATGGTTTTATTGTGTTTTCGCTGCGACTTGAGTTTTCAGTTCGGTTGGTGGCACGGCTTCTGGCTTTGTTTTTGGTGAAGCTGTGAAATAAAAAAGTATGTATGAGTTATGAGTACCCATAAAAAAGTAGAAATATTTGTAGTAACGTATCAATTACAATATAATAATACAATTTATTTAAAGTTGTATTAAATAAAAAAAAAAATTAATTAAATTACGACTAACATAGAAATTAATTAAAATTGTCACTAACATCTATGGAATCTGTGTGAAAATAATCTTTTTTTATTATTTTTATTTATTAGTAATTTGTCTTCATGAGTAGTCTTCCCACTAAAGGGCTCGTTAAGAGTCCTCGAACTGCTAAACTCAAGACTCGCTAACCCTTTCGAATAAACATAGGGGTACAATATCAGGACTGCGTTTCAAAAACTGAATATTCATTGGAATGTTTAATATATGGAAACTTATAAGAGTTGATGAATTATATTCTGACTACCACTGTCAAATTATGAATTGCTAATGCCTAGAACGATTCGGGATAAGCAATCCCATTTTTAATAGTAAAACGGTGTCACAGTTTTGTGCTTAAATTGGGTGGGACGTATAATCCCCATCAGTCCTTAGTCGACTGGGACATATGCATACCAATCGGTTTGAAAGGGTTAAAGTTAGTCGTGAGAGCTGTTGCTACATGTATCTGTGCCTTATAATCTTAGCACACCACGTTTTTAAAACGCGCTATCGACGCACCTGCATAGTTTCAGTTATTAATTCCATTAAACGATATTGCATCGTGTCAGAAATTAAAAATCTTAATTAATCAAAATTAAAATAACCACATAAATTAATTGTAAAAGTATAATCAAAGAAAACATAAAATAACAAATTAAAATTAATACTTCCATCATCAATAAATGAATTCATTATAATTAACAAATATTTAATAAAAAAAAATATCTTCTATAATAAAAAAACTTTTCTTCGGTAAATAAGATCTCAATCTAGATAAAACATTAAAATTTGATTTATTTTTTAAATTAGTCGGCAAATACAGTCTCGTACTTTTGAATCGATACAAAAAAAAGGCTCTGGAACAAAAACGCCGCGTTTAAAAAGCGTAGTGTGTACAGGCCCTTAGGTAAGGGATGGGATACTCACGGCGTGGTCGGGCGGTGGCGACGACGCTCTGAGCGCCGCAGGAGCCCGCACGCCCGCGGTTCGGCTCCTTGTTGCCCACCGGCGGAGCCCTACTGCGGGCAAACGCAAACAATATGAATATGGGATAACATCACATACGAGGGGTGATCCAAAATTAATGATAATCGGTTATTTCCAGTGCACGGAAATATACATGATAGTTCTATTATGCATTCTACAGAGAGAGACACAGAGGGTGCAAGCCAATCCCAGGTGGTGTTTAGTCAGTACGAGTCTGACATAACTCTCAGGCCGGCCCGAAGTATCCATGGAGGATTCACCACCTCCCTCCCCCGTGTCCGGAAGGTGTATTTAGCATTAAAAAAAAATGGGAGCTACATTCGTTTGAATACGAGCTGTCGGAGAGAGAACATCAAAATGGACAAAAAAGAAATTAGAGCTCCTGTAAAGGAGTCGAAACATCAGGATTAAATATAAAATAAAACATGCGCAAAAATCCGTAAAAAAGTGTTTTATTCTAATGAGTAATAAATATATTTATCTAGACAGAACGAAAGCGGTTTTATTTTTTTAAATATGCAGCCATTTAATATTTAGAGAGACTTAGCAACCTCGTAGCCGACGGACTGGCATGTTCATTGGTTTAAAAATGTTACCAGACTTAATAATTAAATAAATAAATCAGTATATACTTAGTTACATAATGAGTGAGTGAATGAATCACGGGGATATGAATTTGTGTGACAAAGGGTACGGGGTCAATAGCTGCTTGACGCCACATGTTAAAATTTAAAATACTGTAACGCGATATTTATAAGTCAATAAAAAAACGAAAAATTTACGAATTCCATCTACATTTGTTAAAACTTTAGCACTTGGCCCGTACGATAGTATATTGTTAGGGTTTTATTTTATTTACGATTTTAGATAGATTATTTTTATTTTAGTGGCAACACTCGTTTCAATGATGTCACTAATCTATCAAGAGTGAGACCAGCCAGTCATGTCACTATTGCGGGAGCAAGCGTGAAGAACGGATGCCTCTTCCTAAGGTAGGCATTTAAGTTTCAAAGAAAATCTTAGATTTAGTTCATGGACTGTAGCTGATGAATATAGGGTCTAATACATTTGTAGTGTGAATGTGCAGTGTTTTATTACAATACGTTGATAATTAAGGTGAGGTGACTTACGGTTTATGCGTGGCCGGTTGAGTACGGTCGCTCTCCGAGACAGAGCGATGGCGGTCGTAGGGCCTGGCGTGGGGACCGCGACCCGGCGCGAGCGGGCCCTGCGCCGCCAACAGCTCGTTCAGCTGAGGCTGGATTTAACAAAAAAATTAAGAATATTAACAGCTACTTCAGCTGAGCCTAAATTTAACAAAAAATATTAACAGATGGTTCAACTGACGCTGGATTTAACAAAAATATTTAAAAATATTAACAGCTCGTTCAGATGCGGCTGGATTTATCAAAAAATTTAAGAATATTAACAGCTCATAGAGCTAAGCCTAGATTTAACAAAAATATTTAAAAATATTGACAGATCGTTCATTTGTGGCAGGATTTAAAGGAAATTTTAAGAATATTAACAGTTCATCAGCTGCGTATGGATTTAAC
This sequence comes from Calamotropha paludella, assembly GCA_927399485.1. Lineage (NCBI taxonomy): Eukaryota > Metazoa > Arthropoda > Insecta > Lepidoptera > Crambidae > Calamotropha > Calamotropha paludella. Next base: position 9,977,065 of record OV656829.1, on the reverse strand, counting down.
AAAAATATTTAAGAATATTAACAGCTTGTCAGCTGAGGCTGGATTTAACAAAAAAATTAAGAATATTAACATATTGTTCAGCTATGGCTTGATTTTTATAAATTTTTCCATTTTTCAATACTATTTAGATGATAAATATTTTATCCCAGGCCTGAGAATTTACTTGTGAGCCGATGTCGATTTTTTCTACTATTTTTATATTAAAATAATTTATCATCATGTTAAAGTATATTAAACCCATAAAAAACTGCAAGATTTTTGTGGCACTGTTTTATTTATAATTTTTGTATTTATTATGTAAGTAAATTAAAAAAAAACAATGAGTATATTACCTCCAAGACACGGAAGTCCTCGATGGTGTGGAACTTGGAGAGGTAGCCCTGCAGCTTGGGCTCCACCTGTAGGGCTGCTGCATGCTTGTAGTACTTGAGGAACGCCCAGAACTTCTCCAGTCCGTACAGTTGGCCTGTGGGAAATATATAGTTTTATTTTTGACGTGATAACGTCTTATAAATCGATTAACGCCGGCTGCACGCACGAAAAAGCATGACATTGTCACGTTCAGCCTGAGTCGAGCGTGCAAGCGAGAGCGCGGAACAAGCGATAGAGAGGCACGATCGGTCTAAGCGGTCGGGTGATGACGCATCTATCTCTCTTCCACTCCGTTGGCCGATGCGCCCGAGTAGAAAAGAGACAGAGGTAGCTCACAACCTACACGTAAACTGTTTTATTAACTGTTTATAAAGGAAAGTGAAATAACTCCTTCTTTATATAATAATTTAATTCATAAAAATATGCAATTTTTCATCAATGTTTTCTTATGACGCTATCACGTAAAATTATCGTTCGTTAACAGACAGAGAATCGTTTTTTATTATTCTATGTTTGTCTACCAACCTTTCTCGTAGTCCGCGATGGTCTCCTGCTGGAAGTGCTGGTACAGCTCTGGGCGGAACTTCCTCTCGAGCCCGTACGAGAAGAACCGGAACAAGCACTCCAACCCGTACCGGAAACCGGCTGCCGCGTCCTCGTTCGCTAGCGTCCTAAAAACAAGCAATTTCAGTTGTATAGTCACGAAAAATAAAATGTATACATCACTTATACTCTTCTTTATATCTCAAGCCTAATTAATTATCTAAACTCGGCGTCAAAAAAATCGCACCTTATAAAAATCTTATTCAAAAATTCCTAAACCTTATATAGAGGATAGTGTTAGGTATCATTAGAAAGGTAACAAAAAGGAGCATCAAACAACAATTAAGTGCAATCTTTTTTTTAATTAAAATTATACAAAAAGCATAAAAATTTGAAAAATAATAAAAAATCTTAATTAAGTCCTAATTAATAATCGATAATTTACAAAAAAAATGTACAAAAAGTGTCTTAAAATTAACTCAAAATCTAGTGTTACCCCCCCTTGCCCTGATGACGGCTTCCATACGGTCCCTCATAGACCTCACCAACTTCAGGAGCTCTTCTTGAGGGATAAGACCCCATTCTTCAATCACCGCGGTTTGGAGTTCCTCTAGAGTCGAAGGAGCCGGATCCCGAGATCGAACCTTACGTTTAAGATGGTCCCAGAGGTGCTCTATCGGATTCAGATCAGGACTTCTCGCTGGCCACTGCATCACAGGAATTTGGGACCTCCGCAGGAAGTCGTTCACGATGGCTGCAGTGTGTGCGCGAGCGTTGTCGTGCATTAATGTGAACCCCTCGCCAAAAGATTCGGCAAAAGGGACCACATGCACATCCAGGATCTCTGTGATATAGCGGCGCGCAGTCAGCGACCCTTGTCCGCGAGCACCTCCGGTCCGGGAGACGCAGACCAGGTCGGTTTTGCCGGCAGCCGACATACCGCCCCAGAACATGCAGGATCCGCCTCCATATTCCACCGTCTCCTGGATGCAGGCTTGAGCGAAACGTTCACCCTGCCTCCGGTATACTCTTCTTCGTCGGTCGTTGCAGAAAAGACACACTCGTGTCTCGTCTGAGAAGAGAACAGCTCCCCACTGCTCAATGGTCCAATCGACGTGGTCGCGAGCAAACTGCAAGCGGGCTCGTCGGTGCGCTGCAGTCAATTTTGGACCTGTAGCAGCTCTGCGGGCTGCTATGTTCTTCTCCTTCAGTCTTCTTCTAACCGTGGATACACTCACGGTGCGTCTGCGAACTGCCTGGAGCTCCTGTTGCAGCTGAACAGCGTTTGAGAAGCGATTTCTCAAAGAGTACGACACAACGAACCGGTCGTCTCTTTCCGAAGTGCAGCGACGTCTACCGGACCCATGTCGCCGGATATAGCCACCGGTCTCTAAAAAGCGCTGGTAGACTCTACGAACCGAAAAACGGCTCAGATTCAGTTGCCGGGCGACATCACACTGCCGCACCCCTGCTTGCAGTAGTGCAACCACTTGAGCGGCCTCATCAGCTGTAGTGTCCATTTTCCAGATGTTCTTTCTTCAGTAAAATCAGTGCGTGTGTCCCCTTCAACGGTTTAATAGCGAATGACCCACATTGAACCCGTGTTGACCTCTTTATACCCACAAAGTTAGCGCAACTCGCGACTCTCCCGAGCAGCAAAATTTCCTTAGAATTTTTGTGACCCTTTATTTGTTGCTTTAGGTTTTATTTGATAATGAAAAATAATGTTTTTTTATTAAGTTAATTAAGTAACCTTTTAAATAAAATTATAATTAATACGACTGCATGTGCATATCCAGAGTTAATGCCATTTGAACGTGATTTTCTTAGAGGTGCGATTTTTTTGACGCCGAGTGTATATTCTTATTATTACTTGAAATAATTTAGAGTATAATTAATTTATTTTATAGCGCTGTCTTTGTGATCAGCGCTGAATTTACACATTTGCCGCCGCAAAGCTATAAAATTTTTGCCGCCCCTACTGACCTCTAAAATCAGCGGCACCGTTCACAATAACGTAAATTCCCTTTTTTAGGGAATAATCTAGTTTCAAGATTATTTTTACAACCTTTTGGGTATATTTTTAAGCTAAGAAAAGCAAAGCTGTTTTTACTGCACTACCTATCCAGCCCCACCTCGTGTCCGCGGCCTTATTTTTTTTCTGTACCTATTTTTTTGGGCCAATTTTGCCGCCCCCTAATTTTGCCGCCCTAAGCTTTTTCAGCTTCTATGGTAAATCCGGCACTGTTTGTGATTACATATGCTATTTACACATATTTGTGGAGATGCTAACATGTTACAAACTAATGTCCTGTTTCCGATAACTGTGTTCATTATTGTAACTCTGTTGGGTGTAGAAATAAAAAAGCATGTATGCAATTCACACGCGGTAGAAGTGAAACCTTCAATAATAATACGTACACGTATACAAAATACCACGGTTGTTGTGATGCCTTCTCTCAAGCTTTGTACTACGCATGCGCACACAAACACGTATTAACACACTTACGTAATGCTTCCTATCTCATTTTCTCCTACGTTCAATCTTTTGAATTTATATGTCTGTCTCTTTTTACTGTCGCTTTTTCGTTTCATCGACTTACAAATCACAACGATGCTAAAGAAGTTTTCACTTCAATAAACATATAAGAACCATGTCACATTCTTTTACCAACTTTATTACTTCAGAATTGTGCCTTCATCAATATTATTTTTGATTAAAATTTGCGATATATCGAGCGATTTTCAAATATGTGAAACGCGACGCCATTAGTCAAAGCGAATATAACGTAACAGTCTATAATTACAAATATCAATGAGTGCACAGTATTGTTCAACCTAACGTCTCCACTTGTTTGTTGTCATAGACTATTACGTCACACTAAGCGCGCTAAAATAGCGGGCGTTTAAAGTGCCCGCTTCAGTTGGCTATTTCTTTATATTACTTTTTTGGTGAATATTTTTTTATCAATATACAATGTGTCCCATCACCAGTGTCGGAGCCTTTAATGTTGTGAAATATGGCATTTTTTTATCGACAAATTACCCCTCAAATTTTGTTTTTCTCTTACGGCCGCCATTTTGTTTTCTTGGTAACCAAGACCTGTGTTCTCATACTAATTCGACCACCACTACTCATGTAAACGTCCTATCAACATTAAAAAGGTGTCATTTGATAGCTGAACATGTATACAACAGTTACATCATGTTTCAATTGTCATGGAGTCAAAAAAGAATCTGAAATAGATTATTTTTTGTGTATTTTTTAATTATTGGCTTTTTGAGAAAAACAAAACTTGAGGGGCAATTTGTCGATAAAAAATGCCATATTTCACACCATTTAAGGCTCCGACACTGGTGACGGGACACATTGTATAGTAACTATTAAAAAATTTCTTTATTAACAGTGTTTTATGGTGATAATTACCTGAATTCGTTGTACATGTTTCTATTGAAGTGATCCCTTAGGAAGAATGACCAGAATCGGAAAAGTGTGTTCATCTCCTGCGATTGTCCAATACCCAGCTTCATGCGTTCTGTAACAAATGAACACAAATTTAAAATCATTATAATTCATACTGTAATAATGTAGTTAATTGATTTACACTTAAGACACCATAGTTGTCCGGTAGAGTGGAACAGCATTTACCATTCACTTACACTTCGAAGTGTCTTAAAGCTTCTCTAGCCGGTGTCATTGCTTGGGGTTCATATAGTTATGCACTCTAACAAAAAAGGTATATATTGAATATTTATTTAATAACTAGCTTTTATCCGCGGCTTCACCCGCATATTTTTTTTTTTTTCAATAAAAAGTATCCTATGTTACTTCTAATACCTCCAAGAATATATGTACGAAGTTTCATGATGATCGGTTTAGAAGTTTTTGCGTGAAAGGATAACAAACAAACTTACATTCACATTAATAATATTAGTAGGGATAGTATTTGACTACAATGAAAATATAAATCAAACAGTTGTTAATTTAACCGTAAACGTTTTGATAAATATTATTTAAAATATATTTGATTTATGTGATTGAAAACACTCGGGGTTGGCTGAATCCGGAGTGGCGTCACTTGCTTGTTTACAGTAAATGTTAGTTTAAGTTTCTGTACGACTTGTTAACAAAGGTGAGGTTAAAACATCAAGTAACTTGCATAAAGGTTCCTTACTTGAAGCCCAGCTTAGTGATAAATGCGTTATTTCTCTCTCTATCGGGGAAAAATATCATTCAATCAAAAAGAACCATTACCATTACATTAGTTTCGGCTCCTCAACATGTTATAAAATATGGTCAATGTCCGGCCGATTCCTTTTCTTATCATGACCTTGTATTTTTATCTTACAAAATTCGTCCTCCTAAAGCTAAACCAAAAGTCATTCTTCAGCGCAGCTTTGGTAGCATAAATCAGGAAGCCTTTATCACTGATGCTCAGAGCATTGATTGGTCGTTGGTGATAAACGCTGAAACTGTCAATGAACAGGTTGCTGCTTTCAATACTCTCATAACTAAACTTTATGACAAGCATGCACCTTATAGATCCATAAAGTTGAAGCATCTCCCGGCTCCCTGGATTACAAATGATATCAGGGCATTAATGCATAAAAAAGCTGTTGCAAAAAATAAATATAAACGTTGTCCAAACGATATTAATAAAAATAAGTATACCAAGGCTCGTAATCGCTGCAACACGGTGTGTAGGGATGCCTTACGCCGCCACATTCATGTTTCTGTCGCAGACAAAGACCCGACAAAGGTCTGGAGTTTCCTTAGGTCAATTGGAATTGGAAAATCACATCTGCACTCTATTCCTAAAAACCTTAACATCGATTCACTTAATACACATTTCTGTGCCTCTTCCAGCCTCACTGATTCGGATAAGAATCTTACTTTGAATTATCTTTCTTCTTTACCAATTCCAGACTATTCTCCTTTTCTTTTTACTCAGTTTTCGGAATGTGATGTTAAGAGGAGCATGCTATCAATCTCTTCCAACGCGGTCGGTGACGATGGCATTAGTCGCAACATGTTGATTCCTATCCTTGATATCATCCTTCCTATTCTGACCTTTATTTTTAATAGCTCTGTATCACAAGCTGTCTTCCCAGAAGGTTGGAAGTACGCTCAGGTGATTCCACTGCCTAAAAAACCCACTCCTCAGTTATTCTCTGATTTTCGACCCATTTCTATCCTTCCCTTTCTATCCAAAGTTTTTGAACGTCTTGTCCTCAATCAATTGAATTGTTTCCTAGCCCGTCATTCTCTTTTCAATCCTTTTCAATCCGGCTTCCGTTCAGGACACAGCACTACGACTACTTTGCTTAAAATTACAGACGACATTCGTTCTGGAATGGAAGCTGGTCATGTCACGGTTTTAACACTATTGGACTTTAGTAATGCTTTTAATACTGTCAATTTTGATATTCTTTTGGCATTACTGCGCTCTCTTAACATATCTCCATCGGCAACTGAATGGTTCCACAGTTATCTTAGCGGACGCAAGCAGCGGGTTCGTCTGGAGGAGAGTATCTCTTCCTGGAGTCCCACGACTGCTGGTGTTCCGCAGGGCGGTGTCCTTTCTCCACTTCTCTTTGCTATTTTTATCAACTCTATCTCAAATAATTTATCTTCTTCCTATCACCTGTATGCAGACGACCTTCAAATTTACTGTCAGGCTCCTGTCACTGAATTGCATAATGCAGTCCGTGCTATAAACAATGATCTCTGTCGAATTGCAGAGTGGAGCAAATCCTATGGCCTCGATGTTAATCCCAACAAAAGTACCGCAATTATCGTGGGAAGTTCCAGGATGATTGCTAGAGTGGACTGGCAATTGCTGCCAAATATAAACTTTGCTGGCACCGATATTCCTTTTAGCTCGTCAGTGAAAAACTTGGGATTAATTTTTGATAATAATTTGAGTTGGCGACCTCAGTTAGAGGCCGTCAGTCGTAAATTATATGCTTCAGCAGCTGCGCTGAGAAGACTGCGTAATTTTTTACCCACTTCCACCAAAATTGCACTAACGCAATCTCTGTTGCTCCCTATTCTAGACTATGCCGACGTCTGCTATCTTGACATCACGGAGGAACAGCTTAATAAGCTTGAGCGTCTTCAAAATTTTTGTGTTCGATTCATATTTGGCCTACGCAAATATGATCACATATCTCAGTTTCGTTCTCAGCTCAAATGGCTTCCCATTCGTCTTCGCCGGAATACTCACATACTTACTCTGCTCTACAACATACTATTTAATCCTTCAGCCCCTCACTATCTTAAAGAACGTTTTAAGTTTCTTCATACATCAAACACGTTTTCCTTGAGGTCATCAGATAATCTTGGCCTTTATATTCCCGCACATAGTTCCACGTTCTATGACTCTTCCTTTACTGTTCAAGCAGCTCGTCTTTGGAACTCCCTCCCGGTTTCTATAAGGCGTGCACAATCCATTGGCGTCTTTAAGAATCTCGTAAGGGAATATTTTCTGTCAATTTAGGCGAGCAACGTATGGATGATGTATCCTACTAACTAGACGTTATGTATGTGTATTATATACGTATGTATGTATTTTTAATTTAGGTATATGTGTTTGTATGCTATGTATTTATGTGTATGTGTGTATATGTATGTATGTATACGTATGTATGTATATGTGAATATATATTTATCGTTTACACCGCCGCCTCTTACGCTTCCTTCCAGTCCTATCCATCCAAAGGTTGTCTGGAAGAGATCGCTCTGAGCGATAAGACCGCCCATTGTAACACTATTTTAAGTTTTCTCTTGTTATCTTATTATTTCAATGTGGTGTTATCAATAAAGTGTTTTGTATTGTATTGTATTGTATTACCAAAGCCGTAATAAGGATTAAATCAGACTGCGCGCTATAGAGCATTACATAATGCTCGTGGAATTTAGGTATCGTTGTCGCGCGCATGATATAATGCTCTCGGGTTTTAAGGGGTTAATTTTAACTTTCGATAGTAATTTTTATAGAATTTTTCAAAATATTAATCAAATGGCAGTTGTATTATGCTACAAATTGATTGAGATATTCATTGATTGAGACCTGTCCAACACCCTATTTACATAAGCTAATTAGAAATATCAAGGTTAATGTGCTATTGATTATATATGTCACCGTAAATTTGTAAATACCGTTAGTTTATAATCTATCTCGCGAGATTGTAAACTATCGAAAGATTGTGAACCGTAACATACTGCATACAGTTTAACGCATTATTTTTCGATAGATTATTAAACATCTAACCTAACCTAGATTATAAAACATCTAATCTACCGAAAAATATGCGTTAAACTGTAAGCAGTATGTTAAGGTTCACAATCTTTCGATAGTTTACAATCTCACGAGATAGATTATAATGTAACGATGTATACAATTTGACGGTGACATATATATATATTTAGTATTATATTAAAAAAAATGAAGTTTGATGTCGCAACACTATAAGCATTCGGCTTCCAGATTCCATCGTATTGATTAACCAAAATTTAACCAAAAATTTACTATATCAAACATATCCCCGCTTTAGCGAAGACTGATGATGATACATTCAGTGAATAATCTTGCGAGCGTGATTCAGGATATCCTTGTACTGGGGCATCGTCATCGTGTTTAGCATTTTTCTTCATTATTATTATTATTAAGCCACTATAGTCGTAACAGAATTATTGGTAAAATACACTTACCTTTTAGGCACCTAGAGTGATATTTATGATAGGCCTGCTGTGTGAAGTGGTTTTCCCGTAACAAATGGTGGCTGGGATGGTGGAAAGCTGGCAACGCTTGAGGCACCGATCCACAAGACGAGCCCAAAGTCGGCGATGTACCAAGGGAGGACCTGTGTGATGAAAGAAATATATAAAATAAGACAAAAAAATACAGATTCAGTCGCATCGCTAGAACCATATCTTGAAGCGGAGCGTAATACTTTAAAAAATATAAAAAAAATCAATAATGTTTAGTAAATTTTAAAATTCTATACGAATGAAAACTTTCAAAAAGCGCATGATTCTTGTTTCAATAGGAAATCCCATAAAGCTCATGTTTTTTGATCATAATTTTTTTATTTTCGCGAATTTCAAAATTCAGATTCCGTCACGGTCGAGTCCCAAACCTGTTGGTTGGATTCATTACAAAAATACGAAAATCGGCTAAAAACTCATAGAGTTATTGCGTCACATAAATTTCATATTTGAATCACATTCATTGTCCTGAACCAAAGAAGCCAAAGCACTTGTGTTATGGAATTCAGTAACAACGACGGTACCACAACACCCAGATGCGAGACAATATAGAAAAGTTCGTTTTCTACATTAAGCCGGCCGGGGATCAAATCCGGGACCTCGGAGTGACATTTTTATGTAAACCGGTATGCGAACCACTCGACCACGGTGGTTTCAAGAATATAATAATCATATTCCTTATATACACATCAATTACCCTAGCATAAAAAAGCACTATAAAGCTTGAGTTATCGATACAAGGGTAACAGATAGACATCCGTTCGACATTTATCATATATATAAATACCCATGGCTCGACTACGAATGCACATATTCATCACACAAACATCTGCAATTTCCGGGATTCTAACCCAGATCCGTCGGTACGAAAGGCAGGATCGCTATCGCTGCATCATATGGTTGCTTCGTGGTCGTCACCGTTGCACCAAATATTATTGATACTAATATCATATAATCTTCGGCATCACTAAATCTTTGAAATATCATCTATCATTGATAGATTCCACCAAATGTTCAAATAAAATCATTCATCAATTATTTGAGGTCTTCCAACTTTAACCATTAAGTGCATTTTTTTTTGCTGTTGATCTGAACTGATTTTAGAGATATTTTGTATTAACTGTTTATATATATAACATAAATAAACATTGATTGTTGTTCTGATTATAAAAATATTTAATTTAAGTTTTATTCGACTGTTTAATTATAGTAGTTTATGATACTGTTGCATAATAAGAGTTCTTATAACATGAGTTTGTTTTAAGAAAACGAGCCGTAGGTAGCCGTAGTTCTTTTATAGTATCACACGAGTGTTATAAGACCAGGTTATGTACAGTGTCATACACTACTTTATCTACTCTCATACTATAATACGTAAAACAATATTGCAAATAAAACGCTGAATATAACAAAAAAAATATTTAAATGTCAAATGTTGGCGCCAAGGTGCAAACATCGATTGCGCATGCGTGTTGCGTCGTCGCGGACTCGTTCATTGAAACCTTTTCAAAGTAGAGGTTCAACCTCCTTGGTCCAGCTGGAGGTTGTATAGGTGTATCGTTATGATTAAAAAGTTATATTATTTTACAGGTGTCCATACAAGACCTGTATTATCGTTATTAAACTTTTATTTATTATTTTTGGCCTGTACGTAATGTTTGTCATAAGCATTTTGTTTTCAGTTTAAGAATCTTTGTATTATAGTACCAAAGTAGGTAAAATAATATAGATCATTGTGGTGTACAATAGTTAAGTTATAGGTTCCAAGGTAAGCTCTATTTTAGTTTTAGCTTGTGTTTTTTTTTCAAAGCTTGTGAATTGTTAGTGTCTAAGTAAATAAATAAATCCCAAAAAAAAACAAATTATGAAATTACTTTAACTAAAATTGAATAATGAGACTTACCCGGTGCTATGAGTCCTGGGACGATGTTCACGGGAGTCCATGATCCATCCGACATGGTGTTCCACGGGTGGGTTCAGGCTGTACCTCGTTTTGTGCTTACGACTAACGCTGTAAATTAAAACATTTATTATATTCTTTATTGCACATAAACTTACAAATAACTGCATATCGTTTGTAAAGGTGGACTTATCTCTATAAAAGATCTCTTCCGTTCAACCCAGATTAACCCCTTGAAGCCCAGCTTTGTGTTAAATGCGTTATTTCTCTCTCTATCGGGGAAAAAATTTAATTCAATCAAAAAGAACCATTACCAAAGCCGTAATAAGGATTAAATCAGACTGCGCGCTATAGAGCATTATATAATGCTCGCGGATTTTAAGGGGTTAAGTATGTTTGATCATATAAGTTGGTGACACAAAGTGAAAACAAGCAGTCAAGTAAAATAAATATTGTAATATTTTAACTGCTTTTGTGTAGGTATATGTGTGTATCTATGTATGTTTGTGAGCATGTGTGTTCCGGCCCAAAATCATCACAATCCAACTTTAGCAAATTGATTAATACTCAACATTGTTATTGTCTGCTAGTAGGACATTTCAACGCAATTTGTATTGTAATAGCGGCCCGTCCCGGCTTCGCACGGGTAGACAAAATTCTTTAAATTTTTTCTATTATTAAATATTTTTCCGTTAGCGCCATCTAGCGTCCGGTAGACGAACTACTTGCGGTTAACGCGTTGCTATGGTAACGCGTACACAATGGAAAAAAGAGCGGACAGACAAACAACAAATACATATATACTCTAACACAAATTTGCTGTTCGTGTATTTTTCTGTTCGCTCTTTTTCCTGCTCTTTTAACGTTAACCATAGCAACGCGTTACCGGGTCAGCTCGTTTGTGATCTAAGATTATAGATTGGCCCTCACCCCACGTTCCTTTCAAATGCAGCAAGACGCACATAATTTTTTTTTATTTTTGTAATTTTAATTATTATACGACAGTTCTAATAATTTTTGAGTTTTAATAAGCTCCTGTATGTCAAGCGAAAACAATGTGTATTTGTATATGTGTTTGTATGTATGTATGTATGGTATCAACTCACATGACATCAGTGGCGTGCGGATCTTTGTTGGCCGCATAGAATCGCGCAGTACGACGAGGTCGTTTCGATTTGCTCCCACCTTCAAACTGCTCCATCTGTGAAAAACATACAATATTACTATCCATGGTTGAGTGGCGTGACGTTCCTCTTAAGTTCTCAGTATCGAACCCCGGCCTGATCGAAGTAGAAAATTACCTTTTTTTTTGTTCACGTCTGAGCATTGTAGGTAGGTTTTAATACTATAACACAAGTGCTTTATCAACTTGGGTTTGAAACAAAATAATTAAAATTTCATGTTTGACTACGTTATTAAAGGGGGTTAGCTGAATCTGTACTGATGTCACATGCTTCTTTACAGTGAATGTCCAAAATTTTGTACGGGTTGTTTACAAGCAGGTGACGTCATTACATTAACCCCTTAAAACCCGAGAGCATTATGTCATGCGCGCGATAACGATACCTAAAATCTGCGAGCATTATATTATGCTCTATAGCGCGCAGTCTGATTTAATCCTTATGACGGCTTTGGTAATGGTTATTTTTGATTGAATGAATTTTTTCCCCGATAGAGAGAGAAATAACGCATTTAACACAAAGATGGGCGTCAAGGGGTTAAAGCAAAATAATTAAAATTTCATATGTGACTACGTGATTGAAGGGGGTTAACTGAATCCGGAATGACGTCACATGCTTGTTTACAGTGAATATCCAAAATATTTGTACGGTTTGTTTACAAGTAGGTGATGTCATGATATTAAGTAACCTACATAAAGGTGTCTAGCGTTTAGGCGCGGCTTTTATTCATTTAAACTTTGATGGAGATTTTATAGAATAATTAATAATCCGGCCACGCGTTGCTGTGTTAAAAATTAAAAAAAAAATAAAACTATCTTATGTCTTAAGTTCAAAACAAATCGAGCAAAATGGAAAAAAAGGCATCAAAATCGGTATATAAATATATATATAGAAAAACATGAATAAAGAATTAATGAAAATTGCAATTGTTTTATGCTATAACGAACAATTTGAGATATTTTAAAGGCTATCAAATACCCTACGTTCCCTTTGGAGTAATTTTCATTAATTTTTCATTCAGAATGGGTTTGCTCTTGATCCCAATCAAGCCCGGGAGCCAAGACAGGAGCCACGATGGAACGAGCTAACCCAGAAGGTGCCTATTCATAGGCTTTGATGTTGGTGATGGTGATAACTTAGTCAATGAATAGGACAAACCTTGTTCTTGTGGGCAGTGGCGGTGTTGTGTGGAGCTGGTGGTGGCGGTGGCGGCGAGTGGGGGTTGTGGTGGCGCTCGCTGGGTACTGTAGCTTCGAACTGCTCGCGGCTGATCAGCGATACGGTACGGTACTGGCTCTGGCTGCCGTACGACTGCGAATCATAGGCCACTTGAATTTTACTAACTGACACAGTAAAGCCATCACGTTTCTATGTTTCTTTCGAGTCCAAATGCTTTAAAATAATGGAACTAATTCATAATATGGATTTTTTACGCGAAAGGAAGATATATATGAATGAAAAGTAATATTAATTTCATTTTGATTTTATTAATTTTTTTTTTAATTCAATAATTTTTTTTTTAGTTTATAAACATAGGTCGTAAAGCACAGCCTTAATTCACCCTACAGATATGATTTATTTAAACAAATCAATATCTGCAATATTTTAAAAAAATACTAGAATAAGTTTTTACTGGTCTCACGTTTTACATGGGTCCCACCTGACATTAAGACAGGTTATTACTTTTATTAGTTACTAGCTAACCCGGCCAGGCGTTGCTATGGTAACGTTAATTGATTACAAAAACTGTTATTCTTAGGCTTATGCTAAAACACCTACAAACTCCTTGTTTTATATATTAGAGATAATTTATTTAGTGAATAATTTTATTTCTTAACAGTGCCTTTAAGAATATTATTAAACAGGACTTTGTTTATCTTTTAAATTGTTTATTTGAAATGGGACTTAAATTTTCTGCATAACAGATATGACGAATAGAGCAAAAACAAAAAAAAATGCTTTAGAATCTACTAATACTCTAACGCAAGTACCAATCAGCATTAAGTTGAAACGAAAAATATGATTTTTATATATATTTTTTGCATCTTATATAATAATTTATTTTAATAGAAAAATACTAGAAAATATCGACTCCGTTCACAATTAAATCTCAGGCGAGAATCGAACCCACTACCTTTAGATGTCCAATCCAATGCTCTCCTCTAGAATTTTACTATTAAAAATTAATCATATGATAGTAACATCGGTTGAAGACCACTTTTTTGATGAAATACTAGCTGACACGGTAACGCGTTGCTATGGTAACATTAATTGATAGAATGGGAAAAAGAGCGGACAGACAAACACACAAACAACAAATTTGTGTTCTTAGAGTATGTATTACTTGTATTAAAGGAAACTGAACATTTAACTCACCGACGTATATTCTGAATCGTTCCATAAATCCTCTTCGTAACGTCTGAGGCCATCAGTGATCACCTGAAAAAAAACAATGTAAATAAAATGGACACAAATTGGCATATACCCGGTTCACGCGTCTTTCTACAGGCAAAAGCTGAAAACCAGCGTTTTGCTTTATAAGTGCAAATATATCGCTGAGTTTTGGCCTTTTGCATCACTAAAACTCTTGCTTAACCCCTCAAAACCCGAGAGCATTATATCATGCGTGCGACAACGATATCTTAAATCCGCGAGCATTATATAATGCTCCTTAGCGCGACAGAGAGAGAAATAACGCATTTAAAACAATGCTGGGCGTCAAGGGGTTGTCAGTAGAGCTATATATATTTGTTGTATTTATAGTTTTTTTCTGATTCACATTTTTTGTTTTCATGTGTTTTTGTATGTGTGCCTTTGATGCAAATAAATATTATATCTATCTATATACACAGATTACACACCTAAATCTCATCCTTATATGATAGTACAGAACAGAGGGCCCACCATTTCGATTGTCAAAGTGAGACAGCGCTATAGGCGGACTACAGTGGCGTCTAAAGTCTGTTCGTTCCAAACTTGTCCTATTTTGTAAACAATCTTGGCACTACTTTTTAACAAAATTACCCATTTAAAAATAAATTAATAACAAAGTCAATAATCTATTACAATGACTCGTTATTATAGACTGAAACCTATTGCATCTAGTTATCAGATGATTTTTAATGCTGCATTTTCAATAAAAAGGAGTGCCAAGATTGTTTACCAAATAGAACATGTTAGGATGAATAGACTGTAGACCCCTCTTTCCCACTGAGTATTCTGGGCAAATTGCCCAGGGCCAATAGGGGCCCCCTAGTTCCTGCCAGATCGCTCACCAGATCACCGATACCGACATTTATTACTGAAAAACTTATTCAATTACAGTAAATCAAACCTCAATTA
This sequence comes from Calamotropha paludella, assembly GCA_927399485.1. Lineage (NCBI taxonomy): Eukaryota > Metazoa > Arthropoda > Insecta > Lepidoptera > Crambidae > Calamotropha > Calamotropha paludella. Next base: position 9,961,956 of record OV656829.1, on the reverse strand, counting down.
GGGACTATATTATCGACTAGCTTCTTAGGTTTTGTATGTGCGAAGCTACTCTACTCTCACCCAAAATAAGGCTATCGCGTTTCAGCATGCTTAGATAATTTTAAATATATGAGAATCGCCCTATTTAAATTAAAGATTATCTATTCATCTATTGACTGTCAATAAAAAAATTTGAAACCTTGTTTAATTACTTTCATTGTCTATTCCAGTAATAAAAGAGTGTTCTGTGAAAGTCATAGGGGCCCCATTATTCTTATTTGCCCAGGGCCTCCAATAGGTTAAAGTGATAATTTGATAATAGGTGATGGTAGGACCGCAGGTACCTACAACTCTTACAATTCTCTCTAATTATAGTTTGACTATGTGTAGTCTGGATGACATAAGTATTTGACCAACACCCAAAGGCATAGCTAGGTAACCAAAGGTCCTGGCAAAAAAGTGGACCCTAATTAAACTTGTGGGGAATTCCCCTGTATTATTTTAAACGAATTGTCATAATCAAAATAGTACTGTCGATACGGCAAGTCATATGTAAAAAAACTGTCTTATTTGTCTAGTGTAGTACTGAGTATAAGAGAAATCGAGTTAGCGGACCAATTGCAGCATATTTCGTTTACATTTCCAAGAATTGGAAGAATGTTTAGCTACACCAAAATGAGGATTGCTCGTTTTTAGGGTTCCGTACTCAAAGGGTAAAACGGGACAATATTACTCAGACTTCGCTGTCTGTCCGTCCGTCTGTCCGTCCGTCTGTCCGTCACCAGGCTGTATTTCAAGAACCGCGATAGATAGACAGTTGAAATTTTCACAAATTATGTATTTCTGTTGCCGCTATAACAACAAATACTAAAAACAAAATAAAATAAATATTTAAGGAGGGTTCCCATACAACAAACTTTTTTTTACTTAACTAAAAGTTTGTACGGAACCCTTCGTGCGCAAGTCCGACTCGCACTTAGCCGGTTTTCTTATTAATTTAAACTTTGATTAAGATTTTTATATTTAGTAAAAAGCGAAATTAACAAGGATATAATCAAAATGCAAATGTATATAATTGCTAAAACTCTTATAGTATTTGGGATTTTATTGAATATTTTAATTGCCATACCAAAGAAACTATCGCTAAGGAATGCAGTTTTTGTGTAAGTACGCATAATTTATTTCAAAGTCCCCGTCTATGGTTTATATGTGTATTTTGCTCTGCAAGTGTAAAAAAAGTGTGGTGATTCTGCTCAACAAATACCGCAACTTCATATATATAAAGATGGCAGCGTCAAAATATATTATCCGTCATGTCCCACTATATTTATACGCAACTGACCTGCTCCAAGTCCTGTGTGATCTTGGTGCGCGTGTTCCAGTCGCCCTGGCGGTCGTGGCCGTCGTGTTTCGGCGCACGCGCACTCGTCTGGGTCACGATCAACAATCGCCCGATGTCGCGATCGGTGAACTCGAAGTCGGATTCCTCATCAGACCTATTTTTATTTGATTTATTTATTGTAAGAATATTGTAGTTGTAAAGTTAAACATATTTCTTGGTAAATATATCTTATTTAATTTAATTTATCAGAGACCAAAATGCATACAGTACAATTTACATGGAGGGAGAGAGGCGCCACTTGTGGCGGATTACGAAACTAAAATTGGTTGCATTCCATTTCACACTATTCTAACATTTATTCAATATTACAACTTATTTAGGGTTTTTTTGAGCAAAATTTATATTTAACTGATGTTTCGATTCCTCTACAGGAGCCGTGATCACAGGATGACTAAGGCAAGTGTCGTCATACTTGTTTTACTACCTTCACATTTTAATCGGGCACATCATAAAAAATGTCAGGACTACTTGTCAGTCCGCTACCGCGCGCCCCACCCCTCTCAACAGTCCCAATGCTGCGCGAATTGTAAATAAAAATGTCGGACTCTTAGATAAAAATGCCATTTTCTCGCTATATAATGAAGCTAGGACCAAACAAAAAATACTACCGTAAAGCTTATTAAATAAAGAATCCACCATAAAATATTTGGATGTCTGTAACTCAAAAGTTAATTGTAATAAAAAATCATCGGGCCACGCGGAAATTTAAATATCGTAGCAATTGCTACCGTGGACTGACAAGTGGCTATAACAGGACATTTTCAGTCAACGTTCTACTACAAAAATAGAAAAAAAAAAATTTGTAATAATAATATAAATTATAAATAATTAAAAATAAAGTTCTTATCTCTTAAAATCTTGTTAAGAAAATTCCGCAATTTCGACAGAGTTGATTTGATACTTGACTTTGTAATAGATACTAAAATCCTGTTATTATTATTGCTTATATATTGGTATCATATAATAATAGCTTTTACCCACGGCTTCGCCCGCAATTTTTTTTGACGTGACAACGTCTTATAAATTGGTTTGCCGGGTGACACTTCAAGAAACTGCGTTACGCTCCGCTCACGTTATGCGCTTACAATGAGAGCGAGTGAGAGGCACGCGTCCCTTCCACTCGGGCATGGTTAGCCCGCCTAAGAGCGAGAGAGACAGACATAAAAAGTGGAAGGGACGCGTGCCTATAAATTAATGTTTTAAATATAATTCTTTGTATAAATAAATGTTTTAAATTGTTACTATTATTTCATCCTTCTTCCTACTATACGAATGAATATTCACATTAAAATTATTTTACCACTCAAAGTCGTTGTCACGTAAAACTTTCGCCCGTATACCGACTTTACAGGCAACCAACCAGTTTTTTTTTTCAATAAAAACTATCCTATGTCACTTCTAATACCTCCAAGAATATATGTACGAAGTTTCATGATGATCGGTTTAGTAGTTTTTGCGTGAAAGCATAACAAACAAACTTACATTCACATTTATAATATTAGTAGGGATAGTATAACGATATTGTAAAGACTACATTGCACCCGCCCAGCCTATGTGAGGCAGTTCGGAACGCCTTGTGATCTTCATTAATTTTGCATTCTATTCGCAGTAACTCTGAACAACAGTAGAAAGTTGTTCAAAGTGGACATCAATGCATAAAGATTAGAGAAAGATATCTGACATTGCTTTTGAAGCTACAAAAGACGTAAAAATAAACGTAAATAAGTTTCTTTTAAAATAATTGAAATTATACTTCTTTACGACAGTTACATTCACAAATACAATTAAAAAAATAATTTAAAGTGTATATTTATTGACTGAATAAACTCATATACAGATTAGAACCAAAGTATCCAATAAAAACACGTTTTTTTACATTTTATTTTATGGTATAAAAATAAATATTAATGTAATATGTGTATGTCTTTTATCAAACCTTTATTAATCGTTTTTTATAGGAAATAAATAAAAAATATATTATTTACAACACCCACCATTGGGCATAAACGAGACCTGGAAAAATCCTTCCCTTATAAGGGCTGGTCCATTTACCATGTGAAATTTGAAGATCATTTTGACACCTCCCCACAACTTGGTGAAGTTCTACGCTGTGCCCCTCCCTCTCTTTCTTACATCACGAGTATTTGTTAAAGAATATATTTTTAATTATATATACACTAAAAATATACGTTTACACTTATGAAAAAAGTGCACATATTATATTAGTACCTTACATACCTTCAATTAAAAATAAAGCATAAAAAAACATACACGTGATATGTAACTGCAACCCCCCTTCCCCTATTGTGATGTTTCCCAAAGCCCCCTCTCCCCTATTTGGCCCTTACGTGATATATGAATGACCTTTTACCCTAATAAAATTCGTTTACTTACAGTGCGTCGGTGAATGTGTTGTGCCTGGGTGGTGGCAGGTCCAGCTCCTCGTCCAGCTGGAAATGCAGTTCCTCCCTAGGCTCTTCTTCAGCTGCCGCCGCTGGAGCTGTACGTTCCCGGGATCCTGCCTTCGTACGGCGCTTCACCTGTAAAGAAACATTTAAAAAATTTTAAAAATATTTTTATAATTTATATTATATATTTTATGCATTTTCAATGCGATCTTATAAGATAAATTATTATAATAGAAAAAACAAAAGGTCACAAGTGAATTCTCAGGCGGGAATCCAACCCGCAACCTTTGGAAATCCGGGAAATGCTCAAACATTTGTAAAAATGTTTCTTTCGAATACGAGAGGATGTTCCTCTCATTGATGAAACAACGCTGGCCTACAGCGTAAAATAAGAAAGGTACTAGAAAATTTCGACGAGTGTTCACAAGGCTCGGTAGCTCAATTGATATATGCAAGGAAAAAATATTCTTAAAGGTAATATTGAAACACTCACCTCAGTCCATACATCGGCCCTCTCTGAATTCGGACTCCCAGTGCCTGAACTACGTCTGTCGTCTTGTTCAGACTTCTCGCCGCTAGGTTCTTCTGTGAATAAAAACAAATATATATAATACAAACAGAAACATACTATAACATATAGGAAAATACCACAAAATTGACTATGAGCAATACTGTCGTCTATACTTGACAATCGACATCAATACATGACAAAGTACATATCAAGGAAAATAACAAATATCTGACAAAAATCTTTCATTATGAAAGAAGCACAGCAAAGGAGTGGAACTCCCTCCCTGCGTCTATATTTCCGAGAACTTATAACCCGTCAATTTTCAAAGCCAAGGTGAATAGGCATCTTCTGGGTTAGCTCGTTCCATCTTGCATCCTGTCTTGGCCCCCGGGCTTGATTAGGATCAAGAGAGAACCCATTTCAAAAATCAGTGTGTGATCATATTTTTTTTCTTTAATTTGTGTAGTATGATAATCAGTGGTCGGAGTAGGTATATTGATTTTAGATACTTGCGTCATGATATCATAACATGGACATGCATTTCTTCCGGAATGTACCGGAGTTTCCAAAAATTTGGTAAATAGAGTAATAAAATAAAAAACCATATGTAAGCAAACAAAATTGTTTATTGTGAATACAAATAATCATTATTACAGTTTTATTAAAAACAATTATTTTTAATCCTCATCGGTTACAATTTCTACATTTTGATTTTCTGTCTCTATACAATTAAAATAAATAACTATAATTTTTTCAATATTTTCGATTTTTAAGCTATTTCTTTTAACATCTAAGATCCATTTGTAAGTGGAAAATGATCGTTCAACATCTGTAGATGTCAATGGAGCGAATTTGAAATAAAGTTTCTGATTATTTGCTACGCTTTTTTCAATACTCTCGCTGTATTCTCTAATTGTATCTAAATCTGGATTTCGTTCCATAACTGATTCTATTTTATTTTTTATATTCTCATTATTGCACTCGTTAAGCGTAGCCCTTACTTGATCAAATACTAAAAGTGAATCAGCTAGAGATAAATTTTGTTTTTGTAACTCTTTTAGGGCTAGTAGTATAATAGAGTAATTTTCTTCGATATATTTTAAATCATTTTCTAAATTTTGTTTTTCCAAAATGTTTTTTGCGTTTCGTATGGCTATAGCATCAGAACTGCTCAAGCAGGATAAAACTTCTTTTATTTTATCTAAATGTTGAGCGTAGTAAGATGTTGCCTGTAACCAAGTACCCCATCTGGTAATGACTGGTTGCGGAGGCAACGGTAAGTCAGGATATTTTTCTTTTAAAATGTTTACCCTACTAGGAGCCTTTAAAAATACTTTTTTAACATTTGATATAAGAATATCAATATCGTTGTATTCTGACCTTATCTGCTCACTTACACGATGAAGAGCGTGCGCCAAACATGTCACATGCTTCATTTCAGGTAAGTAATGTTTTAAATTTCGCCCTGCAGATAGCATGTACGCGACACTGTCAGTGCAAAGCATTAAAATATTGTCAACTTTCGCTTCAAAAGTGTTTTGCCATAAATTTTCTAGACATTGCAGTACAAATTGTGTTATTGTTTGTCCATTTACTGCTGTTAGCATTTTACAAGCAATCAAATAAGGCCGGCCTGCACTATTACTAGGATGCAATGGTTTTATTAGGAAATTGACTATGTATCGACCAAAAATGTCTGTTGTCTCATCCAGCGATATCCATAGTTTCTCATTTTTATTAATTTCATAAATCGAATTGATTTTATTCCTATAAAACTTCTCCAAATAAACTTTTCGTAACTGTGATTCGTCAACCACTTTACGATTGGTACAAACGCAACAACAAGTACTGCACATATATTTCTGAAAAAACTCTTTGAACGCTGGATTTTTCATTTGCGACCAAGGAATATTGCATAGAATCAGGAACTTAATGAGGTCGAAGTAAAATTCCTCTTGCGGTCTCTTAAATTTTCCTTGATGTACAGCGCCTTCAATGTGTTTGGTAATGTTGCCTCTATTCACAGCTTTCAAATGACTTTCACACTTTGTACAGTATATAGTGCCACTAGCGTTATCGTAAAGTAGCTCAGGATAGTGCAATAACCACTTTAGCACTGTTTCAGCCTTGACCTTTGCCATATTTATTTATATGTCACCTAAAACAATGATTTAAATTTACAATATATACATACACAACTGTAAAGTCGATAATGAAATTCTGTTTCATATAAAGTGATTTTTTTAACTGAAGCGGTGATAGCCCTGCGGTGTGCGTACCGGACTCTCATGCGCTATGATGATTGCTATAAAGTGATATTTTAACTGTTTCCAAGTTCTAAAACCTTCTTAAATAGTGAAAATAATTAAAACTTACCCGTACAAAAACAACTTCAAATGGGCCCAATCCAAGAGTAATAAATCGATGTCCGTAGTTATAAGCCAAATTCGTCGTTTTAAGTAGATTTCAGAAGACAGTACACAAGCCAGGGTCAAGTCAAGATATTCACAACACATAAAATAAGCGCACTCCACGAACCGAAATAAGTGAGTGAGCCACTTGGTCTGGATGTCGGTGCGAGCATTGTTTTCGAACAAACAGTCAATGAGTCATCCAGGATACTTGATTCTAATTGGTCAGATGCGTTGAGCATAGACATAAGAGGACAAAAGACCCTGTTTGCCGGATGTCGTGTGTTGAAATGAATATTATTATTATATCATTTTATAAATGAGAGCGAGTGAGAGGCACGCGTCCCTTCCACTCGGGCATGGTTAGCCCGCCTAAGAGCGAGAGAGACAGAGCGAGAGAGAGAGTGAGAGAGATAGGCATACACACCGGTTCATGTCTTGCGCTTCTATTTCGCTTAGGCGGTGATATATGAAATTCAGTGCGAGATTCTTTGTATAAATTAATGTTTTAAATATAATTCTTTGTATAAATAAATGTTTTAAATTGTTACTATTATTTCATCCTTCTTCCTACTATACGAATGAATATTCACATTAAAATTATTTTACCACTCAAAGTCGTTGTCACGTAAAACTTTCGCCCGTATATCGACTTTACAGGCAACCAATTTTTTTTACTATTAAATTCTGGCCATCTACGCCACTAGCAGCATAGCGTTGAGAGTATTGATACATTTTTAACTAGTTTCATGTAATAATTTCGATGTTTCGGTATTTTTATCATAATAATCCGGAAACTCGGAGGCGTATCCATATTAACATATACGTTTGATGTCAGTGACCTTAATTCAATATACCTACTCCGACCACTGATGATAATGTCTTATTTTGTATATTTATAAAAAAAATGCTTACCTAATCGCCTTGCTAGCGGCACAAATTCCGGCACATCAGGGTTGAGATGGTCGTGTGGACTGGGTCCCAAACGGCCTGTTCGAAACATCCTGTAACAAAGAAGTAATAATAATAATAATAGTCAATTTTTTCTTTCTCGTCACAAACTTAGATGATTTAGGATATTATTCATTTCTTGGTGTATTTAATGTTCGTGCGAGACTGATGCCTGTGCTAGGATAAAGCCTGTGTTACAGGTCATCAGACTCCCACTCCCAGGGCGACTGTATAAACTTGTTCTGATTACACCAATAAGTGTATAACAAATTAAAAATAACTTCTCATAAGGTTACTTTGATGTTGACGATGTTGATGACGACTCGTTTAGTACAACGGTAGCGATCCTGCCTTTCGCAACGACGGTCCTGGGTTCGAATCCCGGGAGGGGCAGATGTTTGTATGATGAATACGAGCATTTGTACCCGAGTCATGGATGTTTGTATATATTTCTATGAATATTACTTATTTATGTATGTATTTACCCTAGTCTCCATAACACAAGCCTTAGAGCAATAGCGCACTAGCGGCTTGGACGCAGCGGCCAGGCCGCAGGGATCGATTTGCAACGCGGCCAAAACCACGGCTACGATCGTCAGTTGCACGTACAGCGCGCTTCAAAATGGACGTTGAGGAAATAGCAGTGCTTTTGTATCTTATAAGTAAGAAGCGGAAAAAGAAAAGGAAAAAATATTGGGTTCATCCCTTGCTTCGTGAAAGGCGAACAAAAGGATTATTTTATACTTATTTCACGGACCTTCAGCAATATGATGACAAGTTCTTTAATTATTTACGGATGAGCAAGTCTACGCTTGAAGAACTGTTAAGAATATTAAGACCATCTATCACCGGCACGGTCACTAAATTTCGTCCCTGCATTTCTGCTGAGGAAAAACTTGTTGTAACTTTAAGGTAAGCCTATGCCTATCTACTTTTATTTAAATCATTTCTTTGCTGTCCCTGTGTCTATTTTATGAAAAAGAATGCAGGTAGATAAGTAAAACTAGTAGGTACATAAAAGTATTTAAGTACTGTAATTATCATAATCAAAAGTGCAGTTGTTCAATAATTATCATAAAAAGTTTCAATTATTTCTGAATCTTGCGAGGCCTGCGAGTAGTTTGATTCGGGTGATTGGATAGAGTTTTCTGCTCTTTGTGAATCCAAAGGCGGCGCCGGTTCACTGGGACGTAACAGAGAAGGGCGGCAGCTCATTGTGGCAAGTGGTTCATTATCCAAATTCTTAGTAAAATATCCCTGTTGATATTCTTGATGGCTGGTATAACTGCTTTGAGGGTAAGTAGGTTGGTTGTGCCTTGTCATAGTGGTCATAGGTTAATAGTGGCTTGGATCATATCTTGTATTTTGTGCTCGGTGGATTAGATTAATTATTTCCATCTTAGTAGTCAGCTTCGCGGATTCGGGTATTTTTTTGAAAAACTTTACTAAGGAAAGCATAAATAATCTGTCTTCGTCTTCGAGAAATGATTCACGTTGAGTTCTTGAATTAATGCTTTCTTTTAAAACCGAAACAAGGTCTTCTTTTTCCAAATTATTGTCTTCCTTTTTCTTCTTCGATCTTGGTTGTCCTTGAGATACTGATTCGGGGGTGGGAAGGACTATATTTTCCGTATCATTTAAGTTTGATTCTGTTGTATTCGGTTCTACCGTATCTTTAAGGAACATCAGGTTTTGAAAGTATACATAGGGAGATTTACGTTTCGCTGCAGCACCACTTTTTGCGCCTTTGACACGTCGTAGCTCCCTGAGGAATGAGTCCCTTATATTTTTCCATTTTTTTTGGAGTGACTTACCTGGAAATAAAAAAAAGTTATCATAACGTGTTTGTTTGTTCCAGATACCTAGCATCTGGATGCTCCTTCAGAGAACTTAATCATTCATTTCGCATTGGACACACAACTATTCGAGAAATTGTACTTGAGGTCTGCGTCGCCATATGGCAAAATATAAAAGACATTGCCTTTCCACAGCTCAATAGAGACAAATGGCTAGAAATAAGTGAAGGATTCAGGAAGAGTTCGCAGTTTCCTAACTGTATTGGAGCTGTGGACGGAAAGCACATAAGAGTCATTCAGCCGACCCATACAGGGTCACTATATTATAACTACAAAAACTATTTCTCTATTGTGCTGATGGCTATATGCGATGCCAACTACAAATTTATATGCATAGACGTCGGCGCATATGGAAAATGCAGCGATTCATCGGTATTCAAGAACTCCCATTTTTATGTAAAACTTACAAATAATAATTTAGACATACCAGACAAAAGACCGATAACTGAAACAGGTGTGCCTCTGCCTTTTGTCATAGTTGGCGATGAAGCATTCTCTTTGTCAGAAAATATAATGAGACCATATGCCGGAAGAAATTTGACAGACAAGAAAAGAATTTTTAACTACCGCCTTTCCCGTGCACGCCGGTACATAGAATGTACTTTCGGAATACTAGCCAACAAGTGGCGAATTTTTCATCGTCCTCTTGATGTACACAGAGAATTTGCTGTTGCAATCATAAAAGCATGTTGCGACCTTCACAACTACGTACGGGAGCGAGATGGGTACAAATTCGAAGACACCTTGTATATTCCTCCGACTATTGAAGAAATACCTCCCTGCAAGCCGTCAAGAGGAAATAGAACATCTACTCAAAACAGAGATCTATTTGCTGACTACTTCGTGGGTGAAGGACAACTCCCGTGGCAAAATCGAGTAGCTTTGAGAACACAATAAAATAAACATTACTTACCGAGTTCGTTTTTTTCAGTTGTCCTTAAGTTTTCATTTCCAAATATTTCAATTATTTCTAAAGGATAATGTGGGACATTATCCTTTTTATATCTCGGTTGGCATAGTCTTCACAGGACATGTCCCAGAACGCCCTCCTCGTCTCGATTTCTGTTATAAATCTTTCCGTGTCCAAAGACATCGCGGTAATTACAAATCACGCTGTAGCTCTACAATACGTGCGGCCGCCACGGCTAGTGCGCGCACACTGGTGATTTTACTACAATACTATAGATCTCAGTGGCCGCAGCGACCAGCGGCTGAACACTGGCCGCAAACGCGCCGCTCCGATCTCGCTGGCCGCTGCGGTTGAGTGTGGCCGCTGGTCGCGTGCGACCAGGTGCGCGCGCTCTGTGGCGATTTCATACTAAGGTATCTATCTCGATGGCCGCCGCGACCTGGCCGCTGCGGCCAAGCCGCTAGTGCTATTGCTCTTAAAGTGCTTACTTTGGGCTAGGTTAATTGTTGTGAATGTAGAAAAATATTTATTTATTTATTTATGTTACTCAGCATAGTAATCATCAAGTTGACCCGTACACTCATCCGAAAACCATTAGCCAGTTATAGACATATGCAGTCATAGAGTTACCTGGACTATGCAATGGAGAAACTACGTTATTTTCAGTTATATAATGCTTGTACTGAGATAGATTGTTTATTTATGAGTAAAAATGGCTCTTCTTTATAGTAAACGCTAGATTATATTGAGGAATTTACACTTTAATAAGAAATAATATGCTTTAATAGCTTTAAGTACTATAATATTGTGTTTTAAAGAAAGGAAAGAAATTTATCGTTGCTAGACTACAGACTATATTACCTATTCTTTCCTAAGATTGACTCCAATATGTCTACACTAATATTTTAAAGAGGAAAGATTTGTAATTTTGTATGTTTGCAATGAATAAACTCAAAAATTACTAAGCCGATTTCAAAAATTCTTTCACCATTGGAAAGCTACATTCACGCTGAGTAACATAGGCTATATTTAATGCTGGCAAAAAATTTAAAGAATTTTGTCCACCAGTGCGAAGCCGGGACGGGCCGTTCGTGTTATATAACATTATTTGACGACTCGTTTGGTACAACGGTAGCGATCCTGCCTTTCGCACCGACGGTCCTGAGTTCAAATCCCGGAAGGGGCAGATGTTTGTATGATAAATAAGAGCATTTGTACCTGAGTCATGGGTGTTTATATATATTTCTATAAATATAACATCTATGTATCATATATGTATGTCTATCCGATACCCTAGTAATCATAACACAAGCCTTACTGTGCTTACTTTGGGCTAGGCTAATTGGTGTGAATGTAAGAAATATTAGAATTATTATTATTATTATTGAAAAATTTCAAATCATTTCAAAATAATGCCTGTGTATACTGTGACCTCTTCTCAGTGTCTATAACATGGTTCAGAACTCTTTTGCTGAGATTAGTATAGAAAACCTAATGGATACGTGGCTATGGCTATAACTATCCCATCTTGAACGCCAATATGACATATATGGATGTACAGAGTACAACAGAAAAACGTCAATCTCTAACAAAGGTTTATTTAGTTCTTACACTTCTGCATTACTCATTTGAATAAAACAACTTTATTACGGATTCTGCGCATAATCTATACATATAAATAAAATTGGAGTGTCTGTTTGTAATATTGAAATATCCGTTTTTTACTACATGCATATGAATATATACGGTTCAAACATCAAAATAACATTTTTTACAATTTTTGTCTGTCTGTTTGTTCCGGCTAATCTCTGAAATGGCTGGACAGATTTTGACGGGACTTTTATTGGCAGGTAGCTGATGTAATAAGGAGGAACTTAGACTACTTTTATTATAGATTTTTTTTTTAAATTACTGTGCCACAGCAACGCGTGGCTGGGTCAGCTAGTATATTATATATTTAATCTTGACGTTTCGACTCCTTTACAGGTGTTGGCTATATTGTGCAATAATTATTATCAAAACGAAATTATGAATATGAGTACAATTATTAAATGAGTATCACGGTGTTTGAAAGTCACTAAACATTACGTGTAATTGGCCGATTCGGTTTTCCCCCACCATTTGATGCTATTGAAGGTTTTTCTTGCGGTCAATTAAGGCATTATACTTCGGTTTCTCGACGAGAAAAAACCTCTTGCTGTTATTCTGCTAGTTTGACTTACATGCTTACACAGGAAAGTAAAACCCGTAAAAAAGTTGTTTTATTCAAATGGTTTATTGTAGAAGAGATTAAGTTAGACCGCAACAAAATAAATGAAGATACCCACATTATAATAATTATAATATCGACTCTAGGTAACCAAAAAGAAATTATAGAGTTTTAGCCTTCACACGTCCCAGTCATCCTATGATGACAACGTAAAAATCACGGCATTAATGAGTGTTTTTCTCGGTTACCTGGGCAATGGAGGTGGTGGAACTGCTCGAAGTAGACTGGACACTGGCGCCACCAGAGGACCGCCCATCGTAGCCAGCGGGAATATACCCACCATTTGCTTCTTACGCCTGTAAACATACATTCATGTAAACATTTACAAAATAAAAAAAAAATTGTATTTTTTTGCATTTACAGTGTCATATTTCTAACATTGCATAGTATAAAACAAAGTCGTCCTGCTGTCTGTCTGTGTCTCTGTATACTTAGATCTTTAAAATTACGCGACGAACTTAGATTCCAAATTCCACAAGTCAAATTCACTAAATAGAATTTTCAATGTGAATAAAACGTAAAAAAATATATCTTTGTGTTACTAATAATTCGGTGTAACATGTAGCGACATCTATGATCCATATCACGTACTAACATGAACAGTTCGGTTGTGCCGCGTTGCTCTCACCTCGCATTTTATTACCAAAGTCTATAAAAACAATGGTATGAACAAGGAGGTGGGGCATGTTTTCGGGCTGCCCCCGAAAGATACATGACATTTGACTGATAAATTCATAAACTTATTGATTTAAAGATATTTCTTTATGTATGGTTAATGTATGCGAACTGCTTCTGCAGTGATTGTAAACTTAAAACTTAACCCCTTAAAACCTACACACGACAACGATACCTAAAATCCGCGAGCATTATATAATGCTCTATAGCGCGCAGTCTGATTTAATCCTCATTACGGCTTTGGTAATGGTTCTTTTTGATTGAATGATATTTTTTCCCCGATAGAGAGAGAAATAACGCATTTAACAGAAAACTGGGCTTCAAGGGGTTAAAAAGTGATGATAGAGCGTAAAATGCATTGCAAGTAGCTACCTCACACAGCATGTAAATATAAAAAAAAAACTTGTTTATACCTCGATGGTTAATAAAGCTTAATTTACTATACTAGGTAAAGTGTCGTTTAGCATTTTGACGGCTTTAATTGGCACGAACTTCACACTAGTTATCGTCCCTTAGCCAACAATACCGCATAAGACATTTTTAACAACTTTACAGGAGACGAAAAACTGTCTATTTAAAAAAAAATGTGGAATTTAACTAATGTATGTATATATAATAAGTATATATTATAATAAGTATATCATAATAAGTATATTATATATACTTTAGTTTTTTAACTACCGAAGTAACTTCCACCGAAGTTTTTGTCTCCTGTAAAGTTGGTAAAAATGACTTATGCGGTGTTGTTAGCTAAGGGACGTTATGATAAACACATTTAAAGCTGTCAATGTCTGTTACTTGCATTATATAAAACATAGAAGACAGGTAAATCAAACGAAAAAGATATGTATTAATTTGCAAAGCTGCAAATTTGCCATGCCCACTCTTTGAACAGCCATTTGGCTGCTGTTCAAAGAGTGGGCTTCGAAATCTTGAAACATCCTCCCTATAGCCCAGATTTAGCCCCAAGTGATTATTATTTGTTCCCAAAAATGAAAAAAGACCTTCGAGGGAAGAAATTTTCCAGCGATGAAGAAGTGAAGAGCGCAATTTCGGCCTATTTTGACGACAAAGAGAAATCATTTTTTTTCGAAGGTATTAATAAATTAATTGACATTGAGAAGGAAAAATAATTACCTTTTACCCTCCATTCAGCTTACTTTTGACCCACCCTCGTATGTGCAGTATTTCCTGTTATTATGTATATGCTATTACTTATATGTTGAAGGATATTTTTTTCGGTTCTTATATCTCACTTACCGTTTCTCTCCGGGTTTCTCTTCGCTAACTTCGGACTGCAATGGCGGATCCTCATTTGAATCTGCGCGTTTTTTGTCTTGGAGCTCAGAATCTTTCGTTTCTGGTTCCTCAGTCGGTGTGGCCTATTAAAGACAAACATAAAATCTTTATATGACAAATAATTTTAAAAGAAAAATATTAGAGAAAACGGCCAAGTGCGAGTCGGACTCGCGCACCGAGGGTTCCGTACAAACGTGTAGGTAGATAAGTAAAATTCAATTACTATAAATATTTTTGTAAAAGGTGTAGGTTAAATTTTATTTAAAATAAAATAGTTTTAAGTCATGACAAGTGAATAGGAAATATAACCCAAGATAAAAAGGAAATTTATACGCGTTATACGAGGTCGTAAAATGTTATAGAGGGATTACTGTATATAACTTTTTGTTTTATTTTGCATATTATTTAGTTATTTTATAATTGTCTGTGGTAAAGAAAACTACTGAATCTTCCAGGCACTTTAAAAATTGGGATTCTTATTATAGTTATTTCAATGAAATCCAAACTAACCTCAGGTATTTCATTAACCACGTTCTCCGGCTCTTCTTGAACCTGGACCTCTTCACTGGCCTCCTCGGTCCCTATACTAGGCGCCTCTTTTCTACCACTATATAATTCATCAACATTTTTATCTTCCACACTATCCACTACTTCTACCGATTTATCGACTTCAAAAACCGGCTCATCAGTTTCCGATTCCGGCTTAAAATTCTCCGAGCTTGGCTTATGTGCGACTTCTGAGTTCCCTTCACCGTCCGAAGCGATTTTATCGGCTTCAGGGTGCTTCTCAGGTTCTAAATAAGTTTTATCTTCGTCTGTCTTCGGTTTGTCTTCAGTCTGCTTCTGTCTATCTTCTTCTGGATTGGTCCCTGCTGTGATGTCGAGGATTGGCCACTTCGTCGGTTCGAACGCTGTTCGGACCTGTTTATGAGAATGAATAACGTAAATTAAAATATATTCCAATTTGATTTATTCTTTGAGTTTGAATTACAGAAATAAATACAGTTTTCGTGAATAGAACATTAAATTGAAAAATGTTTGGCTTCATCTCCACAAATGTGTAAACATCATAATCACAAAGACAGCGTCATTAAAATTAATAATACTGTAAATTTAAACAAGATAAAAAAGAAATAATAAGACTTGTGATACAAAAAGAAATGCTAACAACTTTTAAGAACATTCACCACGTTTTACACATACTTTCAAATCTATAGTCTAAGAACACAAATTTGTTGTTTGTGTGTTTGTCTGTCTGCTATTTTTCCCGCTCTTTTTCCATTGTATCAATTAACGTTACCATAGCAACGCGTTACCGGGTCAACTAGTCCAAAACAAAGAACAGAGGCCCTACTATCACGTCTCATAGCGACTCAAGTTTAGCTGTTGAATAGAGACGCCACTATAAACCGCATATAGCGGTGTCTCACTTTGACAATCGAACTTGCATCGCGCTAAGAGAACATGGCGGGCCCTCTGATTAGTAAAACAAATACATGTAGCTTATTTCTAGTTATGCTAGTTGTTAGCCACTGGATATGGTCTTCCGTCAAGTAACGTTTGATTCTATCAAAACAAATTGAATATTATGAAATTGTTAACAGTTACGGAAGATATATATCCTTCTATCGGGTTCGGTCTTGATCCCAATCAAGCCCGGGAGTCAAGACAGTATCCACGAAGGAACGAGCTTACCTAGAAGGTGCCTATTCACCCTGGTTCTAAAAATGGATTGGTTATAAATACTCGGAGAAACAGACACAGGGAGAGAGTTCCACTCCTTTGCTGTGCGCATTATAAAAGATGTTGAGAAGTATTAGGTGCGTCAGGTAGAAAAAGCAACCAAGAATGGGTGGTAACCCGCAGTTCGTCTGGATGTCAGATGGAAAAAGGGAGATGGCGGTATGAGCAGATGCAGCTCCTGAGCATTAAAAAAATTACACTTAAAAACTAGTAGAAAACATTTAAGTACTTTGTACCTTAAAGCCAGATATTAATTGGAGCTTGTCCGAATCCCTGATGGCGTCCAGTACTAGCTGGACGTCAGCAGTGAGCGCTCTCACGCGGTGGAAGGAAGCTATTAGCGTCACGGGAATCGTGCCATCCGCCGCCATCTTGCGGCGAAGGAAGAAATCGCGCGCCAAGTTGTCCGGGCTGAAGTAGTATTCGCTATAAGGGAAGAATAATAACATCAAGTTAAGCATAAGAGCATATTTCGTTTTGCAATTATTTCTTTCATTAATTTGATATTTTTAATATATTTTAATTTAATTTTTTGCATTCACAATGCCGTACTTCTATAAGATATACGCTAGAGGCGTCTACATAACAACAACTACGCCTCCGAGTCTTCACTTAATGTGTTAAAAGATTGAAGGTAACTATTTTAATTACCATATAAGTATTGAAGAATTTATACTGCATTTTAAAGATAAAGTTGTTCATTTCATTTTCTACTATATAAGTAATAACGAACATTATTTTAAAATATAAATAATCGTTTTACATATTAAAAGATAATTAAGAACGAAATCTTAGGCAATATTTGAACCAGCATCTTTTAGTGAGACAGACCAGACGGATTTCAATTTCATTTGTTTGCAAAATGCTTTACATACTGCTAATAGAATACAGTATAAAAGTAGTTATTTCTTATAATGGAAACATTTAGTAAAAATTTTTCATATGCATTTGAGAGTTTTTTGTATCATATCCGCTAATTAGTAAACACAGACAAGTTGTGCTAAGCTATAAAATAATTAGTGTGAGTTGTCTGGAATTAGTAGTGACTACATCAAAAAAGTTTGATGTAGTTAAGTAGAATGGGCGCAAGAAACTCGTCAACTTTAACACAAGTAACGGCATTTACAATATTATGCGTCGTCACCGCACTATCGAGGTCTCTCGCGCCTTACCACTTTGTAGAAATATTCGTTTGAACTGATCGCATCGGACACGCCCACACGACCCATACATATCCCTAATTGGCTTCGTATATTACTACGATTTATACTACGGCCAATCATAGACAACTAGTTTTAAAATCGCCCTTGATGTCAGTACTGTCAACTGTCAATCTGCTCTCACTTGCTTGTTTGCACACACGCGCCATTGATGAACGAATGAAAGGGGCGTGGCCTGAAGCGACAGGCATCGTGCAGTGTGCAAGTGACTTTCGACTTAGGACTGATAAGGTGCTAGAGGCCTCAATAGTACATAGTCCTCAAAAAAACAAAATTATTAATTTCATTCTGCCTACTCCTATAGAGATTATGGAAAAGTGTACTCACATCTGCTTCTTGATCAGATCCTTGAGCGTGTTATGGTCAAGCCCCATGCCGTATGGCGTGGCGGTAGCTGCGGCCGCTCCGTAGTAGAACGCCTGCGCGAGTGGAGGGGCCAACGGTGCGCCCAGCGGGTACTGCACCACTACGCCCCCCACTCCTACTCCAACCCCCACTCCGACGCCCTGCCCCACTCGCAGCTGAGTATGGATGGGTAGGGATGTTACGGGAGATGTATGTTAGATTTTTATTGGCCACTTGACAGTTGTAATAAAAAGTAATTCGAAGTTTTTTATATATCTGAGTTCTTTTATCTGTGGATGACCATGACTAAGCATTGGCTGACTGAAAAATGCGCCAGAACTTCATATAAAACTTGTTTCATTTTATGTGATGTGACGTCACAGCCAGCAAATGTCACCTGCCCGGCTATTCTTTATTTTTATTTTAAATTGTTGGTTAAATTTTTTTTTCTAGATATCAGGGCTTTTTTAAAAAGAAAATTACTATAAAATAATTAGGTTTATTATGATAAAACAACATTTTAATGAAAACTGTAAAATAGCCAATTGTGTCGCCAGAAATATGGATTTCACGAACTAAAATTGTTTAACACTATCTGTAACCAATAAGCGTTGTAACGCTTGGACCAGGAATCGTGAATGTCCTCAGAACACATTCAAAGTTTCATCACAATCTGATCAAAGATTTCACGGATAGGGAATAAACACACAAACATTGATTTTTATTTAAATAGATTGAAATAAAAATCAAATAAATAAAAATATTGTTTCATATTTCAGGCGACGAATCATGAATTTACGAAATAAATGAACCAGTAAAAACCCAGGAATTTTAATTTTCAGGATATGTTATGAAATTAATGTATCATCCAAGTTAGTATAAATAATATTAAAATAAAAATATACCTTGTGTCCCATAATATTTGGTAAACGAAATATATAAATTCAAAAGTCTTTGAAAAATAATTTTGAATACCACAAAACATATCCTAACTAACATTATAGTTTTGAAAATGTTCTTAACTCTTTCACGCCTGAACTACTCAATAGATGATTAGAAATTTTGCTGACACATCATCAAAGATTTTCATCCCAAAAAAAGGAATTGTTCCTGAGGGAAAACTGGTTTACTACTAACCTAATTATTGCTTATTACAACAATGAATATTCATTCATTTACAGTTCCTATAAATTCATATAGGGCATAAATTTCTCGGTTTCCGCAAGAGAAAAGTATATTTGAATCCGATTTATGAATTTTTTATCTTTATATATATAATTCTTCTGTGAGTGTGTATGTCACTGAACTCCTCCTAAACGGCTGGACCGATTTGAATGATTTTTTTTGTGTGTGTTCAAGGGGATCTGAGAATGGTTTAGATTCACAAATCAGCCCGGCAGATGGCGCTGCAGACGGTATCTAGGTTATTTATCTATACTGCAAAAATAACAGGCAGGACAACGTCTGTCGGGTCCACTAGTATTATATACAAAATTTCTAACCATCAGATAAATAACTGGTGTTAATAGGCTAGTTGACAAAATTTGGAAATTCGTTTAAAACTATAGTTTAGTACCTATTTTACCCCAAATATATATAGAAATATTTTTAGAAAAATAGGCCTTTTTATAAGTATTTTGCTTTTTTAGAAATGAACTTATAATTGACTTCGAAAAAGGCCAAGACTGTCATGGCGTCTTGAATGACGTCACTCCTCGCGAAACAATTAGATAAAACAGCACAGATTAGATAGATGATGTACAGCTACGACCGGTGTTTTGCGAGGCGTGACGTCACGCTTCTTATTGGTATTTAATGTCACGTGATTAAATAAGTAATTTTGCCGATTTTAATTTAAATCATTGAGTGTTTCTCATATGTTCTAAATTAGACTCACCTTTCTTACAGATGGTAAATTATATCATGATTTACTATATATTATATTATTAAAACGTGTTCTACTTAAATATATTAAACCACATAACACATAAAAAAATAACAAGTATACATCAGATATTAACAAAATGACATATTATTCCTAAACAAATATAATAAACATGCAAAACCGTGGTACCCAAAATATGTTATATGATACAATGATTTATGATAGGGACATAGGGTACACATTTAGGTGTACAGATTCTTGTACCTTAGGTACAAAAATGCGTACACCGAGGACAAACCACGCTCAGCCAACGTGTTTGCCCCGAAATAAAAAAAACAAAGCATTATGCAAGTGAATAATTTCGTGACGGGCATCAGGATTAAATTAAATATGTCTTCATATATTTTGAAATTTAAAAACGAGTAATAAAAATCCAAAAGCAGCAAATGAAATAGCTACACTGTGTGTGATTGCCTATGACGAAACAAATTAAACCTTATGCTATTATTCATACAGTTGATTACACATTAGTGTTTGTTGTACTTGAAGTTATGTCCTTTTATGATAAAACGTGCTTCTTTTTTGCTTATAAAAGGGATTAATTAACGAGTCTAGAGTTCAATCGAGTGTCGGTGTCTCAACTTGAGTATGAGAAAGGAGACTTAAGCCTTGAATAGAACAATAGTCTCGTAAAAAATTGTGTTCAACGTTTTCTCTATCAAAATGTATAGAGCACAGAGTTCATAGCGATAGTTAATTTTGTTTACAGATATAAAAAAATAGAAAAATGCATGATAATCCTGAAGAGCCCATGAGTTTTAATAGTCTTAAGTCTTTCGTGACTCACGAGTACATTTTTGTAAAAAAAAAACTCTAGTTGTTTTAAACTCGTATGATTCTCAAAAAACGGAAATCTTGTATATCGAGTCGTCTTGCGGATATGGCAAGCGAGCTCTAATAAAAAGGCTTGATAGAAAATACACTTAAAAATTTAATTTACGTGTCTTTCAGCGATGCAAAGCGTGCAAGTAGATCATCTGCTTTTTATTAATATAATAACAAAATATGTATTACAAAAATTGTAATACAGACAAATATATTAGATTAAGTGTTTCTCAGTTAAAAGATGATAAACAAAAAATAGCAAAAAATTGAGGAATTTCATTTGGGTGATATCTACCAGTGTTCGTTGTGTACGTGTGTGCTTATATTTTGCACTCATAGAATGAAATAACCTAATCCAAAAATAATTATTATCCTTTTAAAAATTAAGGAATCTCTTATTTACACTTACATATATTTATTCTGCCTTTATATAACAAGTGTTTCGATAATTTATTTATTACACTTTCCAATCAACATTATTTAAATTCATTGTTCTTCATTTCTATCAAATAACATTATTGGATAGGTCATTTCAATAAGGTATTTGACTACAGTGAAAATATAGATCAAACTGTCTTTAGTTAAACAGTTAACATTTTAGCCCACATATTATTTAAAAAAAAGACATCAATAAAATAATTAAAATTTCATGTTCGACCTCGTGATTTCAAAAGGCAAGAATTTGACTTAATTTGAAGTGACGTCACTTGCTTGTTCTTAGTAAATATCAGTCCAACGTATTGCAATTTTACAGCCAAAAGATTGTTTACAAGTACATACATAAGGTATGTTTTGCGTTTTGGCGAGTTTTTCAATCATTTAAAATATGATGGTGATTTTTATAGAAAATAGAGAAATTAACATAGATATGCAATAGCAAATGTACTATGCTAGAACAAATAATTTGATATATTTTCAGTAAAACCTGTCAAATACCTTATGTAAGAGTGCGATTTGTGTGTGTGCGTTACCTGCGGCATGTCGTGGTGGTAGTCGTGGTATGGCAGGTGGAGGGGAGGGGCGGGTCGCCGTCTGGTACCTCCCCCGCGTCCTCGCCCCGCCCCCCGTCCCCTCCCAGACCCTCGTCCGCGGTACTCATCGCCGTTCAGCGACACCGTCTCTGTAACACGACAACTTGTTGTCACCAATTCCGTTTACATATTTTTTATCAATAAAAAAAATATATTAGGGTTATTATGTCCGGTATAAAGCTTAAATTATAAAAAATTATATATTATGACATTTATGCATGCTATTGTTGATGACTGATTATTAGGCAATCAATGACATAACATTGCTCCATCTTGTAATGTACCCTATTCAAAAGCAAATAAAGATTATTTTATTCTATTCTTAGTTTAATTTTTTTTTTATTTGGATCAAGTATCACTAATGTTGCTTTACCTCCTTTACCATCGGCCGAAGAGGTTATCGCTGCACCAAAGAACTAAAGACAGTAATTTGGCCTTTTTGATACCAAAAAAACAAATGTATTTATTTATTTTTTAGCAGTCTTCAAACTTTATTTCTATAACATTAAATACGCCTTTAAAACAACAACATTTCTACTTGAGGGTTCGGATATGTGGTTGTTTTGTGTAAGGGTATTTGTTTTATAAAAAGGGCAAAGGCGATTTGTTTTATAGGGTTTTTTATACCGTATTATTTGAGGTGTCTGAAAAATGTGTTAGGGTTGACAGAAAACATAAAAAAATTATTAATAGTTTTACTTAATTTAAAACTTAATTTTATTTTGTGAAGTTTTTAAAATACCCTCCCCTACACTTTTCGTGCATAAAAAAAATTACTTATAAATAAAATTCATGTCTTCCCCACAGAATAAATCAAGATAATTAATATCCTGATTAAAACTATTTGTAAGAAAAGAACATTATACCCGCGTGCGTAACCCAGCATCCCTATGAAGAGAGATATGAGGCCTAAATTGCGGGAGATATTTATAAAAAGATGCAAAGCAATTAGTTAGCATCCCATCAAGTTCCTCAGTCATTGAGGATACTGGTTCCAGCGTTCATCTTTCAGCTTCATCATCACTTAAGATTAGGTGAAGGAACACTTTCCCGTTGCGGTAAAAAACTATTGTGAAGTAACTATTGCAATGTGTTATATAAGAAACGATATTGCTTAAATCAAACTAGATAAAATTTTTGATTAATATTTGCAGATTACTGTTCTAATTTTATCTCACAAATTATTATAATTACTATTAATTGTATTATAATTGTATTTATTTATTATTAAATAAAAGTAGCCTAAGTTACTCCTTATTACATCAGCTACCTGCCGATAAAAGTCCCGTCAATATCGGTCCAGCCATTTCAGAGATTAGCCGGAACAAACAGACAAAAATTGTAAACAATGTTATTTTGGTGTATGTACCGTTTATATATTCATATGCATGAAGTAAAAAACGGTTATTTCAATATTACAAATAGATATTATTATATTGTATGTACTTGACATGTTTTGTATAATTTATAATTTCGCCATATTTTTTGGTTTTTGTTTTTCTATTGTACATCTGCTTAGCTGTTAAGCCTAATCTTTCTTTGTTTTCTGTGCTTAAAATGTTCAATATGATATAACATTGGAATTGTATTTCATATCATGAATCAAAAATTAAGAAATTTATTTGCTATAAACATGGTAAACACAGATGACACACATGATAAAAACCAACATGTTTTGCCATAATTTAGCGTGCAAAATTACATCACTTAGGATAATCAATTATTTTTTTAAATATAATGAATATAAAAATTTAAATAAAAATCATCAAATATTACACGAGAATTATCTAAAATATCAATTTAAATCTATAATAAATAATTTCGTCATTTCAAAATTATTTTAATTTACACAATGTCAAAATATTCTCTCAGGTTATAAAGGGATCTTATTATATTAGCCATTATCGCAATTGCGGTACAAATTTATTCGTAGATAATTCTCTTATTTCAATTGGTATTTTATTATAAATCCGTATTGACATACCAACACAATTCTTATCGTAAAATGCACTGTGGTTAGGAGGCATTTTTAGCAGGAGACATCTTTCGGACGTAAACGGGGATTTCTTTTGTCTTTTATGTGAAATAGTGTTTGGTGTCGTCTAATAAATGTTCTAACTTCTAAAATATACATCGCGGTTAACGTTAAATAAAGTTATTATAGAAAATATTAATCTAATTTATATTTGAATCGAATTTATTTGTTCTATTGGTCTAAAAAATTAAATAACAAAAAAAAAATTATTCGGATAAAACTGTTATCAGCAAAAATATCAAATTTTTAGGCGATATCTATCCATAATCTTCATCAGTCCCACGCAAACTTAGCTAAGATTACGATAAGGCTTAAAGTTAAACTGTGTTGAGAAAATAAAGATTTTATTTATTTATAATTTATCTATGTGTGTGTTTTACCGTTGTCTGGCCGGGTGTTGTGTGGTGGGGCGTGTTTCCCCGGACGCGTAGCCTTAACGTCGATATCCAGGGGCACCCATTTGTGCTTGCCCGACTTACTGCTGCTTTTGCCAGCACCTGGAAACAACATTCATTTATTTATAAGAAAAAATCCAGTAGTCATTGTCCTACTTGTTTAGCCTGAAGCAAATTAAAATAGCACTAATCCTTCACACTTAACCCCTTGAAGCCCAGCTTTGTGTTAAATGCTTTATTTTTCTCTCTATCGGGGAAAAAATATCATTCAATCAAAAAGAACCATTACCAAAGCCGTAAACAGGATTAAATCAGACTGCGTGCTATAAAGCGTTATATAATGCTCGCGTATTTTAGGTATCGTTGTCGCGCGCATGATATAATGCTCTCGGGTTTAGGGGGTTAAAGCTGTCGTAAAAGACTGCTACTGGTAATGAGTTTGATGACTATACAATTCCCGCAGACCATATATTATGCAGTAGCGTTTATTTTTTTATAGTCCAGAAACAGAATACAATTAAATGTCTTCGCCTGCGCGGTACAGGGGTGAGGAGGTACGGCAACGAAGGGGGGGTACGGAAAAGGGGGGGAGGGGGCGCACTATGCACGCCTGCCGCCCCTGACTCGACTTTATTAATCAGTAGTTCTTTAAGGCTATATACAACAATATTTCTGAGCAAAATAAACATCATTTATCATTTTTCACTAATTCTATACTCTAGAGAAAGAATTTTGTTGTTTTATTTATATTTCCTTTAACAGAATTCTTTAACTTTTTTCTATTATTAAATTTTTTCCGTTAGCGCCATCTAGCGTCCGGTAGACGAACTACTTGCGGTTAAAGCGTTGCTATGGCAACGCGTATACAATGGAAAATGAGCGGACAAACAAACACACAAGCAACAAAATTGTGTTCTTAGATTATAGACTAGCGGCCCGTCCCGGCTTCGCACGGGTGGACAAAATTCTTTAATATTTCTCTATTATTAAATATTTTTCCGTTAGACGCGTCCGGTAGACGGACTACTTGCGGTTAACGAGTTGCTATGGTAGCGCATATACAATGGAAAAATAGCGGGGAAAAGAGCGGATAGACAAACAAGAAATTTGTGATCTTAGAATATAGATTTTCGTGTGAAGCTGAACATTTATGTTACAAGTGCATCCACTTCCGTAAATCGATTAAGTTCGAACTCGGTTAATTAAGCTCAAAAGCTGATATTTTCAACCAATCGGCTACGTCCGCTATCAGGAGTCTTCTTAATATAATAAAATACTAACCTGCGGGTTTCGTTTTGTCATTCTGTTTGTCGTGCTTGTCTCCGTGTGCTTGGTGGTTCTGGGTGGGCTCCACCTTCTCAGCTTTCGGTTGGGGCTGATGGTGGTGCTCTTCTAAGGGTTTGCGTTCTTGATCCTGGAGACAGAAAGGCATTATTGAGTTAAAAAATATAAGTATGTTTATATGTAACTTGAAACGAATTAAGAATCTGTTATTATACAGTTTAGGTTTTAGTTTCACAACCGGCGGTAGCGATCCTGATTTCGTACCGACTGTCCTGGGTTCGATGCCCGGAAGGGGCAGATGTTTGAGTGATGAAAACTACTATTTGTACCTAAGTCATGGCTCTATATATATATATATATATATATATATATATATATGCCATACATTTTTACATATATATGTATTATAATATGTATACTTGTTCGTTACTCTAGTATCTTAAACCCAGGCCTTGCAGTGCTTACTTTGGGCTAGGCTGTAAGTGTAAGAAATAGTATCATTATTTTCGATGGTTAACCCTTTGCACTCCGCTGTCGCCGTATTTGCGACATTAAAATGCTAAGATTAAATCCACTGTCGCGGCTACGGCGACACGGTTATTTTACTGACTCAGCGCCTAACACTTAGATAAGCGAAATCGTCTGTGTTTATCTTATAGTGTTTACGATATGTTTATTATGTTTACATTATAACATTACAACACACAACGACGACTTATCTTAGTGTTAGGCGCTGAGTCAGTAAAATAACCGTGTCGCCGTATCCGCGACAGTGGATTTAATGTTAGCATTATAATGTCGCAAATACGACGACAACAGAGTGCAAAGAGTTAATTTATCTGGTATTGATATTTATTTTTATAAAGTTTTCATAAGACTGACGCCATTAAATCCCTAGTGTTAAACTTTTTGGACTTCCTGCCAAAAAGTAAAGCGTCATTTATATAAAAAAAAAACACTTTAACCAGACACATTTATTCTTTTTTTTTATTTATTTATTCATGACGTTTCGACACCTATACAAGAGCCGTGATGACATTATGTACTCGATTAAAATATTGGAAGACAGTTCATGTATGATGACCATTACCTTAGTCGTCCAGTGATCACGGTTCTCATTAAGGAATCGAAACGTCAAAATAAAAGAATTAACTCTTATAAAAACCCAGATAAAGTGGTTTTAAAGTGTAAGAATCAAATATGTCTAACATCCTAATTTCAATAGAGACGAAGGTTGCACCTGCTTGGGATCCAATAATTAATAAATTAATACCTACAAAAACAAGTATTGCAATACCTGATGATGTAGCTAGCTTTTTTTGCAAATAATAAAACAGTAAGATGGAGGTCGGTCCCCCTGCCCGAGTTTCCTTCGCCAGTTCCTCTCGGAAGGGCCTCCCATTTTCCGAACTGGTAGTACACTCAGTAGTATACAAAGTAATCGTAGTGAGAGTTTAATAACTAAATAATATAATAAGAAAATACATGACAACCATTATCTTAGTCATCCTGTGATCACAGCTCCTATCAAGGAGTCGAAACGTCAGGATTAAATATAAAATAAAACATGCGCAAAATCCGTAAAAAAAGTGTTTTATTCAAATGTCATTTACTTAAAAAGTTTTAGTTTTCTTGGTAAAACTTTAATTTAGACTTTAGTTAATAAGATGGCGGACAAGGTTTTTAATCCTTATATTACGTCATAACTAGTTTTGCTTAACTAACTTAAAAATAATTATTAGTACTAGTTGCCTAAAAAAGAAGCATTTGCTTTTGACTCACACATCCAATGACTAGGGTATAATAAGCGAAAACAACTTCACAAAAAACGAATTTAACAAAGGATGTATATTATTACCACCACATATGGTATATGACGCACATATGATTGTAGAACAGTGGTTCCCAACCATTGATCTAATGGTCCACGAGAATAATAATATAGTTCTAGAAAGAATCAATACTTTTAAGTTTTGATACAAAAATTTCTCGTTATCATTTTTCATAATAATTTTGATTTTATGGTTATAACAATTTATGTATTCTATAGGCTATTTAGTATTCATAGTAAAAGCTCTTCTTAATCGGGATAAGAATTCTTTAATTTAATTGGAGCGTAGCTCCCATGGATCTGCTTAAATGACGCAATGTCTGTTCCGCCATAACGAGTTTTTAACCGATTTTAATATTTTTTGTGTGGATTCGAATCAACACAATTAGGAACAGATTGTGACGGAGCCAGAATTTAGAAATTCACAAAAAGTTATGAACAGAAAACATTGGCTCTGTGGAATATCCCATTGAAAAAAAGCGCGCGCTTTTTTTCTTATGGAATTTTAAAATTTACCTAACATTTTTTTTATTTCTTTTTAATTTTACGCTCTGCTCCAATATACGGTGCTAGCGAAGCTTTATGCTCAGCGACTGCATCGCCTTGTAATTAAAAAAATTTAGTTTTCAAAAATGCCAAACTTCTCTTGTTATTTTTTACCCAATTTATATGTGCGGCACAGAAGATGCTAAGTCAAAAAATCGAATGGATGCAAACTGAACATAGTTTTAGACTATAAATGCTTCTTTTCCACTGTTCCAATACAGTGGACTCCCGGTGCCTAATCTGGCGCCCGACATAATCCGACATGCCTATCACTGTCGAAAGTAGGCAGGTACACAAACATGATTTTGGCAAATCTTCACGAATATAGGTAATGCATGATTGAACAGGTCGCAACTTGTACGCACAACCACTATACAGTATTTTGCTCGACGCGTGTTGATTTGATTCTGATTTCTCAGCTGAGTTTGGATTTGAATACATAATATATGATAGCAGATCGGCCTAACATGCGTTCATTGTTTACTAGTTCAGAGAGAATATTATCATTTTGATCTGTATTTTCTCAGATTACAAGGGACTCTGTTTCAAACAATTCCAGATTATAGGGGATCTTTGGCAGTGCGCTATAATCCGACAAATTCAATAGTTCGACACTGCCTTGCAAAACGTTTGTCAGACTACCAGGGGTCCACGGTAGTATTAACAAAATTTTGATTAATGTTTCTTAAGCTTTCTAAAATAATTAAATCAATGGGGTCCCTGATCAACAAAAGGTTGGGAACCACTAGTGTACAACATTATAGGCGTCGCTTTGGGCTGGACATTTGTGATCGTACCACGTATTTTATTCGCAGATGTGGATAAGTTAAATCCAGTCATAATCCAAACTATAAAGATCCCTTCAAACTTGAGATACAACCAATAATTATTAGTAATAAGCTTTAAAACCTCTAGATAAATGGTATAAAAATGCCATTAAATAACCTCCAACATATCAACACAGGACATAGAGAAACTAATTAGATTAACACATAATTGGTGGAAAACTACTTTTATTTATATGTATAAAAAAATCAGTATAACACATAAGACGCAATGCACGTTTTCTATTACGAAAGTTAAGTAACTATCGCAAAGGCCGGTATTCAGATGGGTGACCATAAAATTTATTAATTCTTATAATGGGAATAGATTGGAAGAAAAGGTATTGATTTATTTAATATATCATTATGTAAGCTCTGCCGTTATTACGATAAGTGCAATAAGTAGTGTTGGCAAGTAGGAACGCAACCACTTATTATATTAAGTTGGCAACACTGCGATGTCTTATGCTTGTAACCTCTATGGAAGCAATACACGCGATTTTTCTAGTTTATTCGTTTATTTTATTTCTACCAAAAATATCATCATGGTAGCAGAGCGTAGTTGATTGTAAAGTAAACGCAGTGAAAACTAATCCCCAGGCGCAGTGAAAACTGAGACTGGCCGGCGTATTTTGTGAGTATCATACATTGTGAGGTTAACCGACGCGGCGTGCTCGAACAGAAATCACGTAAAAATCTGAAATACGCATAGAAGATGTCAAATACAGGTCACAATCCATTCCATATCGACAGACTAGTCGGAAGAGATAATTATGCCAGTTGGAAGTTCGCAGTCCAAGCATATTTCGAGCTCGAAGATTTGTGGACATGTGTTACCGGTACCAATACAGATCAAAAGAAAGAAACCAAGGCAAAAGCTAAGTTAATTTTATTACTGGACCCAATCAATTATGTACATGTTCAGAGTGCAAATACATGTAAAGAAATCTGGGAGTGTTTGAAACAGGCTTTCGATGACAGCGGGTTGTACAGAAGAGTAGCCTTGTTGAGAGATCTGATAACAACTACATTGGAGTCTTCCCGAAGCGTAGAGGACTATGTGAATAAAATAATGTCGACCGCCCACAAGCTCAGGTTATTAAGTTTGATATTGATGATGAATGGTTAGGTACACTGATGTTAGCCGGCCTCCCTGAAGCTTATAAGCCCATGATCATGGGGTTGGAGAGCTCTGGCATCAAGATCAGTGCTGATTCCATCAAATCCAAGCTCCTGCAGGAAGTTCAATGCTCAGATAATTCAGCATTCTTCACAAGGAAAAAGGCCGTTCATAGGAATCAACAAGATAAAACAAAAGTGTCTAAGGGACCCCGATGTTACAACTGTAACAAGCATGGGCATTTTGCAAAGAATTGTCATGCTCCGAAAAATAAGAATGTAGAAAACACAGATGACACTAAAGGTTTTGTTGCTGCATTTTCAGCATTCACTCAGACAATGAATCTGGACCTGTGGTATGTGGACTCAGGTGCCTCTATGCACATGACAAACAGAAGTGACTGGATGTATGATGTTTCAAGTCCACCGATACCTACCATAACTGTTGCCAGTAAGACACCGCTACCCGTAGAAAGTATGGGAAAGGTCAATTTATTGTTAAATGGGAATAAAGAAAGTAAAATTCAGGTAAGACAAGTCTTATATATACCTAAACTTGCTGCAAACCTCCTGTCAGTCAGTGCTATGGTGAAAAATGGCTGTAATGTGAATTTCAGAGAAAAAGGCTGTGACATTTATGATAAAAATGGGAGGCTACTATGCTCAGCTACATTAGTAAATAATTTGTATTTATTAAATACCCACAGAGAAGTATTTTCTAACCTGTCATATTCAGATAACTTAAATGATGTTGTCCTGTGGCATAGGCGCATGGGACACCTGAATTTTACAGATGTTAACAAGCTACCGGCGTGTGCTGAAGGAGTCCGTCCATTTACTGAAGATAGTAAAGGTCCTATTACTTGTGTTACCTGTCTCTCGGGAAAACAGACCAGACTACCCTTTAATAACATTGGTTCAAGGTCTTCACAACCACTGCAGCTGGTCCACACTGATCTCTGTGGACCAATGGAGCAAGAATCTCTAGGAGGTATGAAATATTTTATCACCTTTATAGATGATTACACAAGACGAGTTCATGTTTATTTTTTGAAAAATAAATTGAATGTTGTAGAAGTTTTCAAAGATTATAAAATTAAAGTTGAGAATGAACATGACAGAAAAATAAAAGTAATTCGTTCTGACAATGGAAAGGAATATTGTAATAGAGAATTTGAAAGCTTCTTGACCAACCATGGGATTGAACATCAAACAAGTACTCCGTACTCACCTCAGCAGAATGGTCTTGCTGAAAGGATGAACAGGACCCTGGTGGAAAGAGCAAAATGTATGTTGTTTGATGCTCATCTTGCAAAACAGTTCTGGGCAGAGGCAGTAGCAACAGCAGCTTATATAATTAATAGATCACCTACAAAATCCATTCATGGTAAAACTCCTATGGAGATGTGGACTGGTAAGAAACCAAACTTGTCTAACCTAAAAGTATTTGGCTGTGAAGTAATGACACAAGTACCAAAAGAAAAGCGCCTTAAATGGGACTCCAAATCTAGAAAATTATTATTTGTTGGCTACTGTGAATCAACTAAGGGGTATCGAATACTTGATCCAAATACAAATAAAATCATAAAAAGTAGAGATGTAGTATTTTTAGAAAATGTGGAAAAATATGATAATAATGTATACTTACCTTGTACATCTAACAGCAGCAGCCCAGAGATACAGCCACCTAAAGAACCCTGCATAGAGGAATTAGAGGATGACACAGATCATTCTTCTAGTGAGGACTACCTGTCTGGCGATAATAATGATTCATCTTACGTACCAGAGCAATCAATTGATCTCGAGTCACCAAAACGATTTATAAATTTGCGTCCGCGAAGAGCTGCTCAATATGCAGAAGCAGATGATCATGATGTAAGTTACTTCTGTCCAATAATTGATTTCAATGA
Organism: Calamotropha paludella; assembly: GCA_927399485.1. Lineage (NCBI taxonomy): Eukaryota > Metazoa > Arthropoda > Insecta > Lepidoptera > Crambidae > Calamotropha > Calamotropha paludella. The sequence continues at coordinate 9,930,232 of OV656829.1, read as the reverse complement.
TCCACAAACAGTGGAAGAAGCATTATCATCTTCTTATGCCGACCAATGGAAAAAGGCTATGCAAGAGGAGTATGACTCTCTGATTAAAAACAAAACTTGGTCACTGGTAAATGTACCATGTGGTAAAAGAATCCTACCATGTAAATGGGTCTTTAAGACTAAAACCAACGAAAAAGGAGAGATTATTCGTTTTAAAGCAAGATTGGTTATCAAGGGGTATGCTCAGAGAAAAGGAAGTGACTATGATGAGGTATATGCTCCTGTTGTGAGATATACATCTGTTAGATTCTTACTATCACTGGCTGCTAAGTATGACTTAGAAATGTTTCAAATGGATGCTATAAGTGCTTTCCTTCATTGTGACATAGACACTGAAATATATATGTCACAACCAGAATACTTGAAAGAAAATGACCAAGTATGTATTTTGCATAAATCAATTTACGGGCTTAAGCAGGCTAGCCGGCAATGGAATCTTAAATTGAACAGTATTTTATTAAATATAGGCTTACAAAAATCACAAATGGATCCCTGCATCTATTATTTAGTAAATGAGGCAACAATAATATTCATTGCAGTGTGGGTAGATGATCTTTCGATATTCACAAATAATAAGGATAAAACAACAGAGATTAAGGAAAAATTAAAAGGAGAATGCAGTATGAAAGACCTAGGTGAAATGAAGCAGTGCATCGGCATAAATATAAATAGGAACCGAGAGACAGGTGTAATTATGATCGATCAAGAAAAGTATATTAACCTAGTATTGGACCGTTTCAATATGTCTCAATGCAAACCAGTTAGTACCCCGATAGAGGTGAATGCAAAATTCGATAAAAAAAATGGTTGCCTGTAAAGTCGGTTTTACGGGCGAAGATTTTACGTGACAACGTCTTTTTCTCGGTAGAATATTTATTGATATGAATATAATTAAATTGCACAATAGGAACAAGGAATTGAATGAAAATAAGAATTGCACAAATTTTAACTATAGAAATATATTTTGTTTACTAAAACATTGTACATGTAAACTTAAACTTAACTAATTCCTATTTGAGTGATTTTGTTGAGGATAAAAAAAACTATAAATCATTATGTAACAGGATGTTTAAATATAAATGCCTGTAATATATTTCGAAAATTAATAAATGAATAATTTGGGTTATATAGGAAATATATCTACTACTATTAAATATTTATATTATAAGTGATTTATACATTAATGATTTAAATGGAACAATCTTGGATGGTTATCAAAATTTATCGATATAAACAATTTTTTTGTATTATGTATATATATCATAAAGAGTTTACAATTTCATATATATACTTATAATATTAAAAATCAATAAACTTTTAAATATTGAGAAAACATTCGGCGGGCCTCTCTCTCGTTCGGTGACTCATCGTAACGTTACCGAGCGTTACACTTTTTCATAAGTGACTCCCAGCCGCAACCAATTTATAAGACGTTGTCACGTCAAAATCCTGAAGATGCAAACAATAATATCCCATACAGGGAAGCGGTGGGATGTCTAATATATCTGGCACATGTCACAAGACCTGATATTACCTATGCAGTCAATAAGTTGAGTCAGTACTGTAACAATCCAGGAAATCAACACTGGCTTGGAGTGAAAAGAATTTTAAGGTATCTTCAAGGAACCAAGACCTTAAAGCTTTGTTATGCCAAAGATGACTCAAAGGATATAATTGGATACTGTGATGCAGACTGGGCTAGTGACCCAGTGGATAGAAGATCTTGTACGGGTTACTCTTTTCTGTTTCAGAATGCTTGTTTGTCTTGGAATTCATGCAAACAGCAAACCGTGGCACTCTCTACGGCGGAGGCCGAATACATGGCGATGGCGGCGGCAACCCAAGAGGCTCTGTGGCTACGGCAACTGCAGGACGAGCTCGGTCAGGGCGTAGACAGCGCGATACTTATCCACTGTGACAACCAAAGTGCAATAAGACTGGCATCAACAGACGGTTATAAATCAAAAACCAAACATATAGATATTCGTCTACATTTTCTTCGAGAAAACATTGTTAAATCTAAAGTTAAATTTATATTTGTTAACGGTTCCAACATGGTAGCTGATAATTTGACTAAGGGTACTACATTTGAAAAACATTTGTTTTGTATAAGAAAAATGGGTTTGCGTTCTGTGGGAAGTGTTGGCAAGTAGGAACGCAACCACTTATTATATTAAGTTGGCAACACTGCGATGTCTTATGCTTGTAACCTCTATGGAAGCAATACACGCGATTTTTCTAGTTTATTCGTTTATTTTATTTCTACCAAAAATATCATCAAGTAGTTTCAGCTACTTTCGAAATAATTGCGATTAAAGATTTAATTTTTGTTTTTTTGTGCATCATCGTAACTATAATAGCTATTGACTTGAAACTTTTACTATACGACGATAAAATGAAGCGGAATTTTATGTAGTATATTGTACGTAAATTGTACGTAATTCAATGTGCCCAAAAACTCGACTTATTGCACTTATCGTGAACGGGATAGCTTATTTCCGTTCTTTTCAAAATTTGGCTAGTGAATAATTTAATGACATATCACTGAAAACGTTGCAGCAATTTGCTAATAGTCAATAAATGTAAATACCTATATTTTTGCATTTTATTTTTTATATTATCTTCGTCGATAAGTTAATAATGTCTCTCAGTCCTAAGATTGGCTCAATAAGTGTGAAAAATTGTTAGTTGTAAGCACTATGGGTCTTTAACTATACCAACAAAAACCATGTTACTATATTTTTACATGACATGTTTGTTAATTCGATTCCACACAAAAAAATATTGAAATCGGTTGAGAACTCGGGAAATTATGGCGTAACAGACATTGCGCCATTGAAGCTGATCCATAAGAGCTTTGCTCGCTCCGCTCCAATTAGAAAAAACCCACTAGAGTTACCGACATCGAGACAACTATTGTCATACAAAAAGAAGGACGTTTATTTCTAACTTGCAGCATGATAAAAAGAACAACTCACCGCATTCCCGTTGTGGTGTGAGGAGTCTGCGTCTTGAGGTGGAGGCGTGGAGTGACATCTCGCCCCTGCGACAGCCGCACTGAGCGTGGGCCAGTCGCCTATATCAGTGAAATCCGATGCCTGGAGACAACAAGAAAGATAAACTTATTAATATTGGGTAAGAAGACCAGCAAATCAATTAGTTACTTTTGTTATACAGAAGATCTTCTTGTCAGAAGTTCAAATAGATCTTAGTAACGTTAACGATTTTAAATTATTAAAACCATTCCATTTATTTTTATGAGAGATTTTTATTAGAGAGAGATAAGAGATTCTCCTCTCTTCTAATTTGCTGTGCCTTACAAGGTCCTAATGTACTTACATAAATTACTGTTTAAGAATCATATAAAAGAAACATTGTGGGAAAGCAACAAAATATTGAGTATTGAGTAAAAGACGCCATGAATGGGGTGGTGGTAGGTAGGAAATTCAAAACAACTTATTTTAAGTGCATTTAAATAAAGTTATTTTCTTTTCATTAAGGTAACCAGAAGAGAAAAATCACTCAAGTATTACATATGTGAATATATCAAATTTATATTAGAACATGATATAAATTTGATATTTTTGACATTATATTTTATTTTTTCTCCGTGCCATTATAATACTAGACTGTATTGATCTATAAATAGACATCTAGATTTTTTAGGAATGAAATATTATAATATAAAGGTTTGATTTATGTTTTTTTATTATTATTATTTAGATTAGATGTGTATTTTTATGAATTACTTTTATAAATTCTGCTTGCCAAATATTTGGTGTGATGTGTAGTGGTTGGTGACTATTTGTAATAACATCTGTTTATTGTACCATATTACTTGCAGAATAAAATGATTTGATTTGTGAATATCCACTACGAAAACCAATGTGTTTTCCATAGTATGAACAAATGTGGGATTTGATAGATCCCAATGCGAATACCACTAATTCGTTATATTCTAGTCGGGGAAATATAAATGAAATATACCCATCATCAGTTATACTAACAAAACCGGATGTATCTACGTCTATACATAATTAACACATTAAGTACATCTTTTAATTCATTTCATTTTTTTTGTTGAAATTTGAAACATTTTGGGCATTAGATTGATTTGCTAAGTCACGCCAAATCCATTTAAGAGGCTTTCGACAATGGAAAAGTTTCGTATGATGTAATGAACACTTTTATCTTCCGCCACCCAATGACATCTGTCATTTAATTTACACACACATCGATTAATAAAGAACACGCACAAATACAACAACAATAAATTTAGAATTTTATCGAATTCATTGATTGAAAGCTGCTTAAAAAACAAAACAAAATATATATTTTTAGTACAATAATCATAACTTAGGTAACATCATTCTTAAGAGCTATGTTTTACAGGCGTATTTAAATGTAAAAAAAATACAGATATTGTCTATGCCCAAGACCGTTCAAAAGCTAAAATCAAGTTATCTGAATGATAGAATTATTTTTAATAAAATTTATATTTCTCTATACCCAAAAATTTTTAAACATAATATTTGTATTTTTTCATAGTAATTTTCCATAATAATGAATAACAACATATTTTTATTAAATAGGTCATTTATGCCCACAGTCAGATACGATTTGGCCATTGTTCTAGTAATGTATATGTAATGTAATCAAGTGGAGCTTCTAAACCATATTTTTAAGGCATTTGTACAAACAAAGTGGTAATGAATCTATTTCCTTGGTATAATTTCGATTAAATCAAATATTTAAAAATGTTAAACAAAAACTTATTGTCATCTTGAACATCGCTGAACAGCTTGTTTTTGTATAGCATTAACAGTCTCGTAGACGTTAATATTACGGACGAGACGGTAAGAATGAATTATTTTAAATTTTTTATGTGATAAGCTTTCAATATCTATGGAATTAAGATAGGAATGATAAAATCGAATTCAATATCAGTTGTTGCTATATTGAATTCTTATATTGTATTAAGTTACTGAAATTATACATCGGAACCTAATTAAGCAAAATTAACTTTTTTTTCATAGAAAATTATATATTTTATAATTTTTACGCACAAGCATGGTCTGCCTTCGGTGCGAACAAAGCAATACTCCGCTCGAAGAAGATTCCGCAACACCTTAAGACTAGGGTTTTAGATCAATCTGTCCTGCCAGAGTTTTTATCGGATGGAAACGGCGACTCTAACAAAGAGATTGGCCAAAAAGCTCCGAGTTGCACAAAGAGCAATGGAGCGAGCTATGCTCGGCATATCGTTAGTGGATCGTAAAAGAAACGAATGGATCCGAGAAAAGACTCGTGTTAGAGATGTTGTTGTTACAATAGAGCGACAGAAATGGAGGTGGACAGGACACATAGCTAGAATGGAACATTCCAAGTGGACCAGGATATTACAAGAATGGCGACCGTGGGAAAATCGTCGCGGTAGAGGCCGTCCCCCAATGATCGATGAAATATCCAAAACAGCTGGACCGAATTGGATGAGAGCAGCAAGAAGTAGGCAGAGATGAAAAGATTTGGAGGAAGCCTACGTCCGAAAACGGACAAACGAAGGGCCGTGATGATAATTTTTACGCTTAAAACTATCAACTTCATTAGTGACAACGATTCATACATTAATGCCTTTTTCCTGAAAGGGGTAGGCAGAGACCACAGTTTTTTAACAATGATCCTGACTTACATCTCTCTTTGTTCAAGTCTGATCAGACATTTCATACAAACTCTTCGGTTAAGGGCGCTTTTGACCTGGCCTCCTTAAGAACATCCTCTATTCCGTGAAAGTTCGCGTTGGTCTGTCTTTACCAACTTGCCCATGCAAAGCATCATAAACTTGTCAATCTTCTTTTGTCATTCCCCTTTACATGTCCAAACCATCTAAGAATCCTCATCATCATCATCATTATCTCTACTTCCACACCAAACCGCTTAAATCATACCATTCCTTATTTTATCCATTAGAACAATAACGTATAATATAAAAAAATCGTCCGACTTTCGCTATTCTGCCATTCCCGAAGGACGATTGACGATTTTAGAGTGTCCATGTTACCTCTGTTACAGAAGAGTTTTTAAGGCTATGTACGAATTTTGTAACCTATTTCGCTCTAGAGAATTCGTTTTTGATGCAACAGAAGATAGAACGATGAGAAAATTACAAAGGGTACCTACACGTAAATGTGTAAACATCATTTCCGCTTCTTTACCTTAAGTGCCACCAAAAAAAAGCCGTATTTAACGCTGTCGATTAACTCAATGATATGTTAAGCACAACGCAGATTCAAAACGAATCGGTTAAAAACGAAAAAAAGTTTCAATCCGATTTAGTCATGCACTGTGTTACAATCGTAGGCTGTATGAAAAATAAATCCTTTGCCTTTTTTACTCTATTCGGGGGAGTGAAGCGATAGTGTTGGGATACTTAGTATACGTAAAAGAAATACCATATACCTGGACTACCTGGCCATCCTGTTCAACCTTGGCCCAGCTACGTCTCGCCTTGGCCTTCCTCCGCGTGGAGACTCCAGCAGTCATAATCACTATCACTGATCCCTTGACATTTTTTTCACTGTACACTAATAATCACAGTGACATACTATCACTGCTCCGCTACAATTTAATTTGAAAATCAAATCGTTGTTACACTATTTTAAACAAAATGTGCTTTTTTTATTTGAATATGCTATTTTTATTCATAAGTTAAGAAAATTAAAGATAAAAGAATATTACGTAAATAAAAAGTTCTAAATAAATATTACTTAAAAGATAAATACCAAATCCTAACATCAGAAGTCGGTACCACATCCACGCTTATCAAGTGAAAATAAAAGGACAAGGATTGTAGTGAAATTTTATTCGTTAGTAGTAAAATAGAAAAAAATATAATGTTCTGGAGCATTTTTAAAAAGTTTACTACTATCGAAAATCCTTCCACAACTAACCTCTACGAACCCCCTTAAGTCAATTCTAACGTTTGTAGTAATCGTATTCATCTTCAAACAGACTTTGTCCAGTAAATATAGCTCCAAAACAAGTTTGACTCAACTAAAGTGTTTCTAATATTTTTTTTCTTTACTACTATCACAATATCTTCCACTTCTAATGTCTACGTACCTCCCCCTTTCATGTCTACCGTTAGTAGAAATCATAGTTTTTTTGGTTTTTTTTTTTGGCATTACTACTAACGAAAATAACTTCACTACTATCCACTACTAATCAAAATTTTTCGAAAAAAAATAAATAACGAAATTTGCCAAGTTCACACAGGTTAGACTGACTGTATGATATATAAGATATAAAATACGTGTGTAAAAAACAACCACGCCTCCGAGCCCTCAGATGGGATTCGAACCCACGACCTTTCGCAATCCGGGCGACTGCTCTGACCGCTGAGCTACCGAGACGCTGGCAAACGCGTCGAATTTTACAAACGTATTCCAAGTTCTACTATGAGCTAGTATCGTTCCACCAATGTTGAACGCTAACTACCTTCAACATTGAAAGTAATATTTTTACAAATATTAAACAATCAATTAAGATGGAACCAGCTATAATTATGTTTTTATTTAATTTTTTTTTTTTTTTTCCCATCTGAGGGCTCGGAGACGTGGTTGTTTTTTACACACGTATTTTATATCTTATAGAAATATTGCATTGTGAATGCAAAAAAATTAAATAAAAACATGTATGATATATTGTTTTAATTCTAGGAATAAACAGTTATTTTTTTATATTATAATAAATGATTTAATAAATATACTTTTTTAAGTATATTAACAATGAGATAAACATATAATTAATATTCCCTTTCCCCTCATGGTAAGCTTAATGTTCGTGTTACCAGTAGGTCCACATCCGTAGTACATTACATAGGTCCACATCCGTGAGAATCGAACCCGGTCCCTTGAGGTAGAAGCCGACATCTCAAACGATGAGCTACGGCCGTCGAGCTTATTTAAAGCATTTTTAGTTTTTACAATTTGAACAAAAAAAATTGATTCATAATTAATTTATTTTAAGTATCTACAATTTGAACCAAAAATTTTTTATTCTTAATTAACTTGCTTACTCTAATGACAGAAATGGAAGTAATAAAGTATTTATTTAATAATTTAATTTTGACAACTCGGCCAAGAGGACCTTAACTGCGAAGCAAGGTCCCGACTTTGATTCCCAGCAGAAGCAGAGCTTTCGCAAATTGAGTTATAGTTCTATATATCACAATGTTTGACTGCGATGAACTGAGATACTACTAAACCGATTATGATTTTTTTTTAATTTTGTTGGATTTATTACGATTTCGGACATAGGATAGGTTTCATTTTAATTTATAACACAGCAACGCGTAGCTGGGTCAGCTAGTATTTATTTATATTAGTTAGTGATGTACCCTACACGTATGTCTACCCGTTACCCTAGTATCGATAACACAGCTTCACAGCAATTCTGCTGTCCTTACGATAAGTGTAATAAGCCGAGTTTTTGGGCAAATATAATATACTACATAAAATTCCGCTTCATTTTATAGTCGTACTAGCGACCCGCCCCGGCTTCGCACGGATGCAATACTTTACTATATTATGCATGTATTATACATAAAAACCTTCCTCTTGAATTACTCTATCTATTAAAAAAAACCGCATCAAAATCCGTTGCGTAGTTTTAAAGATTAAAGCATACATAGGGATATAGGGACAGAGAAAGCGACTTTGTTTTATACTATGTAGTGATAGTAATAGTTTCAAGTCAATAGCTATGAAAGTTAAGATGATAAACAAAAATTAAATCTTTAATCGCAATTATTTCGAAAGTATCTGAAACCTATCTATTGCACTTTTCATAAGAACGGCAGAATTACTTTGAGCTAGGCTAATTGGTGTGAATATAAGAAATAATATCATTACATCTAAAAGGCATACAGTTTCTTTATTCCAAAACTGATACATAACACTTAAAAACGAAATAAATTATTCAGGTGACATTTAAAAAAAATCAAGGAAGTAATTTTAAACGGGTTTCCACTCCGTATGGATACTACCTATTTGTTTCAAAAATAACTTCGAGTAGTGTGTGGATTTTATTTATTTATTTATTTCCTCCTTTATTGCTAAAAGGTGTAAAAAAACCGGATGAGTTGCAAATGGAAACAATTAAATGACGGAGATAAAAAAAATTCGACGCTAAAATAAACTCCAATTAATTTATACTAATTGAATATAAATAAAATTGTGGTAATAAGTAAAAAAATACTTATAATTTTTTTTAATTAAAATTTTATCATATATGCAAAAATATTAAAAAAAAAATCAAATATAGTTTCTTATGGTCAATACTTTAGAAACAGGGCCCATTATGCCTTCTAGTGCAATATTAATAAAATTTAAGAAGTAATCAAGTAAAAATGTAAACGTTAACTTAAAAATGGTTCTTTTTATAAGATCTATATTAATTACTTTTTAACGAAACTCATCTCAGATTGGTGTCGAAGACACGTTTATTAATTTATCAATTCGGTCGACTCTGCCGGGAATGAACTCAGTTACAGTTTTATAAATAGCTTTCCCTTCAAAACAGTAGGTACTAATTATTTACGGATAAATAAAGACATTTTTATAACCCCAATGTATGTAAAATTTCGGTAAATTAATAAAGAAAAAAAATCGTTAAAAAACAAATATATAATTGTTATATAGATATTTTTAACTCAACCTGACGTTTCCGCTGGAGCTATATTTAAAGGTTACCAAATGAAAAAACGTGGTACCTTCTCCGTAATAACTTCGTCGAGTTAAAAAATACTTCCACAACTTTTTAAAGATTGTTACCTAAATTCCGCTTTGAAATTACACATAACAAATTATAATGAGCAATATAAAACAACTGTTCAAACATTCACATAGCAACTCAACTTTTTGAATGTGACAAATGACATAACCTCAAAGTTTCATTTCTAAAGCCGCGTGGCGAACACGTTGCGCTCGGGCCGGTACACCCGTCCCTTTCGCACACACACCGCCAACTATCGCCGTCTCTTTCGCTCACCTCCCGTTCACAAACCAAGGTCGAGTAGCGTTGAGTTTCGATAACAATCCAGTTTTACCTGTACTGTAAGCAGCATATCATGGATAACATTTTAAAAGCAAAACTCGCGTTTAAACCGATTAGACTATCATACGTTTGTGATTTTAGAAGTGTTTTAAAAAATATTTGGTTTGTAGTACGCGGGTTGCATTTTGATTACGGTACATATTTATTGATTGGTGTTATAATTTAAATATGAATTGCTGTCAATGAGACAGGTAAAGTGAATGTAAGACACATGTTTGCTATTGGCTAATCTTTAAAGATATAATTTGGCACACGCCATTATCGATTGAGAGGCTTAATTAAAATTCCATTTATCTTCAAACGTTTTACACTTAGAAATATAGATATAAAATTGTGGTGTAGTTGGATAACGGATAGGAACGAAGTTCGTTATTTAAAACATATTAATTTTAAGTTCTATTCGAGGTATAAAGAAAATAATTATTCGGGTATACATTTTTGATAATGATTTTTTTTTCGATAAAAAGAAACTACTTAAACTACATTTCAAAATTATCTTAACACTTTTATTTAATTTACAATGATTTATAAAAATAAAGAAAAAAAATATTCGGGTATACATTTTTATCATGATTTTTTTATCGATAAAAAGCAAAGATACTACTTTACAAAATTATCTTAACAGCTTTATTTTATTAAGACATAGACTATACATAAAAATCTTACGCTTTTTGTTTAACGCTACGGACGTTTTTTCAACGGCTAGGGTACCCCTCTGCATCGCCCCATGAGGAAATTCATATGCCGAATAATTATTTTCTTTTTTTTTATATAAATCATTGTAAATAAAATAAAGGTGTTAAGATAATTTTGTAATATAGTTTCTTTGCTTTTTATTGATAAAAAGAATTATAATAAAAAATGTATACCCAAATAATAATTTTCTTTATACCTCGAATAGAACTGAAAAATTGATATTTTTATAAAACTTCGTTCCTATCCGGTGTCCCACGACACCACACGACTTTTTTTTCGTTAACTTAAACTCAGAAAATTTTATGTAGTGTTTTCAATTATTTTATATATTTATTTTATGTAAGAAAATCACCTTGGACGAGCGTTAACCCGTGCTTCTCTAATTTATTACACTAAGTACCAAAACTTCAGCCAACCTTGCTATTTACCGCTTATATACCAACTTTTATATACCGCGAGCTATTTTTCATGTAGCACGTGCAAGTTTATCATACCAAGTGAGGTTAACGGGATGTATTATTAACTAGCGTCCGTCCGCGGTTTCACTCGCGCGGTGTTCGGTTTGAACAGAAAGTATTTATCGCGTTCTCCTAATATCGCATGGGGATACTCCTATCTTATTGATCTGAATAAAGGTAAACTTTGTTCGCGACGACCATTTTACATCACCTAGTCATTAAATGAAGGTTAGCATTATGGAGAAGTAGCTGTGCCCCGCGGTTTATTAGAGAAAATAAATTGTGTATTAACAGGGAAAATTAATATTTTCCCGCAGTAAAACGTAGCCTATGTGTTAATCTAAGGTGTCAGCTAACTCCATACCAAATTTTATTAAAATTGCTCCAGCCGTTTAGAGGTGAAGAGGTAACAAACATACACACTCTCAAACTTTCGCCTTTATAATATTAGTAAGGAAAAATGAGGTAATAAATGGCTTAGTTGGACACCGAAATACTAATTTACAAAAACCGCATCAAAATATGTTCCAATCTTCTTGCATGATGCCCGCACAAATAGATAAGACAGACATACAAAAATAACCAAAAAATAATGCTAGACATGATATCTATGATAATTAAATACCGCCTGAGAACAACTTGTGAACAAATCAATTTTTTCTAGTACTTTTCTAATAAAATATTTCATCGGTCTAATTGATAATTGACAAATAGTCTTAAAAATATTTGTCAATTTTATTCATACAAGCGGCCCATCCCGGCTTCACACGGGTGGACAAAATTCTTTAATATTTTTCTATTAGATATTAAATATTTTTCCGTTAGCGCCATCTAGCGTCCGGTAGACGAACTACTTGCGGTTAACGCGTTGCTATGGTAACGTTATTGATACAATGGAAAAAGAGCGGGAAAAAGAGCGGACAGAGAAACACACAAACCACTGTGATCTTAGATTATAGACTAGCGGTTCGTCCCGGCTTCGCACGGGTGGACAAAATTCTTTAATTTTTTTCTATTATTAAATATTTTTCCGTTAGCGCCATCTAGCGTCCGGTAGACGAACTACTTGCGGTTAACGCGTTGCTATGGTAACGCATATACAATGGAAAAAGAGCGGACAGACAAACACACAAACCACTGTGATCTTAGATTATAGATTAAAGCCTAATAACCATTTCATTTCAGCACTGAACAGTTTCTTATCGAAAGCAAGATAAAAAAACACAAGTGGTCCTACATCACTAGCTTAGACTTTTCCATATCTTATTTATCTAAAAAAAAACTAAAAAACGCAAGCAAAAAAATCCCGACGAACTAAAACGACTTTTATCGAGTCCCTCCGACAGAACCAGTCGACCAATAGTAGAGCACGATTTAAATAAACGATGAAACCATAGAAATTGTCGAGCAACACTATAGCTGATATAGACTTATAAGTAGCGAAAGAACTGAGGGCCTACCTACCATCATCTTTAAGCGCGATTCAAGTTCGATTGTCAAAGTGAGACACCGCTATACGCAGTCTACAGTGGCGTCTCTTTTTAACAGCTAAATTTGAATCGCTTTAAGACGTGATGGTAGAACCTCTGGTCTCCCAACAGGGAGGAATTGAAGGTGAAGATACAATAAGCCTAGCCCAAAGAAAGCACTGTAAGGCTTGTGTTATAGATACTAGGGTATCGAATAGACATACATATTCACATATTCATACATAAATAAGTAATATTAATAGAAATATATATAAATACCAATGACTCAGTTACAAATGCTCGTATTCATCACACAAACACCTGCCCCTTCCGGAATTCGAATGCAGAAACCATCGGTGCTAAAGGATTGCTACCGTTGCACCAAACAGGTGCAAAAAACACTGGTTAAACTTCCATATATGAATCACAGAAAATATATATAGCTAAAGCAATTAGGTACCAATCAATCGAAATGAACGCGTTCATACAGAAGCACTCCTCAACAAGACACCTAGGCGAATGAGTCTGAAACTGGCAGCGGAAAAACAGCAGCTTTTTGCAACGACCAAATTTTCTAGAACTTTTTGGAGACATTTCAACATGTATAATTACACATTCTAGTAGGTATTCCACAGGGCTTGAATAGCAAAGAGAAAATTTGGTCGTTGCAAATAGCTGCTGTTTCTCTGCTGTCAGTTTCAGCCTCATGTCGCAGTGCTGTCGTCTTCTTTGACGTTATTCGTTAGGAAGATGATTTTTCCTGAATAATATTTAATAATTAAGCATTCCAAACGTGTCGTAGCAGAGGAAAATACTTTTTGTATTAACAAAGAATAATGACTTCTTAAAATTTTAAGTTTTTTTTTCTAAATACAATCACGCTTTATTTGGCAGGTGTAGGCAGAGATCACAGATTTCCACTGACCACAATCCTGACATACATCACTCGCTTCTTCAACTCTCAACAGCCTTTTCTTTAAGTGAAGGGCACTTTTGACCAGACCTTTTCAGGACACCTCTATTTGGTCAATGAAAGTTCGCCTTGGTCTGCCGTTGCCGACTTGCCCATGCACATTAAAAGGTATTAAATTCACTCTCAATTTCATTGGCTTGAAATTTTACAGAAAAAGACAATGCCACTCATAAAGCTCTAATAGAACGTAGGTAATTATCAAATAAGGATACGAACTAAACTTACTGACATAGCCATAAAAATCTCCATAAGAAAATGGAAATGGGCGAGACACATAGGGCGTAGAACGGATGGAAGATGGGGGCAGAAGGTGCTACAATGTAGGCCAAGAACTGGTCGTCGGAGTGTGGGCAGACAGCCGATGAGGTGGACCGACGATCTGATCAAAGTTGCCGGAAAGTTCTGGCAGAGGAAGGCCCAAAACAAGGAAGACTGGCGGGCAATGCAGGATGCCTACACTCAGCATTGGTTGGCGAGGTTGAAGAAGAAGAATTATCAAAAACATATAGACCTAGTTTCAGTACTTGAGCTTTATATAATGTCGCCAGTTTCGGAGCCTTTAATGGTGTGAAATATGGCATTTTTTATCGACAAATTGCCCCTCAATTTTGGTTTTTCTCAAAAAGGCAATAATTAAAAATACACAAAACAGAATCATGTTTTTATATAATTATTTTTTTCTATTTTTATTCCATGACAATTGAAACATGATGGCTGTGTAATTGTTGTCTACATGTTTAGCTATCAAATGACACCTTTCTAATGTTGTTAGGAGATTTACATGAGTAGTGGTGGTCGAATTAGTATGAGAGTCCAGGTCTTGGTTACCAAGAAAACAAAATGGCGGCCGTAAGAGAAAAACAACAACACTCTTCGTAATATAAAGGAAAATGTAAATTCTATGATAAAAACAAAAATATCCAAAGCGATATACTGTAATTAACAACAATTGACACTTATGCGTAGGAACCTATTAAATCGTATAGACTTGCCAACAAAAGCGAAAAGTGTTATGAGTGTATGCAAATAAGTTGCGTAACGGATGGCCTTGGCCGTTATCGTCTTCATAGCTCGCCATATGAATTGTATTGAAAAATAACTTTACGTATTTCACGATAAAACTATTAACATCAAGGCTTAAGGATATTGAGGAAAAAAAATTGTGCGTTTCAGCTCCGACGTGTGTCTGAAATTTACTGCTTAAAAACGATTATCTTAAAATCTAACATATCAATCATCATACATTATATTATGATATGACAATACTTTGTATGTTTGTTACCTTACCAGCAACGCGTGGCCGGGTTATACCTGCAACGCGTGGCCGGGTTATACCAGCAACGCGTGGCCGGGTTATACCAGCAACGCGTGGCCGGGTTAGCTAGTATATATAATAGGCATAAGAAGCAAATGAATTCATATATTTATTCATATTAATTTGATAAAATATATTAGTTAAATTATGATATTTTACATGTATACTTTATATGTATTGTTTATATGTATAGTAAGAAAGAAAGAGAGAGAATAAATGTGTACTTGGGACTAGCGGGGAGCGCTATAATATATGCGAGTATATTACGCAGAGGAAATGTGACCCTTCACTTTTTGTTAACATTTGAATTTACTACCCATCTATTTTTCATACCGTGTGCTATACAGGGCGTCCCAAACTTATGGGACATGAAGGGGAAGTACCTTAAATATCGTAGATAGTGAAATTTGCTCAAAGAAGACTTTATGTTATTTTTAAAAGTTAGTAATTCTGCATTTATAGATTTTCTAAAAATTACTTGCTTCGTCTGGGAATCGAACCGACTTAAATGTCAAAAAAAATCACCCTACTTTTATGATGCCAATCGAAAGAATAGCTAAAAAATAATAACTATGCTTAAGTTACATGGTTTTTAAAAAGAAAGGAACAACGTGAAATTAATATTTTAATCAAATTAAAAACATACATGAAACTGCCGTAGTCAATTAAGTAGGTATTTTTTTGTAAATTAATTAATTAAATGCTCAAAATGTGATCCCTCTTGTCTTACGCAAATCTCCAATCTTTTAATGAGTCCGCTGCCTGTTGATTTTCTTATCATTTTATGGTGAACACTCGATGTGATATGGCACAATTCTGTTTGCAACTCGCCCACGTTCTCGTATCGCTTTTTGTATAGCATATCTTTCACGTATCCCCAAAAGAAGAAATCTAATGGTGTAAGGTCCGGGGATCTGGCCGGCCATCTAATCGGTCCATTTGTACCAATCCATGTAGGAAAACATTCATTTAGAAAATCTGCTGCTCTCCGACTATTATGAGCCGGAGCTCCATCTTGTTGGAAAATTAAGTTTTCTTGCTCCGCCGCGGAAAGATTTCTTATCTTATCCCTTAAAATTTGAAGTATTCCTAAATACTTTTCCGTGTTCAAGGTTCCTTGGTAAAAATGGATTAAGAAAACCCGGTTTTTTAAAAGTCCGCACCAACAGTTGAGTGAAAAACGCACTTGGTTATTCGTTTCAGTGACTCGTAGGGGATTTTCTTTAGACCAAATACGATTATTGTTGCGGTTATACATACCGTTATTGCTAAAGTTAGATTCGTCTGTCCAAATAATATTATCCAAAAAATTTGGATTTTCGAGCAAGCGTGCCTGGATATCAAGACAGAAATTTCTTCTCCTTTCCGTATCGCCCGGAAGTAATTTTTGAACCAATCGTCCTTCAACATAACTCTTAAAACCGTGTTTTTTTAATACACGGTGTATTTTGCTTTTCGAAACTCCAATTTCATGTTCTCCTTCTCTCACCGATGCTTTCGGAAAAGCCGAAAAGTAAATTAAAATACCAAGTTCTTCGTCGTTGATCGTACGGTTTTCTTGCTGTGGTTCTCTTGGGCGTTTATCGAAACGTCCCAGAGTTTTCAAATTGTTCACAAGCCTTTTCAAAACTTTACGAGACGGTAATTGTCTATCAGGATATTTTACGCTATACCACCGCAAACTTCTAGAGATATCTTTATCATTCAAAAAATATGCATCCATTAGATCAAAACTTACTTGATATGCCATGTTCGTAATAAATTAACACAATAACACTTGTGTAAGTGAATTAAGACTAAACAGATCAATATCCGAAAAATAAACGCTCGCACAGACTGTTCCATTTTCAAATTTAAGAACAACATTATTTTCGTTTTAAATTTGCCTTCAACGCTCGCACAGACTGTTCCATTTTCAAATTTTAGAACTACATTAATTTATTATTTTTAGCTATTCTTTCGATTGGCATCATAAAAGTAGGGTGATTTTTTTTTTACATTTAAGTTGGTTCGATTCCCAGACGAAGCAAGTAATTTTTAGAAAATCTATGAATGCAGAATTACTAACTTTTAAAAATAACATAAAGTCTTCTTTGAGCAAAATTCACTATCTACGATATTTAAGGTACTTCCCCTTCATGTCCCATAAGTTTGGGACGCCCTGTATATGAAACGATACTTAAGGAGTTTAATTCCAATAAAAAATTAATAGTTAAAATCATTGGTCGAAAATTGTAGTCGGACTTTGCAAAATGAGTTATGAGATAATAATATACTTCTTTATAATGAACTAGAGTAGTAAATGCCGAGAGCAGAAGTGGGATTTGTCTTTTTAACTAACTTTATATACGGCGGTCCACTTGTTCTGATAGTGAACTAAAATCTAATGTATTGTGCCACACTTAAAAAATGAAAAAATGTAAAATTTAGTGGTCTTCAAGTCAGGAGCGAAAAGGTCCTAGATCGCCTCGTGGCCTCGTCACTTAACATCGGGCGAGATAGTAGTGCTTTTAAGAGACTCTAACAGAAAAGTTTGGGGCAGAAAAGTATTCGAGTGGCGACCAAGGACCGAAAGTCGTAGTAGGCAGGCCTCCTACTCGGTGGACTGTCGATCTGGTGAAGGTCGCGAGAACTACCTGGATGCGGGCAGCGCAGGACCGGTCATTGTGGAGATCTTTGGGAGAGGAGTTTGTCTAGCAGTGGTCGTCAGTAGGCTGAGACGCATCCTAAAGTGTGAAGGTTTATTCTAAAGTACCGGACACCACACGGCACACATATCAAAATGTAGCAAACTCCCATCACGCTATTAAATATATTGTAAAACTTTGAGGATATTTTAATCAGGAACAGTTAATAAACTAACTTATTTAATAGGACTTGGCGGTTTATGCTAAGTGTTATTAATAAGTCAAAGCTACAATTCCAATTGTACCCGAATGTGTATATTGTCTCGATTAAATTATTTCCAAGTGTAGGACCACAATGGAGGGCGAGACCAATGTATTCATATCAGAGATTCCATTGTCACTATTGACATCTCAGTGGGATGTTTGTCGAGCATCATAAATGTCGCGTACATTGAGTCCTGTTTTTTAGAAATCGAATCTTATAGCCCGCGTGCGAAGACGCTTTATGATGTGGGTTTATTGACGATCACAGATAACAGCACCACCGGGTTTTGGGGGCGGCGAAATGAACTTCTAGCCGAGAGTAACCACCTAGGTTCCCTAGACAGACGGTATCTCTCCTGAGCAGTTCTACGAAGTTTCACTACGGCGCTCAAGCTGAAGAAAGTGTAATGTTAAGTATTTGATATAATCTAGCGTCGCTTGGCGGAAGTTTATATCCATTTCTAAAAACAAAACTGTGCAGTCGGTGCTCAATATTGCATAGTGTAACAACTCCTGCTCCATATAGGGACGACACACGTGTAGGGTAACTGTTGGAGATGCAAGGTGTACCGCTGTTTTTCTGTGTACGGTATCTGCATTTTGCGGGTGGATGGTGCATCTTGCTCGTCTTTTGCAGAAGTAAGCCACATATCTTTGTTTTTGCAAAGAAAGCGAGAATGCTGTTGAAACTAAGAAAAACATATGTTCGGTTAGAAAACACCGTAGCAAACCGTACCGGGTCATAGCGCGCCTTTTACGGACTAAATAACTAATGCTGTTAATGATATATTTTTTGACAACTATCCAATAACTGGCTTTCGTAACATTTGTAAACGGACCGAACGCGCTAACCACTTCATCCAGCAACTTGTTTAAACAAATTGTTCTTTAATATATGCTATCTCCTGAGAGTGACTCTCAAAATAGATTATAAGGTGAAGGTCGCCGCACCAAAGACTGATAACTTTAAGCCCAAGTCTCAATAGTGGACAAAAGTATCGATAGCGAGAAACTTAAAGAATTCGGCTGGATGATTCGTAACGGTGCGTTCAGAACTGGCGAATACGCCGTTCGCACGCTTCTTTATTTCCTCCGGGTCGGTCTCATATATTCCTTTTATTGAATTCACAAAACCGATTGTTTCCAACGTGTATGCAGTAAACTGTTACTATGCGCATAAAAATCAAACAACCTTGAAGTGAACACAGCATACCATTGTTGCAAATTATTATAGATGTGAAAATATATATAGAATAGAAAATTGAGATGACATTAAAGGAAGACTAGAAAAAAAATAGCATTTTATTAAATTGAGAAAAGAAACGGCGATCTTTTTGTATTATTTTTATGAAGGGTGATGAAACCACTGAAGATATATTAATCTCTATTTTTGAATTGCTGAGTCCAGACATTCAGTACACAAAAGAAGGTTACTGTGGGTTATATTACAAACAGAAGGTAAAAACTTTGAGAGTAATAACGACTGCGATTTTTTGGAACAAATAGATTTAAGCGCTAAAACAAGTCAAGCAAACAATGAGTGTTTAAATTTTCGAATAGCTGATAATGTATTTATTTTTTACTTAACAAGTTTCGATTCACAAGACATTGTCTATCCACGTAGGTAATATATTTGAGAGAACGTTTAGAATGCGTTCCAACGACTCATTGTAACAACCTGGACTCATACTGTTCAAGAATATACGAGAATTGATCACATGAAACAGAAATATAACAGGGTAATGGACTTCTTGAATGGTTTTATTTCTCTAAACACACATTTGATGCCCTACTGCAAACACCGTCGATTTGTACGCTTAAAGTCAAACTGTTATCCACAATAATGCCCAAGTCTTTCACAGAATGAAGTTCTATCAGAGGCAACCAGTATGAAACTTATAACTTTGCACGCGCATGAGCTACACAAGTAAGCATAACGTGGGTTGCGCATCAAACAATCGTCATAAATGTACGCGTGAAACTCGCGCAACCTACCAGAATCCCGAGCGGCGCATTCGCGGCGTGTTCGCCAAATCTGGACGCACCCTAACACCTTATCGTTACCTATCGTATTAACCAAGTGGGCAAGAAGACAAGTGCCTCGTTCATGTTTTATTCATATAAATAAAATCGAAATATTGTTATTTAGTATTGGAAAGCACATTATTTGAGAATGAATGAACCGATATGGACATTTTTTGTTTTAAAATGGTCACAGTTCAAATCAGTTTTTACTTTTTAGAGAAACAAAATACAGAAACGTTTTTCCGCAATCTTTTAACCGCCTGCCAAGCGTGAAAATGCAAACCTGACAAATATGGCAAACCGCCCATTTTTGGAGAAGACCGCTTTTTTGGATGGATGTCTTTTTGCTGAAAATTGGAGAAATGTTTGAACCAGAAATCCAGAGATAAATGCAGCCACGGGGTTCACCATCGCATTAGTAAGCCCCTCTTGACGCGATAGTTTAAAAGGTGGTCTATGCTAAGGGGGAATCAGACAATCGCATTACATAGGTTAATATTAGAACTATAAACACTGTCAACTTGCAAGTCAAATGCCAAGAATTCCAATCAGGTGACATTCAACAATGCGAGTTATTAATAGTTGGATAAAGTTGAAATTAGGACGAGTCTCAGACATCATGCTGAGCAAAATTCAAATGTCATTGTTGTTTAACGAGGATGTGATTTTTTTTTAATTTGCTTATGGCCGTCTCGCTGTTTGTTGTAAGAGCCAACAGACTCATTCAACACGACCAATGGATTGATTTTATGGATCTTTCTATTTTTTCAAACATTGAGTATTTTTGCCACCTTTTGAACCACGCAGGAAAATAGAAACTAGATGTGCTGAGATTGGTTAGACACATATTTAAAAAATTAAGGGTGTCGATGAGCTGGTGAAAACCATGCATCAAAATCTAGCTTACCAAAGCTGTTTGCTTTTGGGTCTGTTACGGACTAAATGTTTCGGAATTGCAATAGTGTGTATACTTCGTTTGTAATAAAGATTTTTAATTGAATTTTTTTAGACCCTATTAGACCCTATGTTACTATCCACTTGTCAGTTCACGGTAGCAATTGCTACCGATAGCTAACATCCCTCGTCAGTCCCCTAATTGCTACAATATTCAAATTTTCGCGTGGCCTGCTGTTTTTTTTAAATTACGATAAATTTTTGAGTTATAAAGATCCAAATATTCTGTGGTTGATTCTTCATTTAATCAGCTTTACGGTAGTATTTTTTGTTTGGTCCTAGCTTCATTATTTAGCGAGAAAAATGCATTTTTATCTAAGAATGCAACACACATTTTTTTCACAATTAGCATTGGGACTGTGGCGAGGGGTGGGGCGCGCGGTAGCGGACTGACAAGTGACTATTATATTTACTTTAATGTACAAAGAACATACAGGACAAAAATAAGAATAAATTTTTGCAAAAGTGACATTTCTCGCAAGTGACTTTGAGAAAATGACATTTTGAGAAAGGTGTTTTTGAATTTCAAGTTACTCAACTTGGGTTCAGAACAGTGTACCGATGTGATATTGTCTTTCATGTATTATTACTTTATTCATGAGGAATTTGAGAAATTAGTTCTCAGTCGAGCGCTAAATTGTTTACGTAAGTTTTCATCACTGAAAGATCGTTTCACCGAATAATTATGTATTATATATGGAGATCCTGTTTATAAAAATGATCTAATCTAACTTTATTTTAAATTAACTTAGATCTAGATCGTTTTCATGTTAAGCTAGATTTATAGGGAATGGTAAAAAATATTGATAAAGATACGTTTGGTGCAATGGTAGTGACCCTGACTTTCGCACTGACCCAGGACATTAGAGCAGGAAAGGGCAGATGTTTGTGTGATGAATAAGAGCATTTGTACCTGAGTAATGAGTATTCATATCATGTATGTATGTCTATCCATTACTCTAGTATCTAGTGCTTACTTTAGGCTGGGCTAATTGGTGTGGATGTGAGAAATTTTATTATTATTACTAGCTAACTAGGCCACGTGTTGCTGGTATGGTAACAAACACACAAAGTATTGTCATAATCTATAATCTAAGATCACAGTGGTTTGTGTGTTTGTCTATCCGCTCTTTTCCCCGCTTTTTTCCATTGTATCAATAACGTTACCATAGCAACGCGTTAACCGCACGTTCACCTGCCAGACGCTAGGTGGCGTTAACGGAAAAATATTTAATAGAAAAAACTAACTAGTTTATAATCTAAAAACACAAATTTGTTGTTGGTGTGTTTGTCTGTCCGCTCTATTTCCATGGTATAAACTAACGTTTCCATAGCAACGCGTTACCGGGTCAGCTAGTATTTTATTATTATTACATTATTCGGCGAACAGCACTCCAGTAAACAGTTCTGTGCCGCGTTATTTTATCGTATTGAATGTTCGTGTTCGCGTTCGCTACGTGCGTGTCCGATTTTTAATAAGCCCCTCCGTGTGTTTTTGTAAAAAGCTGCGCCAACGGTCCTTTCAAAACGATATACTTTGTGCACACCAGTCTGACATTTAGTAATTAGTTGTCGCAATATTAATAAGGCGGTTGTCAGACCACTACGTTAAGGTCACATCGGCCATATAAAATGCTGTTATATGGTATTTTGATGTAAATATGTTACAATCATGTAATATGTGCATTGAGTATTTAGTGTTGTGCGCCGGTACCTTTTTCAACCTCCTATATTTTATCGATTTATTTGAAAATACAGTTACAGTAACCCGTATTTTTTTTTTGTAAACATTGTATTTTTAATAATTGAATGAAAAGGATTTTTGGGCAGAATACTTATTTCAACACGCCTAATTTTTTTTTTGTCTGTCTGTCTGTGCCCGCATCACGCGAAAACAGCCAAACAAATTTTGATTCTGTTTTCACAATTTAGTATCGTTAGATCCTACTTAAAATCTTAGGCATGTTTCATCTCATTTGGGTGGGTAGCATAAGAAATAAAGATTGACTTTTTTTATAGGTTCGCTCTAGATCCCAATCAAGCCTTTGGGCCAGGATAGGATACCGATGGAACGAGCTAACCCAGAAGGCGCGTATTCACCCTGGCTTTAAAAACGGACGAGTTGTAAGTACTCAGAAATACAGACGCAAAGAGGAAGTTCCACCCCTTTGCTGTGCGCATTATAGTACATATAGTTTCTGTGCTACTGATCTTCATATAAGAGAAATGATTTCAAATTATCGTTGCGGTCAATAGTTAACTTTATCCCCATCATACCGTTACATCCATTCCAAGCTGCGTGTAACTCCTCTTAGTAAGGCAGTGACATTGAAAACTGGTTAAACTCGAGTGCTCCCTGTGGAAGCGCGATAAAGACTTTCTGTGACAAAAATGAACGAGCGAGCGAAACTTATAAAATTGTCGATAACATCCTACACACCATTATGCGCATAACTCCAGTAAATAGTTATATCAGTATGTGCAATTAATTTGGAATTCAGACCATATTTTGAAAGGTATTTCTACAAACAGAAACAAGTTATTTAAAATTAATTAAAATAAACCACATAACACAAGAAGTAACTTCAACACGTTTATTGTAAAACTTATATTAAGTATTAATATTGAGTTAATTATATTTAGAATATAAGAAATAAAAAAAACTAACTAGCAAATTGTAAAACAACAGCTTTACAAATGCCTTTACTTTGATACTTTATAACTTATTGAATATACATTTTTATCTTTATTTCCATTGACTAAATAAACAAACATCAATTTACTTGTAATTCTTTCTTTATTTATTATTAGCTGACCCGGCCACGCGTTGCTATGGTAACGTCAATTGATTATAAAAACTGTTATTCTTAGGCTTATGGTAACTATGGTAACAAACACACATAGTATTATTATTATATAGCTAGCGGCCGCCCGCGACTTCGTCCGCGTGGAACATTGCAACATTACTTTATTTTTCTAAAATAAGAAGTTTTCTAAAATAAAAGTGGCCTAAGTTACTCCTTATTACATCAGCTACCTGCCAAAAAAATCCCGTCAAAATCGGTCCAGCCATTTCAGAGATTAGCCGGAACAAACAGACAGACAGACAGACAAAAAATGTAAAAAATGTTATTTTGGTGTATGTACCGTATATATATTCATATGCATGTAGTAAAAAACGGTTATTTCAATATTAAAAACAGACACTCCAATTTTATTTATATGTATAGATGTACTGATAAAAACCTAGCTAAAAAGAGGTCTGCACAGGTTTCTGAAAAAGTGTCAAAACGTCAGGATTAAATAAAAAAAAAAAAGAAGATTAAACTCATCAAAATTGTATAAGTAGTTTCGGAGACGGGCTTATAAAAGTCTGTTCATTCTAACTTGTCCCATTTGGTAAACAATCTTGGCACAATTTTTAAACGAAATCACCTATTTAAAAATAAAATAATAACAAAGTCGATAATCTATTACAATAAATCGTTATAATAGACTGAAACCCATTGAATCTAGTTATCAGTTGATTTTTAATACTGCAATTTCAATAAAAAGGAGTGCCACGATTATTTACCAAATAGGACAAGTTAGGATGAACTGACTGAATATATATAGCAAAACCAACCAATAGCAAAACAATGATTTGCATAAATAGTTTCCCGTAATGTTATTTTTGATACTTCCATTGATTCCGCGTGCACGTTTATTTCCACCGGAAATCACAGAGGCAAATATTGTCATGTAACGGATATGACATCAACAAAAACGATGTAGATCATAAATATATTAAATGGTTTGTTTTTATTACATGCTAAATACACGTACAGCAAAGGAGACGGGTCAATAAGGCGGGTTTTCGACCCCTTCCATTTTTGACCTAAAATTTCCAAAAAAAAATTTTTTATCTGCTATTTGGACTAACAAATCGATTCCACCCCAAACGGAAGCACCCCAACCCCCCCTCCCACCCCTCCAAGAAGCAGAATAATCATATCAGACTTAATACATAAAAAAAATATTTTTTTGCAGAGCTACTTAGAGTACAGAGTTTTGAAAGGTTATATTATTTTTGAGCTAAAAAATTTTTTTTATGTGTTAAATCATATATGAATATTCTGTTTCTTTGGGAGGGGGGTTGTGGGTGGTTCCGTTTTGGGGTGGAATCGATTTGCTAGTCCATATAGTAGATAAAAATTTTTTTTTGGAAATTTTAGTTCAAAAATTAAAGGGGCCGAAAACCCGCCTTATTGACCCTCTCCTTTATAACCTACTTGTGTAACTAGAAAATATTTTAATTAACTCGAAATTTTAAAATCGGAAAGGATGGACCAATTAAAAAGACAAGTATATGAGGCAAATGAGCATGGGCAAATCCGTAAAGGCAGACCAAGGAGAACCTTCAGGAACCAAATAGAAGATGTCCTGAAAGAAGATCTGATGAAAGTTGAAAAAGCAAGAGATGTTCGTCAGGATCAGGTAAGTGGAGATCTGTGATCTCTGCCTATCGATGCGGGAAAATGGCGTGATAGTTTAGCGAAGCTCTTTTAGGCAACTTACAAATTTCGCTTGTCTCCCTCCTGCTACATAACGGTTCAACCATTTCGAACGAATTTTGGCATGAACATACATTATTATAACCTGACGGACAAAGGCTATATAAAAAAAATATAGACTTTACCATGGAGGAATAATCACCGAAAGAAAAATTCAAAAGCTGATCACAGCCAAACCGTTGAGACTACATTGATGAAATTTGGCGCCAAAACTCTCATCGTGGTCGTGACTAATGTGCAAAAAAAAGTTTTGAAATTGGACATACCATCGAGGAATAATCACCCTTCAAAAATCTTATTGCTTCGCTCAGTATTTGCAACAGCAGCATGTATTGCAGACCTAATATGTGTGTACGTATGTAAAAATTTGGTTATAAAATCTTGCAGTTAAATGATTAAGTATCTGGATTGAATGGATTGCACGGCTTCGCTATTCTGTCCTATCCTCAGCCGCCTGTCGTCAGTTCGGTCATTAGTGACTGATGTTCTCGACCAGGACCGGTCTAACCAGCGATACCTAGGGCGTTCCACAGGGCACTTCCTTTGGTCGTCATATATTTCCGACTCTATTCTTTTAACATGGACGAGCCAGCGCAGTGCAGCTGACTTTGTTTGGCCCATAATGTTTGGTTTAACCACAACGGTAATAGGTATAGGTAAAGCGATCCTGCCTTTAGCACCGAAGGTCCTTGGGTCAAGTCCCGAAAGGGGTTTAAAGAGTCCAATTTTTTAGCGGGCAAGCCCGGTTTTCTCATCTTTAGAGATATCAACACTAATTATGTGCGATAAAAATAATCAGTGATTTAAATATAATCTATAGTAACATTATATATTTCAAACGAAATAGTTTTCTCAGAAAATTGTGTAATTATATACAGATAACAAACTTTGTCAGCTGTAACTGGATATTTAAAATTTTAAACGTTAGTTCGACTTTATAATTCTTTCTTTCTCGATCGGCTGTTTTTATTAACACTTTGTAAACGGGCGTTTTCTCGCCAAACGCTCCGGTCCCCAGTTGACGTATAGGGTACCGCCGGCAATAGAAAATGCGCAGTCCGTCACCCGTTTGGTGCCCTTGATTTCAAGTTTTCCGTGCCCCACCGTTTAGCGAAACAAAACGAGTTAACTCGTTTCCCGCGCATTGGTATAAAAAGCGATATGACGAGTTAACACGGGACCCGCAAACAATGTGTTAATTCAGGAAACTAGGTCTATATGTAATATATTTTTAGCAATTTATGCTATTGAATTACAACCTTTGTCACTTGAGACTTTTTTTATCTCGCTAATAATCTTAGCATAATTTAAAGTTGTAATTGGTATTTTACGAAATTTAAAATGTTGCTTGTATGTTGCAATTTCTCTTAATTTATTGGCTGCATTATTAATAAAGAAAACTAACTAAATTTATAATTTAACCGTTTGTTTCTATTGAATATCTAAATAAATTATTTCCCAAAGAGAACACTTTTTAGAAAACAATATTGTAATCACAAAGCAATTTTTAAAAAATATTTTCGGTCACCCATCCCATGGCTGACCATTGCGAAAGTTGCTTAACTTAAGTAATCACGACTCTAAAATAAAAACAACAAACGTTTATATAACACGGTTTAAACGCGAGTTCAATCCATCTCAACTTTGATGTTGGCTTCACAATTCGATACAGGCTATTTTTGTTTCATCTAACGACGCTCCGGCCTCAGATTAGCACAACAATAATTTAATAATAGAATCTGGCACCTGTTCAGATACGATCGCGTTCAACATCATTAAAAAACAATAATAAATAAATTAATATTACACAACATCACATACGCTGTTCTGAAGCCAAGCACCTAAAGTGTTATGGAATTCAGCATACGATGTCACCACTACGAGCAGACCCTAGCCAATATAAAAATGTTCGATTTTTAAATTATCCTGGCTGAGTATTGAACCCGGGACTTCGGCGTTACAATAAAAACGTTACACGAGTCACTCGTCACGGAGACCATCAGAAAAAAGCATGTGTGCAATTCACACGTGGTAGAAGTGAAACCTTCAAAAATAACACGTGCACGTATACAAAATACCACGGTTGTTGTGATGCCTTCTCTCAAGCTTTGTACTACGCATGCGCACACAAACACGTATTAACACACGTAAAATACTTCCTATCTCATTTTCTCCTACGTTCAATCTTATGAATTTATGTGTCTCCTTTTACTGTCGTTTTTTCGTTTCATCGACTTTCAGATCACAACGATGCTAAAGATGTTTTCACTTCAAAAATGCACGCTAACATACACAAAACTGTCTTAACTTCGATTTTCAGCTTAAAGTCAACGTGGGTAAGGTGTGTGACATTTTATTTAGTAAATAGATAAGCGCTCGACCGTTATCTCGCCTAATTGTAAACGACGAATCTATCTTGGATGTGACGCGCTTGCCTAGAAGATACCTATTCACTCGTGACTTGAAGACCCCTAAATTGTATTAATCAGATAACAGACTCAGGCAAAGAGTTCCACTCTTTTGGACAATAATACTAGATTTAAAAATTCCACGTTTTTCAGTGAACAAAAAAAAAAAAAATTACCCGGCGGGGCCAAGCGAGTGGCCACTCAAAACGTGGGGGCGCATGTTACTTATGGAGATGTAATGAGATGTATGATATGCATAGATGTTGAGAGTATTTGTAAAGATTATTTTATTCTTTTTAATTATTAACTCAACGAAGTAAACATGTGTTACGCAACAATCGGATAAGCCCCATACAAAAGTGAAAGTTGCCGAAAGTTGACCTGAAAGTGCACCTAGAAAGTTGAAAGTTGTTTAAGCGTGCATTGTCATCGGGTTCTGAGCTACCCTAAAAGTTTCAACTCGCTAGGTGGTCGGGAAGTGCCTCAAAATTGAGATACAAGATTCCAACCGGACAGACAAGAAAGCTACCTAAGAAAAACGTGGGAAAATTGGAATCAAAACTCATACTTTTTGGTATATCAAAAGTTAAGCAAGTTAATACATAATGATACGAGTGAATTCCAGTATCCTTCTTAATACTAGACTATTGCTAAAACACAATTTAGTCTTCTGGATAGTTTATACCTATACTATAACAAGGAATTTAATGGCATTTCAATTTAATCTACAAACATTATTACAACATAGCAATATTGTCATATGTTTCTAATAGCACAAATAACTTGCGGTTTTTAATTTATCGTAAAAGGGTATGAAAAACCTTCCATAAAAGTAAAGCGGTTGCATTATTATAAATTATGAAGTAGACATAAAACAAACCTTAGTGAGACTCTTTGGTGTAAAAATCCCTGTCACAACGTTTGACCGCGATGAACTCCGAAACTATTCAACCGATTTTGATGATTTAATATCCATTTTGCTGGATTTGCTCGGAGTTAGGATATAGGATAGGTTTCATTTTAATTTATAACACAGCAATGCGTGGTCGGGTCAGCTAGTCAACTATGTATGTAATGGTGTCGTCTATTTGAAAGTCTGGTTGTTCTATGAAAAAATGGGGATGGCGGAACAAGGCTGTGCAATTTTGGACGTGGAAAGAGCAAGATTGACGCTACGTATAGCCACGTAAGGTCTACTCGCGCAACTGCACCTTATCGGCTCACAACCCAATTACACCGTTCGGCGTAATGGTTTCGCATCGACGATAGTGGGCTCCAGTCCCGAAAGAAGCAGATGTTTGTGTGATGAATATGACCATTGTACCTTAATTCATGGGATCATTGTTCACGGGTTCATGGTGCATATATTTCTATGAATATCAGACTGCTATATCATATTTATGTTACCCTAGTATCCATAACACAAGCATATAGCCATGTAAGGTCTTCTCACGCGACTGCATCTTATCGACGCATAGCAATTCGTAGCACTATCACTACCCATTGTTTAACGTTTGATGACCATTTGATGTAATGGTTTCGCATCGACGATCCTGGGCTCCAGTCCCGAAAGAAGCAATGTTTGTGTGATAATTATGAGCATTTGTTCCAAATTCATGGGGATAACGGTTCATAGGTTCATGGAGAATATATTTCTATGAATATAACACATCCTCCTATCCTATACCCTAGTATCCATAGCACAAGCCTTACAGTGCTTACTATAGGCTAGGCTAATTGGTGTGATCGTCATAGTAAGATTAAAGTTGTAAGTAGTTTTATAATTTTAAAGAAAATAACTAACATTTTTTTTTCTTTTCTTGGGATTTTTTTTTTTATTCTATGTATTTTGTTTATTCTATTAATGTTTCTGTTTTGTTTGTTTGACTGATATTATGTCAAATGAAAAAAAAAAATCGGTCACCCATCCCATCCCCGACCTTTGCGAAGGTCGCTTAACATCCGTAATCACATGTTCAACGTGGTAACCGTTGCGCCATCGATTAATTACCTCTTCTATTTATTAGTAGGTCAGTTTTCGTGACAACATCCAGTATTCCACACTGACACGGTACACTGTAAACACAGATAAATGCGACAGTTAGCCGTCCTTGAGTCCGGCGTAAGGCCATTAGCGTTATTAAAACACTCCCATAATAGCCATTAGGGTTGTCGACGGAGATTTATTAGATATGAAAACTATTTCCTTGAATTTTTTTTGTAGTTTAATGAATATAGAACTAGGTCACACTAAATTAATAAAGTAATTTCTTACCTATGTTCGTCTGTTTGCTGTCAATTGAATGTGAGGTAATTCTACTATGAATTAAGTTATTGGTTTGACTGTAGCATAAAGGGACTTTTCCATTGTTAAGGTGTCCTAATCCAAAAGACAGGTATATGTCCAACAGTGAGAACTTTATTCGGGATATGCAAATAATAATAAATACTAAATTCTTTTATACATGGAACATTGCAACATTAATTTATTTTCCTAAAATAAAAGATTTTTTCTAAAATAAAAGTAGCCTATGTTACTCCTTATTACATCATCTACCTACCAAAAAAAGTCCCGCCAAAATGCGTCCAGCCATTCCAGAGATTATCCGGAACAAACAGACAGACTGAGAAAAATTGTAAAAAATATTATTTTGGTTTATGTACCTACCGTATATATATTCATATGCATGTAGTAATAAACGGTTATTTCAACATTACAAACAGACGCTCCAATTTTATTTATATGTATATATTTAAATAGATAAATACTAGATATAAACGACTGTTCACAATTTATTCTCAGGCGGGACTCGAACCCGTAACCTATGGATATCCGGGCCACTGCTCTCCCAATAAAGCTACCGAAACTAGGCTGTAATACTGAACTTCGAAGTTCAAACTACCGAAGTACTGTATTCATAAAATATGTAAGTGCGATTTACGTAGGTTAGACAGTATGACGAATTACTTCATCTCGAATCTCTTGCCAGTCCACGGTAGCAATTGCTACCGATAGCCAACACCCCTCGTCAGTACCTGGTAGCAATTGCTACCATATTCAAATTACCGCGTGGCTCCTGCTTTTTCTTTTTAAATATGATTATTTTTTGAGTTACAGAGATCCAAATATTCTGTGGTGGATTCTTCATTTAATCAGCTTTACGGTAGTATTTTTTGTTTGGTCCTAGCTTCATTATTTAGCGAGAAAATGGCATTTTTATCTAAGAGTCCGATATTTTTTCTCACAATTCGCGCAGCATTTGGACTGTTGAGAGGGTGCGGTAGCGGACTGACAAGTGGTTACATTGATGTACGGTACTCCAAAAAATGTTCTGTCGGAACAAATTTACACAGCGAAATGAAAAAAAAATTGGTTGTCTGTATAGTCCGTTTACGGACGATAATTTTACGTTAATGCATAAGAAAATATTGATAAAAATTGCATACTTTTATGAATTGAATTATCAGTAAATTTTAATTTTTTGTATAATACAAAAAAGGAGTTACTTGATTTTTTTTCGATAAATTAACATTAAGTTTTTGTAATGAACAATGGGAACCACATTAACTTTTCACTTCATGAAGTGGAAAAGAGATAGATGCGCCACAAATCGAACGCTTAATCCGACCGTACCTCACTATAGCTTGTTTCGCACTATCGCTTGCACGCGGAACGTTACACTTTTTCGTGCATGCAGCCGGTGTTCATCTTTATATATATAATTCTTCTGTGAGTGTGTATGTCACTGAACTCCTCCTAAACGGCTGGACCGATTTGAATGATTTTTTTTGTGTGTGTTCAAGGGGATCTGAGAATGGTTTAGATTCACAAATCAGCCCGGCAGATGGCGCTGCAGACAGTATCTAGGTTATTTATCTATACTGCAAAAATAACAGGCAGGACAACGTCTGTCGGGTCCACTAGTCGATTTATAAGACGTTATGACGTCAAACAATCATAGTAGTAGTGTAGTTTCGAAGTTCATCGCGGTCAAACACTGTCACAGTTTTTATATATAAAGATAATAATATTATTTCTTGCTTCCGTACTAATTAACACAGCCCAAAGTAATAACCGTAAGGTTCGTGTTATGGATACTAGGGTAACGGATGTACAAACATTGATAAGTAATATTCATAACATTTATAAATATCCATGACTCAGGTTCAAATGCTCGTATACATCACACAAACATTTGCCCCGTTCCGGGGAATAACGCTTGGGACCGTTCGATGAATTACAGAAAACAAAACGAAAACAAATAGTAATTTAAAAAAGCGCTGGAAAACATTTTCTTATCAATGGTTAAACTGCGATGGCGGCGCGCGGCGTGACTATTTTAAGTAGATTGCCACTTTTTGTGAATATAAAAAAGCCAATTGAATGTTTTGTAGGCCGAAATAATTCTTAGGAACATCACTAAGATACACCGTGTTGCGTTTGTTTAAAATGTCAATAGATGGCGCTGTACCCAACTGTACTAATTTAATAAAAATATATCACATCTAAAGTGTCAAAATCATGTCCTATTTTGATCAAAAGTTAACCTTAAATAAATGACCATTTAATAGATAGATATATTATATTTATTGAAATATACTCGACTTAATCATACAAACATCAAATAAATTATTATAACATAAAAAACAGTAGAAAAATCGACCCGGCACACAAGTAAATTCTCAGGCCGCTCTTTCCTTCCTGAGAATTTACTTGTGACCCGAGTCGATTTTTTTTTAGTATTTTTTCTATACAAACAATTCATTACATAAGATAGCATTGAAAAATGCATAAATCTATAATCTAAGATCACAAATTTGTCTGTCCGTTCTTTTTCCCGCACTTTTTCCATTGTATATGCGTTACCATAGCAACGCGTTAGCCGCAAGTAATTCGTCTACTGGACGATAGATGGCGCTAACGGAAAAAAATTTAATATAAAAAAAATTAAGAATTTTTTCCACCCGTGCGAAGCCGGGACGGGCCGCTAGTATATACTCTAAGAACACAAATTTGTTGTTTGTGTGTTTGTCTGTCCGCTCTTTTTCCATTGTATACGCGTTACCATAGCAACGCGTTACCGGGTCAGCTAGTATATATAACAATTACAAAACATAAACATCTGCTTCTTCCAGAGCTCGAAACCAAGACCGTCGGAGCAAAATCATAACTTCGCCATTTACCAATTAAAAACCCTTTTCCCGCAGGGGTAGACAGAGATGACAGATTTCCACTAACTACAATCCCGACATACATCTCCAGCTTCTTCAACTCTCATCAGCCTTTTCATACAAACTCGTCGCTTAAGGGTACTTTTGACCTGACCTTATTTCAGGACACCTCTATTAGATGAAAGTTCGCATTGGTCTGCCGATACCGACTTGCCGATGCTATGCAAAAACTAAAATATCGCGGTAAATTTTGATATTCAATTGACATTTCAATTCAAATTAATTCAACTGTAGTTGTTTTCCATTGTTTACAGATTATTTGGTCGTATCCTATTGATAATAGGAATAGTACACAGATCAAAGATCATTGTTAATAACAATTTTTAACATATTATTTTGTAGGCTCGAAATTTTAAAACATTTTAATATTTGTTATATTTATTTATTACTTGCTGACCCGGTAACGAGTTGCTATGGTAACGCGTTGCTATGGTAACGTAAAAAGAGCGGACAGACAAACACACAAACAACAAATTTGTGATCTTAGATTATAGACTAGAGCGGCCCGTCCCGGCTTCGCACGGGTGGACAAAATTCTTTAAATTCTATTATTAAATATTTTCCATTAGCGCCATCTAGCGTCCGGTAGACGAACTACTTGCGGTTAACGCGTTGGTATGGTAACGCATATACAATGGAAAAGAGCGGGCAAAAGGGCGGATAGACAAACACACAAACTACTGTGATCTTAGATTTATAGATTAGCTGTACCCGGCATGTTGGCAATGCTGTTTTTACATATAAACCTTTCTAGAACTTAACAAAATTTCATTACAACAGTTTCGAAACGAACAAGGAATAAACATTGATTTTTGAATTGAATAATTGAAAATGAAACGAGTCTTTGCTACGATTCCCAGTTGAATCAAACTATGCTTATTATTTAATTGTTACTTTCCCGCGATTTTTAATTGAACTTTGATTATACGCATTTGAATTATTTAATAGTGTATTACCGACAGAATTCTTCTCAATGTAAGTTAATAGATAATTCAATCATTGCATACCACAATGTAAACAAAGGATGGTGAACAAAAAAAACCCCATTATGAACCCTAACCAGCAAGCAATAGGGTGCAAGAAGACAGAATATTTTAGTTACTCTTCGTAGATAAAACCTAAATTAATTTAGTTTTAAGTATTTATAGGTTTACATTTAAAATGCAATACCCTTACGGGGTCATGTTAAAAGTGCTATTTTGTAACAGCTTATGTAACTAATATGTTGCAATAAATTATATGACTTATGACGCTATAATGAGAGTTTAAAATACAAATGATAAAAAAATTTAATTCTGACAAAAGTAATGTTAGATTAGAAATATGAAATGAAAAATCAGTAATGCGCTATTTTATTTATTTTACTACAAAAACAGCCTAACGCGCTCGTTAGTGAGTTCCAAACTAATCAAATTTTGTACTATGGATACGAAATAACTATCTTCGTCCTCATTTCTGGTAATATTGCCCCCCTACGTTCAGACCCCTCTTTCCCACTGGGCATTCTGGGCAAATGCACAGGGCCCCGCGAATGATAGGGGCCCCCTAGTTCCTGCGAGATCACCAAACCAATACCGACATTTATTACTTAAAAACTAATTTAATTAGAGTAAATCGAACCTCAATAAATGTCTATATTATCGACTTGCTTATTAGCTTTTGCATGCGCGAAGCTACACTACTCTCGCCCAAAATAATCAATAAAATCTGTCAATAAAAAAAAAAAATCTGAAACCTTGTTTATCTACTTTCACTGTCTATTCTAGAAATAAAAAAGTGTTCTGTCAAAGTCATAGGAACCCCATTATTCTTATATGCCTAGGGCTTGCAATAGGTTAAAGACAGTCCTGCCTACGTTCCTGACGGTCTAGCAACACTAAAGTTGGAAATCCGCAGTAGTGATAATTTGTAATCAATTCTTTCTTAGTTCTTCACTGGAACTATCATCCTAAAGTGTAACAAAAAAGTCTAATCCATTTTATAATTTAAAATCAAACTCAGAGTACTTTCTAAATTTTATTATCTGATTATATCGTCGGTCGGAAACAGTTGTGATAGATTCCAAAATGAATTGTTCTGAGCAATAAAAAAAATGTTTTTTTTTTTGATGACCGTCTCGTGCAACGGTATCGATCCTACCTTTCACGCCGACGGTCCTAGGTTCGAATCCCGGAAGGCGCAGATGTTTGTATGATGAATACGAGCATTTGTACCTGAGTCATGGATATTTATAAATATATTTCTATGAATATTACATATCTATGTATCGTATAAGTATGTTTTTCCGTTACCCTAGTATCCATAACACAAGTCTTAAGGTGCTTACTTTGGGCTAGGCTAATTGGTGTGATTGTGGAAAATGTTATTATATAAAAAAAATATTTATAGATTTTTTATTTAATTACATTTAATAGCCTTTTTGTTAACGTTTAAGTTATTTGACATATTCTACTACTTGTTCCGACAGAAAATATTATGTGTATTATTTATATGGTTTTCTATTATCTATCTTAATATATATAAATTACGTGTCACGTTGTTTGTCCGCGATAGACTCCTAAACTACTTAACCGATTTTAATCAAACTTCGTAACTATCTGTTATTTGATCTAACTTAAAAGATAGGATAGGTTTTATTTTAATTTATAACACAGCAACGCGTGACTGGGTCAGCTAGTATATATATATATAAAAAAACCCTGTCACATTGTTTAACCGCGATTAACTCCGAAACTACTCAACCAACGCGCGGGTGCCTAGATTGCCCCGAGTTGGTAGAAAAACTGCGACTGCGAACTCCATCACGCCGCACTCGTCACACACCGCTTTTTGCCGTTCCCTCCTGTAGTACTAATTACGCACGAAACGCAGTGGTAGCTAGAATTGTTGACAGTTACAATAAATTGTTTTCTGAAATTGATATATTAGGGGTTAAAGTATGAAATTGCCGATTTGTACTGAAAATCTATATTGTTTATTTTTTAAATTTTTAACAAATTTATTTAATCAAAATAGTTGCCATTATTATCTATACATTGCTGCCATCTAATGGGAAGGTCATTAATGCCTTTGCGATAGAATTCCGACGATCTAGACTGCACAAACTGTGTGAAAGCATTTTGTACTGCCTCCTGGGAAGAAAACTTCTTGTCACGTAGATAATTGTCCAAATCACGAAAAAAATGGTAGTCCGTTGGAGCAAGGTCTGGTGAATACGGAGGATGACGAATGGTTTCTAACTGCAGTTCCTGAAGGGTCAAAATGGTTTCTCGTGCTGTGTGAGGTCTCGCGTTGTCGTGGAGCAATAATGGTGAAGATCGATTCATGAGTCGGGGCTGTTTTACTGCTAGTTTTGTCAACATGGTTCGGAGTTCGGCACAATAGACATCTGCCGTTATTGCTTGACCAGATCGGAGAAAACTATAGTGAATAACACCATGCTGAGACCACCAAACAGTTACCATTACCTTTTTATTGGTAAGTTTTGCTTTAGGACACTGTTGTGGCATTTGACCTGGGGTCAGCCATTGCATTTTTCTTTTCCGGTTATCATAAAGAATCCACTTTTCATCACATGTTACAATTCGATCCAATATTCCTTCATTTCTGTACCGGTTCAACAAGGCAACACAAGTTTCAACACGCGTTTCTTTCTGCAGATCAGTCAAATCATGAGGCACCCATTTTTCGTATTTTTTTATTTTATTGATTTGACGCAAGTGAGTCAATATTGTGGGTAAGGTAACGTTAAACCATGCCGCTAATTCCTGGGTACTTTGACTAGGATCGGCTTCCACTATCTCTCTTAATTCATCGTTATTTACCTGTGTGGGCGGTCTTCCTCGTGGCTCGTTCTTTAAGTCGAAATTTCCATCACGAAAGCGTTTAAACCAAAATCGCACGGTGCGTTCATTAGTAGACCCCTCTCCAAACGCAGCATTGATATTGCGGGCTGTTTCTGCCGCGTTAGTTCCGCGTCGGAACTCGTATTCAAAAATAACTCGAATTTTCGCAGTATCCATCTTTCTTGTCTAAATTGAATAACAAAAACAATTGAAAGTCGATATTCAAATGTTTTACATTTTTTAAAAAAAGAACATCATAGAAACCATTTAAAAAAAGTTTCATTCGAAAACCTCAAACCATGAAGATTCTATGTCAATTCAAAGAACCTATTGCAATAAAACGGCAATTTCATACTTTAACCCCTATTATTTATTGGTAACAAGAATTTATTTTTAAATAAGGTTAAAGCTGAATACTTATCCAATACAAAAATCTGAACAATATTATTTATTTACATAAATTAGGACATTACATGGTTTATTACCGCCGTTTATATATGAATACTGTATGATTATGTATACACGTATAGCATTTATGTATGTTTATGTATTAATTTAATTTTATCTTATTCGCAGAGTAGTTACTTTTTTAATGAGTCGTTAGCTACAACTATTTTGAATTCTATTTGGTTATATTAGGAATAACAGTTCTGGCCTAATCAGTATCAGCTATATAACATGTTTGTACATAGGTTTAAGTTGGCTGTTGTTATTCTTTATCAATAAATAAATAAATAAATAAACCAATTTAGATGATGCTCTTTTCATTTTGCAGGATTTGTTTAGACTTAGGACATAGGATAATTTTCATTTAAAACACAGCAACGCGTTGCCGGTCAGCTAGTATTTATACTAAGTATGTAAATGATTATTTATAGAAAATAAGGCGCTTCTCTTCTTCAACAATTCGATTAGAAGTATAGTTTAAATAATTTATTTTATTTTATCAGATTCAAGTATTTTGTATTTATCTGTTTATTTATATTTATCAACTATTATGTAAACATCTAATTTATTTGCTATTTGATACCCACTTATAGGACCCAACCGTACATATCTAGTTTGATCGAAAGAGATATCTTGAGATAAGTCCGTCTTCGCAAACAATTTTACCTAAGTTACTTGTTTTATGTGCCACTAAATCTACACTAATATTATAAAGAGGAAAGACTCAAAAACTACTAAGCCGATTTCAAAAATTCTTTCACCATTGGAAAGCTACATTCACGCTGAGTAACATAGGCTATATTTAATGGTAGAAAAATTTAAAGAATTTTGTCCACCTGTGCGAAGCCGGGACGGGCCGCTAGTATATAATATATATGTAAACGGACAGATATAACATACACATTTGTTACCTTAACAAATGCATCAGCTAAAATCAAAATCTTTTATCAAACTATAATATTTGAACCTATCGCAGCTTTAATACTATAGGGGTACAATTCGAAAAAGATGATTGTTGTAAAAACACCTTTAAAGATTTTTGATCCCCTGTATTGTCACAAAATCGGTCATAAGTAAATTAAACTATTGAAAGCAAAATCACAAAACATCATAAGAGCATGTTCACTAAGCATGAAATATTTATCGCATATTAAATTAGTACTAGTACTAGTTTATTTTACTTATTTACTTATGACCGATTTTGTGACAATACAGGGGCTCAAAAATCTTTAAAAGTGTTTTTCCAACAATCATCTTTTTCGAATTGTGCCCCTATAGTATTAAAGCTGTGCTATGTACTCCACCAAACGGCTTCAAATCCAGGTTGGAGCATATATTTACATAAGATTTATTCCCGATTCATAGTTGTTATAAACTAATATGGCTTCCATTTTAAGTACCCATAGTGCAATATTATGCAAACGGTATAAGTCGTCAGAGATTAATTATTATATCAATAATATTATCAATGTTATTGACCAGGTTGAAAGACATTAATAACTACGAAAACAAATAAGAACGCTCCTGGATGAACAGCCTTATTTCCACGTACATACTTAAATATAGTTATGGATGAAAAATAAAGCGTCAAAGAAAACAATTTCGTTCCAACAATACTGCATAACGATACCATGTCACCAGAACAAATCTAGTAATAAAAACTGCACATTCCGATAAACACAAAGCACAATCTTGTTTACGTACGTGTTAAAATTTTAATTTTTATAAAAAATAAATCTTTTAAAACCACAATAAACCTTTTCGGAACGCGCCGATAACACTGGACACTGTCTTTTGATCTAATTCGAAAATAGAACGCTGTTTAAAAAAAGTATTATTTGAAAATTCGTATTTGGAACGAGCGCGAACGCGCGACCGGCCGCGCCGTCGTTGGACGTAACACTGGCGTAGTGATGTGACCACATACATACGGAGATGTGAATCGAATCAACTATTTGAATAGATGCGATAATTTATTTAACAAAAAGGTGGCACACATATCACAATAATAAAAAAAAATACATTCACTAAAGTAATGGGTGACGATTAGAACATCGCCAAAGAGGCGTTCATTCATAGATAATTACGAAGATGTTATATAATTAATAAGAAGATTAAAACATCGGCAGCAACCAGTTTTCCATTGGCCTATTTTGTAATAAAAAAGTGAAAGTTAACGCCAAATTCTATGAATAGATTTGCACTCAGTAGGTCGAAAATATTAACGTTGATTAAGCTGTTATAAATATTATTAAGAAAATTAGTACAGTCAATATGTAAGAAAAAAATTCGAACTCTCCGAAAAATGACAAACCGGGATTTGACGACGCGAATCGTTAGGGGGGCAAGTAATAAACTTAATGTCAGATTTCCGAAGTCCTCCCTCCTGCTGTTTTTGAGAAAATAAAAAAAAATGCATTTATCTCAGCAAGTATAAATGCTAGCGACCCGTTTTTTATTTTTAATTAAAGAGGACACTGAGGACTACATTTTCTTTCATTGAAGTGACGTCATTCGACTTGAAATGCAAACGCTAGGTGGCGCTAAAGTTTCAAAAAAGTGGTTTTTGCTATTTTCATTATGAAATAAATATTATTTTGCAATAATGTTAATGAGAAAGTTGTTTGTCACAAAATTAGCTACAACTTTTGTTTAAAACTTTATTTTATAAAACTTACCGTTTTCAAACTATAGGCAAAGAAGTGCAGTAATCAAATAACTGTTTGTTTCTCAATAAATTAAAAAAAAAATGTAGACCAGATAGTGGTGAAAATATTATTGTTCCGAACACCTATGTTAATAAGTGACGTTTTAACATAAATATTAAAAAAGTCACTTATTGACATATAATTTGGTAACGTAAGTTAAGATGCATTCATTACCATAGCATAGCCATCGACGTATCGAGAATATACATAAACTTATTTCAAAGTATTCTATTCAGAATTTCACCAAAACGAATTACCGGTTTCTTATCGAAAATGTACAATCGACAGCACACGAGGATGTACACTTTAACGTTTATACCTTATGTCGTTGTGATAGAGTGCATTTTATTTTTAGTGCGTAAAAAGCGGTCGCATTGTGATCATCAGAAGAGTAATTACTTGTAATGTGTTCAAAAGAACTATCAAACTAATAAAATTGATACTTCAGACTTTCCACGCAAAATAAGTTAGCGTTAATTAATATTATGACACAGCCCTTTTTATTTTTATTTCTAACTAGCGACTCGCCCCGGCTTCGCACGGATGCAATGCTCTACTATATTATGCATGTATTATACATATAAACCTTCCTCTTGGATTACTCTATCTATGAAAAAAAACCGCAACAAAATACGTTGCGTTGTTTTAAAGATTTAAGCATACATAGGGATATAGGGACAGAGAAAGCGACTTTGTTTTATACTATCTAGTGATGGATTAGCTCTTGATCCCAATCAAGCCCGGGAGCAAGGACAGAATCCACGATGGAACGAGCTAACCCAGAAGGTGCCTATTCACCGGTACATAAGTACTCGGAAATACAGACGCAGGGAGGGAGTTCCACTCCTTTGCTGTGCGCATTATAAAAGTTGATAAACGCTTGGTGCGACATAAAAGTACAGTCAACGGCTTATGAACCTACACAAACCTCATAAATAATAACAATACTATAACATATAAAATAAGCCTGTTTAAAACGACCACGCCTCCGAGCCAGATGGGATTCGAACCCACGACCTTTCGCTATCCGGGCGAATGCTCTGCCCGCTGAACTATCAAGAAATACACACCAATTAGCCAAGCCCAAATTAAGCACTGTAAGGCTTGTGTTATGGATACTAAGAGAATGGATAGATATACATTTATGATACATGACTCAGGTACAAATTCGTATTCATCACACCAACATCTGCCCCCTCCGGGATTCAAACCCAGGACCGCGATGCGAAAGGCAGGATCGAAATGTCCTCGAAATGATCAGAAGCCTAAGAGCGACTTCACACATTCGATACTCGCTATTCAGTGCGTTTTAGATTTCTATGAAGATTCGTTATTCCTGATGGTTGCCGCTAGAGGCGCTCATACAAAAATCCATAGTAATATTTTACGCAGACAATATCGTGTATTGACGCGTAAACTCTCACTAAGGCCTTAGGTATTCAACTTAAGTACGAAATCAGACAGTTTGTAAAAGATAAAGATAAAATGCGTTTTATTCAGATGCATTGCAATGCATGCATCTACGGCTTCGAAAGTCCTACCAGAACCGTCATTAACCTATTGGAGGCCCTGGGCATATAAGAATAATGGGGCTACCATGACTTTGACAGAACACTTTTTTATTACTAGAATAGACAAAGAAAGTAGATAAACACGGTTTCAGATTTTTTATTGACAGTAAATAGTAGAATAGATAATCTTTAATTAAAATGGGGCTATTCACACATATTTAAAATTATCTAAGCGTGCTGAAATTGGATAGCTTTTTTTGGGCGAGAGTAGAGTAGCTTCGCGCATGCAAAAGCTAATAAGCAAGTCGATAATATATTCCCTAATTGAGGTTTACTTACTCTAATTAAATAAGTTTTTCAGTAATAAATGTCGGTAATCCTTTAGTGATCTAGCAGGAACTAGGGGGGGCCCCTATCGGTCACGGGGCCCTGGGCATTTGCCCAGAGTGCTCAGTGGGAAAGAGGGGTCTGAGTAATACGACGGGAGACCTTTACCGAGAAGCCGCAAGAAACTCAGTAAGGGTTGTTTTATGATCCCTTTAATGTGTTACAGATTATTTTAAATAAAGGAAACTTTTCTAGCGTTTTTAAAAATGTCGGTTGAAATCAGCGTTGTCAGATTTTTTTTTGGCAAGTCGGGATTATTAATCATTTTAGGTAAAAAAAAAAGCGTGATTCTTTCATCAAAAGCGAGACATAGTAAACTAGGGACGCCCGAAAGAAAAGAAAGAAAGATATAGAAAGCCACGCCACCCACGCACACTGACATTAGTGAAAGCGAGACAGAAGGCCACGCACACACGTGGGGAGGCAGCTGGCTGGAGGTAACAGTACTAAATCTGATGCTCTCGTGTAACGGTAAAATCTGACGCCTTGCACGGACGGAGTGGCTGCGTGGCGAGCGCCTATATTGAAGTTTGGCTTCAAAATGTATATTTACAAACTAGCGGCCCGTCCCGGCTTCGCACGGGTGGACAAAATTCTTTAATTTTTTTCTAGCATTCAATATAATAATGTGCCTTTCTATTGGTGAAAGAATTTTTAAAATCGGTTCAGTAGATCCCGAGATTACCCCTTACAATTTAACAAATATACAAACATAAAAACTTTACTTCTTTATCATATTAGTATAGAAGTATAGATTAAAAATTATTATCATTTTATATCAGTTTTAAATTACGTTTACATAACAATAGATAGCAAAAATCTTGCAAGTTTTGAGCCACTACTTGAGCTGAAATTTGCATGCATACGATAACATGGAGCTGATCTGATGCTGGAGCTTAAAGATGGCCATAGGAACGACACAAACCCATCTAGTTTAGGCTTCTTAACTTCTTAGTCCATTTTCTTTTTTTTCCACACATAACTAGCGCGCTGAAAAGCAGATTTCGCTGGACAGAACCTGTTAATATAACTCAGTGTCAAAAACTCACTCACCTTTTGCGGTATTTTCGGATTCTTCGCCTTCACGACAGCAGGTTTAGGCGCGGGTGGGGCGGGTGGCTCTGTTAAAACAATAACACAACAATATATTAGGTGCTCAATTTTTAATTGTATATTTTTTGGCGTTTAACTCCTTAAGAATCGTTTCATATATAGCGCACGGTATGAAAAAGAGATGGGTAGTAAAATCAAACGTGAACAAAAGTGAAGGGTCACATTTCCTCTGAGTAATATACTCCCCGCTCCTCAGTCCCAAGTACACATTTACGCTCTCTCTCTCTCTCTTTCTCACTATAGCATTCAGTATACATTTAAAATATCATATCTTAACTAATATATGTTATCAATT
This sequence comes from Calamotropha paludella, assembly GCA_927399485.1. Lineage (NCBI taxonomy): Eukaryota > Metazoa > Arthropoda > Insecta > Lepidoptera > Crambidae > Calamotropha > Calamotropha paludella. Next base: position 9,886,800 of record OV656829.1, on the reverse strand, counting down.
TAATATGAATAAATATATGAATTCATTTACTTCCTTTGCCTATTATATATATTTTAAGATAATCGTTTTTAAGGTGTAAACTCCAGTCACGCATCGGAGATGTCATGCACATTTTTAGGGTTCCGTACCTCGAAAGGAAAAAACGGAACCCTTATAGGATCACTTTATTGTCCGTCCGTCCGTCTGTCAAGACCCTTTTTCACAGGAACACGTCGACGTATATGCAATAGGCATAGAAGTGTAACAATCAAATAACCAAAAAAAACATACTACTGTACTTTTTAATATCAATATTTTTTTATTTACTGAATTTCAAACAGTAAAATCGAAAAAATACGTGCCACTCTATTTTAAACCTAATTTTAAATAAGGCAAAGTCTTTGCTATAAGACATAACATACGCCTATAAAAAAACAACCCCAGCTCCGAGCCTTCAGGTGGGCTTGTTTGTGTATAACCTGGCCACACGTTGCTGGTATAACCCGGCGTCGCATTGCTGATATAACCCGGCCACGCGTTGCTGGTATAACCCGGCCACGCGTTGCCGGTATAACCCGGCCACGCGTTGCTGATATAACCCGGCCACGCGTTGCTGATATAACCCGGCCACGCGTTGCTGGTATAACCCGGCCACGCGTTGCCGGTATAACCCGGCCACGTGTTGCCGGTATAACCCGGCCACGCGTTGCTGATATAACCCGGCCACGCGTTGCTATGGTAGCGTTAATTGATTATAAAACCTGTTATTCGTAGGCTTATGGTAACTATCGTAACTCTATATGGTAACAAACCCACAAAGTCCTTCTTTTATTATCTAGGATATAGCAGAGATATATAAAAATTTTATACAATTTTTTTACAAATTTTATACAACTTAATGTAACCTGTGATCTACAATTACCTAATAAATTTAAATTTGAATTTGAATTTGAAATTCCCTGTCACAGTGATAAACTCCGAAACTACTCGACCAATTTTGATGTTTTCTTTTTCATTTTTCTGGATTTGTTTCGACTTAGGACATAGGATAGGTTTCATTTTAATTTATAACACAGCAACGTGTGGCCGAGTCATCTAGTGTCTTATAGAAATATGGCATCGTCAATGCAAAAATGCAAAGCCTATTCGAGAACATTGAAGCAGCCATGATGTAAATTGAGGCTTACCAGGTGGTGGCTGAGCCCTGCCTTGCTGCTGGGGCTGGAGAGGGGACCTCTTCTCTTCCACCAGGGCGGGGGCGGCAGGGGGTGGAACGCCCGTGCTGCCACCTCGAACCTGGAACCAATGGACATGTTTTAATAACAGAAAACACTTCGACGACTGGTTTGGCTGAGCGGGAATTAACCTAGCTACGAAGCCAAACGGTCTTGGGTACGAGTCCCGAAAGCAGCAGAACGATTGTAATGATCAAACAATCGAATGAATCATCATCAATCATGATAAAATCCTTACTAATATTATAAATCGGAAAGTGAGTTTGTTTGTTTGTTTGTTTGTTTGTTCCGCTTTCACGCCGTAACTACTGAACCGATTGCTTTGAATTTTTGCAGACGTAAAGATAAAAGTCCGGATTAAATAATAGGGTACTTTTTATCCTGGAAAAAATTGATATTCCCGAGGAAAATCAAAAATATTGTTTGCTTGATGGATGGATTGTAGATGGCGCTGTGTGTCGTTTAAAACAAGGTAAAATATTGCAAAGAATATAAACATGTAAATTTAGAAGCTAAATGATACGATAATGAATCCCCGAAAATGAGGAATTCCCGAGGGATGACGTACAATTTGTTTTATCGTCTAAATTGTTTTTTTTTACATCTACTTATCCTGAAATCACTAAAGTCAACGAATTACTAATTGGTATAAATATTAGTTACGTTATTTAGTTCTTGAGGTATGCGATAGATGGCGCTGGGTGTTTTTTAAAACATGGTAACGATGTGTTTTTTAAAATACATAAGAAGTGGAATGATAGCTTGGAAAAACATTGTTTTTCGCATGGTCAGCTCTATGTAGCGTGTTCCCGGGTTTCCAGTGCCCAAAATCTGCATGTTTTTTCTCCACAAGGGAAAACATATAATATAGTGTACCATTCAGTTTTGGTTTAACAACTAATTGTATCCAGCGTTACATCGCGCTTCTTAGATTTTTCCGTGGGAATGAGAAGTTTTCTTATAGTTGTGCTTTATACCGCAATATAACCGAATTCCACGCGGGCGAAGCCGCGGGCGGAAAGCTAGTTAAGTAATAAAAAGACAAATTAATCATTTTAAGAAGTATTTATTCTTTATCAAATGGGTTACTGAAAAATACATTACTAAGCTTCTTTTCTACACGCTCAAAAGGCTTCTTATTATTCCTGAGGGTTGTGACAGATGGGTGCGAGTGTCCTTTCAGCCAGCATGTACTAACGTAGTTTTAATTTTCCATTGTTACTAACCATTATGAGACTTTGATTCTTGCAATAAATTGAATTATTATTACACAAGCCAACAAAATTTGACAAAGTTTCTTACCCAGACACCTGAGTATATTTTCCCGAAGGATTTTGGTGTGCTGAATCCAAATCCGGTCGCAGAATTGCTCTATCACGTCAGGTTTATGAGATCAGAATCTGATCTAAACTAAACTGATGACAGTATAGGTAGCATGAAGCAAAATTGAGAAAAATGAACTTCAAAATACGACATCTCAGCAAAAAAAAAAGAAAAATTTATAATCAAACTCAACGCCATTTGAAAGTTCAAGACTTGTACTTTAAGAGGACCCCTGTAATTATTTAGGTATACTAAAAACTGAAGGATCACATAACCTCAAAAATGGGCGAAAACGGCATTTTTTTTCACTTTTAGGTTAGAATATCTCAAAAACCTGACGTGATAGAGCAATTCTGCTACCGGATTTGGGTTCAGCACACCAAAATCCTTCGGAAAAGTATACTCACGTCTCTGGGTAAAATTTTTGTTGACCTGTGTTATTATTATTTTTTCTCGCGGCTTCGCTCGCGTTAATGTAAACTACCGGATCAAAGCTACATTACTATCCCTTTGGAACAGTAGTTTTTCTAATAAATTCGAAAAAATTCGTTGAATCAAATTTGCATTCCTCTAAAAGTTAACGAGGTTAACAGCATTAGAGTAGTTTTTAATAGTTTTCTAAAATAAGATAATGTAAATATTGTCGTAAATTTTTTACTTTTCATGTTACTTTTGACTATCGGCTAATGGCAACACTGCCTCACATAGACCACTTAATGGGCAGCATCGAATTCGAAGTCTTAGGGATTATAGCAAAAACCCCCTTTCTGGGGGGTTGTCTGACTGAAATGATGAGGAAAACAATAATCTTTAACCTTGAAGCGAAATTGAAAGTCTAAACGAATAAAAAAGCAATTCGTCAGTCGGAAACTATAGTGGACCATTTCAAAATGATTTGTTCTAAGCAATTGAACATATTTTTTTTTTTAATATTTTATTATTTTTTTATATATAATTATATTTCGTCGGCCTTAATATGTATAATTTATATATCTATAATTAATAAATATCAGATGTTTGTTAACTTTAAAGTGTTTTGGGCCAAGCGAGGGGCCACTCAAAACGTGGGGGCGCATCTTTACAAATACTCTCAACATCTATGCATATCATACATCTCATTACATCTCCATAAGTAACATGCGCACCCACGTTTTGAGTGGCCCCTCGCTTGGCCCGGCCGGGGTTATTTTATTCTTTTTTGGTCACTGAAAAACTTGGGATTTTTAGATTTTTAAATCTAGTATTATTTCATGATAATACTTACTGTTTTCGAGAAAAATGGAAAAAACCTTAATTTTGTACTTTTGACCTTGAATAAATTTTTTTGCAGAAGTAGGATCGAAGGGGATTTTTGACATTTCATTTATAATGATGTATTTAACGTCTCTGGCAATTTTCAGCTCTATGCGAATTTTGGCTTAGTCAAATGTCTATTTTGACTGGACTATATGTCATTCCCAAAGGGAAAAAATGAGGGTATCTGATATATTCAGTCCCTTATTTTTTTATTGTTTTTTAGTTTTTTTTTCACCTATGATTCCAACTATGTCAAGTGTTTCACAGAACATTAGCTCGCATACCGGTTTTTCACTCCGAGGTTCCAGGTTCGATTCCCAGCCGGGTTGTTTCGGAATTCCATAACAAATGCTCTTTATCTAAATACTTAACTTGGGTTCAAAACAATATATATGATGTATTCATATATTTATTATTTATATATGACTTCAGATTTTTATTTTATTTTTTATACATATTTTTTTATACATATTTTATGCATTTTTCAATGCGATCTTATAAGATAAATTACTATAATAGAAAAATACTAGAAAATATCGACCGGGAATTCTCCCGCCTGAGAATTCACTTGTGACTCAGGTCGACTTTTTCTAGTATTTTTCGTTTATAACAATTTATCTTTAGATTTTTAATTCTAATTATAGAGTGTATGTAACTTCAACCTCACAACAAGAATAAGATTTTAGATATTACATAAACTATTGGTTATATGGGTTATACAGTATTAGATCATAACCCTTCTGCAACTTGTTACTTAAACCACACGTTAAACCTAAGCGATGTACCAATTTGCGCACTAACAAAATTTGCAATTGAAATAAAACTTTAACGGTATTAACTTAAGCACTTAATTCCAATAACAAACTAAGGAATGCGTGCCTCATTTTTAACAAGTTTTTTCACCTATGATTCCAATTATGTCAAGTGGTTCGGTACACAGAACATTGTGTTATTACGTAATTACTTATTTTTTGTTTTACACATTTATTTGAGAATATGTTAATTATATACATAATTTATTTATATACATGACAGGGTCATAGATTGGCGACCGTTTGGTGAAACGGTAGCGATCTTGCTGTCGCGAAAGAACGCGATTCCTGAGCACGGATTTTAGAGGTATCCGAATAGTGTTCTGAACACTGTTTTTCATTTCTGTTTTAAAAGTTAAACAGAAAGAAACTGTAACAATTTGAATCTGTTTTAGAAAATACCGGTTCATAAGTGTTAATATCTGTTACAGTCAATAAGGTTCACATTGGCATAACTATGCGACAGCTCACTAATGATTTGGGTACTTTGAAATGCCTATGTTGTTGTACTGTGTAAACACATAGATAGTTAAACGTAAAACAGTTTCTAACAGATTGGTAACAGAAAACATTACATCTGTTACACTTTTATAAGTGTTCGACGCAAAACAGGTTCAAAACACCCAAATAAGTGATACAGGAATAATTCTGTAACAGATCAATGTGTGACCCTTATGAAAGTGTATCCTTATAAAGGTGTTTTTGAATCCCTGTTCCTGACTACGTAGGTGAGTGAAACGAAACGTCTTATTGCGATTAGGTTGCTAACACTGTTTATAAAAGGATTTAGTGAAATAGTAGAAATGGTTTATGTGAAGGTAGAAGCGAAATGGAAAAGCACTCAGTTAAATAGGAGAAATAAAGTCTGGCGAAGCTGGGCAGTAAATCGGTATGTCCCTTTAAGTATTATTCATGTAGATTAAGGGCCATGAAGAGAGAAAGAGTGAGTTAAGTAAAAGAAATTAATAATAAGAGGCAAGGGAAAGACTGTGAGGGGATGGAGGAGGTCTTCCTGGGGAACTGTGGGTTCCCCTTGTAAAGACATATAGGTTGAAAATAGTCCCTATATGTTAAATGATGATACTTTGTATCAGGGTTGCAAATTATCAAGATAATTATCTGATAATTATCATGATAATTATCTGATAATTATCATGATAATTATTATATAATTATCCGATAATTATCTGATAATTATCCAACTATCAAATCAAATAACACATATATAAATGAAAGATTTTTTCTATTTTTAGACATTACTTTTACCTGAGAGTCTGAGACTACTTTTGTTTAAAAAAACAATTAATTTTGATATGTGTACGACTTAATTATTGTAATTTTTGACTGACTCTTATTAATAAACTATACTCGTCCAGCAATTGCTGGTTTTCCGCCCCTCGACAACAATGTACTATTATTTTGTTTTGTACAATAACAGTTACTTGTTATTATCAACGATAATTATCAATACGTAATTATCTTGATAATTATCACGATAATTATCCAGTGCAACCCTGCTTTGTACTAATAATAAAATTGAGTTATAGAACTCGTCACTCTTTCTCTGTAGGGCCATTGTATTAAACTACTTTGTCGTGGTTAGAAGTGAAACTAGAACCTATGGCAATTACATTTCACGACACTTGCCATTCGCACCGACAGTCCTCGGTTCGAGTACCGGAATGCGCAGATGTTTGTATGGTGATCACACTAATTAGCTTAGCTCAAAGTAAGCACTGTAAGGATTGTGTTATAGGTACTAGAGTAATGGATAGACATACATATATGATACATGGATATTTGGTTTCTGGGTTCGATTCTCGGTAAAAGCAAATTTTTACCGCTACCGTTGCACCAAACGGTCGTCAATCTATGTTTTTAATATGTACTAGCTGACCCGGTAACGCGTTGCTATGGTAACGCGTACACAATGGAAAAGGAGCGGACAGACAAACACACAATCAACAAATTTGTGTTCTGAGATTATAGACTAGCGGCCCGTCCCGCCTTTGCACGGGTGGACAATATTCTTTATTTTTTTTCTATTATTAAATATTTTTCCGTTAGCGCCATCTAGCGTCCTGTAGACGAACTACTTGCGGTTAACGCGTTGCTATGGTAACGTTATTGATACAATGGAAAAAGAGCGGACAGACAAACAACAAATTTGTGATCTTAGATTATAGATTTATCCGTTATTCTAATATCCAAAACTCAAGGCTTTGAAGTGTTTACTTTGAGCTAGGTTAATTGGTGTGAATATAAGAAATACTATTATTATGAGTTTTCCTTTTATATTTTTTCTACTATTTTTCTATAATAATAATTTATGTTATAAGATAGCATTGAAAATGCATAAAATATATAAAAATTATAAAACCAAGTAACTAATGTTTTATTATTGGTATTATACTGTATTTCCCCTATGTTAATATTATTATAGAACTTGCCTTACGAAGTATGCAAGACAAGAGTTTGATGCCATAAATTTTTGATGACGATCGATTTCAAACTCTTGACCTTCAGTATCGCAGACCAAAGACACGACTCTTTCATACTCTTCATGAGGGATTAATTATTAACTAGCGGCCCGTCCCGGCCTCGCACGGGTGGACCAAAATTCTTTATTTTTTTTCTATTATAAAATATTTTTCCGTTAGCGCTATCTAACGTCCGGTAGACAAACTACTTGCGGTTGACGCGTAGCAGCTGACCCGGCCACGCGTTGTTGTGTCTCAGTTATAAATGTCGCTGTACCGAAATTAATCGCGCTAACGTTTTGGTTCTACGACTACACATATAGCTAACCGTTCTTACCCTTCTTGAATGTTATTCTTAGGCACTTTGGTAACGCGTATGCAATGGAAAAAGAGCAAGGAAAAAGAGCGGACAGACAAACACACAAACCACTGTGATCTTAGATTATAGATTCATCATCTCTACTAAATGGCATCCAATATTCCGAACGAAAGCTTCGACCAAAATAGCGGGTTTTACCATAATCCACGCTTAGTAGTTAAGCTCATCAACCAAATAGTAGTTACAATATGTCTATTTACTAAACCATTTATGATTATCATGGAATCCTTCAGATTTTCATATAGAAAAAAATATGGAGAGTAAAATATAATGATAAAATGTCAGTGTTATAGTCCAAGATGCCAGAGCAATCAGACATAACTTATTGTCAAATAGATTAAACCTTAGGTTTTCAGTAGTGTCTTTAAATACCTGTGTGTTGTATTGTAGGTACATGTAAGTGACATCTTTATTACATATAATCAACCTTTTTTCGAAGAGATAGGTGATCGATCACAGTTTTTCACTTTCCACTCTCAACTCTCAACCTTTCTCACTTTTAACACTCATCAGACCTTCCATACAAGCTCGTCGGTTAAAGGCACTTTTGACCTGGCCTTTTTTCAGGATATATTATGATTAGTAATTGCGAAGGCCCTCAAAATGAGCCGGTTTAACACAGCACTTGTTTACAATGACGTCATCTCACCGATAAGAAACAGAAAGATACTGTAATACTTTGAATCTGTTTTAGAAAATACCGGTTCATAAGTGTTAATATCTGTTACAGTCAATAGGGTTCACATTGGCATAACTATGCGACAGCTCACTAATGATTTGGGTACTTTGAAATGCCTATGTTGGTGTACTGTGTATACACATAGATAGTTAAACGTAAACCAGTTTCTGACATATTGGTAACAGAAAACATTATATCTGTTACACTTTTATAAGTGTTCGACGCAAAACAGGTTCAAACACCCAAATAGTGATACAGGAATAATTCTGTAACAGATTCAATGTGTAACCCTTATGAAAGTGTATCCTTATAAAGGTGTTTTTGAATCCCTGGTCACGTATTTGTCAAATTAAAACTCAGAGATTAAGACGCGAAAGTTAGAAGAGTTTAAGGCTGAAATATCATTATTAAATTATTTATTAGAACAATTAACAAGGTCATACACTAAACATGTGAAAAGCTTAATGATAAGACCCACTTAAACTAAGTGTTGCCTTACTAAAAAATTGCCACGGAAAGCATGTAAGCTTAAAAAACACAAGCCATCATATACTATGCTAGTATCCATGAGCTAATATAATTTTAAATGCTTATAAATTGGTTTTTTAATTTATACTAATTTATTCCAAGCAGCAAAAAAAACAAAAATATATGAATAAGGAATTAATGATGATTAAAGATGCGAATAATATGTTTATTTCAGTATATAATTATAAGTAAGTAGTTGATAAGATGCCTTATTTGAAATACTAGAACTACTTAAATTGTAATAATTGCGAGTCAATAAAATAATAAGCCTTTGACCGCGAATTTGTACGCGTGTAGTTTAGAAGTAAGCAATCAAGCAATTTTGTATTTGTGTCAAGCATGGTAGGTATAAGTAACGAAAATCTCCAGTTAAGCCAAAGACTGGCATCAAATAACGTAGGTATTTTAGGATAATAAAATTAAACTGAAAGATAATAATAATATTCAGACATTTCATCAAAGTGTGTTGTTGTAAGTATTGCATTTATTTACATTATAAATATTTGTCAAAAGTATTTAGAATCAACTGTTGACTTAGATATCTTAAACTTATTCAATGGAAGTGATTTTATTAAACTTTGTTGAACATCAGAAATACGACACTTTACTTAGTTACTTGGTTTTATCAATAAACTTTTTCTGTTTTCATTGCATTTCAATTCAATTGAAACACATTTGTGCATATTTAGATCTGAGATGCAATTTTTTTGCAAAGCATATATAAGAGAGGACCTAGTCTGCTCCCCAGTGGCACGCCATATGCTCTTTGGTTTTGATCTACAGTGAACTATGTCATGCTCATCATGGTATGTAATTTCTGATTGCCATAGATATTTAAGATATGACTGAAGTTAGTTTTATACTGGTCCTCTGACGCAATGTACTTTTTGCTTTTATTTTTATGTTGTACAAGATCAAATGCACTAGTCATATCTAGAAACTGTACTATCTATTGCTATAACGTGTTTCGCAAAATTTTATGTACCACATGAAACATTAATTGAGAAGTGTTTTTGCCCTTCCAGAATCCATACAGTTCAGTGAGTATTAGTAATAATTGATGATTCAACTTGTAGCTACGTATTAAGATGAAACATTAGAGAGATTTAAAGCACAGAGTAACTTAGTATAAGATTTCATGTTACTTTATTTGAAAACATTGTTACATACAATTAAATATCATAAAATTCTTTTATTCAGGACACTTATTTCTATTCAGAAAGCCATGTAGTGAACATCATCATTATAAACATTTCTATCTTCAGAGGTTTTAGGCTATGCGTTGCCTAACAGTCAGTCTTATTTGAAGACAAAGCCTTTAAATATGAAATTACTCAAAGAACTGGGAGCGTGTACTTTTGGATATTAATGAAAAGAGTATTTGTTTCGTTAATAGCTATGAATCATAGCCTATGATCCTTCGTTAAATCTAGGAGTATATAGCAAAACATAATGAAGGATATACAACTAAATCAAAGAGAAACTTAAATTTTCTCAGATAATCGTTCGTTATTATTAATCGTTATTTGACAACTTATACGACGACGAGCGTTTGGTGCAACGGTAGCGATCCTGCCTTTCGCACCGACGGTCCTGGGTTCAAATCCCGGAAGGGGCAGATGTTTGTATGATGAATACGAGCAGTTGTACCTGAGTCATGGGTGTTTTTATATATTTCTATGAATATTACTTATTTATGTATCATATATGTATGTCTATCCGTTGCCCTAGTATCCATAACACAAGCCCTACAGTGCTTACTTTGGGCTAGGCTTATTGGTGTGAATGTAAGAAATATTTATTTATTTATTTATAGATTCAGGAAATTCCCCTTTTTTTTGAAAACAAATTACTTTTATTTTATTTTCATAGAAAAACATACAGTGGCAATGTTACATTTTAGGTAATAAGTGTAAAAGACTATGCATCATTTACAAGTTTTCGCATTATAACAACCAATGCTACATTACATAGGAAAAAAGAAATCAAAGAAAATCATATATGAACACGATGAACAAAAAAATGAAGCACAAAACCACAATAACGTGTACACAAAGTATTTAAAGCATTAATTCTGCAAAATCAAAAAGAAGCCATATAAAATATGTTTTTCATTATTAATCAATTAAAAACTTGGCTTTGTTACATAAACCGAAGTTACTGAAGCCTTATAGGAGTTAAGCTCATAATTGTGAGTAGGTAGAAATTTGCAATTTCTAATTTAAATTCAGAAATCTTTATTCGGCTCAAATACAAAAGTGTTCGTACATCCAATTATCCCTTAAAGATAAAGAAAGGGTCTGCACACTCAGCATATCTTTGGTCCAGGTGAACACGGTATTATCTCGAAAATACAGATTTGTCTGGAAAGCAATTTGAAAATTTATCCTTAAGGATTGTTTAGGTGACATCACCTTATACGTGAAATTAAAAACTGTAACATTTAAAAGTAAGAATAAAATTTTGAGATGATACATTATTCATCCTATTCTTTGATTTGGTACACTGATCTTAAGTGAAGCCAAAATTTATTTATAATTGTAATAAATAAAATAAAATACATATATATATTACTGCATATTACTGTTAAAAATGCTTTGAATTTAAAATAATATGTAATGCATTTTTTTTTCATTGCAAATATTTTTTATATTTCTAATACGATACAAAATGGACAAATATATATATTTTTTGTTAAATAAGCATTAAACTGGTACCTTTATATATTTAAAGAAATTATTAGAAGAAAATATTCTACTTGTCTCATGTCCAATCCACATCCTTCGTTATCCGGACGATTGAATCTTCCACTTGAGGAGAGCAAGGGATATGTATTCCAGTCCCGCCCGAAAATGAGACAAGTTGATTTTTTCTCATAATCAATTCTTTAGAAATAAAAATGGACTAGTATTTTTAATTGCAGTCGATCAGTTGATATCATATAAGTTAACACGTTCGCTGCGGCAGTAACTTTCCATTCCTTCGGTACAAGGCCAATACACCTGGTAATAAAACATCCACTGTGGCGGCACAAGGCTTATAGACCCTGTATCATTTAAGAAACTTAAATCCTTTTTTTGGCTTCCGTGCGGTGCCAGGTGTCTAAACCTGGTATTAAGGTTGGTACACCATTGGATTTTAATTTAATAATACATCTTAGATATATATTCATATTTTTCCTACACCGAACAAAATTGAAGTTATGCCTTAGCCGCACTGTAAGTGAGACATATACAAGGTGTACAGACCTGGTTTCGCACTCAAGGTGTTAACAATACTTCACAATTGCAGCCGAAAGACATCTCTGCTTGACTAAGATCTTGTATGAAAGGTCTCATGAGAGTTGAAGCAGCGAAAGATATACGTCAGGATTGTAGAAATTTATGATCTCTGCTTTCCTCTACGGCAAAAAAGCGTGGCTGTATGTATGTTTAGAAAAATTGAGTATTTTATGAAAACAAAATTTTGAAGAAAGCCTTCAAATCTAACAAACATCTGGTGATAAGAGACAGAGCTATCTGACCGAAAGAGAACAAACTATATGAATAGAACAACCTTTTTTTTACAGCACTTTGGTGCTGTAAGTAAAAACAGTGATGAACGCTCAGGTTTTTTGCGCTGTACGTTGGGCCACTAAAACAGGTATCCGAATGAATCTAAAACCTATTTATTACACGATCGATATCAAACCGATTTTTTTTACCACTTTTTATCAATAATTTTGTAACCGACTCAAAGTATATGTCTCAATGAAATAATCAAGCAATACCTCTTATTCTAAAATTACTATGAATACGTCAAGAACGCCCATAAATCCCCACGTTGTAATCTAAATGCATATGTCACCCTAACATAGGTGTCCACGTGCGTATTATCAAATACATTGGTGAGGTTAGAATTCAGGTCTTTGTTTAAAAGTTGCGATATCAACTGAGGGCTGTTTAAAGAAGCAAAAAATTATAACCACTTATTTTTTAATTTCCTGTCTTACATATTTTTTGTATTAATCAATAAATAAATATTTCTTACATTCACAACAATTAGCCTAGCTCAAAGTAAGCACTGTAAAGCTTGTGTTATGGATACTAGGGTAACTGATAGACATACATATATAACACACAGATATGTAATATTCAAAGAAATATATATAAACACCCATGTCCAAGGTACAAATGCTTGTATTTATCATACAAACATTTGCCCCTTCCGGGATTAGAACCCAGGACCGTCGATGCGAAAGGCAGGATCGCTACCGTTGCATCAAACGGTCGTTTTAATTCAATACATTTTAATTCAAACGCGGTAGTAACCTTAGCACATCAAAAATTACGCTTAGGCCTCTGATAGAATACAGCGTGCGTCCATTTTCAAAGTGATAGCCAAAAATGCTATATAAGGACTCCTTAGTATAATATGCTTTAAGGTTTATTGTCAAAAAGGATACACAATGATAAAAGGCGATTCTGTACTGACAGCGTGTTAACTTTAATACGTGCCATCTTCAACCCGCAAAAGATATAGTAAATTGTTTAATTCTGGTATCGTTGGGCACGTTAATAATTAGATACTTACTTTCTTCAATACTTAATAATTATGGTAATAATAAAAAAAAATACGGAACGAAATAGTTGATTTAGTACAACATTGTTTTTGTGTCGAATGAATATTATTTAAATAATTCGCCGCCAATTTCGTGACCGTAGCGCGAAAACTTTTCGAGTCTATAAGATATAAATTCAAAATGGCCGCCGTTCTTTTTGCCGCCAAATAAACGTGGTCATTGACATTTCATTATGCGTGGTCGCAATAAAAACAAATGAGTTCGAATGATCTGGATCAAACTGAATGAAAAGTTGCATTATAAATGAAATATGATATTGTGTGATGGTAAGAGGCTATAAGTAAATTTTCATCATCAGATAGGTGAGGTCTCCACTGATGGCAAAGGCCTTCCTCGCAGATGATTGCAGCGGGCCATAGCCAGTCATGAAGACCCAGTTCGGGATGGTGGATAAACTTTAGTCTAGCATCTTCATGATGACGCTACTGCAAGATCCCCGGTCAATCTATACTAATATTATAAAGCTGAAGAGTTTGTTTGAACGCGCTAATCTCAGGAACTACTGGTTCGAATTGAAAAGTTATTTTTGTCTTGGATAGGCCATTTATCGAGGAAGGTTTTAGGCTATATAATCTTGAGAGCTTTCGCCGAGCGTTTTGACTGCCAGTACGTGTATCACTGTGACATGGTACATGTACGGGCTAATAATGTTATTTTATTTTAACTTAATTTTATTCTTAATTGTATTTTATTTATTTTGAAATTTATTACATTTTATTTATATTGTTATTTTGTAAAGGATTTAAAATTTTTGTTATTTATGAAATTAATGTAATTGGTCCATTTTGTTGACTTTGAATAAATAAATATTATTATTATTATTATAACATCACGCTGCGACCAATAGCAGCGAAGCATCAGTGAAAAATCATAATAACAGAAATTGACGAGGACGAAGTCGCGGGCAACAGCTAGTGTTTTATATATTCGTTTGCATGTCCCGTTGTTTATGAATTCCATAAAAATTACTGCTTTTGATTCTTATTATATTCTTGGATTCAGAAAAATGTATGTGATGCTGTTTATTTATATTTTAAATACGCACTTGATCTATCTCGATGGTGCAACGATAAAAACGTTTCGCCTTAGCTTTCGCGAGGGCCAATTGGAGCTCTCCGGTTTGAAAGGCATAGTTAATCTGGTCTACTAATATTAGCACATGATTTATAAAAAAAAGTGCGAGTCGGAATCGCGCACGAAGTGTTCTGTACAAACTTTTAGTTAATTAAAAAAAAACACATTTGTTGTATGGTAGCCCCCCTTAAATATTGATTTTATTTTAATTTTATTATTTATTATTAAAGTAAAAATAGACCTGAGTATTTTGTGAATATTTCAAGTGCCTACCTGTTGCCATTATTAATATCGAGCAAAAAAGGACAAAAAATCGCGTTTGTTGTATGGGAGCCCCGTTAAATATTCTTCTTTGTATTTGTTGTTATAGCAGCAACAAAAATACATAATTAGTGAAAATTTCAACTGTCTAGCTAACGCGGTTTTTGAGATACAGCCTGGTGACTGACAGACGGACGGACATTGAGCGAAGTTTTAGTGATAAGGGCCAGTATTTACCCTTTGGGTACGGAACCCTAAAAAGGAGTTAGCGTCTTCTATGTTGTAAAGAAATAAACTTATCACATACATATTCTTTTTCTTGTTAATTCGCAGATGTCAATTCATAATTAAATCCTAATTATATTATGACAATTCTTTGTGTGTGTGTTTGTTACCATATTGTCAGTAAAAGCCTAAGAATAACATTCAAGAAGGCTAAGAACGGTTACCTATATGCGTAGTCGTAGAACCGAAACGTTAGCGCGATTCATTTCGGTACAGCGACATCTAGTATTAATAATATTTAAAACAGATACTTGCTGTTCTATTATTACTATTATTGGGATAATATAATAATATTGTTTTTTTATGGATTGTGTATGGTGACGACGTAAAATATTGAAAAATGTCGTTACTTCCGTTTAAGCTGACGAGTTTCTTGCGCCCATTCTTATTGTCAGTTAAAAGACGTCCTGAATAGGGTTCAGGGTAGTAGGTAAAAATGTAGGACGATTCATAAAAAAATAATTTTAAGTGCATTTGAATCACATTAGTTTCATTTCATACAATAATAAATAAATATTTTACAGAATTGAACAACTTGAACAGCTCTTATTTATACTTAACTGCAAGAAAAATAAAAAAAATACCTTAAATAATCAAATTATTTATTAAATAAATTGTATTTGTTACATTACGATAAATTTAAAGAGCCCAAACTCGAGTTTCCTTTTTTTTATCGCCCGAAGCAGTGACTGGGCTACCCTCCAAACACGGGAGAGGGACATGGTGAATCCCTTGAATGCCTTGCCAGAACACCAGCGCCGCTGCACTGTAACATGTCACAGTGTAATGGCATTATGCTGAGGCAGAGTCCTGATTGGTCCTCATGTTTTTATTGTCATTTCTTTTTTCCCACGTTTTTCTCAGGTCGCTTTCTTGTTTGTCTGTCTGTCTGTGCAGTTGGATTCTTGCAACTCAATTTTGAGGCACTTCCCGGCCATCTAGCGAGCTGAAATTTTTGTAGCAAGTCAGAACCCGATGACAATGCATCCTAAAACAACTTTTAACTTTCTAGGTACACTTTCAGGTCAACTTTCGGCAACTTTCACTTTTGTATGGGGCTTATCCGATTGTTGCGTAACACATGGTTACTTCGTTGAGTTAATAATTAAAAAGAATAAAATAATAATACAAGATTTAAAAATCTAAAAATCCCACGTTTTTCAGTGACCAAAAAAGAATAAAATAACCCGGCAGGGCCAAGCGAGGGGCCACTCAAAACGTGGGGGCGCATGTTACTTATGGAGATGTATGATATGCATAGATGTTGAGAGTATTCGCAAAGATGCGCCCCCACGTTTTGAGTGGCCCCTCGCTTGGCCCCGCCGGGTTATTTTATTCTTTTTTGGTCACTAAAAAACGTGGGATTTTTAGATTTTTAAATCTAGTATTATTATTTTTTACTTTTATTATTAAATTCTATGTCTTGTTCACAATGGGTCAATAAACTCTTTCTTTCTTTCCTCATGGATACTTCGGCCCATAGTGCCACAGACCGATATAGGAAGGTATATAAGCTTATGGAAGAAAACGCCCCAGGGGACCAGGGCGAAGCAGATCGAGTTTCCTAGTACGCACCCCAGGGTTCAATCTCCACGTACGAGCTCCATCATCAGACCAGCTCATGTACTATACTATTGTACATATTAACTCCAAGTTTTGTACTTCTTAAATTATATTATGTACATATTTTTTTAGTTAATGATTTAGTATATCTTCACTACATAGTATAAAACAAAGTCGCTTTCTCTGTCCCTATATCCCTATGTATGCTTCAATCTTTAAAACTACGCAACGGATTTTGATGTGGTTTTTTTTAATAGATATAGTAATTCAAGAGGAAGGTTTATATGTATAATACATGCATAATATAGTAGAGCATTGCATCCGTGCGAAGCCGGGGCGGATCGCTAGTTATAAATATATTTCTACTGTACGTGTGTTATGTCACGGCTGGACCGATTTGAATGATTTTTCTTGTATGCATTTGGGTGGCACCCTGGTGGTTTAGATTCACAAATCAGCCCGGCAGATGGCGCTGCAGTCGGCACAGCAATGCGTGGCCCGATCAGCTAGTTTATTTATAATTATATTATACTTCAGCTTATGTATCTTTATTTAAGTAGTTTATCATTATAAATACTAATAGTACATTCACACCAATTAGCGTAGCTCATATTAAGCACTATAGGGCTTGTGTTATGAATACTAGGGTAAAGGATAGACATACATATGCACTATTTATAGAAATATATATGAATACCCATGTGTACGGTCATTTAACCGCACAATAGCATCAATTTGTCAATCAGCACTTTTGTGAATGAAACATTTAATAATAATTTAGTTTTCTTTTCCGTCACCGATCGCATTACTCATTATCATCAGCATTATAATTGTGGAAACACGTAATTAAAACATCATAGTTATCTGCATCTCGTATTATTGAAGATATAACAACCCTTATCATCAGCAGTTAAGGTGTGTAGGTTAAGCAAGGACTCAGGTACCTAATGGTCGTATTCATCACAAACATGATTCGAACCCAGGATAGATAATGAGAGACAATTACGGTGAATAACTATTTTTGTCTGTTTTAATCAATAAACAGCCGCAAGTAGTCCTACTAATTTGTTTTATATAAATTCTCATTTTTATTTTCCCTTACCAATGCAACACTCGCACCAGTTGACTGGTAGAGAATGCTTATTAGCATTACGTCCGCTATTAATACATGGTTTTTGTATACAATAATGTTAAAATAAATTGCAATAACATAAGAGAATTCCGGATTATACGACATAATCCGGAATTCTCTTATATCAATTCTTAATGAGCAGAAAAGGGCTGCGAATGATAAAATGGCTGCCATGATCGATGTCTTAGCTTATCAATGATATCGCCCAAGGCTAAGTTAGCGATGCATTTACAGGACGAGAATGATACGACGACGATTCGACGTAGGATCGTGTTAACAACAGACGCGCGAACGAATATTCAAGACCCAAGTATAGTCTACAGATAATGTCGTGGGGAGCTGTAGCAAAAGCTCAAATCCGTCATTTTTTACTTATTGGGTGGGTTAACTCTTGCTCCCAATCAAACCCGGGGGCCAAGACAGAATCCACGATGGAACGAGCTAACCCAGAAGGTGCCTATTCACCCGGGCTTTGAAAATGGACGGGTTATAAGTTCTCGGAAATACAGACGCAGGGAGTACTGTGTGTCCGATGGAATAAAGGAGATGGCGGTACGAGCAAATGCAGCTCTTAAGCACACTCTCCGAAGTACAGTGTGTAGAAGACCGACAGATAGGCAACTTTGCGGCGATGAGCAAAGGTGTGAAGCTTGTTCTTCACCAATTTGCTGTCACTGATGAGCCTCTCAGCTCTGCGCAGAATCGTTTGTGTTCACATTTCGGAGAGTTTGGTTCTAACACTTCCGCACACATTACCCATTAGAATAAAACACTTTTTTACGGATCTTTGCGCTCCGATTTTCGACTTTCGAATTTGACTTAAAGGAGTCGAAACGTCAGTATTAAATATAAAATAAAACATGCGGAAAAATCCGTAAAAAAAATAGTTTTATTCTAATTACGGACTGTGCAGCAGAATTGCACAACCTTGTTTCGACGCTCCTTTTTTTCATCGGATAACCAGACTTACAAATAGGTGCCATCATTATATGATTGATATACCAAAGAGTCGCACTAAGCGTTTCAGTTCCTAATTTTTGTGTAACGTACCGCTAAAGAGTACTTTACCCATGTATCAATAATACAAGCCTTACACTGTTTACTTTATGTTGGCCTAATTGATGCGAATGCAAGAAATAAATTACTGTATCATGAATTATGCAAGTGATACACTATTAATTTATAATTACATACGTTCTTTGTGTGCACATATTGTTTGAGTTCATGTAATTCTTGTCCTATATTTTTGTATATATTTTCATATGCTCATTAGGTATTTGAATTTTGTTTTACTAAATAGCTCGTTTGCTTACATACTTTTATCGGTTGACTGGTAGAAAATGCAGCAAAGCATTAAAGACCTCCTTTCGCTGTAATTTTGCAATTCAGAATTTTTGAATAAATACTAAACTAATAGGGAACTAATAGGTAATCAAATACCAGCACAAGTCTGATTTTTTTTTTATTGAATGGGTTCGGCTCTTGATCCCAATCAAGCCCAGGGACCAAGACAGAATCCACGATGAAACGAGCTAACCTAGGAGTTGCCTATTCACCCTGGCTTTAAAAACGGGTTATTATTACTAAAGACGACGCAACATATTGGAAATTTCTGGGATTTTCCGGACATTTTGCAAGTCTAGTCCTAGTTGTGTGCTGCCTCAATTTCGCCGCTAGGATCGTTTTTTTAATAAAACGCTCGAGCCTGACTCACATATATACTAGGTCTGCAATGCATGCTTTTGTTTGCAAGTACTGAGCGAAGCACTACCTTACCTTTGTTTGTGAGTTTTGGCGCCAAACATCAATGTAGTCTCAGCGGTTTAGCTGTGATCAGCTTTTGAATTTTTCTTTCGGTGATTATTCCTCCATAGTAAAGTCTATATTTTTTTTAACACAGCCTATGTCCGTCAGGTTATAATCATGTATGTTCATGCCAAAATTCGTTCGAATCGGTTAAACCGTTAAGAAGCAGGAGGGAGACAAGCGAACTTTGTGAGTTGCCTAAAAGAGAGCTTCGCTCAATAAAAAGGGGTTGCGATCGTGCCCGATTTAAATTTTGGAAAGTTATACTACAATTGACAACCATTGCCTTGGTCATCCTGTAAACACATATCGATACAGGCATGAGAATGCCAGAATTTCCCAAAATGTTTTTGGTGCGAACCGTATGGTTCGTCTAAAACTCCTTTAGTAATAAAATTTTGATGACATTACCCTATATATTTGTCTTTGTATGTGTGGTGTTTATTTATTAATTAATATACATATTATTATGACATTATTATACCTACATACAATTACATAAGCATTTTGACTTGAAAATGCATTTGCGCATAGTAGCATCGGACTAGTGTCGCAATGTTATATAATGCTGAGGAAGCGCTTCTCCGATGTCTTTTCACATTGCTAGTTTAACTTTTCGTCAAAACTAATTGTTATAACAACCGAATAAATAAATGATAATTTAATTTTTCATCAAAAATCAATGGATTGTGACGAAACTTTGATGAGTTTATTATAAGGCATGCCAAAAAAGGTTTGTATTTGGACAGCAAAAAAGAAAAGTTAAAAAGTTCTTTTTGTTAAGTTTTCCCATAAGGGAAGGCAAACGGTACAAAGCACATACAGCCTAGTTCAGTAATTTTGTTTTCTTAATAAGATCACGATGAATGATAATGCGAGTTGATTTATGAATAGTTGACCAATGGATGAAGTATGAATTATTAGATAATCCCTTTTATTGAAACTCCTCGTGGAATTGAGACAGTGTAAAATAGATCTTGATTGTTTTGTTTCACTTGCCTACACTCATGCATGTTCGGAAAAAATTGTGGATAATAACCCACTATTATTCAACCACATTACACAATTTAACAAGAAATCCAAAACCACACAAGTTACAGTTTTCCGCTCCCGCCAAATAAATATATATATATAAAATATCTTTTATAGTTGTCGACTCTAAAGTTGCCAGCATAGAAAACTGGCAATTTCATAGATTATTACTTATGAATAGAACAATTCTAGTATTTAAAAATAATGCTCTATTTGAATGATATACCGTGTTATCAATTACTCCATATAATTGAAATCACTAAATTATTCATCCATAATTACGGAAACTAGCACTTAATATCTTAATAACAAAGCTCAAGTTTGCTGTACTGAAAGGTATAATTTCATCAAATAATCTAACATTGAACTTATGATTATTTATTACGAATCGGATTGTGAAATCGATAACGTAACGATGCTAAGGCCGAATCGATCGAATCTCACTACGTATAAAGGCGATTGTGATATTTTGACCGACCGTTTGGTGCAACGGTAGCGATCCTACCTTTCGCACCGACAATCATGGATTCGAATTCCGGGAAGGGCAGATGTTTGTATAATGAATACAACTATTTGTACCTGAGTCATGGGTTTGCATAAAAAAAACATTTCAACGGCGAAGTGCCAAGACCTCCTTACTGAAATTCGTCGAGAAATTCACTTTTTTTGTCATTTTGAATTAAAAGTCATTATTTGCATGTTCATGAAATTTCCTAAGCGTTTTTTAAGTTGCAAGCGCATCAAGTTAAAAAATAAATAAATAAATTTTAACTTGTCAAGAAATTAAATGCTTTTTTCAGCTTGTGTATTATTTTGAATTTAGCAGTTAGGTGTTAATGGCACTTCACCGTCTACATATTCTTTAAATATATGGTACCACATATATGTATGTCTATCCGTTACTCTAGTATCCAAAACACAAGCCTTACAGTGCTTACTTTGGGCTAGGCTAATTGGTGTTAATGTGAAAAATAATTATTTTATTTTCTTCTCGTACTAAGACTCTATTATATGTACTAATTGTGTGGTGTACTCTGTGCTAATTACTCTATTATCTGTGCTATAGTGTCCGTCTGAGTGAATCAGCACCAAACTTAAAAAAGGAAACCGTCAAAGACGACTAATCATACTGGAGGCAACAAATATACACCTGTCGTACTACCGTTGTAGGTTGTTAAGCTTCAAGCTTGAATTTGGGTTTTAAATGCCAGCATTATGCAAAATATTAAATCACTTACGATCTGTCTAGTAATCATATTTATACTACACATAGTTTTTGATATAGATCTATACTTTGTCCAATGTAGGATGATACTTTTGACAGGTGTCACTTCCTTATTGCTACGCACTAAGGTTGCGTTTGTTTCCATATGTTTGGCTTGACATTGCAATAGCAACTTTATACCCTCTATATAGGTGTCAACTGTCAAAAGTATCATCCTACATTGGACAAAGTATAGCAAAAATATCAACTTTAAATATTTTCCGCGTTTTACGTTCATCTCCAAAAATGCTTCTGATAAGTTGTCTATTTTTGTAAAGTCAATAATAGGCAACTTTGGCAACACTGGCTTTTCTTTTTTTCTCTCTCTTAGTCTATTGTCTGTATCGCTGCGCTGTGTACCGATTGTATAGAAGTTTCTTTGATTAAAATAAATCTGCAAGTCAATTAAAAACTTGATTCTACTTAATAATCGTTATAATTATATACGTTTACGATAATATAAAATAAAAATATTAGTTTAAAAAAATCTCTCTTATTCGACTTGTTTCATTTAGGTGAATGAATGCAACTATTTCTTTAGATTTTTGTGTAATTATATTTATTAAGACAGCACTTAGCTCTAGGATAAAATTATACTTTTTATAAAAAATATATTTTTGGAGCGGAGCGAGCGAAGCGAGCGTAGCTCCCATGGATCAGCTTCAATGACGAAATGTCTGTTTACACCATAACTTCCCAAGTGCTTAACCGATTTTAATATTTTTTGTGTGGAATCGAATCAACAGGTTTAGGACCAGATTGTGACGGAGCCCGAATTTAAAAATTCGCATCCAAAAATATATATTTTTTCTTTTTTTAAGTATTATTATGCTCCGCTCCAATATATGGTGCTAGCGTAGCTTGATGCTTAGCGACTGCATCGCCTAGTAAATTTTATAAAGATAAAATAATTTTATGGCTTAGCGACTTTTTAACTAACGGATGGTAGCGGAGACAACTAAATGGCCATCAACGTTTTACGAATTATAGTATTTTCTAACCCGTCAAATGTTTCCCCATTTTTGTGGGAGGCTACAACAACATAACCAGTAACAATAAATATAAAAAAACTACACGAACTTCGATTTAAAGATAAAAATAATTTAAATAGTCCATGTTAAGTACATCCGTAGAATTTAATCTTCTTTTGCTTTTCCTTCTCTACAAGTTAAATTTAGCGAGATTTACAGTATTACACAAGTTTTTAATATTTTTCTTTATAACATAAGACAATGTTACTTTTTTTAAGGATTCTCATGTCACTTTTGACTTTCGACTACTGGCAACACATATTGCGCTAAAGCTTCAGTAATGTATGTTATATAGCAATGACATTTATCCTCTTAAAAACTTATAATAAAACATTCAAGTGGCAAAAAAAATCACAGAACATGTTTTTAATGTAGTTATTGAAATGTACTTCACCAAATCTGTCAGCTGTTAATGTCAAACAAACTGCATAGAGAATGTGATTTAATGCTGCATGTTAATATGAAAACACACACGCTTATCCATCTCTTTTGACTCTGACAGAATTGTCGTCATCGACACGCTTGCCAATTAAAAAAAAATAAATCCACGTTAGTCGGTTTTATTTATATGATAATAGTTAAAAATATATATAAATTAATTTAAATATAACAAATAATTAAGAAGAAAATTAATGTTTGGTAAGAAGAGAGTGGGGTGCTTTGTACGACATTCTTCTTACACTAACTCTGCATTACGAAATAAAAATAGTAAGATATCTTGGTAATAAATGATTAAATAATAAAAAATATAGTTCAAAAAACTAAAAAACACGCTTTAATTGACTTTTGACGTGACAACGTCTTATAAATTGGTTGCGGCTGGGAGTCACTTATGAAAAAGTGTAACGCTCGGTAACGTTACGATGAGTCACCGAACGAGAGAGAGGCCCGCCGAATGTTTTCTCAATATTTAAAAGTTTATTGATTTTTAATATTATAAGTATATATATGAAATTGTAAACTCTTTATGATATATATAATACAAAAAAATTGTTTATATCGATAAATTTTGATAACCATCCAAGATTGTTCCATTTAAATCATTAATGTATAAATCACTTATAATATAAATATTTAATAGTAGTAGATATATTTCCTATATAACCCAAATTATTCATTTATTAATTTTCGAAATATATTACAGGCATTTATATTTAAACATCCTGTTACATAATGATTTATAGTTTTTTTTATCCTCAACAAAATCACTCAAATAGGAATTAGTTAAGTTTAAGTTTACATGTACAATGTTTTAGTAAACAAAATATATTTCTATAGTTAAAATTTGTGCAATTCTTATTTTCATTCAATTCCTTGTTCCTATTGTGCAATTTAATTATATTCATATCAATAAATATTCTACCGAGAAAAAGACGTTGTCACGTAAAATCTTCGCCCGTAAAACCGACTTTACAGGCAACCATTTTTTTTCGTATTCCTGACAGCAAACCCTTTCATTTGATACCCATATCATGGAAGTGCATTTCAAACAGCCAGTTCGCCATCTTGGGGAGGCCATATTTGATTTGTAATGACGTTTCTTAGCTAGTCATGTATTGTCATCAGAACTCAGAGCGTGTGCAAAATTTCATCCTTATCAAAGACCGGAAAGTGGGTCAAATTAAGATTCCAAGATTTTCTTACATAGTGACAAGTGAAGCTAATAAAAGCGTGTTAAAAAAGCATGTGTACAATTCACACGTGGTAGAAGTAAAACCTTCAAAACTAATACGTAGACGTATACAAAATACCACGGTTGTTGTGATGCCTTCTCTCAAGCTTAGTACTACGTATGCGCACATAAACACATATTAACACACGTACATAATGCTTCCTATCTCATTTGCTCCTAAGTTAAATCTTACGAATTTATGTGTCTGTCTCTTTTTACTGTCGCTTTTTCGTTTCATCGACATTCAAATCACAACGATGCTAAAGAAGTTTTCACTTCAAAAATACAACAATCGATATCGTGCACCTCACGCTTTTCTTACAATGATATTAATTTTCTCGTTAATTACTTTATTGTTACATAAAAATTGATTTCTTACTTTTCAGTTCGGTAAAAAAGACCAAAAGAACGTTTTATAAGCATTTATAATTAAAATTTGTTAAATTAAATGAAATGGTTACAACTGTTGGCACCTACCCTCAGCACAAAGCTACGAACGTTAATATTAAAACAACTGGCTGTCTGCCAAAATTTAAACGGGTTTCCTTATTCCGTAGTAATTTTAAAACTCCGGAGCAGTAAAAATATCTTGTTCAAAACTTACGACAACTTTTAAGAAGTGTAACATATTCCGGTGTGATACTATTTTAAACCATTTCGTTGATATTCAATAAATCCTTTTTGAAGTAAAAATTTCTTTGTGATTTGTAAGTCGATGAAAAGAAAAAGCGACAGTAAAAAGAGAGATACATAAATTCATAAGATTTAACGTAGGAGAAAATGAGATAGGAAGCATTATAAAGTCTATTTAATACGAAAAAGCGACAGTAAAAAGAGACAGACACATATAAATTAATAAGATATAACATAGGAGAAAATGAGATAGGAAGCATTATGTACGTGTTAAAACGTGTTTGTGTGCGCATGCGTACAAAGCTTGAGAGAAGGCATCACAACAACCGTGGTATTTTGTATACGTGTACGTATTATTTTTGAAGGTTTAACTTCTACCACGTGTGAATTGCACACATGCTTTTTTTACAAGACACATTTATTTTATTGCATAAAATTTGGTGCAGTTAAAGGTAAACATAGGCACAACCCAAGATTTCAACATTATGTCGTTTAATTTAAGATACACTCATTGCTATTACGTATCGAAAAAAAATGCATCGAATGATCAAGAAATAAGGGTATACTTTTGTTATTGTTATACCTGTTTTTCGCATTTTTAATGTTGACGAACGTTTGGTGCAACGGCAGAAATCCTACCTTTCGTACCGAGGGTCTAGGGCTCGAGTCCCGGAAGGGGCAGATGTTCGTGAGATGAATACGAACATTTGTAACTGGAATTCAGTCGTGGGTATTTTTTTTAGAATGGGTAAGCACTTGATCCCAATCAAGCCTGGGGGCCAAGACAGAATTCACGATGTAACGAGCTATCCCAGAAAGTGTTTTTTCACCCTGGCTTTGAATATGGACGGGACGGGTCTCGGAAATACAAACGCATGGAGGGAGTTCCACTCCTTTGCTGTGCGCATTATGAAGGATGTTGGAAAGTGCTTGGTGCGACAGGTAGGAATAGCAACCAAGAAAGGGTGGTAGCCGGCAGAGCGTATTGATGTCCGATGGAAAAAAGGAGAAATATTTATATATATTTCTATGAATATTTTATATCTAATTGTCGTATGTATATGTTTAACGGTTACCCTAGTGTAAATAACACAAGCCTTACAGTGCTTACTTTGGGCTAGGCTAATTGGTGTGAATGTGAGAATTATTATTATTTACTTTTAACCGTACAAAAAGTTTTTGTGCTAGCAATCTCATATATTTTACAGCTGGATAGCATGAGGCTGAAACTGGCAGCAAAAAAACAGCAGCTTTTTGCAACGACCATGCTATTCAAGGCCTTTTGAATATTTACTAGAATGTTAAATTATACATGTTGAAATGTCTCCAAAAAGTTCTAGAAAATTTGGTCGTTGCAAAAAGCTGCTCTTTTTATGCTGCCAGTTTCAGTCTCATCTCGATAGCATATAACATTTGTAATTTTTATATGTTATATGAACATCTAATTGGGATATCATTGAACCTTCCTTCGATCCCAATTTGTATATTCTTATTTGACTTCTGAGGATATCTGGAAAAGAAAGGGATAATCCTCACAAGCGAGGATATCTCAAAAGGGATTTTGGCAACAAGCGGAATTTCCAAGCGTTTAACCTTACAATTACCATTTTATTTCCTTTGTCCAGAACTGGGCAAGACCAATTACATTTTTATTGTTCAATTACTTTCCTCCCTTATGGCAAGGGTAAAAGAACATACAGCCACTATTATTATGTTAATAATAGTTTTAGGAAAGATGGAAAATTATAGGAAGAGTATTATCCCGTCAGTTAAATAAAGCGTCGTTAAAAAAAATTGAGATATGAGCGAAAAATGCGGAAAACATTAACAACCAATGTTTTTATAGAACTATTTCAAAAAGGCTTGGTCAGGCACCTTTAACTATGAACTTGTACGAATGATCTGATGAGATTTAAAAAACGAGAGATTTAAATTTCAGAATCGTAGAAAGTGGAAATCTGTCATCTGTTGTATGTATTATTGATTGTATGTATTCCAAAAAACTAGAAGAAATAGAAATTGGATTCGTAGACAGATCAAAAGATTTTTTTCCACATTATTCTGGCATTTAAAACTCATGGGGTCGCCATAAGGATATCGGATCGCGACACGACACTTTTTTTATTTTTTCGGTTCTTACACATACGAACCACAGGATTCCAGATATTCGACAATTTAAACCCGTCCTCACGATTGAAATTTTCATGTTTTGTTATTTCAATCTCTTCCCTGACCAATCTTGGTATGTAGTGGCGTTCTGTCGAAATAATCTGTGGTTTATGAAACTCAATCCAGTGGTTAGGACCAGAATCAATCAAATGTTCCGCGATGGCCGATTTCTGCTTATCGTTGTTCTTGATTGCTTTTATGTGTTCCCTTATTCGGCATGCTACTGTTCGTTTTGTTTGGCCAATGTACGAACTGCCACAGCTGCAATCGATCTTATAGACACCAGGTTTCTCCAAGGGGAAGTTGTCTTTAGGAGACCGTAGGTATTGTGAAACCTTACGTACAGGAGTGAAGACAGTATTTAGCGAGTACTTATTCAGTATGTTTGAGATCTTGTCAGTCACTCCTTTGACATATGGCAAATAAACGGGTTGTCTGTCTATTTTGTGTCTCTGGTGTCTTAATTTGTGTCTGGATGGAAAGTGTCCCCTGTATCCATTACTCTGTAAGACTCGTCGTACATGCTCCAACTCTTCGTGAAGATGTTCCTCATCACACAGGTCATATGCACGGTTCTTCAGTGAAGTCACTACAGAGTCAAGATTTTTAGGGTGGTGATGCGAGGTCGCGTTGAGATAGCGGTCAGTGTGTGTAGGTTTTCGATAAACGGAATGACCAAACGAACCGTCATTCCTCACCCGAATCTTCACATCCAGAAAGGCCAGACTTCTGTTTTCTTCCATCTTATAGGTGAAGTTAATTTTATGATGGATACCATTTAAATTTGCCAGGTGAGACTCAACATCATCTTTGTTACCCCTTAATACACAGAAAACGTCATCGACATACCTCTTCCATAGTTTTATTTCTGTGGGTGCGGTGATGAAGGCTTTTTCTTCAAAATGCTCCATCCATACATTGGCAACCACAGAAGCCACGGGACTGCCCATTGCGACTCCATCTATTTGGAGGTAGTACTGGCCTTGATATATAAAGAAATTCGTCGACAAACAATGATGCAACAGCTTGGCATATACCATCGGGATGTCATTTTCTTGTAACTTCACCTTCACCACTTCAAGACAATCTAACACAGGTACATTTGTGAACAGCGATTCCACGTCAAAACTGACCATCAACTGATTTTCATCTACCTTGTTTTGGTGCAGGATTTCTATGAAATGGCGGGAGTCCTTTACAAACGATGACGTTCGTCCTACTATCGGTTGCAATACTTTTGCCACATGCTTGGCCAGTTCATAGGTAGGTTGTAGGTGAGTCTATCTGACTCACGATCGGGCGCAGGGGCACATTCGGCTTATGGATTTTCGGCAGACCATATAGTTTTGGAGGCTGGGTGTTCCTAGGACGTAGTAAATATTTGACAATGTCATCGTCTAAAGCGTAGGCGCATTCTTTTATGAGTGAGCGAGTGTTACGATCTGTCCTCGCCGTTGGGTTGTAATCCACCTTCTTGTATATATGTTCATCAGTGAGTAGACTAAGGATTTTGTTTTCGCACTCACTGGTATTCATTATGACAGTCGCATTCCCTTCTCAAAAACAAGGTACATGGTAGCAATCCCGTTAATAACTTATATTACTATAACAGACTATATATACTCTTTATTGCACTTATAAAGTAAATTATTATAATAGAAAAATACTAGAAAAAATCGACTCGGGTCACAAGTGAATCTCAGGCGGGAATCGAACCCGCAACCTTTGGAAATCCGGTCCAATGCTCTCCCAATTGAGCTACCGAGCCTTGCGAACACTCGTCGAAATTTTCTAGTACATTCCTGATTTTACGCTGTAGGCCAGCGTTGTTTCATCAATGAGAGGAACATCCTCTCGTATTCGAAAGAAACATTTTTACAAATGTTTGATCAATCGATTAAGATGAAACAGCCATGTTAGATTTATAATTTTTTTTTTTTTATATATTTTATGCATTTTCAATGCGATCTTATCAGATAAATTATTATAATAGAAAAATACTAGAAAAAATCGACTCGGGTCACAAGTGAATCTCAGGCGGGAATCGAACCCGCAACCTTTGGAAATCCGGTCCAATGCTCTCCCAATTGAGCTACCGAGCCTTGCGAACACTCGTCGAAATTTTCTAGTACATTCCTGATTTTACGCTGTAGGCCAGCGTTGTTTCATCAATGAGAGGAACATCCTCTCGTATTCGAAAGAAACATTTTTACAAATGTTTGATCAATCGATTAAGATGAAACAGCCATGTTAGATTTATAATTTTTTTTTTTTTATATATTTTATGCATTTTCAATGCGATCTTATCAGATAAATTATTATAATAGAAAAATACTAGAAAAAATCGACTCGGGTCACAAGTGAATCTCAGGCGGGAATCGAACCCGCAACCTTTGGAAATCCGGTCCAATGCTCTCCCAATTGAGCTACCGAGCCTTGCGAACACTCGTCGAAATTTTCTAGTACATTCCTGATTTTACGCTGTAGGCCAGCGTTGTTTCATCAATGAGAGGAACATCCTCTCGTATTCGAAAGAAACATTTTTACAAATGTTTGATTAATCGATTAAGATGAAACAGCCATGTTAGATTTATAATTTTTTTTTTTTTTATATATTTTATGCATTTTCAATGCGATCTTATCAGATAGTATTTTTCTATTATAATAATTTATCTGATAAGATCGCATTGAAAATGCATAAAATATATAAAAAAAAAAAAAATTATAAATCTAACATGGCTGTTTCATCTTAATCGATTGATCAAACATTTGTAAAAATGTTTCTTTCGAATACGAGAGGATGTTCCTCTCATTGATGAAACAACGCTGGCCTACAGCGTAAAATCAGGAATGTACTAGAAAATTTCGACGAGTGTTCGCAAGGCTCGGTAGCTCAATTGGGAGAGCATTGGACCGGATTTCCAAAGGTTGCGGGTTCGATTCCCGCCTGAGATTCACTTGTGACCCGAGTCGATTTTTTCTAGTATTTTTCTATTATAATAATTTATCTGATAAGATCGCATTGAAAATGCATAAAATATATAAAAAAAAAAATTATAAATCTAACATGGCTGTTTCATCTTAATCGATTGATCAAACATTTGTAAAAATGTTTCTTTCGAATACGAGAGGATGTTCCTCTCATTGATGAAACAACGCTGGCCTACAGCGTAAAATCAGGAATGTACTAGAAAATTTCGACGAGTGTTCGCAAGGCTCGGTAGCTCAATTGGGAGAGCATTGGACCGGATTTCCAAAGGTTGCGGGTTCGATTCCCGCCTGAGATTCACTTGTGACCCGAGTCGATTTTTTCTAGTATTTTTCTATTATAATAATTTATCTGATAAGATCGCATTGAAAATGCATAAAATATATAAAAAAAAAAATTATAAATCTAACATGGCTGTTTCATCTTAATCGATTGATCAAACATTTGTAAAAATGTTTCTTTCGAATACGAGAGGATGTTCCTCTCATTGATGAAACAACGCTGGCCTACAGCGTAAAATCAGGAATGTACTAGAAAATTTCGACGAGTGTTCGCAAGGCTCGGTAGCTCAATTGGGAGAGCATTGGACCGGATTTCCAAAGGTTGCGGGTTCGATTCCCGCCTGAGATTCACTTGTGACCCGAGTCGATTTTTTCTAGTATTTTTCTATTATAATAATTTATCTGATAAGATCGCATTGAAAATGCATAAAATATATAAAAAAAAAAAAAATTATAAATCTAACATGGCTGTTTCATCTTAATCGATTGATCAAACATTTGTAAAAATGTTTCTTTCGAATACGAGAGGATGTTCCTCTCATTGATGAAACAACGCTGGCCTACAGCGTAAAATCAGGAATGTACTAGAAAATTTCGACGAGTGTTCGCAAGGCTCGGTAGCTCAATTGGGAGAGCATTGGACCGGATTTCCAAAGGTTGCGGGTTCGATTCCCGCCTGAGATTCACTTGTGACCCGAGTCGATTTTTTCTAGTATTTTTCTATTAAAATAATTTATCTGATAAGATCGCATTGAAAATGCATAAAATATATAAAAAAAAAAAAAATATTATAAATCTAACATGGCTGTTTCATCTTAATCGATTGATCAAACATTTGTAAAAATGTTTCTTTCGAATACGAGAGGATGTTCCTCTCATTGATGAAACAACGCTGGCCTACAGCGTAAAATCAGGAATGTACTAGAAAATTTCGACGAGTGTTCGCAAGGCTCGGTAGCTCAATTGGGAGAGCATTGGACCGGATTTCCAAAGGTTGCGGGTTCGATTCCCGCCTGAGATTCACTTGTGACCCGAGTCGATTTTTTCTAGTATTTTTCTATTATAATAATTTATCTGATAAGATCGCATTGAAAATGCATAAAATATATAAAAAAAAAAAAAAATTATAAATCACTTATAAAGTAATTAAACAGTACATTTACATATATTTGTGAGCAATGGTGGGCTTATCTCTAAAAGAGATCTCTTCCAGCCAACCAAGGGTATGTGGGTGATTAAACAGGTAAGCGGGACAACTTAAGAGTGCAGATCATATAATATTCATAAAAAAAAAAAAATAATAATAATAATCTCAATCAAAATCCAAAAAAAGAAAAAAGCTATTATACTATGTCAATATACTACATAAATAGGAACTAACTATATACTACATAAATACAATAAATAAATAAAATTACACATTGAGTAAATAGATAAAGTAGATAACTATAGTAAAGGTTGTAAGTAAGTTGGTTATGTTTAGACTGTGATAACTGTGCTAGAAAGTGATCTTTAAGTTTAGTTTTAAAGGAACTGATGGACGGACAGTTTTGAATGCCTAAAGGAAGTTTGTTCCAGAGTTGTGCCGCTCGGAATGAGAAGGAGTTGTGAAAAAATTTGGTGTTCGCTTTAGGCAATTCTAGCATCTTAGTAATGCAGGCCCGCCTAGGGTGAGAAGGAGGGGGAAGAGTCTGGAACCGGGAACGGAGATAGGGAGGAGAGTTAGGGTCTTTTAGGATTTGAAACAAGGTGGTAAGAATGTGCATGTCTCTGCGCATACGAATTGGCAGCCATTTTAATCGACTATTCCATAACTCAAAACTTTTCTCAAGGGAATTGTTAATTTTATTCGCTCATCAAGAAGGTGGCAATACGAGAGTGGTATGATTAATCAGCAAATGTTGTATATAAGAATAACACATCTAGTTTTTTCAACATTCGAAGATCTAAAGATATGTTTAGTGACGGTATTTGACCTAACACCTGATAGGTCGAACTTGTGACCTTTAGTGATCAGAATGTAGGTCAGGGTCATAATATAACGAAAGGGATACGGTAAGAACACGAGTGAGAGTATTCGCGGATAATAATTATTTTGCAAGTCCCAAAAACCAGTCTGTTTTACAAGGGTGAAAGTTTTGCTGATCAAAAGTAAATTCTTAGATAGTATGTTTAACATACAAATTTATTTGCATAAAGTTACGAGGGGTTATTATAATGACTTACTTTTAGGTCAAGCCTTTTTGTATACATCGCAAAATATTAATATTCCAATTATTCAGAAAGTCCGCGTAGCAAATGAAATGTAATGAATTTATTTATTAATATAATACATAGTATATAATGCTATAATTTGTTAAGTCCGTCTGTCTTGCCAGCATCGAGCATGTGAATGTTAATAGTCAGACCCCTCTTTCCACTGGGCACTCTGGGCAAATGCCCAGGGCCCCGCGATCGACCCCCTAGTTCCTGCCAGATGCCTTAACCAATACCGATATTTAATGAAAAACTTATTTAATTCGAGTAAATCGAACCTTAATTAGGGACTATATTACCGACTTGCTTATTAGCTTTTGCATGCGCGATGCTACTCTACTCTCGCCCAAAAAAGGCTATCCAATTTCAGCACGTTTAGATAATTTTAAATTGTCAGAATCGCCCCTTTTAAATCAAAGATTATCTATACATCTATTGACTGCCAATAAAAAAAATCTGAAACCTTGTGTATCTACTTTCATTGTCTATTCTAGTAATAAAGAGTGTTCTGTCAAAGTCATAGGGACCCCATTATTCTTATAAGCCCAGGGCCTTCACCAATAGGTTAAAGGTAGTGTTGCCCAAATGCAAGAACAAGACGAGACTTAGCCAGTCTTGGTCTTGGTCTTGCGCCAATACACCTGGTCTTGGTCTTGGTCTTGGTCTTGCGCTTGCAGTCTTGGTCTTGGTCTTGGTCTTGCAGCAAGAGTCTTGCAAGTCTTGCAATTACCTATTAGTCTATTGCTATTTATTAAAGTTTACTTTAAATCTTAGAAAAACGTATTAGAATTGGAACATTGTGAGCTTGAATTAACATAGCCATAGTAAAGATCAATCAGATTAATAAATAACTGAAGATTTGATAAGAAAGTCGAAAAATCAACTGACCTATATGTCGTTTTCCATGGAAGTAACTGTTTCTTAATAAACATTTATGATTTATAAGCTTACATTTGCTAAAACATGTAAAAAAACAAATTAATTACAATAACTTGACTGTATTTTAAATAACAATGTCTGTCTAGAAAGAGATTGAACCCTCAACTTGCATGAAATTTAATAAAAGAGTTTTATGATTTATCATTTATTTCAATCAAAAATAAAATACAACACAAATCAAACATAACAGTACACAACAGCTTTATCATTAGGTTATGTTACTTTATATCAATTCTTTTGACCAAGAATTAATACAAAGTAACCATCTGGCTGACTCATCACTTAACCTATTTCTATGTTTTCTAATTACTAATGATGCTTTAGAAAATAATCTCTCAGCAGGTACTGAAGTTGCAGGTATTGAGAGAAAATCACGGGCCATCTTCGATAAAGTCGGATACTCTGTCTCATGCGTCCTCCACCAATCTAAAATGTCTTCCGAGCTGGCAGTTCTTGGTTTTCTCAGGTACTCCTCCAACTCGTCTATCACTAAGCCTTGAAGACAAGATCCAGATGACGTCGAGGGACATTCATAGAGTTTATCAAAGTCTATAATGTCTTCATCTTCATCACATACTTTATTTTCTTTTCTTGGCAATTCCAGAGATTTGTTCAGTGAGTGTAGACTTTTATATTCTTCATAAAGTTCATTGAACTTGCGCAGACTTTCTGTTTTAAGTTGCTTCCCCCACATTGTCAGGTCAAAAGTCTGAGCCTTATGCCTTGGGTCTAAAATTAAAGAAGTACAATAAATCCAGTTGCTCTTCTTATAATGTTTAAGCATTTTGTCTCGAGCTGCTTGGAAAGCTAGAATGAGCCTTTCATCCACTTCAGATCGATTAGGTTTCTCATCTAACTGTTTTACCATGGATTCAATTTTATCTAGCAAGAGATTGAATGATACAATGACTAGCGGTAATGTAACATATTTGTCTCCACCAAGTTTTGTACTTAAAAGTTTAAAGTTTATTAGAAATTTATGTAATTTTTCGAGTACCTGCCATTCACTAGCTGTGATTTGAAAATCATTCAATTCGGTGACAGAACTGCACAATATGTTAATGCCCGCTCTCACTTTTAAACCAAATCCAATCATATCATGTGTGGAATTCCATCTTGTTGGACAGTCAAGAATGGCATTTAGATTTGATGGCACGCCAGCTGCTTCACAAGCAGACTGAAACTTCTTCTTCACTATCTCACTTCTTTTTATTTTACTGGAAATACTGCGTAACTTTGTTACAGATGTACGCGAGTCAGCAATATTTGGTGCATATTCTTCATCTTCCTCAGTTTCGTCTGCATAGTCTTCATACTGCTGATCTTGCGCGTTAGTGTCAGACTCACAGTGTAATGCTAAGGTCTCTAATAAATCTTGTACACCAAGGTTTAAAATGTGAGCAAAGCACCGGAAATGTTGATTGTCTGAATCAAAGTGTGGCAACTGTTTGCCCAGTTCATACATAAATTTGGTATTTGCAGTTGCGTTGTCGACCGTGATACCTTGTATTTTATCAATTATGCCATATTCCAATAAACATTCATGGAAAATCGTTGCAATATCTTCCCCAGTATGTCGACCGCGTGATGGTATAAAATCAAGAACTACAGATCGATACTTCCATTCGTTGTCTATATAATGCATAGTAACCCCGTAGTAACTCCTACCAGCAATTGACGTCCACCCATCAATGGTAAATGACATTTTAGATGATAATTGTTGAAGTCGTTCCTTGAGATTAAATTGGAGCTCTTCAAATCGCTCTTTGACTTTCCTTCTAAGTGTAGACCTTTTAGGAAACTCCATATTAGGGCAAATACGTCGAAAATATACTTGTGTAGCTTCGTCATCGAAAAATGAGAAGGGAAGATATTTTTTCACTACCCAATCAACTGTAGCTGTCGTGATGTTGTCACTGCTGTTTTCCGACTGAAATAAAACAATAAATCTTGTGTTATTATTTAAAACATACTAGGTTTGAGCGTTTAGGAGGAGGAGGTTTGTTGTTGTTAAATCGAGAAAATCGTTAAATTGACATTTGTTATATTAAGGTTGCACTGTACTGTAATTTACCAAAATAAAGTACTTAGTTGTTACTGGCCGATTATGAAAACAAATGAAAATATAGGTGTTTATAAAAATATTTAAGACGATAATTACATACTTAATATGTCGCACCCCTAGATGAAAACACCACTAACTCAAAAATACTTACGTAAGTTAATGGCGTTTTTGAAAGTATCGCATGAACAGCTACGCGGAGTTAAAATTCCCGTAGCGACAATTTCGACCATTGTTAAAAATGACGCGAAATATGTACCTATGTATTACTATTTTATCAATATCTATAAAATATTCCGAAGTCAGTTTAAAGTCATTTGTTCAAAAAAGACTTTTTTGAGTTCCTGGAGTTTTCATATAAAAAAAATATATTCTTACCTGTCCACTTCTTCCAGCGGTTACTAAAAAGCTTGTGATATCTCCACTTAATTTTGGTTTAACAGGAAGAAATATTTGTGATTCCTTTTTGTGGAAAGATATTAGATGTTTCCTTAAGCCTGAAGTGTTTCTGTTTTTCATTTTTATTTCAGTCTTTTTATGTTGGCACAATTTACACAAGGCAGTTTGGGATGCATGAATTATTTCGAAAAACTCCTCAAATTTGCTTTTGGGTCTTTTAGATCTGTGACTCAAACTCTCGTTACTCGGACTAGAATAATTTGAATCTTCGTCACTCATATTAAATTGTACACGTGATACGTTTTTAGAAAACAACAAGAATTAGTAAAAACAATTATTAAGTTAGACTCGAAGCACAGCTCAATTGGAAATGACTGGAATTAAAATAATTCCTTTGTTTATAGTACGTTTCCTTGCTTTCTACCGCGCCGCCTCGCCACGTGCCGGCTCTATTAAAAGGATGCCGCCGCAAATCAAACGATGCCGCGTGCGGCGTACAAACACAGATTATTACCTACTTGTACAGACGCGACGCGTGAATAAAATATATGTAAAGAATTAGTGCCAATCACTATTCTTTACATATAAGTGAATGTTTTGGCGTACATCTATACTAATCTATACTAATATTATAAAGCTGAAGAGTTTGTTTGTATGTTTGATGACAGAAGTTTTAAAATAAATAAATAAATCCTGAACGTCACTATACCTCCAAAGTTACTATTCTTCGTGGGCGAAGTCGCGGGCACTGCTTGTAAATACTTTTTTTTTTTTTTTATTTATTTTTTTTTATTTATTTATTTCATATACAAGAAAAAAAAATACAAAGATACAATTTAGTCCCACAAAACCGACTTGTCGGTTTGACTGAGGGATCTTTAGTCTCTTAGCTTATAATTATAATTATGTAGGTATATAATACAACTATAACTGTATCAGGTAAAGTTAAGTGCACAATAATTGGATTTAGACTGAATTACAACAAACTGAAGGAAAATTTAGCGGTGATAATAATAAGATACAATTGTTGTAAGATATAAAATACGTGTGTAAAAAACAACCACGCCTCCGAGCCCTCAGATGGGCTCGGAGGCGTGGTTGTTTTTTACACACGTATTTTATATCTTATAGAAATATTGCATTGTGAATGCAAAAAAATAAATAAAAACATACAATTGTTGTGTTAAATAGTAGTCATCAGATAATCTTTTAATATTTTTTTAAATTTATTTTTATCCGTTTCACATCTAATAGTTTCGGGCAACGAATTAAGAAGATATGGTATACGCTTCTGTAAAGTTCTGTCACCAAAATAATTTTGAACCCTAGGAATTACAAATTTCTTTTTTGAAGTGGCTCTAGTGATCTGGTTATGATTTATGTATTCAAAAGTGGAGACACACTCTCGGCTGCCGTGATTATTTACTAATAATAAATCGCAGGCTTTTTATTTTATTAGTAGGTAAGTACCTACGCTTTTTATATTATTTTATTAATTATGTAGAATTTTTTTACACGTTTCAAGTATATTTAAAAGTGGCTACAATATTTATCAAACGGGTGATATTTGAACACTTTTTTGCTATTTTTTCTTGTAAAAACTTAAGAAATATAATGACTAAATGTACAATAATAGTACCTAAGTAATTAGTTTAAAACCATATAGTCAATATTATAATATATACTTACTAGAATAAATTATTATGACATCTACTACCTATCCTTACCATTTTATTCTAATCATAATACTACTTGCGTGATCAGTATAATGTATTCATTTTCATTATAAGCACTCTGAAACTTATTTATTCTTTGGAACACCTGTAGGTACTCTTAAAATTCGAAATTATTTTGCATGAGTATACCTACGCCTACGCCCTGTGGCGGCAATCAAATAGTGTCAAATGTTGTGATTTCGGCGCGGCGGCAACGATTGTTGTATATGATTTCAAAAGAAGCCGCCGGCGCGTGTATTATAACCATGTGCTTCCGAAAAGCAGCAAATTTCTTTGAGAAGTAAGTACAAAACCTTTGATGCCGCATTATCAAAGTGCCGATGGTTAAAACATAACTATGCATGCACTCAGTTTGATTTTAATGGATATTTTTTTATTCGCTATGTAGGTATGTTTATGGTATTAGTCGTAATGCGCATAGATCCAGTTTTTCATATTCTTTGATACAGTTTTTTGCGTCTCATAGAATTCCTAAGCGTACCTATACACCGAACTGTTACACCTAACTACTCCGTGAAATAGCGCTAAGTCCTAGCTGCAAGACGCAAGAGTCTTGCAGGCTTAGTCTTGTTCTTGCTCAAGTCTTGCACGGTCAGTCTTGGTCTTGGTCTTGCTAAAAATACGCGGTCTTGTTCTTGGTCTTGGTCTTGCAAAAACGCAAGAACAAGACCAAGACTGCAAGACCAAGACTGAATTTGGGCAACACTAGTTAAAGGCGACCCTGTTAATAGTTATAATTTTTATTACTTAATTACAATTAAATTATTATAATTACATAAAATTTAATTACATTGGACATAAAATCACCTCAAATAATTAGGTAAATAATAACAATATTTCTTACATTCACACCAATTAGCCTTGCCCAAAGGCTGTAAGATGTACAGGCTTGTTATGGATACTAGGGTAACGGATATACATACATACATATAAGATACCTGAATATTTATAGAAATATATATAAATATCTATGACACAGGTACATATGCTTGTATTCATCACACAAACATCTGCCCCGCTGGTGCAGTAGTACAAAACTGTACGAAGTTGGTAGACTGCTTGAGACTGTATCATTTTTATACCTACACTCTTTACAATGTAAGTAAGGCACTAAGTAATTAGCAAAATAGTCAGTCATCTTGCAAGTTCGTGCTTCAACACTATGGTTAATATGCTATGTGGTCATTATGCGGAGATAGTAATTTTGCGATCTAGTCATTAAGATACTAACCATCTATC
Organism: Calamotropha paludella; assembly: GCA_927399485.1. Taxonomy (NCBI): domain Eukaryota; kingdom Metazoa; phylum Arthropoda; class Insecta; order Lepidoptera; family Crambidae; genus Calamotropha; species Calamotropha paludella. The sequence continues at coordinate 9,847,645 of OV656829.1, read as the reverse complement.
TAAAATGATACCTTAAATTTGGCTTCGTTAACTTATTTGAAAAGTACTAGCTGACCCGGCCACGCGTTGTTGTGTCTCAGTTATAGGTGTCGCTGTACCGAAATGAATCGCGCTAACGTTTCGGTTCTACGACTACACATATAGCTAACCGTTCTTAGCTATCTTGAATGTTTTTCTTAGGCTCTATGGTAACGCGTATACAATGGAAAAAGAGCGGGAAAAAGAGCGGTCAGACAAACACACAAACCACTGTGATGTTAGATTATAGATTTGAATAAATTTTCATCTTCATGGCCATGTTCCTTTAATTGGTTCATTAGAAAATATGAATAAAAAAAAGATCCTATTTTTTGTTTTTATCATTGCATTGCTTAGACTTTAAGCAGAATTTTAGACATGCCATCTGTGTAAAACACTGTTTCGCTAGATTTGCTTTTAAGGATATCACAGTTTTAAGATTAAGTAACGCTGCAAAAATCAGTTGCGATGGCCAGAAATCACACATCATCATCATCTCAGCCGAAAGACGCTAAGTGCTAGACAGAGGCTTCCCACAAAAAGAAACGGCATACTCTCCATGTTTGCCACGTTTTGAAGAAGTCCTAATTCGATGTATATTGGTGATTTGGAATATCCGGCATTGTAGAATGGTATTAATCCTTTATACTTAAGGATGTCGTAAATGGCCACTGAGGATATTGCAGATAATCATCATCTACGTCCAAAAGAACACAAAGAGAGGATCAGCATTTTAATATTTTTCCATTAGCGCCATCTAACGTCCGGTAGACGAACTACTTGCGGTTAACGCGTTGCTATGGTAAGGTTATTGATACATGGGATAAAGATCGAGGAAAAGAGTGGACAGACAAACACACAATCCACTGTGATCTTAGATAATAGATTAAAATGTAATAATAAAAAAGTATTTTACTGAAATCAAATCAAATAAAAAAAACAATTGAAAATCAAATTACTAAAATGAAAGTCAAAATTCCTTTGCCAAATGTTTTCCGTATGGTCTTTCTTTAGGTCCCCGTCAAGCCGTGGAGATGATGGCAAACTCCCCCCCCCCCCCCCATTTTCAGGAGTTGAGGGCGGGCCCAAGCGGGATCGGGCTTTCATCTAGCAATCGAAGTTTTTCCGGCTGCTGTAACACCTCCAGTATCATAAAGTTGACTTTTACGACCCACAATGTTGGGTTCGTGCTATTCAACTCTGTCTGATTCTGTATCTATATCTATAGCAATTTCCTGACGATATATTGGCTTCAAATTCTTACTAAGATGTGTCATCTAATCGGTATTCGGCCATGTTTGACAATAAAGCAGTTTTTAGTCGCAGACAAGTTGGCAGAGTGCCCCGTTCGATACAACGACACATGTCAGCTTTCACGTTCTTACCCAATCCCCATGGAGATCCAAAGAAGTATCCGGAAGTACAGTTTTGAAGTGCTTACGATGGTTTTCTAGTTGGTGATGTTTCAGGCAATTTTTCAAACCGGTAAACCGAAGAACTTGCATAAAAGGCCTGATGAGAGTTGAGACGAGATATGTACGTCAGGATCTTTAAGTGGAAAACTGTGATCTTTGCCTGATCTGATCTCTACAAAAGCGTTATTATATATATTTACCAGACTTTATGTATGAGAATTTAGTTTATGATTTATCTTTACCCGTTTCTTACTTATTTCTTCTTATTTTGGATTTGAACTCAGAGGCACTCACCTTGGAATCTGCCGGTTGTCTTCTTGGAGGTACCTCCGTATCCTTGATCCAGCTGTATTGTTCTACGATGGTCTCCTGGCCTAATTCACGATTTTTGCACTGATTGCACTGTAGATTTAGTTTTATGAGAAATATAATTTATTTGACTGCGCGCTGGGGGACGGTTCGATCGAGGTTTTTTGTATATATATATATATATATATATATATATATATATACAGGGCCATTTTATAAACACCATCCAAATTTATATATTATATTCTTTGAAGAAAGTAACGAAACAAGATTTTTTTCTTTTAATATCACTCAGTACTAAAATATTAAGTTAAGCCTACACAAAGTTATCCGAGGAAAACTACCGATTGCTGTCACAGTCACGCTACGCACGGTGTTTTAGCAGATGATTACACGACCCCCGCCCCGCCCTCCCGTATTTCATTGATACATTACAATGATTCTCATAAGTTGCAAATTTAAACGACAAAAAATAGGAACGTCAAATTGAAGAAGAGATAAGTTGATTTATTCTTTGATTATAACAATATTAATCGATAACACTTTTAATAAATAAAAAATGAACATAAAAGTAAGCCACACCTTATGCACTTACGTCGCATTTTTTAAAATTTAATCAACTTATGTACAATAATTGGTTGGAGTAAAGCAAAGGGTGTTTCTTAACCACAGAATCTAAAAAAACACAGGGATCGCAAAGGCAATTCGAAAATCGCAAAAAAAATGCAGTGCCAAAACCTTAGTACCTACCTACCTAAGTTATTTTTGTCTATTTTACACGATAGGATAAAGAAATGTATAATTAATAGTTCTATATTTTTGTGAAGAATTATACAAGTCTTAGCCGCCCTGCACACACTTTGCTTTACTCCAACAAAATAATTAATTAAAAATCCAAACAAAATACACTTACATGAAGTTTGAAAACAATTACTTTACTTCAAAGTGTAGGCGATTTCTCTCTAAACAGTCTTGCACGTTTATGAACATTGTCTTTAATTGTATCACTCGTTTTTTCACTTTGTCACTTCGTTAAATAAACGGATTATATTTATATTTAAGTTCTCGAGGCTTTGGGCCTTCTTCACATAAACCCGTCGTTCAATTTCGCCCTCGATTTCAATTGCAAGTGTGAACACATTTCGTTAGGTAGATAATTATGCGACGTAAATGCGTGAACGCAACATTGTACATCGCGGAAAGTCCGCGGGTGACTGATTTCATTGCGCCGATGTCGTTACAACTTGCGCGCGCAGCTCGGTGGGGCGCTTCGGGCGGTCGGTCGTTCAACTGTAAGTACCTATTTTGCCAGTAACCAGCTGTTGTAATAATTCGCTCGGACAAAATTTTTTTTTGCGGAAATTTTACCTCCCAATTTTTTTTCATAAATGAAGTGTTTGAATGATATCTTATGCCTAGAAAAAATTTGGATGGTGTTTATATAATGACCCTGTATAATAACGCTTTTGTAGAGATTTTTTTTGTATTTATATGTATGTGTGTGTGGGTGTGTGTTTTTATAATACCAAAGAGACTAGTTTCGAACGCGGCCATTATGTACATCATTTTACTAATAGTCATCTGACCTATACAACTGACATTTATTTCCGCGCACATTGCGTTTCGTTTGTCAATACTGCATAGCGAAAGTAACCTTGGCATCTTCTTCATTTTCATTGCGCAATCATACTCGTTTAAATTAGAACATATTGAATGGCCGGATTTATTTTTTATATCAACAATGTATTCACACCAATTAGCCTAGCCCAAAGTAAGCACTGTAAAGCTTGTGTTATTGATATTAGGGTAACGGATAGACATACATACAGGTATTCTAGAAGCCGACGTCAAGCCGAAAGCGGGTGACAGACTAACTCATATAAGTTATCAAAAAGATATAAAAAAAATCTTATAAAAAAATTTTAAAAACAATCTAGCATTTAAAAAATTTACAAATTTTCAGGTTTTTCACTCTTGTTGCTACAAATCTTGATTTTCCAAACATTTTCTTTTGTTTTGTAATCCTGAATAATGCTTATGTATACTCTTATCTAAAATTTAAAGCCAGCTGCTCCAGATTAGAAGAATATGTCATTTTTATCTAAATTAATAGTCAAAATTAATTTTTCGCATAGCTTTAACAAGCTGTACTGAAAAAAAATGTTCTTTACGAGTTTGGCAAGTAACTGCAAAAGTTGGCGCATTTAATAAGGATTCCAAAATGGTATGATACTTGCTAGACAATTTCTTCAATTGTGGACAATTTTTTTTTCCAAAAACAGGCAGTTTTGAAGCAAATTTTTCATATATAAATATCAATGACTCAAGTACCTACAAATGCTCGTATTCATACCACAAACATCTGCCCCTTCCGGCACTCGCACCCAGGACCGTCGATGCGATGAGCAGGATGGCTACCGTTGTAGCTAACGATCGTCTAATATTCCCGCTTGTGTTACGAGTCCACATTCGTAGCTGACATCTTCACCGACTCGTTGCTACATACAATTACAAGAAACGAAGGCTACGAGCTTCATTTACGTGAAAAATGAAGGTAGTTTTATTCTGGGTAGAATTCCCTAAAACTTATTTGAAGGAGTTATCATCCGCAACGAATCGATTAACTCATCCGAAAGGCTACTGCCGCCTTAAATACTCGAATTTAGACTTTAGAGACTGGTCTAAAGGATTAATTCAAGTTGACAACTTAACGAAACTTTTTTTACAATTTAATGTTTACCTATGACTGGGTCTATTTGTATAATTCTAAAAAGTTATATTTTATTCAATTACTTTTTGTTTTAAATTTTGGGTGCAATCGGTATTTGGCAAAGGGCAAAAGGAAAGGGGAAATAATTTAAAAAGTAACAAAGTGTAACTTCTTTTACGCTAAAGCAATCAGAAGCCAAAGCAAATTATCAATATCATTGATTTTGAATAACTGGAATTCGTTTTATAGAAAGGTGGTTTCAATTCCAAATGAATTACACAAAGTGAAATATCTTATTGTCCAAAATTTCACCGATTAGGGACCTTATATTTTCATTTTTATTATCATAATTTATTTCCAAGAATCTGGTAAATATGTGGTTCATTAACAATTGATAAGTTCCGCCTTTGTCAGAGGCATGGAAAGAAAGTTTAGAGACGACGGAAGCTGATTAACATTACACGACACATTACTCTGATTTAAATTGGTTGAGCACATGTTTTTTGTGCACGAATTGGTGGATCCTAACGTCTGCAGACATAGACGAGGCTAAAGAGTGAAGCAAGAAAGTTTTGAATTAAAAAAAATGGTCACCCATCCGATGACAAGCCATTGCATAAGTTGCTTAACATACATAATCGCAGGTCAAGCGCGATAATCACTGCGCCGTCCAGCTCCTTGGCCAAAAAATGCAAGGCGATTTTACTTCTGGCTTGGGTAGCCGTTTACCGGGAAAATCAAATTAGGTTTTTTTCCTGAAGAAGTGATTCTCCAAGCCGTAGTAAATTATCACGCCTATGGTACACCGTATGTGGACGAGAGACGCGCCCACGCACCACAGAGGGAATGCAAGGTCAACGAAAACTGCAACAGCAAATATTGCGTCAGAGGATGATCTATGATGTCAAGGCAACCTGGATCACACAAACAAAGTTTGGATGCGTGATGAAAATAACTAGTTACAATGATGTATATTTAGAATCAACGTACGAGTTATAACTCTTCATCATTACCCTGTTAATATGCCGACTGCTGGGGCAGTGTGACCACGTTTAAATTGAAGATAGCCAGCTTCTTGCATAAGTTCTGCTAAACTTTTTTTGTGGTAAAGGCGGTGATCGTAAGAAATCGTACGTGGGTCCACTTGTAATACAAGCATTTAGTTAACAACAAGGGAACGTAATGTGCATAAGCTTATAACGCAGTTTATTATTTTATATATAACATTATATGTATGTAAATGTATATTTATGTAGTCTATAGCTCTTATTTTCTATTTACCATTTCAAAGCACCACCAATACGCTATCAATTTTTCACTCTCTGGTTGACTGGTAGAGAATGCTTAATGGTATTAAGTCCGCCATTTGTACATATTTTTTGTGTGCAACAAAGTTAAATAAATAAATAAGCACAATAACGTACCTTAGTGCAATAATGCACTTTTAAGAATTAATTATTTATCAAACAGAAACTATAATTATATAGTTTTTAAAACATATGCTAATGAATAATAATAATAATATGTTTTAAAATTAGTATAATAAGAAGATTTGTCAAAAAATATTTCGTGTAAAGATCCACATATTTTTTAATTAATAAAAATATAATAACTCAACAGGAGTCATTAAAAAACGGGGAGTTAGAAGTAAAATATTGTCATAATTTAATATATATATAGTCGATAAAATACCTATCGATTATTTAAATAGACATTTTCTACACAACTGTATTTTTTTTTACAACCAATTAAATACTTTACGTACGTAGAATGAAGATAAAAATAAATTACCGGAAATCCCTAACCGACGTATGTTAAATTGTTAATGCCTGCCAAACCATTCAAGATTACTTTATAGACCCATCTAGCGGTTAATGGCGGTACTAAGTAGTAACTATCTATTGCTAACGATAATGACAAATAGTATTGATAGCATTGCTCTCCGACAATAGAAATGTAACCTAGGTAATCGAGGTCTTGGTATTATCGATGGATATCGGTTTAGAAAAATTCTTAAGTTTAGAATTCGAAAGCTTCGGATCAAAAACGGTTCGTGAAATAGTTAAGCAATTAAAGTTATTCCTACCCAACTACAAACAAACTGTATCCACTTTCTTTGATTTGGAATATCTTTAATGAACCACTTCACAGCATTTTTTAAATATATTTATTATATAGAAAAATAAGGGTTTACGAGACCACTTTAGTGTCGCGCGACAGCGACGGGAGACCGAGAGGAAAGACAGAGATAAGTCACCAAGATCTCGGTCTTCGCTGCAGTGCCGTGGAACAAGATTGAGACCAAAATATCAAGACTGTATTGTTGATTCAGCTGTTGGAGTCAATTGTATAATTTTATCGTTGTTTTGATGACACAAGTGAATAGGTATCTTCTAGGCAAGCGCGTCACATCCTAGATAGCATATTCGATTATCATCAGGCGAGGCTGGCAGGCTTAGCTATTTATGAAAAACAACATCAGAAAATTTGATAATTTTACTTCAATTAGGCCGTGCTTTTCGATCGAGATGCGCGATAGCACTTGACCGAGGCGAAGACCGAGTTACGGTCTCGGTCTCCTGTCTCTCATCTCGGTCTCAGGTCGCTGTTACTTACGTCTCCGGGTTTATAAAATTTTGTGATTCCTGATAGTTACCACTAATAACGCTCTAAATATAAATATAGTTATATTTTACGTAGACAATACCGAGTATCGACGCGTACTTTTGGGTTATTCAATAGTTATTAAAGTTTTAAAAATTAAGTTTATTGCCAACACTACACTACATAGAATTTCGTTACAAAACACGCGTTAAGAATTACATTCTGGCACATTTCCACAGTAATCTCGACGACAATGCGGACTAAACACCATAATTATGTGTATAAGATTTTATTACGAGTCTGAAGGGAAACCGTCTGTGATTCTATAAAAAAAAATCCCGTGGACACCATTAAAGAAGAAAATTACTTTAAACATTAATTTTGTCATTTAAATTTATGAATTTTAGATATATTTAAACATGCGCTACTGCAATAAACTATATATCGATTAATAAGAGTATTTTTGTTTATAAATCATCGTAAGTTATGTGGCAAAATGTTGCCAGCACATAAATTACATTTTAGATATAATTTCACATTAAATATCGATACGAATCGATTGCGACGAAAATACATTCAGCCGAATAAATAACTTAAGATTTTGCATAAACAACGTAGTTCATAAACCAGTGAATAGAAAAATTAATGAAAATAAAGCTTAGGTTCTATTTATTTTATAAAACAAAGAAAATAGTAAAAAAGATGATTAATCGATTTCGAGTTTTTATATTTTTGGTTTCCTTAATGGCAACACTCGTTTGTCAATCAAATGTCAATAATTTAAAATAATTGTCAGCTGTCATGTCACTTGTTGCTTACGCTCAAGCTGAAGTGTTTCGATTGTAATTTCGGTTTCTTTACCTACGACCAGGCTTTCCTTGAATGAAGACTTGAATCTGATCTTCACCGAAGACTTGAGCTCTGTTTTACTGACTAAGTTCTTACTAATCAACGACGACTTTAACTTTGTTTTACGGACTCTGTGCTCACTATTGATGACGTCTTTGGTTCTGGAATCAAAGATCACTGCTGCATGACAGTACTTTGGTATATTGGTTGGGCTAGACATGCGTCGAATATATGTACCACCTGCACCGTTTTCAGATGATATATTGGTCATATATGATAATGAAGACTTAATGGATAAAAAGTTATTTTTTATATGCCCCAATGACTACAATTATATAAAATATTATAAAAACATGTTTCTCATTATATTTTACACACCACCTCGAGCGTAGAATCCAGAGAAATCCTTAATTTGCCTCACAGTAGGACACATTTCCTGTCTAAAAATGTTTGATTTGCTACTCTTCCATAACAGTGGCGTCATTTTTAATATTTATTTATTTATTTATATTTGGAAGACCAACAGCGAACATACAGAATACACAGTTTTACATAAAAAACAGTAAGCTAATAATAGGTCTTCACGTTTAAATAACATATTTTAAAAATGTATAAATGTGGACAAATTAAAATTCATAAATGAAAAACTTAATCTTAAATTCAAATAATATAAAGTAGTAGACTTATTGTAACAAAGTAGGTATACAACGTTTAATTCACTGCACAAAGAAATCCCCACAGAGTAAGCGCCTCGCTGTTGCTATACCAGAGTGGTGGATATCAAAGTTTTTAGATTTGCACAAATCATTAAGACTTTCGCTTGCACGCAGCAGGAAGGAGTTTTGGCGATAGTTTGATGAGACCAATGGAACGCGAATGGGGGTGTAGTGCCTAGCAGACTTCATTTACATATCTGAGACACTTAAGATTTTAAAAAACTCAATTATTATTCTAAATTTTGCCGTCCATCCTGGGCCCAAGACACTATGGAGCGTGGGCATTCCTCTTTCTCATTCAGCAAATCCAACAGATAGATAATTTTACAGTTCGGGTTTCGACGTGTAATTGCGGGCTTGTTCCTATGCTATTTTTTGGTTTCTATCAGCAGGAAAGCAGTGGCGTAGCTACCGAAAGGCTAGACAGTGCTGTGCACCAGCGCCCCCAAGCTGAGGAGTCCTCGGAGCCTAACCACTAAACCTCGAATTGGAAGTAGCTAAAAATTCTTTCACCTTTGGAATATCAATAAAATGAGCAACCGTTTAAAATTTTCTGTTTGACATATTATTTTAATATGATCACGTTAATTTTTTAAAAAAGTACAGAGAACCAGTAAAAGGATATTGAACTATGATTTTATTATTAAGCATTAAGGCTTATGAGAAACAGCATTGTCAATTTTCACAAACATCAACAAAGTATCGTTTAGATTCCACATAAAATTGAGAAAATGAGAGAATATATAAAAAAATTTAGACACATGCTTTAAAGCATGTGGTAGCAAAAATTGATAAATTCCTTTTAAAAATGCTCTCTATTTTCAATCCAACGCTAATTCGCCTATTAAGTACAAAGCTAGTAGACGGTATTAGTAGAAATAAGACGGTGTTTTTTACATTTGACTCCTGCCGTATTGATAATGCTGTATTTAAATACATACAGAGGAATTCCCCACAAGATTAGTTGGAGCCCAAATTTTTTAAAGCACCAGGGCCTTTGGTTACCAACCTACGCCTCTTCAGGGAAGCCCTGTGCCCCAACAGTGATATTAATAGGCATTTGGTCCATAGTTTCATCTTTTTTATTCGCATTGGCTACAAGCAATAACATATGAAATTATGTATTAAAAATTATACGTTTTCAGTTTGGAGACGGGCCAAATTCTGTCATCAGGGTGATGTCAACGTCTTCAGACGTCGGATGACTTTGAAAATTATTTATTTTGGTTACGTACGCTATACGTGCGTAAATAATAGTAATTACCGCACCGATTGGTTTTTTAATTTTTGAAGTTATACTTTTTTTGGCGCGTTTGGGTGAGAGTTAAATTGAGAACTGTGCGCGCACGTCCGTCGTTACGGTACGGCAAACCGACAGTATGAAGGTGGCCATCAAATATAAATAAATGTGTATATTTATTTTACTGACTAGTATAAGTCATATACATACTATACCCGAAAGTATCTAAAAAACATATTTTTTTATATATTAATTTTACTGATTTTCATATACTTTTGTTGTTGTGCACTTAGGTATTTGAGAATCTTACATATCCCCATCAATCCGTAGCGGGACGATTCCATAATGGATTGCAACTGGATTACAAAAGGAAGGAAGGAAGGGTCATGGTTGAACTTGGGTATAAGTTTTTAGTCATCCTGTATATTTTGCTTTGCAATGCTCTTTTTTGCTGACTATACATATAAACCTTCCCTGACGTGGCGATCAATGGTTTAGAAAAGCATAGTTAACAAACATAGCAACACTGATATTTATATACATGTAATTGATATTCTTTGTATTGTGTCATTCATTCATTCCTTAATTATAATTGCTTTTTCAATTACAAAGTTATTTAATTAATAGAATAAGTCTTACCCATATCATTTGTATTCAAGTTAATTGTTTGATTAGTATTAACGTTTTCAAAACTTCGACTTCAACACAACGCGAGTCGTGACAGGTTTTCATTATCACCTTGTAAGGTAAATAATTTAAAGTATTTTTATAACAGGGACGCGCTGAGGTTCCACCAGCTTCCCCCCTATCTCGTGGAGCTTTACCTGCAGGACAAAGTGGTGCTCTACGCCGACTCGAACGGGAATCTGGTAGAGAGGAACATGTCGTGAGGTGTTCCACAGGGGGCGGTTCTGGGGCCAGTATTGTGGAACATAGGGTTCGTCTGGCTCCTCAGAGAGCGGATCCTCCCCCGCGCGGTGATAGTGTGTTACGCTGACGACATGCTAATCGCCTCGAGGGGGATAACCTACCTTGAGGCGCGGAGATGGGCCAGGAAGTGGCCATAGCGCACATCCGGGCCATGGGACTAGATGTCTCGGTTGATAAAACCGAGGTGGTTGCCTGACCCTATCAAGCACCACCTCCCCCCCCAGGAGGTGGAGCTTGATGGGGTCAGACTCCAGGTGCAGACCCACATTTTTAGTTTTACGGTAACTACACTAAGATACTATCCTATACCTATGGGAGTCGCAAATTTAGTGTATTGATGATGACAGTGATCATCAACACACAAAATTTATAACTAAGATTCGTCAGTGTTTTAGTAACTTCATCCCATTAAAAGAAGGATATAGTTAAATCTATCTGTTAACAAATAATCTATAATTCTATTCCTTAGACCTCCTCCAGAAAGAGCGCATTCGCCGTTAAATGAGTTTCGCATCCAATTGCTTTGCCGTAAATCGCTAACACACCTGTGACCACAGTAGTTTATTACCGCGTCTCATTCGGAGGAAACTTAGTTTATCGTCACACATATTTAACTTACCCAATACAATTAAGGAAATATATAAGAAACAATCAATTCTCGATCAAACAACAAAGAAACAAAACAAACTTCAGCGACTGGCCAAAACATTGACGAAATGATCGGATCGGTCCATTTCATGAATCTAAGGATAACTCCGTTGTATTATGACGTATATCCCGTATGGAGTATGGGAGTATTTCCAAAGAGTCAACTCACTGGAAATTGTAGAAATGTAATTCTGGGAATAAAGAGCTGTTGGAGTATGAAATTCGTCCAATGGAGACAAATGACGCGGTAAATAAGTGCGTTAGACCTACGATTGAGGATATTAAACTACTTTCGAAAAACCTCGTCATGGGATGACTGGCCAAAAATTTACCGTCACCGGTTGCTTTTGAAGACGTTACTACATACGTACTGTGATTACAATACACATGATCTGCTGGCACTCGAACGTGAGTTCTGGACTCCGATCAAGTTATACATTGCTGTACTCATAAAAATATGTTAAAGGCGAAATAGTTCTATGCCTGAGACTTGTTTGAACCGATCAAAACTATCTGTTCTAGATGTGCTGCAAATTGATCTGCTACGAGAAGTTAACAGATCATTTGGTTTATCGATATTTTTCGAGGTAAAAACGCCATAATTGTTTATCAAAAGTATCAGGAACTATAAAACTCAGCTGCATGCGAAAAGAACTCACATTTAATTTTGATCTGCTGGACAATGATCTGCTAAGTTCACTAACATGACCGCGATGAACTCCGAAACTACTCAACCGATTTTGATGATTATTTTTTTTATGCTGGATTTGTTCCAACGAAGGACATAGGATATGTTTTATTTATAATACAGCAACACATGTCAGCTAGTTACAATAAAAATCTAGCAGTCAAATACTTCAAAAAACATAAACAAAAATAAAAGATTAATGGTGGTGATGTTAAATTCATCCACAAAAGCCCAAGCATGTACCAGGCAGATATTTAGGCATAATACTATGTTACAAGCATATCCGGGGAGTGGCCAAAGAGCCAACGTCCGCCGAGGTCCCTGGTAGAGCGTGATAACCACGGTCTTACTGGACCCAGGTGGAAAAGGAAGTATATCTCAGGGGGTTTTTTAGTGGGGTATCTCTCGCCTACGCTTCGTTCGCAATGGCAGGGGGGAGTCGCGGCGGGGAAACCAGAAAGATATCCCCTGTATCAAAAAAGGGGATGTTGCAAGCACATGGTGATAACTACCACACCGTCCTCGCCGAATTTTTGGCAGAATCGAGGGTACATACACGGGTTTTAGCGGGTATGTCTCCAAACCCTTAATGGGCACTAGGCCGGATAGAGGGGTACACGAGTCCCGTGTAACTTCGCCGTACGCAATTTCATTATGCCCAACGTATTTTCCCTGTTTAAAAAGTATTGCAAGCATAAAAGTGCAAGAGAAAACGTGCCAAAAATCTACCAATCATCGAAAGGTTTTTTGTTAAGAATTGGTTATCCATCCGAGGCATTGCTAATCGAACCATCTGGCAACACAGTCATTAAAAGCAAACAATGGAAGGCATTTATTTACGCTTCATGTAACGTTATAGAATGTAAAGAAATGTATGAGCAAAGTTATTTTTCACGCCTAATAGATAAAGGTTACCTTAAAAATTAGCAAACCGATAATATACTATCATAAACATGGTCCGATGCTACGGAAAAAGCTTAAACAATGTTGTCATGGGTATCGGAAAGAAATCCTTTTAAGAGGCTGTCTAAATCCAAAGCAATATTTTTTTTTTCAGTATCGAATATTATCGGAACGACTTTTCTTACTCAATGCGAGTAAAAGGGATAGAGCGATAGTTTTTGCTAGTGGGGATTATTTGAATTAAGTCATAGTAAACCAGCTAAATTGGAATCTATAATCTAAGATCACAAATTTGTTGTTTGTCTGTCCGCTCTTTTTCCATTGTATATGCGTTACCATAGCAACGCGTTAACCGCAAGTAGTTCGTCTACCGGACGCTAGATTGCGCTAACGGAAAGATATTTAATAATAGGAAAAACTTAACGAATTTTGTCCACCCGTGCGAAGCCGGGACGGGCCGCTAGTTAATAATTTAATCGTACATTACTTGGCAACGAAAAGGCAGTTTTCTAACGCTTTAGCGGACCAAAAATCGACGATATAGCCTAGTCGATCGATCTAGTCATTTGACAACGGTCGCCACGACAATAGCGCCCAACACCTCATAAAGGTGTGTACAAATATATCTTTGCCTCTTACTCATATTTAGCGTTTCACAAAAATTTTTTTTATTCCAGTACTCTGTAATCTTTAAGTGCGCGTGTTTCAATAAATGTTTTTTCTCTCTTCTTTCTTTCTAATCACTTTTTAATTTAAATAGCTCTGAAACGTATGACTTAATCGTATAAGGCTCATTTTTGATTTTGAAAGCCTTCTTTTACACGGCCGATTTTCGCAACACGAAATCTTTTGCGCTTATTTTGAGTCTGAAGGATGTCAGACCTGTGGAAGCTAAACCAGATTTTCAAATAGGCGCCACCGTCATTTGGTTGATATTCCAAAAAGTATGATTTCAATTTTGTAATACGTACCACTAAAGAGTGGAACTCTTTGCCTAAGTCTGTGTTTCCTGATAAATAGAATTTAGGTGTCTTCAAGTCGCGAGTGAATCTAGGTATCTTCTAGGCAAGCGCGACACATCCTAAATCGCATCATCGCTTACCATCAGGCGAGACAGCGGTCAAGCGCTCACCTATTTACGATAAAAAAGCTCCATGCGCCTCCGTATAGTGACGAATTCATGAAAGCTGTTCAGAGCCGAGAGGTTTTGCACGGTAAGGATTCAAGCCTATGCCTACCAGCTTAGCGCGCAATCTAATAGAAGGTTTTCCATATATAAATAAACATATACAGTGGACCCCCGGTAATCCGACAAATGTTTTGCAAGGCAGTGTTGGACTATCGAATTTGTCTGATTACAACTATAATATTCTCTCTGAACTAGTAAACTATGAACGTATGTGAGACCGATCCGCTTTCATATATTATGTAGTCAAATTCAAACTGAGCAGAGCAATCAGAATTACAAGCGCGTACAACTTTCAACCTATTCAATCATGCATTACCTATATTCGTGAAGATTTGCCAAAATAATGTTTGTGTACCTACCTACATGTAACATGCATGACTTGTCAATGAATAAATTTAAAATTTTAATTAAAACTCAGTTATGCAAAAAGGCTTATTACAGTGTTAAAGATTTTTTGAATAATCAGGCAGCATGGACGGAAAAGATATGAATTGCTGGTCTGTAATCTGAATCGTTTTGTAATATACACAATTTGTAGGACATTTGGCGATTTTATAGGAGTTTTGGCACATGAGTTTCTTGCCCGATTCTTCTCATGTTAGCCCCTACTTTCGGAATCGGGTCGCTCGTGGCGATTACATGCGCGGCATCCATTCCGCGGATGTACTTGCCGCTAGCGCACGGGCTATCTTTATTAAAGTATAATATTTTCTTAATTTTGTAAAATTGACGATTTTAAGTGCCCGCAAGGGCCTATGAAATAAAGTAATTTTGATTTTGATTTACATTCAACAGTAATAGGCGTATCGGATTACAAGGGGCGTCGGATTAGACAGGGGCCGGATTACCGGGGGTGTAGATCTCTTTTAGAGACAAGCCCACCATTGCTATCTTTTGACGATCGTTTGGTGCAACGGTAGCGATCCTGCCTTTCGCAACGACGGCTCTGAGTTCAAAACCTGGTACACATGCTCCTATTCATCACACAAACATCTCCCTCGTGTTTTTGTGATGAATACGAGCATTTGTACCTGAGCCATGGATATATATATATATATATTTCTATGAATATTACATATCTATGTATCATATAAGTATGTGTATTCGTTACCGTAGTATCCATAACACAAGCCTTACTTACTTTGGGCTAGGCTAATTGGTGTGAATGTAAGAAATATTATTATTTTACTGTACTGTTCCATTATTCTGCAAGTGCAATAAGAGTGTAATAATACAATCCTCCTTTTCCCGTAGGGGTAGGCAGATATCACAGATTTCTATTTTCTTACATCTCTCACTTCTTCACAGTGTTACCAACTCTTAAAAATATTAGACCCTAAATTAAATTCAAAAACCCCTAAAATAGCCCTAATGACTTGGAAATCCTCCTAAAAATAAATTGTATGATACCTATAACTTTGTTATTTTTTTATTTATTAAAATAAATTGTATTTATTACGTCCAATATTATTTAATTTTCTTCTGACAAATCAGATTTTATAAAGTCATACATGTTGACTTTGAATAAGCCTAGCATATCCAAGCATATTTTATAAGATGGGTTGAATATTGTACAAGATCATTTCATCCACCATTTCGATTGAAAATTCCAAGTACTGTACTTGGATTTTAAGTACACTGATTTTAAGTACGCTAGGTAATATATAAATTTGATTAGCGGACGGTTCCAGGGCCTATACTCCAAATCTTTATTTTTCTCGATAAATAAAATATAAAAAAAATATGAAGGTTCACAAAAACCCTAAAAATAACCCGAAACATATAACACCCCCTAAAAAAATCCCATCTCACTTATTTACCCCCTAAATTTATGGGGAAAACCCCTAAGTTGGAAACCCTGCTTCTTCAACTTTCATCAGACCTTTAATATAAGCTAGTCGGTTAAGGGTGCTTTTGACCTGGCCTTTTTTCAGAACATCTCCTATTTGGTCCTGCAAGTAGTAGATATAATAGAGGGTAGATATCAACCCACTAGTCACTTGCGAACCGACTACATGACAATGGTTGTCGTCAATTGAAAACTATGAGGCTGAAACTGGCAGCAGAATAACAGCAGCTTTTTGCAATGACCAAACTTTCTAGAACTTTTTGGAGACATTTCAACATGTATAATTTAATATTCTAGTAGGTAGGTATTCAAGGCCTCTTGGATACTACTAAATTCGGTAGTTGCAAAAAGCTGCAGTTTTTCTGCTGCCAGTTTCAGCCTCATTTGACACCAGACATCTCATAAAGGATATACAAAAATATATATTTGCCAGCTACTCGTATTAGCTTATCTTAACAATGTAATTTTATATCAATTCTCAATAGTCACAAAGATAATTTTAATCGTACTTTAACGTATTACAATAAATAATCGTCAAGATTGCACTCGATATTGTTCAATGATTAACGAGCATTCGCTTGATTTATTAATCAATTTCGCTTTTTTATGGCTTTCAGATACTTCAATGGTTATGTTAGCAATCCTTGTGTTTGGCAGACAAAAGCGCTTGCGAGCCCTTTTCAGCGCTGAAAAACAAACTATACAGTTTTCGGCCACGGACACGTTTGCTAACTTCAGTTGCGCTGCTTATTATCGCCATTTTCCCACGTTTTTCTCAGGTCGCTTTCTTGTTTGTCTGTCTGTCTGTCTGTGCAGTTGGATTCTTGCAACTCAATTTTGAGGCACTTCCCGGCCACCTAGCGAGCTGACATTTTTGGAGCAAGTCAGAACCCGATGACAATGCATCCTTAAACAACTTTCAACTTTCTACGGCCACTTTCAGGTCAACTTTCGGCAACTTTCACTTTTGTATGGGGCTTATTCGATTGTTGCGTAACACATGGTTACTTCGTTGAGTTAATAATTAAAAAGAATAAAATAATAATACAAGATTTAAAAATATAAAAATCCCACGTTTTTCAGTGACCAAAAAAGAATAAATTAACCCGGCGGGGCCAAGCGAGGGGCCACTCAAAACGTGGGGGCGCATCTTTACAAATACTCTCAACATCTATGCATATCATACATCTCATTACATCTACATAACTAACATGCGCCCCCACGTTTTGAGTGGCCCCTCGCTTGGCCCCGCCGGGTTAATTTATTCTTTTTTGGTCACTGAAAAACGTGGGATTTTTAGATTTTTAAATCTTGTATTATTATTCTTACAAGCGCTCGCAAGCGCTTTTTTCTACCAAACACAAGGAATGGGATTGGTTTGAAGACTATAATCATGATCACTTTTAACTTATAAGAATAATAATATTTAACATATTAATACAAATTAGCCGAGCCATCAGTACCTACTGTAAGGCTTGTCATATAAATATAAAGGACTAGTGGACCCGACAGACGTTGTCCTGCCTGTTATTTTTGCAGTATATATAAATAACCTAGATACCGTCTGCAGCGCCATCTGCCGGGCTCATTTGTGAATCTAAACCATTCTCAGATCCCCTTGAACACACACAAAAAAAATCAGCCGTTTAGGAGGAGTTCAGTGACATACACACTTACAGAAGAATCTTTATATAGGTATATAATTCGTCTGTGAGTGTGTATGTCACTGAACTCCTCCTAAACGGCTGGACCGATTTGAATGATTTTTTTTGTGTGTGTTCAAGGGGATCTGAGAATGGTTTAGATTCACAAATCAGCCCGGCAGATGGCGCTGCAGACGGTATCTAGGTTATTTATCTATACTGCAAAAATAACAGGCAGGACAACGTCTGTCGGGTCCACTAGTAACTACATATAACATCGAATCTCATTCAATTTTTTTCTTGTAAATCAATTAACACTAATATTGATCGCTATTTTATAATTATATTTTTTTCTTTAGTACCCACTCCATCAAACCATGTAAAATAATTTATCTTATTAGGTTAATAAGTCAATATATGAAAAACAAAGATAAAACGAACGTTTTAACACCACGTCAAAATTAAAGTATCTCAAATCGAAAGCTTCACAGCGAGTAACACATTCTTATCAACGACAGCAACCCGTATCGTTACGACATAAGAGATAAAATCGCGGGGCACAGATAGTGTTGCCCAAATTCAGTCTTGGTCTTGCAGTCTTGGTCTTGTTCTTGCGTTTTTGCAAGACCAAGACCAAGAACAAGACCGCGTATTTTTAGCAAGACCAAGACCAAGACTGACCGTGCAAGACTTGAGCAAGAACAAGACTAAGCCTGCAAGACTCTTGCGTCTTGCAGCTAGGACTTAGCGCTATTTCACGGAGTAGTTAGGTGTAACAGTTCGGTGTATAGGTACGCTTAGGAATTCTATGAGACGCAAAAAACTGTATCAAAGAATATGAAAAACTGGATCTATGCGCATTACGACTAATACCATAAACATACCTACATAGCGAATAAAAAAATATCCATTAAAATCAAACTGAGTGCATGCATAGTTATGTTTTAACCATCGGCACTTTGATAATGCGGCATCAAAGGTTTTGTACTTACTTCTCAAAGAAATTTGCTGCTTTTCGGAAGCACATGGTTATAATACACGCGCCGGCGGCTTCTTTTGAAATCATATACAACAATCGTTGCCGCCGCGCCGAAATCACAACATTTGACACTATTTGATTGCCGCCACAGGGCGTAGGCGTAGGTATACTCATGCAAAATAATTTCGAATTTTAAGAGTACCTACAGGTGTTCCAAAGAATAAATAAGTTTCAGAGTGCTTATAATGAAAATGAATACATTATACTGATCACGCAAGTAGTATTATGATTAGAATAAAATGGTAAGGATAGGTAGTAGATGTCATAATAATTTATTCTAGTAAGTATATATTATAATATTGACTATATGGTTTTAAACTAATTACTTAGGTACTATTATTGTACATTTAGTCATTATATTTCTTAAGTTTTTACAAGAAAAAATAGCAAAAAAGTGTTCAAATATCACCCGTTTGATAAATATTGTAGCCACTTTTAAATATACTTGAAACGTGTAAAAAAATTCTACATAATTAATAAAATAATATAAAAAGCGTAGGTACTTACCTACTAATAAAATAAAAAGCCTGCGATTTATTATTAGTAAATAATCACGGCAGCCGAGAGTGTGTCTCCACTTTTGAATACATAAATCATAACCAGATCACTAGAGCCACTTCAAAAAAGAAATTTGTAATTCCTAGGGTTCAAAATTATTTTGGTGACAGAACTTTACAGAAGCGTATACCATATCTTCTTAATTCGTTGCCCGAAACTATTAGATGTGAAACGGATAAAAATAAATTTAAAAAAATATTAAAAGATTATCTGATGACTACTATTTAACACAACAATTGTATGTTTTTATTTATTTTTTTGCATTCACAATGCAATATTTCTATAAGATATAAAATACGTGTGTAAAAAACAACCACGCCTCCGAGCCCATCTGAGGGCTCGGAGGCGTGGTTGTTTTTTACACACGTATTTTATATCTTACAACAATTGTATCTTATTATTATCACCGCTAAATTTTCCTTCAGTTTGTTGTAATTCAGTCTAAATCCAATTATTGTGCACTTAACTTTACCTGATACAGTTATAGTTGTATTATATACCTACATAATTATAATTATAAGCTAAGAGACTAAAGATCCCTCAGTCAAACCGACAAGTCGGTTTTGTGGGACTAAATTGTATCTTTGTATTTTTTTTTCTTGTATATGAAATAAATAAATAAAAAAAAATAAATAAAAAAAAAAAAAAAGTATTTACAAGCAGTGCCCGCGACTTCGCCCACGAAGAATAGTAACTTTGGAGGTATAGTGACGTTCAGGATTTATTTATTTATTTTAAAACTTCTGTCATCAAACATACAAACAAACTCTTCAGCTTTATAATATTAGTATAGATTAGTATAGATGTACGCCAAAACATTCACTTATATGTAAAGAATAGTGATTGGCACTAATTCTTTACATATATTTTATTCACGCGTCGCGTCTGTACAAGTAGGTAATAATCTGTGTTTGTACGCCGCACGCGGCATCGTTTGATTTGCGGCGGCATCCTTTTAATAGAGCCGGCACGTGGCGAGGCGGCGCGGTAGAAAGCAAGGAAACGTACTATAAACAAAGGAATTATTTTAATTCCAGTCATTTCCAATTGAGCTGTGCTTCGAGTCTAACTTAATAATTGTTTTTACTAATTCTTGTTGTTTTCTAAAAACGTATCACGTGTACAATTTAATATGAGTGACGAAGATTCAAATTATTCTAGTCCGAGTAACGAGAGTTTGAGTCACAGATCTAAAAGACCCAAAAGCAAATTTGAGGAGTTTTTCGAAATAATTCATGCATCCCAAACTGCCTTGTGTAAATTGTGCCAACATAAAAAGACTGAAATAAAAATGAAAAACAGAAACACTTCAGGCTTAAGGAAACATCTAATATCTTTCCACAAAAAGGAATCACAAATATTTCTTCCTGTTAAACCAAAATTAAGTGGAGATATCACAAGCTTTTTAGTAACCGCTGGAAGAAGTGGACAGGTAAGAATATATTTTTTTTATATGAAAACTCCAGGAACTCAAAAAAGTCTTTTTTGAACAAATGACTTTAAACTGACTTCGGAATATTTTATAGATATTGATAAAATAGTAATACATAGGTACATATTTCGCGTCATTTTTAACAATGGTCGAAATTGTCGCTACGGGAATTTTAACTCCGCGTAGCTGTTCATGCGATACTTTCAAAAACGCCATTAACTTACGTAAGTATTTTTGAGTTAGTGGTGTTTTCATCTAGGGGTGCGACATATTAAGTATGTAATTATCGTCTTAAATATTTTTATAAACACCTATATTTTCATTTGTTTTCATAATCGGCCAGTAACAACTAAGTACTTTATTTTGGTAAATTACAGTACAGTGCAACCTTAATATAACAAATGTCAATTTAACGATTTTCTCGATTTAACAACAACAAACCTCCTCCTCCTAAACGCTCAAACCTAGTATGTTTTAAATAATAACACAAGATTTATTGTTTTATTTCAGTCGGAAAACAGCAGTGACAACATCACGACAGCTACAGTTGATTGGGTAGTGAAAAAATATCTTCCCTTCTCATTTTTCGATGACGAAGCTACACAAGTATATTTTCGACGTATTTGCCCTAATATGGAGTTTCCTAAAAGGTCTACACTTAGAAGGAAAGTCAAAGAGCGATTTGAAGAGCTCCAATTTAATCTCAAGGAACGACTTCAACAATTATCATCTAAAATGTCATTTACCATTGATGGGTGGACGTCAATTGCTGGTAGGAGTTACTACGGGGTTACTATGCATTATATAGACAACGAATGGAAGTATCGATCTGTAGTTCTTGATTTTATACCATCACGCGGTCGACATACTGGGGAAGATATTGCAACGATTTTCCATGAATGTTTATTGGAATATGGCATAATTGATAAAATACAAGGTATCACGGTCGACAACGCAACTGCAAATACCAAATTTATGTATGAACTGGGCAAACAGTTGCCACACTTTGATTCAGACAATCAACATTTCCGGTGCTTTGCTCACATTTTAAACCTTGGTGTACAAGATTTATTAGAGACCTTAGCATTACACTGTGAGTCTGACACTAACGCGCAAGATCAGCAGTATGAAGACTATGCAGACGAAACTGAGGAAGATGAAGAATATGCACCAAATATTGCTGACTCGCGTACATCTGTAACAAAGTTACGCAGTATTTCCAGTAAAATAAAAAGAAGTGAGATAGTGAAGAAGAAGTTTCAGTCTGCTTGTGAAGCAGCTGGCGTGCCATCAAATCTAAATGCCATTCTTGACTGTCCAACAAGATGGAATTCCACACATGATATGATTGGATTTGGTTTAAAAGTGAGAGCGGGCATTAACATATTGTGCAGTTCTGTCACCGAATTGAATGATTTTCAAATCACAGCTAGTGAATGGCAGGTACTCGAAAAATTACATAAATTTCTAATAAACTTTAAACTTTTAAGTACAAAACTTGGTGGAGACAAATATGTTACATTACCGCTAGTCATTGTATCATTCAATCTCTTGCTAGATAAAATTGAATCCATGGTAAAACAGTTAGATGAGAAACCTAATCGATCTGAAGTGGATGAAAGGCTCATTCTAGCTTTCCAAGCAGCTCGAGACAAAATGCTTAAACATTATAAGAAGAGCAACTGGATTTATTGTACTTCTTTAATTTTAGACCCAAGGCATAAGGCTCAGACTTTTGACCTGACAATGTGGGGGAAGCAACTTAAAACAGAAAGTCTGCGCAAGTTCAATGAACTTTATGAAGAATATAAAAGTCTACACTCACTGAACAAATCTCTGGAATTGCCAAGAAAAGAAAATAAAGTATGTGATGAAGATGAAGACATTATAGACTTTGATAAACTCTATGAATGTCCCTCGACGTCATCTGGATCTTGTCTTCAAGGCTTAGTGATAGACGAGTTGGAGGAGTACCTGAGAAAACCAAGAACTGCCAGCTCGGAAGACATTTTAGATTGGTGGAGGACGCATGAGACAGAGTATCCGACTTTATCGAAGATGGCCCGTGATTTTCTCTCAATACCTGCAACTTCAGTACCTGCTGAGAGATTATTTTCTAAAGCATCATTAGTAATTAGAAAACATAGAAATAGGTTAAGTGATGAGTCAGCCAGATGGTTACTTTGTATTAATTCTTGGTCAAAAGAATTGATATAAAGTAACATAACCTAATGATAAAGCTGTTGTGTACTGTTATGTTTGATTTGTGTTGTATTTTATTTTTGATTGAAATAAATGATAAATCATAAAACTCTTTTATTAAATTTCATGCAAGTTGAGGGTTCAATCTCTTTCTAGACAGACATTGTTATTTAAAATACAGTCAAGTTATTGTAATTAATTTGTTTTTTTACATGTTTTAGCAAATGTAAGCTTATAAATCATAAATGTTTATTAAGAAACAGTTACTTCCATGGAAAACGACATATAGGTCAGTTGATTTTTCGACTTTCTTATCAAATCTTCAGTTATTTATTAATCTGATTGATCTTTACTATGGCTATGTTAATTCAAGCTCACAATGTTCCAATTCTAATACGTTTTTCTAAGATTTAAAGTAAACTTTAATAAATAGCAATAGACTAATAGGTAATTGCAAGACTTGCAAGACTCTTGCTGCAAGACCAAGACCAAGACCAAGACTGCAAGCGCAAGACCAAGACCAAGACCAAGACCAGGTGTATTGGCGCAAGACCAAGACCAAGACTGGCTAAGTCTCGTCTTGTTCTTGCATTTGGGCAACACTAGGCACAGATAACGGATATAACCTCAAAAGTCACATGCTTCATTATGTCACATTTGCCATATGTGAGTTAACACTGGAATACCGTTACCTTACGAAATAATGGTCGAGTGGCTAGTTTACCGCTTTTTATGCTAACGCTACTGCGAGGTACTGGGCTCTATTCCCGACCATGTCAATTTAAAAATGATTTTTTTTTTGTATTGGCATATCTGAGTCTACTTGGATTCAAAACCAATTTATGCGATGTTTTCTAATATTATTTATAAATTAACAGCAAAGGTTTAGACTAAAAAGATTTTCCCCTGTCTAATTTTTTTCGTACTTCCGAAAAATTTATCATAATTTATAAGCTCATGACAACCGTGACAGAAGCGAAGGGACTTAACTTTTCGATTGACAAACATATCTTTACAAATGTACACTTATGTGAATTGTTCTTTAAAGCTATTTTATTTTACTAAGAAATAGGTTATTGGTGTCTAAAATATTTTTTCCATGTATTTACTTATTAAAGTAACATATTAGTTGAGAAATATCATATTACAAAAAAACTGGAAAACGATTTAAACCTATATTATAACTGATGATCTCTGTCCTTCTTTTATGTCTACTTATTTATTTATTTTATATCATTTATACTTATATACGAGCTGACCCGGCACGCGTTGCTGTAGCTCAGGTATTATATGTTAAATGATATATATAGATAGAATTTTTCAAATCGGACCAGTAGTTCTTGAGATTAGTGCATTCAAGCAAACAAACTCTTCAGCTTTATATTTTTGTATAGATTTATTATTTACAATTATTTATCTTACAAAATATTACTTTAATTTGCTTCCTGTATCGCACCTGCTACTCTATTGTCCTTTTCTTATTCCCTCTTTATTTTATTTATTTATGAAAAATACTTAATGCCAGTAAGCTTAATCTAATAACAATTAAAATTAATGAATCAAATTTTATCATAATTACAAATAGAAAACAATAAAAATAAAAAATAAATGTCAAAACTCGAAATAAGAATATAGAATAAAATAAGAAGCCATTTGTGTTAAATTAAAAAAATGAAGCAAAATATTTAAATAAGTGTCAACGTTACAATAGTTACAGCAGTTATACCAATAAAAATGTTATGTCAGTCATATGACTGAAAAGTCATATGACTGACATAACATTTTTATTGGTAACATTACTATATTTCAGTCAATATGCACGTCATTAAGATAAAAATTTAATTTATCAATGAAATATCCTAATTGGTCATAGAAAATGTCAATATCTTTACCTAATGCTGTATGGAAGAGATTGCTGCTTAGCAATAAGGCTGCCTTTGATAATATATTGTTCTCCAGGATGTTTTTTATGTTTTTTGTTATAGTTTACGTTTTCAGTTTTAGACCACAGGCACATAAGTTTTCAAAGAAACAAACATTACTAATACATTTGAGTATAATTTTGGAATTAAGACTTTATTTCTTTAGCACTAAGGTCTATCATAAAAATATTAACTCAAATGGGATAATAATCAGTACAATTGTTTATTAAGCATTAAGTATTAACAGCTGTGCTAAGAGTGAGGCTCCGCATTTTTGCCAATTACCAAATGTGGTATTTAACTGTGGGTTGATTGTGGGTTAGTGATCATAGGAATTGAGCAAAACAATAGAAGCATTATTTATATATAATAAGTGACATCTTATACTCAATAAATTAATCACAGACTGAACAGAGTTTTATTAAATTATTATGTTTTTTAACAGTGAACCTTAGTGTTAGAATGAAAAAATTGAAAAGTGAAAGAGGTTACTATGTAATGTTTTGAAACAGAAAACCGCTGATGTCGGCATATTACAGAGCATCCTAGCTAAACCTTGCTCAAGTTCAGCTATGTTCAGTGCCGAATTTACACATTTGCCGCCCCTACTGACCTCTAACATTATTTACAGTGTTTAAAATAACGTTATTTTATTTAGGGAATAATCCTTGGGGGAGGCCTATGTCCAGCAGTGGGCGTCGTACGGCTGATATGATGATGAATCTGGTTTCTAGATTATTTTTACAACATTTGGGTAGGTGACCAACCTCGTATCCGCAGCATTACTTTCTTTCTGTACCTGTTTTTTTTTGGGCCAATTTAGGTCACCCCCATTATTTTGCCGCCCTAAGCTTCAGCTTTTTGGTATGGTATGGTAAATCCGGCTCTGGTATATAGGTTTAGTTAGTTAAATAGTATAGTTTGGTAAGTAGTTTATAAGGTTCGATGGAACTGGCATGTTTTAAAAAGAAATAAAAGCTCCTTAAAATAAAAGAAAAAAAAAACAATGAACCTTAAAAGTAAGATTTAACATATGTTGTATAGTTGATGCAATGGTAGCAATTTTGTCTATTGCACCAATAGATCTGGATACGAATGTGGTAGCGTCAAATGTTTATGTGATGAGCGTTAGCATTGGTTGTTGAGACCTGGCTGTTATATTCTTATTTATGTGGACTATCCATTATTTAGGATGCATAGTACGAGCACTGCTTAGTTTGAAACTAAATGATAGATGTGAGTCGTATTATCATTATTATTACTTACAAGGCATTTAATAATGACACTTAAATTCATAGCAAATGAGAGACTACTTGACCATCTGCGATAATTCAACTAAAACAATCAAACTAAAAAATTACAAAACCTAGCGCTATTTGGAAACATACTTGTGGATCAAAAGGACTTTCTTTAGACATAACAAATATTATATTTTGTTAATTATAAATAACTTTGGTCATTGATTCTTTAAAAAAAAAAAATCGAATACTCAGTTTTTATGATGGCATTTCAGGTTTAGTAATAATTGTATTAATAAATGTTTTATAATGAATTATTCTTGTAATTATGCTGCTAACTTCGATGATCTTTCGGTGGCTGAAAGTAATTGGCCAGCCACTAGCCACTATTGTCAAGATTATAAGTATTTAGAAAATATTTGTAATTATTAGTGTCATAAAAATTACTATTAGATTTGTTGAAGACCTATAGTTAAAACATGATTTTTATCTTAAGTGTTGGTATTCAAGCATTGCCAAAATACCACAAAGCAAACTGCATAACTTGGCTGAAAGAGTCTGTGAAGAATATAATATTTTTCTTTTTATATGGTACTGGTATTACCAGATATCCTATACAACCTATACAAATCATTTGAACAAATGATTGGTATTAGTACATATGAATATATAGGTTGACATACCATTATCATTACAACAACCAAATACCACATGTAGAATAAATTAGCTTGCACTTGCATGCGGACTATAGCCCATCTTTTGTTCTTCTCCCACACCTATTACAGCCAAAAAATATGGATAAATTACAACGTATTGGACAATGATTTGTTGTGGTTTGTATAGTATAAAAATTCTCAAAAACTGAAAACAAAAAATATATTTTTTAAGTACAAATGACCAATTGTTGGCAATCTGTTTATAACTATTAGTTATTAACTAAACTCATTTCTAATTATAATAGACCTCCTCGAATAAATAATAGACTTTTATAATATTAGTACAAATTGATCGGAACATTGAAATTGCATTTTTTTGACAAATGAACCCCAATCATAAACAAAAACTTCTTTAACTAAATTAAATTCAATGGTGTCTAAGGGATTTCTATGAACATATTTATGTTTAAACAAATTTAAAAGGAAAGTAACATTTAATAATTACCTTGCCTTAAATTTTTCTATATTTATGGGTAACCAATACCAGGTTGAATAATTTATAGTGTAATTTAATTTGAAAACTTTTGGATAAAGTGATGGTCGGAACATTCTGGTTGAGTTAGGGAGGCCTCAACTGTATTAGCGCCAGCTCACTCAAAATGGGAAGTGAAACAACTCAGACACCAGCCAGATGTATATCAGACTCTTAGGTTTGTCTACCCCTTAAAACCCGAAAGCATTTATAAATGCTTGTAACTGATACGTTAAATAAGGATAGCATTTCAGAATGCTCTAGAGCACACTTGTTTCATTAGTTTCT
Organism: Calamotropha paludella; assembly: GCA_927399485.1. Lineage (NCBI taxonomy): Eukaryota > Metazoa > Arthropoda > Insecta > Lepidoptera > Crambidae > Calamotropha > Calamotropha paludella. The sequence continues at coordinate 9,820,067 of OV656829.1, read as the reverse complement.
CGAATATACAACTCACAAGGTCCTAAGGTATAACAAAAACAAAAGACGAGCTGCATGTGAACATCGTAAAAAAAAAGAAATCCAAATGTTTGGGGTATGCTACGGGTTAAACATGTCTTATGTCTTGGACATTGAGTTGCGGAAACCATCCATTTAGCAAGGAGATTCTTTAAGTAAGTATTACAATGTGTCAAAACTGTACCTATGCTTTTTAATAATTATTTGTTATCTGAGGAAACCTTATGAAAATAGAAGAAAAAGAAAAAAGTGGTTTAATATTGAGATAACAAAAAAATTTTTTGCAACATACCCTCAACAAAAGAAAAATCTACAAAGTCCTATTATTTAGATTATTCTCCCAAATAGAAAAATTATCTTTTTATGTAACTTAGTAATGAAGTAATCTTGTGCAATAGTCAAGCCTTGCTAAATTTATATATAACTTGACCCTATTAATGCCACATATTGATTATTATATGTACTAGGTACCCTTTTTAATAAGGTGCAAATACAATATGTCTACTTTGAAACTATTTACATATCATAACATAAAAGAAAAATATGACATTAGGTTTTTACAAAGCACAATATTGACCTAAAGACATAAATTATTGGGACAAAAACCCCTTAGTCATGCTTCATCAACCAACTTGTTCGCATTCAATGTCTCCGAGATGTTTCCTATCATTGTTGAAAATAATTTTTAAATAATTTATGTAACCATACTACAGTCCTTTGACTTAAAATTGTTATAAGATAATACCCAAAACAAACAACTTTATTTAGGAATACAGTCGAGGTTAAAATCAAATGAGAATGAACGGTCATTGGAAAGTCAATGATGTTAATGTGAGTTTTTTCTGATTTGAATTCCCTTAGAATTTAGCAAAAGCTATTTGACAGCTGTTTGTTTACATCACTAAATAAAGCACTCACCTGCCAAGGATTGACCTTTGGGATGGGAGCCTCCACAAATTTCTTTGGCTGAGCCTCCTCTGCTGCCGCTTGTTGTTCAGGTGTCTGCTGCGGCTCGTTGTGAGGCTGGGGTGCCTTGTGAGGCCGAGGAGGCGCCCTTCGTTCACGCTCCCTCCTGCCCTTGCCCGGACGGCGCCCGTGAGCAATCACCGGCACGAAACCCTCTTCCTCTTCATCGTCCTGGCGCGGCGCAGTGTCCGTCACCTCCTCCGGCGCCGCCTCTATGTTCTCCTTGTTACTATCATTATTATCACTGCCTCTAAAGTTCAGCACCGACGCATACGAGGGTCCTGCGCCCTCCGCCGACACGCGAGCGGCCATGCCGCCGCCGCCGCTACCTTCGTTATGTAAGACCGGGCGCGCGCTCCGCGCCGACTCAGGATCACGAGCGCGCCGCCATGGCCCTCAACACGACGGCATGCTGCCGAGCTAACCAACGAATCGAAAAGTCACACACACGGACGCGACCCCACCGGACTGAACGAAGGTCGAACACGAAGAAAACTACGCACACGATCTACGAACGCGACGTAACACACGACAGCCGAAAAATATGCGCGGACTTCTCAGGGCACACCGGACTGACCCTGGATGGACCGTATTTACATCAAAAAAATTCACTTCCGTCGTTGAATTCCAGCTTTTGTGGGACACACCACGATCCGTTTACACTGTATCTATCGATAGCCGGTCGAAAACACTACCGTTAAGGCTTTTTAGAACCAATATTCACTATAGAACCATATTTTGTTCACCATTCTCACATGTGGTCGGACGCCCAAAAAGGGATTTTTCCGCAACACACACGGAACTTGCGGAAGGCTGTGACTTCTAATTTTGTACGGCAGACATTTTGTCGCTAGATGGCGCTTTTCAGTAATGACAGCAAATGCGTTCAAGCATTCCATTACGTTAGGAGCTAAATTAAAATTCAAATAATGATTATATACATAAATGAGAACAGTAGAAAAACACAAATAGCTTTTTTGTAGCAATATAAACATTTTCAGCACATGGGAATCTAAAATGAAATAAATTAAATTTATTATACAAATTAACGGATAAGAACGCTGTCATAATCGAAATCACATTTCATTTGATACGTCAAATTAATTATCTGTGTAAATACATAGGGCGCAAATCACAGATTATTGTAATGAAAGAAAGGATTTTGAAAGGAAAATGATTGAGAATTACAAAATCATTATATTTTTGCGCAATATTACTTAAAAAGCGTAATTGGTTCTATTTATTAAATGTAAATAAAAGTGTATTTTTGTGGTATTGTCTATGACTCCTTTAATTACGCATTTCGTTATTAACCGAGCAAAAGTAATTGTTTGTATGGTTAGATACGTTTAGATCCGTTATACTGTAGTCGCGACACGGCTGTAAATAAATAAGATATTGGCATAAAAGACTAAGACGCAAAACCGATTAATTATTCTTGCGATCAATTTTTAATAATTTAAATTGATTTACTTCACCTAAAATTGAAAAAGCTCCCCGATCGGCACTTGCGATGCGATTTCTAATTAAACCGATGTCAAAGAGTTTTATTCATTTATTACATAAACTATATACATTTAGGAGATTTTCAAATATAAAAATATCAAACTAAAAACTTATCGTGAAAAATTAACCCTAAAATTACACATTCACAAAAAGAATATGTCATCCAAAATTCTAATGTTCCAAGATGTCAAAGATGTTATTATCAACTGATAAGAGCTATTTATTAATAGAGGTCCCGTACAGTTAATTGCAAAAATATATAAAAACAACAAAATTTAAGATATTAACATAATTTATTTTTGATTTTGATTACTTGACTTGCCAACAGCTATTATTATTACAATGACACTTAAATAATAGATAAAATGCACTGACTTAAAACTAAATGCGCAGTCAATTGTAGGTAAATAACTTATTCAAATTATGACAGAAGAAGAATATTAAATAAGTGAAAACTTTATAATGTATAAACATTGCATACAAAATATTTTACAACAACTTCCTAGAAAAAATGATATAAAAAACTTATTGGCATCAAAATTTTTATTGGTGTTAATTATCTTCATTTACTCCCTAATTTTTACAATTTCTGTTGTATAGTTAACAAATTCCCTATATAGGTGAGTTCGTACCGAATTTTGTTTTTTTATAAGATGGCACAGTGGTTGGATTTGGGATCTTGGATTTTTATATGGTAATCTTAAATGTCTTACTAAATTCGGACAGGCAATATGGACTCGCAGTAGCTTGTAGAGTAAAATAAGATCCAATCTAACCCTACGGCTTTCAAGGTCCATCATATGAAATCGCTGAAGATTTACTTTGTAGGAAAGACATTTATCATTCCCCTAGAAAATGACAAACGACTAAGAAATCTTTTCTGAATTTGTTTAATGCAGTGTCCAGCGAAATGTGACCTCTTAATAACGCTGCAATACTCAAGGACATTACGCATAAGTGAACTGTTGTACAGAAGTATTTTTGCAACTACTTTATGAAAAACCTTTGCAATACGCATAACAAATATTAATCTCTTGGTGATATGATCTATATGAGATTGGAATGTTAATCTATCCTCTATATACACCCTTAACATTTCCTCTCCTGGATGACATTGTTTGCTATGAGAAACAAATATTAAAAAACTGTCTGTTTTTTTATAGAGCATGTATCACAGTTAATTTCTATGATGTTGACATCACACCATAACACTAGTCTGTCCAAGTCATGTTGAATCTCTATAAAATCATTCTGGGTCATGATTGCTTTCGCCAATTGTAAGTTACCAGCAAATAGAATAGGGATAGAGTTTAAGAAACAGTGAGATATGTCCACATAGAATATTTATTGCAATCGCTGTTGATTTCTTTAGTAAATAAATAAAAACATATGAAGCTTCTCTATAAGTAGATCATGAGGTAGTCGGTCGAACGCTTTACTAAAGTCTGTATATATCATATTGACCAGTTCATTGGTGTCTAAATATGTAATCAAATAGCCGTCAGGTAAAGTTAAAGAATATCCTCGCTGAAGGTGTGTAAAAGATAGGACAAGAGGGGTGAAGCAAGAGGGGAATTCCACCCTGGAAGCCCCGTCTGCCTGACATGGGTAATTTTCGAGCAATTTCATTTATATAGCCTCATTTTGTGCAAATCTATCTGATAAATCATTATATTCTTCATATGGTAAGAAATGTCTCTAGTGCTTCGCCAGCCGCTTTTTGTTTTGGATAGTCACTAGTTCGCATAACATTCAATCATATTGTTTTTTTATTTGTAGGTATAACAGCCAAATGTATATTCATACCATAAAGAAATAGTATATTGTTTCGTGCACATTACTTATTAATTATCAAGGTACCTCAATGTCTTATATTCGTATTAAACTTTAACATTGTCGCATCGATTTTACTATACTGTGAGCGTTTTCCATTTAGAAAAAAAAGTCGACACTGTGTTGCACTGTGTCAACTTTTGTGTGTGTGTGTGTGCCAACTAAGTTGACATTAGGTTTTTGCTATAGTATGGTGGACACATGGTGGTATCATTAAAAATTGTTCATCGTTTGATACGAGCAATCGCCATCAAACGATGAACAATTTTTAATGATCTATACTGTTAAATATTCTTACAACAGATTTCAACTTCTAAAACATTTTAGCCTACCAACAAACTAAAGTCTTGTGTTTTTTAATTTAATTTTTAAAATAGAAAGGCAAAGGCGTATGAAGAAAAATATAATGAAAACTATTTACAAAATTTTAGTGCATACAATTTAGATACATAACAAGACGCTTAAGTTGTGGGTCCTTAAGGTAAACAATTTTATTGTCAGTTTAAGTAAATGCATTTTCAGGATTAGTAGGGCGATACATACCTAAAAAATTCCTGCAATTCCTACAATAATGGTAGACGTCTTTACATGATCTAAGAATATAAGGCAGCGGTACACAAACCCAACAACAAAGAATACATAAGATTACCGCACAAAGATGCGTGCATAGTGTTATTTTACTGGTGACCATTGTCATACCGGTATATCCACAATCGGGACAAACGACAGGCATAGATGCAAATCCAAAGTTGTAGACCCTTGCAGAAGGTGGCGGAACTGCGCCATCGACGTAAATATCAAATGCAGCAGCATAATTCGGCGGTGGTGTATGTTGTATAAAAGAGGGTGATGGTATGAACGTCCCCACGATTCTGGGTCTCCGTCTGACAGCCATTTGTCTTAAAACAAATGAGTAGGACGGTGGAGCGCTACCAAGTGAATCAGGCGTAGCTAATTCTGTGTTTCCAACGATGTTTAACGCTCTACCATTACCGTCACTGATCTGTTGGATATCAAAGTGATTCGCAACTGCGTTACTCAGAGTAGTTTCGTTTAGTTTCGCCAATGCTTGCAGAAATAAAGATTGTGGCTGGCCAGGAGTGAACGAAGCTGGGGATACTAAATCGGATGGCATTGACATGCACAATTGAGGAGTTTCGTTTGAAGCTCTCATAACCAAAGATTGAGGTCTGCTAATAATGATAAGAGGCACAGAAGCTTGTGATGTTTCTGCACTGGCAGTCACTACGGCTTCTTTATTATAGCAGGAATAGGCTGATTCTGCTATATGAAATGGTTTTGGAGGATTGATACATGAAGATCTTGTTTCATTTAAATCAATGGTCTTAGTACACACTTCTTTAGGTAAAATTGACTCTATTTCAGTTTGTGCACCTTTAGGTGGAGTTGTGTCTGTCTCTTCGAGGGCACGACTGCATTGAGCATCGGTAGTAGGATCCATCAAAACTTTATAAAAGAACAATTACGATTAAATTAGAGTTTCTTGTAAACGTCTTCCGAATGACTGAATCTCCTACTTAAATACATAATTGAATAAAGTTAGGCGATAATAAATTTTACGCAGTTAGTTCACTCGAATGTTATGTTTAATTACAACAAATATGTTTCTGACAGTTTTCTGTTGTGAAAGTTACTAAGTCACTGACGTTTATAGTAATAGAAGTAGCTAGTATTATAAAGGTCATTGAGGTGAGTATATGTATGTTCTTTATTGTAAAATTGATAACTTGACTGACATTTTGGCAACTGTTGAATTTAGTTACCTTTTTATTAGAAATGCTTTAGTAAAATGAAAAAAGCAAAATTGTCTATGAATGTAAAGACAGCATGCATGACATTAGTAAGCTGTAATAAAAATACTTTTTTATTTTAATAAAAAGTATTTATAATAGCAAACTTTTAATATTCTGACTATATGTGTACGTAACGATTACACATTTTTCTGCATATTCTTTTAAAAAAAGTTACTGTATTACTAATTTCGCAGTAAACTATGATCTCTTTCATTTAATAAATACTATTTTTAGTCCTTGCAACTGCCCGTTCTTGCTGTCAATTTTCCATAGTTCATTTCCGTTCTTTTCGTAACTCCGTGGCATGGCGGATGGTCTTTACCACCGCGTATAGTGTTTATCTGGAGGAAATTCTTCGCTAATATAGCGAAATGGTAAGTTTGCAGTCTTCGTTTGTGTCGAATTTCACTTTATCATATGCAGTTGCTAAGAAACTGCTAGTGCAAGTGTTACTCAGAAACGATTATGCCTTAGTGTGAGTCCCACGTGTTTGGTTATTATTTAGCAAAATTAGGTGAATAATAGAAAGTGTATTTTAAGTTTCTACTTTTAATAGTTAAATTCATGATGTTTCAATCGCAAGTTACCTAATTTTCATGAATTTTAAATTGCCGGTGAAAGGTAATTTGATGAACACATTCCAGGATGCTTTGTTGTATTAAATTGGAAAGTTGTGCTTTTTTACTTGTTCTAGTCGTTTAATTGTTCTGCGAAGTTAATGCGCCATCGATAATATATATTTATAGTAAAGTATAACGTATATTTTTCCTGTTTTATCATTGTATAACATTTGAGGTTATGTGATTTATCATCCTATAAATTTAAAGTTAATTTACGCAGATTTCGAATTTAAAACCGAATATTACATAATAATTATTAAATTGACATATTTTGTAAAAAACCCGAACTCTTCCAGTCTGTGCCGCTGTGGTCTTTCTGGTACATTTAGGGGAAGAGAAAATTTCCATTAGGAAACATGGTTATGATTTGAGACATGGCTATGTGTCGACTTGTGGAATACAATTGACCAATCACAATGGAATAAACTAGATTTATTTACCCCATTTGACACTAGACCAACATCAATTATATAGAAACATTAAAAACTAAATTATACTGAAATATTTCAATGAAAAACTAAAATAAAAAGACAACTGTGTACTGAAGCTTAGATTTTTTAAATATAGTATTTTTGACAAATATTTCTTTGTAAATTTACGATGATACCTGATTATTAACCACTGTGTTGAATCAGGTCTTTTTGGATTCTCTCATTAAGTTTACTGAAATATAAGGGGTTTTATGATTTCCATATTTTGTTTGCAATAATGTCACAAATTTTGATAGAAAGATACTACAAAAAATAAACTTTGCTTACAAGTTATTCTATGGTGGAACATGAAACAAAAATGCCTTGTTCCTTCTAAGAGTAACTTTGGAGCAAGAAGTTTTTTCTAGTAATTTCTTCTGTACTGGGGTTTTGTTATATTTAATTCTACAGATAAGAAAAAGGTTGGAGAGACAATCACAGCAAGTGTTTACTAGTGTCAAGTGGGGAAACCTCTATACACAATAGGTAATCACATTTCTTTTATTTCATAAAGTGTAACTTACATTGCAGAGTCTATCAGTAGCCCGACCACTTGTGTCGGTATACTCTGAGAAGAGTGAGGTAGTGGCTGGAGCCTCCCTACCATTGCCATTCGTATTCAAGGCCCCCATCAGGCCTGACCTCGTCAATGATGTGCATGTTTCAATGTCCAAGAATGCACGCCAGCCATATTGCGTTAGCAAGGAGGCCGGTGAGTTCACTTTAAATGTTACAAACATATTTATACACTTCGTTTAATTTAGATTAAATCATATATACAGAATGATTTATTTGTTTATTTATTGGTACAAGGACACTTTTTAAAATAATGTCTAGGAATATTAAAATTGTGGTATCTTTTTATGTAGAAAATATAGTGGGTAGAATTTATATCTACACTGCTAGGCTAATGAGACTCTTGGAAGCTGATCAATCCATCAGCCCTGTCTAAAATCTTCTTTTGTCAAATTGAAAACAAACTTGGGTGATTCTCAGTTAAGAGGTAATCGGTTGTATGGAAGTAGCGGCACAGCAAAAAGTGTCGATATTTATATAACTATACCACTACTTTTATCAAGACAGATGATTTTAATATGATTTTGAGATAATCAGTCATTTTTTTAATTTATTCTCGTGTTACGAGACACCAGGGGAGATACTGAGTACAGGGTAGAGACAAGATGAACAGGGAAGATACTTTTGTGAGCAGGGAAGAGACTTTAAGGAATAAAAACACATAGTTAATATTATTTATTTATTTATTATTTAGGGTAATCAGACTTTTATGAGCTGTGAGGTCTCTTTTGAATACTTCAGTTGAATATCACAATAGTAAATCACAGTAAAAAAACATAAAATTCAACCATCAATAGGCAACAATCAAATAAAAAGAAACAAAAACCTCTCATACTTTTAGGAACTATGTACAATAGTGTGTTTGTTTTAAAATCTATACTTAAACATATTGGCATGTAACAAGTTAAAAAAACTAACTCTAAAAGCCGCGTTCAAAGACATCAATTGGTTCTTTAAAAGCATATGATATGCATTGACCTTTCATTTTCAAATTAGGCGCAGGTAATGCTTTCATAATTTGATTCCAGGTGATGAAGGAGATATCTTTGTCATTAATTTTAAAGTTCTTTCCAGTATCGTCACAGATTTCACAAAAGACAATCTGAACTTCATCATCTTCTTCAACTCCAGTGCACATTGCAACATAACGATATTATGTGTTTCTGTTTTGAAGTTTAACTAAAACAAAATCCCCATTGCATAATGTTTTTTTGCCTGATGTTGAGGGCTTTGGGTTATCTTTCAAACCTCTCGTCTTTTTAGCCGTTAACCCTGGATGGTGTACCGAGTCTTGTGATTTCTGCATTCGTTTCTTTGATGCTAATATAATTAGTGGTTCGTCATCTGAATCACTAGTGCTATATACTTCATCAACATGGAGACGAGATTCTAGAATAGCTTGTGGAAAGTCCATGGTACCCAATCTAAAATGACTGCATACCTCAGAGTCACAAAAGCAGCTCAAACTTTTCAATATCAAGTAATTGGGTTTAAATACGCAACCGGTAACTTGATGAACTTTTAGTGTGCCTGAAAACGTTTTGCTCTCACCAATGGATCCAAGTTTTTCTTCATTTGTCGGCGTCGTCTATAGTAAAAACTTTAATACGAGGACAGGTCTTCTCAATGGCTGTGGCTAAGTCTTCTAATGATGCAATATCGGAGCCACATGCGACTTGTCTATCAGCCGCTCGCACCCACTGCATCGACAGCCCCCTTTCCGTGACCTGCTTCGTGATAGTTCCATGTAAAGTTTTGTAGGTTCGGGTAAAATTCTACGAGCATTGTTGCCAAAACGGGGCCATCGCTCAGAAAGTGCAAGCTGGTGTGACAGTAGTTGGTAAACTGTCAAGAATGGGCTGCAAATAGGCCCAAATTGCAGGAGGCGAGTGCGACAAATTTTTTGATAAAGAGCAGTAACATTCAGTTTTTGGCTCTTCCCCAGCGTTAGTGTAGACTACAACGGTGTGTAGACTTATTTGTCGTCTGGATCCTCCAAAATGGAAGAATTGAATATCCTCAGCATATTTTGTCTGATAATTTTCACTAAAATCATCGTGTATAATGGCGTCATATTCAGTAAGGCATTGTTGTTTTGTTTGCATAGCGTTGTATTGATGCACTTTATTTAGTTCGTGGTGGAAGAACTTTTGCATCTTCGACTCCAAGTCCATAATCAAGTCGCGTGGTTTAATCTGTAATGTGCTTTTAAGCATGTTGTTACTCAAATTGGACGCATATGTATCTCCCCTGGACATTTGGTATCTCCCCTGGCACCATAACAGCCAGGGGAAATATGGCAGGGGAGAGACATTTTCGTTAAAAATCTAAAATTGCCGTAAAACTACTAATTTTACAAAGATTACAAATAAATAAAAAGTTTGCAGCACTATTTAACATAAATGTATATAGATAATGTAGTATTTAAACACATAAATACGAAATAAAACTTACCAGGGTAAATACTTCGATCACTCAACACGGCTGCACTCATCGAGCACCGTTGCGCAAATGGCCAAAAAAATAGTCGCGCGGATGGCTTGTGCAGAGCTTGCGGTCCAACCTAGAACTCGACCCCCTGAGTCGAATGGTGGTGGTCCCGAGGCTTAAATCCCCCGTTTGGGGGGTCAAAGTTCGGGTGGGGCAATGTGAGATTTTGACGGATTTGGACCGATCTCGACGAGTAGATCATTTTTGGTTTTTCCCATGGTCAGGTCAGGTTAGGTTAGGTTTTTTGATGATTTTTTTTTTTTTATATTTTTATAATTTTTTTGTTTTTTTTATTTTATATATGTTTTTTTTATATTTTTATATATATATTTTTTTGTTTTTTATATATTTTTTTATAATTTTTTTTTTTTTTTTTTTTTGATCTACTAGAGATCGGTCCAAATCCATCAAAATCTCACATTGCCCCCTCCCTCCCCCCTTTGGGGGGTACCCCCCATGGGGGGGGGGGGGTAAAAACCAAAAATGATTCAAAATCTCACATTGCCCCACCCGAACTTTGACCCCCCGTTTGACCCCCCGATTGACCCCCCAAACGGGGGATTTAAGCCTCGGGACCACCACCATTCAACTCAGGGGGGCAAGGGGAACAATTCTATGTATGCAGTATTACCCCCCTTTCCGAGCCGTTTCGGTAAACTTAACCCGATTTTCAAACTAAACCTAAGGCCAGGGGGCGAGACACGAAACTCAAGAGGACAAAGTTTGCGATTAATATTTTTTATAAAAAGTGCAAATATAAATGAATTTAATGGTTACATACTGTAACTAAGTTATCGGGATTCATGTTATTACCGATAGAAAAGTAATAATTAAATTTCAATGGACTCAAAATTACTGATTTACAAAAAAAAACGGTTAGGGGACAGACCAGGGGAGAGATGTTTTTCCTCTTTGTGCTGTTATTGTAAGTAAATTATGTACATTTAGAATATAATTTTAAGTGACAATTTAGAACACATTTAGTTAAATGAAATTTTAGACTTTAGACCATAATTTCCAAATATAATGATTTTTTTCGCTTGGCCGTCGAAAATACCTCTTAACTGAGAATCACCCACTTATTATTTATATCGACTTATCCATTGAACATCATGAAGCAAAAACTAGTTTTTTGCTTCATCATGCTAAATGAGATAAGGTCTCATTTAGCTAAAAAAACTAGTTTTTGCATCATGATCACATGGAACTCTGTTCTTTGGATAAGTCAATATGTTTTTTCTACATTTTACGTATATTAGTTAATTATGTTATAGATGTTAAATCAGTAGGTTAGTAATTTAGATGAAATAGAAATTATTAATTATGCCTAAAAGTAAGGTACACAAATAAAAAATTTGCCATAAGTTAAATTATTATTTGTCATGCACTAAATGTCCACACACAACGGTAATTGATACCACTGTGTGTTACTGCGAAATAAGTGCTAAATCAATGGAGGAACATGGCGTTCTGGGTTTGCTCTGTAGCAAATACGGGTGCAAGGTTTTTACGACAAGCTGTTTTTATTTATTATTAAGTGTTAAATATGTTGTAACCAGGGTTGCACTGCATAATTATCGAGATAATTATCGTTTATAATTATTAAGATAATTACGTATTGATAATTATTGTTGATAATAACAAGTAACTATTATTGTACAAACAAAATAATAGTACATTGTTGTCAAGGCGCGGAAAAACCAGCAAAACGAGTCAGTCAAAAATTACAATAATTAAGTCGTATGCATATCAAAATCAATCGTTTTATTTAACAAAAGTAGTCTCAGACTCTCAGGTAAAACTAATGTCTAAACATAGAATAAAATCTGTCATTTATATATATGTAATTTTATTTGATAGTTGGATAATTATCAGATAATTATCAGAGAGAATAATTATCTTGATAATTTGCAACCCTGGTTGTAACTGGATACGGGCTTTTATCAGTTGTCACAACTACCTCCCTGCTTAGTAATAATAACATTCCCTTACGTGTAAAGGCTACTCACGTGACATTGGCGGAATTGTGAAGTCACAAAACAAGCCACTTACCAAAAGAAGAAGAATAATAAATGTTGCTTGTTTTTAAATGACAATGTCGCTATATTAGGTTTGAGTAATAGAGGCCTACCAATTAGAAGCTGTTTTCACATGCATACATACATACATACATTTCACATCTGAGGGTTGCCTACATTCTTCTATTTTGTCTACAGGCCACCAGACCAGTGCTGAGTCCTGGGGTACCGGACGCGCCGTAGCGCGTATTCCTCGTGTGCGAGGCGGTGGTACCCATAGGTGAGAAATTTGATTTGTTAAAAAATGAGGATTAATTCCTTCGAAGGAACGGAGATGTGACATTGCATCATTCATAACGTGAATGTGGTTTTAAAAGATGGGTACAGTGAGTGTTAAACGATAGACATGCTCCACCAAATTTTAGCCCAATACGTTTAATTTTTCTACTAAGGAATTAGAAATTATTTCCATAACATTAGTTGAAGAAAATGTCATGTATGCTGAGACCTTAAGACACCTATTCCTACAAAGGTACATGAAACATATGTACAAAAACTGGAGTTTTTATAGCCAACCGCACCAGTCTGCTAATTACAGACTGTATATAGGAAAACACCTTTCTGTTTTTGCACATTTAATTTGTGGCTTTTAGGAACAGTAAATTATTAATAGTGTAGTGAGAACTAATATGATAATTATTATACTTTGTCCAATGGAATAAAGAAGTGACACCTGTCAAAAGTATCATCCTGTACTTTTGACAGGTGTCACTTCCTTATTGCTACGTACTAAGGTTGCGTTTGTTTCCTTATGTTTGGCTTGACATTGCAATAGCAACTTTATACCCTCTATATAGGTGTCAACTGTCAAAAGTATCCTACATTGGACAAAGTATAAACTTGAAAATTTTAACATCAACCGTAATGTTCCCTTTTATATTATATTCAATTCTGATGTTTAGAATCCTTTTCACATGTCATGTTTATAGGATGACACATAATAATAAAAGCATTTTAAAGACATAGAAGGCAACTCGTGCAAACTTACTCTTTAAATATAATGTTTTTAAAGGTTACATTACTAACCTAAGTATTTGGTTAAGTTATCTTTAACATAAAAAAATAACTATGATACAAGTTTGATTTGGGACAACTTAACACTAATAACGTTTTTGTTTACTGTAATTTTTTTTTAATATAAGGGACTGGATGCAAAAGTGTTATATTTATTATTTATTTATTTATGGGCAGCCAACAAAGCACACACCTTACAATTTCGATTACATTATAACAAACATTACATAGTGTTGCCTTAATTATAGGCTGTCACGACATGCAAACATTTATACATATTTGTTAAGAAAAGACCTCAAAAATATGAAATGTTGTGATAAGTAATTAAACTATTTCAGAAGCTACAATTCTCTTAATAGTGAGTCTAAACTTGCGTAATGAAGTTGACAAATCTAGCTCAGCTTTACTGCTTGACAAACGTGATAATTCACTGTATCGCGACTGAATTCTGTTTATTTATTTGACAAGTTATAATTTTTTTTCTGTCTCAACCCTGTTTCCATACATGTCTTGGGTACAACCCAGATGGGTTCACTATGGCAGGGTACAGCATTGTATTCCACCTCGCGAATATCACCGGTGCATTTACAGTTGATGTTTAGACATGTAGAAATACATAATATCGGCAAATATTGTAGGTTATGCCTTGATTCTTGTCGTTCGGATGAAATGGTAAGGGTTCTAAAACCGTTATGAAGTAAAATCCCATTAGAAGGCTTGTTATATGTGCCATGTCTTGTTATAAGTTAACTACATAAGTTGTTTATTATTTTGAATCATATAAATTTTAACAGGATTGTGCCCGATTAAAATTTGTGAAGGTAGTAGCCTTACCTTAGTCATTCCGTGATCATGGCTCCTATAATGTAGTTGAATCATCAGGATTTAATATAAAGTATGTGCAAGTCTCCGTTAAAAAGTTGTTTAATTTAAATCAACGACTTGAGGCCTGTATGTTTTTGTGTATATGCTGTCCAAGTCCTTTGTAAATAAATCTGAATATCTGGACAGGTCTGGGCAGGGTGCGTTTGGCAACATGTGTCGTGGTGGGCGTATGTTCGCGCCCACCAAGCCTTGGCGGCGCTGGCATCGTCGCGTGAACCTGAGGCAGCGTCGTGCCGCCGTGGCCGCCGCTTTGGCAGCCGCTGGTGTACCTGCGCTCGTCCAGGCCCGCGGTCAGTACCTACTCCACACTCAATAGCCTCAGTTTGCTTTTCTATCATTTTGCAATTTTAGCATTTTGCTCTTTTACCATTTGGTGCAACGGTAGCGATGCTGCCTTTTGCACCGATGGTCCTGGGTTCGAGTCCCACAAGGGGCAAATGTTTGAGTGATGAATTTTACTTGAGTAATTTGTATTTATATATATTTATAAATATTTGTAAACATATAAATATATTAATAATATAAATAAATAATAATAATATTAATTATACACTATCAACATTTTGCTTGTTTTTGCTGTCCGTTAGCTAAAAGTTCGCTACTCCCCAGAGGGTAGTTTAGTCTTAAATTCCAGCATATATTTTCTTATCTTATTAGCATTAGGATCTTACTCTTTAACCGATTCGTTGCGTGTGGCGCTAGCCACTGGAGCCGCGTCATTTTTAAATCGATGATAACTCCTTCAAATTAGGTTTTAGGGAAATCTACCCAGAATAAAACTATCTTCCTTTTTCACATAAATCAAGCTAATGCATGTTCTGTTCATATACCAGTAAGGTGAATCATGGCTATGTATCTAAAAGCTTGTAGTACCCATGTTTATGAACCAATAAATTATAGACTTGAATTGAAGCTGGTAGCCTTCGTTTCTGGTAATTGTATGTAGCAACGAATCGGTTAACTTATAGATTTTGATTATTCCTTTACTTGTAGATTTTGATATAGCTTTAGCGAAATATCAATTTTGATGTCGAACCTGCTTGCCAACCTTCTAAATGACATAACTCCCCCAATTTTGGGGGACGCTTCTGCTCAGAAACGGACGAAACATCTTTTGGCAATGGTAATGGTAACTGTTACAGTACGCTAAATTGTAAGAAAAACTTAAGATAAGCTTTGCAATAGTTTCCTAGGAGATATTGCAATCAGTAATATTTATTTAAGGCTTTTTTCATCATGGTATTATTTTCACCAGGTCATATCATCGATAAGATCCCCGAGCTGCCCTTGGTGGTATCAGACAAAGTCCAAGAGATCAACAAGACCAAGCAAGCAGTCATCTTCCTGAGACGTATCAAGGCCTGGTCTGACGTTCTTAAGGTAAGTGGTGGTTGGTTGCCAACGACTTGGAAATAAGATGGAACTTTAAGAAAAAGGTTATGGTTGTTTGAAGTGGTTTTGATAGCAATATTGTATTTTCATTAACTGGTTACTTTTTTTATTCAACTTCGTGAACGAATCACAACAGGTTTCACTGTTCAAGCGGCCGCTTAGAATAAACTGGTTCCATGGTTCCTCTTTTAGTTCGGCACCGCATCGAAACTATGGTAATGATTCATATGTGAAAAAAATCACAAGTGAAAAGTCCTATATTCTATACTCACTGTAAACAAATCTACTTTGAGTTTCTGTTCGGGACGATAAAATCTTTCCATAAACAACAATCGGTAGATTATGATCTCTCCGACATAGGATATGGAAAACAAATTTTTCAGTCTATACTACCGTGTGTTTAATGTATTCATTATTTATGTATTATCTTAAATTATAATAAAATTTAAAGTGTCGCCGTAAAGAGGTTATTTTAATATTTTCTCCTTCCTTACATTATTTATGTTTAAATAAATTGTCATAGGTATACAAATCGCAACGCCTTCGTGCCGGTAAGGGAAAGATGCGCAATCGCAGACGCATCCAACGCAAGGGGCCGCTCATCATCTATCACAAGGATCAGGTCAGTGTTGATCACATTGATTCCAGTGTTGCCCATTATCACTTTCTAAAATAACATTTTTTGCCTTTGACTGGTGGTTCATTCTGCCACTAACTAAATTGGATGTCGACTATTATTTTGGGGCATTATTTGTTTAATTTATTTATTTATAAGTAGGGAATTGGAATTAATGATAGCTCTTGATGTTTTAAAAATATTCAAATTGCATTAGATTATATTTCGTAAGAATAAGTTCGGCAAATATACCACTAAATACTTACTTTTTCCTAGAAAGCTGGATGTAGAATCCCATTTATATGCTGTATCTGTCGTAAAAAAAATAAATAATATAGTTTTAATTTGCGAAAAGTATTTTATTTTAAATGAACAAACGAACCACACCCATAACAGTTATATGCAAGAGAGCTGACCTTTTTGGTACACAGTGTTGCCAATAAACAAAAGATGAATAATGGTGGAATTACATTGTTATATTTTATACTCAGTATTTTTAACACCCCCCCTCAATGTAATTTCACCAATTAAACTCATGAATAAAAAAAAAAAAATATGCATATCTTATTGCATTTTAAGTATAAACCTAAATAAAATAACCAGTAAACAAAACATGTATTTAACAATTATACTATCTGTATATTATCTACGCCACATTTTCCTAAGAAACGAGTTATCAATTCTTTACTTAAAGATTTTGTAAGCATATCTGCAGGTTGATCACTTGTTTTAATGTATTTTAGACACAACCTTCTATTTTTAATTAATTCTTTTATGAAGTGATACCGAATATCGACATGTTTCAATCTTTTGATAGTGTCAGTACAGGCAACTGATATAGCAGATTGATTGTCACAGTAGATAGGTACTGGACAGACAGTATTTATATTAAAATCATTTAACAAATTTACCAGCCAGCAGGCTTCACTGGCTGCTGTACTAATGGCAACATATTCCGACTCTGTAGAAGACAGACTAACAGAGACCTGTTTCTTTGAACACCAGGAAATTAAACAATCAGAAAATTTGAACAAATAGCCTGTAGTTGATCTTCTATCGTCGAGGTCACCTCCCCAGTCTGCATCACAGTACCCTTCCAAAACATTATCTGTTGTACATTTATATACTAACTTATAGTCTAGAGTATGTTTGACATAGCGCAATACTCTTTTCAAAGCACTCAGCAATACATCATTTGCACACTTTTGATATCTACTCAGTAAAGACACAGTAAAACATAAGTCAGGCCTAGTGCCGGATACAGCATACCTAAGGCTTCCTACTATTTGCTGACATAATTTTACAATGTTTCTGTCCACTGCACTGTTGTAGTTTTGAAAAAGTTTTAAATTAGTATTTTGATCTAAAGGTGTGGACATAGGTTTACAATTTTCCATACCAAATTTTGTAAGAACCTTTTCTAAATACTCTCTTTGGCTTAGTTCAGTTATTCCTGTGTCTAAATTTTGCTTTATAGTTATACCTAAGTAATCAGTTACAAATCCTAAATCTTTCATTTCAAATTCCTGATTTAGTACAGTTTTTAACCGTTTGACTAGAGCATTATTTGTTCCAAAGATCAGAACGTCATCAACATATAATAGTAAATAGACCTGGTCACTATCAATACACTTTGTATATAGACAAGAGTCACAATTGGATCTAACAAAACCTTCTTTAAGCATAACACTAGTAAATTTTATATTCCAACATTTAGGGGAATTTTTGAGGCCATAAAGTGATTTATTTAACTTCACAATGTTATTGCTACCTGAATAAGCTCCCTCTGGTAAACTTATATAAACACATTCATTGATATTCCCATACAGGAATGCCCCGGTTACATCCATTTGCATTATAGGCAGATTAAGTTTTGTTGCAATTATTATAAAGAGCCTAACAGTTGACAATCTCGCAACAGGAGCATAACACTCATTTAAGTCTAAAATATCATTTTGTTCAAACCCTCTCGCAACCAATCTAGCCTTATATTGAGTAAGATTTTGACCCCCTCTTTTTATTTTAAATACCCACTTAGCACTTATAACCTTTTCATTTTCTGGTACATCACATATTTCCCAAGTATTATTTTCTTTTAGTGTTTGCATCTCTCTATCAATTGCTTCCTTCCATTTAATGCTGTCACTTCTCTTCATTGCTTCTTTGTAAGTAACCGGATCACATTGTTCGATATGCACATTTTGACACTGATAATAAACAGGTGCTTTCTTTATACGCTTGTTGGGTTCTCTTTGACATACCTCAACAATTGACTCTATTGAGCTGTTACTTTCTTCGTCAGGATTATATTCAGATCCAGACTCTTCTGTCATACTAGCCGTTATCATTGTTTCATTGAGATTCGATGATGTGGTTTCAGGTATATTATGCTCTTCATTAGTCCTATCATCTTTTTCTTCTATGTTCAATTTAATTTCAACTTCATTATAGTTTTGCTCCTTTTCTAAGAACGCTACATCACGCTTTATTTGTACGTCATTCTTATGCGAGAAGTATATTCTATATCCTTTGACTGTTTCTCCATATCCTACCATCACTCCTTTTTCTCCTTTGCTGTCCAATTTCTTTCTCTTTTCTTTTGGAATGTGTGTATACACTGGTGTCCCAAAGGGTTTTAATTGATGAATGTCGAAATCCTTTCCAGACCACACCTCATATGGCGATTTTTCACCATCTTTACTTCTTCCAGTTCTATTTAAAACAAATGCTGCCGTGTTTATGGCCTCGGCCCACAGTGATTTTGGAAGATCCTTGCGTGCATTCAGCATTGTTCTAGCTGCCTCAACTAAGGTCCGATTCTCCCGTTCTGCCTTCCCATTTTGTTCGGGAGTATAAGGGACACTTTTTTGATGCAGTATGCCATGCTTACTGAACATTTCCTGGACTTCTTTGTTTACAAACTCGAGGCCATTATCCGTTCTGAACATTTTTATTTTATTTCCAGTCATATTTTCTGCCTTGTTAATAAAATCTTTGATACGATTCTTTATCTCTGACTTTTCCTTTACAAAATACACAGATCTATAGTTGGAGAAGTCGTCCTTCAATAAAACGTAATACCTAGAACCACCGACCGATGCAACCTCCATTGGACCGCAGGTATCCGCATGAATTAGTTCACACGTTTTAGTAGTAACTGTTTCACTATTCCCAAACGGCAGCCGGTGTATTTTTCCTTGTAAACAACTCTCACATTTTGTAACTGAGGTTTGCTTCACGTCAATGTTATTTTTCGACAGTACTTTTCTTACATGTTCATAGTTCTGATGGGCCAATCTCTCGTGCCACTCTTGCAAAGTAGTTTTAACCTTCTTAGCCACATTAGCCACTTTGTTTTTATTGCGCAATTCCAAGTAATATGAGCATCCAACACGTTTTGCAATAGCGCAGACTTTATTGTTTTTGTAAAATTGACATGAGTTGTCATCTGTGACCATGACATAACCTTTATCTGACGCACAGTTCACAGAGAATAGGTTGGTCTTCAATTCCGGAACGAAAAGAACTTTGTTTATGGTTGTGTTAACCCAATCAGTCCCGTCAAACACCTCTACCGCCATCTGTCCATAGCCTAGAACACTAATCGCTGCACCATTACCGACAATAACGGACTCGTGTTCTGTGTCCGTAAATGATGTAAAAAGTTCACGATCACGGCACATATGCTCACTTGCCCCCGTATCTACTAACCATTGTGATTGATAATATTCTGTTAACGAGTTTGACACAACAAATGCGTTACCTTTCTTATGTTCTTTGTTTTTCCTATGCCAGCACTGTGATTTGTTATGTCCACTCTTTCCGCAATAAAAACACTTGTTATTCTGTCCTTCACTTTTATAGTTATTTTTACTTTTACACTCACTAATAAAATGTCCCATTTTATTACATTTGAAGCACTTTATGTTCTTTCGGTCCTTAACAACGAGCGCAGATGAACCTGAAGGTGTAGGTTGTTCACCTTTTTCTTTCACTCTTTCTTCTTCTATCAGTAACCTTGCAACTAAATTGTCCATTGTTTGTTTATCGTCTGGGGCTGACTCCCAAGCAGAAACAAAATGTTTATACCCATCCGGTAGTGACATTAACACTTTAGTTATCACAAACTTGTCGGAAACACTTTCTCCTAACTGTTTGAGTTGACTTTGAAATTCCTGGATCTTAGATAAAAATACAGACATTTCAGTGCCTATTTCAAATTTGTATTGGAAGAAGCGCTGCTGGATTATATGAATATTTGTTTCTGTTTTCTGCTCGTAAACGCTTTGCAGCTTCCTCCAAATTTCAGCTGAAGTAGTACATGTAATAATGTGTAACATTACATTTTCAGTCATCCTAGTGACCAGTAGAGCCTGCGCCTTCGCATCTTTATTTTCCCAAGCGGTTCTCTCAGTGGGATCTTTGGGTTTTAAAGCTCTCCCTTCGACAACATCTAGCCAGCCTTGCCCTCGTAGCAAAACTGTCGTTTGATACTTCCAGATGTTCCAATTGTTAGCTCCTTCTAGCCTCATCAAGCCATTATTAGCATTTAGATTTACTTCCATTTCGCTATCCTTCCTTGCGACGCTCGTCGAACAAGTATTTTTAATCTAACTTCACGTAGCCGTGCAAACTTAACCTCACTTTCTTCAAGCCGCCGGATCGCGAATATTATGCTCACGAGAGTTTTACTTCCTGTATTATTTATTTATTTTATACAGCTATGTGCCTGGGCCCATAACCTGTCGTAAAAAAAATAAATAATATAGTTTTAATTTGCGAAAAGTATTTTATTTTAAATGAACAAACGAACCACACCCATAACAGTTATATGCAAGAGAGCTGACCTTTTTGGTACACAGTGTTGCCAATAAACAAAAGATGAATAATGGTGGAATTACATTGTTATATTTTATACTCAGTATTTTTAACAGTATCAAAGTTTTAAGATGTGTTAAGTTTTACAAGAAAATTCAACAAAATCTTATTTTGTATTTAATTTTTTTTTTGCATTTACAATGGCACTCGCTCGGGTAGCGAAAGGTCGTGGGTTCAAATCCTACCAGAAGGCTCGGAGGCGTGGTCGTTTTTTGCATGCGTATTTTATATCTTAAAGAAATAATCTTTATATTTTTAGTGTCAAACTATGCACTGAGGCTGCTTGCACTATATGCAACAAACCTTGTGATTAATTTTCATTTGATTAATTATTCGAAATCCATATACAAATAAATTAATTTTATGGTCCTAAAAAATAGTAATTTATTTTGTTATTTAATTAATTAAGATACTTAGTATCAAGAGTAAAGAATTAATTGTAGTTTAATAAAATGGTTGAAACTGATATGTTGGTTTTAGGGTCTGACCCGTGCTTTCCGCAATATCCCCGGAGTGGAAACCCTGAATGTGGACAAGCTTAATCTGCTGAAATTGGCCCCCGGAGGCCATGTGGGCCGCTTCATCATCTGGACACAGGGCGCTTTCGACAGGCTCGGTGAGTAACTAATCTTCATCTCTCAAGTCGACAGTTGCCCTAAGTCTACATAAAATAGGGTTACCATCAGTAAGAATTTCCCTGGAGTTTTTTCTTGGAAGAAATACTAATAAAAAATCATAAAATAATATTTTAGTTTTATCAAATTCTCATACATCTCAAAAATATAAATCTCTCAAAAATATTATATTACAAATAAGTGCCAAAGCAGCCGTCTTTACATTTTTAATTTTGTATGTATAGACGCCCTGTTCGGTTCATGGAAGACTCCATCGAAGGAGAAGAAGAACTTCAACCTGCCCCAGCCTAAGATGGCCAACACGGACCTGAGCCGTCTTCTCAAGTCCGACGAGATCCGCAAGGTGCTGCGTGCACCCAAGTACGTATACCTACAAACAGTCTAAAGATAAAGTATGATAGAAAAACAAAGTATGAGGAAAGAAAGTAGGAGTAAATGGAAAAAAGATCTTGACTGTCCAAGTCTGAGGAGCAGCAAAAAAAAAAACTATGAACAGTTGCTGTTTTAACTTAAAAGTTGCCTTGAAAACTTGTTACAATCAACTAATCATTAAAAAATAAATGTGACATTCACATTCACAAATAAAAGAAATAAAAATTGGTTGCCTGTAAAGTCGGTATACGGGCGAAAGTTTTACGTGACAACGACTTTGAGTGGTAAAATAATTTTAATGTGAATATTCATTCGTATAGTAGGAAGAAGGATGAAATAATAGTAACAATTTAAAACATTTATTTATACAAAGAATTATATTTAAAACATTAATTTATAGGCACGCGTCCCTTCCACTTTTTATGTCTGTCTCTCTCGCTCTTAGGCGGGCTAACCATGCCCGAGTGGAAGGGACGCGTGCCTCTCACTCGCTCTCATTGTGAGCGCATAACGTGAGCGGAGCGTAACGCAGTTTCTTGAAGTGTCACCCGGCAAACCAATTTATAAGACGTTGTCACGTCAAAAAAAGAATATCTAAAAGAGGTTAATTATTGATATTATACAAGACAAACATTTTTAGATCTTATTAATTTATTAGATTTTAAATCAGAGCAATACCAGTAGCGAAATCATCTATGATCAATTTAATATTAAAAATAAAAAATTGAATTATAGAGCCAATAATTACAGAAAACCTGCTCCGAGAATGATATTTTTGATATTCCGTTAGTCATAGTGTATTAACAAGAACTGCTCTCGATTTAAAAACTAATATTAGAAAAAGGTCTTATCAGGATATTTTGATGTAACTTTGTATTTGAATGAAGAAGCATATAAAGAAATCATGTATAAAAAAAAAAAGGGATTTGACTTTTTTCAGAAATTTATATCTGCGTTAAAGCTATGAAAATAAAACATTATTGCTAAGTAAGAAGATTTACTTACTTTATAAAACTATAAATCATTATGTAACAGGATGTTTAAATATAAATGCCTGTAATATATTTCGAAAATTAATAAATGAATAATTTGGGTTATATAGGAAATATATCTACTACTATTAAATATTTATATTATAAGTGATTTATACATTAATGATTTAAATGGAACAATCTTGGATGGTTATCAAAATTTATCGATATAAACAATTTTTTTGTATTATATATATCATAAAGAGTTTACAATTTCATATATATACTTATAATATTAAAAATCAATAAACTTTTAAATATTGAGAAAAAAAATATTTAATCTTGCTATACAATTTTCTAAAAACTAAATTTATCTTAAGGTAATTATAAATTTTAAAAGTGTCTTTTTTTACATAATTTATGTGATATATTTATATACTCGGTGTAAATTAAAATTCTTTTTTCAATATTAACTGCGTATTTCGATTTTTTAAAAGAATAAAATATAAGTAAATTTTATTAAAATTATGTATGTCATATCATGTTAATTACAATAACTAACTTGATTATGTATATCTTTATATCTTGAAATATTTTGATATATATAGATATAATTTTAAAGTTCAAATATATAAAAATGTATATCATATATTTATTATTAAATAATCATGATATTAATAATTAAATTCAGTTATGCCTTCAATATTCAAACTTTTGCAATTGTTGATAAAAAATTTTATGTTAACAAACTATTCTCTCATTAATTATATCTATATTAATTTATTATGATTATACATAATATTGATTTAAGCAAATACATAATCAGGGTTGAAAAAATCTTAATAAACATTCTAAAACATTATACTGATTATTATATATTAATTAGAAATTCTAAAATTTCATATCTATTAAAATTTAATAAACACAAAAAAATATTAAAAGTTTAAGAGGTATTTAATTATGTAATATAAAATAAAAAATTATTTAATATAATATTTTCATTATGATAAACAATTTGAAAAAAAAATGACACAGAAATATTTTTATAGAATTACTTAATGTATAAAAAAGTAAAGATCATTTTATAAAACAGAATATATAATAATATTACATTTTAAAATTTAGATAAAGATATTCTATTATATAAACAGAATACAACACTGGTCTATAAATGAAGAAAAATATAAAATCTTAAATATCATAAATAAGCATAACATAAAACAAGGCATTCGGCGGGCCTCTCTCTCGTTCGGTGACTCATCGTAACGTTACCGAGCGTTACACTTTTTCATAAGTGACTCCCAGCCGCAACCTAATTTAAGACGTTGTCACGTCAAAATAAAACTTGACATTAAGTATAATAATATTAACATTGAAGTGGTAAAATCAACAACTTTTTTAGGAATTACCGTGGATGAGCACTGCTCTTGGAAAAACCATATAGACACTATATGCAAAAAAGTGAATAAATTTGTATTTGCCCTAGGTAGAATCAGGAGAGTAACTTCTTTTACCGTTGGATTAGAAGCATACCACGGATATGTCGCCTCAATGTTTCGCTATGGCATAATAATCTGGGGAAATAGCGTTGATTTTGAACGAGCGTTCAGAGCCCAAAAACGTTGTCTTAGAGCACTATGTGGCATCAGAAGTTGGGAATCATGCCAGCCATTATTTAAACATCATAAAATTTTAACCTTGCCATGCATGTATATAGCAGAGCTATGCCTTTTTATTAAACGTTTTCCCGAATACTTTGAGACACATTATCAAAGGAACCCAAATGCGAGAAATTGTAGAAAAAATAAACTAATCGTTCCTAAAAGTAATATTACCTTATATAGTAAAAATGTGTATTGCATGGCTGTTAAAATATTTAACAAACTACCAAAAACTTTAAGAGATTTACCTCTAGGCAAGAATAGGTTTAGAAATTCCCTATTCAGCTGGCTCGTCGAACGCAACTACTACTCTATAAAGCAGTTTCTTGATGACAAAAACATGCTCTCGTCTTAAATCAATGTAATGACATTAATAATAGTGATATTGTGAAATTCTTATTTCTCAAATATCGAAATACTTGTTTTTTTATTATTATTTAACACTGATTAATTGAAAGATAATGATTTGTTTATTTGTATTCATGACATTTAATTATTGACTTGCTTTTCTCTCTAATCTTGTGACATTGTAAGTTAAAAAAAAATGTATTAAAAACTCAATTTTATGTATCGTATTTGCATGCCTACTACTATATGGCGAATACTGTTGATTCACAAAATCGATGTAACACCCCGTCTCATTGTAACACACGGTATTAGCAAATAAATATTCTTATTCGGCTCACAAGTGAATTTTCAGGCGGGTATCGAACCCGCAACCTTTGGAAGTCTGGTCCGATTCTCTCCCAATTGAGCTACAGAGCTTTCCCGCTTGAGAATTCTTTTATAATTGAAAAGAGCATTTTTCTATTAAAATAATTTATTTTATAAATTAGTATTATTCTCACATCACATAAAAAGATAATAACACATTGAGAATAAAATTACAAAATAAATCAATCAATTTAAAATTTCATGAAATTTAATTTAATTAAGCTAAGAAAATAAGAACGCTATATTAATGACGATGATATATTTTTTACATACACTAGCTGACCCGGTAACGCGTTGCTATGGAAACGCGTATACAATGGAAAAAGAGCGGACAGACAAACACACAAACAACAAATTTGTATTCTTAGAGTATATACTAGCGGCACGTCCCGGCTTCGCACGGGTGGACAAAATTCTTTAAATTTTTTCTATTATTAAATATTTTTCCGTAAGCGCCATCTATCGTACGGTATAAGAACTACTTGCGGTTAACGCGTTGATATGGTAACGTTATTTGATACAATGGAAAACGAGCGTGAAAAATAGCGGACACACAAACCGCTGTGATCTTAGATTATAGATTCACATTTGATTCAGGGCTAACATATGATGATTCTCTCACAGAGCATTGGGTGATGAAACTAAATGATTACTTACCATCACGTTGACACATACTGATCTACTACCCCAGTAACCCGTAATCACGTCGTTTCAAGCGAATCTAATCTCTATTTCCTTTGCAGTAAGCGCGTGGTTCGTGCGACGCGCAAACTGAACCCGCTCACCAACTCGCGGGCGATGCTCCGCCTCAATCCTTACTCGGCTGTGCTGAGAAGGAAGGCTGTTTTGGACCAGCAAAGGAAAAACAACCAGAGGGCGCTGGCGTTGGCTGAGAAACGTGGGGTAAATAAAACTTATCAATTAATTTTTTTCTGTTCAATTTGTCACTTAATATCAAACACATAGAATTCATTATTGATTGCGAATGATTTACTTTTGTCTGTACTGAAATTTCTTTTTTAAGGAAAATTTCTTTACTCACGCTTGTTACGAAAAGTGTGATCGGGCGAGGTGAACGGAAGTTGAGAGGGAGATATAAGTTAGTGAAGACAGAAAGAGAGTTACGTTTCGTATATTACTGTAGGGGAAAGAGAGAGGTGCGAGCACACATTTTCTTTCTCTCTTTCTCATAGCCAGTTACGTTTTGTTTTACTTAAGTCGTCCGATCACATTTTTCGTAACGCTCTCGTCGCGCATTCACCAGCATACTCCCCAAACGAAACGTAAAAAAGTTTACTTCAATAAAATAAACTTTATCACAATGGCATAAGGTAGATTTCGAAGTGAAGTCGTATTTATACCAGTAACCGATATTATATGCACCTAAATGATGAAATTCTCTTTACAGAGCATTGGGTTATGATCACAATGATTACTAAAATCACGTTGACAACAACTGATGACTAAAAATAACCTAAAAAATTTACCTGTCATAAAAAAAGTATTAATTAGATTATTTTCCCAGATCAAACTACCGGAAAGTGATCCCGCAGTGAAAGCTGAGAAGCTCCGTTTAAAACGAACCAAGGCGATCAGAGCTGTAATCGCCAAGAAGCCGAAGAAGCCGGCGGTTAAGAAGACACCCCCTCCGCCCCCCAAAAAGAAGGCGGCTAAAGTGGCAAAACCGGCTAAAGTGGCTAAAGTGGCAAAGCCCGCTATGTGAACACAGAATAAATTTATATAAGCTGTAATCGGTTTTTTATTTGTACCATAGACACTTCGCCTTTCCAACGGCCTATGGACACTGCATTTTGAAATGATAACTTCTTATGGGAGGGTAAACTGCTTCGTTACGTAACGCGTTACGGCGCTAGTCTGTCTGGCTTCTCTTTTTAAATGTAGAATAGGTAGCAGAAAAAATAAGCGGCCAATATCTTAGAATTTAGAAATTAAAACTGTTTATAATTTCATGTTTTTATTACTAAATTTAAAGATATTTGCTAGTTTATTTCTGCGTCGATTTTTAACCTCTTTTTCATTTAGAGCAATAATTGCACTAATTTTGTTGATGACTTTATTATTTACTTAAATCAGTCTAATGCTGGCACTTCACATGGCGGTAGGTACGCAAATGTTTGCCTTATTTGTCAAATGTCATCCATGTGTAGACACACACATTTGCAAATTTGGAATCATTTGGCAAACTTAGCAAATGCCAAATGTTCTTTCCGTCGCTAGTCGGTTTTTCGTCGCACATCAAAGGCGACCAAATAGCCAAATGTTTGGGTCGTGTGTCCACACTTGGTCTTAAGCGTTAGTAGCGCACGCGCTGTCGACTTGTGAGGATGTGTCCTACTATTGGGAAAAAATGGAATGAGAGCTTTATCAAATGCATAGATGTTTTTAGAATGCGCAATACAAATTCCATTATATTTTCCCCGTTTTTTCAGACCTATGGAATCAAATAAAAATGTAGTTGGACAATAATTCGATAGCTGTGCCACAATTTAAAACCAAAAAGTGTCTTTAATAAGAGGACATGCTTTTTGTAATAAATATTTAAAGTCATTGGGTGTCATTCGACAAAAGTTATAAAATTCTCTTAAACTTCTGCCAATATCTCTATAAACGTTTTCTTTTTAGTTTCTCTGGAAATATTTTTTGTTTTTATTTTATTGCATACTTTATAATTATAATATTTCTGTATTTTATTTTTTGTAAGATACTAGCTAATAGTAGAAGTTTAAATAGGTTTGTAAATTTCGACGCGTCTGCCAGCGTCTCGGTAGCTCAGCGGTCAGAGCACTCGCCTGGATAGCGAAAGGTAGTGGGTTCGAATCCCACCTGAGGGCTCGGAGGCGTGGTTGTTTCTTTACAATCGTATTTTATGTTTTATAGAAATATGGCATTGTGAGTGCAAAAAATAAAAAAGGAATTAAATAATTATAGCGAGTTGTATTTAAATCGAAAGTTTGATAATTGTTAAAATATCAGTCTCGATTAGGGGTGGACGATATACATCGATGTATTTAGAACACTCATTGTATAGTTTCGATGCATCGAATCGAATCGATGCATTGTTAATTCTTCAACATCGAGTATATATCGATATTTTTTATTTGATGCATCGAAGAGGCAAACCTACTACAAATATTTTTTAATGGATATATTCCCTGTCTACGATTAATAACTATCTTCTCTTTGACATTGAACTACCCAACTAGACAATTATGCCAGTAGCCAATAGTTAAAAGTAACATTATCGTTTTGGAGTTTACTGGAGTTTAACTCCTTAAGAACGAGCATATAGCGGTTTATATCTAATATAGCGCACGGTATGAAATATAGATTGGTGGTAAAATCAGACGTTAAAAAACGTTAACAAAAAAAATTAAAAATCTAAAATGTCATGAATAATAAAAAAAGAATATAAATAACAATATCATATTATATATCACCGTAATATATTTTATCAAATTAATATGAATAAATATATGAATTCATTTACTTCCTTTGACTATTATATATATTTTAAGATAATCTTTTTTAAGGAGTAAACTCTTGTCATGCGTCGGAGCTGATACGAACGATTTTTTTGTATTGAACTAGCGACCCGCCCCGGTTTCGCACAGGTGCAATGCTGATACTAAATATACTATTCATTTAAATTGCAGCATGCAAAGGGCCATATTTTTTTTATTTTTATTTAAGATGGGTTTACTCTTGATTATATTAAATGCACTATGTATTAAAGATACTCAATTGGATAAGGATTAATGCTGTATTGTTTAAAATCGCTTCGTAAATAAGCCATTATTAAAAATGGAGAGGATAAAAAATGGTTGTCGCGGGAAAACGAGAGATAGACATATACCATCGCGGACTTTTTTGTAGAACTTTTTAAGGTGTACAATATTGTAGTGCATTATTCTGATCTATCTCGTAGGGTTCAGCTTGCGTTTGCAACGTAAGCGAAAGTGTTTATTTACAACATCAAATTAGAAATCTCATATAAACCTTCCTCTTTAATCACTCTATCTATCAAAAAAACCGCACCAAAATCCGTTGCGTAGTTTTAAAGATCTAAGCATGCAAAGAGATAGACAGACAGTAGAAAGCGACTTTGTTTTATACTATGTAGTGAAACGACTCTTATACTATAAACCTCGCTAAATACTTGTAGCAAAGAAAATACAAAACAAAGCAAAATTTTACGACTGTGCTAGTTGGTATTTAGTTGGTACTTTCTTATTAAAGTCCTGATTCCTGAAGACAGAAAAATAATCGATGTATGTATTTTTTGATATATCGATATAACATCGATGTCACTATCCGATGCATTGCATCGACAAAAACATCGATGTTTTTTTTCAATGCCCATCACTAGTCTCGATGTTGAAGGTAGTAAACGTTTAACATCAAATTGGTGGAACGATACTTGCTCATAGTAGAAGTTAAAATACGTTTGTAAATTTCGACGCGTAAAAAAAAAAAAAAAAAAATTATCTACTATATGGACTAACAAATCGATTCCACCCTAAACGGAATTGTTTGATTATATTAAAATTGTTTGATTATATTATGTACAAAAATATTTAGCTCCTCAATTCATATGTTTGTCAACAGTAAAATCCAGAATTTGTGCTGCAAAATCAGCTAGTTTACTTCTTAATAAGCGTGTGAGTTGACTGGCTAAAATCAATCGTTAGTTTTAAAATAAAAAAGCATGTTGAAATTTATTTGACTAATCATAAAGACGGCACTCTTGCGGGTGTTTCCCGTACATCCTATATACCTACTTATTTTATACCTTATGTTTTGCGTAGGTGTCTTCGAGTAGTGTATGACAAAACAAGCGCGGGGGATACGACCAGTAGCGGCGTTAGGGTAGGGCGCGGTGGGGCGACCGCCCAGGGCGCCGGACATAAAGGGGCGCTATAAAGTTGAAATCTTTTAATTGTTCGGCTAGAGTAGTAGGCTCATGAGAAATTTGAACGTCAGTTTTCTGTGTTTTATTGGCCAAAGTAATCAAAGCGTCATGGATGACGCTAATTTGACAACTAACTGCTTTAACACTGCTCATTCTTGCTTCTCAACGTGTATCACTAAGCTTTTTTATAGTGTGTTATCACAATCTTTTAAGATTCTCTTTTTATAAATGGTTATTTTCTAATAAATGGGTATTTTTTTATATAATTTACCTTTTTTCGTATAGTATAGGTTTAAATTGCAGTTAGGTGCAGTAGAAATCTCGCCCGGGGCGTTGGTAGCGCTAAAACCGACACTGGATATGACCTAAAAAAGTCATTGCCCCCCCTGGATCAGAAGCTAGGTTTCACCCTTGATCATATATATATGTATGTCTATCCGTTACCCTAGTATCCATGACAAAAGCCTTACAGCGCTTACTTTGGGATAGACTAATTGGTGTAAATATACATATATGAAATATTATTATCACTAAGAATATATTTTGTGAATAATAAATAAATAAATATTTCTTACATTCACACCAATTAGCCTAGCCCAAAGTAAGCACTATATAAAGGCTTGTGTTATGAATACTAGGGTAACGGATAGACATACATAATATATGATACATAAATATGTAATATTTATACAAATATTTACAAGGTGTTCCAAAAATAGTGTCAAGCGGAAGTCCAGAGATAGAGCACCTCTTGGGCTATACGAATCACCCCCATGTATGTGCCGCGATTTTTTGTAGTTTTCGACTTATGAATTTTTTACTAAATTTTTTTGACCTAAACTAAAAATGTATAAGACTTTTTTGAGTTTTTTTTTTGTAACTCAATTTACATGAAATGTACTTTAATGCTTAAAACAATTGTCTTCGTAACTTTGATGGAAGTTTTAAAAATGATGGTATAAAGTGAAAAAATTACGGTCAGTGAATTGTCTTAAAATTTCAACTTTAAATTTAAGATCTAAATAGGTAGCTTCATGGCTCCCAAGTAAGTTGAAAAACTGTGCCAGACTCTCAGCTTTCATAATCATTAAAAAAAAGTAGTACCTAACGGGCTACTTTTGCTATAATCGGACTTCAAAGACAGAGAGGTGGAAAAATCTTAAAATCAGCCATTTGAATACGAAGTTTTTTTTGGGCAGTTTATTATTCCTTAAATTAATTAGTTGGTAACTCACCAAAATTTACTGCAGGACTGCTAAGTTAATGATGTTAATAAACTGTTTATCTGTTAGAATCGATATGACGATACCACAGAAATAAAACACCAAAAAATACTAATTTACACAATTTATTACAACAAACCTATGAGACAACCAGCTTTTCCGGTAGACCCAACAGTTCCCTTACCGCTTTACCATAATTATCAACAGAAGCTTCAGTTTCACCATCGTTCATCAAAGATGATACAGCGTTTCTATAAGCTTCGACATTTGGTATTTCAGATACATCATATGAAACATATTCTTCATCTTTTAAATCAGCAACTTTATTGTTCTTTCTCAAGTACCATTGAACAATATTTTTCTTTGAAGCGTGTTTATCCCAATCATAATATTCCATATCATCAACTGTCTTATCTTTCTCCCATTCTTCTACATTCCACGCCTCATGATAGCAAGCAGTCAACAAATAATCAACGTATTCCATGTTCTGTTTCCGAACTGGACAACGATCAGCTGTTATTGTTACTAAATCCGTCTTCTCATCGTACCGATCTCCGATTAATCTCAAAAATTTATCTCTTGCATGCTTATCCAAGTTTAAGGAAGATAACTTCACACGTAAAGTTACTATTCTGGCTAAAGGATTGCGAATTGATGGACTAGCGTGGCAATAATCTGATGTGATGATTTCTTGAGGGTAATGCTTTTCTATTGCTGCTTCTGAATTTAAAAGGCTCGGCCATTCCGTGCAGAATTGTTTTAGCGCTTCACACTGAGCCTTGATTACTGGTGGTGTCAAATGGAGAAAGTTTGGTATTTTCATAAGCTCTGCGTTTGCCTTCTTGCCAGTTGGTGCTTGACCTTTTGGTACGTAACCCTGGCGTAAAGGTAACGGTACTGATGAAGGATGGAAGGTTTTCGGTCCAGGCCACACGTTACCCCATTTCTGAAAAAAGGAAATTTCAATATTTATAAATAATTTACATTTTTCATTGAAAATAAACTCCAATGTCCTTTAAATGAGGCAGAGGGCGCCAAAGCGATCGTCCCTTGCATTCATTCTAAATAAAGGATTTTAAGTACAAGAAATCCACTCTAGGACAGTATTCGCCGAAGGATCAACAAATATTACTTATAAATTGAACAATAACTTCACAAAGTACTATATCAGTTGATAAACAAAGCTTGAAAAATCGCTACAGAACGAACATAAGGCCGATTATAATGTAAGAGTCTGAAACTTGGACGATAACCTTGATTCCTCCTACATTCTTTTAGTTATGGAACGAAAGATCCAGCGGAAGATATTGAAACCAGCAAGAAATAACCCTCTTTTACCTACACTCCCAAGGCAAATATTCAACCCGGTGATGGAACAATTGGTTATGAGCCAAATTATCATCAGGAAAATAAAATCTGCGTGATTAAGATGTCTAGGGCACCTAGAGAGAAAGGAAGGGGATCGGGCTGCCAAAAGAGAGTATCTTTCTCAAACCTGAGTGGCCAGACTTGGTACTAATCCAAGTCAATTAATACTTTGTGAAAATCCATTTAGGGTCGCTGAGCCAATGAAGTAAGTAAATTTGAAAAGTTGGTTCTATTGTACTCTGCCAGATACCACATGGCATTCATGTTGACACGCATTCCTTGGACACGAATGTGAACACTTGAGTTTGAAGAAATAAAAAAAAAGAAACCACAACTGTGTGCAACTCACACGTGGTAGAAGTGAAACCTTCCAAAATAATACGTACACGTATACAAAATACCACGGTTGTTGTGATGCCTTCTCTCAAGCTTTGTACTACGCATGCGCACACAAACACGCATTAACACACGTAAATAATGCTTCCTATCTTACTTTTTCCCTACGTTAAATCTTATGAATTTATGTGTTTGTCTCTTTTTACTGTCGCTTTTTCGTTTCATCGACTTTCAAATCACAATGATACTAAAGAAGTTTTCACTTTAATAAGTAGTGCAAAAATTTAGGTAACAATAAGTTTAAACACAACAATACAGTTTAGTTAACACTAACAATTCTAACATTCAAATTGAATAAATTTACCTTCAAGATTTAACATATGCCTATAAGAAACAATCACATCTCCGAGCCCTTAAGAATATCAGCTTTATGTGATGAAGATTCAAACTCTTTCTAGACTCTCAAGAAATTTAAAAAGTTGTTAAAAAAACCCTTATAAGCAAAGGCACACAGTTGATAATTTAAAGGACAAAAGGACATGGAGTTAATGTCTTTGCTTTAATAACCATACTTCTAATTAATATATTTTTTTTATATTTAATGGGTTCACTCTTGATCCCAATCAAGCCCGGGAGCCAAGACAGGAGCCATGATGGAAGGAGCTAAGCCTTTTATAAACTTAATTCTTCTAATGCATTATAAAAGCACAAGAAAAGTTTTTTTTAACTGAAAATCTAAACTGTAACACATAAATAAAAGTGCAAGTAATAATTGAGTCAAAAATTCTCTCTATTATCCCTCCAATATGATTGCGACTATACTAAGTTTTGTACCAGTCAAATAAGAAGGTGGTTTTTCATATTTAATCTTAGCATATTGAGGGTAACTATTTTCATCATGACAACTCCAGAGGCGTCTGTAGGGCATGTGGCGCCTGTATGCAATCATTACCTTAGCCTAATTATTTTTATTAAATGTCGAAACAAAAAACACTATTTACTATTGTATAAGGAGCTCCTGTTGCCTACCATGATTTCTAAGCGCGATTGTCAAAGTGAGACACCGCTATACACGGTCTATAGTGGCGTCTCTTTTCAACAGTTAAACTTAAATCGCTATAAGACGATGGTAGGGCCTCAGGCCCTTTGGTTACCTAGCTACGCTTATGCATGGGGGTCAAAAAGTGTATTAGAGTTATTTCTGGCTTTGAATACTATAATCTCTTGTAAACATATTTTTTACCTTAATCTGTTTAATACTACCATCTCTGTGCAGATATGAAATCTAACTTTGTACAGAAACACAAATGGTTCTTTGTAACACTTGAGACCCAAAATCAAGACTAAAAATTAAGGGGCCCTGGAAAACTTGTTTAACATGAAATAAAAAAACAGCGTAATACTTTAATATGTGTATAAGTATTATGACAAAATTATCAATGATATTCAAAGAAATGGCAATAGATTCACAAAATGAAAATAACTTTATTCAAATGCACTTAAAAATAAGTTGTTTTGAATCGTCCAACATTTTTACCTATCACCCATTCAGGACGTCTTTTAACTGACTAAGAGAATGGGCGCAAGAAACTCGTCAGCTTTAACAGAAGTAACGACATTTACAATATAATACGTCATCACCATACACAATCCACAAAAAAAAACAAAATTATTTTGTTATGACAATACTAATAGTGTTATGATATCATTATTTCGTTGATTACAACAAAGTCAACAAGTATCTGTACTTCCTTAAAGTAAGTATCCTTGAATATTGCAATAACATACAGGGAATAAACGACAAAATTAAGAAAGCAACAAGATATATGTTTAGTATTAGTCAATAATACTGAAGGTTAAAGCAGACCCATTTCCCAAGGTGGCACCCGTGTGAACGGGTGCCACCTTGGGAAATGGCGTCATGCTCTCACCTCGTGAGAGCATGACGCATGATACAGCCATCGCTTTGCTTCGAAAGTTGTACAATTGGTATTGTAAAATAACTTTTTATGATTTTAGAGAATGCATTAGAGGTTACTGTTGATAAAAGCATAAAGCTTTGTATTTAATTCCTAAATTAGATCTTACAGAATGTGTACAAATGAGTTTTATGCTACAAAATTTAGAATTACATGTTCAACATTTCTAATAAATCAAACAACTTTAATATCTCCCCTAACCCTTTTGAACCGACATGGGGTACAATATCAGGACTGCATTTTAAAAACTAGATATTTATTGGAAAATTTACTTTATATTACAAAATTTGATATAGAGAAGCTTCTAAGAGTTGATAAATTATTTTCTGACTACTGAAAACTACCACTGTGAAATTACTAATAGATGATAAGTCTATAGAAAGATTTAGGACAAGCAATTCCATTTTTATAAGTAAAATGTAGTCAGTCTTGTACTGAAATTGCTTAGAACATATAATCTCATAAGTCCTTGGTAGACAAGGCCTGTACAAACAATTTCTGTTTTCAGTATAAAAAGTTCTTGGTCAAGACTATTTTTGCCCTTTACGGTTTTTGGTAATGGACATATTACCATAGTTTTACATGGTAAGATTCGTTTGTTTAAAAATATATATTTTATCTAGTGACGCAGTGGAGTAGCTCAATTCCTTATATCCTTGGAGGTGTATTTATGATTTTTTTTATCACAATAACTGTACAGTGTGATCACTGTACATGGAAATGCTGATAGTTTAAAAATTAATTAAATATATAATTAAGTTGACGTTGTTGGAGGGCAGAGAAACAACATAACCGAGATACTTAGCTATGTTTAGTAATAAGATAGGTATAATATTTTTCTACAACCACAGTTGTACACTGTTTAGGTCTGAGTACGATTAAATTATTTATCACTAGTACAGCATCCATTTAACAAAAAATCTCAAAAGCTTTCGTATCATGAGTTTGATTAACACTACTTCTGATGAGTGATTTATTGAACGTGTCAATCATTTGTTTTTACTTCATCTTTCAGAATTGTTGACAATTATGAGTATTTTATACATTATACTAAATTGTGAGAACTTGTAATTAACTCTCTTTAATAGAAATTTATATATAGCATTAGATCAGATGTAAGCTTTCAATATAATAAATAAATAAACAAAATAGGTAAGTATAGTGGCTAATTCAATTTTTGGGTTAGTTGGTGGCACTCAAGTTAAAAATATAAATAAATAAACAAACTGCAGACGCGCAAATGTAGGTTGCTGTGGTAGCTGAATTTAGTGGGTTTAGGTATGTGCAGTTTAAGACTGTACAATAAACTGTACAAGAAACGGAATTGAGATTTATATGTGTACACATCACACGACTGCTTTATCGATGCAACCTATTATATTATGCAGTCCAGGGTAAACTTACTTGATCAAGCGCCATCCTGTCTGCTCTATCTGGCTGAACATCATTTCTTCGCGTTACTTTTCTTTGAACTCTTTCCCTCTTCTTCATTATATCAAGAACACGAAACTCTTCTTCGTCCTCCTCTTTTTTTGCCGCAATGTC
Source organism: Calamotropha paludella (assembly GCA_927399485.1). Taxonomy (NCBI): domain Eukaryota; kingdom Metazoa; phylum Arthropoda; class Insecta; order Lepidoptera; family Crambidae; genus Calamotropha; species Calamotropha paludella. The sequence continues at coordinate 9,783,177 of OV656829.1, read as the reverse complement.
CGCGCTGGTGGAGTTCAGACGCCATATTTTTATATTTAAACTCGATGTTAGACTTGTTGATCGACAATGTTTGATAAATAAACTCATTTCTTAAATTTTTATGAAAATCAAAAGCGGAAAGCCATTTTTAGGTTATAATAATAATCTCGTAGTAGGAGTGAAGTATTAGCTGTTCTGTTGCACAGATTAGGTGTAGTCACCAGTGTTGCCAACACTGTCTGATGAATACGCGCTAAGTTATTGATAAAACGCTAAATGAAAAAGATGCATTACTTTGCACATGACAATCATGTTATTACAAGACTAAACAACAGATATAGAGCAGTGTTATGCTAATAGGAATACTACTTGTTTTTGTTTATTGATCTAAACTGCCTTAGCTTTTTTTAGAATTAAATCAAATCAAATCAAATCTTTATTGCCAACCAAGTGTACACTGGTCTTAAAATATAAATAGAACTTAAACTTAGTCGCCCTTTACGGACACAGCAAATAAGACGAGGGCTGCCCACTTTTTGATTACTTATAAATTATAAAATTTAATTATATTTTATTTTCAATTACAAAGTAGAAAAATATTACATTATATTAGGTATCTAAATTTCAAATTGGGCTGATCGTAGCATCAATATAAAATTAAGAGAGAAAATTCATAAACATTTAATTTAGGTATTCATTGATAGAATAGAGGCATTTATCAATTAAATAATCTTTCAATCTGTTTTGGAATGCATTAAGGGTTAATATTTTTAACATGTGGTGGTAATTTATTATAGATTTTAATAGCCATGTAGTATGGACTGCAGTTTAGTATTTTTATTCTAGACTGAGGTAGGTGAAGCCTGTTTTTGTGCCGAGTGTTAATAGGGTGAATTTCGCTGATTTTTTGGAATTTTTTACTATTTTTAAAAACAAATATACAAACATCATAGATATATAGGGAAGGTAAGGTAAGAATTCCATGCTTTTTAAAATGAGGTTTACAGCTGTCTGTGTTATCTATTTGGGCAATGATTCTAATACATCGTTTTTGCATTATAAATAATTGTTCAGCATCCACACTATTTCCCCACAGCAGCACACCGTACCGCAGCCAGGAGTAGGCGTAGGCATAGTAGGCAGAGATTGCAGTAGCTGTGTCTGTGCTGACTTTTATTTGAAATAAGGCATAGCTGAATTTAGCCAATTTCGCTTTTCATATGAGCTATATGTTTTTTCCAATTTATATTTGTGTCAATTTTAATTCCAAGGAGATTAAATTCAGCAACCATTTCTATATTTACATTATGATAACTGAGGTCTATATTTAATGGGGGAGTTTTATGTGATTTAAATTGAATAAGTTTTGTTTTTAAGAAATTTACTTCTAAATTATGGTCATTAAGCCAACTAGTGATGTCATTTAAGGTTTTGTTTAACAGATTTGAGTAGTTTTCATTTCTTTCACATTTTAGTAGGAAGGACAAATCATCGGCGAACAGAACTGGCTTAGCTGAATTGTCAAAAATTTTTGGAAGGTCGTTGATGTATATTAAAAATAATATACATCCTAAGACGCTTCCTTGTGGAATGGACCAATTTATGGTAGTTTGTTCGGGACGTATAATTTTTATTTCGCTTAAGTTATCTTCATAGTGCTCTATTTGTACGAGTTGTTTCCTATTCGTTAAATATGATTTAAACCATTCAAAGGTGTAACCACGAATTCCCGAACCGTATAATTTTGATAAAAGTATCCGATAAGAAACTTTTTCATATGCTTTTTTCATGTCAAGTAATATACCTATTGCAACTTTTTTATCGTTTATAAGTTGCAGCGCTGTTTGAATATAATTGTAAACTGCCAGTGTAGTGGATCTCGATTTTCTAAAGCCGTTTTGACTGTCATCTAAAATATTGTATTTTTCTAAAAATAATACTAATTGAAGGTACATTGCTTTTTCAAAATTTTTTGAAAATGTAGGTAATTGGGCTATTGGTCTATAATTATTTGGTTGAGTTGTATCATCTTTTTTATGGATTGGTATAATGATTGCAATTTTCAGTAAGTCTGGAAAACGACGTTCTTTAAAACTTTGGTTAATTAAAATTGTTAAAGGTTCGGCCAATTCATGAGCACATTGCTTAATAAGTATAGGGGGGATGTCATCTATGCCACAACTATGTTTATTTTTAATTGATTTTATAATTTTGAGCGTATCGTCGATTGTTACTGGGCGCAAGTACATAGAGGATAATGGGGGATTTATGACTGGATGGTCAACCAAATGCTCGTTATTTGCTGGTTTGCCGATATTTGAGAAATGTTCATTAAATATATTGGATACTTTGAATGGGCATCTGATATTTGTATTATTATGTCGAAGGATTATATTTTTATTTATTTTATTTTTATTTTTACCGGTCTTTTCATTAACTATGCGCCACATAGTTCTATACTTGTTATCAGATTTGTTAATTCGTCTAATGTATTCTTTTTTCTTGGATATTCTAATGCTTCTTTTTAATACTTGGGAATATTTATTAAAATATTTCCTTAGAGTTTTGTCGTTGGATTGATTCAAAAGAATTTTTAGCAGTCTTTTGTGCTTACAAGATTTTTTTAAGCCAGTTGTTAGCCAAAATTTTGACGTGACAACGTCTTATTAATTGGTTTGCCGGGTGACACTTCAAGAAACTGCGTTACGCTCCGCTCACGTTATGCGCTTACAATGAGAGCGAGTGAGAGGCACGCGTCCCTTCCACTCGGGCATGGTTAGCCCGCCTAAGAGCGAGAGAGACAGACATAAAAAGTGGAAGGGACGCGTGCCTATAAATTAATGTTTTAAATATAATTCTTTGTATAAATAAATGTTTTAAATTGTTACTATTATTTCATCCTTCTTCCTACTATACGAATGAATATTCACATTAAAATTATTTTACCACTCAAAGTCGTTGTCACGTAAAACTTTCGCCCGTATACCGACTTTACAGGCAACCAATTTTTTTGGGTTTATTATTTATTTTAATTTTAACTACTGGTATATTTTTATTTAAACATGTTTGAATAGCCTCGAAAAATGAGCTGTAGTTTTGATTAATATTTTTGCTTTCATAAATAATTTTTTACCAATTAGTATTTTTTAAACTATTTTTAAAATTAGTAATATTGTCACTGTTAAATATTCTTTTCTCTTTATGCCATATGTTAATGTTATTTAAATTCTGTTTTAATGTTATATTAATTGATTTATGATCTGATAGGCCATAATCATACACAAATGATTCTTGTATGTGTTCTGTACAACTAGTAAAAATTAAATCATTGCATGTAGCAGAGTTCTTTGTTACTCTAGTTGGAGCATTAATTAGTTGTTTAAAGTTAAAAGAATGCATAAAATTTAGTAGTTTTTCGGTTTGTTTATCCTTAGTAAGAATATTTATATTAAAATCCCCTAGAACCAAAATTTTTTTATTTTTCTTTTTTATTATTAATGTTTTCAGCATTTTGTTCATTTGCTCGTAAAAAATATCAATATTACGATCAGGTCTATATAAACTAACAATAATAGTATTAATTTTTGGTATTTCAATTGCACTAAATTCAATAGTATATTCTCTAGACAATTCGACAATGTCTTTTCTTTCAATACTGTCTATGTTACTTTTCACAAATATGCACACTCCTCCACCTTCGTAATTCTTGCGACAGAAACAGGATGCAACTCTATACCCAGATAGGTTTACTGAGTCACAGTAATTTTTATCTTTCCACGTCCCTGACACCGAAAATATATCTATATTTTGTTCTTCAAGCAACTGTTCTTATAAGTCTAATTTGTTTCCTAAACTTTGTATGTTTTGACAAGTGATAGATAAGCCAGTTTTGCATTCTTTACTAGGTCTTCTACTTTCAGTTTGTTTGCGATTAATGTTTTCGAAATGTATTAATTTGTTCGTTAACTTGCTCATTTTTATTAGATCGTATACCCTTAGGCTTGTATGAGTAGCTTCTTTCTAGAGAGGTGGTTAAATCGGGTTGGCAGTCTTCAATGTTAATCTTTTTCCCATCAATAAAAAGCTGATTATTTCGAATAACTGCATAAAACCCTTGTTTTCTAGCTGTAAGCATTTTATCTTGCATTTTTTTTCTATTTATCCTTGCGTTTTCATCTAAATATTCTGATACATATATGTAGGTCCCTTGAAAGAAGGAACTGTTTTCTATTATGTACTTTGTCATTCTTTTACTTAATAACTCCAATACCAGAGGTCTACTTTTATTATTGTAGGTCTTGCCAAGTCTGTATGTGTCTTCTATTGCACTGGAAAGGTCCATACCCAATAGTTCTTAAAACATATCTATAAGTCTATTATGTAGATGAAAGTCTGGTTCTTTATGGTATTCAGGAAAGCCATAGATGACAATTTTTCTGTTATTACTTTCAGGTATAGATTGTTTTTCAGTGGTCTTTATTTTTGTTCCTATATCAATTATTTCTTTCTTAAGTTTCTCATTTTCTTCTTTTAGTTTTTCCATTTCCACACATATTTTTTTAATCTCACATTTTCTTTCGTTATTTTCTTGTGTATGTACAGTTAATTCTAGTTTCATATCCTCTTTCAATTTTGAAATAGCTCTTGTCACCTCAAATTGGATAGCGGTCTGCAGCTCACTTACAATGGACTTATTGACATACCATATGCCACTTATCAGATTTGTTTCAAATGTACATCTGCATTATTTTTGTAATTATTAAATTAAGCATTAGAAAAAATAGAGACTTAGGCTTCAAACAATTTCATGAGTGCTGTCTACCTAAAGAAGCGCTAGATATAGCGCCGAAAGCGCTAAGTTGTCACCGCACGTCATAAATATTTTTTTTCTTTATTTGTGGCTTGCACGCAGTAGCGGCGTTAGGTTAGAGCGCGATGGGCCGACCGCCCAGGGCGCTGGACTTAAAGGGGCGCTATAAAGTTGAAATCTTTTAACTGTTCGGCTGGAGTAGTAGGCTCATAAGAAATTTGAACGTCAGTTTTCTGTGTTTCATTAGCCAAAGTAATCAAAGCGTCATGGATGGGGCTAATTTGACAGTTAACTGCTGTAACATTGCTCATTCTTGCTTTTTTATAGTGTCTAATCACAATCTTTTAAGATAAATGGTTATTTTCTAATAAATGGGTATTTTATTATATCATTTCCCCTTTTTCGTACAGTATAGGTTTAAATTGCAGTTAGGTGTTGCTGTAGAAATTTGGCCTGGGGCGTTGGTAGTGCTAAAACCGGCACTGCTTGCACGATTTGTGCAATTAGACGTGCCCGCCTAGCATACGCAACACGACAAAATTTTGTCTACCCATTTTCTCGTGTTTTAGTCATTTGTCGTCAGTCGTCTCTAACATGGCTGCGCTTAGAAGTCAATTTCTTATGTCAAACGTGTTTTTTTACTTAGCCGCGGATTTTTGTCTTCAAACTCTAACATGGCAATTGTGTTTTGTCGACATTTTAACCGATATTGTCGACTTATTTCTCGTCTTTGTGTCAGTACGTAGAGAAGAGACGACAAGTGGTTTGTGTGCTATTTCGATTGGAGCGATGGCGGTGTTTTATTACAATTATGTACTCAAAGTATATTAAGGGCGAACGAAACGTAAAAATATGTTTTATAGTTATATACTTATATATTTTATTTATGCATATATAAATATATTGGCAAGGTATATTTCTATAAGTATAAATATATTACACATACTTATAAATATATAAGTATAATTATATACATATATATATATATATATATATATTTTTTTCATTTATTATTTAACGTATTAAAAATAAATTACATTGTATTGTTCAAAAAACAGCGTATAGAAATCCACAAAGGTTTATAGCAACGCTGTTTAAAGCAAGCGTTAAGATAAAATATATATATATATATATATATATATATATATAACTATATTTATAATTATAGGAATATATTTATGCTAAAAGTATGTTAAGGGCGAACGAAACGTAAACATATGTTTTATACTAATATACTTATATATTTTATTTATGCATATACAGGGTGTAAATGAAAAAAGAACACCTGCTTTAATGGGTTATCATGTATCGCAAATGTAACAGATTTGTTGTATCAGTTTTTCAATTAACTAATAAATAACAGAGTTTTGAAAATAAGAAATAAAAAAGAACGGAGCGCATCGCCTTAAATTTAAACACGTGGGTCAACGCTGATTGACCGCGTTCATTGACCGCGTCACACGCGTAGGTATTTAATATTTTTATTTATCAAAGATGCCTAATTTTTTGAAAATAATTTAATAAATTCTCGCTCAGGTGAGTGAGAATGGACCGTGTGTACGAGTACCATCTTTAATCAGAGTTCCACAATGTACGGTCAATAGCACGTCACGGTGAATGAAAGCAGCTTGATATTAGCGCTTACGCCTACGAAATAAAGCCGATGCAAAGTCCAAAGTGCTTCCTGCTCTTTGCATGATATGCTGTTGACTGTACTAAAAAAAATTAAAACCTACCTTTTTAATGTGCCGTTGTTATCATCTCCATTAGAGATCAATATGATTTACACTAACACTTTAAATTAAATGTTCAAAGTTCCTTTCCTGTACGGACACACACAGTCTTGCACGTGCATAGTCCATGCGGCGCTCGTAATCTTCCACCAATAATGCTTGCACCTTTGTAAACTTAAATGGATGTCGCGGCTGTTCATCCGTCTTTAGGATTTTGTGTACGGTGGCATTGTAGACTTCAAAAACTCGACCGGCACTTCTTGTACTGTCCTCAGGATGTACATCAAAATGAGCGAGAATTGAATCCCTAACGTCCACGTCACCTATAGCACCGGAATCCACGTTGCGATTGGAAAAACTGCCACGATCTCTTAAACGCTGAACTACGTTTATTTATTTCTTTATTTAGTTATTATTGCGGTGTCCGAAATAGTCCAGATATAAACGCAATGCTTCACCAGAGTTCCCAACGCCCATTCCATAAGCCAAAACCATATCCGTGTATTGGATATTACTTTGCTGATAAAATTAGGCATAATTATCCGTAAATAAACACCACACTAATCACAAAATAGGTAGTACTTATCCAGAAAAGTACACACGAAAAAACTAGCACATACGACACAATAAGCAAATCACGTCCGCGAATTGTGGTTAGTTTCCGTCAGTGTTACCAACTCTTGAAAATATTTAGCCTAAATAAAATTCAAATAACCCCTAAATTTGCCCTAATTACTTGGAAATCCCCCTAAAAATAAATTGTATGATATAATTTTGTTAATTTTTCATTTATAAAAATAAATTACATTTATTACGTCAAATATTATTTCATTTTCTTCTGGCGAATCAGATTTTATAAAGCCATACATGTTGACTTTGAATAAGCCTAATATTTTAGGAGATGGGTTGAATATTGTACAAGATCATTCATCCACCATTTCGATTGAAAATTCCAAGTACTGTACTTGGATTTTAAGTACACTAGATTTCACTAAGTCCGAGGTCGCTAGGTAAAAAATTAATTTGATTAGCTAGTTAAGGCTGTCCCAGGGCCTTTACTTTAAATCTTTAATTTTCTCGATAAATAAAATATTAAAAAATATGAAGGTTCACAAAAACCATAAAAATAACCCTAAACATATAACACCCCCAAAAATCCCATCTCACTTATTTACACCCTAAATTTAGGGGGAAAACTTCTAAGTTGGGAACCCTGGTTTCTGTACACACACTAGCGTGAAATTTTAAACAAAGGTAGGGACTTTACCATCCTAAAGGTGTGCACACATTGGAAAAATATTTAATAAAAGAAAATTAATAACGTTTACTACAAACATTTACAATAAATGACTTGTTCCATCAATGTTATAATAATGCAATATTGTTATTTGTAGAATGTAATACATGTTTTTATATTATTTTCTGAGAAAATAAATTTCAAAACAAAAATTAAAAGTATGACCCTTAGGTACCATCAACTTACATCTGTTCTGCTATACTCTCGTATAGCAGAACATATTTTAGTAGTGGTTAATTTTAACAAAAAATCCAGATATTTTCAGAAAAAGGATCTTGTTATCATAAGGGTCCGTTTGTTTTTACTTTTGATGTGCGGAATTCTAATAAAAAGTAAAAACTCTTTAATTTCAGGCTCACTTCAACGCGAACTAATACCAGAAACGTTAAATAAATTGATTGAGTCGATTTATAAATAATAAGGACATACCTAGGCACCCAAGTAGCAAAATCAAAACTATGAATAGTAGTTACAAACAACGTCAAATGATATTATTTCTAATATCCGAATCCAAAAAAACACAAAATTACGTTAAAAACGCGCCTAGGTACCTATCTACTATCAACAAAATATTTTTCCGATAAAAAAATAATGTATCCACAGCCTAATTTTAACGACCACTGCAAGCTCGCCTTTCGGCAAGATAAAAGGTACCTACGACAGCCTTACACGTGCCACTCATTTCGCGGGCTGAACTTAGGAATTAATTTCAAAAGTATGATGTTTTAATTGGGGTTGATTGTTTAAATGTTTTTGTTTATTGCGTTGCTACTGTTTTTGAATTTATTATGTTACGTTTAATGTATTGTAAAGATTTGTGATTTAGAGTATTTTCTGTTGTTATTAGAAACTTATCTAGGAAATCTACTTTTTAAAAACGATAAAGATGAAGATGTGTACATGCTGGTCGTTATGGTAAATTGAATACCATCACGTGTATGAACAAAACAGTCAATAAAATGGTCATAAGGATTTTAATAACATTTCAAAAGTAGGTATTTAATATTCCAGTTAAGTTCGGCCCTGGATGGAGCTCGGCCCTGTGTAGAGTTGGGAAAAATTACTCGTAAAATGTGAATCAAATCACTAATTCAGACATTGGTATCAGAATCGACTTTTTGATTCGTATGAATATTAGAGCTGTTGCAAATCGTATGTATTCGGTACTGAGTAACGAAACGTTACACACAAATGCATTTCGTTACTCGCATTTTTCGTAGTATGGGTACCTACACTATTTCAGTTTACGCAAGTACCGTTGATGCGTGTATTTGTACGTTTGATGATCGTATATTTTACGCATGCGCGCGCTTATTCAGTGAATTTATAAACGTACGTTACAAAGAACGATGATTGTTTATTAAGTAAAGTATAATTTGGAAATTCGTCGTCCAAGTTTTTTACTGTTTATAAAATTGTATTGCGTATGTAAACAAAGTTTGAGATTGTAACAGAAACAAGGTAAGGAAGTATTTTTTACAAATAAGAAATATGTATGTTTTTGTTTTTTATTATCGCGTATTTTCACGGTTTTTTGTTGTTATCTTAAAAGAGATGTGTCTAAATGAGTCTAATGATATTAAATTGTTTCTTCGATACCAAAAGCTGTTAATTATCAAAAGTCTGGTTCAAAATACAGAAAAGTGAAAAAAAATTTTCCTGACTCAGCTGGTATGTAACGTATAAGTATGTTTTCTATAAATCACGAATGTTGCGACGCCGCGACGTCATACTTCACTCGTACGCAATACGATTCGATTCGTTGCTCTAACTTACACATAACATAGCATGTTATAAGGTAACTGAAGTAATGATACGATAGTAATAATTGTTATAGTAACGAATACATACCTACGGGTACACTTTTTTTCGTTACTTTTACAGCTCTAATGAATATCATTGTTGTCAGATCGATTTCGATTTAAGATCAAAATGTGATTCTGACCTTAGTATCTTTCGGCCTGATTAAAATTATTAACTCTGCGGACTTGATAAAATTTGAAGGAGTCGATTAGAGAGTCAAGAAATCGAAACATTTCAATTGTTCCGTTTTACCCGTCACTAGTTCTTTTAGGTCAGTGATTGTGTGAGTGACACACACACTGAACATTTTGAGGTAGGTAAGTATAGGGTCAAGCTGAGGGGTCAAGCACCAGCTGATTTAAGGCGCAGTTTAATTCGGTTTGTAAATAACAAGGAATCGTTTTGGACGTTTATTTCCATAATTATACGAGCAATTAAAAAAGTACCAATTACTGATTGTTAAATATCATTGATTCTATAGGATTTTAATAATTTTATTTTAATTACTGCAACTCAATTATGAAACTTTGAACTGCAATAACTCCGAAACGGAGAGTGATATCGCGAAAATTCTTTTTGTGTTTTAACACTGGAAGCCCATGGTTTTCACCATCTTAACAGGTGTTCTATTTTCATTGACTCGGTGTATAAATATATTGGCAATGGGATATTTCTATAAGTATAAATATATTCCTATAATTATAAGTATATATATATATTCATAGAAATATATAAAAACACCCATGACTTTGGTACAAATGCTCGTATTCAGCATACAAACATTTGCCCCTTCCGGGATTTGAACCCGGGACCGTCGCGACGGTCCCGGGTTCGAAAGGCTGGATCACTACCATTGCACCAAACGGTGGTCAATATATATAACTATATTTATAGTTATAGGAATATATATATGCACATTTAAATATATTGGCAAAGTTATATTTCTATAAGTATATATATATATATTCCTATAATTATAAGTATATAATTTTATATATATACTTATATATGCATAAATAAAGTATATAAATATAATACATATGTTTACGTTTCGTTCACCCTTAATACACTTTGAGTACAAAATTGTAATATAATATAGATATAGGAAAGTCGGGCCAGCGCAATCGCAATTGCGCATCTACGGCAAGCGTAGGTATAGTCCCCGTCAAATAAGTTGAACATGATTTTGAAATCACGTGACATGCGCAGTAGCAAGTTTAGGTACATTATTCACTACTGCGCATGTCACGTGATTTCAAAATCATGTTCAACTTATTTGACGGGGACAATACCAGTGGCTACCCAGTTTCGTTAATAAGTAAAGATGGGTAACTCAGGAGTGATAGATAAAAAAGATATGAATCACTCCGTTTACATCTATGAATCTTTGTATCCGTTCACGTCCGAATGTATCAGTGTATCTTTATAATCATAACTCACTCACGGCGTCGTTTTCTATCTGTGTTGCATTCGCATCGCATAGCTTGTTTGATGTTGGCTGCCTTGGCGGCCGGCTAAGTTAATTTAGTTAAACATGAACTACTAAATCGGAAAGATACCTAATATTAATAACATAACAACCGTATCTATTTTAAACTAGTTATTGCCCGCGACTTCGTTCGCGCGATCAATTTATGATAAAAAATTTGCCTATCAGTTGCCCCGTGTTATAATCTATCCCTGTACCAAATTTCATGTCAATCCGTTAGGCAGTTTTTTAGTTAAATCCGGACATACAAAAATACAGTACAGATCGGGCATTTCTAGACTTATTATTAGTAAAGGTTATTGTTATTATAATAACCAAGCAAGAAGCAAAGTGAAAAATCGTTCAAGCTAAGTATTTATATCCAATCCATATCTCTCACTGATATGATACACAGATACATTGGATTGAGTTGGTTGAGACAAACGAGTAAGAGCCACGCTGTGCAATGTGGTGCGTGAACTACGTGAGCTACTGATACGTAGGGATACAAAGATACAAAAGAGTGATTCATATCCCAGTGATCGAAAGATACATATCAATCTTTTCTTTTGAATGACACATTTCGCCCATGTTTATTAATAAGATCCTCGACTTATTGACCATCTACCTATCAAAATCAATTTCAACCTAATAATATCAAAACTGTAACAATATTTTATATAACAATCGGATTAGTAATAGTAACAATAATATATTTTTTTTGTGTAGTAACATTTATCAATCTACTTATAAAACTCGTTGCATTTTTTACAAATCTTAGTCGCTTAGTATATTGCGCCGACTAAATGTACTCGTTTATTCTTTTTAAAATTTTAGATTGTAAAAAGAATAAACTTATATTAAAACAATAAACAGCAAAAACTTTTGGCGATTTAAAAAAAAACAAACACCGTTGACTTAGTGAGAAACGATCAACCACAGATCATGTAAGTCGTCAGACAACGTCAAAATTGATGTGATCCACATTTCCAAAAAGTAAATAAAAGGGTAAAACACGCAACACAAATTAAAGGAACGATATCGGTGTTGCTATGTTAGATAAGAAAGTAGTTAATAATCATATATCAAGAGGCAACACCTGTTTGTCTACATTAAGGACAACGAGATATTATGTCGATGTCGACAAACTTCTCTTCAATCGTGCGCGAGATAGCTCGAGTAGCGCATGCTATTCGGGGTGATAAGTAAATATAATTGCCAGTTCTTGAGTATTTTCTTTTCTTAATTAGATAATGATTAATAAACAGTAAAATATATATTTCCCCCTAGGTTTCAATAAGTGTGTGGTGTTTTACTGAAATATTATTATACAATTTATTAAACTATAAGTTCATAAAATGATCTAATAAACGAAACTTGTATCTCTTATGTATTGAAAGTCGTCCCAATAAATCGTCAAAAGAGGTAGCTGTCATTCGAAAATAATTGAAGAACTTTGATTCGTCACTTCTCAGTTCACTCATTAATGTTTTTAATGTTCCAGAGAAAATCTTTCCCGTAAAATAGGACGCACCCAATGTGTTTTTACTCTATTTACCCTTCTATTAACATAACACCACACAGTTTCATCGTCCATTGTGCGCACAGGTCCGAACTCAACTGAGGTGAATACTTGAACTCTTGTGGGATCCGGTGTATGTGAACACTATTGTCCGGGAGTCGATTTCCGCCAAATCTGCCGGTCCGGCGTAGTAGGTGCCTAAGAGGGCACACATTGGACAGATTTGCGGCACATGAAAAAAGAGAAAAAACAGCCTTTGCCGAATTTTTCATCTTTTATCTTTATTACTAAATTCTTAAATAAAACCAAAACATACAATCAAATATTTATTTCATTACAATCTTACACATGTTTTTAAACATTCGAATGTCACATATATAAAAATAAAGGATAGGACTGCTAGCCCTAAAATTGTACATAAATGTATTTAATAAAAGACAACACATTTTTCGTAAACATCTAAACATAGTACCTATAGTACATTTCAATAGAAAAAAAAAACAAAAGTTTAACAATTATTATTTCTTTTTTTAAACCTAAACATTTTTTTTATCCTACAAACAAAAAAATCACATTTTAATAGAAAAATACTAGAAAAAATCGACTCGGCTCACAAGTGAATTCTCAGGCGGGAATCGAACCCCGCAACCTTTGAAAGTCCGGTCCAATGCTCTCTCAATTGAGCTACCTTGTGAACACCCGTCGAAATTTTCTAGTACCTTTCCGGTTTTACGCTGTAGGCCAGCGTTATCTCATCAATGAGAGGAACACTCTCTCGTATTCGAAAGAACCATTTTTACATATGTTTGGAGAATCGATTATAAGATGACATTGAAAAAATGCAAAAAACATACAAAATGACATTTTTTATAATGTAATAACTAGCACAAGTAAGCACTGTAATGCTTGCGTTATGGTTGCTAAAGTAACGGATAGACATGCATATATGACTAAGATACGTATTTTAATTAGAAAAATACAAAAATACCCATTTTTCGGGTAATTACAATGTTCGTATTCACCACACAAACATTCGGCCCCTGGGACTCAAACTTAGGACCTTAAATGTCGTCAAAATATAAAATAAAATTCCCTTTTTTAAGGTAGTAGAACACCGTGAAAAGCTACTATGTGCTTCAATGGAACGAATAGGAAAAAATATATCCTATTAATTCATGTTTCATAGAACAAATGGGTACAATCGAAAATGGTTACCCTTCGAACATTTCTGATTGAAATTGATTTTTGTTCTTACACTAGTGGCTCGTCCCGGCTTCGCACGGGTGGACAAATTCTTTATTTTTTTTCTATTATTAAATATTTTTCCTTTAGCGCCATCTAGCGTCCGGTAGACGAACTATTTGCGGTTAACGCGTTGCTATGGTAACGTTATTGATACAATGGACAAAAGAGCGGACAGACAAACACACAAACCACTGTCATCTTAGATTATGGATTTCTTAAGTAGACGCCAGCACCATCCTTTCATGACCTAGATACTATTATTACATTGGAAGAGTACTCGCTCGGATAGAGGGCATGTTGGTTCGATTCCCGTCTGACGCTTGAAACTAGTTGAATTTTTTCTAGTAATCACTTCTTTAGATATAAAAATCTTCCAGATTAAATGTTTAAATAATAAAAAATATTTAAATTCTACTGTAACCTGGATTAAACAATTTATCTCATTTAAAAGCACCGGTACAATTATTCTAGCTTTTTGAAGAGAAAACTTCTTTATCATCGTTGTGATTGGAAAGTCGATAAAACGAAAAAGCGACAGTATTAAGAGACAGACACATAAATTCATAGCATTTAACGTAGGAGAAAATGAGATAGGAAGCATTATGTACGTGTGTATATATACGCATGCGTAGTACAAAGCTTGAGAGAAGGCATCACAACAACCGTGGTATTTTGTATACGTGTACGTATTATTTTTGAAGGTTTCACTTCTACCACGTGTGAATTTCACACATGCTTTTATTTCAGGTTTCACTATCTCTAATCACGAGATAACTCTTGCAGTGTTATGATGCTATCTCTTCGTTGAAGTCTTATTGTTAACCAATTACGGTTAAAAATGAGGTTGTTCTTTGCCAAAAGAACCCTTTACCGATGAACATGTATAAAAGGTCTGATGAAAGTTGAAGAAACCAGAATTGAATGTCTGAATCGTGGAACGTGGAAATCTGTGAACTCTCTCTACCTCTAAGGAACTTTTTCAGTAAAACCCGTTCACATACAAACATCTTATATGCGCAAATTTAAATTTAAAGAACGACATTAGTGCAGAATCCTACATCGCGATATTGAAATTTCTTACATACAACATGTTTGAAAAAAATAATTTTAGAAAAAGTATGATATGGCCGTGTTTTCCGCGAATCTGTGTGTTAAATACTCAGTTACTATTTAAGCCAATTTATAATATTGTCGCATTCACAATCCGCTCCATAACATTATAATTGTTTTTTTTGTATGATTTAAGTTGTTTTGTTGACCGTAAATAAGAAATTAATGTATATTATTAAATCTATAAGTCTGTCCGTTCTTTTTCCATTTTCCAATGCGTTAACCGCAAGTAGTTCGTCTACCGGACGCTAGATGGCGCTTACGGAAAAATATTTAATAATAAACGAAAAAATTTAAAGAATTTTGTCCACCACTGCGAAGCCGGGACGGGCCGCTAGTATTCATTAATTAATGTATTCATGTGGAAAATACAATCTGTAATGGTGGTTTTTCCTTAATATTAAAGAAAATGAGGAAGTTTAGAAACTTAGTAAATAAAAAAGTAAGCATCAGTAAAAGTTCCTTATTCGCGGTTGAAAAAATTGCAACCCAGTTCCTGTATTCGCGGCAAAAAATTTCATTATTCGCAGATACAATCGGAAAATAGAAAGAGATTCAGTCATTTATTAAAGTAGCGGCATCACTAGAGTTCTGGTACATGCCGAGGCGGCTTTCATGTAAGATTTGACCAAGTGGACTAATGTCAATTAAAACAAACCTTACCGTCACTATATAAAAGCAAGTTAAGAAAAAGAATATTACCCCTGGTGGTAAAAGAGTGGTTCTACGTTCGTAGTACATAGACGAGGATCGAAATAGATCCGCTTGGTAAAGAGTCCATTTAACTTAAAAAGTCTGAGTGAAGGTTTATACGCAAATGAACTTTGTGATCATGAAAGCTGATCGATCTATGGAAAGGAGACTTATTCTTAAAAGGCAAATTTATAAGGCTACAACTCAAATTGATTTTATTTTGATATTCAATGTGTCCCGTCACCAGTGTCGGAGCCTTTAATGGTGTGAAATATGGCATTTTATATCGACAAATTGCCCCTCAAATTTTGTTTTTCTCTTACGGCCTTCATTTTGTTTTCTTGGTAACCAAGACCTGGGTTCTCACACTAATTCGACCACCACTACTCATGTAAATGTCCTATCAACAATAAAAAGGTGTCATTTGATAGCTTAACATGTAGACAACAGTTACACAGCGATCATGTTTCAATTGTCATGTAATAAAAAATAGAAAAAAATTATTAAAGAAAAACAAACAGATTCTTTTTTGTGTATTTTTTAATTATTGGCTTTTTGAGAAAAACAAAATTTGAGGGGCAATTTGTCCATAAAAAATGCCATATTCCACACCATTAAAGGCTCCGACACTGGTGACGGGACACATTGTATAGTATTTGTTTTATTTTGGAACTTGGAACGCATCCCCTATGATTCCATACTAATAACCATTCCATATTCAAGGTTTCTGTATTCGCGGCATATTTTCGGAACGTAAACCCCTCGAATAAAGAGTTTTTACTGTATTTAAAAATCTACATCATAATCATACCATATCATCAACATCAAAATATCATGCCGTATCATCAACATCACTTTCTTCGTCCTCATACACAACATACATTTCCTCATCGATTTTATCAATCTGTGAACTGCTCTCCGGCTTAGCATCTTCACCAACCAACTTCACAATCTTCATCAACTTCTTATTCACAAACGACACTTTTCTTTTATGTTCTACCTTCATATGTGTTCGTACATCTTGGTATTTTCTGAACGATTTGTGGCATATCGGGCAATCCGCTTGTTGCTTCCTGATTTTATGTACCGTCCACATATGATCCCATTTCTCTTTGAGCGTAGAATATTTCAAATGACATATGGGACACTTGAATTCGTGATTGTGCTTCCTATGTATTGATCGCATGTGACGTCTGTAACTGGTTTCCTCGAAGAAGGTCTTATTGCAGCAAGTGCATTTTATCGGCTTAGTTTTCTCGTGGACCTGTGGAATTTACAAGAGTGCTTAGTATCCATTACAAGAACAGAAACACCCATAGGCAGTGGCATAGCTACCAAAAGGCTTGTAACGAATACGGGGTACACACGAATTAAAACGCACTGTTTTCTATAAAATATGCGAGGTGTGATCCAAGAGTAATGATAATGAATATTAAACAACATGACTATGGTAATTTTTTTATTTTATTTTTCTATATAGTCTCCTAACAAGTTAATACATTTAGTCCATCTTTTTTCTTAACCGAAAATTTCCTTTGAAAAAAAAATATCTTTTTCTTGACTCTCCAAAAAGGCCCCTACAGCGGCCATCACTTCGGTATCGTCTTCAAATTTCTTGCCTCGGAGTTGTTTCTTGAGTCGAGGAAAGAGATAGAAGTCGCTGGGAGCTAGATCTGGCGAATAGGGAGGGTGTTCGACCAATTCAAATCCCATTTCTTGAATGGCAGCTCTGGCGGCTCTATTTTCTTTTTTCTCCATTTTGATGTTCTCTCACCGACAGCTCGTATTCCCGGAAATCATGGTCTATTTATATGATTTTTCTAGCCTGAACTAGTGGGTAGTATAGCAATATATACGTATATATATTGGATTTTCATGTGCACTGGAAATAACCGATTATTATTACTTTTGGATCACCCCTCGTATTTAGAAGCGCGTGGAAATAGGCACGCTCAAAGCGACACGAGGCATCCCCAGAGGTTGTTGGCGGACCAATTGCGTTACAAGCCGCTCGCAGGCGAACCGTTAACAAAATTGCAAATAGAGGGTAGACAATATTAAAATGTTAACCTATTACCTACAATACTTATTTATTATATGAGCGCGTCCCTAACAAGGCTAGAAAGTCTTCGGACTCTGGGCAACTTTGTATTAAACTAGCAAAAACTTTCACCCATCTTTGGAATGTAAATAAAATAGGTTGCAACCCAATTTTAAGGTCGTATTACAGTCGGCCTGAGAAACTGTTTATTTTTTTTTAAATTCGGCTTAGAAGTAGATTATGATAATATCGTTACATTTTTCAGAAATTAGAACCAGTAAGAAGATATTGAACTTGAAATGTTTTTCATTTAACAATAATGAAAAATAAACCCAGTTTTTATTCTATTTTATAAAAAGCACCATATAGATTCCATTTAAAAAAGAGGCAATTAAGAAAAATCTATACTAATATTATAAAGAAGAAAAGTTTGTGTGTTTGTATATTTGTTAAATTGTAAGGGGTAATCTCGGGATCTACTGAAACGATTTTAAAAATTCTTTCACCAATAGAAAGGCACATTATTGCTGAGTGTCATAGGCTATATTGAATGCTAGAAAAAAACTGGTTGGTTGCCTGTAAAGTCGGTATACGGGCGAAAGTTTTACGTGACAACGACTTTGAGTGGTAAAATAATTTTAATGTGAATATTCATTCGTATAGTAGGAAGAAGGATGAAATAATAGTAACAATTTAAAACATTTATTTATACAAAGAATTATATTTAAAACATTAATTTATAGGCACGCGTCCCTTCCACTTTTTATGTCTGTCTCTCTCGCTCTTAGGCGGGCTAACCATGCCCGAGTGGAAGGGACGCGTGCCTCTCACTCGCTCTCATTGTAAGCGCATAACGTGAGCGGAGCGTAACGCAGTTTCTTGAAGTGTCACCCGGCAAACCAATTTATAAGACGTTGTCACGTCAAAATTTAAAGAATTTTGTCCACCCGTGCGAAGCCGGGACGGGCCGCTAGTAATATATAAAACATTTTAGATAGTAGCTACAGAGCATGCGCTACCAATAATTGATAAATAACTATCACAAATGCTCTCTATTTTAATCCTAATTACTACGCTATTAGTTTTACATTTGTCTCTTGCCATATTTAACAATGACCACTCGTTTGGAAAAATACAGAGCTACCCACGAGTTTAATTAGGGCTCCAGTTTCTTTTCTTCACCTGAGCCTTTGGTTACCTAACTACGCCTCTGCCCATGGACCTTCTGATTGATTCATCATCTCAGCAGAAAGACAACCCCCCAATGGTGGGGCGTCCAAAATTAATCCTGTATAGTGATTGCCTTCAGTATTATTTATCACCTCTTACGACATCCTTAAGGGTGGAATGTTGGTGATATTTTATTAATTTGGTAAGGCAAAATTTTTTCGACAATTCTACCCTTAAGGGGATGAACTAGGGGTTGAACTTTGTATAAAAACTACCCCTTCTTTATGTACCTAAAAAGCGTGATACTAAGTATAAAGATATGAAAAAACACAAATGTTTATGCATTTCGTCGTGTCTGGAAATACTACCCTATGTGAGACAAATAGAGGAAGATATTGTATTTGGTAAATCCCTTAAGTTTAAAATAAAGCCATGAAATGTGATACACAGGCCTCTGGTAAGAAATAAATGGGCACTTAATTTAGGATTTTAGTAAATCGTACCCTTAAAGGGGTGAAAAAGGGGTTGAAATATTGTATGATATTTTTACCATTTTCAATCACCATTTTAAATTAAGTAGTAAGGCTTTTGACCAAAAACAATTATACGCGTATTTCGATGTTTCTGTTAATACAGCCTTTAAGGGGATGAAACATTTGTTTGAATGTCTCGAGTTTTTAAATTAAGTGGCATTAAATTACAAATATAAGCTGGGAGTACCAGTGTTCCCTGGGGAAATGCAATTGAATATTATAAAAAAAAAAAAAAATTATTTTGAATGTTTGCTCTTGATCCCATACAAGCCCGGGACCAAGAGAGAATCTACGATGGAACGAGCTAACCCAGAAGGTGCCTATTCACCCTGGCTTTGAAAACGGGACGGGTTATAAGTACTCAATATATTAACTTACCTCCATATGTTTCTCCAGCATAACAGCGCTGTGAAACTTCTTATGACAAACTTCGCACTTTTGGAAATGGAAATTATGCGTCTTCCTATGCTTAGCGAAATTGCTGGAATCGCTGAATGATTTCGAACATATCACACACCGGTACACTGGTAAGGAGGCATGATCCCTCAAGTGTTGTCGGAACTTATCAGATTTCTCGACTTTAATCCCGCAGAAATGGCACACCAAACCGCTGTTGTCTTCGTGTCGTAATAAAGCATCGGATAAAAGATGCTCTATCAGATGGCGCTTGTGGTCGTTCTTCCTTGCGAATGTGCGGTTGCAAATACAACATGTCCTGCTACCTCGAAAGTAAACATCCTTTCTTGAGAGCAGCCTTTCTGCAAAACAGTAGGTAAACTATAGAACTCACTGAACCAAAAAAAAATTTTTTTTTTCATGCCCCCCTTAATTAAGTTTCAACAAAAATTAGAAACACATTTTTTTATGTTCTATAAATATTTCATTTACAATACAATATCCCTCCCACCTGAGAGCTCCGATGCGTAGTTGTTTTTTACACGCGTATTTTATATCTTATAAAAATATTACATTGTAAATGCAAAAAAATTAAATTAAAAACATAATTATAGCTGGTTCCATCTTAATCAATTGTTTAATATTTGTAAAAATATTTCTTTCGATGTTGAAGGTAGTTAGCGTTCAACATTGGTGGAACGATACTAGCTCATAGTTGAAGTTGAATGTTTGTAAAATTTGACACGTTTGCCAGCGTCTCGGTAGCTCAGCGGTCAGAGCACTCATCCGAATAGCGAAAGGTCGTGGGTTCGTATCCCAGCTAAGGCTAAGGCGTATTTTACACATTTTTTTATATTAATTAAATTATTTACCTATGCGTTGAATACATTTTTTTTCGGAAATGCAAACGTACCTATTACGCCCCCTGATATTTCTATACACCCCCAGGGGGGCATGCCCCCCTGGTTGAGGAGTCCTAATATACACAAACGTTATGTTAAGATATACTTTAAAGTCGGCTTTCACCAATTCATAAATAAATTACACTTTTACTGCTGACCCGGCATGCGTTGTTCTGGTTCAGTTATAATAATTTACATTTTTTATTACAAATTAGAAGGAAACCTATTCTATGTCCTAAGTTGGAGGAAATCTAGCAAAATGAAAAAAGAAATTAAAATCGTTTGAGTAATTTCGGAGTTTATCGCAGTCAAAAACTGTGACAGCCCGATTTTATATATATAGATATTTTAGTTATTAATATTTGTTAGATATTAAAATATATAAAAATTATAACTAGACACAACTTGTCTCAGATGGTGACTTGAACCCACATATCTAACCCTACGCTATCCGGAATAGAGCTACCGAAATTGAATCGACCTGTGTTCCGCTTAACACCTATTATAATTTCTTTTAATGAATTACTAGACGATCGGTTGGTGCAACGGTAACAATCCTGCCTTTCGCACCGATGGTCCTCGGTTCTAGTTCCAGAAGGCGCATATGACTGTGTGAGGAATACGAGCATTTGTACCTGACTCATGGATATTTTAATTTATATATATTTCTATAAATTTAAGCTCTATCTCTATCTAATAATACAAGCCTTACATTGCTTATTTTGGGCTAGGTTAATCGGTGTGAATGTTTATAGAAAAACTGTTTAATGTCAACATACCTTTGATCGCTTTCAGCACACTCTGGTCCAAAGAAGTGTTTAATTTGTCCTCATTGAAATCGAGATTAAATGTGCTCATCTTTTCCAAATTAAAATGACTCTCCCAATGAGCAAACAATTGTTCCACATCAACATTCTCCTTACATTCCTTACAAGTATATAAAAGATCTATGTTGCCCTCAGTAACATTGTCTACGCCACCATCATTAGCACCATTCTCCAACAATTGTACTTTGTAAAAAGAATATCGGACATGCATTTTTATATGTACAGCAAAATTACATTTTTTGGTCAAAACCATATCACATGCTGGACACGAATTCTCATCATAACCATGCTCGGTGAAGTGCCAAGCATAATCTTCGATGGTTGCGTAATCATTATCGCATTTGGTGCATTTATATAGATCGCCGCAGTTAGCCCAATGCTTAGTGCATTCAAAACGTGTACCCTCCATGTCACATTGCTTGCATTTCTTTTTCTTTCTTCTATAAGCTTTTTTATTGGATGATGAAGGCAAAGAAATAGAACTTTTCCTTTCAGAATTGACGTCAATTTCTTCTTCACTGGGATCATTCTTTAGTTCTTGTTTTATAGCACTTTCTGCGCTTTGTGCCAAAACAATTATGTCATCTTCGAAATATTCATCTTCTATGATTTCGGTTTTAAGGTGAATCTCATCGGAGGTAGTCACATTGTGAGACCCTCCAAAGACTTTACATAAGAGCGTAGCATAAGCGTCGTTTTCTGTCGTGGTGGCAGCAGTGTTTTCTAAATTAGGTTCTTTCTTAATGACTTTGTTGAAAATGTAGTCGACCTCCTGTATGTTTTCTTGAATTTCATCGTCCTTCTCAACTTTTACTTTTACCATTTTTAGTGAGTCTTCATTTAAATTTTCGCTGTCTTCTACTTTAATATTTTCACTGGTTTTATTTTTACTTGCACAATTAGCTTTTGCAGTAATATTCTTTTCACCATTTTTATTTGTAGGGTAGGTTACACCAGTCGGGTTATGTTCATTATGTTTCTCATCAAACTCTTTTTTGTCCTCATTTGTTTTATCAACAGTATTATTACTATCGTCATCGCTTTCATCATCAACGTCATCTTCGACAATTGTGTACCCTAAGTCTTCTTCGTCAGACTTATCTTCACTGATGACATCTTCTGTCGACATTTCATTGTTGGCAGTGCCAAGTCTTTTCTTTTTGTTTCCGAAATCAATTTCTTCAACTTGGGATACTTCTAAAATTCCATTACTATTTGGTTTCGCGACTATTTCAAACTTACCTGTAAAAAAATGTAAAAAGTATTGTTGATGCGACATAACGTTGAAAATACCTAACCCTTGCCTTCCTATTAGTAATGTCGTGATATGGCGAATTAATAATCCATCAAATTATGTAATAGCGACCAATCGCCTCATTCTATCGAATTAGACAATTTATTTTCAATTTACATGTGTCGTTATTCCTTGTCCAAGTAAGTAGTATAGCACCAACCCGTCATACTAAGGGCGTGTAATTGTAAATGGCGACCTTTAAATTTGGAGGGATCACCACACATTTCCTATAGACCACAAAATGAGCAGCAGCATTTTCAGAATTGTGGTCTGTTATTGCGCCAACCTAGTCTTAGAGTCTTCCGTCCAGCAGACAACGTCATAATTTAATGAAATGAACTATTTAGTTCAAGTTTGCCGAGCTATGACGTTTTTATTGATTAAGATGCTATGGAATTAAGATGCTTTCTATTTAGATACTATGGAATGCATCACAATCATCAAAATAATTTTATTATATGAACGCATATTCACGAATCAATACTGTACATCTTGGCAGTCAGACGAGATCAAATAAATAAATATGTGATAAGAAACTCACCGCTGAGGGAAGTGACAATATCTAGCTGTTCAACCATTCCTGACGTGACACACTTGGCAGGCACCACCACCTAAAATTAAATTATTAATTTGGTTGCTTTTCGCTTCTTCAGCGATTACACAGATATTTCCTCATGTCGGGTATTTTGACCCTTGAGATCCCAAGTTCTATTTACGGTTAGGTTCATATCTATTTTCTTTAGGCATTATTGGTTATCCTAGCGTTATTATTTCCGGTTAAGTGCTTTTGTTTAGATGAATTGTATAATATAAATGATCAGATCTTGTATCATGTCAATAAGTGCATAATAGATTTGACCGTCAAAGGGACGGTTTCAAACTAGGGAACGCAATATCGATTCGTAAGATCTCGGTTTTTTTTAGATATTCAATTTCGATGATAAGCAATCTCGTTTTTGTATTCACGTTCTAAATCTTGAAATATTGATCGAGATTTTAGTCTACACTTTGTGACTAAGCGCGCGAATAATCCGTGTAAATTCATGCTCCATAGTGCGTTTTGACGGCTTTTACTTTTTTCTTTATTTACTTTTATATTATAATTTCAAGATTCCTGAGTTTTTGTTTTTGATTTGTTAATCAAAACCAAAACCTTACTAGTTTAAGTGAAGTGATGCATACCGGTAAGTCATACCGTTTTTTTTTGCCAAGTCAATTTTATTTTGTTGTCTTTTCTTAAATAAAGTTATGACCAAAAAACATTGGCTCCATGGAATTTCCCATTGAAATAAAGAGCGCGCGCTTTTTGAAAGTTTTCTTCTTATGGAATTTTAAAAATTTCTAATCATTATTGATTTCTTAGTATTCCACTTCACCCCTATATATGGTGCTAACGAAACTTTATGCTTAGCAACTGCATCGACTAATAGTTTGTTTTATTCACAAAATGATACAGCAATGTCCTCATAGGGTTCTAGATCGTTTTCAGTGGAGATTAAAGGCTTTTTAAATTATCGTTAAAAAAGAAAACTCACCGGATCTCGTCTAGATAAAGGACGAGATCTCAAAAATGCTAATCTCGACACCAGAACACACACAAGAACTTATATTTAAAATCTCAGCGTTTGAACCTTTTGAATAACAGCGTTGAATAACCATAAAACAATAATAAAATAGGGCCATTAAACTTAACAAGTGACATCTAACTTACCACTTCCACAAAGTTTCTTCTCTTGTCGAACTTTTTCCTATGCCAGATGACTGTGTGCTGTTTCAGAGACGGTTCATCCAAAAGGAAAATATTTTCTTCACAAGTTATACATTTGTATAAAATTTTAAAATTTTTGCTATGTGACACCATATGCTTCATTTCCATACACTGATTTGGCAATACTTTATTACATATCCTACATATGAAGTCTTTTTGATTGACATTTTTGTGGATATCCCTCATCAATTTAGAAGGAAACCTCCGGTCGCAATGTACACATAAAATGCTGTAATTCTTTCGTGGGCAACTGTGGTGTATTTTGTCAGCGTAATACTTACAGCAGAAGCTACAAGTTTTCATTGCATTCGGTATAGGTAAATC
The DNA here is from genome assembly GCA_927399485.1 of Calamotropha paludella. Lineage (NCBI taxonomy): Eukaryota > Metazoa > Arthropoda > Insecta > Lepidoptera > Crambidae > Calamotropha > Calamotropha paludella. Next base: position 9,758,262 of record OV656829.1, on the reverse strand, counting down.
TGACCGTACCGTATGAATATTTATGTTATGTTGATGTAATAATTCTTTAGATGTCACCACTATCTTACATATGAAACAACGGTAAAACTCAAGAACATTTTTGTCCTGCTTGTTTTTTATGAGAAACTTTCTATATTCAACGCATGAGCCTTGGTGTTCCGTGTAAGTTGGGCAAGTGAAGAACCTTAATTCACAATATTTGCATTGGTAAAAAGCACCAGTGAGTCGGTTTTCGCGTTTGTGAAAATTGTAATCGTTGCCGCATTGCCAGCAATTTAAATCCACTGTAAAGTCATCAGACATATTAGCACTACTTCCAAAATTTGCGGCCAAATAACATTCATGGTAACTTATTTCCAAAAAACACCACAGTTCTGGTGTATCATGCGTGTTCACCAAGTGTTCTCTGAAATAATGCAGATGCCACCATGCAACTTTGCATATATAGCATTTGTATAACAACGGGGTACCCCTAACTTTAGCGGCTGTAAACCATCCCTTCCATTCGTTCAAAACGTTTTGTACTAGTGACTCTGGATTACTACAACAATGTGTCTTAGACGCTACTCTACCCCAAGAGTTTCTCGATTCCACCGCTAATATTCTATCGGCGGGACTCAAATCGGTTTTTAGTAATATATTCAATTCATTAAAAACTGTTTCATCTTTAATCATACATTGTTTGACAGATCTAGCAGATCGCTGCGATAAATTATAAATGTTTTTTAGCAAGGACTTTTTATTTTGTTTTGTTTTATTTTGGGTTTCCATGGAAGTTGAAGCATTCCAATCGTCATCGGTGTCACTGGCTCGTTTTTCATGTTGAGCAGTTGTGTTTTCATTACATTCATTATTATCATCAATAACTTCGGTTTTAATTGTGAATGATTCCGAAGAATTATTGTCTTCTTCTGTAGTGTAATGAGAATCTTCTTCATTATTAAAAAACTCTTCCACTTCTATTTTCACATTAAATTCTATTGGGGCAGGCACTTCTTTCATTAGTCTGGACTTTTTAGAAGGGCTCTAAAAAAATTATACATTTGCGTTATAGGTACAATAAAGATTTTGTAAAGAAAAAAATTTATGAATTTGTATGAAAATATAATTAAATAATTTCTTTATATAAAGAATACTACTAATAACAAGCAAAGTCCTTCTAGTACTTCGATTTCAACTTATATGATTAGAGAGTATTTCGGTCATTCCGCGTTTAGCCTAGGCCAAAATTAGCACTGTGAGACTTGTTTTATTGATTCTAGGGTAAGGGATAGATATATATTATATAAGTATTTAATATTTATAGCAACATATAAAAATACCCATTGCTCAGGTACAAATGCTTGTACTAATTACACAAATATCTGCCCCTTCTTGGACTTGTATCCAGGTCCGTCGGTTCAAAAGGCAGGATTGCTACCGTTGCATCAAACGGTAGTCAAATGATTATATAATTATAGGTCAACCGCCTAAATGAGTCAGGGGCGCGGGGGTACGGAAAACGGCGGGACAGGGCGCACTATGCGCGCCTGCTGCTCGCTACTCACTCTACCCCCTTTGTCGCCGTACCCCAGCGCCCCTGTACCGCAAGGGCGAACACTCATTTAAGCGGTCGACTTATAACTATTGATCTTCCCGATTAATAAAGAGTCATATGTTTTTTTTAAGATGGACTAATGTGTATTATTGTATTTTTAAATAATGGAGGACGTAATCGGTATTTTTTATGACCTCTCGAAGGCGTTTGATTATATTATATTATGTTAACCCGATACAATATTTACAAAGTTGTAACAATATGGTATCTAGCAAAACTCCTTACGCCTTATACAATCTTATCTGGTAGCGAGAGTACAATAAATTATTGTTGGCGATGCAGTCTTCTAGAAACCCATGACTATGGGTATGCCACAGGGGTCAGTATTGGGTCCTTTACTTTTTCTTATTTACATTAATGATCTCCATTATTTTTAGAAAATATTTGTAAGACTATATTGCTTGCTTATGATCCCATCCTTGTAATCCCGAAATACTGGGATCCCGTAATACCGGGATTCACACCACTAAAAGAACGGGAAATAAATCATAACATGGACATGACATACGGTGAGCTTATTGAAGAATTTTAAACGGTTCAAATTTGAAAATAAGTCCACGTATTCCCCTTATCCTTAAAATAATAAAAATAAGATTGATTTGTATAAACTGTTATATTTTAAAAATAATAATAATAAACCTAAGCTCAATGAAGGGATGCAGCAAGCAATATTTTTATGGTCATTTTATATTCAAGCATAAAAATCATGCATTATTTAGTGGACCTTTTGTATTAGTCACATTACTTGCAATGTATATCAATTTATGCATTTCGGTTAGTATGCCAAGTTACTGTGACAACTGAGATTGTGCACTGTAAAAAGCTACCGGGGCTACATTTAGAGTAACTAGTTTTCAAAAAATATCTCACAACCACAATTAACATATAACTTTGTAGGAAAGACATCAACTTTATTATTTATTTGGTGCACTAATGGCCTAGGGAGACAGCTTTTATTATTCTCTTCACCCTTGATTTTATATGTTATATAATACTAACACTATTTTTAAGCAATCTAAAATATTAACCCCAACCCTTGTAATTTCTAATAAAAACTTTAAATATATTATTTATTTTTATATATAGTTAAACAAGTATTTACTATCTTGATTACTCTGGTTAAAGCATTTTTTGTTGTCATGGTAATTCACACATCGGTTCCTATAACTTTATTTTAATATATTATGTCTCGATTACCCTGGATGAATTATAACTGTGATATCAAATCGTTCATTTTAATATCTGATTGTTTTACTACTAACAAATATGAATCTATATGGTAATTATATTTGATACATAAAATATAATTAAATTTCTTTATCAATTGTTTGTGATGTGTAAAAGTATTACAGTCAATGTTGTAGGTAGTAAAACAAGAACATTAGGAGGCGGCTGAAGCGTCAGTTTAAGAAATACTCAATAAATTATTTTAATAGAATATTCTGCTCAAAAATAAATTCTCAGGCAGGAAACAAATTTACTTAGCCAAGTCATTCTTTACTAGTATTTTTTGATTGACATAATTTATTATATAAAAATGCATTAAAAATGCAAAATTAAAATCCTAAAATTAAGAAATACTTGTTAAAATTGGACAAGTCTATTAAGGTAGCATAATTGTAGGAGTAAACACCTGGACAGCAAAGGATTTTGTGTCCCATTTGACTTGTGAGACAACTTACTCTTGTAATAACTTTTTTAGATATAAAAATTGAGCAGGTAAATGCTAAAAATGCTACACAAAAGATAACAATATTATGGGTGCAAGTTATCTATTTTAAATATACTTACTAAAATGGTTAATTAACATTCTGAAAAAGTTAAATTTGTATGAATCAACAAAAAACCTTAAATTTTTCCTAAGTAGTTGTTTATAAAAAAATTATAACATCATTGGATGGAACAAGATTGACCCTATATCTATGAAGGCAAACAATCCTGGGTTCAAATCATAGATGGGGCAAAATATTTGTATGATAACTACGAACTATAAATAATTTTAATGGGTGTATTTATATATTTCTATGAATATTAACTATATCTTATACATATTTAGTGCATTTCAATAAAATATGTTTAAAAAGTAATAAAAAATTTTCAAGCTAGTTTTATTTTTAGATTTTATGTGTTCCTGTAGTTGTGTGTTTAGTGTAGTTGTTCCTTTCATATACAGCAGGTTTGAAAATTTACATTAAAAACACCTGTTTACAATTTCAAAATTTTTGTTTGAAACGAACCTTTCTATTTGTTTCTCTAGTATAGTTCTAGTTCTTTCAATGGGCTAGGTTAATTTAGTATGAAATTATTATTGGATGACTTGATTTTATGTAAAACACAAAAGTTTATCAATAATAAATACTTTATTATATGTTTCTCGCCATGTTTGATCGATTTGAGATTGTATAATCATTCTACTATAATCCGTCAACTAATAAAACTATCTATCCTTTAAGTAAATTATGAGTAAAACAAATGTAATTTGATATATATAAATACAAACAATCGTGCCTTTTTCATAGGGGTAGGCATAGATAACAGATTTATATCTTCTACCATCCTAACATACATTCTTTACTTATTGTAATTCAATTTGAACTAAAAATTAGTTGTATGGGGCCTTAGCAGCTTAATTGGGCCTTTGTATGTATAATTTGTTATACAAATATGTAAATTGAAATTAGGTAAACAGCCATACAGTAAAAGATAGGGTCAAAGAACCAACTAAAAATAATAGGATGACCTATAACATTTCTAAGGCCAAATATGAAGCCTATGCTGAAAAGCAGAATGACAGTTCTGATAATGTATAAAATTACAAACCTGAAACTAATTAGAGATTTAGAAAGAAGAATGTCATCAATAAAAGCTTATATTATTATAATGCTACTATGATATGTCATAGGCTAGCACTGTTTGGTTAACAATATTAGAGGGAACATTTAACAAGTTCTTGGCTTCCAGTACCTACTATGCCATCAAAGAAAATAAATCTCTAAACCAAATCTTAATTTTAATGATACCAATACAACACTTTGCTTTAAAATAATTAATTTGAATTGATTACGTACGTAGGATTAGAATTACATTTTTTGATTAACTGCATATAAAAATTAAACGTAAAAATATTTACGTAGTTTCTAAATACCCCACTAACATTTAATTTATGTTTAAAAACAAAATGAAGATATTATCCATGTCACTAACTACGCTTTTTTAAAAATTACGTGTTACAATGAATTATTATGATAATTAGATTCAAGTATTTTTAGAAGCATTCCATTAAATGCACCACGCAGATTGCCAATATGTTCTATGCAATCGAATATCATTACATATTTAACGTAAGATAATTAATATTTCATGATAATATATAAAAAACTTCGAGTCAAAATATCAATTACCAACTAAAACAATTGCTGGCGTAGGTATAAGTACATAACCAATAATTCATGTAAATAGTAGGGTACCGCCTGTTAAGAAACACAAAATGGTGGGTCGTACCTACCTCCGATATAGACGGAACACTGAGCTCACCATCTTCCAAGTCTATACAGTCGCGAGGAACCAATTTTGATTTCCTAGATCGTTTATTACTTGTAGCAGACATCTTTCAAGGCGTTAAATATCATCACAATTCCTTGATTTTCACTTTTACAACTGCTAAAAAGAATCACAAATCACCGCAACTTTGCATCAACTTTTATATTTACTGAAAAAAGAACCATATACTCTATGGTTTACTCGATCTCAAATTGCAATGTAGCAACGAGAACGGGCCGTATTTGATTATATTGTAGATTTAAAAATCTTCTAAAGAAATATTAGTTCTATCTAACCTCTCTTTCTAACACGTTATATATTCGTTACTACTAGCGCCACATATGACGGCTAAGAAATTACGTTACAGAAGTTGGGTTATAAAACCGCCGTAGTAAACCATACATCGAAGAGCACACTTTGACTTTAATGTCGACCTTATTCCTCTGCAATAGAATTTAGTTTTACAAAGCAATTACTGTCAATGCAGATGTAATCTTTTTAACATCACCCACTTTTCTCGGGTAGTACGAAGCACGTACGTTCAGAAACTAAAATAATTATTTTTTGTTTTATTTATCTTACTAAGGAAAAGCTTTATTTTATAGACAATTTAATAACCATTAGCAAATCAAGTATTTGGACCATCTTTCATTTTACACTGGCGTTGCATCATAGAATTGAAACACTATTTATAGATAACGAAACGCGTAAATTTTCATTTAAATCGGTCTGATTTTTGATGATGATTTCACTCTTGACTTTTTACGAGTCGTGTTCTCTTTGAAAGATCAGCTATCGGCTGTTTAAAACATTATAATCTCAGAACAATAACTAAAGCTATAGAAGCCATGCTAAAATAACAACTAAATACGTTAGTTCGTACTATTTTGACTATTTTTTAGTTATACAGTTGTAAATGTGTAAGAAAGAAATAAGTATACAGATTTTGTTTCGTAATTTATAAGGTAGTCACTAGTTTCCCTTACGTCAGTGATGTAACGGCATCGATATTACTATCGATAAAAATAAAATTAAAAACATGTAAAAAAAAATTATGCTGTTGGTATGTCAATGACACTAGAACGGACGGTAATGTGTCATAATAAGCACGTGTAGAATCTGCAATATGAACATTTTATAATGCAGTATTCATGGGTAGAATTTTGGACCCGAACCAATTTATTTATTAGAATTGCTGTTTTCAGTATCTAGAGAAACCAGATAGGTACAGTTCAAAAATTGCACTTTGTATAGGTATATCATATTAAGCTACATGTTTCTATTTTAAGTTGGACCTCTAGCAGTGACATATATTCTCTTTGTATGATTTATTGTATTGTCAGTGTCGAATATGAGTGACATAATTGTATCTGTAATTTTTAGTTAATTAAAGCCAATATTCTTCTGGTTATTTCTTTCTTATGTATCAATTTAATGAACTAAAATAAAATGTCCGAAGAAAATTCTGCCGACATCAGTTCGACTACTGGAACATTATCACGCTATCTCCGGCCTGACAGATTCGACGTCGAACCCAGCGATATCGGTGCGGATTTAAAATGGATGCATTGGCTTCATACTTTTAATAACTTTTTATCTGAGGAAATTTCAAATACTACGCCTGACCGTACGAAGGTAAAACTACTGATTAACCATTTATCGCCTAATATATATTCTTTCATAAGAGATTGCGAAAATTACGATCAATGCATTATAGTTCTCGATAGAATTTACATGAAAAGAAAGAATGAAATTCTTGCACGCCATTTGTTAACTACTCGTAAACAAAGTTCCGAAGAGTCGATTGCTGAGTATGCACGGTCATTAAAACAGCTGGCTAGGGACTGCGATTACAAAAAGGTTAATGCCGAAGAACATGAAAACCAGGCCATAAGAGGAGCTTTCATCGCGGGGATCTCTTCTCAAAAAATAAGAGAAAGATTATTAGAAAATCTAACTATGACCTTAGATGAGACTCTAAACCAAGCATTGTCATTAGAAACTGCCGAACGAAACTCGCATATTATTGGGAGTAGCTCCGCGCAAACAGCGCAGCTCAACGCCTTGCCGGACCAAACAGCTTCCGAACGCATACAAAAAGACCAGTCTCTTGCTGTAATCTCTAAAAATCAGTCAAGTTCTCAACGACGGCGCTGCTTCTTTTGTGGTGGCAAAGTACACAAGAGAACCGAATGTCCAGCTTTCAACTCCATATGCCAGTTGTGTGCCAAGAAAGGCCATTTCGCAAATGTTTGTCGGAGCGCTAACCAACAATCTTTAAACGCTATCTTGACTGAACCTGACATGGTTAGTACTAAAACTGCCTATATTTCTGCTGCTTCTCCGTCTAGCCTACGCAAAGCGACAGTACCAATTACCATAAATAATACACGTGCCGATGCACTGATTGATACTGGAAGTTCTGTCAGTTTCATAAATAAAAGCTTAGTTCAGATTATGGGACTCAAACAAAAATTATGCAAACAAACAATAAACCTTGCCTCTCTTAATCATGTGTCTTTCGTAGATGGCTCATGCAATGCAACAATCAACCTTAATCAATATACTTACAAAAATTGTCTGTTACTAATTGTCAATAATCTTTGCGCAGATGTAATCATTGGACATGATATTCTAAGAAATCATTCAGCACTAGAACTAAAGTTTGGAGGTAGCCGAGATCCATTACAAATTTGCAACGTCATGGCAGCTTCTGTCCCACCTGCATCCGTTTTCACTAATTTGTCTCCGAATATCAAACCCATAGCTATCAAGTCCCGGCGGTATAACGAAAGCGATACGAAGTTTATATCGGAAGAAATTACTAAACTTTTAGAAGATGGAGTTATCGAACCTAGCATCTCGCCTTGGCGTGCGCAAGTACTTGTAGCCGGAGGAGGAATACACCGCAAACGTATGGTAATTGACTACTCCCTAACCATAAATAAATTTACAATGTTAGATGCGTACCCCTTACCCAATATTGAAAGTATTGTTTCTAAGGTTGCCCAAAATAAGTATTTTACTCAAATAGATTTAAAAAGCGCTTATCACCAAGTACCAATATTAGAAAAAGAAAAAATTTACACCGCATTTGAAGCATGTGGAAATCTTTACCAGTTCACTAGAATTCCATTTGGTGTGACGAACGGGGTGGCCGCCTTTCAGAGAACACTTGAATTCATTATTCAGAGGGAGAAGTTAGATGGCACTTACGCCTATCTCGATGACGTCACTATCTGTGGGAAAGACAAGGATGACCACGATGCAAAATTACAACACTTTATGACCGCTGTAAAGAAGTATAATTTAACTTTGAACGAAAAGAAATGTATATTTGGTGCTAGTACTATTAATCTTTTAGGTTACACAATTAAGGACAATATCATAAAGCCAGACAGTGACAGATTAAAACCGCTGACAGAGCTCCCAATTCCTACTAACACCGCCGAATTGAAACGGGCTCTTGGCTTATTCGCACATTACGCCAAATGGGTACACAAATTCTCTGAGAAAATTCAACCTTTGATCGGTGTAATAACTTTCCCGTTGAATAGTGAGGCAAAAGATAGTTTTGACTTATTGAAGTCTGAGATTGCTAAATCGGCTTTGGTGGCTATTGATAACCAGGAACTGTTTACGGTTGAAACAGATGCCTCTGACTACGCTATAGCGGCTACTCTCTCGCAAAAAGGACGGCCTGTAGCATTCTTTTCAAGAACACTTTCTGACTCTGAACGCAAACAGTCTTCTATAGAAAAAGAAGCGTGTGCTATTGTAGAGAGTATCCGTAAGTGGCGACACTATCTAATTGGAAAACACTTTTTGTTAATCACTGATCAACGATCTGTCGGGTTTATGTTTAACCAAAATCATTCTAGCAAAATAAAAAATGATAAAATTCAGCGTTGGCGGCTTGAGTTATCTTGTTTTAAATATGACATTGTCTACAGACCTGGTAAAGAGAATACCGCAGCGGATACTTTATCTCGGGTATGTGCCTACATTGGTGTGAACAAATTACGTCAACTACACGAATCTCTTTGTCATCCAGGTATTGTAAGAATGGCGCACTGGATTCGCATTAAAAACTTGCCGTATACGATTAATGATATTAAATCTGTCACCGCGACTTGCCGAGTGTGTGCTGAAATTAAACCGAGATATATAAAAGCACAGAGTCATCTTATCAAAGCTATAGCGCCCTTTGAAAGACTAAGTCTTGATTTTAAAGGCCCTCTACCTTCGAACACACCCAACAAGTATATACTTACTATCATTGATGAATACAGTCGTTTTCCATTTGCATATGCATGCAAGGATATGACATCGGCTACTGTCATAAAATGTGTAAAAGATTTAATTTTCACGTATGGGACGCCTCTTTTCATACACAGCGATAGAGGTCCAGCGTTCATGTCTACTGAACTCAATCAGTTCCTGAACCAACATGGTATTGCTTCCAGCCGAACATCTCCTTACAACCCAGAAGGAAATGGACAAGTTGAGCGCCTTAACGGTACATTATGGAGATGCATTCAGCTTGCGCTTCGTTCAAAGGAGCTACCAGTGGAACAGTGGGAACAGGTACTCCCTATTGCGCTGCATTCTATTCGCTCACTTTTGTGCACATCCATTAACACTACCCCACACGAAAGGTTTTTCAAATTCCCGCGAAGATCTCCGACTGGAGAATCACTTCCGACATGGCTAGTTCCAGGCCCTGTCTTAATAAAAAAAAATGTTCGGAATAAAAATGATCCCTACGTAGAAGAGGTAGAGCTCTTGCAGAGTAATCCATATTATTCTTTTATCAGGCACAAAGATGGTAGGGAATCGTCGGTATCCAATAGACAACTAGCTCCACTTCCGACCCCATCTAATGATTCTATACCGGGAGATGGTGAGACGGAAATACTAGATTCTCAGGGTCAAACGTTAGATGCAGATCCTTCAATGAATAGCCAGGAGCATTACTCCGATGTAGAAGAGGAGGATTCTGTGCACTTATCTGAGCCTCCAGTTCTCAGGAGATCTGCAAGGCAGCCTCGGCTTCCTCGTTACCTACAGGACTTTACAATATAGAGGGGGTGAATGACATATATTCTCTTTGTATGATTTATTGTATTGTCAGTGTCGAATATGAGTGACATAATTGTATCTGTAATTTTTAGTTAATTAAAGCCAATATTCTTCTGGTTATTTCTTTCTTATGTATCAAGCAGTACATTAGTGAACACTGCATTCAACATTATATTTTTTATAGGTCTAGATTAAAAAAGAGGAAAAATTTTAAAAGAAAATTAATCGATTAACTAATTTAAATTAGCCAACTATTATTTTATACATATTTACTTATTATTTTTATATACTACTCTGTCAAGAAAGTACCGGGAAAAGATCAATAATATACAAAATGTTTGTTATTCATCCAAATTTATTTTATCACCTTCAAAGTATGCTCCTTCAGAAACGATACACTTACGCCAACTTAATCCAGTCATCAAAACATTTTTAACGCTGTTCACGGAATTGAGTTCAGTTCTTGCCGCGAATTTGTTTACACACTCTAAAAGTGCTAGGTATTCGGCTTGAACATATTCTTGTTTCAATTTTTCTATCAATATGTTATAGAGTTGAGATTTCTTCGCGTTGCTCCTTAATGTTCTCTTTGTTAAAGTGTTTATTTTGCGAAGACGTTACTTGCTGGTCTTTTTTTAATATTCCAATTTGGTTTTTATAATCTGCTATAATTTTCTGTAAATTAAATATCAGTTCAGAGATATCGGAATCAGTATTTGTTTCAACTGTGGCCATAGATTTGGGGCGTTTACTTGGTGGTTCATAATTTCTTCTGAATGCGATAGTGGTTTCTGAAACACAAAAATATTATTGTAAATAAGCTATCATTATTATTTGGGATACACGCTGCAAAATGTTAATTAAAAATCTGAATATTTATCGGTAGGATCGAAATAATTATATGACAAAGCAAGACTAAGATAATGTTTGGAATAAAAAAGGAGCAATTTCATGTTCTGCAAATGTAATGTGGGTATAGCATTTGCTTTCAGCCGCCGAAATTAAATGTTTTCATGTGGCTCAAATGACTGTAGTCTAAAACGTTTCGAACAAATGTGACTGTGCGCTTTCGGTGTCCAATTTATCCTTGATATACGGTGTATCCATTCATTTTGAATAGTTTCATCTTTGGGAAATCTAAAGCAAGAAGTAAAAACCAAAAATGTTGACATCGATAACAAAAAACACATCACTATCATACTATCATATACAAAACAGAAGGCATGAAAATAAGACAATTTAAACCAAAACTAATGGAGAAATCTATTTGAAATAATAATTTATTACAATGTTCTGAAAATACCGTTGTTATATTGTCAAAAATTTGAGAATTTTGTAACAAAACTCACCGATGAAATGATAACATCTCATCCGTATTTTCTTTCCGTGATATATTAGACTTGCAGTCTGGAACAACACAAGCCATTCTGGACGTGGACTCCAAAATGTCTAAAGCGTCTGTATGCACATTTCCCTGTTGTTTTATCACCAAATTCTTTGTAAAATAATATAATTTCACGCTAGCCGCTCACAAAGTTTTACCTGTAACGGTCTTACTTCAGAAACAACCTTCATCAATGACGTACTTTTAATTTGGTAGTATTAAATTACAACCAAATTAAAACCATTTGACATTTGTACTTTGAGAGTTTGTGACAATGACGTGAAATAAAACCTTACAATTGTTGTCTATTTCGCTCTTACCCATGTATGTTAGATTACTTTAAGTGAATACGAGAGCTGTTGTACAGTTTTTATTTTAGCGCGGCTTCTATAGCTTTAGTTATTGTTCTGAGTTCTCAACTTTCTGGAGAGTTGCAAACAGTTGGAAATATTGTAGTTGCCAACAATTGCGGTGGAAACGCGCCTTAACGTTACTTTTTATAAAAAAAATATTTTTAGTTTTTTACCGTCTTTGTGTATTTTTTTTATCTACGTGTAATAATTATATTTTTGACTATTACGTGTTTTTGAACATGTTTCGTATATCGAGTCTCTTTAAAAAGTTCGTTCGTTCGCTGTTTTTTTTTTTGTTCATCTCATCTGTCATTAATTAAATCATCAATACTTCTAATGTAACCATAACGCTACTAACAAAATTTAACACGGGTTAGGGAGGATCGATATTAGAAAAACATTGATGTTAACATCAAATCAAAAGTATCGATGTACGATAAATATCGAATGAAAAACATTGATGTGTCTAAAAATATCGATGTTTTTGGTAATGAAGTCTTTTATATTCTTAAAAAATGAAAAAATACAGTTAGCAGTTATATTACTGCAAAAGTTACAGTTATATTACTGCAAAAAACAGATAATAATACAATGCAGAATAAGGATTTAAATACGCGAACTTTAAAGAAAGTTCGCGTCATTCTTATCAAGAATGACGTGAACTTTAAATTGATGTTGACAGTATTTATTTTTTTATCCCTTTAGGTGTTGTGGATCAGTCTCACTCAGTGGAAAATATTTGAATTTGACAGTCATAGCTAATGACTATCTTGATAGTTAAACCTAGTTCATCCAATGCATAGTAGGTGGCGCCCTAAAGAATAATTGACGTTTCGATATTTCGATGTGTCGATAGTATCGAAGTCAACACGTCGATGTCAAAACATCGAGGTTTTTTAACTAAGCATCGATGTTTATTCACCATCGATGAATATCGATAATCCTTAACACGGACAGAAATAACACTTTTTTGGAGTTTTATTTTAAAAATAACATATTCCATCTTCTGAACCATTAAGATAAAGTGGCGAATTCCATAAGCCTAGTAAAAAGCATATCTAACGCATCGTTTAATCATTTTAACAATAGCTAAATCATAAAAAACTTAAGGGAAAATTAAACATTCAATCCGGTTAGTTTCAACTTTTTTTTTATAAGGGGTTTTGGCTTGGTTACAAAGACCTTTGAGCCATTTCTTCGTATTATGTCCATTCATGGTTAGTTTCTACTTCCTTTGGTTGTCACAGGACAAATATTCAGGACAAATATTAGTTACTCTATGGGACGTATGCCAAAATTGCCAAATGGATAGGTGTCTCAGAGTAAACAGATAGGTGTACATATTTGGATGTCTTATCTTATAATACGATCAAATTAAGGTGTCCTTATTGTCCCGCTTTTGAAGTTATATTGTGTGGCGCCTTAACATGATCACATCATAATCATATGACTGGTGCTTTTTGACTTTTGTATTGTATGAAATTTATAATAAACATTATTTTTCCTGGATAACTTGAATGCATGTAATTGTTTGCGATATTTATAGTTACGTGTGACAAAATATGTGTAATTGAGAGCTACACATTCCATACAGGAAGAAAAGAGACAAGAGACAATAACATTTCACCGGTGAGTTTACTTTGATTGCGATTTTTATTATAATTATCCTCTGAAGTAAAACTATGTAAAAATACAAATAGTTTATGTGAATAATGATTAGGTCAAATCATTTGGCAACTTTTTTGTTTATTTTAGAAATGTTTACTTCAGATTTTAAAGGTTATGTTTATTTCTATTTATTTTTTTCTTAAAGTACATGATGTACAGTATCTCAATATCATACCCAATATATATACCCAAACCCCAATTTAGTCTAAGCTAGGCCGGCAAAACGACAATGGGGGGCTTCTCCCCATGTAAAGATGTTGTTTTGAAATAATTTATTAATGTCTTATTTGTGCTTTTGCACAAAGAGAACACAATATTGTACCTGGTAGCTGTAGTACGCTATCAACTTACAAAATATATTCCACAAAAAAGTCCAAACTTATAGTGTACTAAAAACATCCTTAATTTTCATTTCAGGAAATAATACCGCTATCTGTGATGGAAATCTGTAAAACTGAATAATCCACCGTTTTATAGACAAATAAATTACCATTTTTATCGAATACCCACAGCATATAACAATATCAAATGTGCAAATATGATTATTTGAAACTGATAATTACAATTGATGTGTGAAGTTAATGCAACCTAGGGCAACATACCTAATAATTGAGAACCATGATTATTTAAAAAAATATTTTGGATGTAATTTTGTAAGTATTGTTTTTAATTGCAATTAAAGTGAATATGTGGACCGAAATTTTAAATGGACAAATAATAGATCCATTTGAGCTGCCAGAGGCCTTGACTGGTGAAGTTTATTTAGATTTTCAATAAAATGATTTACCAAATCTACTGGAAGGTGTGCCACTTAATATTCTTAGAGATAAGTGGTTTCAACAAGATGGTTGCCCAGCTTACTATGCCAGCTCAGTGAGAGAATATCTCGATGAGGAATACCCAGGCAGATGGATAGGTTGATCTGGTACTATCTTGTGGCCAGCCCGTTCCCCAGATTTAAATCCATTAGATTTCTTCTAATGGGGAGCAGTGAAAGAAAAAATTTATTCAAAGCCAATCGAAACTGTAGTTGAGCTACGGCAAAGAATAATAGAAGCAAATGATTTTGTTAACAACAGAAGATTCATATTTAGTTCTTACACTTCCGCGCACATTACACATCAGAATAAAACACTTTTTTACGGATTTTTGCGCATGTTTTATTTTATTTTATATTTAATCCTGACGTTTCGACTCCTTTACAGGAGCCGTGATCACAGGATGTGAAAAAGTGTTTTATTCTGAAACAGAAGATTTTATTTCAGAAGATGTCGAGACTGCATTGGGGCTGAAGGAAGACAGTTTGAACACTTGTTGTAAATCTTGACATTTAAATAAATTATGTTAAACAATTTTTGTGTATTTAATTTATTTCACTATCTGTCTCTCTCACACTTCGTAACATGACTCTCCCGGTCTCACTCAAACTAGAATGTTAAAGTTACGACCTTAAAGCAAACCATGGGTACACTAGAATAGTTTTAAGTACGTAAGAAAAATTTGTTTAAACAGCCTGTTTTAGGAAAAAAAATAATGTCTACAATTGAAGATATTGTCTAGCAAGTATCATACCATTTTGGAATCCTAATTAAATGCGCCAACTATTGCAGTTACAACTCGGTTACAATATCTGTGGACCTCGCTGGAATGTCAACCCCTCTCCCCGTTCTCTTGAAAAAGAATAAAAAAATAAAATAATAAAAGAGTAAAAGTATAATATATTTTATTTATAGTTCATAATTATTATTGTTTACAATACTATCCCCATGATGCTTGTTTTGTGCACCGTACCTAAGCGCTGACGTGACGTCATCAGGTCCACAGATACTGTAACCGGATTATACTTGCCAAACTAGCATAGTATAGTCTCCGGCAAATAAGTTCAACATGATTTTGAAATCACGTGACATGCGCAGTAGCAAGTTTAGGTACATTATTCACTACTGCGCATGTCACGTGATTTCAAAATCATGTTCAACTTATTTGCCGGGGACAATACATTGTTTTCAGGACTGCTTGTTAAAGCTATGCCAAAAATTAATTTTGAATTTTTAATTTAGCTGAAAATGACATATTCTTCTAATCTGGAGCAGCTGGCTTTAAATTTTGGATAAGAGTACAAAGAAGAAACACACTTGGAAGAATAGAAAACCAGTGAAGGATGCAGGCAAACAAAGAATGCACTACCAGTGGAGTTAAAAAAGGGTCTTGCACAGTGCCGGATTTACCATAGAAGCTGAAAAAGCTGAAGCTTAGGGCGGCAAAATTGGTACAGAAAAAAAGTAAGTAATAGTGCAAAGCTTTGTTTTTAGCTTTGCTTTTCTTAACTTAAAAATATACCCAAAAGGTTGTAAAAATTATCTTGAAACTAGATTATTCCCTAAAAAAGGAATTAACATTATTGTGAACAGTAAATCTTATTTTAGAGGTCAGTAGGGGCGACAAATATTTTATAACTTTGGGGCGGCAAATGTGTAAATTCAGCACTGGTCTTGCAACCTCATCAAACTAAATAGGAATGAAGTTTCTAATGTTACTGGCGTAATAACTGGCCATTACTCTTTAAACAAGCACCTGTTTAGGTGTGACTGACAGCCCTCTATGCAGAGATTGCATGAAGGCAGAAGGAACTACAGCATATGCTTATGGAATGTATCAATGGGTACAGCTTTTCAAATCCCCAACATCACTTCCGAAAGCCTATTTCTTCTTCATTCAATACGTTAGTTAGTTAGTTTTACGGGACATTTTTCGCACTTAGCCTCCCGATTGGGCCATTGTACGTGATTAAGTTTTCTTCTTTTACTCCAGCCATCCTAGTCCATCCCAGAAGGCGAGTAGCCTTTTCAGGTTACTACAAGCTTCCAGTAGTGATTTTGGAGACTGGAGAAAGCGTGCCCATTGATCAGCCACGCTCCTGCACTCCAAGAGCACGTAATGTGGCGTTTCTTCGGCCTCCATGCAGCCTCTGCATAGAGGGCTGTCTGTCACACCTATGGTAAATAGGTGTTTATTCAGAGGACAGTGTCTGGTTATAGTACCTAGTACTTTACGGATTGTGTCCCTGTTTAGTCTGGTGAGGTTGCGGGCAAGCTGTATCTCTAATAATATGTCTAAAATAATATGTAACTCAACGACTTAAAGCGCCTATTTTGCGTTGCCTACAACTTACAGTTAGCAGCGTAAAAAGGATGGTAACATAGGATGAATTGAATTGGCTGGAGTAGGAAGGAACCTAGGATATGTACAATTAATAAATAATAAATAAATATTTTCTACGTTCATACCAATTAAACTAGCCCAAAGTAAGCACTTTAAGGCTTGTGTTATGGATACTAGAATAACGGATAGACCTACATATTATATCATACATAAATAAGTAATATTCATAGAAATATATATAAACATCCATGAGTCGGGTACAAATGCTCGTATTTATCATAAAAACATCTGCCCCTTCCGGGATTCGAACCCAGGACCGCCGGTGCGAAAGGCAGGATCGCTACCGTTGCACCAAACGGTCGTCTTGACAAAACAAACAATGACCCGATCAAGAGGCTCCGTGCGAAAAAAGCATTGTAAAATTATGTAAGTAAGTAATTAATTGCACGGGCGTAGCCAGGTTTTAGTATCGGGGGGGGGGGGGGGGGGGTTCAAGAAAATAAAACTACTGAAAGTTCATGCAATAACCCTTATATTATTTGAAAAGTATGGAATATGTAAAAAAAGAAACAAGGTTTATTTGACATATGTACTACAGAATTAATCTTCTGTTTATATTTTTAAATATATCCACTACTTCATTCGCATCAATTTCTATCCCATAGTGAATATTCATGAGAGCCAAGTCGTTCAGTCTGCAAATATTCTTTAAGTCTTCGTAGGCTTGAAAAAGTCATTTCTGGTGTAGCAGTGAAAACAGGTATGGTAGCCAATATTTGTAACAACGTGTTAATATTTGGATATATGTAATTTTTGATCGCATTTATGGCCTACCAGAGCGAGGAAAATCCATCACATCTTTACCGTTTTTGAACGCTTTGTAAGACCAATAAGCACGTGTTTTTGTTAAAGTCGATTCACTGTAAGCCTTCAATATTTTCAGTGAGTCCGAACACGAAATTCCATTGGCGATGCAAAATTTAAGACAAACTCTTTGTTCGATATTTTTGTCCATTATGAAATTCGCAATACACATTAGATGTGATATAACTAAAAACAGCACTGTATTGTATATTAATAACAGATGCAACTCAAACTCCGCGCCAAAATGGAAAACAGTTGTGCCAATCTAACAACAACAAAAAAACAAAAATTTTAATTTGGAACCATAAACAAATCATCCATTCCCGATACTTTTTTGACTGAATGTACTGCTTTCGGGTAGCACTGCCGAATACATAAAAATTGCGTCTTCAATTTCAGAACTGACCGCAAAATTTAAAGGTAACACACCAGAAAATGTCCCAGCGGCGTGTGCCCGCGTAACATTTAGCGTACGCCTTAAATGACGACGGGCGGCGGCGGGTGGTAGAGGGCAAAATCAAAATACATTATTAGTGTAATAATTAGTAATAAAAGAAGTTATACCGCTGGCCTCTCCTTATTTTGATATTATTTATGTTGATACCTTAACATTTCGGGGGGGGGGGGGGGGGGTTTGAACCCCCAAAACCATCCCCCTGGCTACGCCCGTGAAGCATTGTATTTGGTAACGATTTATAGCAAATGTGTTACTCTCATATACAAGATGTCTTGATTGGGTGGAAGAAGAAAAAAAACTGGTTATTTAAATAAAGAATATTAAAAATCTTTTTTGATTTTGACTTCAAAAATTTTTCAACTTCATTTAATTTCATTTATTTCTACTTCCCTTGTTGTTTTATAGATATAAATGAAATAATATAATAATTTTAAGGGTTTTTATTGCGATCAATGTCGATCTGTTTCGTATATAAAAATGAAGTGTGTTCAATAAAATATTTGAAGGAAGTCGAAAAAATATTGGATAAAATACTCCTGCAGAGTCAATAGCGTTCTTGATCTTATTACGAAAACATGTTGCCTTTATAAAATACACAGGCGCAAACACTTGTCACTAAAGTTGTTCAGTATATACAAAATAATCTTAAGTGATCTCATTATTGCCAATGTTTCTATACGGCAACTTCTGAAAGAACTATCAAGTAAAGTAATAGATGAGTTGACGAGGCTAGTCAAGAAGGAGCTTTATCGGGATATCACTCGCCCGGATAGCGGAGGGATTTTGGTTTGAGTTTCGTCTAACACAAGTGGAATCTTTATCAGTAATAATTTTCTTTAGATAAAAATTATGGTAAAAAAAACAAGAACTAAATATTAAGAAGCCCAGAGATTAACAGTTCGGACGATATCAACTTCTCAACTGTATTAAATAATATTGAAATTCACTGGCTTTTGTACCTAATACTGTATTTGTTAACTATTTTGAAGGGCTGACAGACAGATAATGTGCGAATTGTTAATCTGTGGCGACCTTTAAAGGTAAGTATAATAATATTTAGGCGATATATTCTATAATCTAAGATCACAGCGGTTTGTTTGTCTGTCCGCTCTTTTTCCATTGTATCAATAACGTTACCATAGCAACGCATTAACCCCAAGTAGTTCGTCTACCGGACGCTAGATGTCACTAACGGAAAAAAATTAATAATAGAAAAAAAAATTAAAGAGTTTTGTCCACCCGTGCGAAGCCGGGACGGGCCGCTAATATTATAATAAATCTTCATTTATTCTTTCACTTAGATAATAAGGATAATACGCAACAATAAATTTATTTAGACTAGAATACATCTTATAAGATAAATTATTTTAATAGAAAAATACTGGAAAAAGTCGACTCGGCTCACAAGTGAATTCTCAGGCGGGAAACGAACCCGCAACCTTTGGAAGTCCTGTCCAATGCTTTCCCAATTAAGCTACCGAGCCTTAAGAACAT
This sequence comes from Calamotropha paludella, assembly GCA_927399485.1. Taxonomy (NCBI): domain Eukaryota; kingdom Metazoa; phylum Arthropoda; class Insecta; order Lepidoptera; family Crambidae; genus Calamotropha; species Calamotropha paludella. Next base: position 9,738,661 of record OV656829.1, on the reverse strand, counting down.
CTGTCGAAATTTTCCAGTAACTTTCTGGTTTTTACGCTGTAGGCCAGCGTTGTCTCATCAATGAGAGGAAACATCCTCTCGTATTCGAAACATACAAACAATGCATCTCTCGGTATACCTTATATAAATAAAAATCAATGATTAGTACCTTTGTATTTAAACTGTACATAGTACTGGCTTAGTATTAAAGCAAACCTATATTCATAGGCAATATCCGTTCACGAGTATGACGTATAAGCCAGAAATCTTTCCTTCGCCAATGTTATAGGTAATGCTCTTGCAAAGAATAAAATCTAGCTTCCAGTCTACTGCAGAGAAGTTTTAATATTTTGTTGTAAATAAATGAAGTGCGCCGTGTGCAAAGATGTTGTATGGAAATATTGGAAATGTATAATTTTCAAAGTAAGAGGAATAAAATGCAATGCAATCCAGGTCCTTGTTAAAAATGGGATTACATCAAATTCCGTCCATGCTAATCCATCGTTTGCAATTTGAAAAATTCTACCCTAAAGGGGATGAAAAGGGGGATGAACTTTACATGAAAATTGTGTCGTAGAGACAAAACGTACACGTACACGTATATGTGATTTAATCGCTAGGTAAACAATAATTGTGGCTTTCCTGTTTCGTGTTTCCTGGGTCATAACTGTTTCTCCCTCCAGTATTCCTGTATACATATATTTATAATTTAAATTAGTAAGTTATTTACACGCACAGAAAGTTAAGAATGAACTTTTATTCTAATCACCGTTATTCGTGTTGTATTTCTACACGAAGTCCGTAATAAAAACTTCACCATTTTTGAAATAAGAAGTGTGAAAGCATGTAATGAAGTTTTTTTTATATAAAAATATAAACGTAAGTAGTTATATGTACTCTGTGGTTTCTGGAAATATAACACTAAGGCAGGTGAAATTGGTGATTTTGTTAGTATCCCTATATTAATTAAAGTAAGAAACCAGTAATTAGATTCATAAGTGGACACGTGCTTCAACGTTAAAGAAAATTGTACCCATAAGGGGGTGAATAGGGTAAAAAAAAATTAATTGTACTAGGCGATGCAGTCGCTAAGCATAAAGCTACGCTAGCACCATATATTGGAGCGGAGCGTAATAAATAAAAAAAGATTTTTTTTTTATTGGAATTTTTGCGAATTTCAAAATTCGGGCCCGTCGCAATCTGGTCCTAAACCTATTGATTCGATTCCACTCAAAAAATATTAAAATCGGAATAATCATTCTGATAATTATTCTGATGTGTAATGTGCGCGGAAGTGTAAGAACTAAATATATTAAAATCGGTTAAGAACTCAGGAAGTTATGGCGTAACAGACGTTGCGCCATTGAAGCTGATCCTTGGGAGCTTCGTTCACTTCGTTCGCTCCGCTCCAATTAAAATTCCACAGATTTCAAAGGAACAGTATGAATTAAGTATTAGGGTTTTTATAAAAAGTTGCTCAATCCTATTTGAACCCAGTAGATGGCACTGCAACCAGATAAGTGATTTTTATTGTTTTAAGCAATTTGTATGCCAACGGGGAGAACAATGTTTGCCGGGCCCGCTAGTGTTTGATAAGAAAACTTGCTTTCTGATATAAAGAAAAAGCGAATAACTGTTATAAACCTAACTTATTTTAACTATAGAATTAAGATAAAAGGTTAAGGAAAGGTTGTTTTTATCTTATAATATAATAAACATATTATTTTACTTCATCAAATATATTATAATTGGAATTTGAAGAATCTCCATAAGGATTTGTCCTGCGCTGCTCGCATCGCGCATTGGCTTCCCGTAGCCTTCATCAGAGCGCCAATAACCGTTGTAGGTGGTTCACACACGGAGCGTCGTTCTTGTCAGTCACTCTGGCACCGTTTCACTTGGAATTTGATTGTAATTTGTTACATTCACACGAATTAACCTAGCCTATGGAGACTAGGGTAAAGGAACGATATATATAAATGGATTACATATACAAACAAAAATACTTTATATTTTTAGAAATTTATATTATAACACATAATATGACATAATTCTTTATTTTTTTTTCTAGCATTAAATTTAGCCTTTGTTACTCAGCGTGTAAGTAGCTTTCCAATGGTGAAAGAATTTTTGAAATGGGCTTAGTAGTTTTTGAGTTTATTCATTGCAAACTTACAAATAATACTAGATTTTGAGCACGTTTTGAGTGGCCCCTCGCTTGGCCGCGCCGGGTTATTTTATTCTTTTATGGTCACTGAAAAACGTGGGATTTTTAGATTTTTAAATCTAGTTTTATTATTTTTAATTATTAACTCAACGAAGTAACCATGTGTAACGCAACAATCGGATAATCCCCATACAAAAGTGAAAGTTGCCGAAAGTTGCCCTGAAAGTGCACCTAGAAAAATGAAAGTTGTTTAAACGTGCATTGTCATTAGGTTCTGAGCTACCCTGAAAATTTCAACTCGCTAGGTGGTCGGGAAGTGCCTCAAAATTAAGATACAAGATTCCAACCGGACAGACAAGACGACAGACAAGAAAGCGACCTAAGAAAAACGTGGGAAAAATAAAAATCTTTCCTCTTTATAATATTAGTGGAGAAATACGCATGAATCAGGTACAAAAGTTCTATTCATTGCACAAACATCTGTCCCTTACGGGACTCGAGCTGGATTCGACCGTCGTCGACGCTAAAGGCAGAATCGCTTCCGTTACAAACAGTCACGAACGAAATGAATTATTGACTCAGGTTTTCCCTAAACATCCCTGAATAATGCTGACACTTTGCTAAGGAAAGTCAAAGGGTGTGTTAAGACCAATACTATGATTAATCGACAACCGACCGAGCCTGTTGGAAAAAGCTTAGCAAACACAACAAATGATGTTGCTAAACGTTTGGATTTGGAAGGCGTTATACATTTCACTTTGGTGGTTAATTAATCAGTACATTATATTATGACAATACTTTGTGTGTTTGTTACCATATATAAATATAAAATAATAAAATAATAAGTATTTCTTACATTCACACCATTTAGCCTAGCCCAAAGTAAGCACTGTAAGGCTTGTGTTATGGATACTAGGGTAACGGTTAGACATACATATATGATACATAGATATGTAATATTCATAGAAATATATAAAAACACCCATGACTCAGGTACAAATGTTCGTATTCATCATACAAACATCTGCCTGTTCCGGGATTTGAACCCAGGACTGTTGGTGCGAAAGGCAGGATCACTACCGTTGCACCAAACGGTCGTCAAATATATAGTTATCATAGTTACCATAAGCCTAAGAATAACAATTTTAAAATTAATTAACGTTACCATAGCAACGCGTGGCCGGGTCAGCTAGTCAGTACATTATATTATGACAATACTTTGTGTGTGTAGTTTTGTTACCATAGTTACCATAAGCCTTAGAATAACAGTTTTTTATAATTAACTAGTGGCCCGTCCCGGCTTCGCACGGGTGGACAAATTTCTTTATTTTTTTTCTATTATTAAATATTTTTCCGTTAGCGCCATCTAGCGTCCGGTAGACGAAATACTGTTAACGCGTTGCTATGGTAACGTTATTGATACAATGGAAAAAGAGCGGTCAGACAAACACACAAACCACTGTGATTTTAGATTATAGATTAACGTTACCATAGCAACGCGTGGCCGGGTCAGGTAGTAATAATAATAGATAAAATTACGTACATTGTTTTGAACTCAAGTAGTCACTTGTGTTATGGAATTCAGAGACAACGATTGCAGCACTATACCAAAACCCGAGCTGAATTTTTTTAAGAAATATGCTAGCAAATATCCAATTGGCTCACAATTTATTCTCCGAGGTATTCGAACCCGCATTCTTTGGAGACCCGTTTCTTTGTTCTCTCATTTAAGCTACCAAGTCTTGTGAATCATGGCTGTACATTACGAAACTCAGTATCTACGTAATGTCCATGTTTATGAACTAATAAATAGTTGGATTTTATTGAATATGACAGCAGAAGTCAGGGCGAGAAGCTAGTCAATACGAATGCGGACGGAGCAATTTTATCGGACTAGTTTAGATAAAAAATCTATTGCCACACGCTACAATAATTTTAATATTCGAATTCAAGCAATAAAATTGGAAAATAACTTTTGTAATTTTGCTCGTTGTTATATGTATATTTTTGCGAAATTGCACCGAGATGTGTAATTTAAATTGGTTTTTGGTATTTTTTATTGTTCTTAAGGGAAATTTAGCTAATATAAATGAAGACAGTAAGTATTTTTTTATCAATATTTTAATTATATTATTTAATAAGGACAAGATAAAATAAGGCTAAGGTGTGGAATTCTTTGCCTGACTCTGTTTTTCGACAACTACAATTTAGGGGTCTTCAAGTCACGAGTGAATAGCTATCTTCTAGGCAAGCGTAGGTATCACATCCTAGATCGCATCGTCGCTTACAGTTATAGTGGTCAAGCGCCTACCTATCTACACTAATATTATAAAGAGGAAAGTTTTGTATTTTTGTATGTTTGTAATGAATAAACTTAAAAATTACTAAGCCAGTTTAAATTTTTTTTTTTTTTTACCATTGGAAAGCTACATTCACGCTGACTAACATAGGCTATATTTGATGCTAGAAAAAATTTAAAGAATTTTGTCCACCCGTACGAAGCCGGGACGGGCCGCTAGTTTACTATAAAAAAATAGGTATAATGGAAAAAAAAACTTAAAATAAGGTGAAAATCAGCCTGTTGAGAAATATGCTCAAAAAGCCGACAGCGTTTGCTTGTAGATAAAAACACCTTATATTTCATCTAATCATTTGACTACCACTGTGGTCGTGGCCTGCATACCGATTTTCATGGTAACGCCATTCCGAGGTCTAAGGTTCGATACCGGCCGAGCCAAGGTAGCTATTGAGCTTTTCTATATTAAAAAATAATAAAACAAAATAAGAATAAAATATGTTTATTGCAGACAAGGTCCATGTTATTACATTAATCATAGAATTTATTATCACTACATAGTATAAAATAAAGTCGCTTTCTCTGTCCCTATATCCCTATGTATGTTTAAATCTTTAAAACTACGCAACGGATTTTGATGAGGTTTTTTTAATAGATAGAGTAATTTAAGAGGAAGGTTTATATGTATAATACATGCATAATATAGTAGAGCATTGCATCCGTTAGAAGCCGCGGTGGGTCGCTAGTATAGTTATAAATAAAAATAAAAATAAAAATAAATATTAATATTAAAATTAACACTATATATATGACACTTAAAATTAGCAAAATTAAATTAAATTAAATTAAATTAAATAGAAATGAAATCAAAACCTTACTAAGCAACTAATTTAAAAAAGTCATCAGTAACTTAGTTTAAATATCTGCGCCCCAACGGAATAATAGGTACACGTATCCAATGACTGAGAATGGGACAGAGAGGGCTTGTCACTGATGACTGCCTCGGACTTTGATTTTGAGATAGCGTATTTAGGGTTGTTTCTGATTTCCATAACCAGTGCTAAATTTACACATTTGCCGCCCCAAAGCTATAAAATTTTTGCCCCCCCTACTGACCTCTAAAATTAGATGCACTGTTCACAATAACGTTAATTCCTTTTTTAGGGAATAGTCTAGTTTCAAGATTATTTGACGTGATAACGTCTTATAAATTGGTTGCGGCTGGGAGTCACTTATGAAAAAGTGTAACGCTCGGTAACGTTACGATGAGTCACCGAACGAGAGAGAGGCCCGCCGAATGCCTTGCGTCTCTCTCCCACTCAACTATGATCGGTCTGCCGCGCGCATTGTGCAATTTAATTATATTCATATCAATAAATATTTTTAGGTATATTTTTAAGCTGAGAAAGCTTTGTTTTTACTGGACTATTACTTACTTTTATTCTGTACCAATTTTCTGGGCAAATTTTGCCGCCCTAAGCTTCAGCTTCTATGGTAAATCCGGCACTGCATAAGGTTGTAAGCCCATCGGTTGAGACTTTAAATTCAGGCGAACCGCGTTCGCTCTTTACCGATGTACTACAGACGAACACCCACTTGTAACAAACATTTAGACTACGGGGGTGAACGGAAACATTGTTTATAAGAAAAGAATCTGCAACTTTATATTATCTCTTTATTTTAGACTCTAAATTACATATTTACTTATACACAATGTTATTTCCAGCGGATTGGTCGTCGCCCCGTATTTATGTATTCTGGCCGAATGCTACGATACCGTTTTACATAACTCCAGAGCATTTCGGTAAGTATACTGTTTTAAGAACTTCCCAGGGTATAATAACCTTTTTATTATTTTTTTATTATTAATAAATACACATGGTAGTTTACAGAAGTGCATTTCCATTCAACATATCAGCAGTTGCTGTTCAAATACCAATAAATTTAATTACAATTCCAATCATATTATGTGATGCCATTGATGCAAAAAACGGATTTCAAATTGATCAAATTAAATGTCAATTTCATTAATAAATAAAAAAAGAAAGCATGTTTGCAATTCACACGTGGTAGAAGTGAAACCTTCAAAAATAATACGTACACGTATCCAAAATACCACGGTTGTTGTGATTACTTCTCTCAAACTTTGTACTACGCATGCGCACACAAACACGTATTAACACACGTACATACATAATGCATCCTATTTCATGTTCTCCTACTTTAAATCTTATGAATTTATGTGTATGCCTCTTTTACTGTCGCTTTTTCGTTTCATCGACTTTCAAATCACAACGATGCTAAAGAAGTTTTCATTTCAAAAATAAATTAAAAATTTTAATACAATTTTTCATTGAGAAGACTTACAAATACAACAACATAATTAAATAAAAAAAATATTATCAATTCCTAACATTTTATAATTCTAAATATTGACTTCTCTAAATATATGGGCAATTTTAATAGCAAATATATCAATGTCAGAGCACTATGTTCGCAATCAGCTGTAACGCGCGAATATTACTACTAAGCGGCATGTCCTGTGCGTGTGTTAACAACTTTATATAAGGGTTGCGCAACGCGTGAAGATCTGTACTAAATTTTTTATCCCGCAGTCTCAAGATAGGATGATACGTATTACCATTAAAAGAAAATAACAAAATCAAATGTTAAAAAAATCATTACTAAACCAACATAGGTACCTGTGCGCAGTTCTACTGACACAGGATATCGTCACAAGTTAACTGTGGCTGCAGAATCTTTCTCCATCTACGTCTTTCACACAGTTTTTCCAATTACCCCTGCATACAACACTATAGGTCGAACTTAAATGAGTCTTCTCCTGCGCGGGACAGGGACGCGGGGGTACGGCGATAAAAGGAGGTATGGAAAAACGGTTGTAGGGGCGCACTATGTACGCTTACCAGTGTTGCCATTTTAGTGCTTTTGGCACTAAATCTAGTGCATTTTTGGTATGTTCAGTGCGCATTCAAGATGTTTAGTGCCTAGTGCTATTTCTAGTGCTTTTTTTTATATCTGCTCTTTAATAATAAATTAATAAAAATAGCGGCCTTTTTCTGGAATCATTCCACCGCACACGCTATCTCTCGCATTTACACAAATTGGATATCGATATTGTCACCAGTCACCACACAAGTGTCGATCGACCGTGACGTTGCTCTATGTATAGTAAGCTCTATGGTTTTCTTTTTTAGGTTTTGACGTGATAACGTCTTATAAATTGGTTGCGGCTGGGAGTCACTTATGAAAAAGTGTAACGCTCGGTAACGTTACGATGAGTCACCGAACGAGAGAGAGGCCCGCCGAATGCCTTGCGTCTCTCTCCCACTCAACTATGATCGGTCTGCCGCGCGCATTGTGCAATTTAATTATATTCATATCAATAAATATTCTGCCGAGAAAAAGACGTTGTCACGTAAAATCTTCGCCCGTAAAACCGACTTTACAGGCAAAAAAAAAAAAAAAAAAAACCGATTTTTAAGTATAAGATGCAACACATTTGTAACTTGATTGAATTAATGTCGTAAAGTTATGTATTAAAATATATTAAAAACTGAGTTTTGAATTTTATATGTCTTTCTTTTCAAATCTATGCCAATTTTCCATTTTAGTGCTTAGAATTCGAAAAAACCATAGATCTAGTGCAATTCGCACCGCTTTTAGTGCTCTACAGACTCTACCTTCTGACAACATTGACGTTTACCATTAGTGTGTTTAGTAGATTAGTGGTTCGAGTGAGGAGCGGGCTCCTTAGGTGTAGGTTGAGGGCCCAGAGTTACCAGAATCTTTTATCTCTGAAGTAACCTGGCTGCAGCGCGGCTATTGGGCTTAGAATATTTTACGGAACCCTCGGTGTGCGAGTCCGACTCGCACTTGGCCGGTTTTTGTATATTACATACAGTTATTAGTATAAATAGGTATTATTGATGACAAAATAATCAAAATTAAATAATCCTTAATTTCCACAGATCATTATCAATCGCTCACCATAATGACTACACTGACCACATTCGCTTTCAAGACTTGCCTTAAGTTTTCTCCGTCGCTTACACCTCCTAAGGACAACGCTCACGTGATGGTGTTCGAAAACCCTCGCGGCATCAGAAAATGCTTGCTTGATACCGACGGGCATCCAAGGAACGAACCGCATGTAAGTGAACAACGTTTCGAATAATAATATTTCTTAGAAAAATAAAATAGTTTTATTTAACTAGCGGCCCGTCCCGGCTTCGCATGGATGGACAAAATTCTTTAATTTTTTTCTGTGATTAAATATTTTTCCGTTAGCGCCATCTAGTGTCCGGTAGACGAAATACTTGCGGTTAACGCGTTGCTATGGTAACGTTAATTGATACAATGGAAAAAGAGCGTGAAAAATAGAGGACAGACAAACCACTGTATCTTAGATTATAGACAAGCGGCTCGTCCCGGCTTCGCACGGGTGGACAAAATTCTTTAAATTTTTTATATTATTAAATATTTTTCCGTTAGCGCTATCTAGCGTCCGGTAGACGAACTTCTTGCGGTTAACGCATTGCTATGGTAACTCATATACAATAGAAAAAGAGCGGGGAAAAAACGGGCAGACAAACACACAAACCACTGTGATCTAAGATTATAGATTTACCAGTTAGGAACGTATAACGTATAATTCTGTATGTATAAAAATTTCCTGGCACATTGTTTGACCGCGATAAACTTCAAAACGACTTAACCGATTGTCATGATTTTTGCTTAATTTTGCTAGATTTGTTCCGACTTTGGACAAAGGACATAGGTTTCATTTAAAATTATAACACAGGAACGCGTGGCCGGGTCAGCTAATATGTTATATAAATAAGTAATATTCATAGATATTTATTAATACCAGAAACTCAGGTACAATTTATTGCTCTTAATTAATTCTTACCTGAAAAATATATCCCTTCCGGGACCATTTGGCTTCGAATGTACCTAAGGGTCAACTCAACTTGAACAAAGCGGTCGTCAACCCTATAATATATGTCTATATTTTACCCTAAATTGTATTCATAACACAACCTTCAAAACGCTTACTGCTAGCTAAGTTATTTGGTGTTTATATCACCGTAAAATTGTAAATACCGTTAGATTATAATCTATCTCGTGATATTGTAAACTGTCGAATCGTAACATAGAGCTTACAATTTAACGCATTATTTTTCGATAGATTATAATCTTAGATAGATCTTAGGGCGATAGGTTATAGGTTAGGTTAGGTTAGTGAAATTTGGCGGTTTCACTTCGATAGATTATAATCTACCTGATAATGATTCGTTAAATTGTAACAACTATGTTAAGGTTCACAATCTTTCGACGGTTTACAATCTTGCGAGATAAATTATAATCATAATTAATGTTAATTACAATTTTACGGTGACATTGACATTAGAAATATTATCATCCTAATATTTATTGCAAATGTGAAAATTTTGTATGTTTGTTACTCAAAAACGCAAAAACGTTTAAACAGATTTTGATGAAGTTTGGCACGCAATAAGTTTATTGACTCAATTAACACATAGAATACTTTTTATGCGGGAAAAATGTAAAGACCCTGCGGGAGCAAAAATAATGAATTATCCACTTGAAATTTTCTAAATTCAACGCAAGCTTGTTATTAATATATATTTTTGATTTCCAGCGTATAATCTTAGGGTACGACTGCTTGAAATCTCCCCAAATCGACATGATCATCATGAAAGCACTCGGTTTCCCATTTGAACATAACAGGGAAATAAGAGACAATTACATTGATGTACTGTTTGAGAACATTGAACCTCGTAAGTGTTTTTTTATTTATTTATTTTAGTCGTAATACCTTGTACCTTGTATGAAAAGGCTGATGAGGCATAAAAGAGGCAAAAAGGCATGATTTTATTTATGTATGTATGTTTTTGAATTTGAATTCCGTCAAACCAATGGCCAAAGACCACAATTTTTTCCAATGCACCTATAAATTAAATTATGTTGTAATTATTTTAATTTCAATAATCGAAAACTAACAAAATTATTTATAATATTTACATATCCCGATCGTAATCTCAAAATCTCGACTTTTAATTTAATTTATTTTATTTCGAGAAATAAAGTCTCATAATCTGTTAGTAACAAAGAAACTTAAAAGCTATGTTAGTATGTATATTCTATTTTGGTTCCAATTAAATATATTTTTTAATTCATAAAATTAAATTGCTAACAAAATTAAATATGAAAATCAAATTATCCAATCATTAAAATAAAATAATTAAAAATTAAATTACTGAAATCAAATAATAAAAAAAAACAATTAAAACCAAATTACTCAAATAAAAGTCAATATCATTAAATTAGAAATTCTGCCCAATTTTTTCAGTCTCTTTCTATAAAATCGTCTTCTTGTGAATTTTGCTACTTTCAAAACATGTCGCATAATTATTTATTATGTAAACTACATTGAATGAGCCATTATCCACCAAGCTGTTTCGTTTGTTAAGCTCCTTAGCACGCAGGAGGTATATTGTTGGTCATCCATCTGATTTCGATTGCGGATGTTAAGCAACCTGCCCTTGCGCAGGTTGCTTTTAACATCCGCAATCGAAAGACAACGATCGGTTGCGCTCTTGTGTCGAAACAAACGCGACACTCACGCGAATGAAATGCAGCTTGACTATGAATTTAAATACGTGTTCAAACCTTTTCGACAAGGGGTGGCTTTGTCGACCGCTTGAATGAGTCTTCGCCCACGCGGTACAGGGGCGCGGGGGTACGGTGATAAAGGGGGGTATGGAAAAAAGGGGAAGGAGGCCTGTCCTTACTCTATCCCCTTTGTCACCGTACCGCCGCACCCCAGTACCGCGTAGAGACTTATTTCAACGTTCGACCTAGAGGTGGCATCAGTGCCGGATTTACCATAGAAGCTGAAAAAGCTGAAGCTTAGGGCGGCAAAATTAGGGGGCGGCAAAATTGGCCCAGAATAAAAGTAAGTAATAGTGCAGTAAAAACAAAGTTTTGCTTTTCTTAGCTTAAAAATATACCTAAAAAGTTGTAAAAATAATCTTGAAAATAGATTATTTCGTAAAAAAGGAATTAAAATTGTGAACACTGAATCTAATTTTAGAGGTCAGTAGGGGCGGCAAAAATTTTATAGCTTTGGGGCGGCAAATGTGTAAATTCAGCAGTGGCCTGCCCACTTTATTTTATGTGTCATAGCGTATTGTTGTGCATCCTTAAATTTTGTTATATTGCGTATGTCTACATTACATCCGCAATGAAAAGATAATCGAGCTAACCGCTACGCCCTATCGAGCACAGAGCTCACCAAAATCAATTTAATCGCCTATTAAGGAGTATTACCTTACCTCCTATCTTCACTTTTGTCTTTATCGCAGATAGGCGATCACTGATATAGATAAAAATAGGTAAAGAAAAAACAGTTTAACACCTTTTTCTACTCTGTTTGTTAACCGATATTCATTTCGGTTTAGTTCCTAACGAATGAAATGACGAACTGTTAAAAAAACGGGTTGCACTCCGGGTGTGCCGGCAGAAGTGAAAACATGAACATTAGCGTTGTGTACTTTTGATATTTGGGAATGGTTAGGGAATAATTTCGCACGAATTGCTTTAATTATCAGTACAAAAGTACCATCATTTATGTGTTAAAACACAATATTCATTTATTGCGCTATCGTACACAAATATGACAACAAACACACACGCACACTCGCGCAAGCGCCCTGTGCCGCTTAAACGAAACAGCAGTAGCAGGCATACATTTTCGCCGCGTGGTAGAAAGAGAGGGGGATATTACTTCCTCTATTACGCCCTGCCGGCGGTCTACTCTCCCTCCGTCTTACGAATTTTCGATCAGGTCACGTGTCCTGACGCGAGTTTTACATTTTTTACCCATCGCAAAAAGTGCACAATGCTGCTAAAGAAGTTTTCAATTCAAAAGCATTTGAATGACTAGAGATTGATATGTAAAGAAATTATGATAAAAAAAAATAACTTGTCTTCGATCAGGCGGGATCCGAACCCATATCCTTCTTGTCTCAGGCAACCTGAAAAGTTAGTTTTATAATTATACTAGCTGTCCCGGCCACGCGTTGCTGTGCCGACTGCAGTGCCATCTGCCGGACTGATTTGTGAATCTAAACCATTCTCAGATCCCCTTGAACACACACAAAAAAAATCATTCAAATCGGTCCAGCCGTTTAGTAGGAGTTCAGTGACATACACACTCACAGAAGAATTATATATATATAAAGATATGTGCAAAAGAATATTATAAACAATAATTATTTATGGGGAAAAATTATCCAGTGTTGTTGATAGTCATTGGCTTCACAGTTCATGGACGTTTGTTTTGTGGCAAAATAAAAAAAAAATAAGAAGATATTTATTTATTTATATATGGCACAGTTACAAGATACAAACTAAGACATGGAAACTATTACAGCAAAAAATAAAAACATTAATTGTACCCCTATTACAACTGCGCACAGCATGCGATTAGAATTTTACTCTTTATTTGGGTATTAAATCCAAAATTGAGAAAGTAAAGACATTAAACCAATAATTTACATAACGATATTTAAACATATTGTTTTTTTCGTGCGAGTATTCCCTAATTATCTCTGATTATATTCACAAATGTCTTGGGTTCTGGTGGAATATATCCAGCTCTTTACAAAGTAAATTATATAATTTACAAGAACGTATGTTAGGGTTATTAAATGAAACATTGTTTTTAGCTGGAGGCTTGATTACCGTAACACGTTGTGAATAAATGTGGATTTAAATTATTAAAAGTGTTTTATATTACGGAATTGAATAGAATAACTTTTGTTTGCATTAAACATGGTATGAGGTTGGTTTATAAATTTTAACAGTGCACAGGTTTTGCTTATTTACATATCATACAAATATAATTTTAATTGAGTTAGTGTCAAGCAAGCTGACAAATGAGTCGATGTAAAAATAAATAAATTTATTTATCACTAGCGGCCCGTCCAAACCTCGCACGGGTGGACAAAATTGTTTAATTTTTTTCTAGCATTAAATATTGCCTATGTTACTCAGCATGAATGTAGCTTTCTAATGGTGAAAGAATTTTTAAATCGGCTTTGTAGTTTTTGAGTTTATTCATTACAAACATACAAAAATACAAATATTTCCCTTTATTAGTGTAGATGTAGATTATATCAATTTGACAATAAGATAAAAATACGGCATTTTACGTATATCATTATATTAATTTGAATTACTTTAACGGACGAAATCATTAAAGCTACAGAAGTTATTTATAGCCACTAGTACAATTTATGTTTAAACGATCTATTGTTAGGATTTTCAATATTATTAAGAATCTTATTGTATATATACACATACATAGAAAGCCAAACAAATTCTTCTTCTTGGAATTTAATTAAGTATTTATCGATGCGGATATTTAAATCTAAAGTTATGCCCCTTTTTAACTAATTCTGAATATGTATTTATGATTATTCAATAAATAGTGTTTACAATAATAATTTTCGCAATTGTTTGCGCATATTAGAAACAATACCGATATAAAAGTAGGTATATTATTCAACCCGATTACAATGGAAGTGATAAATAAATAATTTTATACCTGTTAACGACAAGCTATCATAAACAACGTAAATATAGTACTGTTGATAAAACGAGGCGTTGCATCACGGAGATACAAAGCTCATTGTATTAAACACAGCGATTTGAACAAGATGCCTTCACTGGACTATAAATTATACGAGAATATTTTTATTGAAACCAATTTACAATCGAAAGATTACGATGCGGTCATCCTCATTCTTTACCCTGAAGAATTGAATGTAGCATTGCCTAGACACGTCGGCAGCTTCATAAGTACAGCAATTAAATTAGATAAGCATGTTCAGAAAGCAGCTACTGTGTGGAATTGTGATTATGTGTCTGGTGGTAGATTGGTGCTTTCTCCGACGGGTAAGATAACTCCGTATCATGACGTGAGAATTGTGAAAGAAGCAGCGAAGAAAGGAGTTCAAAGAGCGTTAGATGCTGGCGCTAAAAACCCTTTGTTGGTCGTCCAAAATGTAGTTGAATACCCTGATGGTCAATTGGTAGCTATCCTCGGCGCCCTAGAAGCTCTTTACATACCTTTGCAATTGAGAGAAAGAGAACGCACTAAGAACATTAATAAAATAGGATTTCACGCTGAAGAGAAGGTGACTCAAAACTTCGAAAAGATCGTGAGAAATGCTATCGGTTTGGAAAAAGCGAGGGTTTTGGCAAGGGATATTGGAGGCGGAGACCCTGAAAGGATGGCGCCTGCGAAAATTGTGGAACATGTCAAAACATCTTTCGCAGAGGACAGTAATATTACCATCACTGTAATAGACGACCTTGATGTCATCTCAAAGGAGTATCCTCTTTTAGCTGCTGTTTCTAGAGCTGCTAATCGCGTGGACAGACATAAGCCTAGAGTGGTTGAAATTGTTTACAAGCCTTCTGATATTGCTCGTGTTACCGAAACGTTGATGTTAGTTGGTAAAGGAGTGACTTACGACACTGGCGGAGCTGATATCAAAATAACAGGCAAGATGGCCGGTATGTCCCGTGATAAATGTGGTGCGGCAGCTGTGGCAGGGTTTTTGAAAGCCTGCTCCATTCTAAAGCCGACGCATTTGAAGGTCGTTGGAGTTATGTGCTTATGCAGAAATTCCGTAGGTGAAGATTCGTATGTAGCTGACGAGCTGCTCCTATCGAGGAGTGGCAAAACTGTGAGAGTCACGAATACAGATGCCGAAGGACGCTTCGCAATGGCTGACTCCCTTTTCAAAATGAGTGAACTTGCTGGAATAGAGTTGAATCCTCATATTTATACGATAGCTACACTGACAGGCCATGCGAAGCTTTGTTACGGTGATTATTCTGCGGCAATGGACAACCATAGTGCAAGAGCTACTAACCATTCTACTAGACTGCAATTCAGTGGGTCTAGGATGGGAGAAGGGATTGAAGTATCTGTAGTTAGACAGGAAGACTTATTTGTCAATGTTGGGAAATGTAAAGGTGATGATTTACTTCAAGTGGATACGGACGCGAAGGGACGTCACCATCAGCTTGCTGCTGGTTTCCTGATAAAAGTGGGAGGTTTGGAAGACAAGAATATTAAATATACGCATCTGGATATTGCTGGTGGAGCTGGTATGCCCCCTTGTGAGCCAACTGCTGCGCCAATATTGTCTTTATGTCATGTACATAAGGTTTTATTGTAACAATGTTTCTACAATTGAGTGGAATATTGACTTAATGTAATATTCGTTTTACGTAAGATCATATTTTCGTTTATAAGTAAATTTAAAGCTAGAAATAAACTATTAACGCGACGCTAAAAAGTCATATCAACTAGATGGTTTTTATACACATTTATATGATACTGATAGTTCATTTTTATTTTTTACCTTTATTATTATATTTTATTTAAATAAGCGAGTATTATTTAAAATTAAAATTCATTGGTATTGAAATTGATTTTTAATTACCTCGATTTAAACAATTAAGAAGTAAAGAAAATATTTATTTAAAGAAGAATAATGACTAAAAATCGTGTTCTGCGTTGGGCCATTTTGTTATGGACGATGATGATGATTTCTATAGACTTCGTGAAACTGTTCAGCTAATGCATATATCTAATAATCTGTCTTAATTCTTTTATTAAATAATTAAATTTTTCTAGCATTAAATATAGCCTATGTTACTCAGCGTGAATGTAGCTTTCCAATGGTGAAAGAATTTTTGAAATCGGCTTAGTAGTTTTTGAGTTTATTCATTGCAAACATACAAAAATACAAATCTTTTCTGTTCATAATATTAGTGTAGATAATCACATAGTCTACTCTCAAACCACTATAAAAAGTATCCTGTATCCATCTTCTAAGTCTATTTTATGTATTGGTGAAAGTTTATGTAATTCTGAACAGTGTTGTAAATATAACCTCTAATAAACTTACAAATAATAATTATAATATAATTGTTGATAACTTATGTATATGAATTATTTTATTTATATTATAAATATATTTATAAAAGTATAGTTCTGAATGTCTAAAGATAGTACACAGATAATAAAGTTTGTTGTATCGTTTCTTATCATGCAGCGATAAAAATAAAATGTCATTGCAAACACGAGTTCTGTTATTTAGTATTTGATAATTAATGTTTGATAATGGTTTTATCAGTTAATTGTTTATGACAGTCGTGTCTGGAAAATATGTATTTTAATATTAACATTTTATACGTTATAGTTGAGATATGAACAAATATTTTGATATATGGTTTGTATTTCGAAATTTACAGCTATATACTGGCCAGTGGTACTGACGCCATGTTGATTTGTTCCGCAAAATACTAGCCAGCGCGTTGACGTCAGAAATTGACGCCATATTTAAAATAGTGTCAGGGCGAGAGAGAGAAAAAAGCTCGGCCAGATATGACATACTTTACTGGCCAGTACAAAATGGCGACCTATTCATGATGTCATTACGACTGGAAAGTACACTGATGGATATTTCGGAACACAGCCAAGATAATCTTAAAAGTTTGGCGCGGTCTAAACTATTTTTGGCTGACAGAAAAGGTGAACAGGCAATGTAGGTTTTGCTGGGCCTGAAACCAGTTTTAACCCTTTCAGAGCCAGAATATTTTCATATTTTTTTGCCGTGTGCCAACATATAGCTACGAGATAAATCGTACCTAGCACAGTAGAGCATAAATCCCTTAGACTATGCCGACTACGAGTATAATTGTATACGTTGATTACAATAACGGGATGGGAGGAGTAGAACACGCTGACTGAGTATGAAAAAAACCAAATACTGGTACAAAAAATTCGCTATTCACATTTTTAAAATGTTTATACATAATGCTGCGAAAATACATACTAGTCAATCTGACTTGAATAGATCGGAAAGAATACCTTTACTGAATTTTATTGAAAATCTTATTATCCACTTGTTAGGCCAAAAGTATATCGACTTCTCTGAAAGACCAGGGCAGTCCAAAGAGGTCAATCAAAGTGCCCAAGTATTGTTGCAACATTACTTGGAATATATACCACCTAAAAGCAAGCCAACTAAACCTTGTGTTGTGTGTACCAAAAATAAGACTCACAAAGAAACTAGGTATTTTTGCCCATTATGTCCAATATCTCCGGCGTTATTTTTTAATTTTTTTTTATGTGTAGTGAATTGTTTTAAAGTTTATCACAGCTAAATTTATGATTCCTACTGCAGAAAAGTCGGAATTATGGCGTCCTTTGTTTGTTTATACTACTTCTTCTTCTACCTTATGTTTGTCATATCATATCTTTATTCCATTAAAAGTCTGATCTTTGATTTTATCATGTGTTTTCTTTGCTAATGCCAAACGTTCAAAATCCAACCTTGCCCGTTGTGTCAAAAAAAATTTTTTTGTATAGGAGGTCCAAATCTACGGATATATTCGTGGTCGGCACCATGCTAAAGACCCGCACTACGAGTTTTCTCGTAGCTGGAACTCTTTGCCTGAGTCTGTGTTTTCCTGTTAAATACAATTTAGGGGTCTTCAAGTCACGAGTGAATAGGTATCTTCTGGGCAAGCGCGTCACATCCTAGATCGCATCGTCGCTTACCATCAGGCGAGATAGTGGTCAAGCGCCTGCCTATCTATAAATATGAAAAATCCCTGTCAGAGTATTTGACAGCGTTGAACTCCGAAAGTACTCAACCGATTTCGATGATTTTTGTATCATTTTTCTAGATTTGTTTCGACTTAGGATATAGGATTTTTATTTTTATTTATAACACAGCAACACGTGGCCGGGTCTGATAGTTTACTATAAAAAAATAAAAAGCCTGAAAACCACCCGCCCCACGTTTTAAGTCATATTACATCATAGTACTTTGAAATTTTAATCATTCCGGAAAAAGAATTTTCCAACACAATTCTGGGAAAAAAATATTTATTTCTTTTTAGTCCGCTTTTAAAAACGTGGTTTTTAAAAATCTTTTTTTACTTCTATTTTTTTAACGTATATCTTATATCGTATATTCCAGGATTAATCCGAGGATTTATAGAATTTCTTCAAGGGTTATATAGGTGTTGTAATGAATTTATTGTGGCTTGTCTAACTATCAAGTTATGTTGGTGATGACTGTAAAACGTGGTAAAAAAGAGACGTGATCAGAGAATTACAAAATTAATCCAGTAAAAGCGGTTTTTTAAGTCTTAATTTAATTGTTGTCCAAAGATGCTGTGGAACTGTACACGAAGGATCCTAAAATGCCACCCATGCTGCAAGCGTTGCCGTACGACATAGACAGCGTGATGCATTTTAATGACAGAGATTACAGCAAAAACGGACATCGCACCATCATTTTTAAGGCAAGTAAGAAGAACCTTCTTTATTCCTATCCTGCAATATAAACAAAGTTTAAGTGCAAAAAAATGTCAAAAACTTAAATAAATCAAATTATAACGAGACAGAAAATCAGACAGAAAAAACAAACGCACACACAAACGCATACGCACAAACACACACACACTTACCCACACACACACACACACAAATAGGTACTTACACATACACTCTCACACTTTGGTTTTTGTCTCGTAGTTAATATCCTCTAGGGTTTTTTTTTCTTCCAGTTTGCAAAAAAATATTTAAAACCATATTTATGAATTGCTGTACTAGCAGCCCGTCCCGGATTCGCACGGGTAGACAAAATTCTTTAATTTTTGCTAGCATTAAATATAGCCTATGTTACTCAGCGTGAATGTAGCTTTCCAATGGTGAAAGAATTTTTGAAATCGGCTTAGTAGTTTTTGAGTTTATTCATTGCAAACATACAAAAATACAAATCTTTCCTCTTTATAATATTAGTGTAGAGTACATGAAAACTAGAGGAAGGGGTCTTGGCATAAACTGGAGGTGGTCACCAAGGGGGAGAAAGGTCAAAAAATGTAAAAATTGGGCCCCGTAATATGGGTACGTTCCCTAAATATGTGCCAGAGATTAAACTAGGTGTTTCAAGCTTCAAATATTAATTAATATTTTGCAAAGAAAAGTTTTCTAACGCATTTTAGTAATCGAAAGCATGCTCACACACTGCAGACTTATTATCGCGCCTATGTTTTATGTTGGCTTGATTTTCTTTAACGCGCGTCCCTATACTTCTCTTTGTTGACCCGATCTATGAGAGACCACATTCCACCACAGGGCCTAAGCATTACATTCGATTTGATAAACATCAAAGTTACTTATACCTTTTTTACGAGGCCGAAATAGTTCTAGGAAAAACATAAATTTTAATTATATTTTCTATCTCTAAAAAAAATATTTTGTGACTCAGCGATGTTTTAGCTAAGGGGCTGTCCATTAATCACGTGAGGCTCGAAAGGGGGGGGAGGGGTCCATAAAAAAATCACGAAATATCACAAGGGGGGAGGGGGGGTGTAGTAATATATCACGTGTATTTATTTTTTCAGCAAACGCGCGATACAGAACCGAAAAGCGGTGTGATGTGTATTTATTTTTTCACCAAACGCGTACAAAACGAAAGCGGCTTACTACTTCTGTAGTTCGATGTTGGCGCCGAAGTTGAGATCTGACGACAACCCTATGCCATAAAGCTCAAGGCTGTCGGTAACAGGTACAGATGTACCTTTTTGCAGAGAAAATACACGCTTGCGTTTTGGAGGCGTTGAAATGGACGAGGTTACTGTCACCCCACTAGGAAACGTGGCTCAACCTCTGATTCATTCGCTCAACCATGGCCTCTCTCATCAATATCACGTCGTCACCGCTGGCTTTTGAATTAGACAGGTATCTCTCTCTTTCTGTCGTCTGCATACCCAACCAAGCAGGAGAAGTGTCGCAGAGAGAACAGACCACTGAGGAACTCCGGCATCAATAGCCACTAAGTCAGAGGAGCAGCCATCGATAACTACCCCGACCTCCTGTCAGGAAATCGGCTATCTAATTACAGAAGTCAGCGGGTATACCATACGCAGGAAGTTTGCGCAGCAGACTAGCGTGCCAAACCCTGTCAAAAGCCTTCGAGATGTCAAATGACTCGGCAAGTGCTTCGTCGTGCATCTCGAGGGCCTCGCCCCAGCAGTGCGTCACATAAACTAGAAGATCCCCAGTTGAACGTCCACGGCGAAGGCCTTATTGATCGTCACTGAGAAGATCATTGTTTTCTAGGTACGAGAGCAACTTACTGTTCAGCACTTTTTCCATTACTTTACATAGTATGGAAGTGATGGCGATCGGTCGGTAATTGCATGGGTCGGCACGACAACCCTTTTTGGGTACTGGCTGCACATTGGCAAGCTTCCAGGATTTTGGTACGGTTCTTATTTTGAGAGAGAGGCGATACAAGCGTGTTAGCACAGGAGACAACTCGGGTGCACAATACCTCAGTACTTTTGCTGGTATACCATCAGGACCACTGGCCTTATTCACGTCCACGTCACGACCTGCTTATTGTGAATTGTGATCTCCGACATTGAAGAATCACATCGAGGTATGCTTGGTGGTTGTTGAGAGCCGGTGTGTAGACGGGAACTGCTTGGAAACAGAGAGGCAAATAAACTTGCTTTTTCAATTGCAGAATGAGCCAGTGACCCGTCAGGTTTCAGCAAAGGTGGTAACATAGGACGACAGAAATTCACTTCCACTGACTTCGAAAGGGACCAGAACTGTTTACTTCCATTCGGGTAGGATGACAGTTTCGTCCCTATTCGGCTGATGTGGTCGAATTTTGCTTTAAGAATGACCCTTTTGCATGACTTGGCGGCCGAATTATAGGCTCTCTTCTTCGATCGGATTCTTCGTGCGCGGACCTTGCGATCACGGATATGCACCCAAGCTTGGTAAGCAGACTGTTTTCGGGCCTCAGCACGAGCACAGGCCGCATTAAGCCAAGGCCGGGACTTGCAACCGAGCGGGATGTCGGAGAATGGAATAAAATACTTCATTCCCTGCCGAATTACATCTGCAATCGCATCGGCGGTGCACGATGGGTCACTCGAAGAGAAGCAAGTTTGCTGCCAGGGATAAGATGCAAATAAAATACGCATCTCGTCCCAATTTGCTGACTCGTAACGCCATACCCGCTTCATGCCCCTGGGGCTATCATGCGGAGGAGAGCAGATCGATACGGATTTCATCCCACAATGGTCGGACGGCAAAAAATGCCAAAAAAAACATCACGTGATTAATGGACGGCCCCTAACAGAGTTTACGGAGTTTACTGAGCTTACTCAGGGCCGTCTTTAACCTATTGGAGGCCCTGCCTGGGCATATAAGAATAATGGGGCCCCTATGACTTTGACAGAACACTTTTTTATGACTAGAATAGACAATGAAAGTAGATAAACAAGGTTTCAGATTTTTTTATTGACAGTCAATAGATGAATAGATAATCTTTAATTTAAATAGGGCGATTCTCACATATTTAAATCTAAGCATACTGAAATTCGATAGCCTTATGTTGGGCGATACGATTTGCTTTTTCATGCGCGAAGCTACTCTTTAGCTTCGCGCATGAAAAAGCAAATAAGCGAGTCGGTAATATAGTCCCTAATTGAGGTTCGATTAACTCTAATTAAATAAGTATTTCAGTAATAAATGTCGGTATTGGTTTAGTGATCTGGCAGGAACTTGCCCTGGGCATGTGCCCAGAGTGCCCAGTGGAAAATAGGGGTCTGGTCTTACTGTGTTATTTAGTAGAGCATTGATTTAATATTAGACTTTGAACTAACTACCTCCGGGTTTTTATCTTTTTTGGCGGTATTAATAACAAGTTCTATCAATATCAAGATTAAGAAGTAGATGTAATAATGAAAACTGTATGAGTGATAACGTTTAATGATTATCAAACTGATAACACTATACGGTTGCTCTGTAACTAGGGTTGCCACCTGCCACGCGAATTAAGGGTTACCAACGACAAAAATACGGGTTTCGGTCCTTTTTAAGGGAGAAAAACTAAACTTTTTTGACAAAATCGTTAAATTTAGAATGAATATTCATTGTTAATCGAATAACATCCTTTATTAAATAAACAATATCAGTCAAAGTCACATAAATTGTTCTGAACTCAAATTAAGTAATAATCTCATCTACCAGCCTCAGCCAATTGAAAAAAATACAGGAACTTTATTTAAATAGAAAAATACTAGAAAATATCGACTCAAGTGAATTATGACTATCGATGAATTATGAATTCTCAGGCGGGAAACGAACCCGCAACCTTTGGAAGTCCGATCCAATGCTCTCCCAATTGAGCTACTGAGCCTTGTGAACTA
The DNA here is from genome assembly GCA_927399485.1 of Calamotropha paludella. Lineage (NCBI taxonomy): Eukaryota > Metazoa > Arthropoda > Insecta > Lepidoptera > Crambidae > Calamotropha > Calamotropha paludella. The sequence goes on along the minus strand of OV656829.1, from coordinate 9,715,844 downwards.
CCGTCCAAATTTTATAGTATTTTTCTAATTTTACGCTGAAGGCCAACATTGTCTCATCATTGAGAGAAACATCCTCTCGTATTCGGAAGAAACATTTTTACAAATATTTGCACAATCGATTAAGATGAAACAGCCATTTAGTTTTATAATTTTTATATATATATTTTTTTGCATTTTCCAATACTATGTTATAAGATAAATTATTTTAATAGAAAAATACTAGAAAAATCGACACGGCTCACAAGTGAATTCTCACGCGGGTCGAAAGAACGTCAAAAGTAAGCTATAGTTTTGTAACTGCTGCGTACGACCGCGTACTAAGAAGAAGCCGCAAAAAACTTTTAATACATACTTATGAACAGTGACGTAGCGTAGTGGGGGCGGCATTTTTTAGGGGGCGGCAAAATTTTTACAAAATTTCAACCATTTCATATCTTTCGCAACTACGTCCCGATTGAAAAGAGCACGAAATTTTTCATTACTTATTCTGTGACGAATTCAGGGAATCCCCTTTCTGTGAATGATATATTGTAGCGACTGCTGGCAACTTCGTCTATTCTGACTTGCGGGGGTTCCCCGTAGTTTATTTTGTGTTTGAATTGTTTATGACTAATGATCAGTAAGAATGTCTTTGACAATTCAATTAAAGTTATATTGATGGATACTCCGTTGTGCAATTCACATTGTCTCGTATCGAAATTTATGTTACGCTTTGTGTGACTGTGACTTTTGAGCAAATAAAGGTAAACTTTTTTATTTTAAATCTAAACTATATAATGCAAAATAATAACTACTCTTGCTGAAAAGTTACCTAGAATTATGGACCTATGTAATGTATAGTATACATTAAATTGAAATACCTAAATAAGAGGGCGGCAAAATTGTCCTTCGCCCCGGGCGGCTGACACCCACGCTACGCCGCTGCTTATGAAACATATAATTGTAAGATAAAATTTCTCAAGAAATTTAGCTGGTGGTTAGGTTATAGGAAACTCCACAATTGTGCTAAGTCACTGATATACCAAGAACGGTTTCTTAATTATGATAATATTAGCCACCAATAGCATGTCCAAACGCTAGTTGGAGAACAATCCACTGTGTGTCTAAATGTTTCTAATACTTATAAAAAAAAGCATGTGTGCAATTCACACGTGGTAGAAGTGAAGCCTTAAAAAATAATACGTACATGTATACAAACTACCACGGTTGTTGTGATGCCTTCAAGCTTTGTACTAATTACGAAGGTCACAACCGGAGGCTCCAAAAAAAACCAAAATTATTTTAATATATTTAATTAAAACTGAAATTACAATATAAAATACAAACTATGCCTGACCGATATTAGAATCAGAATGGACGATAAATATGGTAAAAATAATGTGGCAACGGCGTAAACCGCGCCGTCAGCGGAAAGGGTCACGTACGCCGCCGCGACATCACGTTGCTGGACACGGGTCTGCATCGGGTCGACGCCTGCTTGCACTTTGCTAAGTGTCGAATATTGTAACACCTCCCCCCTCAGATCAGCAATTATTTTTGAGCTTTGAGGTGATAAAATATTGCTGAGTCGGGTTTTTGTCTTCTTGACTTTTCGGGTATTTCGTAAATCTTTTCTTCGGGAGATGAATGTTGCAGATGAGATGCTGCAGATGCTGGGGGTTTGGTATTGGCAAAATGGCGGAAGACGACGATAATGATGAGTGCTGATACACTTAGTAGTATAATGCTGTAAATCGGGATAGTAGTATGATACAAGTAATTTGGAGAATCTGGGATGGCCTTCATCTGTAGAGCAGGTTGTGTTATCACTTTTGTTTGAACTTCATGCAATCTTCGGAGATCTATGGATTTGAGATTCACATGGGCTGTTTCATCTCGTAGGTTTGTTGTATCATTCGGGAGTCTGGTTATCTTCAGTGGCCGACCTTCAACTTGATCGTTGGTGTTAGTTATCGTAAACTCTGGTGTAAAAAGGAAACAGTTTACTGGCACAGTGACGAGGTAACTGCCACTCAGTTGATTATAATCTTCCCTGCCGCAAACGGTGTGTATTCTCGTGACGTTAGGAAATGAGATTATGTAATGTTTCTCGTCCAACTCCTCCATAGCTGTTTTATATAGCGTGATGGTGACGACGTCACAAGATCTATCGAGATGCTGGTCCATGATGAGATGCTGTATGCAATCCGCTCCTTGTTGTAGTTGGCGGTGTGTCTTCTCACAGAGGTACCAGTTATTGTACTTCGGGCATTCTGCCTCTATATACACATAACCTTTCCTGTTCGTTGCTATTAAAGGATAAGGAGGGATAAGGGCCTGCCTGTGCTTGTTGGGAGCTATACATAGCCTATATAATTCAAAACTATTATGCGAAAATAAAGGTAATTTAAAAACTATTACAACTCGACTTCCTGAATAATAATAACCTGGCTTAATAAGATCATAGTATTCTCTAAGCTCTAATTCTAAAACTTGATCTTTGCCGTAAATATTAATTAATTTTAAAATCATGCGATCTAATATATCTATACTTATCATAGAATGATGCGGACTTGAAGTGTGTATAAAAGCTAACATGTTTTCTATCCTAATTATTTCACTCAATACTTCATCTACGTTTTCAGTGGTAATATTTAGATGCTGGGCAAATTTCGCATATTTTATAAGACTAGATTCTTTGTAAGCTTCGCGGTCAAGTATTAATTCCAAGGTTTCATTTAGCTTTGCTTGATTATTAACAAGTTTAGTGATTATATTGGAATGTTGGACCATCCACTCTTTACTCATGCTAATGTGATTATTAAACTGTTGAGTGAGTTGATCATCATTATTTTGCAGAATTTTGATTGCATTATCATATCTTACAGCATCCGCGTGATCCAAATTGCCGGTAACACTTTTGATAAACGATCCTAATCCATCTACGAGACCTCGCTTTATACGTCTAGGTTTTAATGTGTCTAAATGATCGGTAACTATGGCTAACTTATTGGTAAGACATTCTATTTGTAACTCATAAAGAATATAAGTATCATTGCGTACCCTAAGCTGAAAATCTATTAATTGATCCTGTGATAACCTAATTTTTTGTTCAATATCCTTAAGATCAATAAATTGTAGAAAGGCATGGTAGTGGGTTATGAGCCTTGTTTCGCCTAAACGAAACGGTAGTAATCCGGGACCTTCGGCAAGACTCTCAAGTGTTATCTCCTGATTGGTCCCTTGGGACGCTACCAAAGGAGCAGTCAGGACCAGTAGCACCCTGCAACAATTGGGCACTTTTAGGTATTCTTTTAAGACGACTTTTAGCAACGGGACCTCGCTTCCGCGACGTATATATGTGTATAGGGAGGTTCGCAAGTACTGTGTCCTGACTGTACCTAGGGACCAACTTTTGACGGCTCGCTGAGGGGTTAGAAACAAATATTCGTTGTTCGGGCTCATAATGTATCTCTGGATCGCGATTTTTATTACGGGCTTCAGTAAGGTTAGTACGCGTTGCTAGGCTATTTTCGTTAATTGAATCGTAAACTAATTTCATACGTTCTCTATGATTTTCTATATATTGCTGCAGTAAATGCTTATTTAAATCGATGTCAAACGGGTCGCGGGGGTCAAGGTGTCCGGTAATGATATCGTATGGCCTGCACTTGGTGAAACTATGGACAGAACTATTGTAAGCAAGGATAGCATAGGAGACAAGATTATTTACATCTTCATTTTTGTGTGTTAATTTTAAGATGCGTAGATGTTCTAGAAGGGTGGAATGGAACCTCTCTACGATTCCATTGTCGTTGGGTGAGTGAGGTAATGTCCTATGATGATTTATCTTGTGTAGGTTAACAAACTCATTAAACAACTGGTTGGTAAACTCTGTACAATTATCGGAAACTATAGTTAAAGGTAACCCATGGTGTGTGCAAAATTTTAAGAGTGCTTGTAGGATGCTGATAGCTGTACCATCGCGAATATGATAAGCCTGAGCATATTTCGAGAATACGTCAACTAAAGTTAAGTACTTTTCATTTTGTATGGTCAGTAAGTCAGTATGTACTATTTCAAAGGGCTTAGTAGCGGGGGGAACGATATTGAACTGTGGTTTTATAGGTTTACGGTCGTATTTAGCCTGACCACAGATCGTACAGTCGTTTATAAATTTAGTTATGTGATCTTTCATCTTAGGCCAATAATAACGACTCGATAGGGACAGATAACATTCACTAATACCACGATGGTTTGTTTTACCCTCGTGGTAGTGTTTGATTATTTCCTGCTGCCTGAGATATTCCTTAACGTTTTCGACTTCAGCCTTGGCCAAAACTAAATTCATTGCTGAGCTCTTAAATTTATCTTGAATAATAGGAATTATATCATACATGGATAAGGGTGGATTTATAAGTAACGCGGTCTTTACTTTAGGGTTGACGTATTCTTTAATTAGGTTCACTACGTCTTCTTGTTAATTACATTGCGATACTTGAACTGCGGTTCATGTGTGAGTTTCAAAGGGCTTGGATGCTGTAGGGCGTTTCTTTATATCGCCAACTACAGTTATGACGATTTGCCTGTGGTATTTATTTAGCGGCTCGGAAACTATTGGGATTTCTAAAATGGGGTTCTCATTGCTAGTGTGAGCAGTAGCCGTAGACGAATCTGTTACAGATGGAGGGCGCTCGGACGCATTAACTATCATGGAATCGGTTACTTCATTATGTATCTCCACGCGTGAAAGGGCATCAGCGTTCGTGTTGGATTTGCCTTTTTTATAGATAACTGTAAAATCATATTCGGATAATTTAAGTTTCCACCTAGTTAGTCGCGAATTAGGCTCTTTAAGGTTCATAACCCACTGGAGTGGCTTATGATCCGTTACTATTCTAAACTTTCTCCCAAATAAGTACGGTCTAAAATACTTAGTTGCCCAAACGATAGCAAGGAGTTCTTTCTCGATCGTACTGTAGTTCATCTCGCTCTCATTAAGAGTTCGAGATGCATAACATACCGGTTTATCTGCTCCTATGGTACCTTGAGATAGTATGGCACCTATTGCTACGTTAGAGGCATCTGTGGTTAAGATAAAGTCTTTCGTAAAGTCCGGATATTGCAAAATTGGATCATTAGTCAATAAGTGTTTACATTTTTCGAAACAATCTATATACTCGGAGTTAGTTACGACCTTTTTACCCTTTTTTAGACACTGTGTAAGCGGTTTGGTTAGCCTAGCAAAATCAGGGATGAATTTTCTATAGTATCCGACAAGACCAAGGAACTGTTTTATTTCTTTTGGTGTTCTGGGCAATGGGTATTTCTGAATGGCTAAGATCTTATCGGGATTAGGCTTTATACCTTCTTTAGTAATGACATGGCCAAGATAAGCGGTTTCTAACTTTAAGAATTCAGATTTGTCCATCTGGACTTTAAAATTTGATTCTCTGAGTTTTATGAACACTTTTTCAAGGTTTATCATGTGTTCCTGGAGCGATGTGCTGAATACTATAATATCATCTAAATAAACTAGGCATACAACGTTCTGAAGGTCTTTAAGAACGTTGTCCATCACCCGTTGAAAGGTTGATGGCGAATTTTTTAATCCCATCGGCATACGCAAAAATTCATAATGCCCGTTCTCTACATTAAATGCTGTTTTTGGAATATCTACTGGGTCCATCTCTACCTGATAGAAACCACTTGCAAGATCCAATGTTGAGAAATATTGACAGTTCCCTAATTTGTCAAGGACATCGTTGATATTGGGTATTGGATACTTATCATCGTAAGTTTTTTCGTTAACCTTACGGAAATCTACGACTAACCGCCATTTCGTCTTTCCTGAAGCATCCGCTTTCTTTGGAACTATCCAGATGGGCGAGCTCCAGGCAGATTCGGATGGTCTAATAATACCTTGACTAAGCATCTTACTGATCTGATCTCTAACTTCGTCTCGGTGTACGTAAGGGTAACGGTAACTTTTAGTGTACACCGGGATTTCGTCGTTAGTTCTTATTCGGTGTTTGATCTTATTTGTGAACGTTAAACATTCGCCATCGAGATAAAATACGTCGGAATATTTTTCGCATAAAGTTTCTAAATTAGCGCGTTCCTCGGGGTTAAGATGATCTGTACGCAATCGCGAAAGAACTTCTTGTGCACGTGGGCTAGGTTGTTTAGTGCGAGTGCACTCTATATTATAAGATTCTGCGGAAACGGCTCGGTCCATACTAAATATTAAATCATGTGAGGTAGGGTTAGTTACTTCTATAAATCCGCGATTATTTTTTACAGTAGTAAGACACTCATTAATGACGCAATTAGATATTATTTGCTCATCGACAAACGCGTCTCCGTCACTCAAATTGATAGGTAGCCTAACTAACTTTTTAGAATTAGCTGGTATGACGTCCTCGTATAAGTTAACGTTACATGAATTATACATATGAATTGGATTAGAAGAATTGCGTGTAATCAATAACTTATCTTTAAGATCAATTCTAGCTTCCCATTTCTCTAATAAATCTAACCCAATTAACCCATCAAAAAACTTATGAAATTTATAAACGAATAATTTAGTTGGTTCTGATTCCTGAAAACACGGAATAGTTATAGAATAATTATCTCTGGTCGTGGCATGGACATTGGTGACTTCAAACGGATCGAAATTCAAGGGCACACCATTATAAAATTTTTCTACAGCATCCGGGCTCACAAAGGATTGGTTCGCGCCTGTGTCAATTAAAAATCGCAAGGGTGGTTGAGATATCTGTATATAGGGAAGCTGCCTTTGACACTGTAAGTTTACTTCTATTTTGACTTGTCTGATTGCCCGCGCTGCCGAAAATCCGGAGCAGAAGCGGAACTAGTTGAAGGTTCAGGATCATCTAAATTATTCACTTGAACGTCGCTACATCCAACATATTCATAATTCTCGTTAGTAACATAGCAAGGTTCAATATTATAAAAATCATTGTAGTAATATTCATCCGGCTCATTCAATCAATCAAATCAATCAAATTTTTTTATTTGCAGAAATACAAATTATACAGAGATCTTATAAATATCATTTTAGTTATGTATTTAACCTGCAAGCAGGCGTGCAAATTTTTAGTGGTATCGAGTCTACTATATATATAATTAAAAAAAATTATAATATTAATTATAATATTCGGGGTAGTAAAAATCATTATAGGGCGCGATCTCATTGATGTTCATTTCCCTGGTTTTAAAGTAATTAGATGGCGGAGGGTTGCCATGCCTTCGCCAATCATGACCAGAGGGCTGCCCAAATGAAGGTCTGTCTTTAACTACATAGTGGCTAACACCATTCATAGGCTTAGGGCCTTGATTTTGGGAATCGTTCCTGGGTGGCATCTGGAATTGATTCTGGAACGCTTTATAATTCGGTGGGGGTGCCCTAAATATTTGTTGCGTACGTGTGGGCATCCCTGGGGGTCTATAATGAGCTGGTTGAATATGTTGCATATTAGGTTTCCACATAGGTTGGGGTGGCTGCCAGTTAGTTTTAGGTGGTTGTTGTGCAGGAAAATTGAACGGTTTAAATGTAGGCATAGAAAATGTAGGCATTGATAAAGGCTTCGGTGATAAGTGCTGCTTTTTATCAGCAGCTGGTTCAACGCGGTTCTGAAGGTACATGACATTCAGTTCTTCCTGCACAAATTCCAACGCTTTTTCAACACTATCAGGACGCATGCATCGTATACGCGATCCTAATGGTTCCTTTAACCCGCGAACAAATGCCTGCATCGTTAACTTTTTGTACAAAGTACGTTTCGCCTCGATAGTAGTCGGAATATTTTCGTGGAGTCTAACATATGTCATGATAGTGCTGAACAGGTTTACACAACGATCATAAAATTCCTGCGGCGAACTGTTACCCTGTGTGGCTAAGATAAGGTCATTATAAAGGGCGGTCTCGTCCCTTTGATCAGAAAAATTATTAACTAGTGCGGTTTTGATGCAATCCCAATTCTCTGATATGCCGTTCGAATTTATAATTCGTGCGGCTGGTCCAGTGATTTTATTTAAAATTCCGTTGATAAGACAAAGCTTAGCTAATTCGTTACCCGGATTCTGTTCAATATATTCATCGACAATCTGATCACAAAGATTAATAAATCTAGGCAAGATATGTGGATTTCCATCGAATTCGGGGACTAGGCGTAAGGCCTTGAAGATAGTCCTACGTCTACGTCCGCCATTTTGTGAAACGGCTCTGGACTAGAAGATTTCGATGACCCCGAAATAGTCTCAAATGTATTATTTAAATCACTGAAATCTCTATTCGCATCTAAATCTAATCTACGGGCCTCCCTACCACGCACAGGCCCTTTAGGGGTAGTTTGCCTTGGATAAAAAATGATTGCAAATTAAAATTACTTAAAGGAGAAAGGAAAGCAACACAGAAATGATTTTTGTGTACTTACATTAGCTGCATTCTGGTACTTCTGGATAAATCGATGTCTTGATTTTCCTCCAGCCGGGACTTCAGGTTCGTTTTCAGGATACTCGGACAACCGGTCACTCGCGAATACGGATTTCGATGTGAGAAAATCCTTATCCAAACTACTTTAAGATGCCTCGAGTATCCTACCGACTGCGCCAATTACGAAGGTCACAACCGGAGGCTCCAAAAAAAAAACAAAATTATTTTAATATATTTAATTAAAACTGAAATTACAATATAAAATACAAACTATGCCTGACCGATATTAGAATCAGAATGGACGATAAATATGGTAAAAATAATGTGGCAACGGCGTAAACCGCGCCGTCAGCGGAAAGGGTCACGTACGCCGCCGCGACATCACGTTGCTGGACACGGGTCTGCATCGGGTCGGCGCCTGCTTGCACTTTGCTAAGTGTCGAATATTGTAACATACTACGCATGCGTACACAAACACGTATTAACACACATACATAATGCTTCCTATCTCATTTTCTCCTACGTTAAATCTTATGAATTTTTGTGTCTGTCTCTTTTTACTGTAGCTTTTTCGTTTCATCGACCTTCAAAATTACAACGATGCTAAAGAAGTTTTCACTTCAAAACAATATTTATATTTTAACGATGGGTTGGTTTCTCGAAAGGTTAAATACTTCGATTTGTTTTTACGATGGATCTTTGCCTTAACAATTAATAGAATACAAGATATAAAACATAAAAAATATATAAATCAGCTTATAATTGGTAACGATAATGCATAGAAAGATCCTTGTCTTGGTAATAATAAAAATCTCCTCTTTTAAAATCAGTTTAACTACGTAACACAACAAAAAATATGAGAATTTCAGTAGGCATTTTAATGGGTCCAATTCGTTCATGAAAAGTAAAATGCAAATATCCGAACAACGATTTTTATAATTACTAGAAATAAAAACAATTATACACCAACTTACAAACAATTATAAGGTAAAACTGTCGAGGTATTAATCGTCAAGGCATCCCTTGTGTTTGGCCGAAAAAAGCGCATGCGAGCGCTTACCAGCGCTGAAAAAAAAATTACAGTTTTCGGCCAGGACACTTTTGCTAACTTCAGTTGCGGTGACACAATCCGCCATTTTTCTTCCAAGCGCTCGCAAACGCTTTTTTCTGCCAAACACAAGGATCGTGTCTCGTTTTTATAAAAGTGAATAACTATGACACTTTTATAAAGAGAGCAATGTTCAAAGATAGATACAAGAAACTAAAATTAAATTGCTGTACACTGATGTTTACGCTAAGCTTATTGCAAATTTAAACAACCCTAAAAATGTGCATATTGTTCAGTAATCTAACCGATTCGTTGCTACAAACAATTACAGAAACGAAGGCTACGAGCTTGTTTTACGTGAAAAATGAAGATAGTTTTATTCTGGGTTTATTTCCCTAAAACTTGATTTGAAGGAGTTATCATTGATTTAAAAATGACACGGTTTCAGTGGCTAACGCCACACGAAAAAAAAGTGATGACACGACAGGCGTGCCATCAGCAAAAAATCGGTAAATGTAAACAATGGCATGTGTAGTTAATACGAATGAGCGAAAACATCGAAACATAAATCTTTAAGATTTTTTATATTAAATTATATTAAAAATAAAGATTTTAATCTTACGGTAACTGTGATCAATTGAAAATTATTAATAAATACCAACAATTAATAACAAACTTTAATAACCTAATCTAACCTAATCAAATCATGAGGTTAGTATTAATAATTACTGGTTATTATTAATAATTACTGGTTATTATTAATAATAACCATAGTAATCACGTTAACGGTAACATATATTTGATGAACAATAAAAAAATGGGTAGAGGTTAACTTTTTATAACAAAGTTCCACATAAGCTTGCTGAATTACCCTTTGAAAAGTGTAAAAATGTTGTTTAAAATACCCTCATCAACAAAGGGTAATTACCATATATCGGTGATTATTTAACAGACAAGAATACGTGGAGGTAATAGGCTTGTTTCTAATTTTTGTAATATATATGTTAGCTCCTTCTGTCTCATTGAAAGATGGAGGGAATAATATAAGAAAGAGTTTGGTACAAATGACGTCTATAATTACTTTACTGTTCTTAACAAATTTATTAATCAATATACATTAAACTAACACTAAAGTAATTGCAATGGTGAGCGACCACCGCGGTCGACCGCTCGAGTCCAACAGACTCCAACAGGCCCGTTTTTTTCGTGCTACACGCCGAGTTCCCCACTCTCCACAGACTAATTCTTCATGACGTCACAGTATTGCCAACATATATGATATGATGTCCCACTTTGACAATCGATCTTGCATTGCGTTAAAAGATCATGGTAAGATCTTAGCGCGCTGCGGTCCTCTAAGGAGCGGCTCGTAGTGGGCTCTCACCGTCATCTTTATTTGGTACATCTCCAAGTTTGCTGCTGCTTTAGGTGTCAGCAAATAGTGTGATATTACATAACAGTTTGAGAGATTTTCAAAATAATTTCAAGACAATATGATATTCTTTATGGCCATTCACTGATAGCCAATTATCTTAAGTACACTCCACTAAATTACAGACATATTAAAGAGATGATAAGATGGTTTTTATTCTTATTAAGGAAGGAAACCTGGTCATAAAATAGAAATAGTGGACAAATAGATCACCGTTTAAACATTAACTAAATTTTCCAGGATAACCAGCAATCACCAACTCGGCAACATCGTACTTCTTTGACTGCGCTTGATTTGAAAAAGATAGAAATAGTCTATGGTCCGGAATGCCGAGCGAGAGACCGACAAGAGAAGATTGAGCTGTGTCAAAATTACCCCGGAGTGGCAAGAAGAAAGAGAGAAGCGGTCGCAGAAGATACCAACTTAAGAGTTAACAGGGATATAACTCCACCACCGAAATCAGATACGAGTTTCAGTATTAAAGATTTAGGAATCGATCAAGAAGTACAAGAAGCTATTGACCAACTATACAAGGTTTCCGGAAAAGCTCTGAATAATGCCCGAGAAAAATATTGCAATATATCTAAAGAAAAAATTCAAATTGAAGATGATAAAAAGAAACCAGAGTTAGCTGACGTCATCGAATCTATAACGGAGTATGCCAAAAATGTGGTAGGAAAAGCGTTAAGAAACATAACAGAATTGTGCCAAGCTTCGGACAGCATGGAAATGTATCTAAGAAATCACCTTGAAAAATGCCCATATTACAATGGACGGCCATGTCCACCGTCTTACAGGTCTACTAAATCGGGTGCTGTGAAATATTCTACACAACACAGGCCTATTTACCATCAATCCACTAAAAATGATGGAAGTCCATATAAATTCAAACATTATGCAGCATGGCGTGCAAATGATGATAATTCAACTGACAAAACACCTGAAAATGAAGGGAGTGCCATCAACGACGAAGTAAAAATAGAAGATAAAAGCAACAAAAGTGCGAGGAAACGAGATGTCGGTGACCATACTACTGTGTACCACACTAAGGAAAGCGGTTTAGTACTTGATGTCGTTCACGACAGGAAGAGACGTGATTTAGAACCCAAGAGTGATAAAGCCGTAGTGATAAAAAACAGCAAAGAGCTTGATATAAAAGTTAAGGAATTGGAGAAAAGTAAAGATAAATCCGAAATTCATACTAGAAGAGTGACTGAAATGCCAAAGAAATCCTTAAAATGGGCTCGCAGGAGACGATTCCAGTAAGTAAATGTATCTGTGGTAGAAATAAAGGCGAATAAATGAAATTACATTTTATTTACTCTCTTATATACACCAGTCTTGAAAAAAATGTTCAAAATTTTGATTCAGAAGTCCCAGATATAAAATCACTATATTTACCATATGAGGTTCATAATAACTCCAATGAAACCTAATATTGTATTACAAATTATTGAATATTTTCTTTAAATAATAATTTGTCAAAATGTAGGACATTTTGTACACTCCAAATTGTGGTTTTGGAAGTGTAATGGATATTTTATATGTAGGAATAATTTGGATAATTTTATTTCTGAAAATATCCATATTTCTATAGGTTTATGTGTGTTTACGAAATATTAGATCTTTTACACTGTATTATTAAAAAAAAAATACATACCAACAAATAACAAAAAAAGAAATTACAGAATATATAAAAATAGTTATTGTCTATTACTAAATGACAAATTATCTGAATCGATGTGAAACTAAATACAATTAACGAATAAATTTAAAATCGGATGAGGTATTTTGTTATTTTTGGATAGGTTGCTCTAGGAATCGTGTTGTACCTTAACAAATTAGAAAAGTGCTTTGAACGCCATGCATCGACTTTTTAAGCAAAGGAAAAGTAGGTAGGTGCACACTTTAATTTTTTATTTATTAAATAAGTCAAATGTAGCATAAGGTTTTGTTAATCGAATCTGCCTATCTAAGTATTGTTGTAAATTACCACAGACACTTGAATTTTTTCATTGAGCAATTTTCCTAAGCCGTTTGACATTAGAGTAAATATATTCTATGGTTTTACCAGTGTTGCCAATGAATAATTTTGTTTATAACTGTGTAAAAATGGAAAAACTTTGAATGTTTTTATAAACTCTTTTTACCTATCTTCTAAAAGGAAACACGTAATTATATTAACCAAAAAATAATTATCTTTATACATATTTCAACTTGCGAAAATCTGTAGAATGTGCAATGGCCACAGCAGCCGCAGGTCGTGAATTTTGTATTTTTTGGCGTAAAAGCTGTTATTACTATGTTACATTATATTATTCGGTGATTGCCGCAATATTGACAACACTGGATTAGACGGCACACAGACTATATGACTGACACATTGCGTTTGTGTTACTTACTTTTTAATGAGCAAGGAGATACACTCCACTATGCCGTACGGTGCTTAAATTTATAGTTTCAAATATCTCCATTAAGTCATTGTATTTTTTTTAATGAGCTTGATTTAAGATTGGGCCAATTGGTTTTTCTTTTTGGTCACTTTGTTATTATTGAGTTGGTTGATAACTACATTTTTTATTTTTAATAATGAAATATCCGTTTTAGTCCCACAAGATCATCAAAGGAGAAGCTTTGGGAAGATTCAAATGTGTCTATAGAAAAAGGGACAACGAAAAGAAAAGCTTATAGAGAGCGTTTTGGATTGGAAAATCGTGATGACAGTGAACACATAGAAGAGAGACACCGCATAAAAAGGTTTGAATTCTTAGAATTTAAGGCTTATATTCACGATTTAAACAATCGGGCCCGATTTTATATAAACTACTTTTCATTCTAAAGCGCCCTTAATGGATCTTGAAGACTGTAGAGTAAGCTGGTAGTTAAGTTGACAGTAGATTAGCCTTGAAGTAAAAACACTTGATTAGAAGTAGTCTAGTTTATCAAATAAATAAATAATTATAATGGAAAATACTAGAAAAAAATCGACTCGGTTCACAATTGAATTCTCAGGCGGGAATCGAACCCGCAACCTTTGGAAGTCCGGTCCAATGCTCTTCCAATAACTTACACACAGTCGAAAATCTTCCGACCAAAATTCCATAACAAATTCGCTAATTAACTCCAATTGTCCAGTAAAATCGCCGAAATTGCTCTTAAAAACCATCGCAGACTCATATTCGTTATATTGTTATTTCCTGTAAATGGCAGTCGAGCAAGAGAGACAGCAACTACATACTTTTTCTCACTCGTTTATACTTGTCGAGTTATGCGCATGCGCAAGCCCTCATCTCTCAAACATGTCGCTGGTTTGCGAGAATATCAACTCAAAAATCTGTCAATTTGAACTAAATATACCAAACGATCTTAAATCTTTGATATTTTATATATGTATATTATCGTGAACAGAGGAGCAACGCAGATATCGCGCCACCGTTCACTCGAAAGAGATACAATTACATTTTTTGGTATGCGATGAAAGATTTAATAAGGAATTTGAAAACCTTATTCTATAAAATCAAAAGTTTAAGTTCCGTCGCTATTCTCGCAAGCCAGAAATGTATCAAGTATCAAAAATCGAGCAATTAACACAACAAACATTCAGTTATTTTTTAAGTAAAAAATCATTTTAAAGATTTTTTTACAGACCACAAAAATCACAAAGGTACCGTCCCGTTACAAGCTCAGACGAGAAGAAAGATGTGCGAACCAGTTTTAACAGTTTACCCTACCAGATTGTGGAGTTATCCAAGAAAAATGAGGAATTCTACAACGAAAGAAAATGGCCCGACGGTATCGTTCGCTATATTATAAAAGAAGATCCCAACTGTGAGTAATCAAATCGAAATTATGACTCTACAAAATATATTTTATAATGCCATCAATTCATATTCCTCAATAGTTGTAAAAATTCATAAGAATACACTAGTTTCTAGTTTTGTTTAGTTCTTAAACTCGTCAATAGATGGCGTTGAACCATTCTACATCGCGTTTTCTTGTTTATATTTTTATATGTAAAGCCCAACGGTACAATAATATTTTAAAGTCGCCTTGAACATAGATGTTTTATATCACCTATCTGGGATTTGTTAAATAATTATTACTTCAATCTGCTGTTATGCATATAGGTTATGACTGAATCTGATATTATTTTCTTTTTTAAATATAAGATGATACAAATGAGGTCCGTCAACGATTGGAAGAAGTGAACGCTATTTTGAAGAAAAAAACGTGCGCTAAGCTCGAGGAGATAAGTGAAAATGACGTAAACGACGATATGGATTACTTGGTGATCGACACCAGTGCGGATTACGTCACAGGAAGAGTGGGGGGAAAGCAGGTGAGTGTTTTTCATCAGAAAAAACCCGATTTCAATTAAATCGACCTAAGAGATTTACCGCGTCACAACTAGTGTTATAAAATACGCGAGTCTAAGAGTCTAACTTTAAGGAATCTACTGATAATAGAAGACTCAACTCTTAAAAACAGTGCCCGAAAGAAGCGAAGCTGGCTCCTATATATGTCGTGTAACGGTACTAAATCTGACGCTCTCGAGTAACTGTAAAATATGACGCTTAGCACGGATAAAGTAACTGTGGCGAGCGCTTATATGCTCGAATGTCCGTATAGGAGCTTCGCTTTAAAAAACAGAGAAGTATGCTCGATGTTTCACGAAACTATCGAGTTTCCGATTGAACTCGATCTCGACATTCGTGTTCGAGTTTATGACATGCTCCGAGTCTGCTCTTGTAACGAGTCACTCTTGAATCTTTATTCACTGAGCAGTATTACGGTGTGATTTAGCATATGGTATGGTATGGTACAACATTGATATGATATTGACACTGCGGCCTACCACCCTTTGTTAGTTCCTATTCCTGTCGCACCAAGCGCTTCTCAACATCTTTAATAATGCGAACAGCAAAGCAGTGGATTTATCTCTTTGCGTCTGTGTTTCCGAGTACTTGTAACATGTCCGTTTTAAAAGCCAGGTAGAATAGGCACCCTCTGGGTTAGCTCGTTCAATTGTCGATCCTGTCTTGGCCCCGGGCCATTATTAATATAAGCGTAAATGTAAGATGATAAATAAAATTAAACTCAGCTTGTCGTATTTAGAGTTTGTTGAGTAGCAGTTGTATCAAGTCTGGTTTTCGACCCGAGTATTGTTCAGATTTCGACATAGGTTTCGACTCAAGTCCTTGCTTCGATGACTCGTTCTTGACTCATGAACGTTTTAGTCAACCCAGTACGCAAAATTTAGTTAAGTAGATAAATTTATAATACCAGACAAGACTTTTTAACAGCGGGCTAAGAACTCTGTGAATTTTTATTGATAACTCACACCTGGTTATGTCGTTTTTTATTTATTTATAAAGAAAAAAAACGGTCATACAAAAATATTTTAGTTCTAAAAAATATTTGATGAAAAAGACATATCTACCATTAGTTATATAAATTATTCATTTTTACTATTTATTGAAAAACTACAAACAGCAAAATTACAGCTGCATTATAATTTAGATTACTAAGTATTAAAAGCACAATGCATATTCACAGTGCAACATAAAATATACACATCTACCAACACATATTTTCATTATAAAGGCGCGTTTCATAGACATATTTTTGGAGTAATAATTATGACTTGCTAGTAGGTATGCTACACACTTCTTTTTTACGACAATGCTGTTCCAGTCTACGGGCTACGGGGTATTCTAAAACAAACGATTTGCAAAAAAGAAGGGGCATTTAAAGACTTTATTGAATTTTTTCAATGTTATTTTATAAGATAAATTATATTAATAGAAATATATTAGAAAAAATCGACACAGCTGACAAGTGAATTTTCAGGCGGGAACCGAACCCTCAATCTTTGGAAATCCAGTCCAATGCTCTCCCAATTGAGCTACCGAGCCCTGTGAATACCCGTCGAAATTTTCTAGGATTTTTTTGTGAACATTTTAAAACTTAATAAAATAAAACAGAATCTATGCAATCGCGGCGCATTAATCAAAGAACCTGATAATACTTGAGTGATTCTTCATAGTTTTATGTGACCAGAGACCTTAGTGCGAATTCACTATACTCGTTATCGAGCGCTTTACAGATTTGTAGGAAGATTCGTAGTTACCGATGGTTACCGCTAGGGGCGCTTATACAAAATTCCATAGTAATATTTTACGCAGACTGTATCGAGAATGGACGTATAAATTCACATTAAGGCTTCGGTCATATATTTCTGTAGATGCACAGTTCCATGCAAAACTAAACAAACTATTGTCCCCGCATCAATATGTACTTACAACTCGATTACAATATCTGTGGACCTCGCTGGAATGTCAAGCCCCCTCCCCGTTCCCTTGAAAAAGAATAAAAAAATAAAATAATAAAAGAGTAAAAGTATAATATATTTTATTTATAGTTCATAATTATTATTGTTTACAATACTATCCCCATGATGCTTGTTTTGTGCACCGTACCTAAGTGCTGACGTGACGTCATCAGGTCCACAGATATTGTAACCGGGTTGTAGGTAGATGTATACCACTTGAAGTATAGCAAAAAACGTCTAAAAATATCGTACGGTTTAATATAATTTAGATCTTAATTGATAAACGTTACTATAGAAATAAATCCATTTTAGGTTCAATACATAATACCTTGTGGATTGTCAGACGTAAATTTTTATGACTCTCAAAAAAAGCAGAATTAAAACAGCACATATCCAAACACAAGCGTATTAAAAAACTAAGCTTAATTTACAACCCGGTTACAATATCTGTGGACCTGATGACGTCACGTCAGCACTTAGGTACGGTGCACAAAACAAGCATCATGGGGATAGTATTGTAAACAATAATAATTATGAACTATAAATAAAATATATTATACTTTTTCTCTTTTATTCTTATATGTGATAAATTTTATGTTTTTATATGATAAATTAACGGCTGGCTCGACATTCCAGCGAGGTCCACAGATATTGTAATCGAGTTGTATGACAATAAAGCACTTACTCGTACAAAACAATAATATTAGGTACATTCTATGTGACATTGCATTTTGCGTCCGCCTCTTATCGTTGTCACTTGGAACATAGACAGGAATGGAGTTGCTTACTATTTTCAAAA
The DNA here is from genome assembly GCA_927399485.1 of Calamotropha paludella. NCBI lineage: Eukaryota > Metazoa > Arthropoda > Insecta > Lepidoptera > Crambidae > Calamotropha > Calamotropha paludella. The sequence continues at coordinate 9,697,797 of OV656829.1, read as the reverse complement.
AATTTAAATGCGATACCTGGATGGAGTTAAAAAAAAATGAATACAATTTTCTTTATTATTACTTTTACTCGGAATAAGTAGTGAATGGGTTTTGATGAAATTTGGGACACTAGTCACACTTAAGTCTAGCTGACTTAAGAAATAGGATACTTTTTATGATGTAGTATTTTGAGAAAAACAAGGCTATACGCTCAGTAAGTATGTGGGTGGGTGTATGTGTATTTTTTGAATCGTAAGGACAGCCTATATTTGAAAGATTGCTCATGGATTTTTTAGACATCTCAAATAACATATTTTAAGATTTAGGTGCCTTGGAACAAATTTAACTTGTTGTACAATTGTCTTTTTGATTTGTTTTTTATTTCAGCGGTTTTTAGTTTCCCAGCATAATGAAGTCGTATGTCAATATACTTTTCAATTACAGCTTTCAACAGCGCTACTTTATGATCAAAGTTGAAGTTATGGTTTGAAGAAACCACACTAAACGCATTCGGTTTATAAAACTCCTCTGTTCTATCTAGGGCGATAATACACCTCCATTTTTCTCTCTGAATAGATTTTTCGGAAAACTAAAACAATAACAAACTTTTAATTAAAATTTAATAAAAAAAATTGTAACGACGACTCCAACTTTTTCCTGTTGACTTTGTTCACAAGCACTTGATTCATATTGTTTTGTCTTATGAGCGGCCTACTCGAGTGTGAAAGGGATAGACGAATATTATATACCTAGCAACCGGCATGTCATATAAATCTACAAAAAAACAAATTTTATTAAAATATTAATGAAATTAGACTTAAACCATGAGAAAAATGTGTCAATAAGTTAAAATAAAATTATACTTACTGGAAATATGACACACCATCCTTCTTTTTCACCTTTTTAAGTGTAATTTTTACAATTTTTTACTACGCACTTTGGCATTGTTGATGTCATATGGCACACGCGGACACTGAGCGAATGAGAGCGAAACAAGGCATATTTTTGATTTATGCCTTCTTTTAATGGTGCCACTTTTTAAGCGGCAGGCAACAGTGCATCTACAGAAATATATGATCGAAGCATTAAGGCCTCTTTTCTATAATCGAGCCCATAGTTCTTCTACTTCTTTCTTCTTTTAGTTCTTACACTTCCAATCATAATTATTGTTTTATTTTGATTCCTATAAATGTTTACAGTTAGGAAAGCGCTCGATAAAAATATTGTGAATGTAGTAGAAAATATATGACGACCATTGCTTTAGTATCCTGTGATCACGGCTCCTGTAATGAAGTCGAATGTCCAGATTAAATATAAATTACTAGCGGCCCGTCCCGGCTTCGCACGGGTGGACAAAATTCTTTAATTTTTTTCTAGCAATAAATATAGCCTTTGTTACTCAGCGTGAATGTAGCTTTCCAATGGTGAAAGAATTTTTGAAATCGGCTTAGTAGTTTTTGAGTTTATTCATTGCAAACATACAAAAATACAAATCATTCCTCTTTATAATATCCGTAAAAAAGTTGATTTCTATCGTATGAATATGTGTTTTCTGGAAAAGCTTTCAATCAGTTCAGACAATAAAGCTATTATATAAAATGCTGTATATCAAAGAATTCCTTAAAGGTTTTCCAGCTCGCAGAAAAAAGCCAATCGCTTATAAAACTTCTATGTTTAACTCATTACATATCGCTTGCCTTATCTTGAACCCGAAAGATCATTAGAAGCGACTTGCACGCGGTCAACACTCTTTTAAGATACGCAGGAGCAAAAACTACGCAGTCACGAAAGTTCTCGATCTGTTATAGGGTCCCTCCCAAAGGTTGTTTTTAAAAAAGGATTTAAGATAAACTGAAATGATCACTTTTATTAAATGGAAAATTATACTTTTAAAAATTAGGGACCCTTAGGCAGCCGCACCCGGATAGAAGGAATGAAGAACAGATACTGAGCTCGCGGTTAGCGAGCTCTGATAATATGTACTGAGGATTGCTGACGGCAATACTCAGGGGTGAGCAATATCCCTAACAGCGTTAGAGTATAACACCTCCCCCTTTTGAAAAGGAAACTTCTATGATAATAAAGAAGTTTCTGTTTCAAATAATGGGCCTTATAGTCGGAGGTGACTGTACATCTTCGTCGTGGTCAGATTCAGAATTTGATCTTTGTCTTATTTCTTGAGGTTTCTTTTTATAGTGAATAGCGTAAGAAAGGCTGCTGCTGGGTTTACAGAATATTGTGAATACTTTAAACGATACGAAACTTATTATAACTACAGCTATTAGTATAGTTAATATAGAGTAATGTGTCCCATACCTTATTATGTGAGGGTCTTTTATTATGTTATTTGCATCAATAAGCATTTTTGAAAATTTACTATTTTTTGAGTTTATCTCGTTTAAATTTATATTTTGTAATTCAGGAGGGGACACTTTACTTACAGTATCTTTAAATTTATTAATGTTACAACAGGAATCGTTCAGTAAATTAAAATCTGATATGGTTACTGGTGAAGTTACATTTAAAATATTATTAGAATTCGGGACAAGTGTGGTGCTTCTACAATATGCTTTACAATTATTAGGAATTGTAAGAATTCCTATACCTACTACATTAGTTTCGAACAGGTTGGTGTTGAGACAATCTATCGATAACTTACTAGTGTAAGATTGAACATAAATCCACTTATTATTAGATAAATAATTCCAGACGTCCAAATGACCATATATAAATTTTGTTTCACACTGTTTGGGTATCTCACTGATCACTGTAGTTAAGAGTTCACTTTCACAACTGGGTTTCGAGTCTGCAGCAAATATACTCGTGACGTCACAAAGATGTACGTTCGGGAACAATGTAACACATTTATTTAAATTGTCTAAATTACAGTAGTTTGATTTGTCCTTGGTCACTGCAATATAATTAGTGCTGGGTATAATTAGACTAAAACTGTCAGGTTTGTTTACATTATAAGGTATAGGCAGCGCTATGCTGTGATATAAAATAAATTCATCGACTGAAACTAAAGGTATCCGTGTGACAAAAATAACCTTACCATTAATGTAATAGCAATGTAGGGTTGAAATCCTTAATATAACATGCATATTATCTAATTCTAAATTTACTGGTAATTCTAAGCTGTTTGGTAAGTATTTGTAACTATCGGCAAGCTCGTAATGCAATTGGGCAGGTGATAAGACCGCCGGGTGCAGGATGTTTTGACTAGACAGTGTAATAGCGTTTACAACGTCTTCCATTTGAAATGATAATGTAAGTAATGTACTCTCCAGACTATTAAATATGAAATTGAATTCGGATTGAATATGTAATTCATTCGAGACAACTGATAAGTTTTTAAGGTTGCTCGCAAGTTTGTCGATAGCTTGATTTAAAAGTATTTCGTTTGTTTTTATCTTTATTAAGGTATTATTATAGGAGGATATTACTGATTGTGTTACTAAGATGTTGTCCTTAACTAACGAAGCCATCTTCCTTTCGTTATTCTGCAGAGATTCTATTGCTTGGTCATAACGTAACCCGTCATTCTCGTCTAAATTGCCGAAGACGGTTTTGACTACTGTTCCTAGGCCACTTATCCAGGCACCTCGTTTTGACCGATTGTCGATTAGGTGTGAAATTGAACTAAATTGTGTAACTAAATTCTGGTATCTAATAGATATTGGTTGTAGAACATTGTTGCAATCTAGGTATGTCTTTTAACATATTAGATTGTTCGCATAAAAGTAGAGCAGTTTTCAGAACGGAATCAATGTTTTGTAGGTGTGGTTGCATGTGTGAAATATCTATGGGTGATATTACATTTAGAAAACCGTTTTTAAATTTAAGTTTTCCGAGGTAATCGAAGAAGATGCCAGATCTTGTTTTAATCGGTTGTATGTACTCCTGTTGCGTGTGTGCATGGGTTGGTATCCTGAGGATAATCGCAATAAGTAAGTATTAATCTTATATTAAGTACGTTCCTATGGTAAGTTATTCTTATTTTTATAATACGTATCTTTAAAATATTTCCCTAACCCTAGTTATTTATATCTAAGCGTCTTAACTATTACTAATCCTTAATTATGTATTTTATAGAATATATTTATGTATTACGCTTATTAATGCTATTTATATTTATAGTATGTATATATTTTCTTTTGTTTTATACCTACACTAACTAACTAACTATTTACCTAAACTATTACTATCTACTATTGGTTTTATGAAAGTAAGGTAAGTGCTTACGTATACCTACACATGTTCTTATGCATATTTTATTTCTTAGATTGATTAACATCTTATTTGTTTAAGGATGGCTACCGACATCGGCGAGCTTGACCTGATCAAAGTGATGCTGTACGTGACGACGGTTTATAAGTAAGGTTAACGTGTTGTTTCCGTTTACCCTAACTACTTTATAAGGACCTTTCCAAATAGGCGATAAGGCCTTTCGTAGTCTTAGGTGATTTCTAAGGTATACGTAGTCACCCGATTTATACGACTGGGGACGTGTATGCGAATCGTAATAGGTCTTTGAAGTTTCTTTAGATCTCTGAATATACTCTAAAGCTTTCTGTCGAGAGTACTTGAGACGATTCTGAAGCATTCTCACGTATTCTGGGTAAGTCGTACCTGGTCGTTCTTCGAATATAGAGTTCGGTATGAAGGTTTTGTGACCAAACATTAACTCGTACGGAGTGTAATGAGTGGTGGAGTGAACGGCGGAGTTATATGCAAGCATCGCGGTATACACATATCTAGGCCAATTGGTTTGTTCTTCGTCAATATATGATTTTAAGTATTCTTTTAATGTGGAGTGACTTCTCTCGAGGGCACCCTGAGTTTGGGGGTGGTACGGAGAGGACCATAGTTGTTTAATTTTGAGGAATTCATATGTTTTCTTGAATAAATCTGCGGTGAAGTTTGTACCTTGATCGGTCAGGATGAATTTGGGTAAGCCAAATATTGAAATGAAATGCAGGAGGCATTCACTGGTCTCCTCAGCTGTTGTGGTTCGGATAGGGTAGGCGGTCGAGAATTTTGTAAGGTCATCTTGGATGGTGAGTATGAACCTTAGTTTGGCGGTGCCAGATTCTGGTAGTGGTCCAACTACGTCTAAGGATATACGTTCACATGGTGCAGTCGAAGTACTTGTGATCTGCATAGGAGCGCGATTGATCTTCCGCAGAGCCTTATTTTCCTGGCAGGATCGACAATGTTTAACATAGTTTTCTATGTCGCTGCGCATACCCTTCCAATAGTAAGATTCCTTTATTCTACTATACATACGTGTTGACCCTAAATGGCCGGCTATCGGGATATCGTGGTTATCATGAAGAATTTTCTTAATTTCGGATGGAGAGGGGTATATAATATTATTGTGATATATATTTACTATAATTGTGGTATTATGGAAAAGGTAGAGCAGGATATTATAGATTTTAATGAACGAGTGCACTTCAAATGAGTTGCGAAAGTCAGATATACTTATATCGGGAACATTTTCTATTTTCATTAATTCGTCTCTGATGGATAGGATTGTTTTTAGGATCTCCGGGTAGGAAGCTACGTCGAAATGGTTCACTCTGGTAAACAATAGAAAGTAAGTCTTATCTTTCAAAACTAACTTAAAGTATGAGTACAGTTCTCTCTCGGCATTATAAACGACAGTGGGGTCAAGGACTTTTTGAAGATAAGGATTCGATTCATCTAAATCGATAGAGGTAGGGATTAGAATAATTTTAGATGTACTCATTGATAGACTTTGATTATGCTCTATAATGCATGTGTTGAGACTTATGTTTTTATCCGATATTGTTTTCAACATTGTAGTATAGTCTCCGGATAATGGTGAGTCCTTAGACGTCATGTGGGTAGGAGACGGATGTTGTTCTAATTCATGCATGGCGGCGTCTTCTGTAGGTGGAGTTTGATTAGGGCTGTAGATGGATGGTGGTAAGTTGCTGTCTTCGAGGAGATCCACAGAAGGGAGATCACTACTGTTTATGTCAATCACTTCGAGTGGACTGGGAAGAAGCTGGATGTCAAGGTCATCGAGGGTTATCGGACTAAAAGGAGGTGTTTCTTCAGACTCTGTGGGATTTGTGCCTCTTGGCGGGTTTTCTGCAGGACGAACTGGATCTTCGCCTACAGGTAAGTCTTCTACAGGTTGGGTAGGAGCATCAGGAACAGGTGAGTTTTCTTTTAGTGTAATCGGATTGATCGGGATTCGGGAAAGAGCATCAGCGTTGGAATTTGCTTTTCCCTTTTTGTAACGGATTTCATATTCGAATTCCTCTAATTTTAGCCGCCAACGGATGAGTCTTGAACCGGGGTCTTTACAATTGAACAGCCATTGTAGAGGTTTATGATCTGTGACTATGAGGAATTTAAAACCATAGAGGTAAGGGCGAAAGGTCTTTGTGCCGAAAATTATAGCGAGACACTCCTTCTCCGTCACGCTGTAATTGCTTTCAGCCTTATTCAGTGTCCTTGATGCGTATGCAATAGGACGGTCTTGCCCTATCGGACCTTGAGACTGAATTGCTGATATGGCGTGTTGGGATGCATCACAGGTTAGGACGAAGGGTTGAGTAAAGTCTGGGTATGCCAATACAGGGGCAGTGACAAGTTTTTCCATAAGGGTACTGAAAGAGAGTTGTTGTTCATTTCCCCATTTAAATGTAACGTCTTTTTTTAAGAGGGATGTTAGGGTTTTAGCTATTTTGGAGAAATTTGGTATGAAACGTCTGTAATATGACACCAGTCCAAGAAAAGATTTTATGTCTTTTGGTGAATTAGGAGTAGGAAAATCAATAACGGCTTGAATTTTGTCAGGGTTTGGTTTGACTCCGTCTTGATTTATGATGTGACCCAAATATACGACCTCCTTGCGAAGGAATTCGCATTTTTCAGGCTGTAATTTAAGATTGAAAGTTCTAAGCCTTTCAAATACTTCTTGTAAGTTGTTTATATGGGATTTAATGTCAAAGCTGTATACGACGATATCATCTAAGTATACGAAACAGCGGGTGCCCTGGAGGCCCGACAGACAGGTGTTCATGAGTTTCTGAAATGTGGAAGGAGCATTCTTAAGTCCGAATGGCATCTGGTTGAATTGGAAATGTCCCTGAGGGACAGAGAAAGCTGTTTTGGGGGCGTCTTCGGGATTAACCAGAATTTGGTGAAAACCGGAAGTGAGGTCAAGAGTCGTAAAGTATTTACTTTTGCCTAGCTGGTCTAAAATTTCTGAAATTTGTGGAATTGGGTAAGTTTCCCCTAAGGTTATGTTATTCAATTTCCGGTAGTCAATGACTATCCTCCACTTCCTCTGACCGTGCGAGTCTACACTCGCGAGCAACCAAATCGACTCAAGCCCTCATTCTGCTTACAAACTTTGTTTTTACGTAAAGTATACAAGGTATTTATAAAAAAAGACTATCATTAGAAAGCTCAATATACAAGCTTTCATAAAACACTAATATTGTTTTTTTTTTTTTAAATCTAACGCATTCATTTTTACATCAATAGCACTATGAGTCGTTTTGCTCATTACGCTATCCGCGACTTGCGCTAACTGCCACCCCTATAAAAGCTCTCGCAACCGGCACACCTTATCAGTCGCTTATCACAAGTTGACATGTACACATCTCCGAGAATTGCAATCATTTTTTCCACGTTACCATGGATACCACACCTTTTTTTTTTTTTTTTTTTTTTTTTTTTTTTTTTTTTTTTTTTGTTTTCGCAGAAAATGGCATTGCGCATTCCATCATGTCGGGAGAACACGATGGATATGTGGGACTCTCCTCCATGCCCCTACCCGGCCGAGTGCCCGGTAAAGGTTTGGAGGCCTACCCACTAAAAACTGCGGCGTCCCAATACACATTGGAGCGGGTCGCGGGGCCCTTGGTCGGAATCGACCGCAACCCGCTCCAGTGTGGGTCCGCGCTCGTGGGCGGACCTCGCCTATGCTCCGTGAGGGACGGAGCAACGGGGTGAACCGTGACGCCCTGAACACCCCGCACGCCTGAGGGCCAAGTGCAATGCGATTGCCGGTCTCCCGCCCCGACAGCCGCTGGCCCCCTTTCGGTGAGGGAAGGAATAAACCACACCCCCCGACCGACCCCGACCCACACAGGACGAGACTCCCGCGCCCGCGATGATCACCTAAGAACAAGTTCCCGGGCGCCATCGCAGGCGGCGCGGTCGCCCCGCCCAGCGCAGGCCGGAGGCGGCCGAGGTGTATGGATACCACACCTGAAGAAGCCGCTCAAGTTGTTGCCTTGTTGAAACAAGGACTTAGCCAGCGAGTAGTCGCTGCCCAGCTTCGCTTGAGCCAGTCTGCTGTGTCCCGGGTCTACAGACGATTTCGAGAGACCGGTGCCTTCAATCGAAGACCAAGAACCAGCCGCCACCGGTGTACTTCTGACAGAGACGACCGTTTCATTGTCTCAACATCGCTGCGCAATCGGCATCTGACGAGTGTTGATGTTCAACAAGAACTCAGGCACGTTCGTGGTGTAGCTGTAAGCGAGTGGACAATAAGAAGACGACTGAGAGCAGCCAATCTCACTCCAAAAAGGGCTGCGACGGGGCCCAAATTGACTGCAGCCCACCGACAAGCGCGTCTTCAGTTTGCTCGAGAGCATGTCAATTGGACCATTGCCCAATGGCAGTCGGTTCTCTTTACTGACGAGTGCAGAATGTGTCTGCATGGCAACGACAGAAGAGGCCGAGTCTACAGGCGTCCGGGCGAACGATTTGCCCAATGCTGTTTCGCTGAAACAGTAGCATATGGCGGTGGTTCCTGTATGATGTGGGCCGGCATCTCTTTAGAGGGAAAGACGGAGCTCGTTTTCGTGCCTGGTGGAGGCCGAGGAGGCGGGCTTACAGCTGATCGGTACATCACCGATATTCTCCTGGAACACGTTGTTCCCTATGAAGGATTTGTCGGCGAGGACTTCGTCTTAATGCACGACAATGCTCGTTGTCATACAGCGCGCATTACCCAGCAGTTTTTGGATGAAGTCCAGATGCGTACAATGGACTGGCCTGCGCTCAGTCCAGACTTGAATCCGATCGAGCATTTATGGGACCAGTTAAAACGAAGAGTACGAGCCAGAAATCAAGCCCCTTCGACGGTGGAAGAGTTGAAGGCAGCATTGTTGGAAGAGTGGGTTAACATACCTCAAGAGGACGTCAAAAAGTTGATCAGATCAATGAAGAATCGACTTCAAGCGGTGATTAGGGCTAGGGGGGGGAATACCAAGTATTGATTTATTAAATTGTTATGTATTTTCTTAATCAATTTTCTTTTATTTCTAAAATACCCAACCACAACATCTTCTCACAAATTCCTGTTTTTCCTGTATTTATGTTTAGATATCATTAATTACAAAGATAATGAACGGATATTGATAATGGTGATATCTTATTAAAGCTGCAGTTTGGAGCTTTCAGATGATATATAGTTTTTAAAAATATCTCCTATAACTTTCTTGAAAACAGAGTCTATACTCAGAGTTAGGGCTTGAGTCGATTTGGTTGCTCGCGAGTGTAGTTTTTTGGGAACGACCCAGATTGGAGAACTCCAAGGAAAAGAAGAGGGTTCTATGATATTTTGATCAATCATTTTATTGATTTGGCTCTCTACTTCCTTTTTGTGGCATTCGGGGAAACGGTAGGATTTTGTGTGAATGGGGACGTTACTTGTCGTTTGAATTTTATGGTCTAAAGCGGATGTGAACGTAAGTTGATCATTGGGCAGATGAAAAATGTCAGAGTGTCGAGAACAGAGCTCGGTGATAGCTTCTGTTTCCTCTTGATTCAGATGTTTTATTCGTAAGGAATCAATAACCTCATTGGTTCGACTGAGTACGTTAGCTTGCGTATCGGGAGAACGAAAAGCATAAGTGTCGACTGGTAACATAAGTAGGTTTAAGTTGGAGCTTACATTTACTGGGGACTCGGATAAATTTGCAACTGTGATATTAACACGTTTATTGTCCTTGACTTTGACTATGCAATTTGCCACTAATAGGGCTTCAGACAGGTGTTGGTCCAGAATCATCCCCTCCTTCAGATCGGGGTTCTGGACTGTGCATTCAACAACACTTTCGGTTCTAGGAGGAATTATGTAGACTGGGTCATGAAAGAGGAGTTGAATGTCATTCCCTTTTATTCGTAAGATATCTTTATTGTAATCTATGCTACAACCAAAGGTTGTGAAAAAGTCTGTCCCTAATATACCATCATAAGGTAAGTTAATATCTTTTACGACGTGAAATTTATGGCGGATTCTTTTTTTTTCAGATATCTGGAGCTGTAGTTGAAGATGGCCTAAGGTTGGAGTGACTTCTTCTCCAGGATCAATGCCTTTTATATTTATGGATTCTTTTGTTAATTTAATATTCTTGTAGGTACTGGATTCTTTCACAAGGGAAATTGCGGACCCCGAGTCTACTAGTAAGGTAAGTGGGATGTCGGATGCCTGGGTGTAAATTAGAATATGAGGTAAAAGTTTTTTTGAAGTATCTATGTGGATTTCATATATTTCGGTGGACGTAGTTTTTGTCGTGGAAGACTGGGCACTTATTTGGGGCTGGTTACCCGCGTGGTCCCTTATTTTAGAAGATTGGGCACTTATTTGGGGCTGGTTACCCGTGTGGTCCCTTATTTTAGAAGATTGGGCACTTATTTGGGGCTGGTTACCCGTGTGGTCCCTTATTTTAGAAGATTTGGCACTTATTTGGGGCTGGTTACCCGTGTGGTCCCTTATTTTAGAAGACTGGGCGCTTATTTGGGGCTGGTTACCCGTGTGGTCCCTTATTCTAGATCGTTTTACTGGGTCGAGAAAAATGGTGTCGTTGGTCCGATTGGGGTATGTTGTTGGTGATTTGGGTCTCACGAGACACCGACGTGAGCCCATTACTGGTTTAAAGTTGCGTTTATTTCCTCATAACCTACTTCTCCTTCTTCTTCTTCTTCTTCTCCATGCGCTTGTTGGAGATGAGCGATACGCTTAGGCGAAGGGTTATTAAAGCTAGACCCTGGAAAATTATGTTGGTCACGATTCCTACTGTTATAATATTCTCGTTTTTTGCAATCTTTAATGTCATGTCCTGGTGTTTTGCAGTATCTACAAAACAGGCTAGACATATTTTGTGTCGTATGGTATTGGGAGGATGAATGAGCTTGTGCTTGGAAGTTAGGTTTAGGCCTTGTTGGTACAAAACGTCTACTAGGATTGTTAGCGTTGTTTCTAGATTCTGATTGAGGTACAGTTCTTTTATATAAAGATTGTTGGATTCTCTCTTCGGATATTGCGAGATTGACGGCTTCGTTGAGATTCTTGGGTGCTCGGCATCTTATAATATTAGATAGCCTGGGGTGAAGCCCCATTAGGAAATGATGAAGTGCTAAATCTTCCATGGCCGCCGTTCGACCTGGGAGTTCTTTTTGTTTCGTGTTGGACAACGAGATTTCTGTTAATAACTGCGAAAGGCATGTCTCTATCCTAAGCGAATACTGGGTTACATTTTCTTGAGGACCTTGTCTGCTTTCTTGAAGGTCCATTAATAAATGAGCGTAGTGTTTTCGCTCACTAAACTGAGTTTTTAGGAACTCTTTTAATTCTTCCCAGCTGTTAAATTCTTTTATAGAGCAAGCAGTTTCTGCTTTGCCCTGGAGTTGGCAAAGAATGTATTTAAAGAGAATATGTTTCTGTGATTCAGAAGCGAGATCAAATGCGTTATTACAGTTTACGATAAAAGAGTTTAAGGTTTCCCTGTTACCATCGTAAGGCTTTATAAATTTAAGAAGGATTCCCAGGTCCATCTCAGAGGCCATTGCTAAAGTTTGAGACCTAGTATTCGCTTTTGGAGTTGGAGAATGTATTGGAGATTTCGAGTCGGTTAAATGGACCTCCGTATTAATTGTTAGTCTACTACTTTCTTCCGCTTTGACCGGTTTTGGCATAACTATACTATTCACATAAATTTGAAACTTAATAAATACCACGACTTAAACATAGAACAATTATTGTGAATTAGATTACCTAAAAGAATTGAACTTGAAATTACTATAACGCAATATGAAAATAAAATCTTATAGACTAAACAATGACCAAGGACTTACATAAACAATATGACGATCGGGACCGCGGCCAGGGCGAACGGAAGTATGTATTGCATTCCGGAGCGATAAGACGGCGTCCGAGCTCGTAGTTATTGTTACTTTGCTGTCTAGTGGAAAGTGACTTTGGCTTTCTTTCTTTAGTAGTTTTTGCGATGATTTTCTTTCAGGATATTACTCCGTGATGGCGAAACGCAGACATACAGTGGATGGGATGATTTTAGGACACCACTGTAATGACGAGTCGCAGACACACAGGTAAAGGGTAGGCTCGTGCACAGGTTTCTGTGATGGCGAGATGCGGACACACTGAGAGTGATGATGAGTCGCAGACACACAGGTAGAATGATTATTTCGGGGTTACACTGGACACTCTTACACACATATGGATTAATCACAATTTTGGATGCGGCACTTGAATTTGTAGTTTATTTTCACTTTTATTTATTACGCGCAAGGCGAACTGGGGATTTTCGTATCCCACCGCTGCCACCAAATGTTATAGGGTCCCTCCCAAAGGTTGTTTTAAAAAAGGATTTAAGATAAACTGAAATGATCACTTTTATTAAATGGAAAATTATACTTTTAAAAATTAGGGACCGTTAGGCAGCCGCACCCGGATAGAAGGAATGACGAACAGATACTGAGCTCGCGGTTAGCGAGCTCTGATAATATGTACTGAGGATTGCTGACGGCAATACTCAGGGGTGAGCAATATCCCTAACAGCGTTAGAGTATAACAGATCGCTTAAGTCTCGAACGTTCTCTCTCCGACTCACTCCTGAGTGTCGCTTCACAAATGCTTGCTGTCTTTTTCTCTCCTAGGCTTTTTGCACATTCGACATCTTTCTTCATTGTTTACAGTGCGACAAACTTAACTATTGTTGGTATCGCCCTCACTTTAACACAATGGTACAAAAAATGTTAACCTACTCTTTGAAAATGCAATAATATTTTCGTAATATGTAAACGGAAAATGCGTTTTGTTTGAATTATACTCATCACTGCATATAATGCGAATATGCACATCGTGCACTGTTAATTTTAGTAACTATTATTCATTTAAATCTAAAATTTTTACCCATTTCAAAATAGAAAATTCATGAAACCATTTCAGTGGTGAATGTAATTTTAAAATAATATAATTAAGCATTAAATATATGATTTATATTTAGATTATGATCCATTAGATCTTTAGTTAAGCACAATTAAATATTAAGCTTACCACATAAAAAACCTATGCTTGAAGCCTAGTCTTAAGAATGGTTATTTGCTCTTCAAGCTTATGGGCGCTATTAAAATCTTTTTTATAAATAGCGCTTGCCTTTAAAATTAATAATCTTTGGCACACTAGCTAGATGGTATACAAGAAAAGTAAGATAAAGGCGGGCAGACAACTTTTCCTTTCAACCCTATAAACCGCTTGGTTTACATCTCATGTTTTACTTAAGAAGATGGGATATAAGATCTAAGATAAAAGCCTCAATTAAATAATTTAAGCAGGCTTTATTATAAATAATTATCTTAAATGGTGTAAAAAGGATAATATTTTATAGGAACTCAGTGATGCTCGTGACTATAAAATAAAAATATAATGATTAGATAATTTTTATGTTAAAAAAGCGCACAGCACAAAAATGTCATAATGACAGATTAAAAAAAAGGATCGTCTTGTGTCAAAGGACCATAACTGTTACTCATACATTATTGTTGTTTGTGATACTGTTTCTGTAGAGAAAATATTTGAATTTTTATTTATATTTTATTAATACTAGGCAGTGAAGGCTTTAGGCTTCGCTTTGCCCGTACATGTTTATTTTATATAAGTACTTAAATATATTATACGTGGCCTAAATGTTAACGGGTCTTTAAATGTTTACAAGCTTAATACATATATGTTTTTTAATGGGTTCACTCTTGATCCAAATCGAGCCTGGGGGCCATGATAGAACGAGCTAACCTAGAAGGTGCCTATTTACCCTGGCTTTAAAAATGGACGAATTAATATTATGAGTACTAACGATTACACTACGACAAGTAAAATTATATCTTGCATAATGCTTAGGTATATTATTTATGAAATAAAATTTTATGAGAATAAGGAACCAAAATGTATAATTATAAGTTCATCATCACTACATAATATCGCTTCTCTACACATCGCATCACTACATAATACAAAGTCGCTTCCTGCTGTCTGTCTATCACTATGTATGCTTAGATTTTTAAAACTACGCAACACAATTTGATGCGGTTTTTTTAAATAGATAGAGTGTTAAAAGAGGAAGGTTTACATGTATAATACATGCATAATATAGTAGAGAAACACTGATAATTTTAGAGGTTACTAATGTGATGTTGTAAATAAACACATTTTTTGTGCTTACATTGCAAACGCTGGCTGAACCCTACGAGATAGAACAAAATAATGTACTACAATATTGTACACCTTAAAAAGGTCTACAAAAACGTCGATGGTATATGCCTATATCTTAGGGATAACACACAATAACCATTTTTATCTTTTACTTTCACGAGACATAATGGCTTATTTACGAAGCGATTTTAAGCAATTCAGCATTCATTCATATCCAATTAAGTACCTTAAATACATTGTGCATTTAATATAGATCAGTATGGCCCTTTACAGTATATAATTTAAATGAATATTTTCGAAGATATTTATTTTAGATATTTTAGATAGATATACAGATTTAAAATGCAGGGACATAGCGGTTGCGGCGGTACAGGTACAAATGACAAGTTTGTATTGTCTAATGATAAAAAGTTGTGAATGTTGTATAATTCCGTAGTATATTTAGGTGCGGGTCGCTAGTAACGAAAAACAAACTTGGTAGGTACCTACCTCAAAAAGGCACTCAAAAGGGCTTGTCCGATTGAATCAATACAAGCAATAATCTACAATGAATGGTTTATTAGACTCAATTGTGTGGCTGAATGATCAGAAATCGCATGCCTAAATAATCAATTTCATACGATCAAAACATCTTGCGCAAAAAGCATAGATACGTTTTATTCTTAGATGCTAGAGAGAGACGGAAAGAAAACAAATGTACGCCACAGACGTGTGTGCGTAAAAGAAGGAAGAGAACACATGCTCATGACGTCATAATAGAAGCTGATATGCGGAGTGTGGCCAAGTTTAAAAATGTCCCGTAGTGCAGGCAAAATATTTAGTGTTCTGAGCAATATTTTGTTGCAGTGACTGAATATTATAATGTTAAGTATTTTATGATTTAGGTACATGAAATTTATTTGCGTATGTATTGTAATTTAAAATCAACTTTTATGTTAAAATCTACATCCTTATAACTTATTTCTTAGTGATTGATAAATAACAAGTTCACTTATTAATAAATGCTATATTAATATATTTTATGTCAAGTATAACCATCGATACGTACTGGGCCCACCGATGGGTCATTATGGCCAATATGGCGCATTCTCTGTACGGTTTTATTTTTAAACAAAGGAAAGCTTACTTGGGACATATTTGCTGAAGGTCACGATGACGTTTGAAATATGTTTTTTTGGTAATATTTTATTGCGATATGATATAATTTTTTTTTTACTATGAAATGAAAAAATCAAAACTTTAAGTGAAATTGACATCACAATCACAATCACTAGGCTGCTGTGGTTCTTATCATTGTTTGCGAAGTCTATTAACACTACTTTTTAATTATAAAGGTGTTTTGTAATAAAAATATAAAAAAGACACGGCAATTGTGTAAACGTAATATAGAATAATGCTTTCCATCTGCGCTTAAAAATAAGTAATTTTTTATGTTTTTTTATGTAATAATATCGCAAATATCAAATTTATTAAACAAGTTAGCTATCTTAATTCTTTAGTGTTCGTTAATTACCATTTATACTAACAAACGAACGGTTCTTACATCACTCGGGCACAATCCACGATTACCCTAATGTGGATTATATTTTCAGACATCTAGCAACCCCATTCCTGAATGTTCTACTTAACTCGAGTCGTGATTGGCTAGAAACTGCGCGCTCTCGAAATTTCTTTCTTCTTATTGGCCGAGGATATAAATACCGCGAAAGCCGGCAGGAGCACGATAGTTTGAATACTTTAAAGCAGAGTGTTACTTTTTACGTTCCGTTTCAATTGACGTAAATTTTAAACAAGTGGTAAAATGGTGGCTATTGGTATTGACTTGGGCACAACTTACTCATGTGTTGCTGTGTGGAAGCAAGGAAGTGTTGAAGTGTTTGAAAACGAACAAGGAAATCGTACTACGCCATCGTACGTCGCCTTCACTGCAACAGATCGTTTAGTCGGCGAAGCCGCGAAAAATCAAGCCCCATTTAACCCCAGAAACACGATTTTTGGCGCGAAACGTCTTATTGGAAGGCGTTATGACGACATCGGAGTGCAAATGGATTTACGACACTGGCCGTTTCAAGTTGTCAACGATAATGGTAAGCCTATTGTTCTTGTGGGGTTTAAAGGTGAAAAAAAGAAGTTTGCGCCTGAGGAAATAAGTAGTATGATTATTTTCAGGATGAAGCAAGTGGCAGAGGCGCATCTTGGTGAAAAGGTCGATCGCGCAGTGATTACTGTTCCTGCCTATTTTAATGATGCGCAGCGGCAGGCTACGAGAGCGGCTGCTACTATTGCTGGATTGGAAGTTCTGAGGATCACCAACGAACCTACAGCTGCGGCGTTAGCATACGGACTAGACAGAAATCTGCAAGGAGAGAAGAATGCTTTGATATACGATCTCGGTGGTGGGACGTTTGACGTATCAGTGTTAACTATCAGTGAAGGTTCCGTATACGAAGTAAAAGCTACAGCTGGCAACACACGGTTAGGAGGAGAAGACTTTGACAACAGATTGGTTGCATACTTCGCTGAAGATTTCAAGAATAAATTTCATACAGACATGACGCGTAACGCGAAAGCAATGAGGCGATTGAAGACAGCTTCTGAACGTGCAAAAAGGTTTCTTACGTCTGCGACGGAGGCAACTGTTGTTGTAGAATCCTTATGCGACGGTATAGACTACCACGGGCGGATATCAAGAGCTCTTTTCGAAGAATTGTGTTCAGATCTCTTTATTGACACTTTGAAATCTGTTGAACAAGCATTGAACGATGCCAGAATGAAGAAAGCCGACATACACGAGATAATTCTTATTGGAGGGAGTACTAGAATACCGAAAATACAAACTTTGTTGATTGAATATTTCGAAGGACATCCGTTAACGACAGCTATTAACCCAGACGAAGCTGTGGCTTTTGGAGCTGCTATTCAAGCCGCCATACTTAGTGGAGAGCATCACGATAAGATAAAAGACTTGCTTTTAGTCGATGTAGTGCCATTATCTTTGGGCGTTGAAACGGCTAGAGGGCTAATGTACAAAGTTATAGAAAGAAACACAGCTATTCCTTGCAAGAACACCAAAGATTTAACAACACAGGAAGATTACCAAAGAAGTATGACAATAGAGGTTTTCGAAGGTGAAAGGAGTTTGACTAGAGACAATAATTTGCTTGGTGTTTTTGATTTGAATGACTTACCTCCCGCTCCGAGAGGAGTAGCGAAGGTTGATGTCACTTTTGACGTGGATGTCAACGGGATTTTGAGTGTCACTGCGCAGGACAGGAGTACGGGAAATTCTGAGGGTATAACTATAAAGAACGAACACAGATTGAACCAGGAAGAGATTGGGAAGATGATAGCTGACGCTGCGATTTTTCGGGAAGAAGACAAAGAAAGAAAACTGTGTTTGGAATCGAGAAACCAATTGGAGAGTTACGTGTATAATGTGAAGCAAACAGTTATAGAAAACGGAGCGAAGATGTCGGAGAATGAAAGAAATATAATGCTGGATGAATGTCACAACGCTATTAAATGGTTAGAAGAGAACGAGGTATGTTTAAGGGAGGAATATGCGCGGAAAATGACGGAGCTGATGATGAAATGGTCGGCTATCATGAAGAAGTTCTACGACTGCAGTTGGAGACAGAATAAGAGGCAACGAGGGAACAGTTACAGAGCAGAGTTGGAAATTATTGTTTTATATAAACATAAAAAGGGGACTTAAATGAAATAGATGTCGTTTAGTATATTTGATTAAATATAAGTTTTTAGCAAATTGTTTCGATGTAGAATTCTTGACTTAAAACTAGAATTTAAATTGGAGTAAAATAAAACAGTCTCAATCATATAATTAGTTAAGATTTCTAAGTAACTTTAAGGATGTATGTTAGTTTCCTAATTTTGTGATAATTTCAATGTATTTATGTAGTATTTTGTTAGCGTATAAAAACCGATTTTCCGACTGATTTAACTATTAGTTATGTACGTTTCTATGAAAAAATAAAGAAAAGAATCTATTTCAAATGTACATACAATTGTTTATAATTTTTGGATTATTTTAATGGT
The DNA here is from genome assembly GCA_927399485.1 of Calamotropha paludella. Lineage (NCBI taxonomy): Eukaryota > Metazoa > Arthropoda > Insecta > Lepidoptera > Crambidae > Calamotropha > Calamotropha paludella. Next base: position 9,679,249 of record OV656829.1, on the reverse strand, counting down.
TTTATTATTTACAAAAAATAAAGTATTTTTGACTGATTGATGTTTTATTTTACAGTTCACACATCATATAAGATGTTGACCATTAAAGCGGGTGTTACAGAACACAACGATTATTTCTTTGCAAAACCATGTGACACTTACAATGCTAAAGTCGTGAAACTTTAATTCCCTTCAGTGTTACCAGTAGTGCGAACGGGAATCATATATATTTTGTTATTTAATGGTTAAAAAAGTTCCTCATTAAACAGTGTTTTTTGCTGCGCGGAAGTATGCCTTTGTAAGCAATATTAATAATTAAAAATAATAACAAAAAAATAGCATTTATCCACTAATATTATTGTTTCAAGCCTCACGATCCGACATGTAAATTGTTGACTGTTGATAACACTTCAGTTCTGTCTTATATGATAATTATATCAGAATTATATAATTTCATTAGTATATTCATTATTTTGAGATTTCGAGTACTTTACCTCCAGATGCAATTAAAAAAACTCCATTCTTTATATATTTGGCATAATTTTGTAAGTTTTCTTACTAAACGCTTCATCATTTTAATGAAAAGTTAATTATACTTTTGTTCACCTCAAGTTTTTTCTAATCTGTACTTTTGTATCATTTTAGACATTCGGGTGCCTTGAGATATTCCGAGGTGGACAGCATAGGCAGCACGCGGCGATGATGGTGATGGCCATGCTCGGTTTCTACTTCGAAATTGCAAGACACGACAGAGACAAATACATACGCGTTCATCTCAGACACGTCAGGCCAGGTACGGTGCTATAAGTCAGATAGAACCATGGACATGGTCTGTGGTATCTGGCAGAATGGGCAAAGCATGTTCATAATTTGGAATTTATTTTAGTTTATTATGAATGTTAAATATGCTTATTATGTATTATACATAGATTCTTTTTTATTTTATTTTATTTGTGCATTTAGCCAGTGTCAAGTAAGTCTAATTGGCAGTTCTTGAGTTATTTCTTAATTTAATAATGATGAATGATAAATATATTTTTCTGAGGCTTCAGTAAATGTGTGGGGTTTTACTGAAACCTCCCGTGAACTTCTTAAGAGAGCAGGAAAAGACAACTGCCGCCGCTTTGTTACACTTGCCAACACTCTTGTATGTTAAAAAACACTTAGTGGTTAATATTCCACCATTATTACGCACTAATATCCACAACAAATTTCAACAAGAAAAACAAAACCACCAACGTGACGCTTCCCGCTCCCGAAAAAAGTCCTGTATACAAATTGATGTAAAAAGGAACTGATTTCTGGAATACAGTTTTTAAACCTAGTTCGGTGTCAGCGACTTCATTATGCTTGTAATACTTTTTCTATAAAGAAAGATTATTATTATTATTATAGAATTATGGTATTTACTTTATGATATTCAACTAGCCTGAGGAGCGTGGAGATTATGGTAAAACCTTCCATTTTTGGCTAAAATTATGATGTTTCAGCACTGTAAGAATGCACTGTGTAGCTAGCAGCGCCCTGTCCAAACGTAGTCTCTAAAGTTTTTGACCATTGTCTGCCAGTGAAGGCGTACGGAATAGAGTGCTTACATTGGGCTAGGCTAATTGGTGTTAATGTAAGAAATATTTATTTATTTTATTTAATATAATCGACCTGTTGTAACATTTTTTTTGGTGATTTAAAATAGTGTGACGATGAGGAAAACGATATAGTTACTTCCATATTAGTGTGACAGGGTGATGTGACGCTAAATCCGCTGATAATGGACTTGAATGATACTTAATCTGAAGTTCATATAAACTCATTTGCAAAAAAAACGGGCACCTAAGCAATGAACCATTTCAAATGTTAATATTGCTTTGTTTGATAATTATAGGTAGTTATATCCTCACAATTTGGTATATTAATAAGAAAATAATCGTTTTCATCAGTATTTCATAAAATTTTTATACAATTTATGGGAAATAATGCTAAACCTCACTAGTAGTGCATATGCTCATGAAGTAAAAATAAAAAAGTTTTTTTGTTTGTTTTTCTTTAATAAAGTAAAAGCAGATAAATGTTTAGTATCGAGTGTGACCCCCTCTAGCTAAAATCACAGCTTGAATTCGTCTCGGCATGCTAGCGAGTATATCCCGGATACTTGATTGCGGAATACGTTCCCACTCCGCAGTAATCACATTCTTCAGCTCTCTGATGGTCTGCGGAGCCGGTTGTACTGATCTCATACGCCGTTTCAGAACGTCCCAGACATGCTCTAAGGGATTGAGGTCGGGACTTCGAGCTGGCCAATCCAAACGACGAATGCCGACCTCTTGCACATACGCTTTAACATCGCGAGATCGGTGGGCGCGAGCATTGTGGTCCATAAAAATGGAGTCTTCACCTAGAGCGGCCAATGCGGGTTGTGCATGAGGAATTAGAACTTCCGTTATGTATCGATGCCCAGTCAGTGAGCCGTTTTCAATAAAGACTAACTCTGTACGATCCATTGAATTTATTCCTGCCCAAAACATAACAGAGCCCCCACCATAAGGAGTGATTTCTTCGAAACATGCCTCTGCAAAGCGTTCTCCTTGTCTTCTTAGCACTCGCCGACGTCGATCTTCACCGAACAGAGATATCCTGGCTTCATCAGAGAACAAAACCCTATTCCAATCTTCATAAGTCCATGATTCACAATTTCTAGCGAACCTAAGCCTGTGAACTCGGTGCTCACGGAGTAATTTGGGGCCGCGGGCCGGGCGGTGACTGCGTATATTGGCAGCGAGAAGCCTCCTCCTGACCGTCCATAGACTAATATGCACATTTCTTACTTCTTGGAGAATGTTCTTCAGATCCACATACGAAGATTTGCGATTTCTCAATGCGCGACTCACAAGAAAACGATCATCCCGTGGTTGGGTACATGGTTTTCTTCCAGAACCAGGCCTTCTCTCGACGGAACTAGTCTCCTGATATCGGTGCCAGGTCCTTTGGACCGTCGAGCGACTAACATTCAGCCTCCTAGCCACGAAGCATTGGCTGCAACCCTCTTCAAGCAGTGCGATAATTTTGGTAGCTTTTACCACTTTATCTAACATTTTCGATACAGCCAAACAGCAATAAATAAAGCTTTGACAGTCAAGGCTAGAAATTAATCGATGAAAATTGAATAAAAGTTATGAAAGTCGATGTTTACTTCTGGAACTTCGCGCCAAAAATGTAGGATAAAAAGGGGTTTTCTGTAAAATGAGCATCAAATGAAAATTTGAATTTAGAATGTACTTTTTTAAATACAACGGCATTTTTAAAAACCGGCCAGTAACGTGTACAAACGATTGAAAACTTTTTTGTATTGTATCTTTTTAAAGATGAATGAAAATCAAAACCGCCCGTTTTTTTGCAAATGAGTGTATTTATGCTATAAATAATGTCGTGTTTACCAAGTCAATAGTACCCTTAACCGTCGAGCTTGTATGAAAAGGCTGATGAGAGTTGAAGAAGCTAGAGATGTATGTCGCGATCGTAGTAAGTTGAAATCTGTGATCTCTGCCTACCCCTGCGAGAAAAAGGCGTGATATTATGTATGTCTACGGAACCACACAATTTTATATACATATATCATAACTAGCGGCCCGTCCCGGCATCGCACGGGTGGACAAAATTCTTTAATTTTTTTCTATTACTAAATTTATTTTTTCGTTAGCGCCATCTAGCGTCCGGTAGACGAACTACTTGCGGTTAACGCGTTGCAATGGTAACGTTTTTGATACAATGGAAATGGAGCGGGAAAAAGAACGGACAGACAAACACACAAACCACTGTGATCTTAGATTATAAATTAATTATGAAATATTATTGTTAAGTGACGTAGGCTTAGGTCGCTGGTTTATGCACTCGATTGCCCCGCGAGTGCCTATTATATGTAAAAATAAAGCTAGTGCAATTTCGGCATCCTAATAATATTTCATAATTAATTATGATATATTACTAGGCGATGCAGTCGCTAAGCATAAAGCTACGCTAGCACCATATATTGGAGCGAAGCGTAATACCGAAAAAAAGAAAAAAAAATATATTTCGATGGAAATTATTGCGAATTTCAAAATTCGGGTCACAATCTGGTCCTAAACTTGTTGATTCGATTCCACACAAAAAATATTAAAATCGGTTAAGAACTCGGGGAGTTATGGCGTAACAGACATTGCGCCATTGAAGTTGAGTCATGGGAGCTTCGCTCGCTCTGCTCCAATAAATGATTATGAAAAATGATACTGATAAATTCGGGAATGATAAATGAAACTGCCCGTGTAGGATGCCATAATTGCACTATTTATTTTGATCTATAATTGGCACTACAGTATGTATGTATTAAACAGCTCATCCGTATATTGATTTCAGATAAATTGCATCACTTTGAGAAGATTCGGTCAGATGGGACTTTGCCCTTGCCTTATGATTACGAGAGCGCCACCCACCCCGCGTGGCAGTTCTGGAGGAAGCTTGGGAGGACAGGCATTTCCTCTATTGCCACCTACAAGACACTGGTACATTATAATCACCGTGTAAACATCATACCGTAGTTTGGCAGTTTTTTTATCTATTTTTTTGAATTATTTCTATGCTTTCTTATAACATAAAATATTTTTATAGAAAAATACTATTATAATAGAAAATACGAGAAAAAAACATTTCGGGTCACAATTGAATTCTGACGCGAGAATCGAAACTGCAACAAAAAAGAAAATTCGACGAGTGTTCCCAAGGGTCGGTAGCTCAGTTGGGAGAGCACTGGACCGGATTTCCAAAGATTGTGACCTGAGTTGATTTTTTCTAGTATTTTTCTATTATAATAATTTATCTTAGATTATCGCATTGAAAAATGCATAAAATATATAAAAAATATTAAAGAAAAATACTAAAAAAAATCGACTCGGCACCCGCCTAAGAATTCACATGTGAGCCACGTAATTTTTTTCTAGTATTTTTAAATTTAAAATATTTTTGCATACAGTAGATCAACGTCTTCGATCTTTGCCTAAAAACTAACATCGCAAGATTGGTAAACACACCTAGGGTTGTCACTTTTTACCACACATAAAATAAAAACGTTGTACAATGTTTAACGATTATTTAGTAACTTTAAAGGGCTAATTAATAGCTGAGCACATTTTTATCTAGTGTGGTTGCTCCTCCGTCGCAGTCGTCTCTCTCTATCGCTTGATCTCTTCTTTGGACGGCTGTATATAGATTTATTAGTTTTTTATTATATTTATTAGAATGTGTAATTTTATAATTTTTATATTTTATGTATTTTCAATGCTATTTTAGAAGATAAATTATCAACTCACAAGTGAATTCTCAGGCGGGAATCGAACCCACAACCTTTGGATGTGGTACGTAAGGAACTAGAATATTTCGACGAGTATTCACAAGGCTCGGTAGCTCAATTGGGAGAGCATTGGACCGGATTTTCTATAAGTTTAGGTGTCTTCATTGTGCTAATCTTCGATTTTTTTTGACTCTATCTCCTGGCTTCCAATTTCAGGATCCTGATGGCGCCATAATGAGGAGTCTCGGGCAGCATTCGAAGCTGCTATCTGATACTGACTTGATCAAGATCAACAGTGTGTACGGAACCGAATGTTTCAAAGTCGCTAGGTCTCGGCAGATACACAAAAAGAAATTTGTGAAGAATAGAGAGAGATATTTCTAGAATAGTGTAAACTCAATTTCGAAAAATAAATGCAAAGCTTTTTATATGTACAGGGTATTTTAATTTCAAGAGTGTACAGGTTGATAACTTGATAATCGTAACTGGTTTTAATTCTTTTAAAGCATTTTTTCTTTATTAAGTTTTCCCATAAGGGCAGGCAAAAGGTACAAAGCCCATACAGCCTAGTCTTCAGTTATTTTTTTCTTCGCTAGATGATTATATATGATGATAAGAGCCGATCTATGAATGATGGATGATCAATGAAATATGAATGAACAGTGATATTATCCTTTCCCTAGGTTTCAGTAAAGGTATGGGGTTTTACTGATACCTCCCCGTGAACTTCTTAAAGAGTAGGAAAAGACATCTTCCGCTGCTTTGTTTCACTAACCAACACTTTTGCATGTTCATAAACACTAAGTTATTAACAATCACCATTATTACGCACTAATATGTACCAAAATACAAATTTTAACAAGGAAAACAATACCACCAAATAGACTTACATAAGACAAAGCTCATACAGCCTCATACAGTCTTCAGTATTTCTTTTCTCAATTATATGTATAATGATGTAGAGAGCTGTTTTATCAATAATAGATAATCAATGAATAATGAAAACACCGTTTTACCTGGGTTCCAGTAAAAAAGTAGGATTTAATGAAAAAATAACGATGTTTTGTTTCACTTAACACTTGTACACGTCTTCAAACACTTAAATTAACAATTAAAATTTCAACATGAAAACTGGTAATCGACTACTCTTGTGTCTTTCCTACTTCCGCTAAAGGTCTATGTTAAATAAATTTAATAAATCGGATGCACGGCTTGGAAGAGTATTTATTTAAAGCTTCTTTTTCAAACCCTATTTTGCACCTTCAGCATCAAAATCGTAAATAAACACAACATCGTTTATTATCTAACCTCATTAATTTAAGCGATTTGTCTATGGGCCTAAGAAACATGGCTATTTAAAAAACTATTAGGAATGCATTTGACTTAGTTACATACAAAATAAATAAAACAGATAAACTTTATTTATTTACATTTTTTATTTCTGTGTTGACTTTTTATAACAGTTATGCTGCAGTATTTCTGTCACAATCGCACGTATTGCTTAAGTAAATCGTAGATTATCTACAAAATATGCAATTTACTCAAAATCTGTAAGTTGCTTATTTTAATAAGTACTTCTAAACAAAAAAGGCTTCTAGAATTATAATAACGGTAAGGAGTTTAACAGATTCTAGACCGTAGAGAACTCTTGCGCAAGGTCAAGACGTCTAAATAAAAGCTAAACCTTGGCCCTTTAAGTTTTTAACATGCAAACGTTAATACCACAACAATAAGTGCATATAATAATAGTAACAATCAGCTTTTTTCTTGTCTCAGAACGAACGTACCGACTTAAAATCCCCTCCTTGGTACCACATTAGGAATGCATAGCCTCATAATTGTTTTTCGGCAAGCTGATATCACTCTTTGTAATTACATCGTAGACACAGATCTTCTCCACATAACTACGCCGCCTGAAGACGCATTTCTCCATCGAAATCATCATACTTACAGCTGAAAATTTTTAGGAACGTTATTAATATTTAGCTCTTACACTTAAGAGCACATTATACATTTAAATAAAACAACTAATGACTTAGAATTATTTATATTTAATCATGAAGATGAAGGTCGGTCCACCACGGACCACGGGGAAACCTAGCACTGCATGAAAATAAATTCGCACCGCTAGATGGCGCTCTTTATTGAGTCTACATGGCAATGGAAGCTACAAGTGTGTACCTGCTTTTACGTTTCTAGTAATGTGGAACAATGTAATTTTGAAATTATAAATATAAAAATATTTACCAGGCCGACCGACAGCTGTTACTGACATTCTCTCTATTTTATGCTCCTCTTTCCAATGGAAGAACATTTTTTTTATGATCGCCAGAACTAAAGCTATCATAAATATACTCAGCCCGAACAATATTGTGTATAGCGCCATGTATGTACTCCTCTTCGTAATGGCGAAACATTTTGATTAATTTAAAACCCTGTCTCTAATAGTAATACGACATTCGTATTTTTTTGTAAAATGTAACATTGTCCGCTTTGGTGTTGAGTGGAAAAAATAGTACTTTGCAGAATTATTGTGTTGTTGCCATTATTTTATGATTGCTTTAATTTTTACGAAGTGTTATTAAAATGTATATTTGACAAAATATTCTGACAGTTTTGTCAACACAGATAAAAAAGTATCTCTTTTCGACAAATATGTACCTCAGTTCATACGAACCTCTTTTGTTTCGAACACTACATGCAGTCTATGGTTGGTAAGTTATACCATGTTTTTCATTGAAAAAAAAAACATATTTCGAAATTACGATTAAACTGTATATTAATGAATTCCCATCACTAAACTTAAAAAAAGATCAGTATTTTTAATTATTGGCAAATTTCTTTATAGTTTCATGGCGCGAAATAAACAATTTTGAAAAGTGTTCTCAAACCGTAATGTATGTAAATGTATCGTGGAAAATTATAAACTATGTCCAAATAACTACATCATATTTTCAAATTACTTCGATTTTAGTGCACATTTCATTGTAAATATTATTAAAGTGTACAAACATGGATTTTGAAAGTTACGGTAAGATGTGTTACGTTAGTAGAAATGATTTATTATTTTTGTTTTTAAGTTGCACCTTATAAAGTAATAATAATAGTTTAATTTACACAATGTAATAACTGGTTATCTGGATTCTACTAGTATAGACATCTGCAAACATTGAAATTGATAAATTAGTACTGTAGTACTAATATATCACCTCTGATTAAATGCAAATAAAAATGCATTTAATCAGAGGCGATATATTATGTAAATAGTTATGTAAATCAAAATAAAATGAATACGAATTTTATGTAAATAAATTTTAAGATAAAACAATATAATGTAATATAAATAATAAATTATCGAAAGAATTAGTTAAAGAAAAAAGTTACAGTATAGACATTAAGAGGCTTTAGAAGATGATAAAGATTTATTTAAACTTTACGTTATTATTGTGAAATATCGTGCGTCCATTTTCCATGGCCAATCCAATCCAATTCTCTGTCACATTGTTTGACCGCGATGAACTCTGGCACTACTTAACCAATTTGGATGATTTTTTTAAATTTTACTGGATTTGTTTCAACTTAGGACATTTGATAGGTTTCCTTTTAATTTATAACACAGCTTGTTTCATTGTAGATAACAATGAATTGTACTAAGCACTAAAATAAGTAACACTATAGGGTTTGTGATTACTTTTGCAATAAATGAAAAAGATTTTTGATGCAAAATGTGAATATGTAGAGGCGGTAATATACGTTAAGAGTGATAGATGATGTAAAATTACAGTGGTGCCAACTGATTGTAGAAAAATGTTGCTATCACCTTAATACGATTCAAGTTCGACTGTTGAAGAGAGATGGCCCTATAGCGGTGTCTCACTTTGACAGCTGAACTTGCATCGCGCTAAGAGATCATGGTAAGAAGGCTTTTGAATGCAAACCTATTTTCTTTACTCAATACAAATGTCAAATGAGGTAACCTTTGTTAAATTTAGCGACTTAAAATTTCACTGCCTTCAATGTTTTATAATTTTTTTATATTTTTTATGCATTTATCAATGCTATCTTATAAGATAAATTATTATAATAGAAAAATACTATAAGATAGCATTGAAAAATGCATTAAATATATAAAAAAAATATATAAAACTAAATGGCTGTTTCCTCTTAATGGACCCAAACATTTGTAAAAATGTTTCTTTCGAATACGAGAGGATGTTCCTCTCATTGATGAAACAACGCTGGCCTACAGCTTAAAATTAGAAAGGTACTAGAAAATTTCGACGAGTGTTCACAAGGCTCGGTAGCTCAATTGGGAGAGCATAGGACCGGATTTCCAAAGGTCGCGGGTTCGTTTCTCGCCTGAGGATTCACTTGTGATCCGAGTCATTTTTTCTAGTATTTTTCTATTATAATGATTTATCTTATAAGATCGCATTGAAAATGCATAAAATATAAAAATACAATTTTATTTTATTTTCTACATTTTTTAATGCTCTCTTATATGATAAATACAAAAATATATAAAAGTCAAAAATAAATGGCTGGTAAATCTTAATCGATTGTCCAAACTTTTGATAAAATGTTTCTTTCAAATACGAGAAGTTTCTGTCAGACCCCTCTTTCCTACTGGGCACTCTGGGCAAATGCCCAGGGTCCCGTGATCGATAAAGTCCCCTTAGTTCCCGTCAGATCATGAAAGGAATACCGACATTTATTACTGAAAAACTTATTTAATTAGAGTAAATCGAACCTCAATTAGGGACTATATTATCGACTTGCTTATTAGCTTTTGCATGCGCGAAGCTACTCCACTCTCGCCCAAAAAAGGCTATCCAATTTCAGCACATTTAGATAATTTTAAATATGTGGGAATCGTCCCATTTCAATTAAAGATTATCTATTCTACTATTGACTGTCAATAAAAAATCTGAAACCTTGTTTATCTACTTTCTTTGTCTATTCTAGTAATAAAAAGTGTTCTGTCAAAGTCATATGGGCCCCATTATTCCTATGCCCAGGGCCTCCAATAGGTTAAAGACGGTCCTGGTTCCTCTCACTAATGAAATAACGCTGGCCTACAGCGTAAAAAAGTACTAGAAAATTTCGACAGGTGTTCACAAGGCTCGGTAGCTTAATTAGGACAGCGTTCGACCGGGCATCCAAAGGTTGCGGGTTCGATTGAGAATTTAATCAATCAATGTTTTTTAGTATTTTTCTACTAAAATAATTTAAAATATAATTTTTCTTACCCTACTATGAACAATATTTCAGCTCAACATATATCACAAAAACATCGCCTCGCCATAGCTTTAGCTGTTTTGAAAGATAAACCTGAATCTGTATCAATAGAACATTACATAAATGATTTACAAAAAGTATTTAATGATAATGATAACGATGATTTAGAATTAACTATAAATAGTGATGATTTTAATCTAAATGATATCATTAATGACAATGATTTGAGAAAAGATTACAAATCAAATACTCAAAATAATTTAAGCATACAAGAACATGTTGATAATCATATAATATGTAATAATGATAGTCTCTTAAAAGTCGATGCCAAATTCGACAGCCAAGAAAGTATATCAATACTAGAAGATATTGCAGTTAACGAATTTATTGTTAATACTGATAATAGACACAATGCTAATGATTCATTAATGAACCAAATCGGTGTAACGATACTCAATGATGTAATCGTTAATGATATAAGATTTATTAATGACGAAACTTGGAAACCACAAGATAGTATATCTATACTCAAAGATGTCAACGATGGTGAAAATAATAATTTCCTGAAAGCGAAATCAAACCTCAATGATGTTATATTTACTCAGGATATGGTAAAGGTAAGAAAGAATCTAATAAATAATATTTTCTTTTTGTACTAACATAAATTACTGCATCTTTAGAAAGACTTAAGAAACGTTATTCCGCAAAATTTGTTTTTACTGTACATAATTTTTAACACTTCACTCATAAAAACCCTGAAGATGAAGCCTATATACAGCCTTCCTAGGCTATGGCACTTACTAGGGAGTGTTTAGTCAGTACTGGCTTGGCTACATATGCGGGCGAATATTCGTGTTGCGTTGGCGCGCTAAAAACATCGTGTACGGGCATGCGCGATGTTCTTGTCTACATTAGCGGGCGAATATTCGTGACGCGATACATCGTGCTGGGTTGTGTAGTGGTGTGCTGTACGGCTGAGAGGTAATTGTCGATAAATTATTATTTAGGTATTACTACTAGCACGAGTATCATTTGCAAAATATTAAAAAAAGAGAAGAAAGAGGAGATGGTTTATGACTACTATTGATAGAAACCGAACGATGTAAGCATACTGCACCATAATATAATGATAAAACCTATTTTATTAATAATGTTCATATTTGGACTATTTATGCATGAAGAATTTAATTAAGGTTGATGAAGCAAGAGATATGTAAGAATAGGAGCCGGTGGAAAGAACTGATCTCTGCTAAACGAATGCAGATGAATATATGTATATCCATTATTATATTGTTATATATGTCGAAGCATTCGATTATTTAAATTAAACCTAAGATTAGATTAAACTCCAGAGGTTAAGCTTAAAATAATGTTTGTCAGTAAGCATTTGTTTACAAAATACGATTTAATCAAATGGAAAACGTCAGGTTAGTACCTGGGTGAAATCCTAGATGGCGTGACTTTGAGGAGGCGTTGCAAGTTGGCAACACTGAACGTTTCTGAGATGACTCTTGATAAGCACAGACTGTCAGCGTGCTATAAGTGTAAAACGTTTAATTAGCATGCTATAAGCGTGAAACAGTTTAAAGTGACGTTAGCACGCTATAAAGCTATAACGTTTACTTCATAGTTTATACCGAGCGGGACGTCACTTTTCGTTGGACCGCCACGCAAGGAGGTTGTCACGCCATCTTGGGGATCACCACGTTTTTCATCTATCGAAATCTCGTGCATCACTTGCGGTTTTAGGCCGCAAGTGGTTTCAGATAATAAAGGAGTCTATCCTTCAACCATACGCGCTCTTATTTTGACGATCACTGCAACTCGTCATGGATAATAAAGAGCATTCCGATGACCGGCGTGAGGCCTCGCCGTTATCAGAAGTGGGATGCAACCACAACGCGCCACATAATGTGAATAGTGAATTAAACGCTGGACAGTCTAATAACGGGACAAGTGCTACGGAAAATAACACGATCGACGAAAAATGGCGGTTACTGATGGAACAGCAAAACCGTAACTTTTTGGCTTTGGTGCAAGCAATGCAAACGCCTACGACGAGTAACAATTTTCGTCTACTCGATTTTGATCCCAGAAAAAAAGACGTTGACACTCGTGCCTGGATTACAACCGCGAACATGTGTGTGAGTGATCAGCGTCAAGAAGGCGCAACTTTAACCGTGGGAAACCTGGACACAAATCCGCATTTTGCCGTACAAAGAGAGACATGAAGACGCAAGAGGATCGCCATCACCAGAAGCCTCATCCTGTCCAGAGTGGGAAGCCTGCTTCCATCACCTGCTTCCACTGCCGGGGTCAGGGCCACTATGCGTCAAGCTGCCCTGAGCGAAACAAGAAGGGGACTGGAACCAACTCATCGAGAGAGAAGCGTGTCGACGTGTGCGTTGTGAACGCACCTGCTTGGACCTTACAACACTCCGGTGAGCGATATTGTTTTTCGTACGATGTTGGTGCTGAATGCTCGTATATTAAGGATTGTGTTGTTCAAAGTTGACTGGTAAACGTTTTAATAATGTTACTGTCATGACCGGTATAAGCCAAACACAAGTATTCAGCGCAGAACAGGTATAATGTTGTGTAGCGATTAACCATTTGAGATTTTTTTTAAGTTTTACAAGACCTTTATTTGCAAAATTATATTAAGATCGGCCGAAACATTTTTGGTTGAATTAGTGTGAATTCTTTTATTTTTTTATGAACCTACCCTCGATCTAAATATTATCGATACGTCCGTATCGTTACGTATAGTTAAACTTTGAAAGCTGTAAATTCTAACCTTACAAATACCCATATGATCGGTTGAGAAGGATGCCAAAGGGTTATGTACCAGTCGAAGTTGAAGTTGAGTTACATGTTGATCAATGATAATTACTTTTTGTGTGGGAACTCGAGCGGGTTCTTGAGCCGTAAAGGTGTCGACCGTACCTAGAGTCATTACGCGGTGTGCATATGACTTAGGTAAAGGTCGTGGTCCCGGTGGACCGTAGTGTGTAGTCAATGGGTGATACACACGGTGTTGTGGATGTACAGAGTGGTACAAGTACAGCAATTTATATTTCTGTGAAGTTCGTGGCAAATAGAGGTACTCGAGTGTCCAATTAACTAAATTTAGAAATGGCATTAATGAAGTGTTGCTGTGAACGATCATGGTACATAGCCTAGCTACTTCTGTATACCTAAATGATGATGCTTTTGACAATTTTTTTTAGTTAAATGTTCTTAGTTTTGTTTAATAAGTTAGTTGTCAAAGTAATAAAGAACAGTAGGGCATTATTAGGTGCTCCCATACGTATAATCGCTGATCAGGGTCGTTGCTTTTGAAGTGAAAGAACATTTTACTGTCCGGCACTATCTCTGTCTCTTCAGGTACCAGTTCATCCATATTCCGTTAAGAAGACTGCGTTCATTACTTCGGAGGGTCATTTCGAATACGTAACCATGCCATTCGGTCTGCGCAATGCTCCTGCTGTTTTTCAGCGTGCTGTAATAAAGGCTCTTGGTGACCTTGCAAATACTTACGTAGCTGTCTATATGGATGCCGGAAGGTTACGTTCCTCCTGACGTTGAGACTATAGACGAAGACCAGGGCTCTGCTTCAAGTTAAGTAGATAGTGTTAAATTTATTTTCTGTAAGCATAAGACAAACAGAGTTTTGTTGTGTTCCGTCATGCTTCGGAAATAACGAAGAGTGTCTATGACACTGTTTATATGGTGTGTGCGCTGTCAGAATGATTTCTGATGGTATGATATGGTGTGTGCGCTGTCAGAATGGTTTCTGATGGTATGATATGGTGTATGCGCTGTCAGAATGATTTCTGATGGTATGATATGGTGTGTGCGCTATCAGAATGGTTTCTGATGGTATGATATGGTGTGTGCGCTGTCAGAATTGTTTCTGATGGTATGGTTTTAAAAAAATAAGTGTTCCGTTATTGGCCGAAGGTGACGAAGAATGCTTACATAAGATGTGTACCTTATGATGGCGATGATGGATAGGGGGAGTGTGCCTGCTACTGCCGTAGAGTAGTGGATGATATGGTGAGGAGGAGCACTATTTTAATTAATCAGTCCATCTGTTTGTCTTGTGCTCCTGTTGCAATTTTAATTTTAACATGTTTCCCCTGAAATCGAAATGTTGTCAGGAAAGCCGAGCGAAACGGTTACTACTCTTGTGACTTTCTCTTGCAGATGAGTCACTCGAGGACGAGTGAACAAGCAGGATGGCCGTGTCGAAGCATTCGATTATTTAAATTAAACCTAAGATTAGATTAAACTCCAGAGGTTAAGCTTAAAATAATGTTTGTCAGTAAGCATTTGTTTACAAAATACGATTTAATCAAATGGAAAACGTCAGGTTAGTACCTGGGTGAAATCCTAGATGGCGTGACTTTGAGGAGGCGTTGCAAGTTGGCAACACTGAACGTTTCTGAGATGACTCTTGATAAGCACAGACTGTCAGCGTGCTATAAGTGTAAAACGTTTAATTAGCATGCTATAAGCGTGAAACAGTTTAAAGTGACGTTAGCACGCTATAAAGCTATAACGTTTACTTCATAGTTTATACCGAGCGGGACGTCACTTTTCGTTGGACCGCCACGCAAGGAGGTTGTCACGCCATCTTGGGGATCACCACGTTTTTCATCTATCGAAATCTCGTGCATCACTTGCGGTTTTAGGCCGCAAGTGGTTTCAGATAATAAAGGAGTCTATCCTTCAACCATACGCGCTCTTATTTTGACGATCACTGCAACTCGTCATGGATAATAAAGAGCATTCCGATGACCGGCGTGAGGCCTCTCCGTTATATATAATAATTTGACTTTATTTTTTCTTATTTTCAGAACAGGAATGGAAAGTAAGTTATCTGAGTTAACCGCCGAGTCTGGCATCGAATTCCCTCGATTTTTACCTATGTCGACGTCTGACTTTGAAATACTACTACAAAAGCTAGCACCATTAACCACTGTTATTTTTCTAATGTTAGGTACCGGCATAATAAAATAAAATAATTTTCTTGTTGGCTTTATTGACAAGTCGTCTTTGCTTTAAGTAACACATCGTCGATAATTTGCACACTATGCCGCCGCCACAAAAATCAAATATGTGGTCATTTTTTATTAAAACCGATGACGGTGTCAAGGTGGCGAAAAACTGTGTCAAGCGAAAGTGAAAACTAAAAAAATAATACTAAAAAACTAAGTACTCATTTGCAGCGCTATCACAAGGAAACATTCGATAGAGATCAATGCTCAACATCGAAGTCCTCTATAACTTTAGCATCAGAGCAAGAAAGTAGATTTTGATTCGTTAAATGTATTTTTCGATAAAAAAAATTTATTAATTATTGTTCCTTCCATTTAAATTTCCATTTTTAAAAAATAAAGTGATTTTTACTGTTCGAACTAATACTTTTATTTTATTTTAACCTTTTTTAAAAAATGGATAAATATCGTATGTATCGATACAAACGATTATTTTGGACATCTCTAATCTCTTTGATGCGCGCTACTTTACCGACACTGCCTCGGAAGCGCGCCACTTTACCGACAGTGCAGCGAATACATCGTCTGCGCCCGAATACTGCGCGCTAGAACGATCTTCCCGGCCACACTTAAAGCGGTAACACGAATATTCGCCGTAGCCCGCTAATGTAGCCGCACCATACGAGTCTGACATAACCTCTCGACAGTCCGATGTATCCATGATGGATTCACCACGTTCCTTCCCCTGGTCCGGAGGATGCCCACGTCGCTAAGGGCAAAAAAAGTCATTCCTTCATCATTTGATTAGTTTTTGCTAACCAATTCATTTCTTCATGTTTGCTATAATAATAAAAAATACATGGGGTTTTATTTGAATCAATATGGAGTGTCTCCAGTCTATGCCATTAAACTTGTCACCAAAATATTTGGATTTTGTTATAATATTTACATTAATTCCTCTAATGATGTCTGTGCTCGACTGGCTACCATGTCTTTTTTTTCTTATCTTATCTATTCAAATTATAAGGTTACTGTTCCGAAAGTATAGTAAATTTTATAAGTCTAGGTATTTTTTAATAAACGTTATTACGTCCGAGGGTCAAAGCCAGAGATACATATCGCCCAAGAGCAACAATACAGAGAAAAGAATTTAGAAAAATAGAGCGACAGAAAAGAAAGAAAAAACAAGAGAAAAAAAAACCATGTCATTATTGGTATTCATAATATCTTTAGAATTTAGGTTTATAGTCTTAGGTACCTAAACTGACTTGCAATTTAGTTTGAGGGCATATGCACATGCTTGTCTAACGCATCTGTATTTATACACACGCGCGTTGGCATCGCGTCTGTATCGATTCAAGCGTCAGATTGAATTTTGTTATTTTTATAGGTGTTCGATAATATATAACTCATTGTACATGTTTCGTTACACACACACATACACGCACGCACGCACACACACACACACACACACACACACACACACACACATTCAACAGAACTTTTCAACATAATTTGCACCACTTTATCTAGAACACAGCATACAATTTACAATCATTGTACATAAACAGTCACCACACAATCTGTTTTATTTTTGTCTTTTGTTATTTTTTATTAATTCATTCATCAAATAAGAAATGGTTATATTCCATATTCATTTAAGCACTGCTAAGGTAAACCACATATATCTTTTGTAATTTTAAAAGAAGCGGGGCCCTCTAACACAAGTTTTTATACTTAAAAGAGGACACCGGCCGCTAGTTATGAATTATGTATTTAAAAGATACTGGTTAGGTTAGGTGGTCAACTTTTGAATACCTACATAAATAGTCAAGTTGCTAAACGCAGCTGGGTATTGCTTTTGTATCGATGTAAGCGCACGTCGACGGCCCGTTTACAAAACGTGGTGTTCAGACTATAATTTCTATTAAACTGTAATAACATACGATTAACACATACAAAATAAACAATTGATATTACAGAGTCAATGCTTGAATGCAATGCAACAACCAATGCAAGAATATGATCAAGAAGATATAGATTCTACATACTGTGACACTCAAATAAATGAAAACGCACAGACATATAGCAACATCAATGGAATGCCTAGTAAGGAACAATATGCCTCGATCGATTCTCAAGCTGTTGTTTCAAATTTGGATGTTGAAACTCAAAATTACACTCACATAAGTCAGAGTCAATGTGATAATGTAATAATACAAGAAAATTTGTTAAAATCCAAAGAAAATAATGTAAATCTATTTAATGATAAACACAATGAAAGAAATGAACACCCAGATTTACATAAACATAACGAAGAAACATTAACAGTGATGGAAGTTGATTCACAAGAAACTTATTACAACTTTTCCAATCTACCATCTCTTAGTCCGGAAATGCAATCATTAAAAATACAATATACACCACAAATAAATGAACACAATGAAAAAATAAATGAACCTAATAAAAAGATAAATGAACACATTGAAAAAGTAAATGAACATAATGATGAAACAAATGATCATAATGATATAATAAATGAAGTCAGTCAAGCGGAATTAATACCTTTTAAAGTCATAGAAGAGCTGAATAAAGTTAAAGGTTATTTAAACAAAACTGCTAATAGAAGATTGGGTAATGATGGGTCATTGTCGTTGGATTCTGGGTACAAGAGTGATAGTCAGTCGAGAAGCTCCTATAAATATTGTAAGTATTTTCTTTTCTTATTGATTAAAGTTTGAAATCATAAAGATAAAAAAAAATCTAGATGAGTGTATGCGTGTATTGAACGTTGTACCGAGAAATCGAAAGAAACTCGGCACGGGCTGTGTTCTCCCTTTTATGTGTTACAGTATATGTAATACAACATTTAAGTTAACGTTTCTTGTACTACCAAAGCGTAAAAGAAAAAAATACTATTATACAGAACGGATTTTATACAGTTATCAGAAACATGGCTTTAACTCCACGCATTCTCGTCTTTTAAATGGTATGGTAATAGCCTTTGTTCCCAAGTTCGTTTTTAAGAATATTTTTAATCTTTTCAAAAGGTAGTTCAGTCAGCTTGTGTGAAACTTTCGTTATAAGAAGTCAAAACTGTACTTAACACTTGTCAGTCCACGGTAGCAATTGCTACCGATAGCCAACACCCCTCCTCAGTCCCTGGTAGAAATTGCTACCATATTAAAATTTCCGCGTGTCCTGCTGTTAATTACGATTAATTTTTGACTTACAGAGATCCAAATATTCTGTGGTGGATTCTTTATGAAATCAGCTTTACGGTAGCATTTTTTGTTTGGTCCTAGCTTCATTATTTAGCGAGATTGGCATTTTTATCTAAGAGTCAGACATTTTTTTTCACAATTCGCGCAGCATTGGGACTGTTTAGGACTGCCGTCAATAGCATAGTTACAGTAAGTACGCTCTCGACGATTTCGAGAAAAACGTGCTAAAATTTTTGGTACGAAATTATATAGGTGCTAAGGTCCTCTTTCATTTAAAGCTACAGTCACCATGATCCGATTACAAACAAATTATTTATGGAAGATTTTCGTACTAAAACTTTTAGCCAATTTTTCTTGACACCGTCGAGAGCGTACTTACTGTAACTATGCTATTGACGGCAGGAGAGGGGTGGGGCGCATAGAAGCGGATAAGTGGATAAAGAAGAAAAGCATTAATCTGATCTTAAATAGCTAAAGCTTTGTGTTATGGAATTCATCAAAAACGACAGTATACACGTAGACTAGATTCAATATAGAATAGTTTATTTTCTACATGTATCGGTCAGTTATCGAACCCGGGCCTTTGATGTTGAATGCAATATCGTTTATATTTCAGTATCACAGACTTCAGCGACATGTTTAAACCAATCAGCTCATTGCTTATTTGACTTCATAATGTCAGCACCGGTAATAAAAAATACACAGGATATATTGAATGAAATAGCAAAGGTATGTAATAATATTCTTCAGTTGGAATTTTTACCTATATCTTTCTTAGCTACCCTTTTTTTCACGTGTAGAAAATGCATTACGCAAACTCTTGCGGGAAACGAAAGTTGTTATGTACATGATGAAGGATTTATTTATTTTATTGACGTGACAACGTCTTAAATTAGGTTGCGGCTGGGAGTCACTTATGAAAAAGTGTAACGCTCGGTAACGTTACGATGAGTCACCGAACGAGAGAGAGGCCCGCCGAATGCCTTGCGTCTCTCTCCCACTCAACTATGATCGGTCTGCCGCGCGCATTGTGCAATTTAATTATATTCATATCAATAAATATTCTACCGAGAAAAAGACGTTGTCACGTAAAATCTTCGCCCGTAAAACCGACTTTACAGGCATTTTTTGTTAACCAGACACAGATACAAACAGCAAATTTTACAAAGGCAGTGAAACTTCAATTTCAAACATTTAAAACTACTTCGGCTACATGAAAATAAACACAACATGCGTAAAATAAAACAATCAAGACAAAATCACAAAATATTATACAAAATCTTCTCAACTTTCATACATATGCTATATTAGCAGATTGGTGAAGACAAAGCTTCACACGCTTTTAGCTCATCGCCTCAAAGTTGCCAGTCTATCGGTCTTCTACAGACTGTACTTTGGAGTGTGCTCAAGGGCTGCATTTGCTCATACTGCCATCACCTTTCTTCCACCGGATATCCAGACACAGTGCGGGCTACCACCCTTTCTTGGTTGCTATTCCTACCTGTCGCACCAAGCGCTTTTCAACATCCTTCGTAATGCGCACCTATTTTGCGTCGAACACTTATAAAAGTGTAACAGATATAATGTTTTCCGTTAGCAATCTGTTAAAAATTGTTTTACGTTTAACTATCTATGTGTATACACAGTACACCAACATAGGCATTTCAAAGTACCCAAATCATTAGTGAGCTGTCGCATAGTTATGCCAATGTGAACCTTATTGACTGTAACAGATATTAACACTTATGAACCGGTATTTTCTAAAACAGATTCAAATTGTTACAGTTTCTTTCTGTTTAACTTTTAAAACAGAAATGAACAACAGTGTTCACAACACTATTCGGATGCCGCTAAAATCCCTGATTATAACCACAATTACTAAATCATGAGATTTGATGTCTCAGACTATATTGTTTTATAACTTTGTATTTAAACGTTAATATGTTTTTAAAATTATTTACTTGAGTTTGAAAAAGAAAAAAATCAACTCGTCTCAAGTATCAGCTGGGACTTGAACCTTTAATTAAGATACCTCGACAGACCCGTCGTTATAGCAAAAAATATTTTCAAACTACGGTTGATATTATTGACTCCATTATAAAAGTTTTTTTTTTTACTTGCATACACTATAGTTTATTCGCCAAAATACGGTTCACAAGAAAACGTTGTTTTTTTTTTTAATTTTTTCAAAGTTTCTAATAATATCAGTATGATTTGACATTTTTACAGGTTTTAGCTCAGCTTGTGGATAAACTACATGAAGAAGAGAAATATTTATTATTTTTGGACGAATTATTAGAAAAAGTGAATAATTTACTTCAAGATATGCTTACCGGGAGAAGTGACGAAGACTCTGTAAGTAATATAAACAAATAAATAAATTAACAGATTCGTTGCTCATTTTTTTTTGCGTGTGGCGTCAGCCACTGAAACCGTGTCATTTTTAAATTGATGGTAACTGCTTCAAATGAAGTTTTAGGGAAATCAACCCAGAATAAAACTATCTTCATTTTTATTGTATACTGTATGTGTAATATATTTAGGCTGAATATTTTTTTGCCTTTCGTCTCTGTCAGAAAAAAAAGACTTGGAGAGTTGTTGCCATGTTAAACTAAGACAAAAGAAAAAAGATTCTGCCTATTATCATGACATTAAAAACAGTATGGGCAATTTATTTATTTGAATAAAACACTTTTTTACGGATTTTGCGCATAATGTCTAACGTACGCGAGAGTGTAAGAATTTATTAGGCAATTAATTTATTACTGTTTTTTTAAATTAATTAATGAAATGAGGGATTTGTCAAGTAATACACATTTTTGTCAATTACAGATACAGAAAAAAGATGAAGTTATGCATCGATTGCTATTACTCAACATATCTTTTAACATACAAATGTATACTATGGAGAAAATAATTAAAATACTCGAAGACTTACAAAATCACATATCCAACAGCGAAGATATGTACGAAATATCACATACAAAAGAATCCGAGAACATATGTTACATATTTCACATATTAGAAATTTTAATAAGGAAATACGTGAAAAAGAAAGAGTTGGCAACACCGAAGTCATCACAGACCGAATTAAAAAAGAGTTCCATCTCAGATATATGGAGGAGGAAATGGAATCCAAAAAATCCAACAAAATCGGAGAGGATTGGTCCAAAAATTTGTGTTCTGACGAAATGCGGCGAAGTGTTGAATAAACTTATAATTACGTGTATGGATGGTTATAATCTCATATCTTTTGCGGCTTTGCAGTGTTTCAATGCGTTGCAATCATAATTATTAATAAAACACAATATTTGAAATAAGTCTTTTATTTTTACATCAGTCAGGTACTTGAACCTATATCCTCACTATCCGGCCAAGTGGTCTACCCATTGAGCTGCCGAGACCTTATTACCAAGTATTTCTTAAGCTTAAATCTATACTAATCTATACTAATATTATAAAGAAGTAAAGTTTGTGTGTATATTTGTTAAATTGTAAGGGGTAATCTCGGGATCTACTGAACCGATTATAAAAATTCTTTCACCATTAGAAAGGCACATTATTGCTGAGTGTCATAGGCTATATTGAATGCTAGAAAAAAATTAAAAAATTTTGTCCACCCGTGCGAAGCCGGGACGGGCCGCTTGTAATATATAAATATATTTGCTTGAGAATGAAAAACGCGAAATCTTTTTTACGGTTATAAAGGCGACAGGATAATGTAAGATTTGCGGGAATACAGCAAAATCAATCGTATCATTATTATTTTCATTTTAATTATATATTTGTAAGATCAATATAGGCTAATATTAAAATTTTAATAAACTATAACAAGGCATGCAAAAACAGTTCCTAAAGTCAGTTCATTCTAACTTGTCCTATTTGGTAAACAATCTTGACACAACTTTTTAACGAAATCGCCCATTTAAAAATAAAATTATAACAAAGTCAATAATCTATTACAATAAATCTTTATAATAGACTGAAACCTATTGAATTTAGATATCAGTTGATTTTTAATGCTGCATTTTCGATAACAAGGAGTGCCAAGATTGTTTACCAAATAGGACAAGTTGGGATGAACGGACTGTAACTATGGGTGCGTTTAGTCGACAGAAAGACTGGACAGAAATCGAAAATGCTGTGCTGACTAAATTATCGGCTGAAACCATGCTGAGTTCAGACGACCACTACACATTTCTCAGCCGCCTCAGCCTATGCTACTCAGCAATCGCCATTTTCTTTTAGTGCTGCCAAGATGTTGTGTCGGCTAAACGCACCCATGTAATAATTATTACTATGATTTGAATCAGTCTTAACAGAGTTAAAGTAATAAAGAAAATTATGACAAAGAAAAACGAATAATAAAAATATTATTATATTGTATAATTTTTAAACCACCACACCACCATACTTCTATATAACAGCTAAACGAACATGGAAAATGGTAACTATACTCTGTCCAATGTAGGATGACACTTTTGACAGTTGACACCTATATAGAGGGTATAAAGTTGCTATTGCAATGTCAAGCCAAACATAAGGAAACAAACGCAACCTTAGTACGTAGCAATAAGGAAGTGACACCTGTCAAAAGTATCATCCTACATTGGACAAAGTATAACCATTTGTCACTCCACGCCAGCAATTGCTACCATATTCAAATTTCCGCGTATCCTGCTATTCTTTTAATTACGATTAAATTTTGAATTACCGGGATCCAAATATTCTGTGGTGTATTCTTTAGTTAATCAGCTTTACGGTAGATTTTTTTTTGTTTGGCATTTAGCGAGAAAATGGCATTTTATCTAAGAGTCCGACATTTTTTTTTTTCACAATTCGCGCAGCACTGGGACTGTTGAGATGAGTGGGGCGCGCGGTAGCGGACTGACAAGTGGCTCATATAACTACAAATAGAACTTATTTTATAATTCAAGCGAAAAGTCTTAAATCAAATCTTATAAAGTCGTTTCTGAAACACAAGCAGTGAAGTAAATACATAAATATTTAATAAACAGGATGGCATCCTCCAGTCGTAAAATAGGAGCTAAAAATCTTGCTTGAGCGAATGAAGAAGAAAATCGGTTAAGACCATTTGGCAGTTGAGACTTACTTATAGTTCGTTTTTTTAGCATTAGAAATAATAAGATTGGGTATTTTATTGTACATATATAAAGTAACAAACAAAACGTTACATCGTGAAAAGTTTACACTAAAAAATACCTTAAGAAGCAGAAGTTGCAAACTTGTGGAACGAAACGTTGGTCAGTTTGACACGACAAAATTAAAAAGTACATGCCAATGTTGTATTACGTACCATATTAGGTCATTTTTAAAATGGTCGCTTAACATGGCCGCCATTTGCAACAATACCGGCAAATGTCAACGTCACGCCCACCTTCGTCACCAAACGAAGCAAGACCATTATTGCCCTCACCCTCGCAACACCGACAGTAGCCGCCATGTTGTCTGGCTGGCACGTCTCTGACGAGGCGTCCTGCTCGGACCACAGGTGGATACGATTCGACCTTCAGGTAATCACCGTAACTCCAACCCCTAGAAGGTACCCAAACAAAACAGATCGTCATCGATACACCCAGCTACTTGAGGAGTCGCTGAGTAAAGAAAACAATAGCACGAGCATAAACAACACCTCGCAACTGGAACAGCAGGTAAAGAATCTAACAAACATCATTATAGAATGCTTTGAATAAGCCTGAACTCCCACCAAACTCCCACCCTCCAAAACTTCGGGGAAACACCAGTGGTGGGGATCCGAATTGGAGAGACTAAGAGCTGAGGTAAGGAGGAGATTTAACAGAGCCATGAACACATGCAATGATTATGACTGGGAAAACTACAGGGCAGTTTAAGCCAAGTACAAAAAACGAATCAGATACTGGAGAACCGCATCCTGGAGGAACTTCAGCACAGAGATAAATACGACAAAACAGGCAAATAGGGTAAGGAAAGTATTGGCTAAACAAGGTCCAGGAACCTTAGGCTACCTCAAGAAAGCTGATGGCACCATGGCCCAAAGCCAGAAGGAGTCAAACGCCATCTTCTACAAACCCATTTTCCGAACTGTTCACCGATTCAACAGATGACATGGACCGATGAACCAGTCATCCCTACAGAAGAATGCTGGCGCCTAGCCAATAAAGTGATTACACCTGAAAACGTAAGTTGGGCCATAAACAGTTTCTCTCCCTTTAAAGCAGCGGGAACAGACAACATCTTTCCTACCCTTCTCCAATGGGGGGAAGCACTTAAACTCGAAACTCTCACTCACCTGCTACGAGCCTGCCTAGCCTACAAGTATACACCGCATGGCTGGAGGGACGTAAAGGTAGTATTTATACCCAAACCAGGGAAGTCAGACTACACCAACCCTAAGTCATTCAGACCGATTAGTCTGACATCCTTCCTACTAAAAACATTAGAGAGGATATGCGACAAGCACCTACGAGAAGGAGTGCTGAGGTCTGTACCTCTTCATAAATTTCAACACGCCTACAGCGCGGGGAAATCTACAGAATCTGCTCTTCATCAGGTGGTTAGTAAGATTGAAGAAGCTTTTCAAAACAAACTTATTTGTCTTGGCACCTTCATTGATATTGAAGGGGCCTTCGACAAAACCAACTTTACCAGCATTGAATCAGCTCTAAAGAGACATGGAGCTGAGCAGCAAATCATAGACTGGATCGTTAACATGCTTCGCAACAGAATAGTAAGGGTTGCAGGAGACAGTCAGGGAGCAATCGTGGCGCGCGGATGCCCACAAAGAGGAGTACTCTCGCCATTACTCTGGAACATGGTAGTGAACGACCTCATCACCTTACTTAATAACAATCACTTCTACACCATAGGTTATGCGGATGACATCACTATACTAACTATAGGGTTTCAGGCCGGTATAATCTGTGACACCATGCAGGCAGCTATGAAAATAGTTGAAACATGGTGCCAAAAGTACGAACTAACAGTCAACCCCGCCAAAACTGAAATGGTAATGTTCACTAACAAACGCAACATCAGCAGCTACCAGGCTCCAAAACTGTTTGGGACCACATTACAATTGTCCAAAGAGGTAAAATATTTAGGTATAGTTCTGGACAACAAACTAAACTGGAACAGCCACATTGACCACAAGATCAAAACTGCCAGCATTGTGCTATGGCAGTGCCGACAAATGGTAGGTAAGAGATGGGGCTTGTCCCCGAAAATCTTCCTGTGGCTCTATAACACGGTGATCAGACCAATGGTAAGTTACGGTGCTGTAGTGTGGTGGCCCAAAACTACCCAGTCAACCTGTGTCAACAAGCTACAAAGTCTACAACGCCAGGCATGCTGCGCCCTCACAGGTTGTATAAGCACAGCCCCCACGGCGGCACTGGAAGCGATGTTAAATCTCACCCCGCTCCATCTACACATCAAACAGGAAGCGGCAAAAACAGCGCTGAGGCTTAGACTCTACAAACTGGTAAGATCAGAAAAAGTAAAACACCTAAACGGCCTACTGAAGGACTGGCTGAATACTCCATTTATCGATGCACCCTGCGATAAAATAAAGCCTACCTTCATGTTTGATAAGAAATATAGAATACATCTGAATGAAGACAACAACCCAGAGGTAACACACAAGGCTCTCATGATATTCACCGACGGATCCAAAACCAAATTGGGAACCGGCGCGGGAGTATTCTCAGAGGACCTTAACATAAACCTTGCCTTTCCCATGAGCCTGCACAACACCGTATTCCAAGCGGAATGTATGGGCATCACTATGGCAGCTAAGGCGATAACAGCACGGAAGGTAAAAGGTTGTATAATCAGAATTCTTTCCGATAGCAAGTCAGTCCTACAGGCTCTGTGCAGCTATCGAGTCACATCCAGCCTGCTCCATGAATGTCACCTAAACCTAAATGAGGCAGGAGCATATAACGAGATAACTATCCAATGGATCAAAGGCCACAGTGGATCACGAGGTAATGAAGCAGCTGATCGGATGGCACGGAGGGCATCGGATATGGTGCCTTTCGGCCCAGAACCCATCATCCCCATTCCAATCAGCTGGTTCAACAACAGTATTTGTGAACACACATCAAAACTGCATCAGCAGCAGTGGAACTCTCTGGAGACGTGTAGACAAGCTAAACTCCTTCTACCGCGGGTGGACGCTCGTGTCTCCAGATCCTTACTACAGCTAAGTAGATCAGAGCTGCGCCTAGTAACAGGTGCCATTACTGGTCATGGCAACTTTAACAGGCACCTTTTTCATTTAGGTATCACCGACAGCCCTCTATGCAGAGGATGCATGGAAGTGGAAGAAACAGCAACCCATGTCATAATGGAATGCCAAGGAGTTGCACACTACCGGGCAAAACATCTCGGCTCGCTGGGCAGTCTCCGGGAGGTTCTCACCAAGGTGAAGGCACTTGGAGCATTTCTGGCGGAGCTGGGATGGCTGGAATAAACAAATATACATCCTCCAGACGCAAAATAGGCGCTTGAAGTCGTCGAGTTGCGGATACCGCCCGTATTGGATGAAGAAGAAGAAGAAGATGTCAACGTCACTGGCATCACGAAAGCGATTGCGAGTGCCTGTGCATTTATCTGTTTTGACTATTTTCACTATTTTCTTTGGTCTATTGTTAAGTTTCTATTGTTTTTGTTGAAGTTTTATGTTGAAAGTTTTTATTGTTATTTGTTATTTAATCTGTTCAACAATGGACGAGCCAGCACTAGGTTAGCCACTACAGCTTCTTTGTTTACATAATTTCTAATGCTAAAAAAAACGGACTATAGGTGGATGCTAAAATGCCGCGGTCAAAACCTACTCCCTGATAGGAGTTAACTCTTTTAGCACCACCCAGGGGCCTCGTGTACAACATCAAGGGTTAAATCCCAAGAACGCGAGTAAACTTGGACCTCCAAATCTACATCTGAATCTACTCAATCATAAGTACAAACGGAGCTGACCGGACTGAACGAACTGAATGAGTTATTACTACGTACGTCATTCGTCCATTCACTTTATCCCCATTCGTTCAATAATCTATCATTCGTCTATCAACTACCATAGTTGCTTTGTCACTGTTTGCCGTTGTTAATATAATAATAATAAAGCCTTTTTATTTCCAATAAATCCTAAAAGTATGTTACTTTTTTTTTCGTTCTTAAGTAATTCTAAAAACCCACTCCTTACCACGGTGATCCAATAGCGTCTCAGAAGAAGTCTTGAAACCCAGCATGCTATACTTTTTTGTTATTAAATAAATAAATGTATTTATTTTAAACTGAAGTATAAATATATCATTATTTAGATTTATGTTTTATACTTAAAATGGGATTACTATTACAATACTTTGGCGTAGTGCACATTAAATAAAACATTAAACAAAACAAACAAAAAACGTAACGAGAACTAATCAATACAAAAATTATCTACACAAATACACTCTCGGTTTGCAACACGACAGATAAAAATTATTCACTTACCGACCCATCCGACACACAAAAGTCAATCAAGTAGATAGTAGGACCCCGAGCTTCGAAACAGAGTCACTAAATAATTCGTTAAATTATAAACAAAGTCTATTACTAGATAAGTGTTTCGCGTGATGGAATCGGTATATTGAATTGGTCGGTAAAACAACTACTTACAAAACAAGTGTAAAAAAAAACAATCATTTTACGGGATCAAAAAAAATCTGTCGGGACTTGACTTTGACAAATATGTACACACACACACAGAGAGAGAGAGAGAGAGAGAAAGAAAGAGATAAAAGAGAGAGAGGGAAAGAGAGAGAGAGGGAGAGAGGGGGAGAGAGAGGGAGGGGGAGGGAAAGAGAGAGAGATAGACATACACAAAGAGAGACAGACACATACAAAGAGAGAGAAAGAGACAGACAGACACACACACAGAGAGAGAGACAGACAGACACATACACAAACACACACAAAGAGAGAGAGCGAGAGATAGACAAACACACACAAAGAGAGAGACAGACAGACACACACAGAGAGGGCGAAAGGAATAGGGGGGGGAGAGAGAGGAGGGAAGAGGGAGAGAGAGTGGGAGAGGGGGAGAGAGTGGGGGAGAGGGAGAGAGACACACAAACGCGGACATTCATACATATATATGTCGAATATTCCAATAATAATTTAAACAAACGACTTTAATATGACATTTGAATAAAATATTTCTAGAAAATACGCATTACATCTATGTTGGTATATAGACCCATCGCGAAACCCGAATAATATAGTTGAATTTGATTTGATTGATTGGAAAGACTCGTAGAGCATGGGGACATTAGGCAGGACTGCTATGTATCTTCTATACGCCAATATCTTGTGTGTAGTAAGAGGACAGTTCCTCTTCAAGTCTGTTCTTTTCGCAAACCTCTCGAAGATGCCGGTTCAATTTGCTGTTGCCCTGAAATATAATTGTTTTTTATAAAAAAAAAATATTTTTTTAATTTTGGGTTATGTGATTTATATATAAAAATTCCCATGTCACGATGTTTGACCGCGATGAACACCGAAACTACTCGACCAATTCAGATGATTTTATTTTAATTATGCTGGATTTGTTCCAACTTAGGATATAGGATAACTTTTATTTTTTTAATTTAATAGTAAAATTACAATATACAAGGTTATTTTATAAACACCATCCAAGTTTGTGTTTTCTAGGGATTAGATATCATTCAAACACTTCATTTTTGAAAAAAAAAATAGTATATTGTTATAAACTTTCATGGTCATTAATATTATAGTGATATAAGTAATTTACGGGATTGTTACCATGTGCCTTGTATTTAGTGAGTTTCCGATATTTCGGCACTTACAAGCGCCATGATCACGGAGAAACTCAATGGTAACAATCCCGTAAATAACTTATATTACTAACAATTACGTGGGTAAAATTTCCGCAAAAAAATATTTTGTCTGAGCGAATTATTACAACAGCTGGTTACTTGTAAAATATAC
Organism: Calamotropha paludella; assembly: GCA_927399485.1. Taxonomy (NCBI): domain Eukaryota; kingdom Metazoa; phylum Arthropoda; class Insecta; order Lepidoptera; family Crambidae; genus Calamotropha; species Calamotropha paludella. Next base: position 9,649,487 of record OV656829.1, on the reverse strand, counting down.
CTACAGTTCAACGACCACCCGAAATGTTTTGAATAAAACAGCGCCCCATCGAGGTTGCAAGAGTTGCGCAATGAAATCAGTCACCCGGGGACCTCCCGCGTCGCATAATTGCCTACCTAACGCAATCTGTTCACACTTGCAATTGAAATCGAGGGCGTAATTAAACGGCGGGTTTATGTGAAGGAGGCCCAAAACCTCGAGAACTTAAAAATAAAAATAATCCTTGCATTTGACGAAGTGAAAAAAGTAATAAAATGAAAGACAATGTTCATAAACGTGCAAGACTGTTTAGAGAGAATACACTTTGGAGTAAAGTGATTGTTTTCAAACTTCATGTAAGTGTATTTTGTTTGGATTTTTAATTAATTATTGGGTTGGAGAGTAAAGCAAAGTGTGTGCAGGGCGGCTAAGACGTGAAATTTTTCACAAAAATGTAAAGTTATTAATTTTACATTTCTTTATCGTATCGTGTTAAATGGACAAAAACAACAGCTTTTTATTCTTGGTATTTTTTTTCCTCCGATTTCGGGTTGAGCGGCAAGTGAGTGGTACTGGCTGAGTTGGCACTTAAATAATTTTGATGAAAAATATGAAATATGTAAACCTTGAATTTATTGATGCTGTTGGATAAAGTGGTTAAAAATAATTTTACTCGTGTTAATTTTTTCTCCAGCTCCAATTTTGTATATTTTTCTAATATTGAAATATCGTACCGTTCAATTTATTGCTTTGTTATACCGATTTTCAAATTGTCTATGAGATACCTGTGTTTTTTTAGATTCTGAGGTTAAAAAACAGTGTTTGCTTTACTCCAACCAATTATTGTAAATAAGTCGATTCATTTTTTTTTAATTTATTTATTTATTTATTCATAGGCATACTTACAGCTAGACATACAAAACATTTTAAACAAATAACAGTTATTAATAATCAATCGCAATCGCACAAATGGCGAAAAGTGCCGTAAAAAATTGGAGCGATTATGGCGGAACAGGGGTATTAGCCGCAACACCAAAAAGAAGGTAATGCAGACGCTCATATTTTCTATCTTTTTATATGCTTCTGAAATCTGGACACTAAAAGCGAGGGTGAGATCGGGGAGTGACGCGTTCGAAATGTGGTGCTGGCGCAGAATGTTGAGAATATCCTGGACGGAACGTCGCACAAACGAATCAATCCTCAAACAGTTGAATATAGCAACACGGCTCTCAACAATCTGTAGGCAGAGAGTCCTCAAGTTCTTCGGACACACGGTCAGGCGAGACCCAGACAGTCTGGAAAGGCTGATTACACAAGCCAACAAAATTTGACAAAGTTTCTTACCCAGACACCTGAGTATATTTTCCCGAAGGATTTTGGTGTGCTGAATCCAAATCCGGTCGCAGAATTGCTCTATCACGTCAGGTTTATGAGATCTGAATCTGATCTAAACTAAACTGATGACAGTATAGGTAGCATGAAGCAAAATTGAGAAAAATGAACTTCAAAATACTATATCTCAGCAAAAATAAAAAAAAGAATTTGTAAACAAACTCAACGCCATTTGAAAGTTCAAGACTTGTACTTTATGATGACCCCTGTAGTTTTTTAGGTAAACTAAAAACTGAAGGATCACATAACCTCAAAAATGGATGAAAACGGCGTTTTTTGCACTTTAAGGTTAGAATATCTCAAAAACCTGACGTGATAGAGCAATTCTGCAATTTGAGTTCAGCATACCAAATCCTTCGGAAAAGTATACTCACGTCTCTGGGAAAAATTTTTGTTGACCTGTGTTAATACTGGTTGTGTGGAAGGAAAGAGAGCGAGAGGGCGGTCTCCTACAAGACGGACACACACAACTTAGGACGCTACGGGAGTTACCCTACAATCATCCATCCAAATGGCGCAAGACAGAAATGTCTGGAAAGAAATGGTGGTCAGGGCAACGCACCATAGTAACGTCCCTCAGTCATGAGGTTACGACAAAGAAGAAGAACTTCATATTTTAGTACTGGGTCATATAAACCCTATATATCCCTGTGACAAAACTGTAACAAACCAATTAATTCCTAAGAATTTCCACTACACGCATTTTATCTCCTTGTAAGTCAATGTGTTGCATCAGTAACATAACTGTCTATGCATTTTAGTGCAATAGTTATGAACGAGATGGCTTTACTTTTGTAACTCGTACGAAATCGTACGAGGTCCGTGGTGGCAGGTGTGGCCCCGACAACCGCTGGTGCTGCCGCCCCCTTTTGGTGGAGGAAAGAACTGCCACACAACTCGACTGACACCGACCCACAAGGGACGAGACTCCCGCTCCTCGCCCAAGGCAGGCCGGAGGCGGCTGAGGTGTGCCTAGGCACTCCCCCTCCCCCCCCCCCCACACCTCAATCGGGATGTGCGAACAGGGAAGTCCCCCGGAAACAATAGTTCCTGGAGGGAATCCGCGGTCGCCATCCCATCGGGCCCCCTCTCGGCCGCGCCGGACGATAACGGAGAAAACTCCGGTATCACCCGGGGTGCCGAGTGAGGGTCCGAACCTCGGGGAAGCCGTTCCCGAGGGTCCTCCTCAAGCGCATTCCGCTCGCGACAGCCCGTGAGCCTGCGTTACCAGCCTCTTGACCCAGACCTAACCAAACGCTATGTTTTAATATAAAACTGGATTGCTTTAACTAAAGACACCCTGTGTAATTACAAATAAACAATTAAATATTAGAAAATAACATTATTGTACTAAACTCAAGTATTTAAAGCACTTGTTATAGAAATGCTAAAACAACGCTGGTATCACAACACCCAGACACGTGTCAATATAGAAAAGTGAATTTTCTACATTGACCCGAAATAGAATCTTGGACCTCAGAGGTCATTAACCCCTTGACGCCCAGCTTTGTGTTAAATGCGCTCTTTCTCTCTCTATCGGGGAAGAAATATCATTCAATCAAAAAGAACCATTACCAAAGCCGTAATAAGGATTAAATCAGACTGCGCGCGATAGAGCATTATATAATGCTCGCGGGTTTTAAGGGGTTACACCCGTCATCTTGGGAACAAACCTTGAAAGTGGCTCCGCAGAGGTGGCATACGGATTGATGTCTGGGGGGGCGAGCGGGTCGGGGGCGGATGGGACGAGGTGGCCTTTTCACGTCCCTGGAAAGATTTTAAATTAATATTTATTTAAATAAATTATACATTAAACAGTGCAACATAAATCTAGCAGATTGAAACATTCTTAGCAAAAAACAAATATTTTAACATTCTTAGCAAAAAACTGCGTTATACATAGTACTAGCTGACTCGACACGTTGCTGTTTTTTTATAATACTAGCTGACCCCGTAACGCGTTGCTATGGTAACGCGTATACAATGGAAAAAGAGCGGGAAAAAAGTGGAGAGACAAACAACAAATTTGTGTTCTTAGATTATAATCCAATCAGCCTAGCTCAAAGTAAGCACTGTAAGGCTTGTGTTATGAATAGTAGGGTAACGGACAGACATATGTACATTCGATAGGGGCAGGTGTTTATGCGGTGAATACGAACGTTTGTACCTAGTTCGTCGGTATTAATATACAATGTGTCCCGTCACCAGTGTATGATACATAGCTATGTTATATTTATAGAAATAAACAATGTGTGGCGTCACCAGTGTCGGAGCCTTTAATGGGGGAAATATGGCATTTTTTATCGACAAATTGCCCCTTGAATTTTGTTTTTCTCTTACGGTTATAAAATGGCCGCCATTTGATTTTATTGGTAACCAAGACCTGGGCTCTCATACTAATTCGATCACCACTACTCATGTAAATGTCCTATCAACATTAAAAAGGTGTCATTTGATAGCTGAACATGTAGACAACACACACACTTACACAGCCATCATGTTTCAATTGTCATGGAATAAAAAATAGAAAAAAATAATTAAAGAAAAACAAATACATTCTTAAGTCTGTATTTTTTAATTATTGGCTTTTTGAGAAAAAACAAATTTGAGGGGCAATTTGTCGATAAAATATGCCATATTTCACACAATTAAAGGCTCCGACACTGGTGACGCCACACATTGTTTATTTCTATAAATATAACATAGCTATGTATCATACAAATGGGCAGACGTTATTCACAGCATAAACACCTGCCCCTTCCGGGAGTCGAAACCAGAGCCATCGGTGCGTAATGCAAGATCGCTACCGTTGCACCAAACGGCAAAGTAATTTTGTTTTTTTTTTAATTTTAACAGTTAGGAACGTGCCAGATTAAATTATTGTGAAGGTAGTAGAAAATATTTGTCGACCATTGCCTTAGATCTGAGACTTGCCTGAGATTCCTGTGATCACGGCCTTGTAAAGGAGTCGCAACGTCATTATTAAATATAAATTATGCGCACACATGAAAAAGTTGTTTTATTTAAATGTGTAATGTGCGCGGAAGTGTAATAATTAATTATGAAGAATGATTATAGAACAACACACATATACAAGATATTTTACACAAATATGGTAATAATATTATTATTTTCAGATTTTTTATATATTTTATGCAATTTTCAATGCGATCTTTGAAGATATACATATGCGACACACGAACACACACACACACACGCACACTGTAGTTTTAATAATATATTAAATTATGATAATAGAAAAATACTAGAAAAAATCAACTCGGGTCATAAGTGAATTCTCAGGTGGGAATTATATTATTAAAACTACAGTGTGCGTGTGTGTGTTAGTGTGTGTGTCGCATATTTATATCTATCCGTTACTCTAGTTTCTATAATACAAGCTTTACAGTGCTAACTCCGGGCTAGGTTAATTTATGTGAATATAAAAATATTACTAATATCATATTATTTACCATTCAAATGTGGAAACTATGGCAAAAAAGCCACCATTTATTCAGAGGCTTTCATCCAGCTTTAAACGTCTTTTGGCTGTAATGATGAAAAATTGTTTGAACACTTACTTGGACCTCAAATGTACGTTTCTAACGTGCGCGAGCAAAGTCTTCTTGCAGGAGTACGTGGTGGAACAGATGTCGCAGGCCACCACCGCCTGCGGGTGTAAACCATGCTTTTTCTGGTGCTGCTTCAATGTGTATGGACTACTGAATACAGCTGGGCACTCTTCGCAATTAAACTTCTTCTGAATATGTTTTCTGAATATAATAAAATAATTATTTTTGAAGGAGGGGAGTAAGCTGGTGGAGGCGTGACGAGAGCGTTACGAAAAGTGTGATCGGGCGAGGCGAACGGAAGTTGAGAGAAACATATATACTTATAGTTGTTTTACTTCAGTGGTGTGGACTAAAACACTCTCGATATTTTTATTACTAATTTTTTTATTTAAACTTTTATTAGAACATAATTAAATTGAGGTTGTCTAAAAGAGATCGCTTTGAACGATAAGACCGCCTTATGCAACACTATTTTAAGTTTTCTTTTGTTCTTTTATTATTTAAATGTGTTGTTATCAATAAAGAGTTTTGTATTGTAAAATAAACTTAAAAAAATAACTTTTTTTTTAATGAAACAAACTAAAAAGTCAAACCAGCTACAGCATCAGATCCTAGTTACCATATAGGATCAAAGTACGATAAGACGACCGTTCGGTGCAACGGTGGCGATCCTGCCTTTCGCACCCACGGTCCTGGGTTCGAATCCCGGAAGAGGCAGAAGTTTTTGTGATGAATACGAGCATTTGTACGTCACTAAATGTAAATATAATTTCTACTTTCTATTTGAAAATGTATTGTAATAAAATTTTATAATTTCTAAGTAATTAAAACATGGGCAGCCCTCGCCTTATTTGCTGTGTCCATAAAATGCGCCTAAGTTTATTAAGTTCCATTTATATTTTAAGACCAGTGTACACTTAGGTGGCTATAAAGCTCTGAATATTGTACATTTTATTAATTATAATATATGAGAGATATTAAACTTAAGTTTTAAACCTGTAAATGCATGGAATAAATATATGAAATCAATTTGTATTATTCACGCATCACATAAAAAAATAACACATTGAGAATAAAATAACAAAATAAAATTTTATAATTTTTATATATTTTATGAATTTTTTCAATGGTGTCTTAAAAGATAAATTATTATAATAGAAAAATACTAGAAGAAATCGACTCGGGTCACAAGTGAATTCTAAGGCGGAAATCGAACCCGCAACCTTTGAAAATCCGATCCAATGCTCTCCCAATTGAGCTACCGAGCCTTGTCCACCCGTCCAAATTTTCTAGTACCTTTCTAATTTTACGCTGTAAGCCAGCGTTGTTTCATCAATGGGAGGAACATCCTCTCGTATTCGAAAGATTTTTTTTTACAAATGTTTGGGCAATCGATTAAGATGAAACAGCCATTTAGTTTTATATATTTTTATATATTTTATGCATTTTTTCAATGGTATCTTATAAGATAAATTATTATAACACAATAAAATATCAAATTAAAATTGCTTGAAATTAAATAAATTAAGCTAAAAATATGAGAAATATAATTTTATTCTTTTAAAATTGCTTACACGATCTTTTCTAATCCTGAAAGAACCACGTACATAGTACTTACATCATATGTGTTCTAACGGCGGCTTGATCGCTGCAGCGCTGACCGCATACGCTACAAGAATAGCTTCGCCCAGAGCTCTCCAAACGGTGGAAGCGCTTTATATGCTGTTGGAGACCGTTCGAATCCCTAAGAACAGTCATCGTCAACATATTGGCTGAAATACGGACACTGCTGGGCAAAAAGCCTCCAAATATGGGGCAAGCGGGAGTCAGCAGTAGAAGGCCAAAATTTCGAAAAAGATGCTGCACAATTTTTTAACCAGATTTTTTTTATTTGTTTAGAAAACAAATAACATTAATGATACAGTTGAATTTCACATTTGCCAAAATAGTTTTTTTAATATAAAAACTAGCTGACCCAGCCACGCGTTGCCGTGTTATAAATTAAAATAAAACTTATCCTATCTTTTAAATTAGATCAAATAACAGATAGTTACGAAGTTTGATCAAAATCGGTTAATTAGTTTAGGAGTCCATCGCGGGCAAACAACGTGACACGTAATTTATATATATTAAGATAGTTCATAAATGTTGAGTGACAATTTACTTACATTATCGATAAAAGAAAAAAGGTATGTTATATGTCACTTTCAAAACAACTATATACATTTCTAATTCAGTATTCCAATTTTTCATTACAAATATTATATGTGGTGTTTGATAAGATGAACAAAAATAAGATATAAGTTAAATATATATATGTTATGGGCCAAGTGATTAATGCGGGCAGTATGAATAATGCCCGGGCCAAGTGATTAATTACAATCTATACTGACCTATTTATCATATTGCCCCGGCATTATGAATATGGCTACATGATGATCGGGCAATGTAATGCCTCGACAAAAAAAAAGGTTAGGTTAGGTTACTAAACTATAAAACATGTATTTATTATTATTCTACCCGATCATTGATTTCATTACTTGTAATGTTCGGTCTATCTAACTAAGTATTCATTTGAAAGTATTAAACATGCTTTACATCACTGTGCCCAATAGGCACTGGGCATTATTCATAATGCCCGGGCAATGTGATAAATAGGTAAGTTTAGATTGTAATTAATCACTTGGCCCGGGCATTATTCATACTGCCCGCATTAATCACTTGGCCCATAACATATATATATTTAACTTATATCTTATTTTTGTTCATCTTATCAAACACCACATATAATATTTGTAATGAAAAATTGGAATACTGAATTAGAAATGTATATAGTTGTTTTGAAAGTGACATATAACATACCTTTTTTCTTCAACATCACTTGACCCGGGCATTATTCATACTGACCGCATTATTCACTTGGCCCATAACATATACAAAGTGTTACAAAAATACCTGTAAAGCGGAAACGGGGTTAAATGGTCACTTTTAAAGAATCAATTTACAATTTTAATTAAACAAAATTAATTAAAAAAATTTTTTTCATTTATGTGGCAACCCTATTTCCAAATAATTAAAGAGTAAATAACACAAAATATTTATGTACATTTTTACCTAATATCCGTGGTACTACATAGTCTATAACAAAATGTACAGAAGCCGTTCAGATCGATATTACAAGTCAAAGAAAATCTAAAAGACCTGACATAGGTACTTTATATTAGGTCTCTTTCAACCTAAACTAACACTTACTTTTTCGTAACGAACAACAAAACAGCTAGTTTTCACTTAAGAAATAATGTTGGTTAAAACACGAAATAATTGTAAAATATCGATTAGAAAATTTGAAATTGACAACATAACATTTTATTTTCGACATGACGTTTTTCGAAGCCATTAATTACTCTAAGATAGATCAGATATTAAGTCTCTATGACATGTATGTATCATATACGAGGGCGGGTCAAAAAGTTCGCGGATTGAGGGGCATGGAGGGGGGTAAGGTGACTTTTTACTACCTGCACTAGTTGTGACACTCATTAAGAGTATAAATACTAAATTTCAAAAAAAATAAGTCGTAATTACCTGAGCTACACATCAATCAACAAGTCAAACCGGAAGAAAATTTGCAACATGGAGAAAATTGAGTTTCGCGCAGTCAAAGTGTGGCTGCTGTTCAAAGAGTGGGCTTCGAAATCTTGGAACATCCTCCCTATAGCCCAGATTTAGTCCCAAGTGATTATTATTTGTTCCCAAAAATGAAAAAAGAGCTTCGAGGGAAGAAATTTTCCAGCGATGAAGAAGTGAAGAGCGCAATTTCGGCCTATTTTGACGACAAAGAGAAATCATTTTTTTTTCGAAGGTATTAATAAATTAATTGATAGGTCTAATAAATGTATTAGAGTTAAGGGGGAATACATTGAGAAGGAAAAATAATTTTGTGTTTTATTTCTTACGTTTTGACGTGACAACGTCTTAAATTAGGTTGCGGCTGGGAGTCACTTATGAAAAAGTGTAACGCTCGGTAACGTTACGATGAGTCACCGAACGAGAGAGAGGCCCGCCGAATGCCTTGCGTCTCTCTCCCACTCAACTATGATCGGTCTGCCGCGCGCATTGTGCAATTTAATTATATTCATATCAATAAATATTCTACCGAGAAAAAGACGTTGTCACGTAAAATCTTCGCCCGTAAAACCGACTTTACAGGCAAAAAAAAAAAAAAAAAAAAAATTTATTCTCCATTCCGCGAACTTTTTGACCCACCCTCGTATATGTATCTGTTACCCTAGTATCCATAACACAAGCCTTACAGTGCTTACTTTGGGCTAGGCTAATTGGTGTTACTGTATTTATTATAATCCTTACTTGAACACTCTTCCACAGAGATGGCAAGCGGCTGCGTCCACTTCGATGCCATAACAATCTTTAGCATGGCCCGTTCTCTGTCTCTTTCTCACCAATAGATTGCAGTTGAGACATCTATATCTTTCTCCATGAAGCCCCTTATGGGATCTTAACACGGCTGGGTTTGCGAATCGAAGAGTACAGATTGTGCAACGATGTTCACCATTGGACTGCAAAATTAATAATTGATTTGAGGAGCTTGTTGGTAAATAAGTTCTTATGGTGGATTATGGTGGAGTATCTGGAATAACATCAATCCTTCATATTTGAGGGTATAAAGTTTTTTGAAGTTATACTTCTTTAGGCGCATTATGAAAAAATTATGAGAGTGAAATTTTAAGATGCGATTTTAAGAAGCACTGTGACACAAAATTATCATGTTGAAGTTGGCCTCAAAAGCGACATAGTATAAACCGCCGGATGAAGTTGGCCGCTAATTTTATGAATGTGTGTGTGTGATTTTAAATTATATAGGGTGGTTAACAATAATTTATATAAAATTATAATAATTTTATATTATATAATAACAATATAACCATTTTATTTTATGAACTTTCTTAAGTGCGTTTATTGATTTGAGGTTAACTGTCGGTATGTATTCTTTTTATTTGTTTCGATTCCACTGTTTAATAAACTGTAAAGTTACTTAATAATTCAAAGAAATTCGATGGAATTCCTACACCAGTCAGAGTACAGATCAGAGACTAAGGACTAGCTGAATACGTTTTATTATTATTTTTTTATTGTATTTGCTTTTTTATGGATTTTTTGTTTTATTTTCAACAGAATTATCTTGCTTATGCACTCTAACAAGTCTATTGACAAAATAACGAATATCAACTCCTAAGCGATGTACTCAAGGTTCAAATTGGTTTGCTCGATGATACTATTTTAACGGACGCATTAATTTGTATTAACCGGGTAAATTTAGGCGTCGTCGTCGCCTTATCATTAGATTGGAACACTGTGAACTCTCAGTTTAGCCGTCTATGAATTCAACCAGTTCACGAATGAACTGTAGACCGGCGAAGCGGCAGTTGAACGTGGATCATCTATTTAAACCGTTCGTTTATTCAACGCTCATCGCTTTATTGAATGACTGATGTCTGAAATCTTGAATCAAGTCTTGAAGAATTATTTTAAGTGAAGAACTTACCTCTTCATGCCTCATCATATGAGCCTGATAAGTATCCTTGAACAAAAATCCTAAAGCACAATTTGAACATTTGAACTCTGCTTCTATATATTTCTTGCTTCTTCTGTTACCTTCTAATTCCGATTTCTGTTGTTCAATACTCAACATAATCTTTTCAAATTTCTTTTTTACTTTATTTGATTTATTTTTTTTCTTTCTATGCTTCACCTCATTTAGGGCTTGATCAGAATTTTCAGTAATTTCTAAATTAGGATCATCATATTTTATATTATAATCCTTATTTTGTACATTATCTAAATTATGGATTTCATTATTTGCTTCTTCGTATTCGACATAAGGTCTTTGGTCATCATCAATGGATTGTTCATCATCATTATCCAAATCATCACCATCGTAATTGTCTTTAACATTTTCCTCATGGTCAACTTTACTTTCTGGACTAACATCATTGTTTACACTAAACTTAGGTACTAAAAATTCATCAAAATCTCTATCTTCATACAATTCTACATATTTATTAGTTTCAATATCTTTATTATGTAACTGTTTGTCGAAGTGACTGAAGTGGTAGAATTTGGAATTTAGGTTCCGGCTTCTGTAATGCTCGCAGGAATCTTCAACGCAAACTGTGAGGAACTCCAAATCATTTCTTTGGAGATTCAAAGTGCCTCTTTCACTGAAATCAGAAAGAATATTTTATAGGTAAATTATTATATTGGAAATTTTTAAAGGTTATAAAGCTGTCCACCCATTGACCTTTTTTTATAATAAATAGGCGCTTAACCATTATCTCGCCTGATGGTAAGCTACGATGCGATCTAGGATGTGACGCGCTTGCTTTGAAGATATCTATTCACTTGTGACTTGAAAATTCCTAAATTGTATCTTGTGGGATTTCGACTTAATGCTTGTTTGATCATATGTTCGTAATGAACAAGAATTGGAGGAATAAGGACTTAGTGCATATAATCTGTAATTGTGGAGGTAATGCAAATTTTGCACACTTTTTCATTTCATGTGCAACTGAAAATTCTCAAGTTCTGTTGTATTTCAGGAGGCAACATAAATCATTGGTATTGACTGTAACAGCAGAAATTGGCGATCACCAAATCACACCGAGTCTGCTAAATTCAATATCTGTCATTTTATTATTGATGCATAGGTTCCAGTCTGTGTTCCAGCATTCAGTCAGGGCTCACATAGGATAAAGGCTTTATGAGAAAAGGTTGTTAAGATAATTAATCTAAAGCTATGAATATAGTCTACAGATTTTTGAAATGAGCATACTGCTCAAATCAGGTGACTATGACTATACGGACATGCCTCCTGCAGAGCAATCTGCAACAGTGACAATGATTTATAAATGAGTATCTATATAACAGCGGGCAACACATACACATTGCTCTAAATCCAGGCTAACTAGTACATTTCTGTATAAGGAAATACTTAATGCATTATAGTGCGATTAAATCAAATAGCTCGGATCAGTATGTGTTAGTGGCTTCATTGAGACCAGAGAAAATCTAGCTAGGCTCTTCACTAAATAGTTTGACATAGTGGGAGGCTTCAAAGACCTTTGTTGTAAGCATAAATCAATGCCTTTGCATCTTTCTTATTTTTAAATATAACTAAATATAACAGTGCAAGTGCTTACTTTAGGTAAGGCTAATTGGTAAGAAATATTATAACTATACAAAAGCTTACAATGAAAATGGCACTGTTACTATAAGCAACACATAAAATATTATAAAAACTTCTTAATTAAGTGAAATTGAAGAATTAAAGGATCTTTTTCAAAAGAAAGACAGAGAGGGTTGAATAACAATTTTGTTGTTTATTCAAGTACATATTTAGCAATGGTGAACTCAAAAATATCAAACACTTGCTCATTTTTACTTAAACTCCCATCAACCCTTATTGGGTCTCTTTCTCTTAGAGCTGATTTCTAAATGAATAATACAAACCTGAATAGAACTGGATATTCTAAACTCCTTTTAAGGCAGACTGATCGGAACAGCCAGAGCCTATTCAGAACGTGGCAACAGATGTGACAAAGGTGTGAGTCGGGACATAGCTGGAAAATATCAAATAAAACCATGTAATTCTTGACATTTTTAACAAATTATTATTCTTAGTAAAAGATTTTAGGCAACAACACAAGTAATCTTATCTCTTACAGAGTTTATATTAAACATTGTATTTGGTCTTTCTACTGCTAACAACAGCAAACAATTGCAAAGGAAAATACCACTAAAAATAACTAGACAACACTAAAGTGTTGCTCAATCCATCACCATGTTTTGGCGGGCATTTCTCTGTCATAAAAAAAATAAGTAATATAATTTAGAAGGTATAGAAAACTTAAATACCAACATTCATTCCAACAACTTCTCTGTATTTTTCTCTTGTTTCTTCATTAGTATCAGCGTTTACTGTACTATGACATATAAAACAAAGAAAGGAAGACATATTTTAAAGTATAATCTTAACTCCATTGGTTGTTATAGTTTATTTAATTCAATATTTACAGTTTTCAAAAAGTAAACGACACAATGAAAGTAAACAAATGTCATTTCGTTTTTTTTTTATAAGGGGTTTTGGCTAATGTCATTTCGTTGCTGTCTGTCATCTTAGGCATCGTTCACACCAAACGTATTGTCCGCCGCCGACTGTGTCTGCACCATTGTGAACGTGGACTCAGTCTACAGTACGCGTTCTAATCAAGCAGATAATACGCTATAGCGTACAATTCGCTACATATGTGAACAAAAGAATAGGCTCGTGTAGGTTAACACTGGATGCGTACGCTGAGCGGCCGTCTATTCTACACATAAATAGGACTCAGTATTTGAAGTTGTTAGTAGTATTTTATAAACGATCTCTGAGTTCACTTGTGCTTCTCATAAGATACAACTAGCGTGATTTTCTTTTTCCATCGGACATTTTACTTAAATTTCAAGTACACGATGCTCATTCAGTTAGTTGCCATTTGCGAAGCTCTAGAGGAAGACGAAAATAGGAAAAAGAAGAGATTGTGGGTGCATCCTTTAATGAATGAGTGAATTGCGGCCGAGGCACGGCGGCGCGGCGCGGTTCTAATACGCTGTTGCGTTCGGCAGCGTAGCCAATCCGCGTCCGTCGTTCATAGACGCGTAGTGCAATAATCGGCCACCGAGAGTCAGCTACAACGGAGAACGTAATAGCGTATAGTCCGTTCGGTTTGAACAAGAAGTTAAATAAATATGGAAAAGTGGTAAACTACGTAACGCGCGCTCACAGTCAGCGGCCGACAATACGTTTGGTGTGAACAATGCCTTAGACGTATTTTGACATAATAATAACCAATTGAAAATTAGAATATTTCTGATTGGTGTTTTAAGTTTGAAACATTAGTGAGCTCTACGTTGATTGGCTTTTCTTTTTTTTCTTTTTTTTTATCACAATTACAATTGAATTACATATCAATTGAATGAATAGTTGCTTTATCGATTAATACATATTGTATGTAAAGTATTCTTATTGATTTTACATGAGAATAAATGTATGCATATCAACGCACTATAGTTCTGTTGTGTAATTTTATTTTAGTTAATATTAATATAGAATAATAATAGATTACTGCTAAGTGTATGTCAATGTTCCCAAATGTTGGGAAGTGATATAAAATAACAGGAGGTAACTTGTTTCTCAACAGGTTCTCGCGCAGCAGTCCTTTAAGCGAGAAGGGGTGGGAATATATAATGTATTATTGGGAAATTGATTTGAGAAGAATTGATTTTCATATAATTTTCAAAAAAACCGCCTGGTATGATAAAAATATACTAGGCGATGCAGTCGCTAAGCATAAAGCTGCGCTAGAACCATATATTGGAGTGGAGCGTAATACCTAAAAAAAGAAAAAAAAATTGTTTCGATGGGAATTTTTGCGAATTTCAAAATTTGGGCTCCGTCTCTATCTGGTCCTAAACCTGTTGATTCGATTTCACACAAAAAATATTAAAACGGTTAAGAACTCGGGAAGTTAGGGTGTAACAGACATTGCGCCGTTGAAGCTGATCCGTGAGAACTCCAAAAAGTAAAATTTACTGATATAATGACAACGTTACTTGTGCACCTTTTCTTTTGTTTTAAAGTAGGGTAAACTTCCAGTCATTGGACAGTTAAGGAGCATATGAAGGCAATTAATAGTTCATGATCACGTTTATAAAGCTTTCTCCTAAATTTTTGTTTTGTTACTAGTTTAATGTGCATATTAATGGAATACATTCTTAAAATCGATATGTAACAGCAATAATGTGGAAAAAGAACCCACTGAAAAAAAATTTGCAAAATATATAGTTATTGGACAGATTTTTTATTGTTGGACAACAGAAACTAGTTAATGGACAGTACTTTAATGAACTTATAAATCGTCAAAAACATTTTTTATAGGGAATAAATGAATAGAAAATTGTTTTTAATCATTTATTAGCATATATTCTTACATCTTAGAATAAACTTTTTAATCACATTGGACAACAAAACTTATAATATTCAGTCTTACCGAATCATTTAGTAAACTTTTCCTTCTTTATATAAAAACATAAAATAAAATTAAATCATAAAATTTACTTCAAACAAAAAAAAACAATTGTTCTTCGTTAAACCAGTAGTCTTAATAAGCATTTTTCTTTTCGTCAATTAACATATCATATAATGTTTTTGCCTCATCACTATCTTCGCTATTCCCTTCAGAGCTGAGATCAAAGGTATCATTGTTATTATCCTCTTTATAGCAAACATGGCATACAAAAAGATCGATTCTTAAATCTTCAGGCACATGCTGTTGATGCTTAACTGGTACACACTTAACGTGAAATATCGCCGAACACATATCACATACGACTCGATTTGATGTTTTAGTCGCCTTACAACATACTTTACACGCATTTGTTGAAACTGCTTGAGAACGTTTGTTAGCATTCTTCTTTGCTTTTTCTATTTTTTCCTTTTCTTTCTGTAGTTTGGTTTCTTCCTTTTTCCTCTTTTTCTCCTCCCTAGCTTCTGTTTCTAGTTCTTTTTTTTGTATTTGTTCTTTAAACATTGCTCTGTATTTAGCAGACGTTATTGCATATGGCATTCTCACTGTGTTTCTTTTACCTTTCCTTTCGGGTGTTTTTGGCAAAGTTAGAAAATTACCCAAAAGAGTATTTGTAATGATAATGACTTTAAAAGCAGGGCTAGTATCACATAGAGTTGGCTGAATATTTTGTGCTGAGTTTACAGAAATATTGCTAAAACTAACAACTTGTTTGACTGGAGTCGTGTATTTTGTACTTTCTGGATCAATGTCGGAAAGAGGTGGATTTTCATTTAAAATATTCGAAAATGTAGGTTGTAAGTCAGTCACCTCGTTTGTTTCGTATACATCAAAAACTTCACTTGTCATGCCTTCATCACAGTGACCTTCGAATTCATTATTAATTTCTATTTCTTCATTGAGCTGAATAGTCAACGGCGGTTCTGTACTCTCTGTATGAATATTTTCTTTATCACAGGTTGCAATATTTTGTACTGACGATGGCTGAGAGGAGTTCACTTGAAATACCGAGTAGAGGCGGTGTAAAATATTCAAATTTTCGTCGGCATTCTCTTCATAAGCATATAGTTTTGACATTATTGATGGTCCTACTAGTTCTGTAAATTTTGCCAAAGTAATAACATTTGAAGAACTTGTTTCTGTTTGTTGTTGAATAATTTGAACATCAGTACCTGAAGTGCCAGAATTATTGTTGTTCATTCCACCGAGGCACTTGGAATAGTCTACTGCGTTAGGATCAAATGGTACTAAACCACAACAACGAAATCCATTTATCAAAGTGTCTGGTTTAATAGATTTTTGTAGAGCTAGCTCCAGAACACATGCAAAGTTTACTTTAGTAATAGGTTCTCCGTTATTTTCTAAATGCCACAACTTTACAGCATCCTTCCAGGCGGACTTTACTGGCCTAAAGACTGCTACGTCGGCTGGTTGGAGGATCCTAGTAGCATTCGGATACAGTGCTATTACTTCAATGCCCAACTCTTTACACAGCTTACTTACACCATACGTAAGATGGGTTTTATGCCCATCCAAAAAGTATATGACGGGAAATTGTATGCCTTTCGCAATCAAATGAGGGTGAAATATGTTCGCTATATATTCGAAGAATAATTCGGACGTCATCCATCCGTTTTCACTTCTACCAATTCCCCATTCTTTGGGAACTCCGTCCGCAATTTTTTGCGGTATTCTTTGATAATTGTAGACCACCATAGGTGGACACGCGCTTCCGTCAGCGGAAAAAGTAAACATAACTGTAACTGATTCCTTGGCATTACCTTGATCAACTTTGTATACATTTCGTGTTCCTTTTTCCGCTAACACTTTGCCTGTTTTCGGGCATAACTGAAATCCACTTTCATCTCCATTGTAGATCCTAGATGGTTCATTGAAAATATTTAGCAGGTTGTTTTGCGATAAATAGTCATGAATTTCAGAGAACCATTTCCTAATATCGGATTCAGAAACACACGCACTGGATTGCGTTACACCTTCACTTGTACGCAGAACGATGTCTGGGTGTCTTCTTAGAAATCCTCTGACCCATCCATCTCCAGGATAATTATTAACAAACTTATTAGGTCGTGGATTTTCAGTCAAAAACTTAGAAACACTTTGCTTCAAATCGTCAGTTTTCAATGGGAAACCTTTTCTCATAACTTCCTTTATCCAAACTTCTAATGTACGCTCTTCTTCTTCAGTTAGAACAGGTGGTGGACCGAAAGATGTTTTATGGCTTGGATTTTTGAGTTTAAAATGTAAAGTTGATTTGGGGATATTGTACTTTCGAGCTATTTGTCGGATTTTGCCAGTTTCTCTTATTTCATTGAGTGCTAAATTTAAAGTATTAGGATCGTAGTCTTTCTTTTTCCCTTTAGGCATCTTTATTTCCTGTTTCAAAACCGTTGTCAAAGAGTACCTGCAGTCAACGAATTATTGGACACATTAATATGAGTCGTTGGACAACCTGTCCAAAGACTAGTACAAGATGCCTATAAGCGGTAATATAAAATATAGTTACTTCAACTTTAATCTAAAGACAAGAGAGTAAAAAATAGTATAAATTCATTTAAATTTCTAAAACACAGTTATTGGACACGTGTCCATTGATTAGATTTCAAACAAAAAATAAATTAATTACTGGACAGCACATTATAACCTAATATTTGTGTTTTATTTTACTAATTCCTTTTCAGTTCTACACAAAATATGATAGTATTTTACTGTGTAAACGCCTAAGCCCATAGCATTCACGTTAAGAAAATTAATTGTTATAAACTTCGCTGATAAACTTACCAATTTCGTTATTTTTCACTAGAAAGACCGCTGGCCGTGAGGACGCCGAAAAAAGTAAATATTTTTAACTACTGCTGCCATCTATTACACAAGTTTTGAACTATTTAGTGTCGCCAAAAAGCAGAGTTTGAAAATAGATAAGTGGCTGTGTTGCTGCTTTAATAGCAACCTTAATAAATGAGGTTTAATGGTGTTCCGTCCAATAACTGTAAGTGTCCAATGACTAGAAGTTTACCCTATTGTTTTTAAGAATAAAACAATACTTTAAAATAAAAGATAATAATCCTGTGCCAATTCAAAGACAATTTGTAAAAAACAGTTAAAAAAATAACCAAAAAATCCGATCTATACTTTTTTATTTCATCATGTATGAAATAATGCAAGAAAATAAAATAAAATACATTATTATAGCGGGTTCCATCTTAATCGAATGTTCAACATTAGTAAAAACATTACTTTCGATGTAACATTACTTTACTTTTGATACAAACTCATAGTAGAAGTTGAAATACGTATGTAAATTTCGTCGCGTCTAGCAGCGTCTCGGTAGCTCAGCGAAGTAAAGTAAAATTTTGTTGACATAAGTATGTTTTTAGGAATCGGTATTCTTACTTATTCAATAGATATAAAAATTATTAGTTTTTTAGCTCAGTGGTTACTGAATAGTAATTCTTTTGTTCTTTGTGGATTTTTTTTCTGGAATGTCAATAGGATGATCTTCTGCTGGGCTAGGACCGCAGTCCGCTGTCCGACCGTTAAGGTCGAAATTTGTATATATTATTATTATTGCGCGATAAAGATTCCCATGCCAATGCGCTGTATTGGAGTTAACGCCATCTGTGTAAGTAAGTATAAATCTTGATGCTTCGTGTAATCAGTGATGTTTTGAGCCGCGATCTCGATGTATCATTTAAATTTGAAAAAAAAATTCTTCGTACTATTAGATTCATTGCGACTATCAAATTGAATGTTCAATTTAATAATTCGACTCGTCGAATAATGAAAGTGAGTAGGAAACAGGCAGAGAGGACAGTTCGCGACACATCAATCCATCCATCCATCACGTCAAAAAATTAGAAAAGGATAAATTCTGTGCCTTGAAGCACAAATTGTTATAAAATAGCAATTCCGTAACAAATCAACAAGGACTGTTCATTTGAGATTAATAAAATTGTGTCTAATGAATTATTTCAGTGAATGAACGTAAGTGTATAATGTTATAACATATTCTTGAACTCGTAAGCGGCTAAACACTCAAATTGGACTGAAGGACTCGTAATTACGTGATTTGTGCCTCTCTCGTAGTGCGTGCATCAATTGATTCTCCTTTAATTTGGTGAATTTCGTTGCATCTCCATTTATTGGATTCAAGTTTGACCCATCGCCCCGAGGATATTTCGCAATGAGCAACGCCGGGGTTTACGGAGTTACCTTTTCGATTGGTGTAAAAAAAGTAATGATTTCATGAGCGACTGCCCGGAAGAAGCTTCCTCTAACTGTGAGTATAGAATCCGTGTTAAAAATAATATAAAAAAGATAACTTAAAATTACACTACGAAAAAGTCACATGCATGGCGTGTGTGGTATGTAAATTCTAATCAAATTACGTGAAGTTATAGGTCACAGATGTTTTAATAGTTATAGTTTTGAATGGGATTCTTATTGGACTATCAGCAATGTAAATATTCCATTTTATTTTGATTGAAGACAAGTTATATGTTTTATTTTGAACACAACAAAGTTTAAACAAGAAAATTCATATCCTTATATTAACTACTTGATAATTAACATTAATAAATATCCTATTACATTCTTTATTGACTACATTGACAATTAAAATCAATTGAATACAAGTGCATAAGCTATTTTAGTTCAAAACAATGTTTGCAATGTGTGTCTTACTAAAATAATGTTGCTGAAAATTCTGAAAAATTATGATTTAATTTTGATGAAGCAGTATGCTTCATTTAACCCTTTTGAACAAACATAGGGGTACAGTATCAGGACTGCATTTTAAAAACTAAATTTTCATTGGCAAGTTTACTTGATATATATTTCTAGTATTTTTCTATTATAATAATTTATCTTATAACATCGCATTGAAAAATGCATAAAATATATAAAAATTATAAAACTAAATGGCTGCTTCATTTTAATCGACTGCCCAAACATTTGTAAAAATGTTTCTTTCTAATACGAGAGGATGTTCCTCTCATTGATGAAATAACGCTGGCCTACAGCGTAAAATCAGAAAGGTACTAGAAAATTTCGACGAGTGTTCACAAGACTCGGTAGCTCAATTGGACCGGATTTCCAAAGGTTGAAATTTCGATTCCCGTCTGGGAATTCACTTATAACCCGAGTCGATTTTTTCTAGTATTTTTCTCTTATAATAATTTATCATTTAAAAATATATTAAATATAAAATAGATCATCCATTCAGAATTTATTTGATACATTATTTTATTAGAAATTTTTGAAACAAACCATGGTAAAATTCCCACACCAGTTTAATTTCATTTATTCCTAGTCATCACTCTTGATTTAATAGACTACACATCCTCAACAACTGGAAAAAAAGGAGAGTTTTTAATATCAAAAGACAACTTAATTATGGAGCAAATAATTTAATAATTATTTATTTTACTTTTGGTTGGCATTATCCTTATATATCGGTTCCAAAGTTTTTGCATAAACCAAATTTTATATTTTTGTTAACTTTTCAATCCAGCGATTTTGTTTAATCACCTAAGTGCCTAAAAAACATATAGTGATAGGCAATGGGGATAAGTGCAAAGATATGATACCAATGACATGATAACAAACACCTCTAATACTTTTCTAAGGCAGTGTACATAGCAACTAAAGTTGGCATAAATGGCAAATTTTACATTTTTTATAAATTTTTACTTATGGCAATAACTTCCATTATATGCGTGAAAACTTAAAGATATTATTACAATAAAAAAACAAGTTATAGTAATATAAGTTATTAACGGGATTGTTACCATATACCTTGTTATTGAGTTTCCGATATTTCGGCACTGTTGCAAGTGCCATGATCACGGAGCGACTGAAGTAATTGCGGGTACGCTGTTATTGGCAGAATTATCGGTCTACCCTCCGACGAAGTCTCTTATTGCGTTCGTTAACCGTACCACTATTCACATTCTCACTATTCACTTGGAATTGTTCTCGACACACAACACTTACAGTATCGGATCGCGACACGACACGTTTTTGATTTTTTCGGTTTTTACACATACGAACCACAGGATTCCAGACACTTGGAACTTGATCATGGCACTTGCAACAGTGCCGAAATATCGGAAACTCAATAACAAGGTACATGGTAACAATCCCGTAAATAACTTATATTACTATAATGTTGGTAACCATGAAAGTTTAAAACAAACAAACAAGTTGACTCAGATGTTAAAGTTGGCATAAATGGCAACTTTTACATTTTTTATAAGTTTTTACTTATAACAATAACTTCCATTATATATGTTAAAAGTTAAAGATATTATTAAAACAAGTTGCTTCAGGTGTTACGCTTGAAACAAAAATAAAACAAAAAAATGTATGTCTCAGGGATGTTACGGATATTCGCATCCACAACTGCATCAATTAATGCGAAGCTTTTACGGATGCGGATTCATTTCAGCAACAAGTAATAGGTTGGAAGCTGAGAAGGCTGCAAAATTACTATTTATTAAATATAATTCACCAATTTTTAAATTTAATTATTAAACAATTTTATTATCCAAATATGATTAAA
The DNA here is from genome assembly GCA_927399485.1 of Calamotropha paludella. Taxonomy (NCBI): domain Eukaryota; kingdom Metazoa; phylum Arthropoda; class Insecta; order Lepidoptera; family Crambidae; genus Calamotropha; species Calamotropha paludella. Next base: position 9,627,822 of record OV656829.1, on the reverse strand, counting down.
TAAAACATATTAAAATTAAATCATTTTTTGCATCTATTTATGTAATTAAAATTTGAATATCTTAAAAAATATTGCATTCGATGTCAAAATTTTTGCATCCATAACAACCCTGGTATGTCTTTTACCCTAGTATTCATAACATAAGCCATATAGTGCTTACTTTAGGCTAGGCTAAATGGTGTGAATGTACGAAATATTATATATTTATATTATATATTTGCAGCCGTAAATAAATAAACAATTATATCAGCGTAAAATACACAGGCAACGGTAAAGTTATCTCTTAGAATATTGTAATTTCTGAATTTCAAGTGAACATACGTGCCTCAGCTACTTGGGTTCAGAATAAGATATGTGATGTTGTGTATTGATTTTATTTAATATGAAATATACTGAAAGACTTGCAATGGAATTAGAACTCACAGTTTTCTGGCAAATTGGACTATAAGCTGTAAGTTCTACGCTCTCTTTCAAAATATATAAATAAAACCACATAAAAACTTAGTTAAAATTCCTCTTCAAATCTTTCAAGTTGATATTGAAATCTGTTGAATCTTATTCGAAATAATTTTTCATATTTATGGGTCCATGTTGGGTTAAATAAAGTTAAAAATTACAATTTTAAAATGCATTGCAAATTATTGTAATGCATAATTTGATATAGCTTGCTGGCTGGTACTTTATAAAAAATATCTAATTTAACCTGCAATGTGTATTAATTTATGCCTTTTAATTAATAAGTGGCTTTCGGGTATTTGACTACAATGAAAATATAGATGAAACCGTTGTTAGCTGAACAGTAAACATTTTTTTAGACAATTTAGCCCTCACAATATATTAAATAAAAATATTAAAATTCCATGTCTCACCACAGGATTGATTAAATCTGGAGTGACGTCACCTGCTTGCTTGTAGTAAATCAAGTAAAGTAATCATTTATTCAGTGCCTGCATTTTACATTGTCAACAATACAATGAATTTCTTAGAACTAGACACAGAAGCAACTGAAAGGGTCGATCAGCTCAGCTCGTGTTGTAGCTTCTGGGCCACAACGCTGATTTTCAGCTGGACCCATTTAAAAGAAAAGGAAATGCAACAGTTAAAAAAAAAGAAATCAATTGCAAAGTAGGCATAAAACTAATTAGCAAATTAGTTTTATGCCTACTTGCCCATACTTTCAGCAGCTATATAAATGTCAGTCTTAAGTTTTGTACGGTTTGTTTACAAGCAAGTGACGTCATGATATCAAGTAACCCGCACAAAAACGTTTTGGCAGGTTATTTATTTTATTTTGAACTAGATGGCGCTGTAGCGCGTAGAAACTCGCTATCGTATTGTTTTTGCGAGAGTACGTAAGGGCAAGTTCAGTTTTGCAATGTTAGAATAGCGAGACAATATAGTAACAAACACACATCGTCCAGATCATGGTCCCAATCGAGAACCTTTCTTCCCCAACGGTCATTAGTTCTGTGAGCGATGTGGCTTGCCCATTGCCATTTCTCCTTAGAGATTTGAAGAGCTACGTCGGCAAATTTTGGTTTTCTTGCGGATGACATAATGAATTTTATCACTCAAAGAAACATCGACCATAGCTGTCTCGTCTCGTTGGATGACTGTGAGCTCGTTTAAGCGGCCTACAATTAAGGAACATATCTGACTGCTGTATGTTATCACTAGCAACAACAACTGCTTGAAAACCTTGGCCTGACTCTGGGGGCATTGGGTCGAGAAAATCCATTTTTTATGTCCTATAGAAATATTAGTATTTTTTTTTGTCATATATTTTGAAATCGCAGTAGACTAATTTATAGTAGAAGTAAAAATGCACTTGTAAATTTCGACGCGTGTACAAGCGTCTTGATAGCTTATCGGTTTCGCCCGGATAGCGAAAGGTCGTGGGTTCGAGTCCCATCTGAGGGTTCGGAGATGTGATCCTATTGACTTTGTTGTAATCAACGAAATAATATTATCATAACACTACTATTGTTGTAATAACAGATTTTTTTATTTTGTGGATGGTGACGACGTATTATATTGTAAATGTCGTTACTTCTGTTAAAGCTAACGAGTTTGTTGCGCCCATTCTTCTCGTCAGTTCAAAGACGTCCTGAATGTGTGGTAGGTAAAAATGTTGGACGATTCAGAACAACTTATTTTCAAGTGCATTTGAATGAAGTTAATTTCTTTTCATAGGAATACGGCATTGAGGATGCTTAAAAATAAATAAATACACAGACAGACTAATTTTACTTATCAGCTTTGATAGTAGAGTTTGCTCATTGCTCTTTTAGTCAACATTTTTGGTGCAGTCGGTTTTTTTATATATTTTTATTGCCTGTTTTATTATCTATGGATGTACCTTTATTGTTGTAATTTTAATTATTGTAAGCAGGTTGTAAAAGTTAACCCTTTCCGCGCCAGCTACGAAAATACTATTTAAATACTTAACATGTATTTTTATTCCTAATGCCAAACTCTAAAAAACCGATCTTACTTGTAGTGGCAAGAAATATTTTTTTGTATAGGATGCCCAAAATAATCCACGAGCATACTCGTAGTCGGCACTATGTTACAGTAACGCACTACGAGTATTCTCGTAGCTGGCACGGAAAGGGTTAATAAGTTCTTTAAGATCAGATGTGTACTTACTTAAAAATGCCACTTAACTGTATAGATATCTTGAGGACAGATAACTGATATCCCATTCTTCAGATGGGATAAGATAAAAAGAAGAATGATACAGGGAAATTTTAAATATGATATTGTTTATACACATCTGCCCTGTAAGAAAATAACAATAGTATTACAAGTCACTTCCAGTTCTTCTCGGAAGGGCCTCCTAATTTCCGAACTGGTAGAAGACTCAGTAGTATACAATGTAATAATATGTAAAAATAAAAATAAAACAATTTGATTTATATAAAATAATTTAATAATTAGGAACGTGCCCGATTAAAATATTGTGAAGGTAGTAGAAAATACATGACAACCATCGTCTTAGTCATCCTGTGACCACGGCTCCTGTAAAGGAGTCGAAACGTCAGGATTAAATATAAAATAAAACATGCGCAAAAATCCGTAAAAAAGTGTTTTATTCTGATGTGTAATGTGCGCGGAAGTGTAATAACTAAATAGTATTACAAGCTAATAATAAAATAAATTTAAATTAAATAATAAAAAATAAAATTCTCTCCTTTCTACTAAACATTAAACATTTAAAAATTACAAATTGGATTAACCTTGTGCATTATTTAGTGTTAGGTTGTATACCTGAGTATATAGACGACCGTTTGGTGCAACGGTAGCGATCCTGCCTTTCGCACCGACGGTCCTGGGTTCGAATCCCGGAAGGGGCTGATGTTTGTGTGATGAATATGAGCATTTGTACTTGTATTTGGAGTCATGGATGTTTGTATATATTACTATGAATATTACTTATTTATGTGTGATATATGTATGTCTGTCCGTTACCCTAGTATCCATAACACAAGCCTTAAAGTGCTTACTTTGGGCTAGGGTAATTGGTGTGAATGTAGGAAATATATATTTATTTCTATACAAGCCTGTTAATGACAGAATTTCTTAACCGATTTTCTGCTTAAAGTTAGCCCTTAATAATAATTAGGGATGTGGCAACTGCTCGCCGACTATAAGTTGGCCATTTTTGCTGTCGTCGACGAGTCGACCAAAACCGTAGTCAATGATTTAGACGTAGTTTAACATTTACTGCTAAAATATTATAAACCAGTCTTACAATTTGTACTAAAAAAAAGGTTTTTTTTATTGGACAGTTGGACAAAATATTCCAAGAGGTAACTTCAACTGTAAACTGTTTTTTTTTGTATTATTGCGGATATTGTGGCTGTGTGAACTTGGCACCCGACTTTGGAAAATTTAGTTTTTTTTATTTTTTTTCAAAAGATTTTGATTAGTAGTGGATAGTAGTGAAGTTATTTTCGTTAGTAGTAATGCCAAAAAAATAAAAAAAAATAGTAAAAAAATGTAATCCCCCGAAATTAGAAAAAAATGTTTTTTCCGACTGTTTCTCATAGATAGACGTTAGTAGTGGATTGTAGTGCAATTTTATTCGTTAGTAGTAAAATAGAAAAAATAAAAAAAAAAAAAAATGTTTCGGAGCATTTTTAAAAAACTTTTTTATGGCGTAAATACTGTTTCAAGGCTTATATGATTACAACAAAAGTTGGAATTGAGTAAAGGGGGTTCGTAGAGGTTAGTAGTAAAAGAATTTTTGATAGTAGTAAACAAAAAAAAATACTAGGAGCACTTGAATTGAGTCAAACCTGTTTCGGAGCAATATTCATTGAATAACATCTGTTTGAAGATAAATACGATTACTACAAACGTTGAAATTGAGTAAGAAGGGTTCGTAGAGGTTTGTAGTGAAAGAATTTTTGATAGTAGTAAAGAAAAAAAATTACTAGGAGCACTTGAATTGAGTCAAACCTGTTTCGGAGCAATATTCATTGAATAAAATCTGTTTGAAGATAATTACGATTACTACAAACGTTGGAATTGAGTAAGAAGGGTTCGTAGAGGTTTGTAGTGAAAGAATTTTTGATAGTAGTAAAGAAAAAAAATTACTAGGAGCACTTGAATTGAGTCAAACCTGTTTCGGAGCAATATTCATTGAATAAAATCTGTTTGAAGATAAATACGATTACTACAAACGTTGGAATTGAGTAAGAAGGGTTCGTAGAGGTTTGTAGTGAAAGAATTTTTGATAGTAGTAAAGAAAAAAAATTACTAGGAGCACCTGAATTGAGTCAAACCTGTTTCGGAGCAATATTCATTGAATAAAATCTGTTTGAAGATAAATACGATTACTACAAACGTTGGAATTGAGTAAGGGGGGTTCGTAGAGGTTTGTAGTGAAAGAATTTTTGATAGTAGTAAAGAAAAAAAATTACTAGGAGCACTTGAATTGAGTCAAACCTGTTTCGGAGCAATATTCATTGAATAAAATCTGTTTGAAGATAATTACGATTACTACAAACGTTGGAATTGAGTAAGAAGGGTTCGTAGAGGTTTGTAGTGAAAGAATTTTTGATAGTAGTAAAGAAAAAAAATTACTAGGAGCTCTTGAATTGAGTCAAACCTGTTTCGGAGCAATATTCATGGAATAAAATCTGTTTGAAGATAAATACGATTACTACAAACGTTGGAATTGAGGAAGAAGGGTTCGTAGAGGTTTGTAGTGAAAGAATTTTTGATAGTAGTAAAGAAAAAAAATTACTAGGAGCACTTGAATAGAGTGAAACCTGTTTCGGAGCAATATTCATTGAATAAAATCTGTTTGAAGATAAATACGATTACTACAAACGTTGGAATTGAGTAAGAAGGGTTCGTAGAGGTTTGTAGTGAAAGAATTTTTGATAGTAGTAAAGAAAAAAAATAACTAGGCGCACTTGAATTGAGTCAAACCTGTTTCGGAGCAATATTCATGGAATAAAATCTGTTTGAAGATAAATACGATTACTACAAACGTTGAGATTGAGTAAGAAGGGTTCGTAGAGGTTTGTAGTGAAAGAATTTTTGATAGTAGTAAAGAAAAAAAATAACTAGGAGCACTTGAATTGAGTCAAACCTGTTTCGGAGCAATATTCATTGAATAAAATCTGTTTGAAGATAAATACGATTACTACAAACGTTGGAATTGAGTAAGGGGGGTTCGTAGAGGTTTGTAGTGAAAGAATTTTTGATAGTAGTAAAGAAAAAAAATTACTAGGAGCACTTGAATTGAGTCAAACCTGTTTCGGAGCAATATTGATTGAATAAAATCTGTTTGAAGATAAATACGATTACTACAAACGTTGGAATTGAGTAAGAAGGGTTCGTAGAGGTTTGTAGTGAAAGAATTTTTGATAGTAGTAAAGAAAAAAAATCACTAGGAGCAGTTGAATTGAGTCAAACCTGTTTCGGAGCAATATTCATTGAATTAAATCTGTTTGAAGATAAATACGATTACTCCAAACATTGGAATTGACTAAGAAGGGTTCGTAGAGGTTTGTAGTGAAAGAATTTTTGATAGTAGTAAAGAAAAAAAATAACTAGGAGCACTTGAATTGAGTCAAACCTGTTTCGGAGCAATATTGATTGAATAAAATCTGTTTGAAGATAAATACGATTACTACAAACGTTGGAATTGAGTAAGAAGGGTTCGTAGAGGTTTGTAGTGAAAGAATTTTTGATAGTAGTAAAGAAAAAAAATAACTAGGAGCACTTGAATTGAGTCAAACCTGTTTCGGAGCAATATTCATTGCATTAAATCTGTTTGAAGATAAATACGATTACTACAAACGTTGGAATTGAGTAAGAAGGGTTCGTAGAGGTTTGTAGTGAAAGAATTTTTGATAGTAGTAAAGAAAAAAAATCACTAGGAGCACTTGAATTGAGTCAAACCTGTTTCGGAGCAATATTCATTGAATAAAATCAGTTTGAAGATAAATACGATTACTACAAACGTTGGAATTGAGTAAGAAGTGTTCGTAGAGGTTTGTAGTGAAAGAATTTTTGATAGTAGTAAAGAAAAAAAATTACTAGGAGCACTTGAATGGAGTCAAACCTGTTTCGGAGCAATATTCATTGACTGAAATCTGTTTGAAGATAAATACGATTACTACTAACAGTGGAATCGACTAAGAAGGGTTCGTAGAGGTTTGTAGTGAAAGAATTTTTGATAGTAGTAAAGAAAAAAAATAACTAGGAGCACTTTAGTTGAATCAAACTTGTTTCGGAGCGATATTTCCTGGATAAAGTCTGTTCGAAGACGAATACGATTACTACAAACGTTAGAATTGACTAAGAGGGGTTCGTAGAGGTTTGTAGTGAAAGAATTTTTGATAGTAGTAAAGAAAAAATATTACTAGGAGCACTTTAGTTGAATCAAACTTGTTGTGGAGTGATATTTCCTGGATAAAGTCTGTTTGAAGATGAATACGATTACTACAAACGTTAGAATTGACTAAGAAGGGTTCATAGAGGTTTGTAGTGAAAGAATTTTTGATAGTAGTAAAGAAAAAAAATTACTAGAATTATTTTAGTTGAGTCAAACTTGTTTGGGAGCAAAATTAACTAGATAAAGTCTGTTTGAAGACGAATACGATTACTACAAACGTTAGAATTGACTAAGAGGGGTTCGTAGAGGTTTGTAGTGAAAGAATTTTTTATAGTAGTAAAGAAAAAAAATTACTAGAAATATTTTAGTTGAGTCAAACTTGTTTGGGAGCAAAATTAACTGGATAAAGTCTGTTTGAAGATGAATACGATTACTACAAACGTTAGAATTGACTAAGAGGGGTTCGTAGAGGTTTGTAGTGAAAGAATTTTTGATAGTAGTAAAGAAAAAAAATTACTAGAAATATTTTAGTTGAGTCAAACTTGTTTTGGAGCGATGTTTACTGCATAAAGTCTGTTTGAAGATGAATACGATTACTACAAACGTTAAAATTGACTAAGAGGAGTTCGTAGAGGTTTGTAGTAAAAGAATTTTTGATAGTAGTAAAGAAAAAAAATTACTAGGAGCACTTTAGTTGAATCAAACTTGTTTTGGAGTGATATTTTCTCGATAAAGTCTGTTTGAAGATCCTGCTGGTTTATTCTATGTCGCTTTTGCGGCCAACTTCACCATGATAATTTTGTGACACAGTGATGCGCGCGCATCTTAAAATTTCGCTCTTAACGTTTTTTCATAACGCGCCTAAAAAAGTATAATTTAAAAAAAAATCAATTTTTTTTCCAAAAATATATTTTTTCGCGGATTATCAAAATTCTGTCGGGGCAATTCGGTGCATCGTAAAAAAACCTACAAAATGAGGGGTCGCACACCCCTGTCTGATCAGTATTGCTTGAGATATCGAGGTTTGAAAATTCGGGGGGAGGAGGAGGGGGATGAGGAGGGGGGGCGTGTCCCATGGGTGTGAAGTTCGGGGGGTACCCTAACCACCCAGACACGGTACCCTTTACACCCAGACACAGTACCCTTAACACCCAGACATAGTACCCTTAACACCCAGACACGGTACCCTAAACACCCTGACACGGTACCCTTAACACTACCCTTAACACGATAAATTACAATTTACATTAAATTAACGCGCATACTACTACTACATGCAGACAATATATATATATACCATCGTATAGTGGCGACACGTCGGTCGCCACAGCATGCGCCACCGCGTCAAGAATCGGTTTTAGCCGCGCCTAAAGAAGTATAACTTCAATAATTCTCCTTCAAAACACTATAAGGGTACGACCACCAAAGGAATAGATCGAGGTAAATTCGCAAAGGTTAGTATTAAAAGAATTATTGATAGTGGTACTAACAAACAAAAGTTGCTGCAAACGAGGAAAAGTCACTACTAAGGAAATAAACGCCACTGCGTACGGTCAACACTACTACAAAGGGAGTAAACGCTACTATCATCTTCAAACAGACTTTATCCACTTAATTTTGCTCCAAATCAAGTTTGATTCAACTAAAGTGCTCCTTGTGATTTTTTTTTCTTTACTACTATCAAAAATTCTTTCACTACAAACCTCTACGAACCCTTCTTACTCAATTCCAACGTTTGTAGCAATCGTATTTATCTTCAAACAGATTTTATTCAATGAATATTGCTCCGAAACCAGTTTGACTCAATTCAAGTGCTCCTAGTATTTTTTTTTCTTTACTACTATCAAAAATTCTTTCACTACAAACCTCTATGAACACTTCTTAGTCAATACCAACGTTTGTAGTAATCGTATTTATCTTCAAACAGATTTTATTCAATCAATATTGCTCCGAAACAGGTTTGACTCAATTCAAGTGCTCCTAGTAATTTTTTTTCTTTACTACTATCAAAAATTCTTTCACTACAAACCTCTACGAACCCTTCTTACTCAATTCCAACGTTTGTAGTAATCGTATTTATCTTCAAACAGATTTTATTCCATGAATATTGCTCCGAAACAGGTTTGACTCAATTCAAGTGCTCCTAGTTATTTTTTTTCTTTACTACTATCAAAAATTCTTTCACTACAAACCTCTACGAACCCTTCTTACTCAATTCTAACGTTTGTAGTAATCGTATTTATCTTCAAACAGATTTTATTCAATCAATATTGCTCCGAAACAGGTTTGACTCAATTCAAGTGCTCCTAGTAATTTTTTTTCTTTACTACTATCAAAAATTCTTTCACTACAAACCTCTACGAACCCTTCTTCCTCAATTCCAACGTTTGTAGTAATCGTATTTATCTTCAAACAGATTTTATTCCATGAATATTGCTCCGAAACAGGTTTGACTCAATTCAAGTGCTCCTAGTATATTTTTTTTATTTACTACTATCAAAAATTCTTTCACTACAAACCTCTACGAACCCTTCTTACTCAATTCCAACGTTTGTAGTAATCGTATTTATCTTCAAACAGATTTAATTCAATGAATATTGCTCCGAAACAGGTTTGACTCAATTCAACTGCTCCTTGTGATTTTTTTTCTTTACTACTATCAAAAATTCTTTCACTACAAACCTCTACGAACCCTTCTTACTCAATTCCAACGTTTGTAGTAATCGTATTTATCTTCAAACAGATTTTATTCAATCAATATTGCTCCGAAACAGGTTTGACTCAATTCAGGTGCTCCTAGTAATTTTTTTTCTTTACTACTATCAAAAATTCTTTCACTACAAACCTCTACGAACCCTTCTTACTCAATTCCAACGTTTGTAGTAATCGTATTTATCTTCAAACAGATTTTATTCAATCAATATTGCTCCGAAACAGGTTTGACTCAATTCAAGTGCTCCTAGTAATTTTTTTTCTTTACTACTATCAAAAATTCTTTCACTACAAACCTCTACGAACCCTTCTTACTCAATTCCAACGTTTGTAGTAATCGTATTTATCTTCAAACAGATTTTAATCCATGAATATTGCTCCTAAAACAGGTTTGACTCAATTCAAGTGCTCCTTGTAATTTTTTTTCTTTACTACTATCAAAAATTCTTTCACTACAAACCTCTACGAACCCTTCTTACTCAATTCCAACGTTTGTAGTAATCGTATTTATCTTTAAACAGATTTTATTCAATGAATATTGCTCCGAAACAGGTTTGACTCAATTCAAGTGCTCCTAGTAATTTTTTTTCTTTACTACTATCAAAAATTCTTTCACTACAAACCTCTACGAACCCTTCTTCCTCAATTCCAACGTTTGTAGTAATCGTATTTATCTTCAAACAGATTTTATTCAATGAATATTGCTCCGAAACAGGTTTGACTCAATTCAAGTGCTCCTAGAAATTTTTTTTCTTTACTACTATCAAAAATTCTTTCACTACAAACCTCTACGAACCCTTCTTACTCAATTCCAACGTTTGTAGTAAACGTATTTATCTTCAAACAGATTTTATTCAATGAATATTGCTCCGAAACAGGTTTGACTCAATTCAAGTGCTCCTAGTAATTTTTTTTTCTTTACTACTATCAAAAATTCTTTCACTACAAACCTCTACGAACCCCCCTTACTCAATTCCAACGTTTGTAGTAATCGTATTTATCTTCAAACAGATTTTATTCAATGAATATTGCTCCGAAACAGGTTTGACTCAATTCAAGTGCTCCTAGAAATTTTTTTTCTTTACTACTATCAAAAATTCTTTCACTACAAACCTCTACGAACCCTTCTTACTCAATTCCAACGTTTGTAGTAAACGTATTTATCTTCAAACAGATTTTATTCAATGAATATTGCTCCGAAACAGGTTTGACTCAATTCAAGTGCTCCTAGTAATTTTTTTTTCTTTACTACTATCAAAAATTCTTTCACTACAAACCTCTACGAACCCCCCTTACTCAATTCCAACGTTTGTAGTAATCGTATTTATCTTCAAACAGATTTTATTCAATGAATATTGCTGCGAAACAGGTTTGACTCAATTCAAGTGCTCCTAGTAATTTTTTTTCTTTACTACTATCAAAAATTCTTTCACTACAAACCTCTACGAACCCTTCTTACTCAATTCCAACGTTTGTAGTAATCGTATTTATCTTCAAACAGATTTTATTCAATGAATATTGCTCCGAAACAGGTTTGACTCAATTCAAGTGCTCCTAGTAATTTTTTTTTCTTTACTACTATCAAAAATTCTTTCACTACAAACCTCTACGAACCCCCCTTACTCAATTCCAACGTTTGTAGTAATCGTATTTATCTTCAAACAGATTTCATTCAATGAATATTGCTGCGAAACAGGTTTGACTCAATTCAAGTGCTCCTAGTAATTTTTTTTCTTTACTACTATCAAAAATTCTTTCACTACAAACCTATACGAACCCTTCTTACTCAATTCCAACGTTTGTAGTAATCGTATTTATCTTCAAACAGATTTTATTCAATGAATATTGCTCCGAAACAGGTTTGACTCAATTCAAGTGCTCCTAGTAATTTTTTTTCTTTACTACTATGAAAAATTCTTTCACTACAAACCTCTACGAACCCTTCTTACTCAATTCCAACGTTTGTAGTAATCGTATTTATCTTCAAACAGATTTTATTCAATGAATATTGCTCCGAAACCAGTTTGACTCAATTCAAGTGCTCCTAGTATTTTTTTTTCTTTACTACTATCAAAAATTCTTTCACTACAAACCTCTACGAACCCTTCTTAGTCGATTCCACTGTTAGTAGTAATCGTATTTATCTTCAAACAGATTTCAGTCAATGAATATTGCTCCGAAACAGGTTTGACTCAATTCAAGTGCTCCTAGTAATTTTTTTTCTTTACTACTATCAAAAATTCTTTCACTACAAACCTCTACGAACCCTTCTTACTCAATTCCAACGTTTGTAGTAATCGTATTTATCTTCAAACAGATTTTATTCCATGAATATTGCTCCGAAACAGGTTTGACTCAATTCAAGTGCTCCTAGTTATTTTTTTTCTTTACTACTATCAAAAATTCTTTCACTACAAACCTCTACGAACCCTTCTTACTCAATTCCAACGTTTGTAGTAATCGTATTTATCTTCAAACAGATTTTATTCAATCAATATTGCTCCGAAACAGGTTTGACTCAATTCAAGTGCTCCTAGTAATTTTTTTTCTTTACTACTATCAAAAATTCTTTCACTACAAACCTCTACGAACCCTTCTTAGTCAATTCCAATGTTTGGAGTAATCGTATTTATCTTCAAACAGATTTAATTCAATGAATATTGCTCCGAAACAGGTTTGACTCAATTCAACTGCTCCTAGTGATTTTTTTTCTTTACTACTATCAAAAATTCTTTCACTACAAACCTCTACGAACCCTTCTTACTCAATTCCAACGTTTGTAGTAATCGTATTTATCTTCAAACAGATTTTATTCAATCAATATTGCTCCGAAACAGGTTTGACTCAATTCAAGTGCTCCTAGTAATTTTTTTTCTTTACTACTATCAAAAATTCTTTCACTACAAACCTCTACGAACCCCCCTTACTCAATTCCAACGTTTGTAGTAATCGTATTTATCTTCAAACAGATTTTATTCAATGAATATTGCTCCGAAACAGGTTTGACTCAATTCAAGTGCTCCTAGTTATTTTTTTTCTTTACTACTATCAAAAATTCTTTCACTACAAACCTCTACGAACCCTTCTTACTCAATCTCAACGTTTGTAGTAATCATATTTATCTTCAAACAGATTTTATTCAATGAATATTGCTCCGAAACAGGTTTGACTCAATTCAAGTGCACCTAGTAATTTTTTTTCTTTACTTCTATCAAAAATTCTTTCACTACTAACCTCTACGAACCCTTCTTACTCAATTCCAACGTTTGTAGTAATCGTATTTATCTTCAAACAGATTTTATTCAATGAATATTGCTCCGAAACAGGTTTGACTCAATTCAAGTGCTCCTAGTAATTTTTTTTCTTTACTACTATCAAAAATTCTTTCACTACAAACCTCTACGAACCCTTCTTACTCAATTCCAACGTTTGTAGTAATCGTATTTATCTTCAAACAGATTTTATTTCATGAATATTGCTGCGAAACAGGTTTGACTCAATTCAAGTGCTCCTAGTAATTTTTTTTCTTTACTACTATCAAAAATTCTTTCACTACAAACCTCTACGAACCCTTTTTACTCAATTCCAACGTTTGTAGTAATCGTATTTATCTTCAAACAGATTTTATTCAATGAATATTGCTGCGAAACAGGTTTGACTCAATTCAAGTGCTCCTAGTAATTTTTTTTCTTAACTACTATCAAAAATTCTTTCACTACAAACCTCTACGAACCCTTCTTACTCAATTCCAACGTTTGTAGTAATCGTATTTATCTTCAAACAGAGATTATTCAATGAATATTACTCCGAAACAGGTTTGACTCAATTCAAGTGCACCTAGTAATTTTTTTTCTTTACTACTATCAAAAATTCTTTCACTACTAACCTCTACGAACTCTTCTTACTCAATTCCAACGTTTGTAGTAATCGTATTTATCTTCAAACAGATTTTATTCAATGAATATTGCTCCGAAACAGGTTTGACTCAATTCAAGTGCACCTAGAAATTTTTTTTCTTTACTACTATCAAAAATTCTTTCACTACAAACCTCTACGAACCCTTCTTACTCAATTCCAACGTTTGTAGTAAACGTATTTATCTTCAAACAGATTTTATTCAATGAATATTGCTCCGAAACAGGTTTGACTCAATTCAAGTGCTCCTAGTAATTTTTTTTTCTTTACTGCTATCAAAAATTCTTTCACTACAAACCTCTACGAACCCCCCTTACTCAATTCCAACGTTTGTAGTAATCGTATTTATCTTCAAACAGATTTTATTCAATGAATATTGCTGCGAAACAGGTTTGACTCAATTCAAGTGCTCCTAGTAATTTTTTTTCTTTACTACTATCAAAAATTCTTTCACTACAAACCTCTACGAACCCTTCTTACTCAATTCCAACGTTTGTAGTAATCGTATTTATCTTCAAACAGATTTTATTCAATGAATATTGCTCCGAAACAGGTTTGACTCAATTCAAGTGCTCCTAGTAATTTTTTTTTCTTTAATACTATCAAAAATTCTTTCACTACAAACCTCTACGAACCCCCCTTACTCAATTCCAACGTTTGTAGTAATCGTATTTATCTTCAAACAGATTTCATTCAATGAATATTGCTGCGAAACAGGTTTGACTCAATTCAAGTGCTCCTAGTAATTTTTTTTCTTTACTACTATCAAAAATTCTTTCACTACAAACCTCTACGAACCCTTCTTACTCAATTCCAACGTTTGTAGTAATCGTATTTATCTTCAAACAGATTTTATTCAATGAATATTGCTCCGAAACAGGTTTGACTCAATTCAAGTGCTCCTAGTAATTTTTTTTCTTTACTACTATGAAAAATTCTTTCACTACAAACCTCTACGAACCCTTCTTACTCAATTCCAACGTTTGTAGTAATCGTATTTATCTTCAAACAGATTTTATTCAATGAATATTGCTCCGAAACAGGTTTGACTCAATTCAAGTGCTCCTAGTAATTTTTTTTCTTTACTACTATCAAAAATTCTTTCACTACAAACCTCTACGAACCCTTCTTACTCAATTCCAACGTTTGTAGTCATCGTATTTATCTTCAAACAGATTTTATTCAATGAATATTGCTCCGAAACAGGTTTGACTCAATTCAAGTGCTCCTAGTAATTTTTTTTCTTTACTACTATCAAAAATTCTTTCACTACAAACCTCTACGAACCCTTCTTACTCAATTCCAACGTTTGTAGTAATCGTATTTATCTTCAAACAGATTTTATGTAATGAATATTGCTCCGAAACAGGTTTGACTCAATTCAAGTGCTCCTAGTAATTTTTTTTCTTTACTACTATCAAAAATTCTTTCACTACAAACCTCTACGAACCCTTCTTACTCAATTCCAACGTTTGTAGTAATCGTATTTATCTTCAAACAGATTTTATTCAATGAATATTGCTCCGAAACAGGTTTGACTCAATTCAAGTGCACCTAGTAATTTTTTTTCTTTACTACTATCAAAAATTCTTTCACTACTAACCTCTACGAACCCTTCTTACTCAATTCCAACGTTTGTAGTAATCGTATTTATCTTTAAACAGATTTTATTCAATGAATATTGCTGCGAAACAGGTTTGACTCAATTCAAGTGCTCCTAGTAATTTTTTTTCTTTACTACTATCAAAAATTCTTTCACTACAAACCTCTACGAACCCTTCTTACTCAATTCCAACGTTTGTAGTAATCGTATTTATCTTCAAACAGATTTTATTCAATGAATATTGCTGCGAAACAGGTTTGACTCAATTCAAGTGCTCCTAGTAATTTTTTTTCTTTACTACTATCAAAAATTCTTTCACTACAAACCTCTACGAACCCTTCTTACTCGATTCCAACGTTTGTAGTAATCGTATTTATCTTCAAACAGATTTTATTTAAATGAATATTGCTCCGAAACAGGTTTGCCGCAATTCAAGTTCTCCTAGTGACTTTTTTTATACTACTATCAAAAATTCTTTCACTACTAACCTCTACGAACCCCCCTTACTCAATTCCAAAGTTTGTAGTAATCGTATTTATCTGCAAACAGATTTTATTCAATGAATATTGCTCCGAAACAGGTTTGACTCAATTCAAGTGCTCCTAGTGATATTTTTTCTTTACTACTATCAAAAATTCCTTCACTACTAACCTCTACGAACCCCCCTTACTCAAGTTCAACGTTTGTAGTAATCATATAAGCCTTGAAACAGTATTTACGCCATAATTTTTTTTTTAAAAATGCTCCGAAACATTTTTTATTTTTATTTTAATTTTTCTATTTTACTACTAACGAATAAAATTGCACTACAATCTACTCCTAACGTCCATCTATGAGAAACAGTCGGAAAAAACAAATTTTTCTAATTTCGGGGGATGACATTTTTTCACTATTTTTTTTTATTTTTTTGGCATTACTACTAACGAAAATAACTTCACTACTATCCACTACTAATCAAAATCTTTCGAAAAAAAATAAAAAAAACGAAATTTTCCAAAGTCGGGTGCCAAGTTCACACAGCCGGATATTGTCGTTTACTGGAATTACATCGACAGCAATGTAGGCTTAATCGATTTAACGGCCGACTAGTCGACCTATCGGCAAGTCTCAATCGGCCCATCTCTATTAATAATGAGTGTAAAAGAGCTGTATGTTAGATTATGGGCTGACTTTTGGCGGGAGCGGGAAGCGTCACGTTGATGGTTTTGTTTCTCTTGTTGAAATTCGTGTTGCTGTGGATATTAGTGCATAATAATGGTGGATTATTAACTACTAAGTGTTTGTGAACATACAAGAGTGTTGGCAAGTGTAACAAATTAGCGGAAGTTGTCTTTTCCTACTCTCTCGAGAAGTCCACGGGGAGGTTTCAATAAAACAACACACATTTACTGAAATCTAGGTAAAAAAAAATTACTGTTCTTTCATCATTCAATGAGGAAATTACTCAAGAACTGGCAATTATACTTACTTGACACTGGCTAAATGCACAAATCGTGCAAGCCACAAATAAATAAAAAGATTATGGGGTTTAAATGAAACTTCACTATTTGACTTTACATAACTGAAAATAAGAAATGACTCAGTTATACCATCTTAGGTAATAAACCAGACAACCTTAGCGATGACAATGTATTGTTATTCTTAATATCAAGCGTATAATTTACAAGTCAAGGTTCAATGTTTGTGGTAAGCAAATCCACCTTATAGGCCGAGAAGACACGTCACATAAGCTAGTCGGATCTAATAAATAAATCCGGACAACTCGCGTCAAATACTTAATCCTAAAAAAGCAATTCTTACTACGTAGTATTTATACTAAATAACGGATAGGATACATATACTCATAAGCTCTATTATACTCGGAAGTGTTGTCAAATAAACTTGAACTTGAATGAAATTGATTTGTTTATCTATACATATAAATAAAATTAGAGTGTCTGTTTGTAATACTGAAATAACCGTTTTTTACTACATGCATATCCTACTACTATTATAAAGGCGAAAGTTTGTAAGTATGGATGTATGGATGTTTGTTACTCTTTCACGTAAAAACTACTGAATGGATTTGAATGAAACTTTACCACAATATAGCTTATACATCAGAATAACACATAGGCTACAATTTATAAACATATTGTTCGAAATACTAATCCTGCGCAGACGAAGTCGCGGGCACTAGCTAGTGAATATATATACGGAACATACACCAAAATAACATTTTTTACAATTTTTGTCTGTCTGTTTGTTCCGGCTAATCTCTGAAATGGCTGAACCGATTTTGACGAGACTTTTATTGGCAGATAGCTGATGTAAGTAAAAGTAGCCTAAGTTACTCCTTATTTAAGAAAAAATATTTTATTTTAGAAAAATAAAATTACTGTGCCACAGCAACGCGTTGCTGGGTCAGCTAGTTTATAGAATAAAACCTTTTCTTATTAGAAAAAAAAGATAATGTTACAGTCTATGACAGTATTGCAATGTTTTAGTAATTTTTTTTAAACCTTAATGGTTTCTGGTTGCTATTATTTTAAGCAATATGTATTTATTTTGTTATAACGATAAATTAAAAAATTATTATGATATGCATGTATATAAACTTTAATAAGTATTTGTCAAAATGCACAAATCGTGTAAGCCGCAAAGAAAGAAAAAAAAGTCATGTTTTTGCGTTGAAGCCAAACATTTTCGCGCCTTTCTGTTCTTTAAGTTTTCTCTTAGGGGAAGACAAAGGGTACAAACCCCATTCAGCTTCATCTTAAATTTTTTCTTATGTTAATATGACGATTTATGCATTTTTCCGCTTGCCTAGGTTTAAGTATAGGCGGGATTTATTGGAACCTCCGCGGATTTCTTAAGAGAACTCGAAAGGCATATTATTTTTAAAACATATGCTGTACTATGAGTATTTAAACAGCCTTGATGTAGAAAGAGAAGAAGGGGCGCACTTTCGGGCTCTCGCCCATAAGTTCTTGGCTGGTAATGCCATGCTCCCGAGTGATTTTTGTTTTTTGTTCTTTAGAACACTATACATTTTCGTCTCATAGCGCATTGTCTGGATGGCCTCAAGGTCCCAAAGTTTAAATCCACCATTATTACATATTAATATCCGACAAAATACATTTAAACAAGAAAGATTAAATAATCAAAATGACCCTTAACACGTTTTTAACCTATTGGAGGCCCTGGGCATATAAAAATAATGGGACCCCTATGACTTTGACAGAACACTTTTTTATTGCTAGAATAGACAATGAAAGTAGATAAACAAGGTTTCAGATTTTTTATAGATAGTCACTAGATAAATGGGGCGATTCTCACACATTTAAAATTATCTAAGCATGTTGAAATTCGATAGCCTTATTTTGGGCGAGAGTAGAGTAACTTCGAACATGCAAAAGCTAATAAGCAAGTCGATAATATAGTCCCTAATTGAGGTTCGATTTGCTCTAATTAAATAAGTTTTTCAGTAATAAATGTCGGTATTGGTTTAGTGATCTGGCATTAACTAGGGGCCCCTATCGATTGCGGGGCCCTGGGCATTTGCCCAGAGTGCCCAGTGGGAAGAGGGGCCTGTTTCACACTCCCGATATAAGGTCTTCTTTCATATATAGTTGGGAATGATGGGAGGACAAGACGACAAGAACATAACACTATGCAATTATTTTCTAGATTACAATTGATGTCTGTATATAAATTGAGGAACAAAGTCAAAAGAAACCTGTTAGAAGAATGACGTAGTTTTGATATTGTTCTTAGTACGTTGAATAAAAAACTGGTTGGTCGGCTATTTCAATGGTAGGCCTGCGTCATTTGGTCATGATCTTCGATCTTTGAAGTTTACGATTTTTGAAGTCAAGCACACTTCCCGGTTACCAGTTATACTTTGTCCAATGTAGGATGATACTTTTGACAGGTGTCACTTGCTTATTGCTACGTACGTTGCGTTGCGTTTGTTTCCTTATTTTTGGCTTGACATTGCAATAGCAACTTTATACCCTCTATATAGGCGTCAACTGTCAAAAGTATTATCCTACATTGGACAAAGTATAGGCGAAAAACTTCAATGATAGACCTGTGATGACCTTGACATGAAGTTAAAGACATAAGATGGTTCTAAGTTTACGTCGACCCGTGGTGTGTAGCGATCCTGCCTTTCGCTCTAGCCTGGGGTTGAGTCCCGGAAGGACCAGTTTGTGTGAAGAATACGAGCATTTGTACCTTTATCATGGGTAATTATATTTCAAAGAATATTACATATCAGTGTATTCTATGTATGTTGTTATGTCTATACGTTACCCAGTATCCTTTTCTTTTACATTATTTGTGGCCTGCACGGTTTGTGCATTTAGCCAGTGTCAAGTAAGTATAATTGCCAGTTTTTGAGTATTGCTTTTCTTAATTTTGATGATGATGAATGAACAGACAAATATATTGGTTAACGGTGTGAAATATGTAATTTTTTTATCGACAAATTGCCCCTCAAATTTGGTTTTTCTCAAAAAGCCAATAATTAAAAAATACACAAAAAAGAATCTATTTGTTTTTTTTTCAATTTTTATTCCATGACAATTGAAACATGATGTGTTACTGTTGTCTACATGTTTAGCTATCAAATGACACCTTTTTAATGTTGATAGGACATTTACATGAGTAGTGGTGGTCGAATTAGTATGAGAGCCCAGGTCTCGGTTACTAAGAAAACAAAATGGCGGCTGTAAGAGAAAAACAAAATTTGAGGGGCAATTTGTCGATAAAAAAATGCCATATTTCACACCATTAAAGGCTCCGACACTGGTGACGGGACACATTGTATATAAAGATAGTACATACATATTTACAGAAACATCAATACCCATGACTCAGGTACAAATGCTCGCATTCATCACACAAACATCTGCCTCTATCAGGACTCTCTCCCAGGACCGTTAGTGCGAAAGGCAAGACCGTTGCACCCAAAAAAGTATGACTTGTTGTGTTATAAGGTTCCTGAGGGCCTACCATCATCTTTTAGTGCGATTCAAGTTCGATTGTCAAATTGAGACACTGCTATACGCGGTCTATAGTGGCGTCTCTTTTTAACAGCTAAACTTGAATCGCTATAAGACGTGATGGTAGGGCCTCAGATCATCTTTTAGCGCGATTAAAGTTCGATTGTCAAAATGAGACACCGCTATACGCGGTCTATAGTGGCGTCTCTTTTTAACAGCTAAACTTGAATCGCTATACGACGTGATGGTAGGGCCTCAGATCATCTTTTAGCGCGATTCAAGTTCGATCGGCAAAATGAGACCGCTATACGCGGTCTATAGTGGCGTCTCTTTTTAACAGCTAAACTTGAATCTCTATAAGACGTGATGGTAGGGCCTCAGATCATCTTTAGCGCGATTCAAATTCGATTGTCAAAATGAGACACCGCTATACGCGGTCTATAGTGGCGTCTCTTTTTAACAGCTAAACTTAAATCCCTAGAAGACGTGATGGTAGGGCCTCAGATTATCTTTTAGCGCGATTCAAGTTCGATCGGCAAAATGAGACACCGCTATACGCGGTCTATAGTGGCGTCTCTTTTTAACAGCTAAACTTGAATCGCTATAAGACGTGATGGTAGGGCCTCAGATCATCTTTTAGCGCGATTCAAGTTCGATCGGCAAAATGAGACACTGCTATACGCGGTCTATAGTGGCGTCTCTTTTTAACAGCTAAACTTGAATCGCTATAAGACGTGATGGTAGGGTCACTGTTCCTATTTTTGAAACGTTCGTGTCAAGATCGCATGTGAAAATTGCGTGTCCTTTTTATTCACTTTATCGCGAGAAAAAGACGGCTTACGCTCCTCGCATGCAATGTGGGCTCGAGTGAATCAAATATGGAGCGAAAGGCGGTTAAAAGAACTGAAAACGAAAAATTAAAAGGCGGTTTATCCGTTTATGCTTAGTGGTTAGCGGTCTGTGATTGCAGAGGTTAACATTTTTTTGAATAAAATAATAACAATAGTAAATATTTTTTACATTCACACCAATTAGCCTAGCCCAAAGTAAGCACTGTAAGGCTTGTGTTATGGATACTAGAGTAACGGACAGACATACATATATGATACATAGATATGTAATATTCATAGAAATATATATTAAAAGCCATGACTGAGGTACAAATGCTCGTATTTATCACCTTCCGGGATTCGAACCCCGGACCGTCGGTGCGAAAGGCAGGATCACTACCGTTGTACCAAACGGTCGTCTATATATACATATATAATAGGCTTCTGAGTCTCATCTCATTCGGGTGTATAGTAAAAGAGATACAGTTTGACCTCTCCGTAGTACTAACCTTGATACAATGACGAGTTTATTAAAATGACGTTGCGGGCATAGGTTACCTTTATCTCAATTATATGATGATGTTGACGGTCCGACGATCCTGGGTTCGAGTCCCTCTTGATGAGTTCGCTCTTGATCCCAATCAACCCCGGGACTATTTTATTTTTAATTAAAATAATTTATCTTGTAAGATAGCATACAAAACTGCAAAAAATATATAAAACTATAAACTATAATGAGTTGTTTTACGGCAATAACCCGGTAACTGCGACTTATCAAAACAAAATATGAAATATTTTTATGTATGAATGCCTTACAGTTATTTAGCTCACATAATTTTGTATATGTCACCGTAAAAATGCAATTAACGTTAGATTATAATCTTTCTCGCGAGATTGTAAACTGTCGAAAGATTGTGAACCGTAACACAGTTGTTACAATTTAACGCA
The DNA here is from genome assembly GCA_927399485.1 of Calamotropha paludella. Taxonomy (NCBI): domain Eukaryota; kingdom Metazoa; phylum Arthropoda; class Insecta; order Lepidoptera; family Crambidae; genus Calamotropha; species Calamotropha paludella. Next base: position 9,605,970 of record OV656829.1, on the reverse strand, counting down.
TCATTATCAGGTAGATTATAATCCCATCAAAAACAATACTTGTCAAAAAAACCAAGTCTCGCAACTCAGTTGTTCTACGGTAAAAAGTTGTGAGATCCATGTAATACCAAGTCGGTTATTAATTTATTCAGTCCCTACTTAAGCGAATTTCTGTCTTAATACGTCCAGTCTGTCCAGTGGTCTTAGTAGACAGCCACACATATTTTTATTATTACTGTTATTGCGCAGAACAACAAACGTTAGTGTCAACCTCAGATTGGTTACACGGGTGTTAACGCCAACATGATGCCTACCATAGAGTAGGCCTTGTATATTTTTTTTTTTTCCTTTAGGGCACTGACGTACGTCCTTCAATATATTTTTATTATTATATTTTTTTTTAATGTATTCCTTTTTTAGTTACTTTTTATATGTGTATATGTACATTTATAATGTTTATATATTTTTTGTTTTCTCTTCTACTTTATTTTTATTTTTTTTATTATATATAATTATATTATGAGTAGGGCGTCACTCATTCAGGCCCTGTCAGAATATCAGCGCTGCTGCGGTGGATCTCTGCTCGCAGTGGCCTATGCTGAGGCAGGGTCTGGTTGATCGTAGGTGTAATTTAGTAATTTTAAGCACAATTGTTTTTATTTTATATGTTGTTATTGTTAATTTGCCTTCGATCAATAAATTCTTTCTTTCTTTCTATGTTACGGTTCACAATCTTTTGACAGTTTACAATATCACGAGACAGATTATAATCTAACGGTATTTACAATTTTACGTTATATGTTATTATATCTTCATAAATATTATTATGAAAAATCTGAATAAAAATTACTAATATGTATGCAAATTCTGAATTCGTCAAAACGGTAAAAAGCACTTTACCGACTTAGCTTGGGGACATCCTAGGAAAAGAACGGAGAAACACTATTCATTTCATGACTATTATTAAATTGGCGATTATAAAGTATAATATAGTTAAAATGGGTAACCTAGTCTATACTTTATAAAAGAAGGACTTCGTGGGTTTGTTACCATAAGCATAAGAATAATAGTTTTTATAATCAATTAACGTTACCATAGCAACGCGTGGCCGGGTTATACCAGCAACGCATGGTCGGGTTATACCAGCAATGCGTGGCCGGGTTAGCTAGTAATATATAAAATTTTGTAATCTGTACCGCTTAAGAGTCTGCCTGAGTCTGTGTTTCCTGACAAAAACAATTTAGGGGTCTTCAAGTCACGAGTGAATCTTCTAGGTAGGCGCGTCACATGCTAGATCGCATCGTCGCTTACTATCAGACGAGATTGCGATCAAGCGCTTACCTATTGAAGATAAAAAAAGTATTTTCTTGGCAATAGCCATTAACGATATTTCTTTAATATCATGTATGTTTCGTTAATTTTAAAAGTAATCACATATAAGATATAAAATACGTGTGTAAAAATCAACCACGCCTCCGAGCCCTCAGATGGGATTCGAACCCACGACCTTTCGCAATCCGGGCGACTGCTCTGACCGCTACTAGCTCATAGTAGAAGTTGGAATACGTTTGTAAAATTCGACACGTTTGCCAGCGTCTCGGTAGCTCAGCGGTCAGAGCAGTCGCCCGGATTAAGGTCGTGGGTTCGAATCCCATCTGAGGGCTCGGAGGCGTGGTTGATTTTTACACACGTATTTTATATCTTATAGAAATATTGCATTGTGAATGCAAAAAATTAAATAAAAACATAGTAATCACATATTTTTATTTTTTCAAAGTATAAAATTATGAAAAATATGAATTATTATTATATATTTTATACATTTTCATGAATTATTATTATTATAATAGAAAAATACAAGAGTTAATCGACTCGGGTCACAAGTAAATTCTCTGGCCGGATATAATTATGTTGTAACGTTACATACAACATTAAATATGTTGTAACGTTTAACATAAATATATATTGGTTAAAAAAACCTCTCGAATTGTTAATCTTGTAGTTTTTACTGAAAACAAACTTTGTGGTCTATTCATACATTGGATACGAGAGTTATCTTATCAACGGAAACACAAATACATTTATGTGTTTTGTTCAGCCAAAGTGGTCCATTCGGCCCGTTTATAAAAATCATAGATTTTCAAAATAGAATATGCGCCCCCTAAGGAGACCCCATATAATGTAAAAAATTAATTGCTACAAGTGATCATAATAAAGCCTACGTGTGTCACAAAAAAACCTTTTAAATTGATAGGTAAAGTTGCATTAATACATTTTTTTTAAATGAAATTCGAGATTATACAATCCAGAAAACTCGAATGGGCATTATTTGTAATCATACTCATGATTACAATTATAACTCTATAATCACTATTAACGACCATTTAACATTATTCAACAAACAATGCCTATCGTGACAATTTGCTTCTAATTATAGCATACGTATTTATTATTACGATCCCCACAGCAATACTTCGTAAGTTCTTATCAATAAGTCGTTTTGAAAGTGAATGTGCCTTTGGCAATTATCGTACGGTGCTGTACTTGTTCGCCGCGCTTCGCATATTTTTACATCGAAAACACTCCTTGTACAAAAAGCGATACCGTGTCTCCACGTAAAAACCGTACATTGAGACAGATTTGCGTATTCGTGGCTACATGCTTGATCTTTCGCCTTACGCACCGGGGTAAATATTTTAAATGCTCGAGATTAATTCAAATTAGAAGGTCTCTCGTCGTCTCTTTCTCACAATGCAGGGAATAACAAAGCATAAAAGGGATACGAAATGAAAGAGATACTTTCGCATACGAGCCCGGTTCAATTGTTTCGACAAAAAGGGGTTTCAAAATGGTGTGCATCACATTTTAGATGCAATATATTATTTTAAACTTTCATGGTTACTTATATTAATCATTACAATTACCATGTTTATTATTTTTTTATTTCTGAGACTCCGATATTTCGGCGCAGTTGCGTGCTCCACCGTACGTACGACTTTATTACACTTGTATAACTTAAGACGCTCTTGTAATACGCGCTAAACGACCCCAAATTAGCTAGACTTGTAACGCTAATAAGCCTTAGAGATGGCGCTACTTTTCTCCTATTGTTTAACCAAATTGAGGAATGTCCTTCGTTCCACTACAGCTTTAGGAACGCCCTTTTTTCACTATAATTTGATTCGATCATAGTAACGACGGATATGGGTTTTGTTTGCATAAAGGGTTACGGTTATAACAGTTTGGGAACCACTGATAAATTACAGTAGTGTAGGCAACAATGGGTTCAATCGGTAACACCAACCACTTATTTTATACACTTACTAAGAATAAATTATTATTAGGTGGCAAAATATTACTTCTGCCGTCAAATAAATAAAATATTTATTTATAAGTACGAATAACACGTATATTCATATATTCTTAACTAATATTGATCGTTATAATTTAAATTAAAAGTTAGTTATCTGTTATACAAAAAAATCCGTTACGGAAACTTTAGATTTTTGTGTAAATAATGCACCGTTGATTGTACTATATTGTGCATAGAAAACAAGATGCTTGGGGCCAAGGAATATCGATCTATGCATTGACATTGAAAAGCAATAATTATCTTTTGTTAATTACACTTAATAGATATTATACCTTTAAGGTAGTTTTGACAAATTATCAATGAATGAGACGAAAAATGAATTTAAAATAATAATATAAAAAAATAAAAAAATAATCGCATAAATTTTCTTATGTTTTAATTACTCAATTTTTGGCTAGAATTTTTAATAATAAATCTGTTTTTGTTACAGGATAACACGTTAATTCCCCTTTGTGATTTCCTCAAACAACCATTCCAATTACCTATTGCATCATTCCATATATGTAGCATACATTCGAAATTCAAACGAAACAAGTCCGACGCGCTCGAGATTTCGAGCGCGAATGATAGTTTTTTGGTTTGATATAATAGTCCGCCATGTTCTGACCTCACAATGAGTTCCTCCCCAGCTGTTGAGCCGCCTTCCCCCTCCACCACTCCTTCGTCGCCGGCGCTGAGGTCTGACGTCCACTTCCACACTTCAACACCGAACTACATTGGGAAGGTACGTATAACCAGTTATATAATCTGTTTAATTGTAAACAGGTAAAGAGGTTACTACATCATCCTAAATTAAGGATCCGATATTTAGTCGTTTCTGAATTTAGTGAAGTTGGTAGGAAAATAAATAGGTGCCAAGGTCCTCTTTCATTTAAAGCTACAGTCACCATGATCCGATTACAAACAAAGGATTTATGAAAGATTTTCGTACCAAAACTTTTAGCCCATTTTTCTTAAAACAGTCGAGAGCATACTTACTATAACTATGCTATTGACGGCAGAATTTTTGACAGTGAGGGTTGGAATATTAAATCTGTAAATTTTAAATCAGAATACGAGTTTCCCGTTGCAAGCTAACGCAATGTTACTACTAATCCCTGCTTTGCACTAACACTCTCACGAAAAAAAGTGTCCTTCTTTTGTATAAACGGCTTCACTAGATTTAATAATACATCAAATTCTTTTGAATCCATTCGAACATAATTTCTGAAATCATCTGGTTCCAAGACCCTAACGATGTTCATGCTAGTTTTTGACGCAATAATAAATAATCTTTCACCCATCTCGTTCGATTTCTCTTTTTAATTTGTATAGAGCCAACCGCTAAAAATCCGGAATTACCAATTTTTTGGTTCTTCGATAATATTGGGGCCATTTTTTTTTTCACTCGACACGTCCGTTACTGCTCGATTAAGTGCTCTGAATCAGGGAACGTGTAATCAAAAGCTTCGGCGACTGAATTTCTTGTCCTAAATCGGACACTAAATATCGGATCCTTAATTTAGGATGATGTAATAACCTCTTAAGCGCTTGACCGGTATCTCGCCTCTCTCGTATCTCGTAAGCGATGATGAAAATGAATGAATAATAACTTAAATGCACTTAAAATAAGTTGTTTTAAGTACATTTTTACCTACCACCCATTCATGGCGTCTTTTAACTGACAAGAAGAATGGGCGCAAGAAACTCGTCAGCTTTAACAGAAGTAACGACATTTACAATATTATACGTCGTCACCATACACAATCCACAAAAAAAAACAAAATTATTTGTTATGACAATACTAATAGTGTTATGATATCATTATTTCGTTGATTACAACAAAGTCAACAAGTATCTGTTTTAATATGCGATTTTAATGATGCGATCTAGGATGAGGCGCGCTTACCTAGAAGATAGCTATTATAATATTTTTTATAATAAATATTTTCTTACATTCACACCAATTAGCCTAGCCCAAAGTAAGCAATGTAAGGATTGTTTTATGGATACTAGAGTAACGGAAAGACATACATATTACTTAATAGATATGTAATCTATAATCTAAGATCACAGTGGTTTGTGTGTTTGTCTGTCCGCTCTTTTCCCCCGCTCTTCCATCTTCCATTGTATCAATAACTTTACCATAGCAACGCGTTAACCGCAAGTAGTTCGTCTACCGGACGCTAGATGGTACTAACGGAAAAATATTTAATAAAAGAAAAAAATTCAAGAATTTTGTCCACCCGTGCGAAGCCGGGACGGGCCGCTAGTATTCATATAAATACCCATGACTCGGGTACAAATACTCGTATTCATCACACAAACATCTGCCTCTTTCGGGGACTCGAACCCAGGACCATCGGTGCGAAAGGCAGGATTGCTACCGTTGCACCAAACGGTCGTCATCGTTACTGGTTAAACTTAAGTTAGTGCATATTCAGTTTAAAATTATTGCATGTGCATAGTGCATGTCGAGTTTACTGATACATTTTTATTGCATTTTTTTATAGTTTAAAAACGCAGAAAACCATTTAACTGTTGTAAAAGGTGTAGTAAAATAATTACTTTTATTTTTAAACACCTGTCAAGGTCTTGTTAAGTAATCCACACTTAATTATAAAAATGTATTAGAGAAGTTTTAACTGGGGTAAGACAAATATTTGACAACGGAGGGGTAACATATTTAAAGAAATAAATACAAAAAAAATTGTGTCGGGCGGGACTCGAACCATACCCCTCGTTATCAGGGCGAGTGCTCTTCTAATTAAGCTACCAAGACATTGACAGATCCGTCAAGAATCCTATCTTACGCACCGACGGTCCTGGGTTCGAATCCCGCAAGGGGCAGATGTTTGTTTTCTCTCGCGCAAAGTATTCAGTTTAGAAAAAAAATATATTAGAAACCTCGATATCATTTTTGAAGACCTATCCATAGATACCCCACACGTATGGGTTTGATGAAAAAAAATTTTTGAGTTTCAAATATAAGTATGGGGAACCCCCAAAATGTATTGGTTTTTTTTTCTATTTTTGTGTGATTATCTTAATGCGGTTCACAGAATGCATGTACTTACCAAGTTTCAACAGTATAGTTCTTATAGTTTCGGAAAAAAATGGCTGTGACATACGGACGAACAGACAAACAGACAGACATGACGAATCCATAAGGGTTCCGTTTTTTGCTATTTGGCTACGGAACCCTAAAACCCATCCACCAGTTAAATCCTCAAATAAAATAACCGGTTCATTTTTAAAGCCAGGGTCAATAGGCACCTTCTTAGTTCGTGCCATCGTGGATCCTGTCTTTGCCCTCAGGCTTGATTGGGAACTAAAACGAATCCATTTTAAAAAATTGACAGATCCAGCACTCGACAAATGTCACTTGAGTATGTCATTTGTATTTACGCCATTTATAAAAGTTTTTTTTTAATTTCAGAGACAGCACCAACCCCTAAACGTCACTTTACCAGCAACTGCGCCCGCCACACCCCCAACTTACGGTAAGTAAGAGGGAGATAGACTGAATGAGCGTCTTCAGTTTTCGTTAAGACTTTGAAGTGATACTACAATGAATGAATGATTCTTGTTTTAAAGAAATTAACAATGAAAATATACATGTTAATAATGGACGTGCGACCCTCAGTAGATCAATGCGCACTGATCGCTCCCACAGCAGTTGGAGTTGTGATGTTCTTTTGCTGTGTTTGTAGCATCAGGCGTTTTTACCTGAACATAGACATAGACATGTACTTAGGTATTTATGCAGGTATCGTTTTTAGGGTTCCGTTCCTCAAGAGGAAAAAACGGAACCCTTATAGGATCACTTTGTTGTCCGTCCGTCCGTCTGTCAAGACCCTTTTTCTCAAGAACACGTGAACGTATCAAGCTGAAATTTATATCAAATACTCAGGTCTACTGTCCCTTGGAGCTGTGAAAAACTCAAACTTCTAAGCCAACGCAATCAAAAGATACAGCCGTTTATGCCGCAAAATTCCGCAAATTTTCGACACTCGCAAGGGAATCAAAACCTACAGGGTATTTCCCATGAACTCAGAATCTTGAAATTTGGTACAAAGCAACGTCTTATAGCACAGATAAAGGAAAAATTGCGAAAACCGAAAATTTTTGGTTACATCATATAATAAAAATATTTTACGGAACCCTCGGTGCGCGAGTCCGACTCGCACTTGGCCGGTTTTTTATCGTTATTTTCAAAATCTTATATATATATATATATATTTATATTCTTCTTCTTGTGTTGCATCACACTCCTGTCTTTAATAGCTTTATTTCCCGCCACCCAAAGGTTGTCTGGTATAGATTGCTCTAAGCGATAAGACCGCCTATTGTTCTTTACCCTTTCGTTCTCTATTATATTTTTTTCAAGCTATTTGTATATCTGTGTGTTTCATTCATTTCATTCATTCATGTATACATATAAATAAAATTGTAGTGTCTGTTTGTAATATTGAAATAACCTTTTTTTACTACATGCATATGAATATATATATACGGTACATATACCAAAATAATATATTTTTACAATTTTTGTCTGTCGGTCTGTTTGTTCCGGCTAATCTCTGAAATGGCTGGACGCATTATGGCGGGACTTTTTTTGGCAGGTAGCTGATGTAATAAGGAGTAACTTAGGCTACTTTTATTTTAGAAAAATAATGTTGCTTTATTCCACGCGGACGAAGTCGCGGGCGCTAGTAGACAATACAAAAAGTTAAAGCGGAGAAGGATAGACATAGATCTCTCTGAAGATTGCAAACTCTTTAGAGCAGGGATAGCAAACCTATACTGGTGAACATACTTTTTTTAATAACACTCTCGCGCGCCCTAAGTTTAAGTCTTAAGGTCATATTTGCAAGGGCCTATTTATAGCTAGTTTTTCAAAGTTGTAGGGTAACTGTTACACGTAAAGTACGTTATATAGGTTCGGGTTATAGTTAATAATCGTTCTTGCATCCGGTGGTCAGAGCCATGGGGACTTATCACCTAAGAGAAAAAACAACAAGAAAAAGAGTAGAGACAGAAAAAGCGACAGAACGATAGTAAAGAAAGAAAGAAGGAGAAAAAAAAGGTAAGGGCCTATTTGACGACCTTCGTCGTCGAAGGCTAGCATACCGGTTTTCATTATAAAGCTACACCGAGGTCCTTAGTTCGATTCCCGGTTGGGTTAATAACGAACGTATTCTGTATTGGATCGGGTCTGGGTGTTGTGCCGTCGTTGTTTTTGCATTCTAAAACAAGTGCTTAACCTACTTGGGTTTAGAACAATGTTTGTCATTGTCTTATTATATTAGTAATTATGTGCCTCAAGATTTGGTGAGAACGTGGTATGAACTATTAAGCTTAACCCCTTAAAACCCGAGAGCATTATAACATGCGCGCGACAACGATACCTAAAATCCGTGAGCATTATATAATGCTCTATAACGCGCAGTCTGATTTAATCCTTATTACGGCTTTGGTAATGGTTCTTTTTGATTGAATGATATTTTTTCCCCGATAGAGAGAGAAATAACGCATTTAACTAAAAGCTAGGCTTTCTAGGGGTTAAGCCCATCGATTGAGAGTCAGCTTCAACCCAAGCCAAATTTGATGTCGATGTACTACAGACGTAGACTTCGTTTACAAGCAAATAAACAAAATCTTGTTTGCTAATAACGTGGGCTAACGGAAATACTAATGTGTTTATCGCCTTGTTAATATTCGTTACTCATTCGGCCAGAATCATGTCAGCAGTTGGGGAACTTTTGTTTGGCACCTCCGAAGACAGCACATAACCCCGTTATTTGTCAATATTTTTATAGAAAAAAAAATCTCAAACTATAGCTGAAAATATACCTTATTATGTCCAAAAAATTTCAAGATATTCTATTGAGTTCTTTCTTTTAAAAATCCCGAAAATCGTCTAATTTTTCATGGGTTACACTGGTATAGCCCCTTAATTCAAGGCCCTCTTTCTTAGTAAATTTATTTATTACATTGTCACGTACTTGAAACTTCTTGAACGTAACGGCTGATTTTCAGTAAGTAGTTAATCATATTTACTGCGTAGCGTTTAGATTCCTTTACAGGAGCCCTGCTGACTGAGCACTAGTGTTGTGGTACCGTAGTTGATATTCAAAACACAAATGCTTTAGCTATTTATGTTCAGAACAACAACGTCACACATATTTATTTTATTTTTTATTTATTTACCCTTATGTGTAATAATATTAGTAATATTTGATATAACTAAAATAAGAACTATGTGTATATTCGATCAAAAAAATCATGTGTCATTATGAATATATTTTTTAATTGTATGGGTTGTCTAATTTTATACTTGTAATTACTTTTCAGGAGAACCAACTCTGACCCCACCTCCTCGCTCCCCGGGCGCAGCTGTCGCCACCCCCGCTTCAGGCGACGGCCGCAATCATCCACCAGACGGAACCTCTTCCGACAAGGTATGATCGAAGACACTTAACTTCATCCGGCATCCAGATATGTCGGACAGGGTGAGGCTTTTTGGCTGGATGTTATGACAGTTTGGGTACCACTGGTAGCTATGGTAGTGTAGGCAACAATGGACCATGAATGGGTTCAATCGGTTACGCCAATCACCTTTTTATATACTTACTAATAATAAATATAACTAGGTGGTAAAATATTTATTTATAAGTACGAATAACACCATGGTCAAAAAATACAGTGTAAGGACTGTCCGGCTTTTGTATTTTTTAATAGGTACATAAAACATCGGGCATATTTCCAAAGCAAAAATATTAGTTGTAATGTAAAGCCCATACCAAAAAAGGGGACAAAAATTAAACAACTAAAGACCCGTTTCAGTAATCACAATCTTTTCAATTTTTTTTCGAAAAAGCAATGCTTGCTAGATTAATATCATGTGCACATAAATGAATTTTAATTAATAAAGAAACAAATCGGTTTCCAAGACCCATAATTAACTTCTCGTGCGGATTTCTCACTTGTTGGTAAGATAGATGAATATATGGATAGACGAGTGCTATATTCTTTGACATGAGCAAAGCTTTTGACTTTGTATCACATGAACTACACCTTCGCAAATGTAAAATGTATAAGATCAGGGACACAACACTAAACTGGATTAAATAATATTTACAATAATATAATAATAAAAACTCATACAAATCAGACACTAAAGTTAATCAACAGGGCGTTCCTCAAGGAAGTATTCTTGGGCCCTGGTTGTTTTTGTTATACACAAACGACCTTCCGGATATCACTAAGTATCGTGACAACGCAAATACCATGTATAAAAATAAAAGACTATAACAAAGAATACAGTAAAACTATCGATCTCATTATAAATTGGTTAAAACAAAATAACGTACAGGTAAACATTGCTAAAATTAAGTACGTTTAGTTCTTAAACAAAAATGGCCATTAAATAGATCAAATTAACATATGAGAATACAACGCTAACAGAAACAAATGAGGTTACATTTCTTGTGATAACTCTAGCCTAGTCAATAAATGCACATGTAAAAAAAACATATATACAAATTAATCGAAAAAGAACTTTCCAAGCTTATCACGGCCATGTTAGCTAATAAGATTATGCATTGGCAGTGGGGAAATGCGTGTCATTTAAATAAGGTATCTATCGCTCATAAAATTTGTATTCGTGCGATATATGACGTGGACGGTTTGGCTTCGTGTAGGTATTCGTAAAACTACAGATATTAACGGGCCCTCCTTTTTATATATACGAGATGAACAGAAATCTGCGAACAACAGTAGATGATTTGTCGATCAGACTGAGTCAAACTGAACAACACCTGCGAGAATCAAATGTTGAAATAAACAATGTGACGGAACATAAAGCAGAAAATTTAGTTGATATGGTAATCCAGCTTGCGCGTACTATCGACCACCTTATAAGTGAGGGCGACATTCAGCATGTGACGCGTGTTGCAAAAATTAACAAAGACAGCAATAAACCTAGAGCTATAGTTGTCAACTTACGTAATCGCCGTCAACGTGATGCTCTTCTTGCCGCAGTCCATAAGTTTAATAGAAACAAAAAAATCGAGGAAAAGCTTAACTCTAAACACTTGGGCATTGGTGGCAATTCTACACCAGTGTATCTTGCGGAGCACCTCACTCCTTCCAACAAGCAACTACACGCTGCTGCTCGAAAGACAGCCAAAGAGATGAATTATAAATTTATCTGGATACGAGACAGAAGAATATATGTTAGGAAGGACGAACAAAGTCCCGCTAAACTCATTCGCAATTCTAATTGTCTTAAAAATATGACTTAGTTTTATATGTATTCTTAATTCTTTTATAAATTCTTAATTTTTTAATGTTTCCCTGATTATTATTTTTAAAATTCATTTTTATAACTATTTATTATCAGAATGTACGTGGTATGCGCACCAAGACTAATGAAATTCACAAAAACATAAGTTTAAGTAACTATAGTATCATAGTATTTACTGAAACTTGGTTAAACTCCTCAATAGAAAACAGTGAATTTATTGACGATAGATACAATGTTTACAGACGTGATCTTCTTTGTTCGAGTTTAACAAAAAAGGATGGAGGAGGCGTCATGATTGCGGTCTCTCGTAGCATACAATCAACCCGTTTGTTACAATGGGAAAGTAATTGTGAAGATATCTGGGTTGTAATTCAAATCCAAGGCAACCATTCCATTAAAAAGATCGCTATATCTGCAGTTTATCTACCTCCTCCAGTAAAAATAGATGTTCTGAGTAATTACATTGAAAATGTTGATAAAGTTATGAATTGTATCGAGCAAGTAATCATACTGGGTGATTTCAATCAAAGTGCTATTTCTTGGACTCCTTGTGTTGATGGTATTTTCATGGAGCCGTCTAACTATGGCAACACCTTGGGCTTTTGTTTGGTTGATTTCATATCTGTCCAAGATTTACATCAAGTTAATAATATACATAATGTTAATAACACTATGCTGGATCTGATTTTGACTAACTTATCTAATGTAACAGTTGAGGAGCCCCTGTATCTTTTATCAAAACTTGATCCACTTCATCCAAACTTATTATTAACAATCGGTCTTCGTCCACCCAGGGATTTTCTGGTCCCAGTTTCTCGGACTGACCACAACTTTTTCAAAGCCAATTATGATGAAATAAATAGTGAATTGTCTAAAGTTCAATGGCAACAGATTTTAACTGTTAAAAAAAATGTAAACGAAATGGTTTCAATTTTTTGTAACATCTTGTATAGTATATTTGAAAAACACGTACCAAAACGCATCAGGAAACCGTCTAGGTATCCTATTTGGTATAGGTATCCCCTGATTCGTCTACTGTCCGAGAAACATAAGCTACATCAGAGGTACTGTAAGTATAGGAACCCAAGAGATAAGGTGGAGTTCGATATTATTCGTGAACGTTGTCATAAGCTTCATGACAAGTATCTTAGAGATTACAAGCGCAATCTTGAAATAAATATAAAAAATAATCCCAAGGCATTCTGGTCTTATATTAAGGAGAAGCGACATAATAAATCCTCTTTACCTGCTACTATGTATATGAGTGACACAGCGGCTGATACTGTACCAGGTGTGGCTAATTTATTCGCAGCTCAGTTTTCCTCAGTATTTACTAACGACGACTGTGTTAGGGTTGATGGTGCATATGTTGAATGTCCTGATGGTTTGGGGAGTATTTTTATCACCGAAAGGCAGGTTTATAAAAAGTTAAGTAAGATTAATGTCAGTAAAAGTTCTGGTCCTGATAACATACACCCTATATTTATAAAACGTTGCAGTTCAGCACTTGCTTTACCTTTGTACATTATAATTAATCACTCTTTGCAAACAGGTGTGTTTCCCGATGAATGGAAGAAGGCTAGGGTGGTTCCAATATTCAAAAAAGGGGATATCGCTGGTGTGGAAAACTATAGACCAATTTCGATTTTGTCTTGTTTTGCAAGGGTTTTTGAGTCGTTGATCGCGCCGTTTCTTTCAGGGCACTTGAAACACCAAATTTCGAATTATCAACATGGTTTTCGTACCGGACGTTCTGTAACGACAAATCTGGTTAGCTTTGTATCTTATTTATCTAAAGAATTGGACTGTGGTGGTGAGGTTCATGTAATTTACACGGACTTCAATAATGCTTTTGACAAGGTGAACTATTCAATTCTTATTCACAAGTTAGAAATTATGGGCATAAACGGTTCCTTGTTGGCCTGGTTCAGATCATACTTGGAGAAAAGATCACAATCCGTATGTGTTAATGGCTTTAGTTCTAAAGACTTTCTTGCAACTTCCGGTGTTCCCCAAGGTTCTATTCTAGGACCTTTATTATTTAACATATATATCAATGACATTGGATTGGTCATAAAAAACTGCAAATTTATGCTTTTCGCGGATGATCTCAAAATGTATAGCAGAGTTCGGACTGTTGCTGATTGCAAACTTATACAGGATGACTTGAACAGACTGTGGCAATGGTGTAAAGATAATAGAATGACTCTCAATGTTAAAAAATGCAACAATATAAATTTTAGCAGAAAAAAAAATCCACTGTTATTCAGTTACAAATTGAATTCCACAGTTCTTGAAACTGTGGATGAAGTTCGCGATCTTGGTGTTTTGTTGGACAGTAAATTAAATTATAATTCTCATATTGATAGCATTGTAAAGAAGTCTTCTCGGATGATAGGATTTATGAAACGTAACACATCGTTTATCAAATCACCAAGTACAAAGATATTGCTCTCTATCAAAGATATCTCTCAACGCATTGGTTCGCAGTCGCTTAGAATTTGCAAGTCCAGCGTGGAATCCACAATACGCTGTTGCTTCGCAACGTATTGAATCAGTGCAACGCGTGTTTACTAGACATCTTGCTTTTCATTGTTCTGGTATTTCGTCTAAATGTCCCTACGACGATAGATTGGCCTTTTTTGGGATGCAGTCTCTCCGTAATCGACGTGTAAAAGCAGACATGGTACTTCTACACTGTGTAATCTATATATATAAAAATGAAACCCGTTTTCCGTTGTCACGACATAACATGAAAACGGCTTGACCGATTTGGCTGATTTTTTTTTGTAGTTTTCTAATACTCTGTACAAGGTTCTTACGGAAAAAAATATAAAGAAAATCTCTCAGAAAGATTGAAAAATATAACGTAACGAATGTCAACGTCATTCAATTTAAAACAAAAAATCTGTGGTAATCTGTGACACCACATCGATAACCGCGCTGACAAATGTCAACGTCATTCAATTCAAAGCTACGCTAAGGCGGTACGAAGTTCGCCAGGTCAGCTAGTCAATAATAAAATTGATTGCAATTGTATGTTGGAAAAAATCGGCTTGTCAGTGCCTTATAATTATCCACGGAAGCCTATCACTGCAATTTTAAAGATACCATGCTGTCGAACGAATATCGGACTCCACTCGCCTCTTGTAAGAATGTGTAGTGCATACAACGAACTTTGTAAGAGAAATGTGGATCTTGATTTGTTTAGTGATAGTCTCTCATCTTTGAAACAAAAGTTGTCCAAATAATGTTGTTTATTCCATGTAAATTGTTTTTGTTTCTAATTTAAGTTTATTTCGTTTAATTTAAGTTAATTTAAGTTTATTTTGTTTATTTGTAATATGTAATTTATCTTTTTATTTTTCTATCTATTTTATTATAACTGCACATTAATATAATTCAATGTAATTCACACTAATTAAATTCAATATAATTTGTAAAATCATTAGTTGATAAGTTAATTTTAATGGGAAGTTGTCGAATATGTCGGTGTTGTTTATTTTAATTATTTTAAATTTTAAATCACGCTTATAATTTTTAGAATGCTGTCGACACTTGTAATTGTTGTGTTTATAGGTACAGTACTTATTATAAACTCTATATTTATGTTGAATGAACGCAATGTTAGTGTTGCTTATTAAATAAATAAATAAATGTGTATTTTCGTTGGAATTCTTCCATAATTGATTAAGTGTTTGTATGATAATCCGCGAATCTATAGTTGTCGTGCAAATAGCTATGCAATGCCTGTAAAAAATTATAATACCCGATAAAGACTTCTTAAAATATTAATGTACACTACTTAATCCATTCAATTATTTTGCGTTACCCAAATAAAAGTTTTTATAAATTATTATTTTAGAATTATACAAAAAAATATAGTGCCAACCGTAACCATCTTATAGGCAGTAGGAATTAATCTTAACATATAGGCCTAGTTTTTGATAATATTACTAATAAAACACTACAAAACTAAATATATATATATATTCAATTATTTAATCATTATTATAAGCAGATTATGTGCGAACCATATACTAACTTAAAGAAATCTCTTCCAGTCATCTGAAACAGCAGTGGGTGGCATATCCCGTACCACTAGTACGGCCCTCTCTCGCAAAGAGAGCTACAAAGCCCAGAGACAGCACTACAGAAGAGAGAAGAAGAGAGCTGCTTCCGCTCTCCTGCATTCCATAGAAGACCCATCGGTTGTGGTCTTAGCTGATTGGTTGAAGGTGAGTAACTGTATAATATAAAATTTGGTTTTGGTTAATTGTCATATGTTACATATCAAAAGTTATATTATTAACTTAAAAACTCAAATTTATTATATAATACTAATGATAATACGTATTTGATAGGATCAGGTATTGGCGGAAGTCCATATCCGTTAGTAAAACAATATGTAGCTTATTTCCGCAAAATCGAAGAATTACAGAAAGCATGTGTGAAATTTTTAAATTATAAAAAAAAAACAATTTGATTTATATAAAATAAAATATGCGTAAAGTCCGTAAAAAAGGTGTTTATTGTAATCTTTATTCGTTTGTTTCAGGTCCGCGGTTCATTGAAATCTTGGACTAAACTCTGGTGTGTCCTGAAGCCTGGATTGCTGCTTCTCTACAAAAGTCCCAAGGCGAAGGTAATACTTTTTTAACCTCTTCGCGTTCATATGAATTTTATTAGAAGCTTAGTTTCGTATACAGGCTCGCATAAAGGTTTCATGTTATTGTCACTCCGAAGTCAACTAATTTTGTATATTGGCTCGAGTCTGGGTGTTGTGGTACCACCGTCGTGAGTTACATGAAACAATGATATTGTCTTATATAGATATTTATTTATTATTTTTAACTAAGGGGCCCTCCATTAATCACGTGAGGCTTTTAGACCACTTTTTACACTCCCCCTCCCGCTGGTGATACGTGGTGAGGTTCTAATTTATCCCTCTCCCTCTTCTTACATCAGGTGTATTTATTTCATTAAAAAAGATATTGTCATTTTTTTATATAAATAAACTAGCGGCCCGTCCCGACTTCGCACGGGTGGACAAAATTTTTTCTAGCATTAAATATAGCCTATGTTACTCAGGGTGAATGTAGCTTTCCAATGGTGTAAGAATTTTTGAAATCGGCTTAGTAGTTTTTGAGTTTATTCAATCTAAACATACAAAAAAACAAATCTTTTCTGTTCATAATATTAGTGTACATTAAAAAACAGTACCTTATACAGGGTGTAAATGAAAATAGAACACCTGCTTTAATGGGTTATCATGTATCGCAAATGTAACAGATTTGTTGTATCAGTTTTTCAATTAACTAATAAATAACAGAGTTTTGAAAATAAGAAATAAAAAAGAACGGAGCGCATCGCCTTAAATTTAAACGCGTGGGTCACCGCTCACTGACCGCGTTCATTGACCGCGTCACACGCGTAGGTATTTAATATTTTTATTTATCAAAGATGCCTAATTTTTTGAAAATAATTTAATAAATTCTCGCTCAGGTGAGTAAGAATGGACAGTGTGTACGAGTACCATCTTTAATCAGAGTTCCACAATGTACGGTCAATAGCACGTCACGGTGAATGAAAGCAACTCGATATTAGCGCTTACGCCTACGAAATAAAGCCGGTGCAAAGTCCAAAGTGCTTCCTGCTCTTTGCATGATATGCTGTTGACTGTACTAAAAAAAAAATTAAAACCTACCTTTTTAATGTGCCGTTGTTATCACCTCCATTAGAGATCAATATGATTTCCACTTCAATCACCAGACAGCACTAAATACACTTACACTTTAAATTAAATTTTCAAAGTTCCTTTCCTGTACGGACACACACAGTCTTGCACGTGCATAGTCCATGCAGCGCTCGTAATCTTCCACCAATAATGCTTGCACCTTTGTAAACTTAAATGGATGTCGCGGCTGTTCATCCATCTTTAGGATTTTGTGTACGGTGGCATTGTAGACTTCAAAAAGTCGACCGGCACTTCTTGCACTGTCCTCAGGATGTACATCAAAATGAGCGAGAATTGAATCCCTAACGTCCACGTCACCTGTAGCACCGGAATCCACGTTGCGATTGGAAAAACTGCCACGATCTCTTAAACGCTGAACTACGTTCACAATTTTCTACCATGGGAGGGCACATAGTTATTATTGCGGTGTCCGAAATAGTCCAGATACAAACGCAATGCTTCACCAGAGTTCCCAACGCCCATTCCATAAGCCAAAACCATATCCGTGTATTGGATATTACTGTACTGATAAAATTAGGCATAATTATCCGTAAATAAACACCACACTAATCACAAAATAGGTAGTACTTATCCAGAAAAGTACACACGAAAAAACTAGCACATACGACACAATAAGCTAAACACGTCCGCGAATTGTGGTTAGTTTCCGTCAGTGTTACCAACTCTTGAAAATATTTAGCCAAAATTAAATTCAAATAACCCCTAAATTTGCCCTAATTACTTGGAAATCCCCCTAAAAATAAATTGTATGATATAATTTTGTTAATTTTTCATTTATAAAAATAAATTACATTTATTACGTCAAATATTATTTCATTTTCTTCTAGCGAATCAGATTTTATAAAGTCGTACATGTTGACTTTGAATAAGCCTAATATTTTAGGAGATGGGTTGAATATTGTACAAGATCATTCATCCACCATTTCGTTTGAAAATTCCAAGTACTGTACTTGGATTTTAAGTACACTAGATTTCACTAAGTCCGAGTTGCTAGGTAAAAAATTAATTTGATTAGCTAGTTAAGGCTGTCCCAGGGCCTATACATTAAATCTTTAATTTTCTCGATAATTAAAATATTAAAAAATATGAAGGTTCACAAAAACCATAAAAATAACCCTAAACATATAACCCCCCGTAAAAATCCTATCTCACTTATTTACACCCTAAATTTAGGGGGAAAACTTCTAAGTTGGGAACCCTGGTTTCTGTACACACACTAGCGTGAAATTTTAAACAAAGGTAGGGACTTTACCATCCTAAAGGTGTGCACACATTGGACAAATATTTAATTAAAAAAAAATTAATAACGTTTACTACAAACATTAACAATAAATGACTTATTCCATCAATGTTATAATAATTCAATATTGTTATTTGTAGAATGTAATACATGTTTTTTATATTATTTTCTGAGAAAATAAATTTCAAAACAAAAATTAAAAGTATGACTCTTAGGTACCATCAACTTACATCTGTTCTGCTATACTCTCGTATAGCAGAACATATTTTAGTAGTGGTTAATTTCAACAAAAAATCCAGATATTTTCAGAAAAAGGATCTTGTTATCATAAGGGTCCGTTTGTTTTTACTTTTGATGTACGGAATTCTAATAAAAAGTAAAAACTCTTTAATTTCAGGCTCACTTCAACGCGAACTAATACCAGAAACGTTAAATAAATTGATTGAGTCGATTTATTAATAATAAGGACATACCTAGGCACCCAAGTAGCAAAATCAAAACTATGAATAGTAGTTACAAACAACGTCAAATGATATTATTTCTAATATCCGAATCCAAAAAAACACAAAATTACGTTAAAAACGCGCCTAGGTATCTAGGTATCTACTATCAACAAAATATTTTTCCGATAAAAAAATAATGTATCCACAGCCTAATTTTAACGACCACTGCAAGCTCGCCTTTCGGCAAGATAAAAGGTACCTACGACCGCCTTACACGTGCCACTCATTTTACGGGCTGAACTTAGGAATTAATTTCAAAAGTATGATGTTTTAATTGGGGTAGATTGTTTAAATGTTTTTGTTTATTGCGTTGCTACTGTTTTTGAATTTATTATGTTACGTTTAATGTACTGTAAAGATTTGTGATTTAGAGTATTTTCTGTTGTTATTAGAAACTTATCTAGGAAATCTACTTTTTAAAAACGATAAAGATGAAGATGTGTACATGCTGGTCGTTATGGTAAATTGAATACCATCACGTGTATGGACAAAACAGTCAATAAAATGGTCATAAGGATTTTAATGACATTTCAAAAGTATGTATTTAATAATATTCCAGTTAAGTTCGGCCCTGGATGGAGCTCGGTCCTGTGTAGAGTTGGGAAAAATTACTCGTAAAATGTGAATCAAATCACTAATTCAGACATTGGTATCAGAATCGACTTTTTGATTCGTATGAATATTAGAGCTGTAGCAAATCGTATGTATTCGGTACTGAGTAACGGGTTACACACAAATGCATTTCGTTACTCGCATTTTTCGTAGTATGGGTACCTACACTATTTCAGTTTACGCAAGTGCCGTTGATGCGTGTATTTGTACGTTTGCTGATCGTATATTTTACGCATGCGCGCGCTTATTCAGTGAATTTATAAACGTACGTTACAAAGAACGATGTTTGTTTATTAAGTAAAGTATAATTTGGAAATTCGTCGTCCAAGTTTTTTACTGTTTATAAAATTGTATTGTGTAAGTAGACAAAGTTTGAGATTGTAACAGAAACAAGGTAAGGAAGTATTTTTTACAAATAAGAAATATGTATGTTTTTGTTTTTTATTATCGCGAATATCACGGTTTTTTGTTGTTATCTTAAAAGAGATGTGTCTAAATGAGTCTAATGATATTAAATTGTTTCTTCGATAACAGAAGCTGTTTATCAAAAGTCTGGTTCAAAATACAGAAAACTGAAAAAAAAATACCTGACTCAGCTTGGTATGTAACGTATAAGTATGTTTTCTATAAATCACGAATGTTGCGACGCCGCGACGTCATACTGCACTCGTACGCAATACGATTCGATTCGCTGCTCTAACTTACACATAACATAGCATGTTATAAGGTAACTGAAGTAACGATACGATAGTAATAATTGTTATAGTAACGAATACATACGGGTACACTTTTTTTCGTTACTTTTACAGCTCTAATGAATATCATTGTTGTCAGATCGATTTCGATTTAAGATCAAAATGTGATTCTGACCTTAGTATCTTTCGGACTGACTAAAATTATTAACTCTGCGGACTTGATAAAATTTGAAGGAGTCGATTAGAGAGTCAAGAAATCGAAACATTTCAATTGTTCACTATGCATTTACCCGTCACTAGTTCTTTTAGGTCAGCGATTGTGTGAGTGACACACACACTGAACATCTTGAGGTAGGTAAGTATGGGGTCAAGCTGAGGGGTCAAGCACCAGCTGATTTAAGGCGCAGTTTAATTCGGTTTGTCAATAACAAGGAATCGTTTTGGACGTTTATTTTCATAATTATACGAGCAATTAAAAAAATACCAATTACTGATTGTTAAATATCATTGATTCTATAGGATTTTAATAATTTTATTTAAATTACTGCAACTTAATTATGAAACTTTGAACTGCAATAACTCCGAAACGGAGAGTGATATCGCGAAAATTCTTTTTGTGTTTGAACACTGAAAGCCCATGGTTTTCACCATTTTAACAGGTGTTTTATTTTCATTGACTAGCGGTATATATTATAAACAATAAAAAAAACCTATTAATCTGCAATGCGTTTTCGGACAACGGATTTGCTTGACTGTTCAACAGTAACTTTATAAAAAATAATAACACAAAAATATACACGTAATATGTAACTGTAACTCCCCCTCTCTCATTGTGGGATCACAATGAGGGGAGGTTCGGAAACATCACTATGGATATAGTGATGTTTTCCGAACCTCCCCTCCCCTATTTAGACCTCACTTGATTAATGGATGTCCCCTTATATTTAACGACTAATTAATTTTCTATGCATTAAAGTAACTTAAATATAAAACTAAACATTTTTTTGTATACGTTGCGTTAGTTTTCCTACTTTTCTGCTTAGTTTAGAGTCCTAGCATACGGCGAATTTTGAACGCGCAGACGACGCGAAGAACGCGCGTTTTCTGCGCCGTAGACGCCCCGATTTGCGTTTGTATTATTCAAACGCGTTAGAAAACTTACCACGCAATACAGCTGAACTCCTTCCCTGCGTCTGTAATTCTGAGAACTTATAACTTGTCCATTTTCAAAGCCAGGGTGAATAGGCACCTTCTGGGTTAGCTCGTGTATTCTGTCTTGGCCCCAAGGCTGGATTGGGACCAAGAGCTAACCCATCCTAAATAAAAAGAAAATACAATATTCTAATTTATGTGTCCAATTAAAGAATTATTGTGTAAGAATTATTATTGAATTGACGACCGTTTGATGCAACGGTAGCGATCCTGCCTTTCGCACCGATGGTCCTGGGTTCGAATCCCGGTAGGGGCAGATATTTGTATGATGAATACGAGCATTTGTACCTGAGTCATGTGTGTTTATATATATTTCTATAAATATGTATCATATATGTATGTCTATCCGTTAACCTAGTATCCAAAACACAAGCCTTACTGTGCTTACTTTGGGCTAGGCTAACTGGTGTGAATGTAGGAAATATTTATTATTATTTATTTATTATAAAATAAATAATATATTATTATTACAATATTCGTGTGTATCTAAGTTTGTTTTGTTTGATATGTGCAGAGCAGCCATTGGGTGGGCACAGTTCTCTTGACCTCGTGTCAAGTGATCGAGCGTCCCAGTAAGAAGGACGGCTTCTGCTTCAAACTCTACCACCCGCTGGAGCAGAGCATCTGGGCTCCACGTGGCCCACACAACGAGACCATCGGTCAGTATTTTCTATCGAATTTGGCAAAAATGGGGGGTTTCCAAAGGCTTTCGTGCCAAAAAACTGAAGCGCTTACTAAGCTTTTCAGGTTTTGTCAAGTCAATATTGCTTTATGCCTACGCAATTTTATAGATCTGTCGTATTTTAAGAAATTTGCGAACAAAAGACGAATGAATGTTTATTTTTTTTCAATTTAGAATTTAATTTTACAACCGTGTGGTGCAATGGTAGCGGTCCTGCCTTTCACACCGAGGGTCCTGGGTTCTAATATAGGAAGGGGCAGATGTTTGTATGATGAATACGTGCATTTGTACCTGAGTCATGGGTGTATATATTTATTTCTATGAATATTACATCTCTTGTAACATATATGTATGTCTATGCTTTACCCTTATATCCATAACACAAGCCTTACAGTGATTACTTTGGACTAGGCTAATAACAAATATTTATTTATTTATTTAATTTAATTAAGAACATTCATTTAAATTTATTTAATTTATTAAGTGGTTTAATCTATTTTGTTTAACACTCTTTTACCCATTTATGACAAAAAATATTGTTAAAGTCCCTTACTGCGTTGTTATGCCCCACAGGGCCCATAAATGTCATTATTTTTGTAACATCTTATCATACTTATGGAATGCAATAAACAATTTGAATTTGAAAATTGTACGGTTTGAAACGGTAGCGGTCCTGCTTTTCGCACCGTCGCACAGTGGTCCGGATTTTCAAAAAGGTGGACGTAGGATCGAAAATGCATATTTAACTTAACAAAAAATTGTTTCGTATAGGAAATTTAACGCTGATTAATACTTATTACTACAACTTTTCAAAAAAACTGCTCCTTCACGTCAAAAAAAAATATTGAAAATAAAAATGTATGGGAGAAAATCTATTTTTTTTTTTCTCCGTTCAGTATCAAAGTATAGCAAGCAAACCTTATATTCTGGTAAGTACCTACTGTTCTTAATACGACGACATATAAATTGCGTGCGTATCCCTGCGGCCTTGACGCCTGCGACGATTTAAAGTTTAAAATTTCAATTGGTTTTTTTTTAAATTATTATCGAGTTTTTCAATTATGCTGAATTTAAAATATAATTTCTTAATTATATAAGAATTAAAACATACGCATTCCAGCATTTGTATCATTTTATTTTAATAAAAAATAGTAATAAAAGTCTTCAACAACTTTCACGTGCTGATTCGTTGCCTATTTGTAACTGACTGAAACGACTCCTGTGATATAAGAATCATTTACCCCCACCACCGGAGACATCGACGACGCTGATTGGCTGTTGAAGATGTGGTACTAATTTTGTCAGTCACTACTTGTGCGCGTGTGTTTGTTATAAATATCTGTGCATGAAACAATTAAAGGCACTTGTTTCTCAACCGTTGAGGAAGCAACATATCTAATTATCCGTGCTGTGTGAAAGTTTAGTGAGTTTCATTATGGCTGCATTTGTAACAAACTTGGACATCTTTATGTTCCTCCGTGTTGAAGGAGATATGAAAAATTGGGCACGACTCTATGAAGCTATTATTCTACATATCCCAGTTGAAACATGTTCACAAGATTTAGAAATAATCAAGACCTTTTTGAAGAACTACGTCAGTAATATCAATCGCAGATGCTGCGTGGTTACAATCAAATATTAGTTGGCCAAATTGCACTACTGTTAATTTATCCGAGATTTTTTAAGCCCAAGATGAAGTTATCGAAAACATATCGTCAGACAATACTTCATTTGACATCGATACTACAACAGCTGTGATTCCGTCGACATCTAGTACAACAACTGTGGGCACATCTACCGAAGTTCAGATTAGGAAGCCTTTTGTTGACCTCAGCAACAAACAGAAGAAAAGACGTTCAGAGTCTCTTTTGGACTATTCGCCGGAAGAACTTACTTTTGCATTAGTCGAAAGACTTGGGATAGACAAGAAGAATGACTTAGCTCGTGTTATTGACCATATAACGAAGAACCCTGATAGTGTTGCTATCGTTCAAGCCACATTGTTTAAGAAAAATACGAAAAAAACTTTTGATGGAGATTATGCTCTTGGTCTTTATACATCATTGAACCTGTCAAAATGGAAATACTTGTGTTTAAGGAAAGCGCTGTTAGATTGTGAAGTTCCAGTGTTACCATCGTATCACAAACTCCTTGAAGCTAAAAATAGATGCTATCCTCATGATTTAGAAATTACTGAGAGAGGAGCCAGAGTGAAGCTTCAAGCCCTATTGGATCTGACAGTCCAGAAGATTCTTAAAATTACTGGTACCCAGATTGATTCGTCAACTGAAGGATTGAAGTCAATTAGTAAATGGGGTTTTGATGGTGCTTCTTCACAAAGTACCTACAAGCAAAGGAGTGAAGATGTAGACTTCAGTGATTCATCGGTTTTCATGTCAAGTCTTGTCCCTCTTAAATTAGTTTCTAATAATAGCACCATATGGGAAAACCCAACACCTTCTTCAACACATTATTGCAGGCCCATTAAGTTCGAGTTTTGTAAAGAGACAGCAGAATACATCAAGCAAGAAGAAGCTGCATTGAAGGAAGAAATAAAAAACATCGATTCTACAAAATGGGCAGGGCTAGAGATTAGTCACAAGCTTCATATGACAATGATCGACAGAAAAGTGGCCACTATTATAACGGATACTTCGTCTGCATCTGCCTGCAATATTTGCCTTGCTAAGCCAACTGAGATGAACAAGCTGTCAGAAGTATTTACAAGACCTGTTCGAGAAGATGTTTATAAATATGGACTTTCTACTCTTCATATGTGGATTCGTTGTATGGAATGTATTCTACACATATCTTACAACATGGACTTTGAGATGTGGACTGCACGAGGTGCTAACAAGCAACTAAAAGCTGCGAAGAAACATTTGACACAAGAAGAATTCAAACAGCAAATGGGAATACTTGTGGATTTTGTGAAGCAAGGCTTTGGAACCACAAACGACGGAAACACAGCCAGAAGGTTTTTTAGAGATTATGAGAAATCTGCCGAAATAACCAATGTTGACAAAGACCTGCTAAAGCATTTTGCGGTTATTTTTCAAACGATTTCATCAGGATGTGCCATAGATATTGAAAAATTCAGGACTTATTGCAGAGAAACAGCTGAGATCTTTGTTCATCTATACCCATGGTTTTATATGCCCGCAAGTGTGCACAAGCTACTCATACACGGTGCAGACATTTGTCATCACTTTGGCCTCCTACCAATTGGCATTCTTTCCGAAGAAGCTGGAGAAGCAAGAAATAAAGAATTTCGAAGAGTTCGTGAGTCTCACACAAGAAAATTTAACAGGATAAAGACCAACGAGGACTTGCTTCATAATTTTTTAATTAGTTCAGACCCATATTTATCCCATATTCGACCAAAATAGAGCAACTCAAAGCAATTCGATTTTTTTCCAGATGTTAAAGAGCTTTTGTTGTTGCCTGAGGTAGTAACAGAAGAAACCGAAAATATGGATCTACAGGAGTTGCAGTCTGAACATGATCCATTAATGTAAACGTGACAGATTTAGTGATGTTGTAATTGTTAGAATTGAGTTTGTTAGTAGTAGTAGTTAAGTTGTGGTCCTTTTCAGGACTACTTAAAATAGTCAAAGGGTCGTAATATTCAGCCGTATCCGGTTTGACTGGACTGGACTGGAAGACAAGAAGACGCTCGGATGATGATGATGACTTAAAATAGTCATTTTCAAGACTTCAGAAAAAGCCCTTTTCAGGGCTAAATCTATTTCTAATTGTTTCTTTCAAGATAAGTCACACTAGTAGTATAACCACCAATATCAACCATGATTTATCAATAGGAAATATCAACAGATGAAAGAATAATCAACAGAAGATTATTTAAAACAAAAATAAGCAAAAATGCTTATTTTATCATAACGTCACGCTTTATATTCCCCGAAGGCAAAGGTGTATACTACACTATAGTACACTGTAATTTCGCCAGTTATATTTAAGTCCCAAGTAATAGGGGGCGAGCCTAATAAAAGGATGGGGCACGCGGGGGGCTTGTTTTATTAAAAAATATATTTTGGATTAATTTTAATAGAAAAACTCAATAATAATAATAAGATAATTCAACATAAAAATTTTAAACTTTATAGCATCGTAGGCGCCAAGGCCGCAGGGATACGCAAGCAATTTATATGTCGTCGTATTAAGGACAATAAGTACTTTCCAGAAGATAAGGTTTGCTTGCTATACCTTGATACTGAACGGAGAAAAAAAATAAAATAGATTTTCTCCCATACATTTTTATTTTCAATATTTTTTTTTGACGTGAAGGAGCAGTTTTTTTGAAAAGTTGTAGAAATAAGTATTATACAGCGTTAAATTTCCTATACGAAACAATTTTTTGTTAAGTTAAATAAGCATTTTCGATCCGTCCACCTTTTTGAAAATCCGGACCACTGTGCGTCGTGGGTCCTGGGTTCGAGTCCCGTAAAGGGCGGATGTTTGTTTGATGAATACGATCATTTGTACCTGAGTCATCGATATTTCTATGAATATTACATAATCTATGTATTATATCGCACCTTTAGATGTAATATGACCTTATCCAAAGAGTCTTTAAGTTTTCTTACATAAAACTATCCTATAAAAGCAACTTATGCGAATGAATGATTTACTGAATCACACTATTTTAAGTTTATATCAAAGAGTGTTTCATTGTATTAAAATGCTAAATTATCTATTTTTAGTACTTAAAGACTGGAATTCATTATCCATTATATCTATCAAATCTAATTTTTAAAAAGGGTCACTTTAAGGCCATTACACAAGCCTTACAGTGCTTATTTTGGATTAGGCTGATTGCTGTGACTTTTTAGAAATATTATTCTTATTATTAATGGAATATCCTTCAAGACCAGACTTTTTTTAATGAAACTGGTATGCTTAAAGAATATTGTTTCTTGTATAAATAAGAATCTCGATGTTTCTTAGGTGCGGTGGTCCAGCCCTTACCAACCGCTCATCTAATATTCCGCGCCCCATCTCAAGCCGCCGGCCATTGCTGGCTGGACGGGCTAGAACTAGCCCTACGATGCAGCAATGCTATGCTCAGGTAATGTATACCTTATGGCCTTTTATTAAGGTACCGTTTGCAAATCTCTCTTATTAGTAGTGTTAATTTTATTAAAGAACTTTAAACGCTTGTTACCAGGAGTGGAGATTAAGTTTGTAGCACAATCAATAATACAATTTCTTTAATATCACCTAATCTATAATCTCAGGTCACAGTGGTTAGTGTGTTTGTCTGTCCACTCTTTTCCCCGCTCTTTTTCCATTTGATCAATAACGTTACCATAGTAACGCGTTAACCGCAAGTAGTTCGTCTACTGACGCTAGATGGCGCTAACGGAAAAATATTTAATAGGTACTAGAAAAAAATTAAAGAATTTTGTCCACCCGTGCGAAGCCGGGACGGGCCGCTAGTTACTAAATAAAATAATAAAAACGTTAATATGTGATTAATGATAATGCGTGCGATATTCGACTCAATAGCAGTGTTAATAAAGTCTATTTTTTCATAGATGTTCCCGAACACGCCCCGAACAGACCATCCCATCGGATACACCTACCACACAGACAAACATATCCCACGAGGAACTAGAAAAACATTTCAACGAGCACGGTAAGTCTTATAACAAAGGGATAAGGACGAAAGTACAATAAAATAAAAATGTCATATTTAATACAGATATATATTACAAATTAATTTCATTAAAAAAGTAAATCTGTTTTAGTATGAAAAATGCAATATATATGTACGTTCAAACACCGGCACGACCTATTAAAAACACAATGCATTTTGAACTCTGTTTGTTGGACTTATAGCTGAAAATTGAATGGAGTATTTTTTTTTTAATTTAATAGTTTTGACACGACAATTTTTCAACGTGGAATTGTGACCGTTTTATTTGATTTGATAACGCATTTTTACAACATCAAGGTAACTAATTATGTTATTTTGTTCTATTTTGAAACCTAAAATGCACCTTATCACACGGTAATACGCTACAAAATGGTAGTTTTGAAATCCACATCCTCTTGTAATTCTCCCACTCCTTTACTATCGGTGTCGGATTATTCTCCTAAAAGAAGTAGTTCTGGCGAAAGAAAAGTCTCGTATCAAACTTCTAAAAAACCGAAACTGACTTCGAAAATGTCGAAATGGGCCCAATTTGTTGAAAGCATAGACATTATGCCGAAAGACCATGATATAGATTCGGATTCCCTGTCGCCTGATCATGAGAAGAAAGATGGCGGATTGCTAGATTTCCTGTGGAAAAAAGAATATCATTTCGAAAGGAATACACCTAGAACTTCGTCATTCAAAATGGTTGGAGAGCAAAAACTGCCAAGAAGAATCAGCAAAAGTCTAGCGGCCAGTCCTATGAAGCTAGAAATAAAGAGATCCCCGATTTTAAAGTGCTTCGAACTGCCGAAGTTGCCATTTGAAAAAAAACTTGCTAAAGACAAAACCTTGTCGCCAACAAATATAATAGAAGATAATTTGATACGCTTTATGGCAACATTTCCTAAGCGAAGGAGTTCAACGCCATCTACATTGAAATCTACTTTGATGCAGAAAAGGATAAGTCAGTTGCGCGAAAGTGGTGCAAAGACCGATTCTGAAAACGACGAAGTGTTTCTCAAAGATATGCCAAGGAAAAAGTTCAAGCACTCTGAGATTATTTGCGATACACCGGAGAATATTATAATTACAAAAACAGCGCCATCTGTTGAGAGATTCAGGAGATACAGCTCGTCTTCTAGCGTAGACTGTGATGATAATGTTACGGATTCTATAAGGTATGTCTGTTATTATAATTTAATTTAACACATTGACTTAAAAACGTCTGTACTAGTCAAAAATCCGTCATTGAATGCCAACTTGTTCCCCCGTTTTAGGCCGGTAGCCATTTTGTGGTGGAAGTTTGAATAAAAACCGTTACATATAAGCTGTAAGTGAATACAACTACTTATTTCCTTTCAATTAATACGAGTTGCCAATCATCAGACATTTTAGTATTTTTTTTTCATTTATTTAAGGATATCCAACAAGAAAAATATTTAAACATGAGTAAAATACGCTTTTAACTTAACCCCTTAAAGCCCAGTTTTGTGTTAAATGCGTTATTTCTCTCTCTATCGGGGAAAATATATCATTCAGTCAAAAAGAACCATTACCAAAGCCGTAATAAGGATTAAATCAGACTGCGCGCTAATGCTCGCGGATTTTAGGTATCGTTGTTGCGCGCATGATATAATGCTCTCGGGTGTTGAGGGGTTAATCTAGGTATAGTGTTTATCTTAAGTTACAAAAGACCATACAAGTAAATAAAAAGATACTTATATTATACTTACTATTATTATAATATTTAACACGATGATAATTAGGTTGTATTTGCTCTGAATGTTATATCTAAATAAGTTTTTAGCTTAATCTAAAAAGATGTGTTTAAAACCTCTTTTTAAATCTTGTATTTCTAGAAATACTCAGGCGTATAGGTCAGTCACAGCAACTCACACTCCAGAGAAGTTTTCCCTCATTGATTACCATAAACTCCCATCGTCTAGTATGGACGCCATCAGAAACCAGAGACGAGACGATAGGTTCAGCTCGCAAAACGTATATGTTGCTGGGAAAATTGTCAAAAGTGGTGAGCAAAGGAATATAAATTTTAATACAACGAATTACGGATGAAAATTGTTTATAGAGTTTTATCATTCATCTATTGCTCATCAATTTGTTTTTAAGCTACACGAAAGTTTGTGTTGTAGACAAATACTGTAACATTTACAAACGTAACGTAATGTATATATGAAAGAAGAAGTATGTACGAGGGCGGGTCAAAAAGTTCGCGGAATGAGGGGCATGGAGGGGGGAAAGGTGACTTTTTACTACCTGCACTAGTTGTGACACTCATTAAGAGTATAAATACTAAGTTTAAAAAAAAATAGGTCATAATTACCTGAGCTTCACATCAATCAACAAGTCAATCCGGAAGAAAGTTTGCAACATGGAGAAAATTGCGTTTCGCTCAGTCATCTAATTGCGATGGCTGCTGTTCAAAGAGTGGGCTTCGAAATCTTGGCACATCCTCCCTTTAGCCCAGATTTAGCCCCAAGTGATTATTATTTGTTCCCAAAAATGAAAAAAGAGCTTCGAGGGAAGAAATTTTCCAGCGATGAAGAAGTGAAGAGCGCAATTTCGGCCTTTTTTGACGACAAAGAGAAAATTTTTTTTCGAAGGTATTAATAAATTGATTGATAGGTCTAATAAATGTATTAGAGTTAAGGGGGTATACATTGAGAAGGAAAAATAATTTTGTGTTTTATTTCTTACTTTTTACTCTCCATTCCGCGAACTTTTTGACCCACCCTCGTATAACGTATGACATGCCTCGTAAGACACTTAACATGTAGAATGTCAATACCGCCACATCAATGTACCCAAAACTGTCCAATTTATCATCAGATCTAAAGAACTTATTATTTGAAAATTTTAAGTTGTCCTGTACTGAAACACGTAGATTTTGTCAAGTAAAATTTTTATACGTAAAATCTACCAGTACGAAAAGAATTATTATTGTTTGAAAAAAAAATCATAAACTTACTTAAAAATAATATAATTTTACTATGAGTAATGATAGCGACGCTATCCTTATTGGAGTGTAAATTTCTCTACATTGTTGTGATTTGAAAGTCGATGAAACGAAAAAGCGACAGTAAAGAGAGACACATAAATTCATAAGATTTAACGTACGAGAAAATGAGATAGGAAGCATTATGTACGTGTGTTAATACGTGTTTGTGCGCATGCGGAGTACAAAGCTTGAGAGAAGGCATCACAACAGCCGTGGTATTTTGTATACGTGTACGTATTATTTGTGAAGGTTTCACAAATTTTCTACCACGTTTGAATTTTTGTTAATAAATGATATAATGGTATAAATTAATGTAATAACAAAATCCGCGCTACCGATTGCATATTTTCTCGTTGCTATATTATTATTACAATATTGTAATAGTAGTTTATGATACTGTTGCATAATAAGGGTTCTTATAACATGAGTGTGTTTTAAAAAAACGAGCCGTAGGCGAGTTTTTTTATAGCATCACACGAGTGTTATAAGACCAAGTTATGTACAGTGTCATACACTACTTTATCTACTCTCATACTATAATATGTAAAACAATATTGCAAATAAAACGCTGAATATAACAACAAATTTATTTAAATGTCAAATGTTGGCGCCAAGGTGCAAACATCAATTGCGCATGCGTGTTGCGTCGGTCGTCGAGGACTCGTTCATTGAAACCTTTTTAAAGTAGAGGTTCAACCTCCTTGGTCCAGATGGAGGTTGTATAGGTGTATCGTTATGATAAAAAAGTTATATTATGTTACAGGTGTCCATACAAGACCTGTATCGTAATGAAACTTTTTTTTTATTATTTTTGGCCTGTACGTAATGTTTGTCATAAGCATTTTGTTTTCAGTTTTAGAATCTTTGTATTATAGTATTAGAGTAGATAAAGATATAAAATCTTTTAATTTCCAACTGGCGCGAGTTTATATGGGGTTGATCATCTTTCATTCACAACCAGAGACCCTACCATCTTATAGCGATTCAACTTTAACTGGTAAAAAGAGACGCCACTATAGACCGCGTATAGCGGTATCTCACTCTGACAATCGAACTTACATCGCGCTAAGAGATCATATTAGGTCCTGTCTCATAGCGATTCCAGTTTAGCTGTTGAAAAGAGACGCCATTATAGACCGCGTATAGCGGTGTCTCACTCTGACAATCGAACTTGCATCTAGCCAAGAGATCATGGTAGGTACTTACTTAAATGAAATTTATTGATTTTAAGACTTAAAATGTATCAGTTAAACTTCAATATTGATTAAATAATTTTGACATTTTTGGGTGGGTTGATTTGCTGGTCAATACAATTTTACATGTTTGATTGTGAAAAGAGTTTGTAGAAGTATTGTCTACGTCAACTTGTATGCTAGAATACGCTTACGATTGTTTTACTTCTGAAACGTACTTTCTTAAGGGCCGATTTCACCATTTGCAATAGAAACCGAGTTTAAGAAAACGCGTATTAGATTAATCGAGATTAGAAGATAATTTAAATCTTAGTTTACGTCGCACCGATTTCACCGGCCATAATTAATCTCGTTTCCATAATTGCAGTTTAAACTCAATGTTTCCAACTCTAAAATATTTAACTTTGACATAGAATGAATGACATATCGAATTGTGTTTGAAGTGTTGCAATTAAAGAAATTGCTCCTCATAATGTTGGAAAATAAGATGTGAGTAATACATTGAAATAACGATAATATTCTTCAATAAATTGGTATAATTGTAAAAAAAACAATTATGGATCAGCTGGATCTGTCAATTTGATTTGACAGCGCTCTTAAACGCGTTTAGATACCTTAAACGTCGAAAATCGGCCGTTCAGGAATTGAACCAAGTTTAGCTTAAACGCCGTTTAGTTTATGTCGGTGAAACCCAAAGTTGAGAACGGAACGCCGTTTAACGCCTAAACTGAGTTTAGCTCGAATTGATCGCGTTTAATTTCAACGGTGAAATCGGACCTAACTTATTTTTGACTGAATGTTCTACTAATTAAATCATAAATAAATTATTATAATAGAAAAATACTAGAAAAAATCGACTCGGGTCACAAGTGAATCTCAGGCGGGAATCGAACTCGCAACCTTTGGAAATCCGGTCCAATGCTCTCCCAATTGAGCTACCGAGCCTTGCGAACACTCGTCGAAATTTTCTAGTACCTTTCTGATTTTACGCTGTAGGCCAGCGTTGTTTCATCAATGAGAGGAAACATCCTCTCGTATTCGAAAGAAACATTTTTACAAATGTTTTGTCAATCGATTAAGATGAAACAGCCATGTTAGATTTATAATTTTTATATATTTTATGCATTTTCAATGCGATCTTATAAGATAAATTATTATAATAGAAAAATACTAGAAAAAAAAAAACTTGTGACCCGAGTCGATTTTTTCTAGTATTTTTCTATTATAATAATTTATCTTATAAGATCGCATTGAAAATGCATAAAATATATAAAAATTATAAATATAAATCATAAATGTTAAAAAAATAGTTAATAACTAGTAAAATACTTGCTTTTCTGGAAGAGTGGAGTCTGACCCCTCTTTCCCACTGGGCACTCTGGGCAAATGCCCAGGACCCCGCGATCGATAGGGGCCCCCTAGTTCCTACCAGATAACTAAACCGATATCGACATTTGTTACTGAAAAACTTACTTAATTCGAGTAAATCGAACCTCAATTAGGGACTATATTATCGACTTGCTTATTAGCTTACTTATTAGCTTTTGCATGTGCGAAGCTACTCTACTCTCGCCCAAAATAGGGTTATCGTATTTAAGCATGCTTAGATAATTTTAAATATGTGAGAATCGCTCCATTTAAATTTAAGATTTATCTATTCATCTATTGACTGTCAATAAAAAAAGTCTGAAACCTTGTTTATCTACTTTCATTGGATATTCTAGTTATAAAAAAATGTTCTGTCAAAGTCACAAGGGCCCCATTATTCTTATATGCCCAGGGCCTCCAATAGGTTAAGGACGGCCCTGTGGAGTCTCCTGACACAGGCTTATAAGCTTAAAAAGGGATTCCAATTCCCAATGTAATTGTAATTTGTCTTTATTAAAGTAAAATGTTTTTGTATTTTTTGTATTTGGTTTGGTCTATATGAATCTGGATCTGAAGGGGATTTTTTTTGGTTTTAATAGTGGTCTTATTTTTGGAATTTTACCATTTACCATAATAGGGTTAAAAACATGAAAAAGATAGTTAAGCCTTTTGTCATTCAAGTATCAGAGGAAAGAGTGGGGAACCCCTTTTTTTTAACACAAGTCGAAGCTTAGACGGTCGGTTGGTGCAATGAAATGTCTACCTTAAACAGATAGGTCCTGAGTTGGAATCTTATTTCAGGCATATATTGTGTGATGATTAACTTTTTGTTCCCTTAGGGTTTTTAATATACTAATTGAATGCTAGTCGGTGCAACGGTAGCGATCTTCTATACGAGCAAAAAGTCTTGGGTTTGAATTCCGGTTAGGGCATAAGTTTGTGTGATAAGCATAAAAATGAACTAAGTATCATTTTTTTTAATATAATCGTATTATGTATCGTAGCGATCCTTTCGCACCGGTGGTCCTGGGTTCGAATCCCAGAAGGGGTAGATGTTTGTGTGACGAATATGAGCATTTGTATCTCTATCATTGTAGTCATGGCTATTTATATATATTTCTATAAATATCAATATATCATATATGTATACGTTACACATCCATAACACAAGCCTTACAGTTACTTACGGACTTATTATTATTATTTTTTTGTTATCAATAAATGTGAAATGGAGGTCAGTCCTCTTGTCCGAATTTCTTTCACCTGTTTTTCTCGGAAATTCCTTACAATTTTAAAATTGGTAGTCTACTACATTAGTTTATAGTAATGTACCGATAATGAAAAAATAAATAATATTTAGATATATTGTTTTATCTGGACTAATCGTGTAGTTAGGACGTTGCAGATAAAAATATTAGAAGGTGTAGTGACATTACCTTAGTCATCCTGTGATTACGGCTCCTGTAAAGGTGTCGAACAGTCAGGATTAAAGTGATTTTATTTAAATAAGGTACCTAATTAACCGATTCGTTGCGGATGGCACGTCTGGCGTGTCATCACTTTCTTTTGCGTGTGGCGCTAGCCACTGGAGCCGTGTCATTTTTAAATCAATGATAACTCCTTCGAATTAAGTTTTAGGGAAATCTACCTAGAATAAAACTATCTTCACGTAAATCAAGCTAGTAGCCTTCGTTTCTTGTTATTGTATGTAGCAACGAATCGGTTTATAAAATCAGAGAGATAAGGGGTGGATAATTTTACTAATGGACAGCAGCGATTCTGTGGTGATAAATTATTTTAACTTGAAAATACTAGAAAAAAATCAACTCGGATAAAAAGTTATTCTCAGGATCGGTTTAGTAGTTTTTGCGTGAAAGCATAACAAACACACTTACATTCACATTTATAATATTAGTAGGGATGTGTTAAACACTCTAATATGTGCTCCGTTATGTTACATTTAATTATTTAGTACATTATTATTGAGCTCCTACTTTATTTAAAATATCACACACACTGATGTTGCTTGGCATCGTCTTTGTTGGTCACTCGTGGTTGCAGCTGAAAATCATTTACTCGTGGTGCGAGTAAATACGATGCTGCGCTGCGACCCTTGCGTACTGCTTCGGTACACACACATTTTTGTTAAGGGCAACCTTGTTTTCTACCCTAAGATAAGATAAAGGGTTTTTTGTTAATAATGTGTGTGTGTGTGTAAAGCGGGAAATAATTTTATCAACTCTGATACTATAATACAAAGATTCTAAAACTGAAAACAAAATGCTTATGACAAACATTACGTACAGGCGAGAAATAATAAAAAAAAAGTTTAATTACGATACAGGTCTTGTGTGGACACCTGTAACATAATATAACTTTTTAATCATAACGATACACCTATACAACCTCCAGCTGGACCAAGGAGGTTGAACCTCTGCTTTAAAAAGGTTTCAATGAACGAGTCCGCGACGACGCAACACGCATGCGCAATCGATGTTTGCACCTTGGCGCCAACATTTGACATTTAAAATTTGTTGTTATATTCAGCGTTTTATTTGCAATATTGTTTTACGTATTATAGTATGAGAGTAGATAAAGTAGTGTATGACACTGTACATAACTTGGTCTTATAACACTCGTGTGATACTATAAAAAAACCCTTATTATGCAACAGTATCATAAACTACTATTATCTATCTAATTATCTATCTTTTAAATTTATGTCATGGACTTTCTGGCGGGAGCGGGAAGCGTCACGTTGGTGGTTTTATTTCTCTTGTTGAATTTTGTGTTGTTGTGGATATTCGTGTGTAATAATTGTGGATTATTATCCACTAAGTGTTTGTAAACATACAAGTGTTGGTAACTGTAATAAAGCAGCGGAAGTAGTCGTTTCCTGCTCTCGCAAGAAACCACGGGGAGGTTTCAGTAAAACCCCACGTATTTACTGAAACCTAGGAAGAAATATATTTTATTGTTCATTCATCATTACATCAATAAATTATTCAAAAACTGGGAATTATTCTTACTTTTCACTGGCTAAACGCACAAATCGTGCAAGCCACAAATTAAGAAAAAGAAAAATTTATGGCATTGTGAATGAAAAAAAAATTAAATACACCATCTATGGTTAGCTTTACACTATATACTTCAAAAAGATTTCCACTTAATCTAAGTGCAAAGTATCGAGTCATTCAGTTAAAGAGTAATTAGTGTTTTTACAGTGATTTGATTTGATTATTGAAAAAAAAGTTAAAACAAAAATAAAAATGTAAACAAATAATATAACTGACGACCATTTGGTGTAACGGTAGCGATCCTGCCTTTCGCACCGACGGTCCTTGGTTCAAATCCCGGAAGGGGCAGATGCTTGAATGATAAAAACGAGCATTTGTACCTGAGTCATGGGTGTTTATATATATTTTTATGAATATTACATATTTATATATCATATATGTATGTCTATCCGTTACCTTAGTATTCAATTTCATAGTAGACCAATCCAAAATTATAAACTGGGATGTGTTTTTGCATATGCTGCGTAGCAGCTGAACATATTGTAAGGGCCGGATTTGGTGGTTGGCAGGTGTGCTACAGCTCTGGGGCCTCCACAAGAAAGGGCCCCAAAAATATAAATAAAAAATACAAAATTCGAACGAGTTAGAAACAGTCACGTTTTTTCCAAATTTTTTCTTTTTTAGAGAGTAGAATACAAAAAAGATTTTAATATTATTATAATTATAACAACAATTATACGCAAATTTGAACGATTTTGATTTAAAAAAAAGAATAAAATAACGACCTACGTGGTCAAGTGGCTTGTACTCGTTTTCATGGTAACGCCACTCTAAAGTCCCAGGTTCGATCCCCGGCCGGGTCAATGTACAAACTGACCCTTTCTGTATTGGGTCAGGTCTGGGTGTTGTGGTACCGTCATCGTTTCTGAATTCCATAACACAAGTGCTTTAGCTACTTAGGGTCAGAACAATGAATTTGAAATATGAAAAAAAAAAACTAAATGAATAAAATAAAAACGCCAGGGCCCCCAGATCTCCAAATCCGGCCCTGCATTTTGTATACAGCAAGTGTATGCGTTCTTTCGGTATTACATTATATATAACGTCATCAATCTATTATTTTAGTCTGAGTTAATAAAATAAACACAAATGGTTTTGAACATCTGTTATGTATGGAGTATGATAGGAGATAGGATGGTTTCTACTCTACTATATGTTTGATGAACTGACTGAGTAGATGTAATAGTAATTTATTAATAAAATAATATTTCTTATAACATTAATTAGCCTAGCCCAAAGTAAGCACTGTGAGGCCTGTGTTATGGATACTAGGGTAACATACATATACACTACTGGAAAATATTAAGGGATTGTTAGAATTATAACAGAGAAAATGGGTCGCGTCAATCAAACAAGGTAGTTAGTTGCACACTGTCTATTCAACAAACGTAAATGCTTGCCAACGGGAACGCAGCCCGCTTTTCTGTATACCCACATATCTAACATTCCTCCCCCTTAAGACGAGGAATAGGTACCAACTTATAACATATAACTTATAACAATAACAAAGGAAACTTAACTTTAGATGGGTACTTAAATGAGGGCCTGAGTTATTGTGTGATCGTTACTGTGATCCGGTGACGGGGTTGAGAATATCGGGCTTATGGCCTGTCGCCTTCCGGCGGCACGTGTCGCTGGCGGAGGCGGTGTCGATGGCGCTGGCGGCTGGTCCGGCTCGCTCGCCGCTCCCCCTCCTTCTCCTGGCCGCGAGGCCGCAGGCTGTGATAACACATCAAGCACGACGTCGGGGTCCCAGTCCCGGTTATTCGCGTCCACCGAGTATCGTCGCGGTCTAATCTGGTCAATATGTCGTTTCACATCGCAATGTGATTCTGGTATGTAAACAACATACATAACCTTTCCAATTTTCTTCCGAACTATCCCTTGAATCCAATTGAATTTATTGTTGTTGATATTCTTTGTAACCCACACTTCGTCATTTTCTTCAAAAGCCCGTTGTACCCCTTTGTAGTATTTAGCCTGTAAGGACTAATTCCGCTCGATGGTTTGAGTGTGGTCTGTGGACGACGGTGACGATGTAGCAGGGTCTAACAAATCTAGCCTAGACCTTAAGGAGCGGCCGAACACGATTTCGGCGGGTGACTTACCAGTGGTGCTATTTTTAGAGTTTCTATAGTCATATAAAAATTTAGAAATATTACTATGTATGTTTTTTTTATTGCACCCCTCTAAAATCATACCTCTTAGCCCCTTTTTTATAATTTTTACGTAACTTTCGGCTTGCCCATTGCTAGACGGGTGATACGCGGGCGACAAAATGTGTTTAATACCATTAAGGCGGCAAAAATTTAGAAATTCTTCTGAGGTGAACGATGTACCGTTATCACTCACCAAAACATGCGGAATTCCAAACCGTGAAATAAAATCGCATAATTTTGCAATAACCACCTTTGAACTATAAGAGGAAGACACATCATAACACTCAACCCATTTGCTATATGCATCCACGATAATTAAAAACATAAAATTGTTAATCGGGCCTAAAAAATCGATATGTATGCGGTGAAACTGGTGCGGGGGAGGCGGCCATGCTGCGAG
Source organism: Calamotropha paludella (assembly GCA_927399485.1). Classification (NCBI taxonomy): domain Eukaryota; kingdom Metazoa; phylum Arthropoda; class Insecta; order Lepidoptera; family Crambidae; genus Calamotropha; species Calamotropha paludella. The sequence continues at coordinate 9,566,754 of OV656829.1, read as the reverse complement.
CGGCGCGTGCGGCGGCGCGGGCCGCAGCGCGCAGCACGTGCTGCACGCGGCCGCCAACCGCTCCAGCGCCGCATCTACGCCCGGGAACCACAGGCGCTTGCGAGCTTCCGATTTCATTTTTACTACACCGAAATGAGAACTATGTAATTCACTACAAACTATTAACTGTAGTGTTTTGGGAATTACGACCTTATGGCCACGCAGTAATATACCATTTTCGAATGATAATTCTGATCGACAATTAAAATATGGTTTCACGTCTGCATCTTTTATTCTCCTAGGCCAGCCTTTTAACACGTAACCTTTAACTATAGCTAAAACGTTGTCGCGAGCCGTCCAATGTCAGCGGCAGAGCGCCATCTACCACAAAATTCACATAAGCTGCGCGATCCTCGCAGTCCGTGAGTACAGCGGTCGTCGACGCTTTAACTTCGCACGACGCGCGAGACAAATAATCAGCGCTGTTTTGCTTACTGCTTATGTACTCTATTGAGTAATTATATGCCGCGAGAAATATGGCGTAACGCTGCAAGCGATTTGCAGATACCTCGGGGATACCCTTATGAGGACCGAAAATAGTTAATAACGGTTTGTGATCCGTTCGGAGCACAAACGGCTTTGATCGCCCGTAAAGGTATTGGTGAAAACGCCTTACACCATAAATAATAGCTGTTGCTTCTTTTTGAATTTGGGCGTAGTTCTTTTCTGCCGATGTTAGCGTCCGCGAAGCATAAGATAACGGTCTCTCTAACCCGTCATTGCCGATTTGAGAAAGAACTGCACCCAACCCGGTCGGCGACGCATCTACTGTTAAGATTAATTTTGCTTTTGGGTCGAAATGCGCTAGTGTCTTATCCGAAGCCAAAATGTTTTTAATCTTGTTAAATGCGTTACTTATCATGTACATTAGACCAGAACCATTTTGTATTTTTTTTTAATAAGTCATATAACGGACTTAATACGGATGATGCATTTGGCACGAAATTCCTATAATAATTAGTCAGGCCCAGGAACGACTGTAACTGAGATACGTTTGTTGGTTTCGGAGCGTTAATGATCGCTTTAACTTTGTCAGGTGACTTCCTTACCCCATTTTTATCTATAACGTGACCAAGATACGAAATCTCGTCTCTAAAAAAACCGCATTTGTTCGTTTGTACAGTTAGCCCCGCATCGTCTAAGCGCTTTAATACTGCAATCAGGCGTTGTCTATGTAGCTCTTTATGAGACCCCGTTATAAGTAAATCGTCCAATAGAAAAATTATACCATCAATACCAGAGAGCAAGCATTCCATTGCGCGCTGAAATATCGCTGGCGCGCTCGCTAAGCCAAAGACTAAGCGTGTGAATTTAAATAAACCGCGGTGCGTGTTAATGCATGTTATATTTTGTTCATTCTCCAAAACTAATTGGTTATAAGCCATAGACAAATCAATTTTACTAAATTGCTGACCGCCATGTAATCTACTTAATAAATCACTAACCGTGGGTAAGGGATATTGGTCGACTATTAACTGCTTATTTATAGTAACTTTTAGTGGTAATGAAAGTCACTGAATTGTATACTACAATATATTGTAAGGAAAATCACCGATACATACACTTTCCACAATATAGTTCAGGTTCACAGTACATGACAATATAAATCTAACGTGGCGTATATAACGGAGCGGAGCGCTCGAGGTAGCGGTACGGGCTCACCGCAAGATAGCTCCGAACGACTGAGCCGGCCGCCAGCGACCGAAGCGCAGGCGGCGGCAGATAACACCGACGGGTGCGGGGTATCGCACGAGCAGTAGGGATGTTTTAACAGAGGGTCGGCGCGTTACATACTCCCCCTTTAGACCGAGAGGGAACTTCACGAACGGTCAAAACTAACGAGTAACGCCTAACAACCATCTTTGCGAGGGCGTCCTTGGCGACGCTTCGGAGCGACCGGCTCCGGACACTCACCACCCCTGTCATGGTATTTACGAAGGTCCGACGTGTGGTACTTACCGACGACATCACCAGTATTTTGTGAAGTTAGAAGGTAGGTAGTAGGACTCACCTTTTTTGAGACTACATATGGACCATCTTGTTTTGGCATGAACTTAGATGTAACACCCTTAGCGGCATTACTCAGCACGTGAGTTTTCATAAGTACGAGGTCACCTTCCTCGATGGCATCTGGATCACGGCGACCTAAGTCAGCGTGGTTCTTCCGAATGTCTTGCTGATGTTCAATTTTCTCCTTAGCCTGTGAGAGCGAGTCGACTAACTTCACAAGGTAAGGCGTTATCTGCGGAACAAAGTTTTCAGACTCGATAACAGCACGTAAATCGGACTGAACAGACAGAGGAGAACGAAGCTCTCGACCAAAAGTCAAAAAAGCAGGAGTGGAACCGGTGGAAATAGTGAGGGAGCTATTAAGAGCAAATCGTACGAAAGGTAATACCTCCGCCCACTGTTTATGGTTCCCCTCAACGAGGATGGCGAGGTGACCTTTAAGGTCTCTATTTTTTCTTTCCACCGGGTTGGCCTCTGGGTGATACAGTGGGACCAGATTCTGTTTTATCCCTAATACAAACAGAGCCTTCTGCATAACGTCTGCTACAAATTGAACGCCGTTATCTGAAATCATTCGTCTTGGAAGTCCAAACCTCATGAACACTTCACTAACTAAAGTTTTTGCGCATACCTCTGCTGTGGCTTCGGTAAGGGCAAAGAGTTCGACCCACTTGCTAGCAGCATCCTCTACTATTAAGACCCACCTTTCCCCTTGAGGACCCTTGGGTAAAGGCCCAAAGAGATCGACAGCGATTACCTCGAATCGCTGTGCGGGTACCGGAGTCTGGATTAAACCGGGTGGTTTCATATTGGAAGCCTTGTATCGCTGACATTCAATACAGGTCTTCAGGTAGTCGGTAATATAGCGCCTCATACCAGGAAAATAGAATCGCTGAGATATGCGATGCAGAGTTTTCTGAATACCGCCATGAGCAGCGGTCGGCGCATCGTGACACTCATAGAGGACTTTGGCTCGCAATCCTTCCGGCACCACCAGTTGAGGCTCCTCGGAATCTAAATCCTCCACGAATCTGTACAAAACCCCTTGGTTTATCACGTAACCTCTTTCAGACCACCGATGAACTGACAGTTCATCAGAACTTTTTAAATCATTGAGAATTTTGGCTACTTCCGGGTCAGCCAGTTGGGAGTCGCGAACTGACGTAGCATCCCAATGCGGAATATCTACAGTAACGGGACAAAGTTCACATTTCGACAACTTATCATCTGTAATGGGACGGCTAAGTGTGTCGGCTAGCACATTAGCTTTTCCAGGAGTGTATTCAATTTGTAAGTCAAAAGATTGTAGTTTCAAAGCCCAACGAACAAGCCTACCACTAGGCGACTTGAGTGACAACAGCCACTTAAGGGGCTGGTGATCGCTTCTAACCCATACCTGGTGACCATCAATGTAACCGCGGAATCTTTCCACCGCCCAGACAACGGCTCTAATGCTTCCCGCTCTGTGGTGGAATAGTTTCGTTCAGCTGGCGTGAGGAGTCGGCTAGCGTACTCAATTGGGTGTTCATCGTGTGGGGACTCCCCCTGGAGTAAAGCTGCGCCTAGTGCGAAATTACTGGCGTCAGTCCTAAGAATAAAAGGCTTTGAGTAGTCTGGTTGAATAAGGATGGGTGGTGAAGCTAGAAGAGACTTAAGCTTTACGAAAGCACTTACTTGATCCTTACCCCAATTCCAGACCTGTGACTTTTTTGTAAGCCGCGTAAGAGGCTCGGCAACCCGTGCAAACTCTGGTATGAATTTCCTAAACCACGAGCAAGTTTGCAAGAAGGTACGAAGTTGCTGGATACAGGTCGGTTCCTTCATCTGTAGTATAGCACATACCTTATCCTCATCAGGAGATATACCATCATATGATATCACGTGACCAAGGTATTTGAGGCGGTCTCTGGCAAATACGCATTTCTCTCGATTTGCTCTGAGCTTAAATACGCGGAGACGCTCAAATACCGCACGTAGATCTGATATATGGGAATCCAAATTCTCTGAGATTACAAGGAAGTCATCTAAGTATCCTAGAATTGTCTTACCACTAAGTGTTGGACCTGATCTGAAGCGATCTGAGTCGCTGAAACGTTGCCGGTGCGTTTTTAAGTCCAAACGGCATACGCTTGAAGCGATAAGTGCCAAAAGGCGTTACAAACGCAGTTTTGTCCCGATCCGCCGTGCTAACCTGCCAGTAGCCACTGCGGAGATCCAGCGAACTCATCACACAGCCCATCTTGGTCGATTGTAACAGCTCGTCGACACGCGGCATCGGGTATGCATCTGTCTTAGTAATCGCGTTTAACTTCCGATAGTCCACACAAAATCTATACGAACCATTAGGTTTTGGTACCAAGACGCATGGCGCCGCCCAGGCAGATTCACATTCTTCAATCACGTCCTCTGCCAACATCTTTTCTAACTCGGCATGCATGATTTCCTTCTTAGCAGGCGTGACGCGATATGGGGGCACAGCAATAGGCGGGTGGTCGCCTGTATCTATATGATGTTCGGCAAATGGTGTAGGCTCTCCTACTACATTAAAAATATCCAAATACTCACATAACAGACTATCCAATGCAGACCTCTCCGACTCTGACAGTGCAAGGCCCTCGTCCTCTCGTAACACGTTCACCAAGAACAGAAGAGACAGAGACTCGACGAGCTTCTGGTTTGCCTCTGCCTGTGCCGTAGAAAAGGCAGCCAAAAGCGACGACAGTTGTTTTTCGGACATAAGCACAGGTGCCACAGGTGTTTGAGTCGCAGGTTCATCTGTACTAGAATCACTGTTATTTCGGACTTTTCGCGGCGGCATTTCATTCTTATAATGGAAATACCCTCGAGCGCACTGAACAAACTGGATTCTCGGCCAAAACGTTGGGAGCCAATTTAGTGGTAATGAAAGTCACTGAATTGTATACTACAATATATTGTAAGGAAAATCACCGATACATACACTTTCCACAATATAGTTCAGGTTCACAGTACATGACAATATAAATCTAACGTGGCGTATATAACGGAGCGGAGCGCTCGAGGTCGCGGTACGGGCTCACCGCAAGATAGCTCCGAACGACTGAGCCGGCCGCCAGCGACCGAAGCGCAGGCGGCGGCAGATAACACCGACGGGTGCGGGGTATCGCACGAGCAGTAGGGATGTTTTAACAGAGGGTCGGCGCGTTACAAACTGAAAAATCCGCACAAATACGAACGCTACCGTCCTTTTTTAAAACGGGCACAATAGGCGACGCATATTCCGAATGATCGACAGGTTTCAAAATTCCTAATGACAATAATCGATCGAGCTCATTATCTATTTTTTCTTTTAATGCAAACGGCACCGACCTCGCTTTAAAGAAAACTGGTTTGGCATCCGGTTTCAAGCGTAAGCTTATTGTATACTTATTGAACAATCCTAGATTTCCGGAAAATATTTTAGGAAACATACGAACCAATTGTTCTTTAACACTTTGTTGGTACGGCGTTTGTTCTTGTATCGCATTCACGGACGCGGTCGCGGGGGCGGGGACCATCTCTAAATTAAAATGATGAATGAAGTCTCGACCTAACAGTGGTGGACCGTCTGCATGAACTACAAATACCTTTAAAGAGTGTGTCTGTCGTCTATAAGTTATCGGCAGTATGACGATACCGATAGTAACGATATTTTCGCCGGTATAACTAAATAACTTTTTGTTGGTGACCTTCGCTAGGGTCAGCTCACGTTGCTCCTGTACGAAGAGTTTGTCCCGCTCGTGTCCTGCCGCCATGCCCATGATAAATTTGTCCAGCAAAGCTTCTTCTAAATTTTTAAATGCACAGTGGGCTGCTAATCCCCTTAACCTAGCCGCCCATTGAGTGTGACTTTCCTCTGGCCGTTGCGACGCAGAGTAAAATGTTGACTTCTCCGCAAACCCAAACCTTTTAGGTGTAAAATGCTCGTCGAGTAGTTTCACAATAACTGCATATTCTAATTCTTCAATATTTTTTGGTAACGCCAAATCACTGGCTAGCTTAAACGTTGACTCACTTAATGACGTTAACAAAATCGCCTTTCCTCCTTCTTTCCTTTTTCCTTTTAATGGCCGCTTTGTCTTCAACCGCGTTTAAATCGTTTGCAATAAACCACTGATTCAATCGTGATTTATAGCTTTTCCATTCCTGTGTGAGGTGATCGAAAGTGTTAAGTACACCAAATGATGAAACTGTAGACATTTTTGGTTGTTTTCCTCGTCGCCAATGTTAGAATTATAACAGAGAAAATGGGTCGCGTCAATCAAACAAGGTAGTTAGTTGCACACTGTCTATTCAACAAACGTAAATGCTTGCCAACGGGAACGCAGCCCGCTTTTCTGTATACCCACATATCTAACAGGGATCAATAAAATATTCCAAAGTTTTGGGTAATTGATTTGATTCTTTGTAGGATTTTTGTGGACATATTGAACTGTAAAAGCCACACTTAACATTTGTGGTTTCCTCAATATTTTCGACCCAGCGCTTGATTTTCCAAAAAACCACCAAAAGCCCTTTTTTGTTGCATTTTCAAATTCATGTGACAAAAAGAAAAAAAACATTTTTTTGGAAAAGCAATGGCTAGTCGTTAAAGAAAATTTATTCAAGTTCTTGAAACTCACCTTTAACTTTCTGTGCGATCATTGGTTGTTGAGATTTCAATAATCAAAGACAAAAGGATTCTTTTCCATTTGAAGACCGATATCTCCGCGAGAAGTGGACGTATCAAGTTCTATAAAAAAATAAATTAAAGCTAAATGAACAAAGTATCCGATACTAATAGTGGTTAAGAAAAAAAAATTTGCTTTTTTGCTGGTTTTTCTAAGATTACTCAAAAACCGCAGAGGCTACAAAATTTGAAAGTTCTAATCCAAAAACTAGACACTTGGAGCTACAATTTCCTTTTTTTTTTTTTTTTGATTTCCTGTACGACCAATTTTCTCAAGGTTACGGCCTGTTGAAAATTGCCCAAAAATTTGGAATATTTTTTTGATCCCTTAATTTTTTCCAGTAGTGCATGATACAAAGATAAGTTATATTTATAGTAATATGTATAAAAAACAATGACTCAGCTACAAATGCTCGTATCTATCACAATTATTATTATTATTAACCTGTAATTCGCAACCTTAATATGGGGAAATACAAAAGAATATAACACTTAAAAATTTACATAAAATAAATACCCAATGTGGCCATTCGTTCTAATATGACCTTTAATATGTGTACACAAGACTGTTTATCGTGTTAACATTCATATGTTATTATCTGCATAAAGGTTAGTACACAATGGAATATTTTATGTTTAATAGAAATGACATTTAGTATATATAAGAAGTTTATAGTTATGTAATTACTAAAATAATAATGGTAACTAAAATGTGTTTATTGCACTAAAAAAAATTACCTACATATTACATACTCAATATTTTATTGCTTTCTTACAATGTTAGTTTCTTATGGTTCTTAAACAGTAACTTAGGATTATGGACCCTGTAGGGCACAGCGAATTAGGAGAGAGGAGGTCGTTTATTTTTAAATTGTCTAAAATCTCAATATAACAATCCAATGGTTTTCATTTCTTTTTATCATTAGCATTTCTTATATCCATTTATTAATTCTATTAATTTTTTTAAAACATCAATTGTTCAATATCATCTATAAATACATATACACATCCGTCACATATACTATTATATTTTTATTATTGTTTTATATCTTGTCATCTAAATATTCTTGTTATGTATTTTCTATTTCATTATTTATATTTTTTAACCCCGTCGGCAACTTATTAAATATTTTAACAACCATTACTGATTATGCAGTTTTAATCTAGAATTTGGTAGCATTAGTCTGTTCCCTGTTTTTTGGCGTAGGTTATATCTCGATGGTAGGCCTCGTCTATATGTATAATATACCGGTTTTTTTTAACAAATTTACACATTTCAAATATATACATACATGGGATGGTTAAGATTTTTTTAATTATTGATATATAGTTTATTAATAGATACTTGCGCATACTTTATACTTAAACCTGACTGTCGACTCCTGTACAGGAGTCGTAATCACAGGATGACTAAGGTAATGGCCGTCATACCTTCACAATATTTTTATCGGGCATATTCCTAACTGTTAAATTTATACAAATCAAAACTGTCAGGATTAAATATAAAGAATTCAATATCCGTTTAAAAGTATTTTTTTTTAATGTGTAAAATGCGCGGAAGTGTAAGAACTAAACATATTTTTTTGCCAATTAAGCAGTTAACTGCTAAATTTTCATAATAAAAAATATCTATATAATGTGTCCCGTCACCAGTGTCGGAGCCTTTAATGGTGTGAAATATGGCATTTTTTTATCGACAAATTGCCCCTCAAATTTGGCTTTTCTCAATTAGCCAATAATTAAAAAATACACGAAAAATAATCTATTTGTTTTTCTTTAATTATCTTTTTCTATTTTTTATTTCATGACAATTGAAACTGTGTAACTGTTGTCTACATGTTTAGCTATCAAATGACACCTTTTTAATGTTGATAGGACATTTACATGAGTAGTGGTGGTCGAATTAGTATGAGAGCCCAGGTCTTGGTTACCAAGAAAAGAAAATGGCGGCCGTAAGAGAAAAACAAAATTTGAGGGTGCAATTTGTCAATTAAAAATGCCATATTTCACACCATTAAAGGCTCCGACACTGGTGACTGGTCTCAGGCGTTGGGCGGGATTTGAACCCACACCGTTCTCTATCCGGGCGAGTGCTACAAACCCGTCGCATTTATCGAAGTATTCTTTTAGACGGTAATACTAATAATAATAACTATTTATCATATTGCAAAATCGACGCGAAAAATTCGCGTGTGTACTACACCTAACTATCACCATTATGCCAATCAATTATGCATCCAACCGCAAATGACTTAAAGTACATATTCAACTATACGAACGGCTATGTTTAGTATATTGTAAATTTCATGTGCTCAGTTGCTTATCATACGCTGTACGGGTCGGTATTGTTAGCGAATGATAATGATAAAAATTCGATAGTGTTGTTTTTTGTGAAGTGATATTATAAAAAGTGCGTCTTAAAGTGTACTAGCGATTAAGATTATTTACTGCTTATTACATAATAATAATAATGTTATAATAGAGAGAAAGAAAGAAAGAAAAACACATTTCTTATATTTACACCAATTAGCTTAGCTCAAAGTAAACACTAGGATTGTGGTATGAATACTAGGAAAACAGAAAAATATATGATTCATAGATTTTATAGATATGGTATAAATGCTTGTATCCTACTAATATTATAAATGTGAATGTAAGTTTGTTTGTTATGCTTCCACGCAAAATCTACTAAACCGATCATCATGAAACTTTGTACATATATTATTGGAGGTATTAGAAGTAACATAGAATAATTTTTATTGAAAAAAAAAATTAAAAATGCGGTCAAAGCCACGGGTAAAAGCTAGTACAATAATAGTAATAAATTTCTGCCACTACTAAGACTCGAAAACAAGACTGTTAGATTCCGTAGTTAGGGTACAAGGTAGTCAATAGTACTTCTAGGTCATGATTTTTAAGACTTATTAAGAAATTAAAATTATGTTTATTACAACATAAGATAAATAAGATAGAGATAATGATAGATAAACGTCAAAGCGTATAGTTTTATATGTCGTTGACTGTACATAATTGTTTTGTTTGAATCTAATCAAGCAATCATTTTATTTAATCAAGAAACAATGTCTCATTATGGTTAGTAACAAAGAAACTTAGAGGTAGGTTAGTATATAATATTTTATTATTATTGTCAAATTAATAAATAAAGTCAAATTGCCAAAATATATATATATGTATATAAAATTTAAATAGGAGCTTTTATTTTATACAAATGAATAATATAGAAGTGTTTTTATTTAATTTTATTTATTCATTAGAACAATTAAAAAGGTCAAATCTTTACATTTCAGAACGTTACAACGTTACGTTAACTGCTTTAAGCTGAGTTTTGCCTCACCTAAGGATTAGTAGTAGTTAGTAAATAAATATACTAGCTGTCCCAACCACGCGTTGCTGTGTTATAAATTGAAATAAAACCTATCCTATCTTTTAAGTTAGATCAAATCACAGATAGTTACGAAGTTTGATCAAAATCAGTTAAGTAGTTTAGGAGTCCATCGCGGACAAACAACGTGACACGTTATTTATATATATTAAGATACTTATATATGGTGAGGAGAAATTGATAGGAATAATTTTAAAACACATTGCAGGTTATGTTAGATATTTTTTTATTCATTGCCAGCAAGCAAACTTTGTCAAATTATGACAAAAAAGTTATGGTTAACAATCATATAGGTACAGTTACTTATGACTACAAAATATGTTTAAAATGTATGTTTGTTATACTTATATGATACACTAGCGGCCCGTCCCGGCTTCGCACGGGTAGACAAAATTAGTTAAAAAAAAATCTAGCATTAAATATAGCCTATGTTACTCAGCGTTAAAAAAGAATTTTTGTAATCGGCTTAGTAATTTTTTAGTTTATTCCTTGCAAACATACAAAAATACAAATCTTTCCTCTTTATAATATTAGTGTAGATAGATAAATGGAAAATAGTTGTAGCCGCTACATCTGAATTTAACAATAACATTTCTTACGTTCACACCAATTAACTTAGCTCAAAGTAAGCACTGTAAGGCTTGTGTTATGGATACTAGGGTAACGGATAGACATACATATATGATACATAGATATGTAATATTCATAGAAATATGTATAAAAAGCCATTACTCTGGTACAAATGCTCGTATTTATCACAAGTACCATTGATACGAAAGCCAAGATCGCTTATAATATATAATACTCATGATTCAGGTATAAATGCTCGCATACATAACATAAAAATCTGCTCTTTCTTGGTCTCGAACCCAGAATTGTAGGTGTGATAGGCGTGGGAAGGCTTCTGGCTCCACCTGACTTAGTCGAAGCCCAAAGTTGTTCGGGCTGCCCACTTGGCTTTACTTAATAAGTGTATTTCCTCTCGAAAACAAAAAAGGTGCGATAGGCATGATTGCACTAAACAGTCGTCAAATTACAACAATGTGTCCCCTCACCAGTGTCGGAGCCTTTAATGGTGTGAAATATGGCATTTTTTATCGACAAATTGCCCCTGAAATTTGTTTTTTTTCAAAAAGCCAATAATTAAAAAATACACAAAAAGAATCTATTTATTTTTCTTTAATTATTTTTTTCTATTTTTTATTCCATGACTATTGAAACATGATGGCTGTGTAACTGTTGTCTGCATGTTTAGCTATCAAATGACACCTTTTTAATGTTGATAGGACATTTACATGAGTAGTGGTGGTCGAATTAGTATCAGAGCCGAGGTTTTGCGAAATAGTATGAGAGCCATAATTTGAGCTCAAATTAACGGAATGCCCGTCCCGGCTTCGCACGGTTGGACAAAATTCTGTAATTTTTTTCTATTATTAAATATTTTTCCGTTAGCGCCATCTAGCGTCCGGTAGACGAACTACTTGTGGTTAACGCGTTGCTATGGTGACGTTATTGATACAATGGAAAAAGAGCGGGAAAAAAGAGCGGACAGACAAACACACAAACCACTGTGATCTTAGATTATAGATTATTACACACTATCTTACTTACAATTGTGGATATTTTAAGAAGACAAACAAAACCACCAAATTGACGCTTTCCGCTCCCGCCAAAAAGACCGTCACACCTCTGATTTCCTTAACACAAGTACTTTAATTTCTTAACTTGGGTTCAAAACAACATATATTTTGTTGTCTGGCATTAAATATTTTTTTATCTCTTCATACAAATATTCATATCTCTAAACGCTCATCGCATAATTTTCATATTTGTATTTCCTAATTAAAATCGGAGTATACACTGGAAAAAATTGATATTTGGTTATGTATTAAAAATAAGTTCGCTAACGTGTTTTGAGTTTAATTCTTATCAGTATAAGGTTTAAGATAAGGCAATTATGATATAATATGTAATTATTGTTTGTCGAGTTTTTAAACGATACGCTTACTAAATTGCTTTGTTTTCTAATTTTGTGACGAGAATATAATGGCACTTCCATTACGCATGTATTTGCTTAACCGATTCGTTGCTACATAGGCTAGATGACAAAAATATTTTTTTTTGCTTAAATAGAAGCACATTCCTATAATAAAATAGCACATAACTTAAAAAACAAAGAAAGATATAAGGTATTGAATATTTTGCTCCATCTCTCTCTAGCAAAACGGAAATATACATGGAGTTTATATGGCCGTACTAAACAGTGACGTCACAGTTGATGTCGGATCTCTCTGTCTAATCGCTTCCAAATGAACAACTTAAAATGCTTGTATCTAATGTATTTCTAAGCCGATTTTAATTCTGATTTCACACGATTGTATCTTTTTCTACGGTGTTTTAATATATTATTTTAGACGTGAAAATTAAAATTTAGTCATCATCCCTATAACAGAAACGAATGCTTGATTTACGTGAAAAATGAAGATAAGTTTTATTCTGGGTTGTTTTCCCTAAAACTTGATTTGAAGGAGTTATCATCGATTTAAAAATGACACGGTTTCAGTGGCTAACGCTACACGCACAAAAAAGTGATGACACGACAGGCGTGCCATCAGCAACGAATCGGTTAAAGTGAGATATACAGTACAGTGAGATACAAAGTAGCGACTTGGCCCAACTTTGCCCGAGTCAAACAGAAGGCATAGATATGTTATGTCTAATGATACAATACTTTCAAAAAATTTTGTTAATGGCTTCAGTGGGACAGAGTATTACTCTCCAAATTTAAAGAAATAAATAACGGCTTTATAGGGCTGCGTACCTTAAGGGTTCACACGGAACCCTATTACAAATAAACAATTTCATTGTTTGGCACTGATGCGTCCGTCTGTCCGTCGTCTGTTTCTCGAAGATTACCTCTATAATCTAAAGTTAGAAATATTACCTCTACATTGTCTGGATATCTGGATTGAGTAAAAATACCTTAAAAATATAATAATAATTCCAGAATATCTTACCTTATATAATCAATACAGATAAATAAAATTGGAGTGTCTGTTTGTAATATTGAAATAACCGTTTTTAACTACATGCATATGAATATTTATGGGGTACTTACACCAGAATAACATTTTTTAAATTTTTTGTCTGTCTGTCTGTCTGTTTGTTCCGGCTAATCTCTGAAATGGCTGGACCGATTTTGACGGGACTTTTATTGGCAGGTAGCTGATGTAATAAGGAGTAACTTAGGCTACTTTTATTCTAGAAAAAATCTTTTATTAAAAAAAAAATTACTGTGCCACAGCAACGCGTGGCTGGGTCAGCTAGTATTAGAATGAATTACAGGTCATATGCACATTAAGATAAATTTACCTGAAATAATTTATTTGCTGATGGGTAGGGTAGCGCAGGTAGTTTATGTGAGATGAATTGGAAATTTAATTTAGGTAATTACCTAATAATTTCAAAGGTCTAGAAATACAAACTCTAACGCTATTAGTAAACAAATAGAAGAAAACGTAGAACGATTTCATAATCATTGTTTACATAAATACCACAGACTTAAAAATGTACACGATTAGACATATTTTGTTGTTTAAAAGATAACCGCTTTAACAATCTTCCGCTTGTTTGACCTGCATGATGTTCGGTTCGACACACAGAGTTTTTACTTGTTAAAACAACGAAAATGGTTCCCAATTATCTAGTGCATGGTTGTGGTAATATGGTATCCGGGACATATAAGAAGTATTTTCTCCGCCTTTACCTAGAATTTCATGAAGACATCCAGGTTATAAACCAAATTTCATCCGAATACGTTCAGCCGTTGTTACGGGATTGAGTAACAAATGTATAAAACTTTAATTTTATATTTATTTACTATATTGTATTAAATGGTTATTTTACGTGTGGCCGAATAACGTGTACCCTTAAAAGTTGTTAAAGAACCCTCTACTTCCTTGTGAACCAACTATGTATGTTCTCCTATTTAAATTGGTCGAAAAACAATTTTAAAAAATCTTATAAGGACAACTAAACAGTTATTTCGTTAATAAAAATGTGTATTGACTTAAGGGCGCGCGTTCAGTTCAGTGGCGCACTTATAAATAAAACTTTCTATTACAATATAGTTTCAGTAAAGAAAAACTGTATGCTATGTACTCGAAAAGCGTATTGGTCAATTTTATATAAAACCTAAACTGCTTTGAAACCAACATTTAAAAGGATTAATAATTAAAAACCAATGCACAATGCTCAGATTATGCTAATATTTGAATTACTTTTAAGTTTTATTGTTTGATTGGATTTTAAGCTTTATGACTGCATAGCAGAGTGCTTGTCTTTATGAAGTTATATTTGTAAAGAAGATTTTAAGCTTTATGACTGCACAGCAGAGTGCTTTTCTTTATGCACATTGTAAAGAAATCTCAATTTATCAAAAGGGAGCGCCACTAGACACAAAATACGCGACCATAAATCAAATTAATTAATTAATATGTAACTGTAACCTACAAGGAAGACTAGAAATTAGTTCTCAACCAATATAAATAGTAGTACATACATAGTTGGATTTACAAGGAAAAATGTACATAAATCACGCCTTTTTCCCGCAAGGGTAGGCAGATATCACAGATTTCCCCTTACTATATTCCGTTTTTTTAGCATTAGAAATAACAAAATTTGGGTATTTTATTGTACACATATAATGTAACAAACAAAAAAATACCTCAAGAAGCAGAAGTTGTAAACTTGTGGAACGAAACGTTGGTCAGTTTGACACGACAAAATTAAAAAGTACATGCCGATGTTGTAATACGTACCACATTAGGTGATTTTTAAAATGGTCGCTTAACATGGCCGCCATTTGCAACAATACCGGCAAATGTCAACGTCAACTGTCAACTGTGCATTTATCTGTTTTGACTATCTTCACCTTTGTAATGTCCAGTGCTGTTATATATTTGTTTTAGGTAAACCTGTGCTAAGAGCTTATATAAACTCTTTATTATAATTTATAATTTAATGCAGAACATTCCCTTACGTGTAAAGGCTACTCACGTGACATTGGCGGAATTGTGAAGTCACAAAACAAGCCACTTACCAAAAGAAGAAGAAGAAGACTATCTTCACTATTTTCTTTGATTTATTGTTAAGTTTCTATTGTTTTTGTTAAAGCTTTTTGTTAAAACTTTTTGTTGTTATTTGTTATTTAATCTTTTCAACAATGGACGAGCCTGAAGCCGGTCCAAGTGGACTCCAGCACAAGGTTACCCACCATTGCTTCTTTGTTTACATAATTTCTAATGCTAAAAAAAGAACTATACGATTCCGACATAAATCTCTAGCTTCTTCAACTCTCATCAGCCTTTTCATACAAGGTCGACAGTTAAGGGTACTTCTGAGCTGGCCTTTTTTCAGGAGACCTATTTGGTCCCTGAAAGTTCGCCTTGGACTGCCGTTACCGACTTGTCCATGCACATTTGCCTATATTTGTCTTGTTAATCTCGTCCATCCCCTCTAAATGTCCAAAATTGAAGGAAGATAAATAATAAGCGTATTTGATAGAATCAGGCGTTACTTAGCGGAAGTCCATATCCATTAGTAAAATAAAAATATGTAGCTTACTTCCGCAAAACTCAAGCAGTGTGCACCGCTCGCCCGCCCGCAAATAAATGCAGGAACCGCAGACACCTGCACCTTCACCAACTACTCTACCCGTGTTTCGCCCCCACACGGAGCATCATCAGGAGCTGTTAGACCGTGCAATAACGAGCACTAAGACTTAAGCGGGCGGTGCACACTGCTTGAGTTTTGCGGAAGTAAGCTACATATTTTTATTTTACTAATTTATAAGCGCGCCCAATCTGTATCGTCTTTATTCTATGGTGTTTTAACATGTGGTGTGAATCGTGGTGCACGTGTAATTGCTAGATGATTCGACCATGACATTCATTTAATGGTTCTAGAAACTTCCCACAAATTGGTTTGCTGTTAGTGTGAAGGGTGAAAACTGTTTAACATCACAAAGGTTAAGAGAATTTAAAATTAATTGCTTTGTTTATTACACTATTAATTCTATATTATCCGCCCACCGTGTAATTTTCATATTTCAATATCATATTATATCAATAGAACAGATATAAAATTAAAAATAAAAGTGAGAAACTTCAATTATTTCTATGTTGAAAGATAGAGCAAAAATTCGTCTGCCACAGTATATTTCTTTGCCCCAAAAATTAAAAAAAGACAGTTGTGTAGTTTGCATACAATGATATAGGTAATGGAGATAATTCGTTTCGTTTTCTCTTTTATTAATTTGGAGCTATTTTCATATGGATAAGTCAGGTTCTCAATTACATCAACCAGAAATACCTTAGAATTAGAATTAAAAAGAAGACCCTAAATCTATAATCTAAAATCACAGTGGTTTGTGTGTTTGTCTGTCCGCTTTTTTCCCCGCTCTTTTTCCATTGTATCAATAACTTTACCATAACAACGCGTTAACCGCAAGTAGTTCGTCTACCCTACGCTAGATGGCGCTAACGGAAAAATATTTAATAATAGAAAAAAATTAAATAATTTTATACACCCGTGCGAAGCCGGGACGGGTCGCTAGTATATACTCTAAGAACACAAATTTGTTGTTTGTGTGTTTGTCTGACCGCTCTTTTTCCCGCTCTTTTAACGTTACCATAGTAACGCGTTACCGGGTCAGGTAGTGAATTATAAAATTGTATTATATCTATTTATATAAAGATTCGCTGACACAGTGTTTGACTGCGATGAACTTCAAAACTACTAAACCGATTTTGTTGATTCTTTTTTCATTTTGATGGCTTTTTTCGGACTCAGGACATAGAATAGGTTACATATATAACACAGCAACGCGTGGCCGGGTTGGCTAATATATATTTATATATATATATATATATTACACTACACACACACATTAGCCACATATATGCAAGTAAATTTTGTCTGTTATTTCTGACAAATACAAACTAGGGGTCTTTAATTCACGAGTGAATAGGAATCTTCTAGGCAAGCGCGTCACACCCTAGATCGCATCGCTTACCACCAGGCGAGTTAACTGTCAAGGACTTGCCAATTTACTATAAATTTTTTTTTTGGTTCTGCAGAAATGTTTTGTACCAATTTTGCGATTCGAATATTTAAATGAAACATTGCCTCCCTTTCGGCGCTGAGATAACTTGTTGTTCTACGATTTTTTAGTGAAAATACTTGTGTTTACAATTTACTAATATGCTTATTCGATATACGAACAAACAGCGAAGAAAAACATCTTTAGTTGGTAATAAATATATATTTTTTGTATAAGTTCAATTATTTTCGTAATAACGGATAGGTGACAAAAAAATTAATTCAAACTCGCGTTTATTAGCACGTGGTGGTGTCAATTTGTTGTTAGACTCATAGGAGTTGGTATAACATGATCTTCTAAAGGCTTGTGTAAGTATTTAAAATTCCTTCCTGTTTCGGAAGATACTGTATACCTTTGGTCCTCAGGCCCGGATTTCGGGGAGGGTAGGCGGGGCTACTGCCCTGGGGCCTCCACGACAGAGGGGCCCCCACTTAGCGATAAAAAAATACTAATTTTGACAGGTCAGGTCAAGTTTTTTCCCAAACAGATTTTTTATAATTTTTACATAGTAAAGTAAAGAAAATCTTTTAAAATTGTAATAACAACTGAATAACCCATATTCTTAATGAAAGTTGTTGAAATCACATAAAAACTTTTAATAACAAAAAAATATTCGAAAATAATTAATTTATAATAACATCTAATTGAAATTAGAAAAATAAAAAAAAACTGGTTGGTTGCCTGTAAAGTCGGTATACGGGCGAAAGTTTTACGTGACAACGACTTTGAGTGGTAAAATAATTTTAATGTGAATATTCATTCGTATAGTAGGAAGAAGGATGAAATAATAGTAACAATTTAAAACATTAATTTATACAAAGAATTATATTTAAAACATTAATTTATAGGCACGCGTCCCTTCCACTTTTTATGTCTGTCTCTCTCGCTCTTAGGCGGGCTAACCATGCCCGAGTGGAAGGGACGCGTGCCTCTCACTCGCTCTCATTGTA
This sequence comes from Calamotropha paludella, assembly GCA_927399485.1. Lineage (NCBI taxonomy): Eukaryota > Metazoa > Arthropoda > Insecta > Lepidoptera > Crambidae > Calamotropha > Calamotropha paludella. The sequence continues at coordinate 9,548,503 of OV656829.1, read as the reverse complement.
AGCGCATAACGTGAGCGGAGCGTAACGCAGTTTCTTGAAGTGTCACCCGGCAAACCAATTTATAAGACGTTGTCACGTCAAAACCTATATAATTAGAAGTTACCATATTAAAGAATAAAAAATTGCAGACAACTATATTTTTTAAAAATTAATTGATTAAAACTAAATTATCAAGTATAAAGTAGTGTTAGTGGTAGTAGCAGTAGTGTTAAGTAGTCAATCATTAGTGAATTGTTAAGCGAGAACACCTGAGTGTACCAGATGTGCGTTAACATTTTATAAGTTGTAACTTGTCACGCTAGTCACATGATGCACTGCAGTCCACATTTAACTAATATCCGACTCCTATTTAATTTTTTAAGCCCTCCTACATATTGTAATAATATTAATAATTTATATATGTGTAGTGATGTATAAAAATTGTCAATCTTGACGACTTAGGTGCAAGTTAAAACTCGAATGATTTTATGATTGCACCTAACCTATGTATCATTATTGTGGTCTTTTCTTTCTACACTAATATTATAAAGAGGAAAGATTTGTATTTTTGTATGTTTGCAATGAATAAACTCAAAAACTACTGATCAGATTTCAAAAATTCTTTCACCATTGAAAAGCTACATTCACGCTGAGTAACATAGGCTATATTGAATGCTAGAATTTTTTTTAAGAATTTTGTCCACCCGTGCGAATCCGGGACGGGCCGCTAGTTAGATAATAAATAAATTAAAAAATATATTATCTAGTCCGAAAATAAGCAGTGCTTGTAATATGGGCGCTAATTTACGTATAATACCTATAGATAATAACTGCTTGTGATTATCACATTAACATACGCCCCTACCAGGATTCGAATGTTCAGGGTTCGAACCTGGTAAGGTGCAAAAGGTAGGGTCGCTACCATTATACCAAGCGGCTTTCGATATGTGATATACGCTATATATGGCCTAGCATGCAGTCTGGTCAATTTGAATCCATATATGGCATCGTATATTTAGGACAAATCTGAATTGTATTTCGTGGAATTATTTATAAGAAATTTATCGCTATAAATTTTTCTAGCATATAGGGTAAAGGCACCAGTGGTCAGCCTCATAACGACTTTTTGAAGTTTGAACAGTTGCCATTTCTACAGCATATGTCGGATAATGAAATCTACAATATATTTGGATTTATTGTTTATTATAGTTTTAAACAAAATATATGTCAGAAACAATAATTTTCCTTATAAAATATATAATTACGTTTAAACAAAAAATGGCACTTTGTCCCAGTGGACAGCCTCTAAAAACCAGTAAACAGCCTCGATGAACCCACTGCTCAGCCCTTGTAAGTATGAAATAGTTGTAAAATGTATATTTATAATCATTGATTATAAATATACATTTCATAACTATTTCAGGTAAAACTTAAGTATTGCTTATAGATTCTCATACAAATAACCACATTCGTCCCTAAAAATACTATTTAAATAAGATCGTGGCTGAGTACTGGATCTTCAACACCCAGTGATCAGCCGCATAAAAAAATAATTTAAAATGTAGCTGATCACTGGGTTTTTCAACCATTAGGAAATGTTTGTCGTACTAAATTTGGAAATTTATATTTATCGGTTCTAATGGTCGTCTTGAAATTTCAAAAATAATCGAAAAACTCAGTTATAAGCCCCGGGGCTGTCCATTGGATCTTTTGTAAAAAAGTGGTATCCAATGGTCAGCCCTCTCAATTTATACGTAAAAAAGCGATATTTTTATTAAAATTTAATATAATTTAATACAAGAACTAATTTATAAAGCTACCATGTAGAAAACACAATCACATTTCATATTAAAATAGGTTCTTTCTTACCTGTTAGGCGAACACTAGGTGTAATAAAAAATATGGCGGACTTGACACTATTGCTCTTGTCGTTGGACAGCACCGATATGAACGAGTTTATTTCTACCCCCTGATCCCCTGCCGCCCCTGTCGCGTGACACATTAACCAATGAGGAATCAGAGCGTCTATTTAAGTGCAACTGATTTGTTTATTTTGATAATAGCGATATTTATGGCCAATAAACGATGTAAAAGGCTGAGCACTGGTGCCTGGCTGGCCACTGGTGCCTTTACCCTATGACTTGGTACGCAGTAAAGGGTTAAGGTTCGCGTGATAGCTTATGGTCTGTTTTCGCTACAAGTTTCGTCATTAGGAAAATTTGCCATTTAAGAGCGTTTATGAGCAAGACATTTCATACAAACTTTCAAGTCCAAATACTTTAAAATAAGAAAACGGTTTCTTATCTACTTGTCAGTCCACGGTAGCAATTGCTACAAATTTCCGCGTGACCTGCTGTTTTTTTAAATAACGACTAGCTGATCTGGTAATGCGTTGCTAAGGTTACTCGTATACAATGAAAAAAGAGCGGGAAAAAGAGCGTACAGACAAACACACACACAACAAATTTGTGTTCTTAGATTATAGATTAATTTTTGAGTTACAGAGATCCAAATATTCTGTGGTGGATTCTTTATTCAATCAGCTTCACGATAGTATTTTTGTTTGGTCCTAGCTTCATTATTTAGCGAGAAAATTGCATTTTTATCTAAGATTTCTTTTCGTAATTCGCGCAGCATTGGGACTGTTGAGATGGGTGGGGTGCGCTGTAGCAGACTGACAAGTGGTTATGAAATTGTATGTATTTACACACACTTTTATATACTTAAGGAATATACATATAAAAGTTGATTAAAAACATTTTCAAAATGATTAATATAAAAATAATTAAAAGATTGTTTTCTTTGCTTTGGAAATTTATAATATAAATTATAATAATCCTAATTATATTATGACAATACTTTGTGCGTGTGTGTGTGTATTTGTCACCATATTGTCTCGCTGTCCTAACATTGCAAAACTAAACTTGCCCTTACGTACTCCCGCAAAAACAATACGATGGCGTGTTTCTACGCGCTACAGCGCCATCTAGTCTTATTTAAAATGTGTTCTTCTAAATTTAGGCACATCATCCTTTTCCTTATAATTAAGATAAGCAATACAGAGAACGGGTTATGATATGAAATATTAAACGAACTCGGAGCTCATTAGTTGAAGTTAAAGAGTAATTTTTCGTAGATGCTGCAAGGACAAATGTATAGTTAGTAGAAATAGTTTTTTTACTGCTAAAGTCGCTTTACCTTCGGACGTGCTAACGCTCCTCTTCTGGCTATAAGGAAAGTACTTATATTTATTGTAACCGACATTTATTCTCTTGCATATTATTTACAAGGAAAAACACAAATGTATTTCAAATCGGCTGAGATAAATATTATGAAATGATGGTTGACTCAATATTGATAGATTTAATAACTAATGAGGGCATTTAAGCTGGAATTGACGATCAGTTTTTCGCATCAGTTGAACTGACGTCCATCCAAAATTTGATTTAAGCTGCGAATTGACGATCAGTTTTTCGCATCAGTTGAACTGACGTCCATCCAAAATTTGATTTAAGCTGCGAATTGACGATCAGTTTTTCGCATCAGTTGAACTGACGTCCATCCAAAATTTGATTTAAGCTGCGAATTGACGATCAGTTTTTCGCATCAGTTGAACTGACGTCCATCCAAAATTTGATCGTGTCGAATCATCACTCCAGAGTTTTAACTGACGACGCGCCACGTATTTCCGAGACTATCATAAATCCAACTCGGCGCGTCGCGCCAAACTGATCGTGAGTATGTGATCGTCAATCCAACACAAACAGGTAGTACACTTCCTAACAGCCCGGCCGATTGAAAACTGAAGAGCCGGAGTGACGCCAGTGAATGCGGAAATCGAGTTGGCCTAAAACCATTTGGAGTGACGCCACAGTTTTACGTCTTGACTGACGCGAAAAACTGATCGTCAATGCCCACTTTTAAACTGGTCTATCACCTTAAACTTTATGAAGCCCGACAATCGAATTTGTAGCTATCTATTTTAATTCGACGTTTTTTGCGATGTGTATTTTGCAATATTGAAATCTGTATTTTTTTACATTCACGTTTAGTGAACCCAACAGTAAGCACTGTAAGGCTTGAGTTATGGATACTGGATAGACATACATTATATGATACATCTTTATATATATAATTCTTCTGTGAGTGTGTATGTCACTGAACTCCTCCTAAACGGCTGGACCGATTTGAATGATTTTTTTTGTGTGTGTTCAAGGGGATCTGAGAATGGTTTAGATTCACAAATCAGCCCGGCAGATGGCGCTGCAGACGGTATCTAGGTTATTTATCTATACTGCAAAAATAACAGGCAGGACAACGTCTGTCGGGTCCACTAGTAGATATGTAATATTCATAGAAATAGCTGACCCGGCCATGCGTGTAGCTCAGTTATTATAATTTGCAATATGTTTTTATTATAAACTAGCTGGCCCGGTAACGCGTTGCTATGATAACGCGTTGTATGGTCACGCGTTGCTATGGTAACGCGTATACAATGGAAAAAGAGCGGACAGACAAACACACAAACAACAAATTTGTGTTCTTAGAGTATATATTAAAATAAAACCTTTTCTATGTCCTTTGTGGAAGAAATCCAGCTAAATAAAACAAAAATCATCAAAATGGGTTGAGTAGTTTCAGAGTTCATCGTGATCATACTCTGTGACAGGGTATGTTTATATAAAGAATATAAATATATTAATACGTATGATTTAGGTACATATGCTCGTATTTATCACACAAACATCTGCCGCTATCTGGATTCGAACTCATGACAAAGAAAGGCAGGACGTTGCACCAAAGTAGCCTTCGTTTCTGGTACGAGGGTGGGTCAAAAAGTTCGCGGAATGGAGGGTAAAAAGTAAGAATTAAAACACAAAATTATTTTTCCTTCTCAATGTATTCCCCATTAACTCTAATACATTTATTAGACCTATCAATTCATTTATTAATACCTTCGAAAAAACATGATTTCTCTTTGTCGTCAAAATAGGCCGAAATTGCGCTCTTCACTTCTTCATCGCTGGAAAATTTCTTCCCTCGAAGCTCTTTTTTAATTCTTGGGAACAAATAATAATCACTTGGGGCTAAATCTGGGCTATAGGGAGGATGTTCCAAGATTTCGAAGCCCACTCTTTGAACAGCAGCCATGACTGCGCGAAACTCAATTTTCTCCATGTTGCCAATTTTCTTCTGGATTGACTTGTTGATTGATGTGTAGCTCAGGTAATTATGACCTATTTTTTTTTAACTTTGTGTTTATACTCTTAATTAGTGTCACAACTAGTGCAGGTAGTAAAAAGTCACCTTTCCCCCCTCCATGCCCCTCATCCCGCGAACTTTTTGACCAGCCCTCGTAATTGTATGTAGCAACGAATCGGTTAACGAATTGGGAGGCCCTTTCGAGAAGAACTGGTATATGATTTCATTCAAATGTGTAATGTCCGCGGAAATTTAAGTTCTATATATGTTATAGGAAATATTAAAATTATAATGGGAAGTTGAGTATGAAATAATTGATTTGATTTATTGCATTTTATTCCTTTTGTAGGATTTTCCGCAAATTCTAAATATAACCTGTTGCGAATAGGGTTGACAACTTCTCGTTGAAAAAATTTAACAAGTCTAGTTTTGAAACTTTATTTTGATATGAGTAGATGATGATATCTTAAGGGAATATGTAACGGTTAGTTCTTTATTCATTAACTAGCGACCCGCCCCGGCTTCGTACGGATGCAATGCTCTACTATATTATGCATGTATTATACATATAAACCTTCCTTTTGAATTACTCTTCATCATCATCATATCAGCCGTACGACGCCCACTGCTGGACATAGGCCTCCCCCAAGGATCTCCACAACGATCGGTCCTGTGCCGCTCGCATCCAGCGTTTTCCCGCGACCTTAACCAGATCGTCGGTCCACCTCGTTTGAATTACTCTATCTATGAAAAAAAGCCGCATCTAAATCCGTTGCGTAGTTTTAAAGATTTAAGCATACATAGGGATATAGAGACAGAGAAAGCGACTTTGTTTTATACTATGTAGTGACTATGAAACACGATTTTTCTATGGTTAGTAGGCAAAAGTTGTGAGTTTAAAAATACAAAGTATCAAAGTTGCACTTTTACAGGTGCAATAAAGATGGAAGAGCACTTGTCCAGATAGCGAGGGATTTAGGTTCGAATCCTACCGGCTATCTGACACAAGTTGATTTGTTTTTTTAGTTATAAAAACCTTTGCAGGTGTTCTAAAGATCTAATTCTGATTTCGATTTTGTATATATATTTTTTATTGTTTTGTGGCAACCCTAGTTACAAATGAGCTTCATACCTTGAAGTATGAGGTCGAATAACATATTTTCATCTTGCTAAACGAACTGTATTGTAAACATAAAAATTGTTTCCTGCTATGTCTGTTACATTATTGATAAATGAGAAATTATTGCGGTCTTAAACTTATAGATAAGTAGTGAATAATAATAGTAATATACTAGCGGCCCGTCCCGGCTTCGCACGGGTGGACGAAATTCTTTAAATTTTTTCTATTATTAAATATTTTTTCGTTAGCGCCATCTAGCATCCGGTAGACGAACTACTTGCGGTTAACGCGTTGCTATAGTAACGTTATTGATACAATTGAAAAAGAGCGGACAGACAAACAACTGTGATCTTAGATTATAGATTTCTTACATTCACACCAATTAGGCTAGTTCAAAGCAGCACTATGTTATGAATAATAGGGTAACGCAAAAACATACATCGCACCTCTAGCCACTTCTCATTCCAGTAGCAATTGCTACCGATAGCCAACATCCCTCGTCAGTCCCTGGTAACAATTACTACCATATTTAAATTTCAGCGTCAACTGCCTTTTTTTTGACGTGACAACGTCTTAAATTAGGTTGCGGCTGGGAGTCACTTATGAAAAAGTGTAACGCTCGGTAACGTTACGATGAGTCACCGAACGAGAGAGAGGCCCGCCGAATGCCTTGCGTCTCTCTCCCACTCAACTATGATCGGTCTGCCGCGCGCATTGTGCAATTTAATTATATTCATATCAATAAATATTCTACCGAGAAAAAGACGTTGTCACGTAAAATCTTCGCCCGTAAAACCGACTTTACAGGCAAAAAAAAAAAAAAAAAAAAAAAAAAAAAAAAAAAAAAAAAAAAGAAAACATTTTTTTTACCACGTTTTTCTTATCTCACTTTTCCTATTTGTTTGTCTGTCCGGGCAAAATCTTGCAACTTAAATTTGAGGCACTTTCCGATAAGCTAGAAAGCTGAAACTTTCAGGATAGTTCAGAACCCGATGACAATGCACTCTAAAGCAACTTTCAACTTTCCAGATGCACTTTCAGGTCTACTTTCGGCAACTTTCACTTTTGTATGGGGCTTATCCGATTGTTGCGTAACACATGGTTACTTCGTTGAGTTAATAATTAAAAAGAATAAAATAATTATACTAGATTTAAAAAATCTAAAAATCCCACGTTTTTCAATGTCCTAAAAAGAATAAAATAACCCTGCGGGGCAAAGCGAGGGGCCACTCAAAACGTGGGGGCGCATCTTTACAATAATCGGCATCAATGCATGTCATTCATCTCTTTAAAATCTCCTCTTAGTAATATGCGCCCCCACGTTTTGAGTGGCCCCTCGCTTTGCCCCGCAGGGTTATTTTATTCTTTTTAGGACATTGAAAAACGTGGGATTTTTAGATTTTTTAAATCTAGTATAATTATTTTTAAATTACGATTAAATTTTGAGTTACAGAGATCCAAATATTCTGTGGCAGATTCTTTATTAAATCAGCTTTACGGTAGTATTTTTTTTTTGGTCCTAGCTTCATTATTTAGCGAGAAAATGGCATTTTTATCTGAATCCGACATTTTATTTCACAATTCGCACAGCATTGGGACCGTTGAGAGGGGTAAGGTAGCAGACAGACAAGTGGCTAGTACGTTTTTGGGACATTCTGACATCATTAACTTCGGTAATTCTGACCATTTTTCTTTGAAGCAGTACTGAAAGTGAGAAATAAACAATATGTACACAAGTTATTCATACTCAAGTGATTCATAGATATATATCGATTCGGGTATAAATGCTTGTATTCATCATACAAACAATTGCTCCTTCCGTGATACGAACCCAAGACCGTCGGTGCGAAAGGCAGGATACGTAACGTACGTCAAAAAAAAATACACTGAAGTAGGGAAATTCGACTTTTTTTCATAATTCAAACACCGTGATAAGTTAGTTCGATTGACGCATCTAATATTATCACATTGCAACTTTTAAGTCACAATGATGCAACTGCAAGAATAATAAAGCTGCCCTTAATCTCTACTATATAAAAGAAAGACTTTGTGTGTTTGTTACCATATATAGTTAGGTACCATAAGTATTATACAGTTTTTATAATCAATTAAGGTTACCATAGCAACGCGTGGCCGGGTTATACCAGCAACGCGTGGCCGGGTTAGCTAGTAATAATAATAAGAAATTTATTTCCAAAAAGTTTTAGCCTAAATAACATTTTACATCTTAATAGCAACTTACTAATATAAAATAGTTACTGAAAATTATATTTTTATAGTTTACAGTTTAATGAGTTGACATAACATATATCAAACATTTTAAAAACTTACTAATTAATTTAAACGACATTTTTTTTTAGTTTTTAATTTATTTAAATAGAACAAGGAACTTACTGTAGATATCCTGTATATAATTTACATAAGCAATAATGAATTCAAGTTGAAATTAAATACACATTTTTGCACCTTAAGAATTGATTTTCATATAAGGCCCTCGATATGAAAAAAACTATGAAGAGTAAAATTTTGTGATCGAATGACAGCGTGACGTTTTTTCCTTTCACTTTCATTTTGAATAGAGCGAAGCGAGCGGAGCCCCCATGGATCAGCTTCAATGACGAAATGTCTGTTACGCCATAACTTACCGAGTTCTTAACCGATTTTGATAATTTTTGTGTGGAATCAACAGGTTGAGGACTAGATCGTGACTAGAATTTTGAAATTCGCAAAAATGAAAAAAGTTGTGACAAAAAAACTTTGGCTCTATAAGATTTCCCATTAAAACAAAAAGCGCGCGCTTTTTGAAAGTTTTCATTCTTATCGATTTTTTTAATTTACTTAACATTATTGATTTTTTTTATATATTTTTTTTTTTGCACTAGCGGCCCGTCCCGGCTTCACACGAGTGGACAAAATTCTTTAAATTTTTTCCTATTATTAAATATTTTCCGTTAGCGCCATCTAGCGTCCGGTAGACGAACTACTTGCGGTTAACGCGTTGCTATAGTAACGTTATTGATGCAATGGAAAAAGAGCGGGAAAAAGAGCGGACAGACAAACACAAACCACTGTGATCTTAGATTTATAGATTACGCTCCGCTCCAATATACGGTGCTAGTGAAGCTTTATGCTTAGCGACTGCATCGGCCTAGTTATTTTCTGTGCCTGTTCAAAGACAATCTTTCTTAACAGCTGAGCTAACACACACTATTCATTCCAAGAAAATTGTTTGAGAAATAAGTAAACGAAGAGTTACAAGTGCATTTTTTTGAAATGTATGGTGTTTGCCATTACTAAATTGGACCCATTTTTGCAAACAAGAACCAACCCACAGCAGGTTGGTTTCGAGATACGATACTTTTGTAAACAGAATGTGCAAAATGAATACATAGTGTATTAATGAATGAATAGTTGTTAACCTCATGTGGAATATACAGCCTATCAGGAATATCAGATTTATAAATGTTATAAAAAATAGTGTTGTATAGTTCTCAAACTGTTGGTTGGTTCTTGTTTGCAAAAATGGGTCCAATTGTAATTCTAAAGGTGACACATGATATCACATACGAAATTAGCAGTATGAGGCAGTATACTTAGCACTGATTAGTGCTACGTGATGAACATGTAGTCGCTAAACAATTAGTGAGTTATTATTCGAAGAAACTACAGTTCTGTGGAATTACGAGGACGTGATTCTCTATGAGATATTGATTTATTTGTTTAAAATTGCATAATATGCGATATAGATAGGTACATAAATACATTTCTCAATATGCTTCCTGCTCCTTTTCTATAAATATAAAATACCAATGTATCATATATGTATGTCTATCCGTTAACCTAGTATCTATAATACAAGCCTTACAGTGCTTACTTTGGGTTAATTGGTGTGAATGTAAGAAAGTTTATTTATTTATTGATTACATATCTACCAACTTTGAGGGGATATATTGATAAACGTTAAGAATTGGTAGTCTGTAAAGTCAGTTTACGGAATTCGTCAAATGTTACCGTTAAAATATATTAAATTAATGCATAAAGTAATAACTCCAATTAAGATTTAAATATTTTAAAGATAAATTTTAATGATATGTCTGCCTCTCTCTTCCTTGTTCCTATCAAGATACATGCGATTTTGACGTGATAACGTCTTAATGATTGATGAACGCCGGCTGCACGCACGAAAAAGTGTAACGTTCCGCCTGAGCCGAGCGTGCAAGCGAGAGCGCGGAACAAGCGATAGAGAGGCACGATCGGCCTAAGCGTTCGGCTTGTGACGCATCTATCTCTCTTCCACTTCATGAAGTGAAAAGTTAATGTGGTTTCCATTGTTTATTACAACAACTAAATGTTAATTTATTGAAAAAATAATAATTTTCAATTAACTCCTTTGTATTATACAAAAATAGCTGACCCGGCCACGCGTTGCTGTGGCCCAATTATTATAATTTGCAATATTTTTTATCCCATATTCTCTACAATAGGAAATCAAGTCATAACTCAGTGTTATGAATGCTATTCTTAGGCTTTTACTGACAATATGGTCACATAAACTCGGCGTCAAAAAAATCGCACCTTATAAAAATCTTATTCAAAAATTCCTAAACCTTATATAGAGGATAGTGTTAGGTATCATTAGAAAGGTAACAAAAAGGAGCATCAAACAACAATTAAGTGCAATCTTTTTTTTAATTAAAATTATACAAAAAGCATAAAAATTTGAAAAATAATAAAAAATCTTAATTAAGTCCTAATTAATAATCGATAATTTACAAAAAAAATGTACAAAAAGTGTCTTAAAATTAACTCAAAATCTAGTGTTACCCCCCCTTGCCCTGATGACGGCTTCCATACGGTCCCTCATAGACCTCACCAACTTCAGGAGCTCTTCTTGAGGGATAAGACCCCATTCTTCAATCACCGCGGTTTGGAGTTCCTCTAGAGTCGAAGGAGCCGGATCCCGAGATCGAACCTTACGTTTAAGATGGTCCCAGAGGTGCTCTATCGGATTCAGATCAGGACTTCTCGCTGGCCACTGCATCACAGGAATTTGGGACCTCCGCAGGAAGTCGTTCACGATGGCTGCAGTGTGTGCGCGAGCGTTGTCGTGCATTAATGTGAACCCCTCGCCAAAAGATTCGGCAAAAGGGACCACATGCACATCCAGGATCTCTGTGATATAGCGGCGCGCAGTCAGCGACCCTTGTCCGCGAGCACCTCCGGTCCGGGAGACGCAGACCAGGTCGGTTTTGCCGGCAGCCGACATACCGCCCCAGAACATGCAGGATCCGCCTCCATATTCCACCGTCTCCTGGATGCAGGCTTGAGCGAAACGTTCACCCTGCCTCCGGTATACTCTTCTTCGTCGGTCGTTGCAGAAAAGACACACTCGTGTCTCGTCTGAGAAGAGAACAGCTCCCCACTGCTCAATGGTCCAATCGACGTGGTCGCGAGCAAACTGCAAGCGGGCTCGTCGGTGCGCTGCAGTCAATTTTGGACCTGTAGCAGCTCTGCGGGCTGCTATGTTCTTCTCCTTCAGTCTTCTTCTAACCGTGGATACACTCACGGTGCGTCTGCGAACTGCCTGGAGCTCCTGTTGCAGCTGAACAGCGTTTGAGAAGCGATTTCTCAAAGAGTACGACACAACGAACCGGTCGTCTCTTTCCGAAGTGCAGCGACGTCTACCGGACCCATGTCGCCGGATATAGCCACCGGTCTCTAAAAAGCGCTGGTAGACTCTACGAACCGAAAAACGGCTCAGATTCAGTTGCCGGGCGACATCACACTGCCGCACCCCTGCTTGCAGTAGTGCAACCACTTGAGCGGCCTCATCAGCTGTAGTGTCCATTTTCCAGATGTTCTTTCTTCAGTAAAATCAGTGCGTGTGTCCCCTTCAACGGTTTAATAGCGAATGACCCACATTGAACCCGTGTTGACCTCTTTATACCCACAAAGTTAGCGCAACTCGCGACTCTCCCGAGCAGCAAAATTTCCTTAGAATTTTTGTGACCCTTTATTTGTTGCTTTAGGTTTTATTTGATAATGAAAAATAATGTTTTTTTATTAAGTTAATTAAGTAACCTTTTAAATAAAATTATAATTAATACGACTGCATGTGCATATCCAGAGTTAATGCCATTTGAACGTGATTTTCTTAGAGGTGCGATTTTTTTGACGCCGAGTGTATTTAGTTCTTACACTTCCGCGCACATTACACATCAGAATAAAAAACTTTTTTACGGATTTTTGCGCATGTTTTGATGATCACAGGATCACGGCTCCTGTAAAGGAGTCGAAACGTCAGGATTAAATATAAAATAAAATAAAACATGCGCAAAAATCCGTAAAAAAGTGTTTTATTCGAATATGGTCACAAACACACACACAAAGTATTGTCATAATATAATTAGGATAATGATAATTCAGTGATAATCATCATCATATCAGCCGAACGACGCAAGGATAATAATTAAATTCATAAAGGTATGCAATTTTTCATCAATGTTTTCTTATCTGACGTTCGTAAACTGACTTTCGTTTATCGTTCGAAAAACTAAACGTGACTTTACAGATAACTAATTTTTTATGTTTATCAATATATCCCCTCAAAGTCGGTAGATATGTAATCAATAAATAAATAAACTTTCTTACATTCACACCAATTAACCCAAAGTCACTGTAAGGCTTGTGTTATAGATACTAGAGTAACGGATAGACATACATATATGATACAATGATATTATATATTTATAGAAAAAAACAACCATAACTCGGGTACAGATGATGTTTTAATAAACATATACTGCTCGCCTGATTGAAGCAATGGGTGACCGGAGAAGTGGCAATTTCTTCGCTCAGCGTATAAGCTTAGCTATTCAAAGGGGCAATGCTGCCAGTCTTTTGCGTAATTTGCCTCGAAGAGGAGATTTAGTTGAAATATTTTATTTGTGAAATGTAAAAAAAAAAAATAATCTTAATATATATAAATTACATGTCACGTTGTTTGTCCGCGATGGACTCCTAAACCACTTAACCGATTTTGATCAAACTTCGTAACTATCTGTTATTTGATCTAACTTAAAAGATAGGATAGGTTTTATTTTAATTTATAACACAGCAACGCGTGGCTGGGTCAGCTAGTATTAAATATATTGTAATTTTATTATATTTAATTAACTTTAGGTATTAGAAGTTAATAATTGTTTAAACATCTATATTTATACTGCTAAAATAAGTACATAGATGTTATCAACATTCTTGAGCGGAACTCATTACATTTTGTGACATACAGATTTTAGATAACATTGCTTGCAGATTCAGATAAAGTGATAACGGTATGAGGTTGATGTCATAGATAAAAGAATACTTTTTGAGCATATTTAATCTATGGTTTTGGTACACAACACAATCCATAAGCAACTAGAATAAATCGATGGTAAAAAAAAAACTGACTCCAAAAATTACTCTACAATTGCAAGCACCACTAAAAAGTTAAAAATAATATTTTTTTTGTCTATTCTATACTTTTACTACATTAATACCAATAGTTATTTTTGGAGGCGGTGCCAGCACATTATCATTATAAACCTACAGTATTCAAAGAATTTAAGTATTAATTAACTAACAACAAATACAACAAAATATTTGAGGAGAATACAATATAAATATTTTTTGTAGATTATTGCTGGCACCGACTCCAAAAATAACTATTAGTATCAATATAGTAAAAGCATAGAATAGACAAAAAAAATATATTATTTTTAACTTTTTAGTGGTGCTTGCAATTGTAGAGTAATTTTTGGAGTCGGCTTTTTTTGTGATTTGTTTTTTATTTCCTGCTTTTTAGTGCGTTATTATGCAACTAGTTTTTTGAAGAATTTTTTATTTTTATTTGTTATTTAGTTTGCTATAAACACCGAAATCGTTATATGTTACCTATGATATAAGAACTAAATTTTATGATATGAAAATAAAATGGGACCAATCTTAAGGTATACTCTTTCAAATAAAAAAAGTTTTTTCCAAATCGGTTTATAATTGACAAAGTTATGAAGTAACAAACATAAATTGAGAACCTCCTCCTTTTTTGGAGTCGGTTAAAAATCGGTTAAAAAAAAATCGGTTAAAAAAAAAGTTTTTTTTTAATTTCTCATTAGTTACATTTTTGGGCAATCTTTAATCTAAGATCACAAAGTTGTTTGTCTGTCCTTTCTTTTTCCTACTCTTTTTCAATTGTATCAATAACGTTACCATATCAACGCGTTAACCGCAAGTAGTTCGTTTACCGGACGCTAGATGGCGCTAACGGAAAAATATTTAATAATAGAAATAATTTAAAGAATTTTGTCCACCCGTGCGAAGCCGGGACGGGCCGCTAGTTGAAACAATAAATATAAGTTTTTAAATTCCAGGGGTTTGCTGACGTGATGTTATTATAACTGGGGGGTCGGAGTCAGGGATACTAGAGCAATAGCATAGAAAAGAAAAATAGAAAGATAGTGACAGCAAATAGGAAAGAAAGAGTAAGAAGGAGGAAGTAAAAGAAATCTGCCCGAAAATAATTAATAAATAATTAACCGAATTAAAAATTTAAAGATTGTAGCTCTAACGTTTTAGATGTAACAGACCTGATAGACGGTCATGTAACCCACAAGAACAGGGCTTCGCTTGAACCCTCAAAAAAAAAGAAAATTCGGATGACACCTATATTTACTATCATATTCTTGGAAATAAACGCTTATCTTATCTTATCTATCTTATCTAAAATACTAATAGCATTTATAATAACAATAATATTTCTGACATTCACACAAATTAGCCTAGTCCAAAGTAAGCACTGTAAGGCTTGTGTTACGGTTACTATACTTTGTCCAATGTAGGATACTTTTGACAGGTGTCACTTACTTATTGCTACGTACTAAGGTTGCGTTTGTTTCCTTATGTTTGGCTTGACATTGCAATAGCAACTTTATACCCTCTATATAGGTGTCAACTATAGGATATATTTCGGAGAGTGTGCAGCTGAATTGTACAATTTTCTTCCGCCGTCCCCATTTTATCATCGGACAACCAGATTTACAAACTGGCGACACCGTTATATGGTGGATATACCAAAGAGTCGCACTAAGCGTTTTGGTTCCAATTTTATGTTACGTACCGCTAAGGAGTGGAACTCTTTGCCTGAGTCAAAAAAAAAACTGTCAAAAGTATCATCCTACATTGGACAAAGTATAGGGTAACGGATATACATAAATATTTGCCCCTTCCGGGACTCGAATCCAGGACCGCTGCGTGCGAAAGGCAGGCTACCGTTGCACCAAACGTTCGTCAATTGTTTTTTCTATACCTGTTTATACATAGATATTGCAAATCATCATTTTAATGCCACAGTAGGTACTCTAAGTGACCTTTATAATGCTTGTACAGCAATTTACCCATTGTGCAATACCAAACAATGGATATTACCGCTGTTCACAGATCAGGAAAGTAACATATAATTTCTGTTTATTATCCTTAGTGTCATTCTTTAGTTTGTTATGGCTAATTTAAGTATATTAAACTGCAATCACCATAAACAATAGAAACTATACGGTTTTTTAATACGAAAATTAAAAAAAAAATGATTATAACTGACTATCAGACATAGTTTAGTCTTTGAGAATAGATGGAATGTGTTTTTTATAGGTTATTTTATTAAAAAAAGAACAAAATATCTTTTGTTATATAGTTTTATAATTATAAGTAATAACCAGTTTTTGTGTCGAAAAGTGTGTATGTGAATTAAGTGAATCAAAATGTGTTTAACGATTTAAAAAAAAGACTTAATAAAACAAATATGAAGGATCTATTAAACAGTGATTTGAAAATGGAATTGGACACCGCTTTACCGTTAGTGAAGAGCAAAGACAAGACAGAGAGGAGACGGTCGAGTATATTCTCTTTGTTGAAAATACAGAAGAAATTGTCTCGGCAATTCTCGGAGCCGGCACACTCGCCGTTGAAGAAAAATAACAGGAAGTACTCTGTGGACTCCGCCATTTTGTCTGATTATGGGAAAGCGAATGGCGTCAAAGATTTGTTGGAGGCGTGTAGCAATGGTCGTTCGGCATCGGTTGAAGGTTCGATGTTTCTTCGTTAACTATGTTTATTTAGGAAGCATAAATAAATCTATTTCTATAGTTCTAAGTATGGGCAAATACACAACAACAAACAATGACTTAAAGTTGAAAATCGATTGGGAAAATTTAAAGAGAGATTTTAGTTAGGCCGATGTGTGGATTTTTGTATGCACACGAAGCACATCAAACTATCGCAATATATAATGAACTGTATGTGTTGGACTTTAAGCTAAATATTGAATGGAGAAATTCGACACTTGAGTCGTTTTAGATGAAATAGAAACACATTTAAATAAATTATTTAACTTACAGAGCTAGCTTTTCTGTAGAGCTTGAAGATCATATTTTTTTTTATAAGAATTTAATATTTTTTCACATCTCTATCATAAAGCAATGTCAATAATAATTAATACGTCTAAATAATGTTTATCTATGTTTGTTATTTTTAAGCTATATCTTGGTATTGCTAGAAGCTAAAGCTTTTGGACGGCGAAAGCTTTAAATTATTTTAAATTAAAAATTTGCTTTAAACATTACACAAAAACATTTATAAAACAAACGCTTGCTTTTACGTTTGTTAAAAGCATATTTTTCGAAACGTCCCAATAACACAATATTCTTTACAAAAACATCCAATTTATAGCAAAATATAAGAACATAGTTATTATTTTAATAATTGCATACAAGTGCAATCATTAATACAATTAAATATAACTTGTAAGAGTCAGGTTGACGGACGACTGAAAACTGCATATGAAAAATTAGTAACTGTAATAATTTATCAATATGGCAAAAAAACAGAATCAACAAAAAATTTGACATTTATTGTAAGAAAATACAGAGTACACATTTTTATTAAGCAAAATAAAAAAAAATCAAAACTGTTCCATAAACAACTGGCATAACTGTCAGCTACATAAGCTGTTTTAAACAATTTATACAGACCTAAAAATATTAACTAAAAATATTCATTTTATTTAATAGACATCATTAAAATTCTATAAATAAATGTTTATATTAATTTAAATTAAAGTATATTATAAAATTTTATTTCATGGTTTTTCTACAATTATATTTTTTTAACAATGTAATTTTTAATTTATGAATCTTTGAAACCAAATGGCGTTTTAAATACTTTTCTGACACATAACATATCCAACAAAGGGAAATAAAATATTTTGATAATAATAAAAGCTTTGTAAAATAGATAACATTCAAATAAGTTATCAAATCTTGATGCTTTTAAAAAATGTCAACTGATGTTGAAACCTGTAAACGGAATTTAACGTTTCAAATTGAAAGGTTTATATACACAGATGTTTGCATTTGTGTGTTAAGGAAAATAATGTTTTGTTTTGTATTTCTTACTCAGTAATAAAATAAATAATTAAATTATTCCAAATTAAAAAAAAAACTTACTTATAATAATTGTTATATTGATCGTAAATCAAGAAGCCGAATTTAAATAAAATGATAATTAACGCATCATGGATCCGGTATATTAACTTATTTTGTACGGATACTTAAGCACGGATGTCGTCAAAACTCGTCAATTTATAATCCTTAAAAAGCATTCCAAAATACTATGTAAAAATAATATGTTTCTGTGTAATGTGTAAAACAAATGACATTCAATGTTTTTAAAAGCATAACTCCTTTGCCATTCACGGCTCTGGTATAAAGCGAATTCGCCGTCCCGATTCTTGTTGCTCGCACCATCACTCACCCCCCCCGTTTGCAGAGTTAGCAGGCGCCGCGTCCGATTCTGACAGCGAAGTCTCCAGAACAGGCATGCCCGAAGGCCAGAAGGCAGTCACAAGAAAGCAAGACATTTTAGCCAGGATAGATAGCTATTATGTCGAAGATCTTAATAGAGAAACTGGGATGGTGAGTGTTGAAATAATACTAATTGTACTATTTATTTCTTTTCCTCCAAAACAGTACTTGTTTTCAGGATAAAAGTTACTCTGTGTTACATGCGATTAAGTAGTTACGGCTTGAAAGTGTAACAAACAAACTCACTTTCGTATTTATAATATTTATTACTACTATAAGGTTTTTACGGATATGATATATAGCCTATCATTTGTGCTATCACATGTTCTTAACATATGCCAAATTTCATCGTAATCGGTAACCCCATTCTTGATTTATAAAAGAACATACAGACAGACAGATAATTTAAAGAAAAATGTCGAATTGGTATCATAGAATATTTATCATAAAATTTGTCCATATAAATAAAAGTACAGACAGAATCTACATATTTATATAGTTATATGGATTTGTAAATTAAGTATCCATTATAAATCTTTATACTAGAATACTACTTACAACTTAATTAATCTTCTTGAGTATAGCAAAAGGGCGAGACGACATTAAAATTTGAATTATAATATTCAAAAAATACTAAATAAAATTACTATAAATAAAACAAGATAATAAAAAATATTTCAATAATGAAATTATAATTTATATCAGTTAAAATAAAATTCTTAAACATTAAAATAATACTGATTGGAGTTGCAGATGTAATATTCAAATATTTATTAATTGTTCACATGTCAAGATTAAGTTAAAAATAGCTGGATAATAAATGATAATTATTTCATTTATTACCTTATTTGGCCTATTTCAGTATACATCTATCGAATACTAGCTTTTACCCGCGACTTCGCCCGCATTGTTACTCCTAATATCTCCAAGAATATATGTACGAAGTTTCATGATGATCGGTTTAGTAGTTTTTGCGTGAAAGCATAACAAACAAACTTACATTCACATTTATAATATTAGTAGGATATAAGTATACTAAACTGTAATGATGTTAAACAATTCTATACTGGAATTCGCATAAACATTTCAACATTTCAGCGGTTATAATTATAGAAAGTCTTGACATAAACAAATAATAATAAAAATTGGTACCAAAATAGTTTTACTAGCAAAATGAGTTATATTTAATTACTCAATTGAATAAAGATTATAATTAAAAAAATGAATTATATTAATAACTCAGGCGAAAGGAAACAATAATGTAAAAATAAAATAAACTTATAATAGAAAAATACTAGAAAAAATCGATTCGGGTCACAAGTGAATCTCAGGCGGGAATCGAACCCGCAACCTTTGAAAATCCGGTCCAATGCTCTCCGAATTGAGCTACCGAGCCTTGCGAACATTCGTCGAAATTTTCTAGTACCTTCCTGATTTTACGCTGTAGGCCAGCATTGTTTCATCAATGAGAGGAACATCCTCTCGTATTCGAAAGAAACATTTTTACATATGTTTGGTCAATCGATTAAGATGAAACAGCCATGTTAGATATATAATTTTTATATATTTTATGCATTTTCAATGCGATCTTATAAGATAAATTATTATAATAGAAAAATACTAGAAAAAGGCAAGGCTCGCAAGGCTCGGTAGCTCAATTGGGAGAGCATTGGACCGGATTTCCAAGGTTGCGGGTTCGATTCCCGCCTGAGATTCACTTGTGACCCGAGTCGATTTTTTCTAGTATTTTTCTATTATAATAATTTATCTTATAAGATCGCATTGAAAATGCATAAAATATATAAAAATTATATATAAAATAAACTTATTTCTAATCCTAATAAAGTAGATATTTTAGGTTCTGTATGCGACCTGAGCTCCAAATATATAGCATAAAAAATTCTATTTCCAATTCTAAATCATATAATTTTAGTATTAATTGAAAATTAAATTGTGAGAGAATAATGATGAGAGAGTGAGGACGATTACAGATTAGGTATGAAGATAGCCGTGACGTGACCTTGCTCTGTGTAGTTTATGGTGTAAATTGGGTTTTTACTCGAACTTTAGATAGTGGAGGGGCGGCAGGCGCGCATACTGCGCTCGCTACCCCTTCTTCCGTACCCTACTTTGTAACCCCGCGTACAGTGGACCCCCGCGCCTCTGTACCTCGAGGGCGAAGACTCATTTAACCGATTCGTTGCTACATACAATTGCCAGAAACAAAGGCTACGAGCTTGATTTTCGTGAAAAATGAAGATAGTTTTATTCTGGGTAGATTTCCCTAAAAGTTAATTTGAAAGAGTTATTATCGATTTAAAAATGACATGGCTCCAGTGGCTTGCGCCACAAGCAAAAGAAAGTGATGGCACGCCAGACGCAACGAATCGGTTAAGCGGTCGACCTAATTTCACGAATCAAAAATATAAAATTGTTTTCTGAAGCTATAATATTCTTTCCTTTTTATAAAAAATTCTACAAATGCAGGCATAATGAAACATTTTGATATATAAACGAAAAGTGATTTTTCAATGAAATCTATAAAATTTTAGGCTGGCGAATTAGTGGAGGAGGTAGCAGAAGAAAATAAGTCCCTCCTCTGGTTCCTGCTGAAGCAAGCTCGACCCGGCATGGACTTATCCAAAGTTGTGTTGCCAACGTTTATCTTGGAACCACGGTCCTTCCTCGACAAACTATCAGATAATTACTACCATGCAGATATACTGGCACAGTAAGTATTACTAAACATATTATTCGCACTTATTTATATAATTATTTCGCATCCAGACCCCTCTTTCCCACTGGGCACTCTGGGCAAATGCCCAGGGCCCCGCGATCGATAGGGTAGCCCCCTAGTTCCTCCCAGATCACTAAAGTAATACATTTATTACTGAAAGTTATTTAATCAGAGTAATCGAACCTCAATTAGGGACTATATTATCGACTTGCTTATTAGCTTTTGCATGTGCGAAGCTACTCTATTCTCGCCCAAAATAAGGCTATCGAATTTCAGCATGCTTAGATAATTTTAAATATTTGAGAATCGCCCCATATAATTGAAGATTATCTATTCATCTATTGACTGTCAAAAATAAAAATTGTTTATCTACTTTCATTGTCTATTCTAGTAATAAAAAAGTGTTCTGTCAAAGTCATAGTGGCCCCATTATTCTTATATGCCCAGGGCCTCCAATAGGTTAAAGACCGCCCTGTTCGCACCTCCAGTACCACAAAGAATTTAAATGCACTAAAAATGAGTTCAAATAAAGCAACTTATTTACAGTTTTTTGCTGTAAACGAGTCGAAATGTCAGGACTAAATTAAAATTATGCGCAAAAAATCTTAAAGAAGTGTGTAATTAAATGTCTTATGTACGCTGAAGTGTAAGAATCAAAATGAGTTGTTTTGAATCTTCCCATCATTTTAACCTTCACTCTTTCAGGTCGTTTTTTAGCCTATTGTTAGTCCGCTACCGCGCGCCACAACCCTCTCAACAGTCTATAATCTAAGATCACAGTGGTTTGTGTGTTAGTCTATCCGCTCTTTTGCCCGCTCTTTTTCCATTGTATCAATTAACGTTACCATTAACAACGCGTTAACCGCATGTAGTTCGTCTACCTGACGCTAGATGGCGCTAACGGAAAAATATTTAATAATAGAAAAAAAATAAAGAAATTTGTCCACCCGTGCGATGCCGGGACGGGCCGCTAGTTGTAAATAATAATGTCGGTCTCTTAAATAAAAATGAATTTTTTCGCTATATAATGAAGTTAGGACCAAATAAAAAACATTACTGTAAAGCTGATTAAATAAAGAATCCACCCCAATATTTGGATGTCTGTAACTCAAAAATTAATTGTAATAAAAAAAACAGCAGGCCACGTGGAAATTTGAATATGGTAGCAATTACTACCAGGAACTGACGAGGGGTGTTGGCTATCGGTAGCAATTGCTACCGTGGACTGACAAGTGGTTATCGGACAAAAAGAACGGGCGCAAGAAGCCCGTTAGCTTTAACAGAAGTAACAATATTTACAATATAATACATCGTCACCATATACAATAAAAAAAAAACCGGCCAAGTGTGAGTCGGACTCGCGCACCCAGGGTTCCGTTAAATATTTTTATTATATGACGTAACTGAAAATTTACGATTTTCGCAATTTTTCCTTTATTTGTGCTATAAGACGTTGCTTCGTACCAAATTTCAAGATTCGGAGTCCACGGGAAGTATCCCGTAGGTTTTGATTCCCTTGCGAGTGTCGAAATTTTGCGGAATTTTGCGGTATAAACGGCTGTATCTTTTGATTGCGTTGGCTTAGAAGTTTGAGTTTTTCACAGCTCCAAGGGACAGTAGATCTGAGTATTTGATATGAATTTTAGCTTGATACATCCACGTGTTCCTGAGAAAAAGGGTCTTGACAGACGGACGGACGGACGGACAACAAAGTGATCCTATAAGGGTTCCGTTTTTTCTTTTCGAGAAACGGAACCCTAAAAACGATATTATTCTTTTATCTCTACTATGTAAAAGAAGGTATCAATTAACGTGACCATAGCAACGCGTGGTCGGGTTATATCAGCAACGCGTGGCCGGGTTATACCAGCAACGCATGGCCGCAACTGTAAAACCCATTTTATGGATACTAGTAACAGATGGACGTACTATCGAGGTCTCTCGTGCCTTACCAGTTTGTAAAAATATTCGTTTGAACTGATCGCATCGGACACGCTCACACGACCCATACCTATCCCTAATTGGCTTCGTATTTTACTACGGCCAATCATAAACAACTAGTTTTAAAATCGCCCTTGATGTCAGTACTGTCAATCTGCTTTACGCGTTCGTGAATTGTTGAATGAATGGAGCGGGGCGTGGCCTGAAGCGATAGGCATCGTGCAGTGTGCAAGCGACTTTCGACTTAGGACTGATAAGGCGCCAGAGGCTTCGATAGTACATATATAATATAAGTAATATTTTGAATAAATCCTTGATTAATAAATTAGCATGACTCAGGTACAAATGCTCGTATTAATTATACAAATGTCGACCCTTCGGTTTCGAAAGTAGGGTTACTGCAGTTCGGCCAATGGATGAAAGCACCGCATAAAGCATGGGTCATACATAACTCAACAAGCGTATGCGATTGATCGATACGTTATAGGTTTAATCGAATAGGCTAGATGACAAAAAAAATTTTTGCTTTAATGGAAGCTCATGTCTATAATAAACAGACAGAAAAAATCGGTTTTCGAATAACTTAAAAAACAAGCAAGATATAAGGTATTGAATATTTTGCTCCACATCTCTCTAGCAAAACTTAAATTTACATGGAGTTTATATGGCCGTACTAAACAGTGACGTCACTGTTGATGTCGGATCTCTCTGTCTAATCGCTTCCAAATGAACAACTTAAAATGCTTGTATCTAATGTATTTCTAAGCCGATTTTAATTCTGATTTCACAGGATTGTATCTTTTTCTACGGTATTTTAATATTTAATGACGAGACGTGAAAATTAAAATTCAGTCATCATCCCAATTATGGCATTGTCAATGAAAAATATAACATACATAAAACAGTTAATTTAAAAAAAAATCAACTAGTCTGTCCACTTGATATCTGCAACAAGTTAAATATTTTCTATAAAAGAAAACCAATAGCATATTAAGTTCTTACACTTCTGCGTCTGTAGCACATTAAAATTATATCACTTTTAACGGAGTAACTAAACGCCGTGAATCGAACCCGCAACCTTTGGAAGTCCGGCCCAATGCTCTCCAATTGAGCTACTGAATATGTGAACACCCATCGAATTTTTTTCCAGTACCTTTCCAGTTTTACGATTCGATTCCTGTCAGAGAATACACTTGTGAGCCGAGACGATTTGTTCTAGTTTTTTTCTATTTAAATAATTGATTTTTTATTTAATCCTGACGTTTCGACACATTTACAGGAGCCATGATGTCTAATTTATATACGTTTTTCCACAGAGCTATACAAATGGACGATTCGTACCTTCGTTTCAAATGTGTCCTCCGATGGTACCTGTCGGGCCTCTACAGGAAGCCTAAAGGGCTCAAGAAGCCCTATAATCCTGTCCTAGGGGAGGTCTTCAGGTGTTCTTGGAAAAATAGGGACCATGATACGCGCACTTACTATGTCGCTGAACAGGTGAGGAGTATGCATTTTTAACCCTAAGCGCTTATGCCTACTGCATGTTTTAAACACGGCGTTTTTATCGATAGAAACGAATTTAAATAGATATTCAAAGATTAATCCTTAGAATATCTGTTTAGAACTCTCTTATTATTCGAGCATTACTACATTTATTTTAAGAAAACTACGCATTTTATGCTATAATAATAAAATCAACAATTCCATTCTTACCACCACGAATCGTAGAGAGAAAAATACGTATCATAGACAAGATCAACTCATTAACCACAGATTATGCAACTGTGTTGCCACTAGTTTATATTACACATAAGGTATATTTACTACCAAACAAACGCGGTGAACATCGACATATACAAATGGACATGCCGACCCGTATAACATGCAGTTACCACCAGTAATATCTTGGTTAGAGAAGAGTGTCGAAGATGGCATGTGTTCAGACTAACGCTATCTCTTTCCTTATAGGCGATTGGCTCTCAATTTTCATGACAGGTACGGCATATATTTTGAGAGAGATGAAGATAGTCCGAAACTTAGTTTTATCTCTTTCTTTCGTAGTGCCGCAATTCTCACCGTTAGGGTATGTCCATTAGTATATGTCGATGGCGGTGACGACGCGTGTTTCTAAAATGCGTGCTATTTTATTTATATACATATATATATGTATAAAAAAATCCCTGTCACAGTGTTTGACAGCGATAAACACCGAAAATACTCAACCGATTTTAATGATTTTTTTCGTTTGCCGGATTTGTTGCGACATAGGATAGGTTTCATTTTAATATTTAACACAGTGACGTATGGCCAGGTCAGCGAATTATTAATAAAAATATAATTGGAGCGGAGCGAGCGAAACACCCATGGATCAGCTTCAATGGCGCAATGTCTGTTACGCCATAACTTCCAGAGTTCTTAACCGATTTTAATATTTTTTGTGTGGAATCGAATCAACAGGTTTAGGACCAGATTGTGACGGAGCCCGAATTTTGAAATTAGCAAAAATTCTTTTTTTTTTTAGGTATTACGCTTCGCTCCAATATATGGTGCTAGCGTAGCTTTATGCTTAGCGACTGCATCGCCTAGTTACATTTAAGCGTTATAAATGCAAAAAGGAAAATCTGTTGAGTATATAACTCAGAAGCATATTAAATAACTGAAGTGTTGTAATGAAGCTTCTGAGTTCAAACACAACTATATCAAATATCTTTTTTACTTTTTGTGTTTATATCGAATTTTTCAATCTAAGGGTCTGCTCACCATGCTTAAAGAACGTATTTAAATATAATAAAGTTCATTTTTCCTTATAGGTGTCTCATCATCCCCCAGTGTCGGCGTTCTACGTGTCAAACAGGAAAGACGGTTACGTAATAGAAGGCAGCTTATTGGCCAGATCTAAATTCTATGGTGAGTATTTTAACCATTCCGTTCCAGTGAACTAAACAATCAATATCCATGATCTTCTCCTAACAAAAGTTGGCTATGTGAGAAAGAGAGAAAGAAAATGTGTGCTCGCAATTCTCTCTTGCCCCTAGAGTAATATACGAAACCTAACTCTCTCTCTTTATATCTAACAAAAACTTATATCTCCCTCTCAACTTCCGTTCACCTTGCCCGATCACACTTTTCGTAACGCCCTCGTCACGCATTCACCAACTTAGTCCCCAAGGCAAGCGTGTGTTAGATTAAGTAAAAAAAAAGACATAGAAAGGAAAGGCCGAGTACTAAAAAGTATTTTTAATGTCTTTTATCAAATAACCATAAGAAGATTAAGCAAATAACAAGAATGATTTTCGATCACGTGATGCTCGGAATTGGTTATAGCTTCAGGATTTAACTGAGTCCGGAGTTTCACAAATCTATTATGAATTAAGTTTAATTTGTTTTCGTAGGTACTTCCACGTCAGCGATATTGGAGGGGTGTGCGAGAGTACACCTTTTGCCGTGGGACGAGACGTACGTGACGACAGCTCCTTACGCGCATTGCAAGGGGATAGTCCTGGGCACGCTCAGTATGGAGCTTGGCGGGAAAGTGAGTGGAATATTTTCTACTTTAGTTTAACGACCTCCGTGGTCACTCCGAGGTCTTTGGACTGATCGGGTCAAAATCGAGAACAAATCAATTTTTAATAGAAAAATACCCGTCGACGAGAGGATGTACCTCTCACTAATGAGACAACGCTGGCCTACAGCGTAAAAAGTTCCTACTTTTAATGGAATAATAAAAAAAAATCTACTCGGTTCACAAGTTAATTCTCAGGCAGGAAACAAACCCGCAACCTTTGGATCCAGCATTAAGCTACCGAGCCTTGTGAACACCCGTCGACATTTTCTAGTACTTTTGTACTTCTAAAGCTGTTGGCCAGCGTTGTCTCATCGAAGCACATCCCCTCGTATTTTAAAAAGAAATCGATTTAACAAATGTTTGGACAATCAATTAAGATGAAATAGCTATTTAGTTTTCGAGAAACATTTAGAGAGTATGGAACTCTCTCAATTTAGCTACCGAACTTTGTGAATATTTTTTGAAATTTCGTGAAAATAAAATGTTATAATGTGTTTTGTTGACAGGTACAAATAATGTGCGCTGAGACAGGCTACCAAGCGGAGGTGGAATTCAAGCTGAGGGTGAGAAAAATTGTCAAAGTGAAAGTTAGCCCCTGTCTCCACAACGACCCATAAGAAACTTCGTATTCTAAACAATGTCATGAAATAGATATTAAAGACAATTTTAAATGTATTTTTCTAACGTTTAAATAGTAGATATGTTTTTTTATTGAAATCTTTAAAGTTGCTTTTATAGGATATTATTTTTATTACGTTATTTTCTAAGGATGCGTTTCCAGTTAATTACTGCTGATGCAATCCGAGCGCTCATAACTGCGTAGATGATTAGGGCGCTAATACTACGTTTCATAGTAACATCTCTTCGAGATCCCGAGTTCGATCCCCGGCCAATGTAGAAAATTAACTTATCTATATTGACTTGCGTCAGGGTGTTGTAGTACCGCCGTTATTTCTGAGTGACATAACACAAATGCTTTAGCTACTTGGGTTAAGAACAATATTTATTTAATGTTAAAGATAATAATTGTTTGCGCACCCATCTGATAATTAAATTTCGCTAAAATTGCTTAACCTACAATATCATAGGCCAAAAGCTAAAACCACTTAACTCCTTGAAACCCAGCTTTGTGCTAAATGCGTTATTTCTCTCTCTATAGAACCATTACCACAGCCGTAATAAGGATTAAATCAGACTGCGCGCTATAGAGCATTATACAATGTGTCCCGTCACTAGTGTCGGAGCCTTTAATGGTGTGAAATATGGCATTTTTTTATCGACAAATTGCCCCTGAAATTAAAAATGGCTGCCATTTTATAACCGTAAGAGAAAAACCAAATTTGAGGGGCAATTTGTCTATAAAAAATGCCATATTTCACCCCATTAAAGGCTCCGACACTGGTGATGGGACTCATTGTATAATGCTCGCGGGTTTTAAGGGGTTAAACCATAGAACACCTTAACACTATTACTAAGATATAATCAAATCTTTGTTCGACAGTCTTTCTTAGGTAGTGCTGACCAAACAAACGCCATTTCTGGTCGGATAAAGAAAGGGAAGGATACAGTTGCTACTATAGACGGATACTGGGACGGAAAGATCGACATAAAGGAGAAGAAGACTGGGGTGAGTATTCACAATCATTATCATATTAAACCTATTTTATTAACATTAGGGGTTTAAAATAACCACTTTTCTAGCCAGGTTGGATTCGAAATTACGGCCTTTCGCTATCCGGGCGAGTACTCTGATCGTTGAGCTACCGAGACGCTGGCAGATGCGTTTACTAACGTATTTCAACTGATGAGCTAGTATCATTCAACCGAGATATAATTATTTTTTATTGGCGATGCAAAGATTCTGACTAGCGCCTCAAGCGTCAAAATTGTGAAGCTGTCTAAGAACGACACTTAGACAGTTTTCGATACAATTTACGTCACGGGAAAATTTATTTATTAAATATAAATCAGATTTATGTGTCAGAATAAAACACATTTTTACGGATTTTTGCTCATGTTTTATTTTATTTTATATTTAATCCTGACGTCTCCACTCCTTTACAACCACCATCTTAGTCATCCTGTGATCACGGCTCCTGTAATTCAAATGTGAATTGATATATGAATTTGTATATGTAATCCTGACGTTTTGACTCCTTGACGGGAGCCTTTTAACGGGAAACGGGAGACGATTACTCGACTCGTCATAAGTAACATGCATATCATTATACCTATATAAAAAAATATAAAACTTCGAAACTACTCAACCAATTTTGATGATTTTTTTTCATTTTGCTGAATTTGTTCCGACTTGCCCGGATCAGCTAGTATGTAGGAGAAGCTGTTACTGTATCAATTGAATATCGTATGTACTATCGAAGCCTCTGGCGCCTTATCAGTCCTAAGTCGAAAGTCGCTTGCACACTGCACGATGCCTATCGCTTCAGGCCACACCCCGCTCCATTCATTCAACAATGGCGCGCGTGCGCAAACAAGCAAGTGAGAGCAGATTGACAGTTGACAGTACTGACATCAAGGGCGATTTTAAAACTAGTTGTTTATGATTGGCCGTAGTATAAATCTTAGTAAAATACGAAGCCAATTAGGGTCGTGTGGGCGTGTCCGATGCGATCAGTTCAAACGAATATTTCTACAAAGTGGTAAGGCACGAGAGACCTCGATAGTACAATCGTGAATGTAATGAATGTTTAAGATAGTCATGGTTTTTTATATACAAATATTTAAAACGAATATTTGGAATTCATTACAAAAAATATACATTTTCCTTCTTAGGAAGAATCAAATCTTCTCGACGTGGCCCTGCTGAAGGAACAGCGTATGGTGCGATACTTGATGAAGATTGAGCAGCAGCAGGAATATGAATCGCAGAGGCTTTGGCTGAAAGTGTCGGAAGCCATACAGAACAATGACCAGGTATTGCTTAATTATATGCCTCATTATATGAATACTAAGTGTCAACGGCGAACGTTACGTAAACCGCGAACAAACATAGGTAAACGGTTACGAATAGCTCAAATGACTTATCTATAATCTAAGATCACAAAGTTGTTGTTTGTCTGTCCGCTCTTTTTCCCGCTCTTTTTCTATTGTATATGCGTTACCATAGCAACGCGTTAACCCCAAGTAGTTCGTCCACCGGACGCTAGATGGCGCTAATGAAAAAATATTTAATAATAGAAAAAATTTAAAGAATTTTGTCCCGTGCGAAGCCGGGACGGGCAGCTAGTTTAAAATAATTTAGTTTCATGATTTTGATATATTTTTCAATGCTATCTTATATGAGAAATTATTTTTATTTATTTATTTGGAAAACAAACAGCATTAATGACACAGTTGAATTTCATAAGTTAAGTAGTACATTTGCCAAAATAGTTTCCACTTATAAAAATAGTTCATAACTGTTGAGTTTACGTGCAGTGTCAATAACAGGAAAGAGAACGTGATATGTAACTTGCAAAACAAACAATCTTTATTTTAATATTCCAATTTTCATTAACCGATTCGTTGCTACATACAATTACAGAAACGAAGGCTACGAGCTTGATTGACGTGAAAAATGAAGATAAGTTTTATTCTGGGTTGATTTCCCTAAAACTTGATTTGAAGGAGTTATCATCGATTTAAAAATGACACGATTTCAGTGGCTTACGCCACACGCAAAAAAAAGTGATGACACGACAGGCGTGCCCATCAGCAACGAATCGGTTAAATAAGTAATTTACATGCAGTGTGTGGTAACATGAAAAAAAGCATGTGTGCAATTCACACGTGGTAGAAGTGAAACCTTCAAAAATTTTGGTTTCAAGATGCGAATGTACAATTTCGGAAAAAGGATAATTGTAGGTTTTAGTGATGATCAAAGTTAGATAATTATTTTACATTTTATTCGTATATATTACATAGATTTATTTAGACTTAGAGCTTACATTTCCGATAAATGATACAAGAGGCTTATGGTAACTTAAGAACATACCACGAACATAAGAGACACTGTATAATGCTTCCTATCTCATTTACTCCTACGTTAAATCTTATGAATTTGCGTTTGTCTCTTTTACTGTCGCGTTTTCGTTTCATCAACTTTCAAATCACAACGATGCTAAAGTTTACAATTAAAAAAAATTAACACAATTTAAGCATCAATTGCTAACGAATTTTTAAATTTAGTAAGTTTATATATAAGGATATCGATATGATGTGATTTTAAATAATAAATACTACAAAAATCGACTCGATTCCCAAATTAGTCTCAGGCTTAAAGTAGATAAGTACTAGATAATTTTGACGGGTGTTCACAAGGCTCGGTAGCTCAATTGGGAGAGCATTGGACCGGACATCCAGAGGTTGCGGGTTCGATTCACGCCTGAGAATTTTGTTGTGTGCTTAATCGATTTTTTTTTATATTTTCCTATTAAAATAATTTATCATAGAGCTGACATCTCAACCAATAGGCTGAGGCTGCTTTATATTGATTCTATATGTAGGATAATTTCTAATATATTCGTGATCAGAAACGACACAATAACTCAAACACAATTGAGTTTCTCTGTAAGAAAAGATTTATTGGTTATTTTATTTTAGGTACATGAAATAAAAGTGTGTATTTACTCAGTACTTAACAAAAACCTACATACCTGTAAGAAAAGAAACGACATTTAATGTTATTATTAACAATGTCAGTTTCTAAATCACAAAATACTTTTACTATAGAATTAATATTATAAATTATTGTTTTTTCATAACAATCACGAGATGCTTATAGGTTATATTTTCATAGCTTACAAACTTCATTTGTGTCATGTCACTGCGCGTTCAATGACGTTTGATGCGCGGGAAAATTCAAATTAAAGAAAATTACATTTTTTCTTTACATCTCCCCCCGTAAAGAAGATAATATGAAGATGTTTGCTCTTGCACTGTCTTCAATCTTAGTCAGGAGCTGGTGTTAGCTTTGAAATGTGGAAAAAGTTTGACTCTGATTTCTTATGGTCAGTGTTTATCTTGTAAATTGAGTTTGAAATTTTCTCTATAATTTTGTACGGTCCAAGTTTCAATTCATCAAGTTTCTTCCGATTCAGTTTGTTTCCATTCTCTATAAAAACAGTATCACCAACTTTGAAGTCTATATGTTTTCTATTTTTATCGTAAATTGTCTTGTTATAATTGTGTGATCTGATTGTATTTTCCAGAGCTTTATCCCTGGCCTGGATTAAATCATGGTCAGTCTTTTTTTGTTTCAGCTCATTTGGCAAAATCGTAACATCTGTGCCATAAAGTAGGTATTTGGGAGCATACCCAGTAACAGTGTGCTCCGTTTCATTGTATTTTTGTACACAGTTGTGAGCTATAGTTGTCCATGCCATTTTTGTGTCATGTTCGTTTATCTTGCACCTGATTTTATTGACCAATGTCTGGTTTAATCTCTCGTTTAGTCCATTTGAAAAAGGAGAGTTCACTGCTGTAAAAATTATGGGAATATTTTTTTCATCCAAAAATCTTTTAAATTCCTTAGCATTGATACCTGGGTATTGGTCGGATAGTATCAATTCAATGTCATCACTTTCTGTACAGTTTCTTATCAGTTTGATGAAATCATTTGCATTTTGAGTACTTGATGTTAGAATATATGCATATCTGGTGAAATGATCTAATAAAAGATGTAAATATTTCTTTGTTGATCTGGAACCTCCGAAGCCTCCAATGGTATCAATAGAGCATATCTGAAAAGGTATTGTGGCGGGACCCAAGTGGGACATCAACCCACATTTAATTTGTCCTCTTGATTTATTTTTTAAACATACTGTACAACTCTCACAGATTCTTTTTATGTTTTTAGTCATATTTTCTGCTGTATACACTGAACTAATCATTCTCTGCATTTGTTTAATTCCTATATGACCTAGATCTGTATGTACGCTTTTCATAAAATCTATGCTAAATTCCTCTGATATAATAATTTTTTCTTTTTTTTTTACTTTTTTGTAGTAAACATTTTGTTTTTTCATTAACTTATCTTTTCTGCATTGTATGTATTTATTTTTATCTTGATCTTTTAGGATATCTTCTAGTGTTATTATATTAACTACTTTTAACTGCTCCTCTAGGTTTTCATTTGGTTCAAGGACCGGGTTCCTGCTTAGGCAATCAGCTTCAATGTTGTATCTTCCTGGAGAATATTTAATTTGGAAATCGTATTGTGATAAGTAGTATGTTAGATCTCCTAATTCTTCGTCTGTTCTAGATCTTATGTTCATATTCTCCAGTGGCTTGTGATCTGAAAATACAGTGAATTTCCGACCTATTAATAGATGTTGCCAATACTTTACACATTCTTTAATTGCCAGGCATTCCAGATAGATAGCTTTCTTCCTTTTTTGGACTTCATTCAGTTTTTTCGAAAAATATGCTACTGGTTTTTCTTCATTGTTTTTTTGTGGCTGTTTTAGTACTGCTCCTACTCCTTGTATACTAGCATCTGTGTATATGTGAATAGGTAGGTTTGGGTCAAAGATTGTTAATACTGGTTGAGAACATAATATTTGTTTCATTTCATTAAACGACTCCTGGCATGCATTAGTCCAGTCAAAGGTTTGTCCTTTTCTCAAAAGGTTATGCAATGGTTCCAATTTTATGGCTATGTTTGGTACATACTTATGATAAAAGTTTATTTTTCCCAGGAATTGCCTCACATTCTTTTGAGCTTTCGGAGTCGGGAAATTTTTTATTGATATTAAGTTATCTTTCAGTGGTCTGACTGAATTATTCTGAATAATGTGACCCAAGTATTTAACTGTATCTGCTGCAAATGTGCATTTAGAGAATTTTAGTTTTAAACCTTCGCTTTTAATTGCTTGAAAAAGTTTTTCCAGATGTGTGATATGTTCTGAGAATTTTTTAGAGAAAAGTAAAATGTCATCGATGAAACATACCGTGAAATCTCCAAGCTTGTGTTTCCGAATTATATTACACATTATTCTTTGGAATATAGCTGGGGAGGTTTTTAAACCAAAAGGCAAGCAGGTCCATTGATAATGTCCCTCCTGTGTCACAAATGCTGTTTTGTGTCTATCTGTGATACGTAAAGGAATTGACCAAAATGCTGAGTTTAGATCCAAGGTTGAGAAAAACTTGCAATCTCTCGTCTTTAGTATTAGATCTTCAATAAGAGGGAATGGCTGTGATTGAGGCACAATGATTTTGTTTAAGTCTCGAAAGTCGATGCACAATCTTGATCTTTTATTTTCATCTCTTTTATAAGCTAATGTGACTGGTGCTGCAAATGGGCTATATGACTCTTCTATAATATTTTTTTCTAGTAATTTTGCAATTTGATCTTCAATCTCCTTCTTATCTTCTATTGTGCAACGATATGGCCTTTTGAAGCAATATTTTTCTATTAGTAGATCAATGTGTGCCTCATAATCCGTTACCTGTCCTATGTCATATTTGTCCTTTGCAAACACAAATTTATTTTTCGAAATTAATTCATTAATCACTGCCTGTTTTTGATAGTCTAGATGATTTATACAAATTTTGAAGTTTTCTTCATGCATATCTTCATTGAAGTTTATTAAATTATCATATTTTATCTCCTTAGAGACTATATCTATTTTGTCTGTTTCCTTGGAAACTATTTCACTTCTTTTTATAGGTAGTTTCTGTGTGATTTTTAAGTTTTCGTTTTGAACTAGGTAAAACTCTTTCATACAATCAAGTCCCACTAAAAAATCATAATCAAAATTTTCTTTGTCTATTACGAAAACATTCATTTTTTTTTCCACATCGAAGATGGCTATATCAAGTGTTATTATGCCATTTGCCTTTTTAACGCCATTAATCGTTTTTAAATTAGTATTGTTGCAATTACTGGCTTCCTTATTATTTATTTTTAACAATTTTGAATTTATTAATGAGACATTAGACCCAGAGTCGTAGATCCCAGAAACTTCAACATTTTTATTCAGTACTAATTTCACTTTGATTAATGGCGGCACTATTAGTTTTTTTGATCTTCACATTGCAATTCACATTCCAATTCAGAATTGTTGATGAGCTTTATTTGCTTTTTATCTTTTTCAGTATTCAAATTCATTTTAAACCAGCAGGAATCTTCTGAATGATAGCGTACACCTTTCTTTAATTTTTCACAAATAAAATGCTATTTCGAAACCAGTATGTATTTGACTATAGCAGTATTAGTATGATAAGTGTTTGTTAAGCAGTAGCGCCATCTCTTGAAGTTCTAGGCATAATATTGAATGTAACACTTACCAGACAAACAATAATGTGTGTTATTATTATATATTACATATTTATGTATTATATATGTATGTTTATCCGTTACCCTAGCATCCATAACACCTTACAGTGCTTACTTTGGGCTAGGCTAATTGGTGTGATTGTAAAAAAAAAAAAATTATACACTAAGATTGATTATACCTTATTAAAATGTTAATTGTTATGATCGGCGAAATAATTAAAATAAATAATACTTTAGGTGTCCCATCTTATGCCTGAAAAATTTTTTTCTATACATAAAAATTGCATTAGGTATTAAAGTTTAACAGTAAGAGTTAATGGTTTTTAAATAAAACTAGCTAACCCGGCCACGCGTTTTGGTATAACCCGGCCACGTGTTGCTGATATAACCCGGCCACGCTTTGCTGGTATAACCCGGCCACGCGTTGCTGGTATAATCCGGCCACGCGTTGCTGGTATAACCCGGCCACGAGTTGCTATGGTAACGTTCATTGATTAAAAAACTGTTATTCTTAGGCTTATGGTAACAAACACTCAATATATTATCATAATATAATGTACTGATAATTATTGAGAATGAATGTTTCTTCGCATCTCGCAGGTGGCAGCCACCGAAGAGAAGACGATAATAGAAGAGGCCCAGCGAGCTCGCGCCCGTAATCTGGTGGCGCCCTGGGTGCCAAGGTTCTTCCACAAGGATTTACAATTGCAGCCACCTGAGGGTAAGAACAAATACGATACTTTCATCATCCTTTAATTAAAATATTTCATTTAATAGTTGTTTCTTCCTGTTTGTTTAATCGGTTTGTTTGCATGCATTTTCCTGTAAATTTTTATTACAATGGTTTAAATTTATGCTGAGAAAAAGTAGCTTTATGTAAGTTTTAATTTAAACAAGCAAGCACATCAATAAATAATAGTAGTTTATGATACTGTTGCATAATAAGGGTTCTTATAACATGAGTGTGTTTTAAAAAAACGAGCCGTAGGCGAGTTTTTTTATAGTATCACACGAGTGTTATAAGACCAAGTTATGAACAGTGTCATACACTACTTTATCTACTCTCATACTATAATACGTAAAACAATATTGCGAATAAAACGCTGAATATTACAACAAATTTTAAATGTCAAATGTTGGCGCCAAGGTGCAAATATTGATTGCGCATGCGTTTTGCGTCGTCGCGGACGCGTTCATTGATACCTTTTTAAAGTAGAGGTTCAACCTCCTTGGTCCAGCTGGAGGTTGTATAGGTGTATCGTTATGATTAAAAAGTTATATTATGTTACAGGTGTCCATACAAGACCTGTATCGTAATGAAACTTTTTTTTTATTATTTTTGGCCTGTACGTAATGTTTGTCATAAGCATTTTGTTTTCAGTTTTAGAATCTTTGTATTATAGTATCAGAGTAGATAAAAATAATAATATTATTTTTTTATTTTGCCTTGTGTTATTGGTACTAAGTAGCGAATAGACATTTGATAGAATCAGGCGTTACTTGGTGAAAGTCCATATCCATTAAAAATATATATGAAGCTTACTTCTTTTAAAAAAAAAAACCGGCCAAGTGCGAGTCGGATTCGCGCATGAAGGGTTCCGTACAAACTTTTATTTAAGTAAAAAAAATCACGTTTGTTGTATGGGAGCCCCCATTAACATTAATATTATTTTACTATTAATATCAATATACATTTTATTTGTTTTTATAATTTGTTGTTATAGCGCCAACAGAAATACATAATTTGTGAAATGACAGTTGAAATCTGTCTAGCTATCGCGGTTCTTGAGATACAGCCTGGTGACAGACAGACGGACGGACAGTCAGCGAACTCTTAGTAATAGGGTCCCGTTTTTACCCTTTGGGTACGGAACCCTAAAAATAAGCAAACTACACCGCTCGCCCACCTTGACAAATAATATCGGTTCTTTTCATCATAAGAAAGAGTGGAACTCTTTGCCTGAGTCTGTATTTCCTGATAAATACAATTTAGGAGTCTTCAAATCACGAGTGAATAGGTATTTTCTAGGTTAGTGCGTCACATCCTAGATCGCATCGTCGCTTACCATCAGGCTCGATAACGGTCAAAGGCTTTCCTATTCACGATAAAAAAATGTATTTTTGCCAACATTCCTCACATATTGTTGAATCATTTGAACACGCACACACACACACACACGCACACACACACACACACCCACACACACCCCACACACACCCACACCCACACACACCCACACACACCCACACCCACACCCACACACACACACCCACACACACACACACACACACCCATACACACACAACCATATACATAAACAAATAAATAAAAAAAAAGTATCTCTAATGCACGTAGCTGTAATTTATTATAAACCATCTGATATTTGTAACTAAATTTTGATTGTCTCGGATTTCCAAGATGGTGGGAGCCTGATGACCTGTGCTAACGGGTAATTTCTATTTACCGATTTCGGGCATCAGTCTCACACAAGCTTAGCCTAAGATTAGTAATGTTAAGTATTGAAGTAAGAGTTTGTGGTGAGAAAATAAAGATTTTATTTATTTATTTAAATGACGTCATAGTGAGCGGAGTGGGGGGTAGGAAGCAATAAATACGGCGGTGAAGGGCGCGGCCACTCACTAAAGTCTATACAGCCTTACCAGGCTATAGCAGTTACAAGGTGGTGTTTAGTCAGTACGCTTCTGATATAACCTCTCGGGCTGGCCGATGTATCCATGCATGATTCACCAACTCCCGCGTCCGGAGGATGCCCACGTCGCTAAGGTCGGAAAAAAAGCGCGGCCGCTCACTTAGTTCTCGGTATTGAACAGTCTATCAGCTCCTGATGATGATCCGTGTGGAGGCGAAACAATTGTAGAATAGTAGAAGGTGCAAGGTGTGTCTACATTATTTTAAGGGATAGACATATGATACTTAAATAAGTAATATTCATAGAAATAAATAACCATGACACAGTTCATCACACAAGCATCTCCCCCTTCCAGGATTCGAACCCAGGCCCGAACCAGTCTTATAGAAAGTACAATTTACTATATATATTACAACTACAGTAATGATATCAACTCATACGAAATGCACAGTATATTATTCTACATCTTTGAAAAACTTTAGCAAATATAATCCCGACTAATATTATAAATGTGAATGTAAGTTTGTTATGCTTTCACGCAAAAACTACTTAACCGATCATCATGAAACTTCGTACATATATTCTTGGAGGTATTAGAAGTAACATAGGATACTTTTTATGTTGAAAAAAAAATTGCGGGCGAAGCCCTTGGGACTTCTTTTTAAGTGCATAAGCACTTGGGTTAGGAGGTCTTTTAAAGTTCATTGGTATTCAATAATATTATTTATGAGTTTGGTCATTTGTGATTTTTCGTGTCTAGATAACGAAAAATTAAATACCGATTTTTCGCAAGAATGGATCGTATAAAAAATTACAAAGACATTATTTCCATTAATTTTACGCAAGTTTTTTAGGTACCTAATAATCATATGTATAATTATACATAAGTCGTAAAAAATCTATAACAAATACTGTCAACTGAGTGAAGTTGGTATTTTATTAAAATAATAATTTATTTTATTTGCAGGTTTGATTGAACAGGGATGGCGATATAATCACGTAAATACAAGGTATGTTGTATTTTGTTAATTTTTTTTTCCATAATTTTGGTGACTTCGGATATGTTTTTTTAAAGAAGAGGAGATCGATGGCACACTGGTTATCTCTTTTTAATCTGCGATGTGTTAACCAACTTTCGTAAATGGTCAGCCATCAAATTCAAAGCTAAGTGCGTAACCTTTTCTCCGCCATCGACTTGATATAAAGTCAATACATTTGTGCTCCACACGACTTGATATCAAGTCAACACGTACAATTTAAAGGCAACCTACGTGCTGTCGGGTAAGGTTCATTTTCCGTCTTTTGCTGCAAAGACTTTGGCGTGTGAGACACGACTTACGGATTTTACTCTGGCGGTGAAGAGGTCAAAATGCTTTCCGAATTACGAAAAACAAGAAAGTTTGCGAAAGTTGCTCAAACTGCGTAGTCGCAACTCATGCTCATATAACACAATCAGTAGGAATAATATTATTTCTTATGTTCACACCAAATAGTCTAGTCCTTAATAAGCACTGTGAGGGTTGTGTTATGGATACTAGGGTAAAGGATAGACATACATATATGATACATAGATCTGTAATATTTATAGAACTATATACGACCATAACTTAGGTTATACTCATATTCATTACACAAACATTTACCTCTTTCGGGACTAGAACCCGAGACTGCCGGTGCTAAAGCCA
The DNA here is from genome assembly GCA_927399485.1 of Calamotropha paludella. Taxonomy (NCBI): domain Eukaryota; kingdom Metazoa; phylum Arthropoda; class Insecta; order Lepidoptera; family Crambidae; genus Calamotropha; species Calamotropha paludella. The sequence continues at coordinate 9,509,448 of OV656829.1, read as the reverse complement.
GGATCGCTTCCAATGCATCAAACGATCGTTTAAAGTTATAACAAATACAATAAGTTATTTGACAGGTTTTACAAAAATATTCATATTGTACTCATATTGTTCGTTATAGCATAAAAAAAAATTGTTAATTCTTTGTTTATTTCTCTATTTTCTATAAAAATTACCATCAAAATTTAAATTAACAAATACCTGCTAAAACGCCAATGATTCGCCATGTATGGTACATCATGTCATGACTTCACCTGCTTTTAAGAAAACTTTTAGCTTTCAAATCGTAATACCTACGTAAAACTTAGACTGACATTTACTGTGTACAAGCACGTGACGTCACTCCTTCATTAGCCAATTTTCAATCATGTGGTCGAATATAAAATTTAAATTATTATATCAAATAATTCTAAAAAAATCATATGAATTTTTAAATTAAATGTCAGCTAAATTGGTTTAAAAATAGGTTTACTTCTAAAATCATTTTGATATTTGTTTTCATTGTGGTACACAAACTCATACCGACTTGATACAGGCAAGATGAATAAGTTATACACACCGTAGTACCTTGTCACACTCGACCAGTTGAAAGCAAAGAGACAACAGTACAGAAATGAATTAATAATCAATTGTCACTCTCAACAGTCCTGGTTGTGAAAAAAGATGTCGGCCTTAATTTAGCTTAATAATGAAGCTAGGACCAAACAAAAAATACTACCGTAAAGCTGATTAAATAAAGAATCCACCACAGAATATTTGGATCTCTGTAACTCAAAAATTAATCGTAATTAAAAAACAGCAAGATACGAGAAAATTTGAATATGGGAGCAATTGCTACCAGGGATTGACGAGGGGTGTTGGCTATCGGTAGCAATTGCTACCGTGAACTGACAAGTGGATAGATCCATATCTCACTAGGGGGTATTAATGTCATGTTAAACTTCCAGCCCATGGCAAATAGACGAAGAATTAGAATACGAAGAGGCTTTCGTGATCAGCTCGCTCAGAAGTCTCTCGCCCCGCAGCCCCTTGGATCCCCACCCAAGGGAATCTACCAAGGAGTTGTTGAGACGAGGATCTGACTCTGACAGCAGGGACGAGCAAGCACGTCCTAAGACTACCACGTGAGTTACTTTATCATATCACAGTTTTATTAGCTGCTGCAGACTAATTTACTCCCTTTAGCATAAAATTAGAAAGGTACTGGAAAATTTGGACGGGAGTCCAAAAGGTTCGGTAGCTCAATTGGGAGAGCATTGGACCGGACTTCCATAAGTTGCGGGTTCGATTCTCGCCTGAAAATTCAATTGTGGGCCGAGTCAATATTTTCCCGTATTTCTTTATAAAAATAATTTATCTTGCATTGAAAAAATGCAAAAATTATATAAGATTATAAAAATAAAAAGATCTTTATTAAAATAACACATTCCTTCAGATATTATTAACTTTTTTTAAATAATATATCCATTTATATCTAAATATTTGATATGCCACTTGATTGGATGTAATTGTTATATAAAAATCACATTAACGCTCACTAATAATCGATATAGAAATAATAAAATAGTGCTTTCATTGAACTATTCTTTGTCTAGAAAAAAGAAAAAACATTTTTCTATGTAAGTTTGTTATATCACAAGTGTTTCATTTCAGGCGGACACTAAAACAAACGCTATACTCCATAGACACAGCCCTCCGAGAACACACGCATGCCATAGACAAACTATCAAAGACTGTGGAATCGCTCACGGAAGGCCATAGGCACGCGATAGCGTTCAGGCCGCAGAACGTGGGCCGTGTACCAGCCACGACACATTCCTGGGACCTGTTCGGCGGATTCGTGTTGGCCATAGTGTTGCAGGCGCTCTTAAATTGGTTGTTTTACCAAAAAGACTGAGATAGTTCTTCGTTTTAATGTGTGATGCGCTGTGAACAATAAAAACTGGTAAGAATTTTATGACCGATCCTTATTCCTAAACGAACTACACGCCCTCCATGTTGCCTTCCCAACAACCATTCCCTTCTTGCTTTTCTCTAATGATTTATGAATGGATTGCAATATATTTATATATATTTTATATATAAAAAAAAAAATGGGGGTTGCACTCCGGGAGTGCAGGCAGAAGTGAAAACTTGAACTTATGGCGGTACACTTTGTTGTACAAACGTTTGGTCAGTTGATAATAAATTTAACGTTCTTCGTTTATCTCTGCATCGTTTACAATAATCTTTGTTCGCTTGTTTCGCCAAGTCTGACTTATGTGGGTGTTTCTCTCTGTATCGATTATCATATTCTTTTCTTTTTTGTTTTCTTTTTTCTACTTCATCCTCATAAGTGGGGTCATCTATCGAGTTTTTTCTTTTTCTTTTTCGAGCATCATTTAAATCATCCGCATCCATTTTCAAGACAAATCTATAATCAAAAATAAAAATGTAGATTTTTTTAAAGCTATAATCGTAGCATATATTATATCGTATTTTTTCGGGTTTTCCTACTTTTCCGGCTTTCCCATAATTTTTAGCGATTTTCCGACCGTCGATTCACGTCCGTAGTGAAATTCTCTACTAAATTGAGTATATTTTCGATTTTTCGGGTTTTCCTACTTTTCCGGCTTTCCCATAATTTTTAGCGATTTTCCGACCATCGAATCACGTCCCTAGTGAAATTCTCTAATAAAATGAGTATATTTTCGATTTTTCAGGTTTTCCTACTTTTCCAGCTTTCCGATAATTTTTAATTCTTAGCTGAAATGAGCATAGAGTTAATTTTCCTAATTTCCCAAAATTTCAAATTTTCTGTAATTTTGTAAAAATTTATCAACTTCAAACTTTAAATGCAGCGCCTTTTTAAACGCTAGCGCCAAACTTGTATTCTTGTAATGTAACTGTTGGTAAAACAGGAAGTTGTCTCCCTAGCCGAAGAAAGAGACAGCTGATATATACCTATGCGTATACCAATAGTATTGTACACTATTGTAAACATATATGTACCCCACGTGTTTCTCATTTTTTAGATAATTTTATTTAATAACGTGTTGCATTTGTTTATGTACGTATCATGTACGTAACAAAATTTACCAAATAAAATAATAATTTACTTACGTGATGACGAGCAGCAGTTGTAATTATGTATACAAAATATAGTAATACTATACTATATAATACTACTATAGTATACAAAAGCACTACAACAATGTTTTTATTAATACTATTAACACTTTAGATTTGTTTTTTTTACACAATACCATAGCAGCAACACAAGTCAAATGAAATATTTAAATAAATAAATTTTCCGTTTAATATTCATTTATAAAATAAATATAAAAAACTCAATCTCGTCTGTCGCGAGGGCACGAACGAATGCCCATGCAAAGACTGCGTATAGCATGCAGCGCTCTCGCATACCTATACACTCTGAGTATACATATAGGTATGTAATCTCGTCTGTCGCGAGAGCACGAACGAATGCCCATGCAAAGAGCGCGTATAGTATACATATATTATAAGAATACACGCGGAGTATATCTGTGTAAAATCTCATCTGTCGCGAGAACGGCTGAAAATGCTCACCCACAAAAGTGCCCAACGCGCCATAAGAAGTTTTCACTTCAAAAATTGCAATTATAATATATTTCATGGATGTCAATCATTTTTAAGTTTTAATGTTTCTCTAGTCATATTTTATCTTTATATATATTTAGATGTATTTATATAATATATAAACTGCTCATGTACACGTCTCCTGATCCTATCCTGAATAATTATTATTAACTGTAATCCTTTTCTTCCCATCGATTCCCTAATGCTCTCTACCAAGCCCACCTGGCAATGGCAAAAGTTAAAATATTTAAAAAAGGCAAATAAAGTATTGATTTTCACCACCTCTGTGGTGTAGATCTTTGCCCACCGCTTTTACTCTCTGAGGACTGTGGTTCGATCCCTAAATGGGTGCACATTTTTGCTCGGTTTGGTTAGTGGTAGGGTGAGTCCGCCTGGCTAGCTACCACTAACTTATTTAAGACTGTTGCTATAACAATTAATAACTTTGTAGTGTTCTGGCAGTTAAAGACAAGATATTCAACTGGCCGCTTCATGTTGACAAACGAATTGGGTCTTGGAATAAAAGCCAAACAATTACCTATTATAATTAAAAAAGATTTAAACATACAGTTTCGTACCAGAGGGCAGTACTCTCGATTGCGGTTTTCGGTTTCAAGTCTTTTTTCCTTAAGTGGCCTTTACGATACTCTTTATATATAAGGGTCAGTGCTATTCACATTTTTAGTATATATAATACTGTTATAATAAAAATAATGTACGAAGTATAGGTTTTTGTTTTTAAATCCGGCTCGAAGGACCAATAATATATGTATCCATGGTTAATTTTAAATCTTGAAATTAAAAAACTCCACAGATAAATTGATTTTTTAAAAAAACGTTAACAATAAATGATATCTACTTACGATTTACATTTTATAGTAAAGTTTTGGAAAAATATGGTAGTTTATGTAACAAATAATAATTATCATTATTTTTTCAACGCAATAGCGAACTAACGTAGTAGCGGATTGAAATGAACCTTATTATTTTTTTATAATTGGAAAATCCAGATAACGTTTTAAAATTAGTGGTTTCATTCATCGACATATACTAATGGACATGCAGTGAGAATTGTGGCACTACGAAAGAAAGAGATAAAACTAAGTTTTGAACTATCTTTATCTCTCTCAAAATATATGCCGTACCTGTCATAAAAATTGAGAGCCAATCCTTGCAAATCCAATGCCTTTAAGGAATGAGATAGCGTTAGTCCGAAAGCATATGTTCTCTTCGTCACTCAAACCAAGAAATTACTGCACGTTATACGGGTATGGTATGTATTAGTATATGTCGATGGTTTCAATTAACAATTTTAAGTTTTTGAGATAATGGGGTGGCTGATAAGTGGGAAAGGTTTTTCTCTCTGTTTTGCTGTAATGAAGAACTAACAAATATATTTTCATGTACCTTTATTTATTTCGGACTGCAATTTTATAATTAAAACGAATTAAACTTTTAATTTTATCTTAATTGAAATAACATTTTCCTTTATTTCCAGATCAGCTCCAGAGTATCGTATACGTTTCGTTATAACCCACGCCTATGGAGCTTCCTACTTATAAATAAAATCAGGGACAGAACAAGCAAACTATGATCATAAAAAAAACGAAAAAGTTAAATGGATACAACGACCAATCTTAGTTTAATACATTGTAAAAGACAGTTATGTGAGTTGTGCACTTTGTGATGTTTAGATATTTTTATATCAACATTAAAAACTACCATAGACAAACTGATAGTGTTGCCAGTGGTATTAAAGGTGTTGCCAGAACAATATACTTCTTAAATAATTTAATAATGAGTGATGGATTAATGTATACCAAAGATTTATATTTTTGTTTGGGAACTATACCATTCTTTAGCAAACTATCTGATAATAAACGATGTCTTGGATTGGTTGTGTGTTGGAAGAAACAATAAGATCTTTTTCGGATCAAAACTACCATTGTCTAACAGAGTTGCCAGTGTGAAAAATAAAAAATATCTATACATCGCAACATAGTTCTAAAAAGCTTTATTCTTGTCGATATAGTATCCCTTAATCGAATAAACTATCTTATGAATATAACATTTTTATATAAATAAAATAAAGTATAATGTGAATTAAAAAATAAAAATACAGTTAGCACATTTTCAACGGTGATTTTTGAAGTGATATTAGATAAATTTAATGTCAAATTTTTAGAATTAATGTCATCACTGTATTTTATGATACTTGCCACAATATTAAGTGTAAAGATCAAAACTATGTATTTTAAAGAAAAGTAGCAATTCGAATTGTTAAGAATGTGAATTTGATTGAGCTTTCATATTGAATGAATACTATAAAATATTATTGAGCAATAATGTTTTGAGATTTTAAATGGCCGTGCAATATTTATTTTGTAAAACTACAATTATATAGTATTCCGAAATATTCATCAGTTTACTGACGTTATGACGTCATGATCCATTTGGTACTGGTCGGAAAGTGACGTATCTTCCCGGGCTTTTCCTCTCTTTCGCTCTCACACTATTTTTAATATGGCGTCGATTTCTGACGTCAACGCACTGGCCAGTATATTGCAGAACAAATGAACAGCATGGCATTCATTCATTACGTCATTACCACTTATCAGTATATTGATGTATATTTTGGAATGCAATCAATATCTAAGAGAACTTTTCCTTGCTGTTATAAGTCGAAGGACATACTCCATTTAATTAATTTAATTTGTCTTTTTATCTTTTTAAGATCTCCGATATATGTTGTCTATCGAATTTTTAAGGTGATTTGACAGTGACATTGACGTATGCTTGACAGCTAAGATGACATTTTGACACATCAAGAATGTGTCTATACGAGTGTTGGTCGCACGTATTACAGGCCACTGAATTGATGCATTGGTAAAATGGAAGAAAGAAAAACTGGCAAAATAGGCAAATTCTATTGCCAATGAATAGAGAATTAAAAAAGAAATAAATTTATCGATACACACAAATATAGATAAAATGGTACGTGAAGAATGTGTAAAATTATAATGGCAATAAAATTAAAAAGCTACCATTTTTTGGAGTTGCTAGATAAATTAAATTAGTATACATATGGCATACGCCTTTTTATCCGATGCAGTCCACGATTATGATTTTTATTAATAGGCATCTTGATTTGGCCACATATAAAAATGACGCAGAAAGATTAAACCTAATTTTCTTAGTAATAAAGACTTTTTCGACAAAAAATTCGTCGTCTGCTTAAGCCCTTATTTAGAATAACTAAAAATATTTTAAGCAATTTATTTGGACTAAAGTAAAAATAAAATTTGATTTAGTGAATATAAATGGAGGTCTAAGATTTGCATCAAAATAATCGTTCAAATATATTTGATTTTATTATCAATTATCATAGTAAATAGATATTTAGTTTATCGACATTTGCTTCCTTTATTACAGTAAATTACATTTTTGTACAATATAGAACAAACTATAAATTATAAACGCTATTTATTAATCAATACTTATTAAAAGTATTTTTTTATATTGATATCAATTAATTTTATTTATTTATTGTTTATTCAGGAAAAAAACAGTTTTTTTCATAAAAAGTGATGGCACATTAGCTTAACAGTTTCCACCTCTAGTTGGTACAGATAAAAGTTGAATGACAAAAGTACGAAAAAACTATTTAATGAAAACTATTACATTTGATTAAAAAATAAAAACAACAAATATTTATATAAAAGAAATCTACAAAAAACAGTATATCTCATTCTTTAAAAAAACAAGAAATAAAACATTGATATTGATAATGAATAATAAAACCGTAGACAATCTAAGAAGGAAGTTCTTCCTAGAGGATGCATGCCTTTACTAACCTCTACTGTCTATGGAGGCGGGGTCTTATTGTCGCGTCTACGCTTTACATAAAAACAAACGCTTAATAAATCTATATTAGTGAAAACATCTTTTGTTCTTTTTATTCTAATTATAATTTGAACTTAAAAGAAAGAGACAAAACACTATAACTAAAATAGGTTTTATGCGTTTGAGTTTTTATGAATAATACGTTAAGTGAAGGATAAAAAATATATAAAGTACCAAAAACTTATATCCACTTGACAAAAGCTAGCCATAAATCAATGTCAATTAGATACATTTTCGATTGATACACGAAAATAATGAAAAATGCACCTTACATTCAACAACACAATGATTATTTTTGTCAAATAAATATATATAATTTTGGCTCTCGTTTGACTGTACGTATGCGTCCTTTAAGCGCTGATACATTGCGAGTTTTTGCATCAATACTGCTGTGAGATAAACGATTATCGACTCTAAGTCAATCAACATAAGGTAGTAGTCATTTTGAAGGTTATTCGTTTAGCATTTGTTTCCTCCTGTATCGCGATTGAATCACTGGTATCTATACAAAGATCCGTAATGTGTACAAAGCCTTACATACGATGCTTGATTATTTAAAAATTGCAGGATTTTTAGTTTGACACTAGTTTATTTTTTTAATATTGTGGTAGAATATTAGTTTTCCTTCTATGCGTGTATTGTAATTGTTCTTCGCGACTTTGGGTGTAATAATAAGCCAAAACAAACGTCTTCCTCTTAGAAATGGCTGTAAAAGCTTGCAGTAATTCACTTCGTTGACAAAGGAAGTTTGAAACATCTGTGTAGCTACTCTGTGGACATAGCAATAAAGTTGAAAATGCAATGTGATCTATAAAATATTAAATTTATTATCGCCCTGTCTCGTTTCTATTGTAAAGGAAAGAAAGAGATGTGCTGTATTAAAAATAAAGTTCATATTAAGCATTATTATAATGCAATAATATATTATTTATTTAAATTTATGAGTTATGTATTGTTCAAAACTTGTCACCGATGGGATTCAAATTCTGGTTAGCGGAACCAGATGCCGCAACCACTAGGCCTTTGAGGCCCGGCTCGGTTACCTATAAGGATAGCAAATTCAATTTCCACCAGGAATAATTTTTTCCATATAATTAAAAATATGTATGTGATACACAAAACACAATTATTATTGGTCATTTATTTAGCTAGCTCTTTTCCTCGGATTTGTCGTGCAACAAAATTATCTGAACGTACGAAAGAGCGGGCGTCTCATTCCATACAATCAGTCAGCGTTACATAGAGCGAAGGCGGATTTTTCTCACGACTAATCGCTTGCGATGTTAACATACCGGTCGTTATTCACAGAACGGTCAAGTCACCCACACATATGAATTGTTGTTATTGATATTTGCACTTACACATCTAAATAAACTAATAAAAGAGTAGAGTATAATTTCCACTTAAGTCAATATATACAAGTTTTTTGAAGTTATACTTCTATTGTCGCATTGAGGATTAAAATTTTCATGTAACGGAATTTGCGCATGCAGCATGCAACGAAAAAGCAAGACCATGAAGTTAGCTATTAAAGTGAATAGGCTTCAAGATATCTCATTTAAAAAATTAATAAAAAAATATCTTCTCTCGCGCTTTATCCTTTTTTTAAATATAAAATATAAAAGAAATCTCAAGAGTATTATTTATCAACTATGTATCTTTATTATTCATAACATGCAAAGTAACGTGATCTTGCGCATGATTTGAAAGGCAATATTGTTGTGAACTTTCATTTTTGTTATATAAAAATACTGATTTAACTAATACACGTGAATCAAATAAACGCTTTATCGGGATAAGCACGCCTACATTTTCCAATAGTGTTAGCGAAAATTATACTCGATACAACTTGAACATAATTAAAAAACAGTACGCACACAGTACGTAAATCACTTGCATGTAATCAATATGGCAATCAGACCAAATTACAAAAGTTATTTCTACAAACAAAATCTGAATGAATTAAAATTGATTTCTGTTGAATAATGTACTTATATTTATAAATGTTTCCATACTTTGTAACTATTTAATAACACAGCATTATTATGTATATCCTTTTGTTATAATTACCCAGGTAATCAATAAAACAAACTAAATTATGGGTTATTTAGTTTGTAAGCAAAACTTATAAAATATTCATAGGTCGACCACTTAACCCCTTAAAACCTGCGAGCATTATATCATGCGCGCGACAACGATACCTAAAATCCGTGAACATTATCTAATGTTCAATGGCGCGCAGTCTGATTTAATCCTTATTACGTCATTGGTAATGGTTCTTTTTGATTGAATGATATTTTTGCCCCGATAGAGAAAGAAATAACGCATTTAACACAAAGCTTGGCTTCAAGGGGTTAAATGAGCGTTCGCCCTTGCGGTACAGGGGCGCGGGGGTACGGCGATAAAAGGTATAATGCGACTCCTCCCCCCTTTTCCATACCCCCGCGCCCCTGTACCGCAAGGGTGAACACTCATTTAAACTGTCTACTTATAGTTCTTACACATTACACATTGAAATAAAACTTTTTTAACGGATAATAGCGAAAATTTTATAATTAATCCTGATGTTTCGACTCCTTTACAGGAGCCGTGATCACAGAAGTTATAAGTCAGTATTATATATATAGTATGCGCTAGTATGCGTATAAAGATGTTTTAAAATGTTTGTAAGAAAATTAAAAATTTTAAGAAAATTCTAGCGGCCCGTCCCGGCTACGCACGGGTGGACAAAATTCTTTAATTTTTTTCTATTATTAAATATTTTTCTGATAGCGCCATCTAGCGTCCGGTAGACGAACTACTTGCGGTTAACGCGTTGCTATGGTAATGGAAAAAGAGCGGACAGACAAACAACAAATTTGTGATCTTAGATTATAGATATTCACACAAATCAGCATTTTCATAAATAATCACTTAATTTTCAACATTGAAGCGATTATAAAATTATATTCTCTATTATAACCATTGGTTTATGTATAATTTAAGTTACATCTCAATGATGCATCTCCAAAAGAGATAACGATTGGATATTATTTATTTTGCAATAAGAATTATATATCTGTGAATGAACGTGTTTGCGACATGTAATAATTATTACAATTTAATATTTTGTGTGTGCAATATACTTCGAATGATATATCATTTATAATATTTTCTGTGATGAAAGTTCGTTATTCCACCACCATTTATATGTTACTAGCTAACTGCAGCGCCATCTGCCGGGCTGATTTGTGAATCTAAACCATTCTCAGATCCCCTTGAACACACACAAAAAATTTCATTCAAATCGGTCCAGCCGTTTAGGAGGTGTTCAGTGACATACACACTCACAGAAGAATTATATATATAAAGATACTAGCTGACACAGCCACGGGTTGCTGTGTTATAAATTGAAATAAAACCTATCCTATCTTTTAAGTTAGATCAAATAACAGATAGTTACGAAGTTTGATCAAAATCGGTTAAGTAGTTTAGGAGTCCATCGCGGACAAACAACGTAACACGTAATTTATATATATTGCATAAACCGAACAAGATTCTTACCTCGTAATAAAATATATTCATGTAAATCACTGATAATTTAATTAAGTTTACTTTGAAAATATGATAGTGGAATAACGAACAGTACAGAAATCTTAAATCTTTTCATTTCATTTTGATTAACGTTATGCTTTTAAAACATTTATACGGGTATATATTGCCCAAAATCGCTTAAAATTTTGATATTTATTTGCTGGTTACCGCTATCAAAACCTAACCAAGTTATTTTTCATCATTATAGTATCAAATTACTATAGAAATAATCGTAATTGGTGAGGTTAGATTAAAAAAAATATCTGCAAAAAATTATCAAAAATTTAAGCGAGTTAAAAAATTTTACCCTGTAAGGGTCAGCACTCACTGAGAAGCAAAACGATTAAGCTTTTTAATATCAATAATTAAATTTTCTAAGAAAGTAATTTAATGTTTACAATTGTACGGACATCATGGTGTTGCCATATTTTCTATTATTTCTCTTACAAATTAAGCGACAGATTACATAAAGTATATTTTAATATCGCAATAAAACTATTTTATTTTTATTACTACCCGCCTCAATTGATTGAATTAGAAAAAAAATGCTTGTTTTTTAATCATTAATTCATTTAGGAACGAAGCATTTTAAGGCAGAATGTCTAAATCCTTATGCCGTTTGACATTGACAGCTCACAGACTATATCAATTTGACATCACGGGTTGCAACAGCTACTTTTTTAATTGGCAATATGCATCATTTCGTTATGCCTTACTTTTCAATAATAAAATGTGTTCAAATAACTCAAGTACTTAATTTTTTTCTTATATTAACAAATCGTTTTCAACTGTAATAACTCTCTTATTTTTTTTTATTCTACCTTTACAGAAGAATGCTCTGTCATTGGATACGATACAGTGCAAGGTAAAAACCGAAGAGCCAATGATATGTATTCATTTGACAATCAACAGTGTCATTTAATTTGAGATGCCCTTTGCATCGTTTTCGTGTGTCGATCAAAAATGTTTCTAATAAATATTGAATTAGAGTTAACTTTTATCAAATGGATACCTGTTTTTGGCACTTTGGATGTAATAATATTGGATTTAGGCCCGACCTTTTGAACCTCCAAATATAACCTTTTCTTTCAGATACCATATTATACCAAAGAATTTAAACATGTTTTCAGTTACTATTGTTCTAATTTATCCAACTGCTACGCTGTATCAAGCTTATCAGTACTAACTCGCGTGCAGTGGTCAGTCCATCTACCACAAATTGTTTACGTCACATTTCCTTAAGTAATATAAAGACCTACGGTGTCCATATATTTAGAGCCTAATGGGACATTGTTGATGGGAAGCAGAAGATTTCTAGAAATAAAAACCCTATCTACCCAGTTTGTTAGATTATATATAAAGAGTGAGAATTTTGTGAGTTTATTGCGTGTAATCTTCGGAATCGATGCACCTATTTGACAAATAAATACTTTTACAAATTGTAAGGTACTATCGAAGCCTCTGGCGCCTTATCAGTCCTAAGTCGAAAGTCGCTTGCACACTGCACGATGCCTATCGCTTCAGGCCACGCCCCGCTCCATTCATTCAACAAACAAGCAAGTGAGAGCAGATTGACAGTTGACAGTACTGACATCAAGGGCGATTTTGAAACTAGTTGTTTATGATTGGCCGTATAAATCGTAGTAAAATACGAAGCCAATTAGGGGTCGTGTGGGCGTGTCCGATGCGATCAGTTCAAACGAATATTTCTACAAAGTGGTAAGGCACGGGAGACCTCGATAGTACGTTATTCCAGATAGACACATATATATATATATATATATATATATATATATATATATATATATATACTATGTTTATATAACGTTTAATTCGTGGAGGGCGACTAGTCTATAAATTAAACTGTTTGTTGGTAAGCGTGTCTTTTGAGAATGGCTGGAAAATTTGTCTTTTTAATTGGATTGGAATTATCCGAATAAGGATATTTTGGAAAGACAAGTTGGGATACCTTTTTGTGTACAGCTGATAATCCTTTTCATTTTAGCAATATTTGTATGGACAGATTACAATACCACATAAAATTAGAGTCTTGGCGGGTTGAGTATTTTGTTATAAATCCCGATGAATTATACGGATACCGCTGTTTTCGGTTTTAGAAATTCTGTTACACTGAAAACTCTATTTAAAGAAATGGGCTCTTTAATCTTTAATCGGTTAAGGAACTATGGCATAATGGGGTTGACTTCCATTCATTATATATAAGCTTCTTGACCCTAGTTGGCCTCGTGCGGCCAAACAGTCATAATAATGTATTTGACGGTAATATTTTGTTGTAATAAGTTGCGTATAGATGTTGATTTAGAAGAATAACAGTGAAAATATATAAATAAAATGAGCTTACATATTTTATTATAATCCATAGAAATTTAATTAAGTGTTAGCCAAAAAGAATGTAATATGAAAAGAAAAATATACCTATTTAACTTTATCTGTTTTCACTGTAATTTTTTTTTATACAAATTGTACCTATTTTCATGGTTTAAGAGTGGATCCTTTGTGAAATTGTATAGGAACGGATAGTGTAATTTTAATGATATAGTGTTTCTATATTTATGGCTTAATGGAATTGAATTATTGTATATTTCCAGTCATTTTGACACACAGCATGGGAAACTTGGCAAAATAGGTAAAAATGAATAGAATCTGTTCCCCACGTTGTGCCTTCGAAGTGGGACAGAATAAATATGTTGATCGGATTTTGGCGGCAAACTAAAATGGCGTCGCCGGTGTTGCCAATGCAATCAAAAGCTACAATATCGGAATCTCGAAGATATTATTGTGAAATCTTTTTGCATGAGTTCCGGGGAGCGGTTAGCGGTGTGTGGCCATTATAATGTATAAGTATTATTCAATTTTACTATAGATAATTATATTTTTAATTATAATACAGTCAACCGCTCATCAACTTATCACGAAATGTCAAATTAAATAAATTGATATTGTGCTTTAATGCGTTGAACTATAAGATGATAATTGATTGAGTCAAATTGATATTTTTTGTACAAGTTGAACTGCAGTTGACTGTACAATTGAATATTGTCATCGCCTAATTCCTGTAACCTAACGAATACAATTTCTGTTGATTATGTAATAAAATATTCCAAGCATTTAGATAATTCTTAGATTGTTGATATTTTGTTGTTTTATCCAGTGAATATATTTTTTTCCAATTTAGAATTTCCTTTTATTTTTTCGTCTATATTTTTTGAAAATAAATAAGATTTTGTATGTCACAATCAGTTCTTATTATTTGTATAAATATAAAATTTTAACAATCATATATTTAAAAATTCTAGAAAACATTTTGGTATATTTTACCCTAAATAATTCCTTGGTTAATACAATATTACCCTATTCTCTCCGTTTGAAGACATTACCGGGGCGTATGCTATTCAATCTGTGCTCAGGGCTGGGAGAAATACATGTTATGCTTTAATTAAAATACAAAATACTACCTCACAAGTATTTAAATACGAAATACAAAATATATTTAGGTAATGTATTTGAAACATTAATTGCAGTATTTAAGCTATTTTTATTTGAAATACAAATTACAGAATATTATTAGGAATAAAAAGTAATTCAGCCCAGGATGGGCTAAAAAGCAGAGTAAAAAAAGAATAATCAATAAAACAAATTTTTCGACAATTTGACGTACAGTAACAGGTGCAGTGTTGCCAATTAAAACTAAAGATTAACATATTTGGCGATCGCCATTTTGCTTACGAAAGCTATCGAGCGCTATTTTCTTCAGAACGCACCAATTAATAAAATCGCTTAATGAAGGTTAAATTTTTTAATGTCAAAATGTATTTTGGAGCCATGAGTATTTGAAATACTAACTATAAAATACCTCGGCTTTAGGTATTTGAAATACGAATTATTCTGCCTGTACTATCCATCCGTTTAAAAAACACACCTATTATTTATACTACGTAGTTGGCACTACCGGGGAAGATGAAATAAATCCCAATTGTCCCGTTAACACAGCAAAACGACCGGGGTTGAATGGTACCTACTTTATTATTGGGTTGATCCATTACCAGCTAGCAAATTATTTAAAATTATGCCTTATGATTATAGGTTGACCGCTTAAATTAGGGATACGGTGACAAAGGGGGGTACGGAAAAAGTGGGGAGGGGGCTCACTATGTGCACCTACCGTCCGTTGCTCTCTCGCCCCTGTACCGTGAGGGCGACCACTCATTTAGTATGCGTTTTATAATTATGCTTTTTATCTCGGATACTACTATCCTATTAAGATATCACCGAGACTATCTTTGGACTCATTACACATGAACCGCAATATTAACAAGCTTTATCTAGTTTATGATCCTTCTTCTTGAGTGAAACGATGGCTGCATCATGCGTCATGCTCGTGAACGGGTGCCACCTTCAGTATTATTGACTAATACTAAACATACATCTTGTTGGTTTCGTAATTTTGTCGTGCCCTGCATGTTATTGCAATGTTCAGGGATACTTACTTTAAGTAAGAACAGATACTTTGTTGTAATCAACCAAATAATTATATCATAACAGTATTAGTATTGTCATAACACAATTTTTTTTTGTGGATTATGTATAGTGACGACGTATTTTATTGTAAATATCGTTACTTCTGTTAAAGCTGACGAGTTTATTGCGCCCATTCTTCTTGTCAGTTAAAAGACGTCCTGAATGTGTGGTAGGTAAAAAAGTTGGACGTTTCAAAACAACTTATTTTAAGTGCATTTGAATAAAGTTATTTTCATTTTCTTTAAAGAGTGAAGAGCTACTGTCATTTTTCCGTCTGTTGTTTGTGGTATTTGAATTTTAACAAAGTGTTACCACAGTGAAAATATGTGCTGTATTACATAGTACCATTGATAAACTGAAAAGGCATACAATCTGCAATGCAATTATTTATACATGATGCGTAAAAAGAAAATTTGATTAACTTACAATTTACGAATACGTTCGCTTATATGATTTTACTGCGACTGTGCTTGCTAAAAATGGGTAATTTTGAAGAGAAAACTTCTTTAGCATCGTTGTGATTTCAAAACACGATGAAACTAAAAAGCGGCAGTAAAAAGACACAGACACATAAATTCGTAAGATTTAACGTAGGAGAAAATGAGATAGAAAGCAATATACAGTGTCTCTTTGAAACGAATAAGCAACAGTAAAAAGAGACTGACACATAAATTCATAAGATTTAACGTAGGAGAAAATGCGATAGGAAGCATTATGTACGTGTGTTAATACGTGTACACACAAACACGTAGCATGCGTAGCACAAAGCTTGAGAGAAGGCATCACAATAACTGTGGTATTTTGTATACGTGTATTTATTATTTTTTAAGGTTTCTCTTCTACCACGAATTGCGCACACATGCTTATTTTTTAATAGATAATTCCACAAGAAAGACTACTATAAAAGTATTAATTTAAGACTGCTACTTATTACGAAAATAGTCGTAATACAACTCATTAGTTTGGGTATATATTGGATAGCCGAATTATTCTTAGTTCTACTGGTCATTGGCACACTACGAAACCAAAAAGATCCGGATTCGAGTCCCGACTGAGGCAGATGTCTGTGTGCTGGTTACGAGCATTTGTACTCGAGTTATGAGTATTCATATATATGTCACCGTAAAATTGTAAATACCGTTAGATTATAATCTATCTCGTGATATTATAAACTGCCGAAAGATTGTAAACCGTAACATAGAGCTTACAATTTAAAGCATTATGGGTCGGTCTTGCAATAAGCCCTTCTGTGTCCATTGAGTTAGGTAAGGTAAGGTTAGTGAAAGTTTCACTTCGATAGATTATAATCTACCTGATAATGATGCGTTAAATTGTAACAACTATGTTACGGTTCACAATCTTGCGACAGTTTACAATCTCGCTAGATAGATTATAATCTAACGTTAATTGCAATTTTACGGTGACATATATACTTCTAAATATCTATGTATCACTATGTATCGTACCCTCAAAACTACATAACGACTTAACTCAAAATTAGTATGTTCCTGTTTTAATTTTTCGTTATTAAATATCAAAAAACGATTTTGTTTTATTAAAAAAATCAAAGAAATTATAAATGGCGCATATATTGTTTCGATACACGTACATACAAAACAATTATTCTGTTATTCGACTAAAAATTATTCCTCAATCGGTAAAAATGTTATTGCATACAAAATGAAAACATGAGTTTTATGTGATGAAATCTTATAAATAACTGAGAAAAAAATGTTGCGGGCCATTGATTTATTACAATGGTGTTTACTTTTAATATGTAAGTTTTTTGCTTTTGCCAGAAACTTTTATATAAATTCTTTTTTGAATTTTAAATGTCAATGTTATTTTTATATAAGTGGATTCCGAATTTTTGAGGACTGCTCTTTGAGGAATTAATAATAACAAAAATAAATAACAATGGAAAAATAATAAATCTTCCCTTTTACTCTCCATGTTTGTTTCGAGTGGGTTCACGGTCGTTGTAAATACAGGATAATTTAAACTCAGTCTATTTAGTTCGAAGCTGACATCTTTAAGACTGTAAATTATTAGACTTTAGATTAATTATTTTTCCATTGTTATTTATTTTTGTTATTATTAATTTATTTACACTGTCGATAGCTGGACATAGCGGTGAGAATTGTGGCACTACGAAAGAAAGAGATAAAACTATGTTTGAAACTATCTTTATCTCTCTCAAAATATATGCCGTACCTGTCATGAAATATGAGAGTTAATCGCCTATAAGGAAAGAGATGGCGGTAGTCCGAAAGCATATGCCATCTTTGTCACTCTTCCCAAACCAAGAAATTACTGCACGTTATACGGGTATGGCATGTCCATTAGTATATGTCGACGATGAACATAATAAATAAATAAATAAATATTTCCTACATTCACACCAATTAACCTAGCCCAAAGTAAGCACTTTTAAGGCTTGTGTTATGGATACTAGAATAACGGGTAGACATACATATATCATACATAAATAAATAATATTCATAGAAATATATACAAACATCCATGACAGGTACAAATGCTCGTATTCATCATACAAACATCTGCCCCTTCCAGGATTCGAACCCAGGACCGTCGGTACGAAAGGCAGGTTCTTTACCGTTGCACCAAACGGTCGTCAAAATATAATAATCTTCAAAATCTTCTTCTTTTAAATAAAATAATCTTCAAAGCAATCACAGTTATATATTTTTTTTATTTATATTTCAAAATTCATTTAAATAGTAAAAGACATTAAGAGCCACACGGTTAATTTTTACGAAAAAAAATGATTTTAAGTTGATGTGCTGTTGCTTTATCCAACCCTGGAGATCAGGGCAAAATCCCGCGTTTTGTTGGTGGGGTGGTGTCTAGCAGTGAATGTATTTTAAGGTGATAATTTAAAATATCAAATTGTCTGTGTTCAACATGTCCTATATGATTATTAAAAAAATTACTTGTTTCTAGCCATTTTTCCATCGACGACTGCTAGGATCTATGTAGTAAAGATTAACCAAGAGCGAGATAATACTAGATCCCAAAACGCTTTAATGAATAGATACAAGAATAAGTCCCCATTAAAATCTGTCCAGGAAGTTCTGTGGCATGATCTAATGAGCCTTTTAACACCTAACTTCGATGAGAAATCCAAAAACAAATGCATCCGACTGTTCGGTAGTATCTATGGCACCAAAGCCCAAAGACAAGAATGTCTAGAAAAACTTAAGAAGAAGCAAACAATTATTAAACCGGAAGATTTGAAGCCTTACCAAACTCATTTCAATACAGTTCAATACGACGATTTACTTTATTTCGATCCAGATCCTTTTAATGATCTAACCAGGGATGTCAAGTATTCCACAGATTATACCTTTGATTACGATGATAAACCAAATAATATTATCTATCTCAATAAACTGAGAACAAAAGATATTTCTAACATTTACATTTTAACCAACTTACAATCTGTTTTACCAGGAACTCGAAATACGCCCGATTATAATATAGATTCTAAAGTTTTGCGATCCAACGACGCGTCCGATATTACTTCTAGTAATTCCAGAAGATCTAATCCAGTAGAAAGGATTTCAAAAAGAAATATGAACGTTGAAACTTCTGGTGAATCTGAAAGCAGCGGATCGCAGGAATCTGATGATAAATATGATAAGCCGAAAAGATTCCAAGTCGTAGCCAACGAAAAGAAGAAAATGAAATTAGCAATAAAGCATAAAAAGAATGTTAACATAGAATCATCTGGGGGTAGCGAAGAATCCGCTTTAAGCGAAGATGAAAAACCAAAGGTGAAGCCAAAACGAATTCCAATTCAACAACAGAAGAGACCTAGTAAAGTACAAAAAACAAAGGTGAATCGTCAAAAAGAGTATTACCTGCAAGGAGGCAGGGTTATCGACCCTGATTCAGAAGATGAGTTCAGAAGAAAACTACAGTATTTCCTGCCGAAGAGATTTCATTGGGACGAGGATGAAATACACAGTCTTGGCTATTATTGGTTCAACGGGCCACAAGGAAGATACCCTCATTACGCTTTACGGCCATGAATTTCAATAAATATAGTTAATTTACAATTTACCTGTTTTGAATCCTTCAGATGTACGATCTCCGGACGTTCGTTCAGTACAGAGGTTAGTGACAGAGTGACTGTGGCGAATGCGAAATCTAAAGCTTGTACGGTCGATTCCACACGTGGAACGTTTGTGTTATGAACACGAAATATTTTTACTTGGACGGATACATGGATGATTGTATCCGTAATAATGGCTTTTAGCGATCATACTATGAGTTTCAATTAATATGGCTAAAAAAATGATTGGTGACTTATTCGGAATTTGCATGGATATCTGCAACAATGCTGCACATCTCGAACGGGTTTTTAAGGATTTCATTTTTGTATATTTTAATGTTTTCTGTTTCCCAAAATGGTTTATTTCTAAGATGACTATTTTCTCATTACATGGGTTTTGGTTTCCTATATTGTCAGTTTCCTAAAATCATGAAAGCGGGACTTCGAGGATTAAATTCTAATTTTCTTCAATAAACGACGGTTGAAATAAATATAATTATTCATAACTACTAGCGACATATAATAATAACAACATTCTTAATATTGTTTCTCTTATTTTCGAAATCAAAGTCGCGGCTCAGCCTAGTTTTTATAACCCGAAACTCATATTCTTATACAGGGGACAGTATTCCTAAAGACCATTATAGTACGGAGATATAATTGAAATCCAGACATGGGAACGAAATGTTCGAGGAATACACTCTATTTAGGAATGCTGGCATTATGAGCAGACATTTTGGGAACTATATATTAGGAAATAGAAAATCAGTGTGAGCTACTTATGTACAGTTGGCTGTACAGCTGTGACATTTGAACCTATCTTATTTCCTTTTAATAAATATCATTTCATTTTGTGAGTGTATTGCTTTGTGTGCTATCGACCGTACAAGAAACCTCATAAAGAGTATCTGGAACACAAAGTTCTTTTGATTTAGGTATTTTAGCCTTAGCTTGCAGAGCCCATGAAACAGACATTTGTTACTATTGGGTTAAATTTTAGATGCAGTTCTTTAGGTAATGAGTCATATAATGAACTCTTTGTTCACAGCAATTTTTATTAATTTCAATATGAGAATTTCTCTTTATTGTGTTAAAAACATAGGTGGAATAAATTATCGGTTAGATCTTTTATGCACAACAGGGTTCCAATAACACCTTCATATTTCGTAACCAATTATCTCCTTTTCTTTCATAATTCTCTCACACTCTAGACTACCCGCCTTTCTAACTTCTCGGGGCAGCGAACGACTGATCGTTACCAGTACTCTTTTATTCGTGTTGTCACCTTGTGCTGACCGTGCGATCAGAAAAGCTAGCGGTGAGTCGATAACTTTTATAAAATATGTATTTCTTTGCATTCAAAATGACATATTTGTTTTTTTCTATAAGTTGATTTTGTAGGAGTACTTTAAATCTTAGATTCAGCATATATTGCAGAGTGGATCAGGAAGTGTTTAAAAGATTCTACTCAAGTGAGTGAACTTTCGCATTGTGTCGCACAACCTCACCGAAGTTCAGCCCATGGGAAATGGTGCCGTGTCATAATTAATTTTGTCACACTAGGCGTTTTGGTTCCATTTTTGTGATCCATACTGATAAAGAATGGAACTCTTTACCTGAGTCTGTTTCCTGACAAATACAATTTAGGAGTAGGTATTTAAGTAACGTGTGGATAGGTAACTTCTAGGCAAGCGCGTCACATCTAGATCGCATCGTCGCTACCATCAGGCGAGATAGTGGTTAAGCGCAAACTATTAACTTTATAAAAAAAATGATGCAGGCTCTTTTTCTTTTAAGCCATTGCGTTTATGACTTTCTGACAGGTAACGAATCCGGGATTTATAAATAAGATCCAGAAACAATGCGACAGTCGACAGTTTGGTTTTTACAAAACAAACCAATGCCTACCAAAAGGAAGCGATTAAGAAGCGCTGAATTTTGATCGCTAGTTTTTACTTTGACGGATATCTGCTGTCAATAGTGTTGCCCAAATGCAAGAACAAGACGAGACTTAGCCAGTCTTGGTCTTGGTCTTGCGCCAATACACCTGGTCTTGGTCTTGGTCTTGGTCTTGCGCTTGCAGTCTTGGTCTTGGTCTTGGTCTTGCAGCAAGAGTCTTGCAAGTCTTGCAATTACCTATTAGTCTATTGCTATTTATTAAAGTTTACTTTAAATCTTAGAAAAACGTATTAGAATTGGAACATTGTGAGCTTGAATTAACATAGCCATAGTAAAGATCAATCAGATTAATAAATAACTGAAGATTTGATAAGAAAGTCGAAAAATCAACTGACCTATATGTCGTTTTCCATGGAAGTAACTGTTTCTTAATAAACATTTATGATTTATAAGCTTACATTTGCTAAAACATGTAAAAAAACAAATTAATTACAATAACTTGACTGTATTTTAAATAACAATGTCTGTCTAGAAAGAGATTGAACCCTCAACTTGCATGAAATTTAATAAAAGAGTTTTATGATTTATCATTTATTTCAATCAAAAATAAAATACAACACAAATCAAACATAACAGTACACAACAGCTTTATCATTAGGTTATGTTACTTTATATCAATTCTTTTGACCAAGAATTAATACAAAGTAACCATCTGGCTGACTCATCACTTAACCTATTTCTATGTTTTCTAATTACTAATGATGCTTTAGAAAATAATCTCTCAGCAGGTACTGAAGTTGCAGGTATTGAGAGAAAATCACGGGCCATCTTCGATAAAGTCGGATACTCTGTCTCATGCGTCCTCCACCAATCTAAAATGTCTTCCGAGCTGGCAGTTCTTGGTTTTCTCAGGTACTCCTCCAACTCGTCTATCACTAAGCCTTGAAGACAAGATCCAGATGACGTCGAGGGACATTCATAGAGTTTATCAAAGTCTATAATGTCTTCATCTTCATCACATACTTTATTTTCTTTTCTTGGCAATTCCAGAGATTTGTTCAGTGAGTGTAGACTTTTATATTCTTCATAAAGTTCATTGAACTTGCGCAGACTTTCTGTTTTAAGTTGCTTCCCCCACATTGTCAGGTCAAAAGTCTGAGCCTTATGCCTTGGGTCTAAAATTAAAGAAGTACAATAAATCCAGTTGCTCTTCTTATAATGTTTAAGCATTTTGTCTCGAGCTGCTTGGAAAGCTAGAATGAGCCTTTCATCCACTTCAGATCGATTAGGTTTCTCATCTAACTGTTTTACCATGGATTCAATTTTATCTAGCAAGAGATTGAATGATACAATGACTAGCGGTAATGTAACATATTTGTCTCCACCAAGTTTTGTACTTAAAAGTTTAAAGTTTATTAGAAATTTATGTAATTTTTCGAGTACCTGCCATTCACTAGCTGTGATTTGAAAATCATTCAATTCGGTGACAGAACTGCACAATATGTTAATGCCCGCTCTCACTTTTAAACCAAATCCAATCATATCATGTGTGGAATTCCATCTTGTTGGACAGTCAAGAATGGCATTTAGATTTGATGGCACGCCAGCTGCTTCACAAGCAGACTGAAACTTCTTCTTCACTATCTCACTTCTTTTTATTTTACTGGAAATACTGCGTAACTTTGTTACAGATGTACGCGAGTCAGCAATATTTGGTGCATATTCTTCATCTTCCTCAGTTTCGTCTGCATAGTCTTCATACTGCTGATCTTGCGCGTTAGTGTCAGACTCACAGTGTAATGCTAAGGTCTCTAATAAATCTTGTACACCAAGGTTTAAAATGTGAGCAAAGCACCGGAAATGTTGATTGTCTGAATCAAAGTGTGGCAACTGTTTGCCCAGTTCATACATAAATTTGGTATTTGCAGTTGCGTTGTCGACCGTGATACCTTGTATTTTATCAATTATGCCATATTCCAATAAACATTCATGGAAAATCGTTGCAATATCTTCCCCAGTATGTCGACCGCGTGATGGTATAAAATCAAGAACTACAGATCGATACTTCCATTCGTTGTCTATATAATGCATAGTAACCCCGTAGTAACTCCTACCAGCAATTGACGTCCACCCATCAATGGTAAATGACATTTTAGATGATAATTGTTGAAGTCGTTCCTTGAGATTAAATTGGAGCTCTTCAAATCGCTCTTTGACTTTCCTTCTAAGTGTAGACCTTTTAGGAAACTCCATATTAGGGCAAATACGTCGAAAATATACTTGTGTAGCTTCGTCATCGAAAAATGAGAAGGGAAGATATTTTTTCACTACCCAATCAACTGTAGCTGTCGTGATGTTGTCACTGCTGTTTTCCGACTGAAATAAAACAATAAATCTTGTGTTATTATTTAAAACATACTAGGTTTGAGCGTTTAGGAGGAGGAGGTTTGTTGTTGTTAAATCGAGAAAATCGTTAAATTGACATTTGTTATATTAAGGTTGCACTGTACTGTAATTTACCAAAATAAAGTACTTAGTTGTTACTGGCCGATTATGAAAACAAATGAAAATATAGGTGTTTATAAAAATATTTAAGACGATAATTACATACTTAATATGTCGCACCCCTAGATGAAAACACCACTAACTCAAAAATACTTACGTAAGTTAATGGCGTTTTTGAAAGTATCGCATGAACAGCTACGCGGAGTTAAAATTCCCGTAGCGACAATTTCGACCATTGTTAAAAATGACGCGAAATATGTACCTATGTATTACTATTTTATCAATATCTATAAAATATTCCGAAGTCAGTTTAAAGTCATTTGTTCAAAAAAGACTTTTTTGAGTTCCTGGAGTTTTCATATAAAAAAAATATATTCTTACCTGTCCACTTCTTCCAGCGGTTACTAAAAAGCTTGTGATATCTCCACTTAATTTTGGTTTAACAGGAAGAAATATTTGTGATTCCTTTTTGTGGAAAGATATTAGATGTTTCCTTAAGCCTGAAGTGTTTCTGTTTTTCATTTTTATTTCAGTCTTTTTACGTTGGCACAATTTACACAAGGCAGTTTGGGATGCATGAATTATTTCGAAAAACTCCTCAAATTTGCTTTTGGGTCTTTTAGATCTGTGACTCAAACTCTCGTTACTCGGACTAGAATAATTTGAATCTTCGTCACTCATATTAAATTGTACACGTGATACGTTTTTAGAAAACAACAAGAATTAGTAAAAACAATTATTAAGTTAGACTCGAAGCACAGCTCAATTGGAAATGACTGGAATTAAAATAATTCCTTTGTTTATAGTACGTTTCCTTGCTTTCTACCGCGCCGCCTCGCCACGTGCCGGCTCTATTAAAAGGATGCCGCCGCAAATCAAACGATGCCGCGTGCGGCGTACAAACACAGATTATTACCTACTTGTACAGACGCGACGCGTGAATAAAATATATGTAAAGAATTAGTGCCAATCACTATTCTTTACATATAAGTGAATGTTTTGGCGTACATCTATACTAATCTATACTAATATTATAAAGCTGAAGAGTTTGTTTGTATGTTTGATGACAGAAGTTTTAAAATAAATAAATAAATCCTGAACGTCACTATACCTCCAAAGTTACTATTCTTCGTGGGCGAAGTCGCGGGCACTGCTTGTAAATACTTTTTTTTTTTTTTTATTTATTTTTTTTTATTTATTTATTTCATATACAAGAAAAAAAAATACAAAGATACAATTTAGTCCCACAAAACCGACTTGTCGGTTTGACTGAGGGATCTTTAGTCTCTTAGCTTATAATTATAATTATGTAGGTATATAATACAACTATAACTGTATCAGGTAAAGTTAAGTGCACAATAATTGGATTTAGACTGAATTACAACAAACTGAAGGAAAATTTAGCGGTGATAATAATAAGATACAATTGTTGTAAGATATAAAATACGTGTGTAAAAAACAACCACGCCTCCGAGCCCTCAGATGGGCTCGGAGGCGTGGTTGTTTTTTACACACGTATTTTATATCTTATAGAAATATTGCATTGTGAATGCAAAAAAATAAATAAAAACATACAATTGTTGTGTTAAATAGTAGTCATCAGATAATCTTTTAATATTTTTTTAAATTTATTTTTATCCGTTTCACATCTAATAGTTTCGGGCAACGAATTAAGAAGATATGGTATACGCTTCTGTAAAGTTCTGTCACCAAAATAATTTTGAACCCTAGGAATTACAAATTTCTTTTTTGAAGTGGCTCTAGTGATCTGGTTATGATTTATGTATTCAAAAGTGGAGACACACTCTCGGCTGCCGTGATTATTTACTAATAATAAATCGCAGGCTTTTTATTTTATTAGTAGGTAAGTACCTACGCTTTTTATATTATTTTATTAATTATGTAGAATTTTTTTACACGTTTCAAGTATATTTAAAAGTGGCTACAATATTTATCAAACGGGTGATATTTGAACACTTTTTTGCTATTTTTTCTTGTAAAAACTTAAGAAATATAATGACTAAATGTACAATAATAGTACCTAAGTAATTAGTTTAAAACCATATAATCAATATTATAATATATACTTACTAGAATAAATTATTATGACATCTACTACCTATCCTTACCATTTTATTCTAATCATAATACTACTTGCGTGATCAGTATAATGTATTCATTTTCATTATAAGCACTCTGAAACTTATTTATTCTTTGGAACACCTGTAGGTACTCTTAAAATTCGAAATTATTTTGCATGAGTATACCTACGCCTACGCCCTGTGGCGGCAATCAAATAGTGTCAAATGTTGTGATTTCGGCGCGGCGGCAACGATTGTTGTATATGATTTCAAAAGAAGCCGCCGGCGCGTGTATTATAACCATGTGCTTCCGAAAAGCAGCGAATTTCTTTGAGAAGTAAGTACAAAACCTTTGATGCCGCATTATCAAAGTGCCGATGGTTAAAACATAACTATGCATGCACTCAGTTTGATTTTAATGGATATTTTTTTATTCGCTATGTAGGTATGTTTATGGTATTAGTCGTAATGCGCATAGATCCAGTTTTTCATATTCTTTGATACAGTTTTTTGCGTCTCATAGAATTCCTAAGCGTACCTATACACCGAACTGTTACACCTAACTACTCCGTGAAATAGCGCTAAGTCCTAGCTGCAAGACGCAAGAGTCTTGCAGGCTTAGTCTTGTTCTTGCTCAAGTCTTGCACGGTCAGTCTTGGTCTTGGTCTTGCTAAAAATACGCGGTCTTGTTCTTGGTCTTGGTCTTGCAAAAACGCAAGAACAAGACCAAGACTGCAAGACCAAGACTGAATTTGGGCAACACTAGCTGTCAATTCCATTAAAAATAAACAAAGAATTATCGTCGAATGGTTTACTACGAAATGCCTGCTAGTTTTCCCTGCAATATGCAACAAGCGACCAACGTAAGCCTCCGAGTTTTACTGCTTCACCGGGATAAAGTTTTCGCACACTCAACGCTCAAAACGACAATCTTCTTGTACACCATACCGGTGTCTTACCATATCGGTCTTTAGCCACACTTATCCCCTCATACTCTTTAAAGTCATGATTTGGAAATGTGTAATTTATTTAAATTGACTAAAATAATTAATCAAGGGATATAATGTATTTTATTTTATTTTTTGCATTCACAATGCTATATTTCTATAAAATACTAGCTGACCCGACCACGCGTTGCTGTGTTATAAATTAAAATGAAACCTATCCTATGTCCTAAGTCGGAACAAATCTGACAAAATGAAAAAAAAACATCAAAAATATTGAATATGGGTTGAGTAGTTTCCGAATTCATCGATTTTTATATATAGAGATAAAATACGACTGTAAAAAACAACCACCCGAGAGCTCCGAGGCGTGGGTGTTTTTGAAAGAGATATATTTTTATCACCGGAAGATGCGCTAACACGTTCACAGTTCTAAAGAAGCTGCTCGAGTGGTCGGAAAAGGTACAGCGTGGTCATCAACCTGCGTCAGTGATGGTTTGGTGGGGCGTGTCTTATCAAGGCGTCACAAAGCTACATTTTTGTGAAAAAGGAGTGAAAACTTCAGCCAAAGTGTATCAAAAGACAGTCTTGGATCGTGTTGTGAAACCTCTCAGCAACACTTTTTAAAAAATGTACCGTGGACTTTCTAGCAGGACTCTGCACCTGGTCACAAGGAATGAAGTACCCAAGCCTGGCTTAAAACTAAAGTTCCTGACTTTACAAGCTGAAGACTGGCCCTCATCAAGTCCAGTCCTCAACCCTTTAGACTACAAATTATGGTTAGTTTTAGAGGACATGGCCTGCTATAAACGACGCGGCGACATCGGGTTTCTTTAAAAATCTCTGGAGCAAGCAGAGGCTAAATTTCCCATGGAAACAGTGCGTAAATCCATAGGTTCGTGGCCAGATTAAAGGCCTGTATAAAAGCCGAAGGTGGCCATTTCGAATACATTATTTTTTATTTTATGCTGAAACTTTAAATAATATGTAAATATAAGTTATAGTAATATTACATTACTTCATAAAAAATGCATTTTCATTTGTAACAGAACTTATGGCTGGACTAGGTATTTATATTCGATAG
Source organism: Calamotropha paludella (assembly GCA_927399485.1). Taxonomy (NCBI): domain Eukaryota; kingdom Metazoa; phylum Arthropoda; class Insecta; order Lepidoptera; family Crambidae; genus Calamotropha; species Calamotropha paludella. The sequence continues at coordinate 9,481,254 of OV656829.1, read as the reverse complement.
ATAAGTTATATTTATAGAAATATGTATTAACACCTATGATTCAGGTACCTACAAACTGTCGTATTTATCCTGTTGAAGTTGCTCTGTCAATAGCGTGGTGGCAACATCACGCAAACATCTACCTCTTTCGGGACTCGAACCCGTGAACGACGTTAATCGGTTATCCAGATGATGTCAGTACTGAATAAATAAACAAATGAATAAGAACATAATGACGAAGTAACACTTCCTTGGCATGATTATTGTTCTTGTTGTGATGATATTATATATAAATATATATAATACTTCTTCTACACTTTCCGATCAGTACTATATATTATCTAAATATAAATCAGTATTTGATACTACAATAGTATCAAATACTGATTTATATTTCGACATACTGCCTAGGTTTGTTTTCTATCCCGAAATTACATATCTAATATGACGTCAGAACAAAATCCATATTTGGAGATCTGTTCTCAATACACTTTTAGTTCTTGTAAGAGTCAGTCAGGTTTTTTTCCTACGTTTTTCTCAGGTCGCTTTCTTGTTTGTCTGTCTGTCTGCCTGTGCAGTTGGATTCTTGCAACTCAATTTTGAGGCACTTCCCGGCCACCTAGCGAGCTGAAAATTTTGGAGCAAGTCAGAACCCGATGACGATGCATCCTAAAACAACTTTTAACTTTCTACGGCCACTTTCAGGCCAAATTTTGCGAAATTTCACTTTCATATGAAAAAAGTCATAGCGACTCATGGTTTGCTGCGATTAATTAATAAATTGAAAAGAATAAAATAATAATAACGCAAGAAAATTAAAAAGAATGAAATAATAATACTAGATTTAAAAATCTAAAAATCCTACGTTTTTCAGTAACCAAAAAAGAATAAAATAACCCGGCGGGGCCAAGCAAGTGGCCACTCAAAACGTGGGGGCGCATCTTTACAAATACTCTCAACATCTATGCATAACGTACATCTCATTACATCTCCATAAGTAATATGCGCCCCCACGTTTTGAGTGGCCCCTCGCTTGGCCCCGCCGGGTTATTTTATTCTTTTTTGGTTACTGAAAAACGTGGGATTTTTATTAAAGTGAAAACTTCTTTAGCGACGTTGTGCACTTTTTGGGATGGGTAAAAAATGTTAAACTCGCGTCAGGACACGTGACCTGATCGAAAATTCGTAAGACGAAGGGAGAGTAGATAGCCAGCGCCGCGGCAGCGCTGAAAAATAAATATTTTATTTTACCACATAAATGATAGTACCTACTTTAATACTGACAATTAAAGCAATTCGTGCGAAATTATTCCCTAACCATTCCAAAATATCAAAAATGCACAACGTTAATGTTCATGTTTTCACTTCTGCCTTCCGTTGTTTTTTTTTGCTATTATCGTGGTGGACGTTAAGACGAAAAGGATTTTTATTTATCCTCACATAAATTAATTAGGTGGACAAAAGCAATATAAAGTATGAAATAAAACTGTTACATTCGGAAAGTTTATTACAAAAGCAGATACAAAAATGTACTTACATAATAAACTTACATTCATACGTAGAATTTTACACAGGCAGACATTTGAATTTATATTTCGTTTAAATATTACAAACATATTTTATACAATATAAAATAATAATATTTCTAAATAATACAAAACATTAATTTTTCCTATTAATACTTTTAAAACGAACGATCTGTTATATTAAATGAATTTGCCGTAAGTATAACAGAAAAAAAAAGGTTTTTGCCGTTTAATCTGACCATAGATATAATAAGATAATACAGCATAATTAAATATGCATCGTAAGTTCTTGAAAAAAAATGTAGCCAGGTACTGTGTTTGTTTATTAACGATAGTAAAGCTGGTGGTTCGTATACTTTGAAAAAAAACCAGTAACTGTCTGTAATTTACCACTCATGCGCTCTAGAAAATTCTCTAAGTCTCTAGATCGAGAGAATGTTCTCGATCCTGTTGAAACTGCCCTGACAATAACGTGGCTTGGAAATTATTACTCATAGGGTGTTTTCCATTTAGAAAAAAAAAGTCGACACTGTGTTGCACTGTGTCGACCATATTAAAGCAAAAATTAGGTTTTTCATCAATTTCACTACAACTTAACCCATTATAACTCAACAATATATATTTTCAATATATAGTTATTGTGGTAGGTATAAATAAAATAAGGTTTTTGTTATAGTATGGTCGACACAGTGCAACACAGTGTCGACTTTTTTTCTAAATGGGAATTCTCATACTAAACAGATATCTGTAATGGTAGACCAAAAAAAAACTTTCTCGAGTTCCTCTTCGTCATACTATGAGACAGCAAAGTGTAAATACCTCCTAACCTAGTATGGACTTAGAATAGGACCAGTGGGAATCGTAGTCACCATCTTGGAGCTATGGTTAATAGCCTCATTAAGTATTTTATATATGCTTGATATATATATATATTTTTATATGCTTTAAATTAAAAAGATTAAAGGATTTCCCATTTCGTGGCTGGCTACGAAAAGAGATTTTTATTTATTGGCTGTTATACGAACCATAGTTACAAAATTATATAATTACTAGTTGACCCGGCCACGCGTTGCTGTGCCGACTGCAGCGTCATCTGCCGGACTGATTTGTGAATCTAAACCATTCTCAGATCCCCTTGAACACACACAAAAAAATTCATTCAAATAGGTCCAGCCGTTTAGGAGGAGTTCAGTGACATACACACTCACAGAAGAATTATATATATAAAGATTTACAATTTTGTATCTGGCAATGAAAATGGATATTTAATTTCAATATCCAGCTACTATGAGGTTCTTTTAGGTTAAAAGTTAGGTAAATACCTCATTTTTGTGTTTTTTAGTTTACAGAATCCTTCTTGAGTTTATCTAACTGAACTTAATTAATGTTTTTTTACTAATGAGTATTATTATATATTAAAAAATAATTGCAAAAAATCTCAAAGTAGTTACAATTAAAAAAGTTTCCAATACTCATTAGATTTCTAAACAGTATTGTAGCAGGTCAAAGTGTTTGAGAAATGGCAGCGAGAATATACTTATCTCTTTTAACATAAATCAATTTTAAAATATTACTTTTTATTTCGATTCTAATTTGAAATATTAACACAATCTGAAATCAATTGAGCAGTAATTTTTTTCTATTTCATCTGAAATAAGCTATTAACTAAATATACAGTCTAAAAAGAATTTTACGACGGTGTTACCATATACAACTTCGACTTTCATACTAATTTAAATGAAACTACATTTTTTACAAACAGCAACACCAAATTGTTGCATAGACACACAACCAATTTTGATACTTTATCTATCATCCTACTGGTCGGATTTGTTACTCCAAAAGTTTGATAACTAGAAAAGTCACATGTAAAAGTTTTTATTTAAACGCTACAAAAATATACCAAAAGATTTTCTTCTAAACCTCTTTGGTCACAAGTAGAAAGATTCTATTTCACGACGGTTACGTTTGAGCGTAATGCTACGATCATGCTTGACTGTGGATATTTACTCATAAATGAGAAAAAAAAATTATATATGCACTACCAATAATTGTTACAGCATTTTTTTTTCTCTATTTGTGGCTTGCACGTTTTGTGCATTTAGTCAGTGTCAGGTAAGTATAATTAAATAATAATTAATCTTGCGTAATATATTTTTCTAAATTTGATGAAGATGACTGAACAGTAAAATATATTTTTCCCTAGGTTTCCGAAAAATGCGTGGGGTTTTACTGAAACCTTCTCGTGGATTCCTTGAGAGCAGGAAAAGACAACCTCAGCGGCTTTGTTACACTTGCCAACACTCTTGTATGTTCACAAACACTTAGTGGTTAATAATCCACCATTATTACGCACTAATATTCACAACAACACAAATTCTAACAAGAGATACAAAACCATCTACACGCTTCCGCTAAAAAGTCCTACAGATATAATGATAATAAATATTTATGTATTTTTAATAACACCTCGTGATACTTGACGTGACATTGGCCAAAGTTTTTTAAGAAGAACAAAAGAAACTATAAATAAAAAAGAATATTCAGAACAGACCTATTAGGAACTTTTGACAGCCAGTATTGCCATGTTCATTTAGCTGTCAGTTCATAAAACATTACTTGGTGATATACAAGGCTATAAATATATTTCTCTATAGATTTGCTAATGGTATCCTATCCACAAGTTGTACCATGATCGTAGTGACCCACCTTTTGTTTTGTACAATGAACATTATATTCTCACATATTCTAAATATTATGGATGATTTTGTATACTTTAAAACAAAAAGGGAGTTAAAAAATCGATACAAAATATGTGTTTAATATTTTTTATGCACCTAACATATGATTAAACATACCATCTTAAAAACCTCGCCATGATGCAGTAAATTAGAATAATAATATAAAATAATTTAATTTCTGTACCCTGTAAATTGATAACAGCAAGAAATCGAATGTGGCGCCCTCAAGGGAAACTTTCAGATCGATGTTTAGCATCTACTGAGTCACACAGGTCAGATGAAAATACTACGGGACCGATCTTCATTTAACTACACGGGCCAAATAAGGATTGATGGGTGTTACTGCATATACAACTGTGGAAGGTAGATAAATAATTAGACCCCCGGTAATCCGGCCCTTGGCCTCCGGCTACGACTGCACGGTATTGTGCTCGAGCGGGGGGATAAATCAGTGTTTGCTCGGAAACCGACTTTGATTGTCAAGCCCATACTAATACATCGCTATGCCCATACTAATACAGCCGGTAGGATACGAACCAATGCTCCCAAATCTGATTTCCAATAAGACCCGTTGAGTACATTTCTTTAACCTACTATTTTATTAAAAATAATATGATTTAATGACTCCCAAATTATAAAAAAAATTGGAATACAATGTTCAAAGTACTTGTATATAATAAGTTAATATTAAACATTTATTTGACTAGAACTATTTTAAAAAATATACAATAAAATGTTACTTAATTAAGTACTAATTGTTTGTCCAGAAACTCTATTTTTTGCGTGTTGATTTAAATGCTCTTTCAACTATTTCATTTTACACATATTTTGGAAGTATGATAGGAGAAATATGTTGAAAACCACCACACAAACAATGTCAAATCAACTATTAAAATATTGTAAACCAGAAAATTGTGTATGAAAAAAGATATGGAAAATATTTACCCAATTCCATAAAAAAATTTAAGAATTTTTTCTCAATGGAATTGGGTAATACCAGTAATAGGTATATACCCAAAAATATATCATAAAAAACTTTTGTATAATAGAAATTAAATATGAAAAAATACAGTTTCTGAATACTGGCTTTTTAAATATTGATTACAATATAGATAAATAAGTTATGGTTAAAATTATAAGCTTAGTATAATTATGAAGTGGATATTGAATTTATAAATTTCATTAACATACTAATAAGTAACTGCGTCAATTTCTTGGCATATTCATAAATAAATAAAAACAAATTTCTTCATCCCATTTTAAACTTTAATTCAGACGGGATAAAGTGTTTTTTAGAATATATTTTTTTTATAATTACAAGAGTTTAAAAAAAATTGAGAAAAAAATAATTTTTACGAAATAGTCTGTTAAGCGGTTGACTGTACATCTATGGGTATATATATTTATTTAAAGATATAATTATATGTTTGTGCGCAAATAACTGTGAATGCCATAACTGATTATAAATCTTTATTATAATACTGATTTAAAGGAGTTTATTTATTTTAAAATAGCAGAGTAAATGGATACAGACGACAAAATAGGATAATTGCCGTATTCTATGTACAATTAACTGCACATCAACGAAACGAAAAACTTCCAAACTTTTCCGATCGTATTTGAAATTAAATAATTTCGGAAATTTTGACTAAATAATAAAACAGTTTCCTTTTTTATCGCTACAAATAAATCTATTTTTTTTTACAAAAGAATGAGCGAATATTTTGCTGCCTGTACAGTTCAATTATTGTAACACGTAAAATGAAATGGTTTTTTTTCGTATAATATTTGATGAATCAGTCAATATCTACGATGAGTGAAGTTGCTAGCATCCGATAGATGGCGCCATTGTCTTAGTAAACTTCCTACTTTTGTACAATAGATGGCGTGCTATTTTCAGTTTCGAATATAAAAATGTAATGACCATTTTTACTTTTTAATTGAAATTGGACGATGTGCATGACAGTCATATTTTTAATTATCATTGTACACTAAATCAAATTATTTAACTTGTGTGAGTTTTAAAGAAACGCTACGATTACTTTGGCAAGATTTATTCTAAAAGAAAATTTATTTATATTAGTTGAATTTATAAATTTGTTAAAAAACAATTCAGTTATTAAATAATGCAAATAAAATCTTTTAATTTGACATCCGGCTATCATAGATTACCTGTTACCTGTGCTATAGCTCTGCGTTTTTTTTTTTTACAGTAATTGTGAAATATTAGTAGCTATGGCCTCTGTACTTTATCTGCACAGTAATGTTGAGTACATAAATTTTATATTGGTCATTACTTTAAACAAGTCATAGACTTATATACATATGTATTTTAATGTTAGGACAAGAATTGATCTATAAAAAAATCAATAATATGTTCGATTTGTTCAGAATTTTTGAACATAGTCACAGTTGTTTATATACAAGAAAAACCGTTTAAATTGATGGTGTGTTTATATAATCCGACGAAAGTTTGTTCAGTTGTGAAAATTTAAACAGCAGTTTTCATATTTATTACTAGATGGCGTTACTGTTTGTCGACAGCGTAAAAGTACTGCATGAGGTCGGAGTCTGCACGTTGTACCCAAGCTGCATTCAGAGCAATGATGTCTAGAGCAGCGGACGCGCCGCGATGTTCGCCAAATAGTTCTTTAAACTGAAATGGAAATATTTCATATTTTTGTTTATATTATACTAGTTGATCCGGCCACGCGTTGCTGTATTGAGCTATCCTATTTTCTAAGACCGAACAAATCCAACAAAATGAAAAAAAAATCATCAAAATAAAAAAATAAAAAAAATCAAACACTGTGACAGGGAATTTATATAAAGATATATATAGATGTAAATATACAAGGTGTTAAAAAATATCCGTAAAGCAGAAATGGGGTTAAATGGTCCCCTACAAACTCAACACTTTAAACCAACAGCTCTTAGGTCACTTTAATACGATAGCGGACTATTAAAATTAAATTATGAACTATCATTTATCAAAAAGATTGTAGGCCTCTATAAATGTACTTCAGTTTTAATTTACAACAATACCAAATTTTATATTAATCAAACAATCATAAAAGTACAGGAATTGACTATGAAAAACGATGACGTCATAAGCTAGTACTCATTACCTTTTTCATACTAAATTTGCGTATTGACAGATAATAAAAAGTAACTTATTAACAAGACAGTCCGATACCCTATTGTAAGGGTGAGACTTACGAGTAACTGTGACTTACCCGGTGGTAGTCGTGCGGGTGGTAGAGACAACGCGCGGCGGCGAGTAGCGCGGAGGGGGGCAGTGAACCGCCACCTGCTCCCCGCACCACTCGCCACACGCCCGCCGCGCCACGCCATCTGTTCGATCGAACCATCAACTATACTTTTTTTCTCAGTTTTATTTATGGCAACAAACAGTCGTCTATGGTAATAATAATATAGTTATAACAAATTACAGTAACTATAGACCTATAGTGCCAGTATTATGAATATCTATTACAAAATAAAAATAAAAATAACACAGTTACATAAGATGGTGATAAAACAATAATCTAAGTAGATATACTATTTATATTAATGCTTTCTATGCGAGTTATATATATTTTCGTTTGGTGCAACACTAATGATTCTGCCTTTCGTACTGACGATCCTGGTTTCGAGTACCAGATGTATAGTTTCTTGCTACCATACTATGAGAGACCTTGAATTTGGTTTTCCTTCAAATTATATCTCGAATGATTTTTTTATATCGATACAATTTGCTAAACAATTAAGAATAATAAATATTATTTAAAAATAGTACTGACAGATGTTGTGTCATGAATACGAGCATTGGTACCTGAGTCATGGCCATAATGAATTTCTATCTAATATTACAAATCTACGTATTACATATGTATGTCTATCCGTTACCCTAGTATCCATAACACAAGCACATGCTTACTCTGGGATAAGCTAATTCGTATGAATGAAAGAATTAATATAATTCTGGACCGCCAATTCAATAGCTAAAAAGATGCAATCTACGATAGGATGTCTGGAGGGCTAAGGACATTCAACAAGCATTTGACAAGTTTGACAATAAATTCATTTCTAGTAGAACAAGTCACGACTTCACTTTAAATTAATAATTACAATGACAAATAGATTATTGACTTAAGCTTTTTTTATGTAAAATTATTTAAACTCAAGAGGGTCAAAGTGCATAATTTTTTTCACGAAATTAAAACGAGAGTTCTCTAGGGCAATTCACTGGGTCCAATATCGTATTCTATACGTTGGATAATTTAATACTTAAGGTTTATGAATATTACGTCACTCACCGGCAGGTGGCAGTACAGAGCGTAGTGGCCCAAAGCCGCCACTCACGACCTCGCTGCGCCTCTGGCGATAGCGCCGTGAACGCAAACCTGACGGGGACAATTATAAATTTTTATTGAGGTTCAACAAAACTTGAATAAAAGTTCGTATTTCAGTAGTTGCCAATGATTCTACCTATATTAGCCGAAAATAATCATAAGAGCATAGAGAGAAATCAGAGAAAGATCTTTTGAAAATATACTTAATTACTAATGTTTAAGTGATGACCTGTTTTAGATATTAATAATCAGCATTAATGCCATATGATATCATAAGTGACAGACAATAATAAGTTAACTGAACTAAAATACTTAGTTCATATAAATTATATTATTTTGCGTTGGAAATTGTTATAACTTTGCCAGCATGTTTTAGGATTTCATTGTATCACTTCACCTCGCGTAATTTACACACCATGTTGATATTTGTATATTTTGCTGATTACGGATTTCTTCGTCATTAAAATTGCTTAACTAGATCTAGGGTATTAGAGTTGATTTTGAGAAAAGAAGTTTTAAATAAAAATATCTAAATAACTGATTCCCAAAGTGGTACCTTAAGGGAGAGAGGGAGAACAATAGAACATGTACCTTTTTATAAATAGTGAAAGAAGTGAATGCTTAATATAATATAAATGATATTTTTAACCGAATTAGTTTAATAACTACTGACTAATAAATGGTATGACAATTGATATGAGTACGTGCAGCGTGATTGATTACCGATGACGAACTAACTATATAATTACCTAAATTAACAAATGTGGTGTAAAATGCTTACATGACAGAACTGTATGAGTTGACTCGTATAGAATATCTAATAGCCACTTATCAATCCTCTACCGCGCGCCCCACCCCTCTCAACATTCCCAATGCTGCGCGAATTGTGAAAACAATGTCGGACTCTTAGATAAAATGCTATTTTCTAGCTTAATAATGAAGCTAGGACCAAACAAAAAATACTATTGGAAAGCTAATTAAATAAAGAATCCACCACAGAATATTTGGATCTCTGTAACTCAAAAATTAATAGTAATTAAAAAAAACAGAGACTGAGGAGGAGAACTGGCTATAGGTAGCAATCGCTACCGTAGACTGACAAGTGGATAGTCGAGGGGAGGAGGTAATGGTAGAATATCCAGTCTTTAGTGTGTTATAAGGGAGGCAGGATATACCGGTAGAACAGCCAGTCGTCGGTGGGCGCGGCTAATGCGGCTAGCAACGCACGGTGGAGAAGAGCTGGTCGAGGCGCAGCGTACGACGCTCGCAGCGCTTGCCAAACCGCTCGCCAAGCAGGCCGTCCGTGCGTACGAACGCCTGCCGTGAACGCTGCCTAAGCACGAAAATACAAACAACATTTGTTGTTAACTTCACATCATTCAAATTGAGATTAGCATAAAATAGAATATGTATCACGTATGAAACAAGCACGATTTAATATTATTTACTTTTTATATTAAACATTATTTACTGATGTCAATCCTTGTTATTAAAAAAGTTCATAAATATAAAAATGCAATAAAATTGATGATATAATAAATAATATTTCATTAAAATTCAATTAACTAAATTAACTATTATCATCATTTTCGAAATAACCTAAACTGACTTATTTTACATAACAAAATAAATTAATAAATTAATACGTGCAATATTCAATTAAACTGACATTCGAACTTTTACAAATATAAATTTGTTATTAACATATATTCAATTATTTAATATAAATCTAAATTTAAGATTTTAATACCTCTTGATATATATCCGGAATGGTTTGATTTTTCTTCCACCAAGCATCGAACAATTTCACCGCTTGCTTTGTTACTTGCGGATTTTCCCATTCCACACCTGCCGTTAGTAATGCTCCGCTTAGCCATCTGAGGCAAAAAGAAATCATTTTTCATATCAGTATGCCTGTAAAGCTAAAAGAACTGTTTAAAACCTCGAATAAGAAAATAACAATGTGGGTCCCAGGTATAGTCCTTGTGGTATGCCCAATGAATATTAATTTAATAATAATTGATACATAAAAAGTGATTTCGCATATAATGAAATCTAATCTTATCTAACTCTGATTGAACATTAAATAGGGTTGTTACAATTTAAATATTTATTAATAACTAAGTGACATGGGTGATTTTATCAAAAGCGCTATAAAAATCTATAAAATATCAGGCTGTACAATTCATATAACATTTCAATGGTTATCTTTTATTGTATGATTGTGGCGAAGGATCTGTAGGGAAAATTAACATACTTTATCGATTGATAGGCGTGTGTGACCACAATTTCTGACTTTTTAATAACTTTGTTTGGTCTAACGATTTTAAAAAGAATCCGTTTTCATCTGCAAACATAGAAACAATAACCTTCACTTAATTCTTTTGTTATGCACATTAATATTTAAATTCGATTAATGGATATAATAAGACACTAGATCGCATTTTGTGCCAACTTACAAAATTCCACCATCGATTTAAACTTAAAGTTTAAAATATGGAGTTCCCTAAGAATCAAAATCTACTATAATGTAGTACGTGTTGTTTTCACTGATAATTATAATGATTTATTTATATCAGAATAAGATCTGCAGCCTTTTAGAGTAAATGAGAAGAAAACAGGCTACTAATAATGAATCCTGATAAGTAGTTAAATCTTTCTTTAAATTATCTCAATATATTACAGATTTGATTTAAAATTTATTATTTTTATGATCTATTTACAGAATAAAACAGAAACAGTGCGTAATTAATGCATTAATGTGTATTACGCCAGTAGTTTGAATGATTACTAGCGCGCCAAGTAAACTAATTTTGCTTGTTATTCGTGTGAACCGATGAAGAAACAAAAGCGAGTCATTTCTCAGACGGAGGGGACTCTGAATGAGATAACAGTTCTGGTCAATCTATCAAGCTAGAAGTAATATTTAAGAAAAACATAAAACAATAAATGTCACGACGTAAAACAAGCGGTAAAAGATGATGTTTCATAAAAATATTTAGATAATTGGAATCGACGTCCTACGCTGCCGCTGCCCGCAAACAGGTGCTTCCCGCGACTTTCAGCAGCTCATCGGTCCACCGAGTGGAAGTGGAAGGCCTGCCTACACTGCGTTTTTCTCGGAACGCAAAAGTGTTGCGAGGCGTGGTACACGAGCGCAGACGCAGACGTAGACGCAGACACAGACGCAAACGCAAACATAAGAACGTTTGCAAATAGAAAATAGATTTTAGTATTAAGTTAATTAGCCACTAGTTGTAAGTTATCCTTTTGTATATTGTTAGGCAAGTTTGTAAATAAATTCATTAAGTTTTCTACACTACAGTGGCATTTGACTACCAAACCAAGAGGCTCCTACGTATTATTTCTTTGTTTTTCTAAAATGGTAATATTAATCGCTACAATTGAAGCCCTAAATGAGACATCAGCTTCTTTGTTTCGTCTACATGTTAACTCACAGCTGATCAGCAGACAGCCCCGCCAGGTTGGAGTAGACGGTGATGTTGGGATGCAGCTGTTGCAGCAGACGCTGAAGTCGAGGGCCACTGGCTCCTAGTCTCAACAGCTCTCGCCACCACGAGGCGTGCGCCACTGCCACTCGCCATGGAGCCCAGTGCTGCTCCGCACCTAGCCGGGCTGCAAATGGGGTTTTTATCCATTTGTACCATGTTAAACTCGTCAATATTTTTGCATAATTGCTTTTATGGTGTCATATTAAACATAGGCCCACATTTATGTTTATGATCACATAAACCCTAACCACATGTCCCTTTAATGTAAATTAAAGATATTGTTCTATTAATTTGGTCACTGCTGGTCATATAGTTAGAAATTAATTTACAATTATGCAGTGCCTTACGTAGCGGTTAATGGGACGGATGTACTCCCTAGCATTTAGTCAATCAATTATGTAATCAAACAACATCTTATAATGTTTAGTAACAAAGTAACTTAATTATGTTTATCTACTGTGATACTATAATACAAAGATTCTAAAACTGAAAACAAAAAGCTTATGACAAAAATTACGTACAGGCCAAAAATAATAAAAAAAAAGTTTAATTACGATACAGGTCTTGTATGGACACCTGTAACATAATATAACTTTTTAATCATAACGATACACCTATACAACCTCCAGCTGGACCAAAGAGGTTGAATCTCTACTTTAAAAAGGTTTCAATGAACGAGTCCGCGACGACGCAACACGCATGCGCAATCGATGTTTGCACCTTGGCGCCAACATTTGACATTTAAAAAATCTTTTCAATATTTAAACAAAGTTCGGTTTTGTTTGCAATATAGTTTTACGTATTATAGTATGAGAGTAGATAAAGTAGTGTATGACACTGTACATAACTTGGTCTTATAACACTCGTGTGAGTGTTATAAGACCAAGTTAGTTAAACACTCGCCTACGGCTCGTTTTTTTAAAACACACTCATGTTATAAGAACCCTTATGATGCAACAGTATCATAAACTACTATAGTATACAATATTTTAATTAATCCCATAAACATTTCATATAATCTTTCATACTGTTTGAGGAGCGAGAGTTGTTGGTATTAAAATGCTAAATAAAAATTAAGTAATGTTAAAATTATATAATGTCCTATCACAACGTAACAACTGTTATAAAAATGTCAAAAGTAAATTTACACGATCCCTACTATAGCTTGACCGCAAACGCTATACCGCGCCTTAGGTTAGCGAGCGGCGAGACGGGGGTGGCAAAACAGTTGCTCCATTTTGTCATTCTGCCGTCATCGCTCGCGGCGGTAACTAGCCTTACCACCCCCCACCTCCCCGCGGATACCTAAGGCGCGGTACAGCGGTGATAGTCAGACTATAGTCCGCTGAAATATAAAACTATAATTAACTGACTTAGTCAAATATAAGTATTATTATTTTTGTGTATTCAATTACTCTGTTTGTTGTTTGATCTCTCTCTCTCACTAGCTCTCTTTCTCTCAGATGTATAATGTAATAGTAGATTATTAACCATTTCGTGTTCGTGAAAGGGTGAGGCAAGTGAAACAAAACAGCAAAGGTTGTCTTTTCATGTTCTCTTAAAAAGTGTACGGAGAAACCTTGGCCAAAGGATTTATGTATTCCTTTATCATCCTTCATTTATAAATCCGCTCCCATCATCATCACTACATAGTATAAAACAAAGTCGCTTTCTTTGTCCCTATATCCCTATGTATGCTTAAATCTTTAAAACTACGCAACGGATTTTGATGCAGTTTTTTTTAATAGATAGAGTAATTCAAGAGGAAGGTATATATGTCTAATACATGCATAATATAGTAGAGCATTGCATTCGTGCGAAGCCGGGGCGGGTCGCTAGTTCAACATAATCTAAATAAGAAAAAAAAGATTACTAGAGAGAAGGTAGTATGAATTTAATAATTTTTATCAATCTATACGGGAATACTTATTAAAATAGAGGGAAAGGCGGGAAGCTTTTTGAGAGTGAAGTTTTCCGTTTTGACATCGGTTTTGGTTATCTTGTTAAATTTGTTGCAGCAGATATTAATGTGTAGTAAAGATGAATTATTTACTATTAAGTATTCGTGTTTCTGAACAAATATCAGCAAGTGAAACAAAACAGCGGAATGTCTTTATTTTTCTCAGGATGTATATAGAGGTTCCAGTAGAGAAAGGGATTTTTTCATCATTCATTGATCTTTTGTTACTCATAAATCACTCATCATCATCTAAACAGGAAAATGAATAACTACAGTTGTCTTTATAGGATTTGTACACTTTGCCTTGCCTTATGAAAAAAGTTGTAAAAGAAAACCAGATTACCTAAAGCGGCAACGGCGCGGCTAGCAGGCAGCCTCCCTGCGCGGCTGAGAACGAATGCGTCGTCTAGAAGAAGAGCCCTCTCGGCGGGTGCACCGCTCTCGTACAACGCGGCAGCACGCATCGCTGCAGCCTCCGCTGTCTACATTCAACATATTAGTAATAATAAATAATAACCATTGTTATCAAAGTTAACTATGTATATGGACATTTCGTCGCAGTTAATAACGCCCACCTAGAACTTTTAACACACTAAAAGACTATTCAGTTAATTCTACCTAAATGAGCGTGTGCGTGTGCGTGAGCGTGTGCGTGTGCGTGAGCGTGTGCGTGAGCGTGTGTGTGTGTGTGTCTGTCTGTCTGTCTGTCTGTCTGTCTGTCTGTCTGTCTGTCTGTCTGTCTGTCTGTCTGTCTCTCTCTCTCTCTATGTGTGTGTGTGTGGCTTTGGAACACAAATAGGCTATCCAATTTCAGCACGCTTCGATAATTTAAATATGCGTTTTTTTTAATTAAAGATTGTCTATTCTACTATTGACTGTGAATAAAAAATCTGCAACCTTGTTTATCTACTTACTTTGTCTATTCTAGTTATAAATAAGTGGTCTGTCAAAGTTATAGGGGCCCCATTATTCTTGTATGCCCAAGGCTTCCAATAGGTTAAAGACGGTTCTGGATGCTGGCATTTATAATTGAGGCCTTAGCTTGTTAAAATAAAGAATATAAGAAGACATTTTATGATATTTTTATGGTAAAGTGCTTACTTACCTCACCATTGCGGTGTAGTGGCGCGACGCGGTAGAGCCCCCGTGCTCCCACATTGTAGCGTACCCACGCATGTTTGCCTAAATCTGGTATGACCACTGGAATAATACAACAACGTTATTAGCCGAAAAGTCAGATGCGTCTTAGCCTATAGTGCAAGGTGTGCATTACTAGGGGGCGCCGCGATCCTAGAGGGCGCCACGCACTTTCAATCACTTCAATATCAATAAATGGAAGTCGTAAAAAATGGACTCTATACAAAATGACCAATCGAGTGCGAATGGACAGTCGTTTTGTTTACAATTTTTATTTTTTGAAATGATCTATAAAGATATGTAAATGTAGGTACGTTTTGGCTTGTTAGGGTTGTTTACTCTGTTTAATACTAAATACAGTCAGTCAGCACATAATGGCATCCGAAACTGGCAAATTGCTTTCATTGATTTTCAATTTAATCTTCAAACAATAGAGTTTATTATCAACTGAGGAATTTCGATAGTTTGTGGTAATGTGCACAATAACAATTTATACCCATTCCATTTTGACCACGCGCTTCCTAGAGGGCGCTAAGGTAATGATTGCACACGGGCGCTACATGAGCTAGAGACACCTCGGCGAAAGGTTTTTCATTTCTGGATGGAGACCTGGCCCAACAATATTATTTTATCACTAATGTACTTAGACAATCTTATGTGGAACATCCCAGAATTTAATTTTTACTTAAGAATAAAAAAAAATCGATAAATTATAAATTTCATTGCTTCGCTCTCTGTATAAAAAAAAACTGCAAATCTGTGCTATTTTAACAAGTTATAAAACGAACTTTTTTAAACTGACTCCGGTTTGAATGTCATGGTGTTGTTGCCGTAATTTCTGAATTCCATAACACAAGTGCTTTGACTGCTTAACCCAAGTGAGTCCAAGCCCGTACCTAAGCTCAGAACAATACATGTAATGGTGTCTTACATTTATTTATAACGTTTAAAGAAAATTATAGATGTCAAATAGGATCCCGCCATTATGGCGCTAACTTGTCTGTGGTTACAAAATAGCGGTAAATATATTGTCACTATCAGTCTACAGATTTATGGCAGGACTTTTTGGCGGGAGCTCGAAGCGTCACTTTAATGGTTTTGGTTTTCTTGTTTAATTTTGTGTTGTGGTTTATATTAGTGTGTAATAACGGTGGGTTATTAACCATTGAATGTTTCTGAATATGCATCAGTGTTGGCAAGTGAAACAAAACAGTGGAAGGTGTATTTTCTCTCTCAAGGAGGCCACGAGGAGGTTTCAGTAAAACCCCACATTTTTAATGAAACCTAGGATATTACTCAAGAAACTGGAAATTATACTTACTTGACACTGGCTTAATGCATAAATCGTGGAAGCCACAAATAAAGAATAAAGATTTATGGCATTCTTTATTTGTAAGACTTGCGGGATTGGTCTCTGATTGTAGGAGATTTACAATCATTTTTCTATTATTTAATTTGCTACTTATATTTAAAAAAGTTCCTATTAGCGGAATAAAAATTACTCCGTAAATGTCTTACTATTTTGTAATTTAAAATATAACATCGTACAACTTACTCTCTGTGTCGTTCATCCAAACTAGATGCATTTCGTTTTCCGCCCAGCGTGATTTTTTTAGTGGTCTTGTATCGTTGACTACGTCATACCTGCAACAAATTATATACTAAAGTTTTCAGAAATATTTAATCTGGCCTTTCAACGGCGACTTTTTGGCGGGGATTTTTGGCGGGAGCGGGAAGCGTCACGTTAGTGGTTTTGTTTCACTTGTGAAAATTTGTGTCGTTGTGGATATCAGTGTGAAATAATGGTAGATTATTAACCATTAAGTGTTTGTGAACATACAAGAGTGTTGGCAAGTGTAACAAAGCAGCAGAAGTTGTCTTTTCCTGCTCTCTCAAGAAGTGCACGGGGATGTTTCAGTAAAACCCCACACATTTACTAAAAAATATTTATGGTGATTTGTTTATCCTGCTTAATTTCTTATTTTGGTGGATGTTAGTGCGTTATAATGGTGGATTATTAACCACTAAGTGTTTGTGAATATGCACGAATTTTAGTAAGTGTAACAAAGCAGCGGAAGTTGTCATTTACTGCTCTCTCAAGAAGTCCACACCTTTACTAAAACGTGAGGAGGGTTGATGTTATTCGCTGCTGGAAACCACACGGCTTTGAGCTGTTCTTCATGTACTGCCTTCTTTTTTTATTTGAATTGCAATACGATATAGAAAGGATGGCCAAATAACATTACAATCACACCAACAGAATGTAAAATATTAGTTATAATATCACAAAAAATAAAATTATATTATTAATCAGACCCAATAATAATTTAAATCAAAGCATTAAAAAAACACCAAATATTTCTTCTTCATAATTTTCCTTACCATGTCCCATTCTGCATATTTTCAGTGGCGTTCCTCCAAATCTTGGTGATGTTCTCCGCCTCTTCATCTTCCTCCTCCACTGGTCCCACCATGAATGTGAGTGGGATAACCCACTTGTGGACTGGTGGGGCTTTGGTTGTTGGCACGCGACGAGTGGTTGTAGTAGGGGCAACTGTTGTTGTGGCGTTTACGTCTTCCTCTGATGATTCCGTTATATTCTCTACAAAAATTAAAGGATACTGTTAAATGCTATAGTGGCGTCACCTACGCATAGACTAACCTTGCTTTTGAACGCTTACATAGGTTAAAGTCTATATCAAATTCCTCAGGCTTCGAGACTAGATTTTATATTTTTTAATAATATTTTCCTAATATTATTAAAAATTATATTCAAAGCTCCAATGGATCAGCTTCAATGGCGCAATGTCTGTTACGCCATAACTTCCCGAGTTCTTAACCGATTTTAATATTATTTGTGTGGAATCGAATCAACAGGTTTAGGACCAGATTGTGACGGAATTTTGAAATTCGCAAAAATTCCCATCGAAACAAAATTATTTTTTTAGGTAATACGCTCCGCTCCAATATATGGTGCTAGCGTAGCTTTATGCTTAGCAACTGCATTGCCTAGTTGGAGCGGAGCTCCCATGGATCAGCTTTAATGACGCAATGTCTGTTACGGCATAACTTCCCGAGTTCTAAACCGATTTTAT
This sequence comes from Calamotropha paludella, assembly GCA_927399485.1. Classification (NCBI taxonomy): domain Eukaryota; kingdom Metazoa; phylum Arthropoda; class Insecta; order Lepidoptera; family Crambidae; genus Calamotropha; species Calamotropha paludella. The sequence goes on along the minus strand of OV656829.1, from coordinate 9,462,949 downwards.
TTTTTTTTGTGTGGAATCGAATCAACACTTTTTTATTACCAGATTGTGACGGATAAACAAAATTTGAGGGGCAATTTGTCGATAAAAATGCCATATTTCACACCATTAAAGACTCCGACACTGGTGACGGGACACATTGTATAGCTATATATTGTTTTAAACTTTCATGGTCACTAACATTATAGTAATATAAGTTATTTACGGGATTGCTACCATGTACCTTGTTTTTGAGTTTCCGATATTTCGGCACTGTTGCAAGTGCCATGATCACGGAGCGACTCGCTCCAGGACCAGTCGCTCCGTGATCATGGCACTTGCAACAGTGCCGAAATATCGAAAACTCAAAAACAAGGTACATGGTAGCAATCCCGTAAATAACTTATATTACTATAACATTGTATAGCTTTTTCTTACAAAGTCTCCTGAAGATTACAAAGCCATAGCATAGCTGTTGAGGTTCAATACGCGCATTATAAGTACTCGTATTGTATAAAAATCTTTTATCGTTTTTAGAAAACGGGGCCATATTATAAATGTACTTTGCAATATCTATTAATATTAATGGATCAAGTATCAATGTTGCCAGTAGCTGACAGTCAAAAGTAATATGAGACAAATAAAAAATTAACATATTTACAAGAAAAGTAAAATCTTATTTTATATAAGAAAACGAGATTTTTTTTTAATTATTTTTGTCTTCGCATGGAAATTCATATAGTTTATTTTTTATTTATTATTTATGCTAACTAGCTATGTATAAGTACCTAACAATTAGATTAGTGTAACATGGATGTAACGTGAGAAGGTACGTAAAATTTTAGAAAAGTAACATTCTGGCAACACTGTCATGTATGTACAAAATGATGTAAGTATTACAGAAGTTATGACCATAAGATTGTGTAAGAAAACACCGGCACTATCATACCTAATATTAATATTTTTACATAGTACAGATCAAAAGTATAAAATCACACCTGGTTCATAGAAGAGCTCGTCGAGATCGTTCCTCAAGTCCAAGGTCAAGAGGCTGTCTGCCGCCGGCGAATCCGTGGTCGGCGCCTCCGCTGACATTACGAACCTAATTAAACATCCAAAAAAATATTTTAAATTAAATATTTTCTGTGCCTGTTCAAAGACAATCGTTCTTTAGGAATAAACTCCAGTCGTGCGTCGGAGCTGATTCACACATTTATTTATGTTTCGGGTATAGAGCGTAATTTTAAACAATAATTTAAGTTTTTGTTGATATAGTAAAGTATGTCGTACGTATAAAAATATGTTAGATTTCTGTGGCATCGTTTTATCTATAACTTAAGTATTTTTGAAGTTATTGGAGCGGAGCGAACGAAGCGAGCGAAGCACCCATGTATCAGCTTCAATGGCGCAATGTCTGTTACGCCATAACTTCCCGAGTTCTTAACCGATTTTAATATTTTTGTGTGGAATCGAATCAACAGGTTTAGGATCAGATGGTGACGGAGCCCGAATTTTGAAATTCGCAAAAATTCCCATCGATACAAAAAAAAATCTTTTTTTAGGTATTACGCTCCGCTCCAATACATGATGCTAGCGTAGCTTTATGCTTAGCGACTGCATCGCCTAGTACTTCTTTAGGCGCTTTATGAAAAAATTATGAGAGTGAAATTTTAAGATGAGCGCGCATCACTGTGACACAAAATTATCAGGTTGAAGTTGGCCGCGAAAGCGACATGGAATAAACTAGCAGGATGAAGTTGGCCGCTAAATGGCTCAAGGTAGTTACTCAAATATTTATTAATGTGAGTGTGTGTCTGTGCTATTTTAAATGATTTATGGTGGTTAACAATAATGTATGTAAAGAAATAAAAAAACTGATTTATGGTTAATAAAAATAAAGATTCGATTCTTTATTGCATTAACCGTAGTTCGTCTACCGGACGCTAGATGGCGCTAACGGTAAAAAATTTAATAATAGAAAAAAATTAAAGAATTTTATCCACCCGTGCGAAGCCGGGATGGACCGCTAGTGTGAATTAATAATGTTAATAAATGATAAATGGTATGCATCGGGTTTATTTCATAAAAATACGTCGTTCACTAGAACGTTCAGCGCTAGCTGAACCCGTGGCTGCCATATGATATACAAGGTTATTTTATAAACACCATCCAAATTTTTTCTAGGCATTAGATATCATTCAAACACTTCATTTATGAAAAAAAATTGGTAGGTAAAATTTCCGCAAAAATATTATTTTGTCCGAGCGAATTATTACAACAGCTGGTTACTGGTCAAAAGAAAGGTCGCCCGAAAGGTCAAACACGGCCGAAATGTTTTGAATGAAACAGCGGGGTGGGGTCGCGGGGTGTTGATGCCGAGGTACAGTAAGAAAGAACGACGTAACTTTCTTTTTCCAAAATTGAGTTGTTAGAAAGTCAATCTGTCGAAGAAAAAATCGTTTGAGTGAGAAAATTGCCGAATGGGTGAAAGTTGTTTTATTTGCTGTAAAATGGTGTTAGTTATCTACCTTGAAGGTGGCCACGCGCCATCTTGGTGCGTCTTTTTGCAAACTCCAAAAACGAGCCAAAAAAATTTGAAATGCATTTTTCTCGGAATGTATGCATTTCACAGAAAAATCGATTGATTATAAAATGTAGAGGACGTCAAAATCTACAAAAAATGTCATTGCTGCAATCCCGTACACCAACAAATGCACACAGTAGGTGGCGCCAAAGTCTTCAAACGGTGTTTTTTTATTTTTCACCTTGAAAATACATTTTTATTGCAAAAATGTAAATGTAAAAGTTGTTCCTTAGGATTTTGTCAACGACTTTTGTTTGAACAATTTTTTTATACAACTTACCGTTTTGAAGCTGGACCTCGAAAAAGAATGAAAAGTCCAATAATACGGTTGCCTGCAGTATAAGTCCACATGTGTAGTGCACTTTTTGACCACGATTCATTTATTTGTATTAATTAATGTCATTCTAACAATTTAAATTTGTTAATTATTTGAATTTGTTTCGCATTAAACCATTTCTTGCTAAATAATTAAAAAAATACTGTTGCCTGTTTGTTTAAAAGAGGAAAAATAATCAATATTTTTTTTCCATTTATTGCAAAACGGACAGTTGTATAAAATTAAAATAATAATGTTTACCGTAAATTTGTTATGTTACGTTGAAATAGTAAATTTTGATTATTTCATAAAAGAAAAAAATAAGAATCAATAATTCAATAGCCTTATAAATACTACTATTTCTATTAGAACAATGAAGGGAAATAAAATATTGTTTGTTTTTGCCGAAAACCGTAATAACTTTGAAGTCGATGTTTTTATAACTTGCAAAAAGTTAGAACAATGACTTACTCAATTTAAATACTCGAAGCGCATGCGGCGAGCCGCGATCGTGGCTGCGCGCGCAGGTTGTGGCTAGGGTTGCCACCTTTTATTTTTGTAGTTAAAGTACACTGGTTATTATAGGTAAGAAAAAAAAGTACATAGTATGAAAATAAAGTACAATTTATTTTCCTTTATCATTATGTTTAAAAGCATATTTTTTATTGCTTTTTGCAGTTTGTATCAAATTAGTATTTCTATTAAACAATTGCAAACACAGCATCTTTACAGTCTAGCATAGCATAGTTTAGTTTGGATATTTAATGCAACCATATCAATTCACACACACACACAGAAAAAGAAAATTTGTCTTCTTACTTGTCCTGCTCCTATACTGAAGCAATTGTAATTCCACACAATTTTCATTTTCCATTATATTCGTTCTGTGGATCATAAATTAACCAATCACCATGTCCGTTTTCCCACGTACTTTTATACTTTACTGCAATCGTTTATTTTTCTTTTTGACCTATCATTTCTTTTAAACATTTTTTCGGTGTAACATATTCACTATCTGTTCCGAGAGAGAGTTCTGTTCTGTGCGAGAACCGATACGGTAGGTTTTGTTCATGATGAAACCCAGGATAAAGAAATATCACGTAAAACACACTAGAATAACAATTGACTTCTTAACTAAGCAAAAAATTAGTCAACCTCTTGACAGTTTTGACAGATAAGGAAGTGTTGCCAACAAAAAGTGTACATTAGTTGCGGAATATTTTTTGTCAACTCTTTTTTGTCGAGCTGTACTACTAAAATTTTCAAAATCCCAAAAAAATCAAATCATTCGAAATAAAGTATTTTCGTACGGGTGGCAACCCTAGTTGTGGCGACACCTGTGCAATGAAATCAGTCACGCGGGAACCTCCCGCGACGTACGTCTTGTGCTCCCGCGAGCTTACATCACATAAATACCTACCTAACAAAATGTATTCAAATCGCGAGTATTACGAGATGGTACGGTGCTATATTTTAAGTGGAGAAAGCTTAAACGGTGCCTGTGCACTGTACGAAGCTGAAAGTCTTCCTCGTCTTCGAAATAGTGGTTTCGTAAATGCTACAACACCGAATCGTCAAACCATTTTAGCTGCGAATCAACGCTTACTTGACCACGGACAATTTACGACGCCATCACACGCTCGAGGAGGTGGTAGAAGGAGACTTGCAATTGAAATCGAAGACGAAATCTTTGATTTCTTTGATCGAAATCCCAGAGCAAGTACGAATGACGCAGCAAGACGGTTCGGCGTAAGTCAACCCGCGGTGTGGAAATTACTTAACGCCGCAACCATGCATCCTTATCACTATCAGAAAGTGCAGTCTTTAGGTGAAGCAGATGCCGTGCCTCGCCGTGCCTTTTGTGAGTGGCTGATTGAACATCCTGGTGCTGTTATTTTATGGACTGATGAATCTTTATTCACTCGCGTGGGACTGTATAACCAACACAACGAGCATTGGTGGTCGTTCCGGAACCCGCACGTGATAAGGGAGAACCATCATCAAGTGCGTTTTAGTGCAAATGTGTGGGCGGGTATTATCGGTAACCAAGTACTGGGGCCGTTCTTTATTGAAGGGCGGTTGACCGGAAGCACGTATCTTGATATGTTACGCACTGTAATATCCGACTTTATGGACAAAGTACCACTCGCGCTTATTCAAAATCGCGTGTTTTATTTCCAACAAGACGGAGCACCACCTCATTATGCGGCCGCAGTTCGCGATTATTTAAACACCGAACATGGTGATCGCTGGATCGGTCGTGGAGGCCCCGTCCCATGGCCGCCCCGATCACCAGACCTCACGCCTTGTGACTTTTTTTTGTGGGGCGAAATTAAACGGCGGGTTTATGTGGAGGAGGCCCAAAGCCTCGAGGACTTAAAAATAAAAATAATCCGTGCATTTGACGAAGTGAAAAATGACACTGTAGTGCTTAATAAAATTAAAGACAATGTTCGTAAACGTGCAAGACTCTGTTTGGAGAGAAATGGTCTACATTTTGAACAGTTAATGAAGTACTCTTAAAACGATTGTTTTCAAACTTTATGTAAGTGTATTATGATTGGTTCTTTTATTTATTATTGGGTTTGAGTATAGCAAAGGTGTGCAGGGCGTTTAGGCTTCAAAAAATATGTTTTTAATTTAATTATTTTGCATTCGCAATGCAATATTTTCTATGAGATATAAAATACGTGTGTAAAAAACAACTACGCCTCCGAGCCCTCAGGTAGGTTCGAACCCACGACCTTTCGCAATCCGGGCAAGTGCTCTGACCACTGAGCTACCGAGACGCTGGCAAACGTGTCGAATTTTACAAACGTATTTCAACTTCTATTATGAGTTCAACATCGAAAGTAATATTTTTACAAATATTAAACAATCGATTAAGATGGAACCAGCTATAATTATGTGCTTTTTATTTAATTTTTTGCATTCATGATGCAATATTTCTATAAGATATAAAATACGTATGAAAAAACAACTACGTCTCCGAGCCCTAAGGTGGGATTCGAACCCACGACCTTTCGCAATCCGGGTGAGTCATAAAAATTATAAAATCTAATAATAATTTTACTCTTTCTATTTTTCATCCGGCTTCGGATTAGTATTAAATGAGCGATGTTAATGTTTAGGACTAGGAAAAGTATTGAAATGTGTTATCAGTGAATTTATTGCTTTTTAATACCGATTTTCGTATTGCGTATGCGATTCCTGTGTTTTTTTAGTTTCTGTTGTTAATAGTTCTCTTAGTTTTGTATGTTTCAGTGAGACAAAAAAAATCTTAAGTTCTAGACGCCTTGCACAGCCATTGCTATACTCCAACCAATTTTTGTACCTAAGTTGTTCCAGATTTTTTAAATACGCCTTATTGCAAAAAGTATGGTTTACTTTTACGTTCAAAGTTTTTATCTGTTATTAGAAAACAACTCATACCTTCTGCAATTTGACGGTCCTAAGCCCGATCAAGTATGAAGGAAAAATTTAGAACTTATGACAATTATTGTTATGTATTAATGAAATATGCGAGAGCGGGGAGCGGGAGCGGCGGCGGCGGCGGGGGGGTGGGGGAGGTCATGTAGTCATCTGCTACAACACCGTGCGCAGCGTAATGTATCAATGAAATACGGGGGGAGGGGCGGGGGTTGTGTAATCATCTGCTCCAACACCGTGCGTAGCGTGATTGTGACAGTAAATCGGTAGTTTTCCTCGGATAACTTTGTATAGCCTTAACTTAATATTTTAGTACTGAGTGATATTAAAAGAAAAAAATCTTGTTTCGTAACTCTCTTCAAAGAATATCATTTATAAATTTGGATGGTGTTTATATAATGACCTTGTATAGATGCTTTCCCAATCTATATATAGATGTATAGAGACAACTCAACCGATTTTCATTCGCTGCATTTTTCCCAACATAGGACATAGGATAGGTTTAATCTTTAGTGTCAGCTAGTATTAAATAATTAAAAACATTTATTCCCTCTACAATTGGGTACATACAACCTTCAGCTAGGTACAATTAAATGGACACTACAAAAGTCCAAGATTGTGAAGAACTGGAGCCTGAAATAGGTTTCTAAAGAGAAACCTGCAACTACAGGTCACTAGGCCCCCACCCGCAGATGGATTTATCTGTTTCACAGACAGTAAATTGTTACTAATGCCATTTAAAGTCTATATTCTTTATAATTTGGAAGAAGTTATTTTTAAATTCGTTTACTGAGAATATCAGTAAAACAGTTTTTATAATACTATTAAAAGCTCTTCTATTTTCTACAATCTTAAAATTACTAGGCGCTGTAGTCGCTAAGCATAAAGCTTCGCTAGCACCATAAATTGGAGGGGATCGTAAAAATTTATGAAAAAAAATCAATAATATTTAGTAAATTTTAAAATTCCATAATAATGAAAACTTCCAAAAAGCGCGCGCTTTTTGTTTCAATGGAATACCCATAGAGCCAATATTTTTTGGTCATAACTTTTTTATTTTTGTAAATTTCAAAATTCGGACTCCGTCACAATCTGGTCCTAAACTTGTTGATTCGATTCCACACAAAAAATATTAAAATCGGTTAAGAACTCGGGTAGTTATAGCGTAACAGACATTGCGCCATTGAAACTGATCCATGGGAGCTTCGCTCGCTTCGATCGCTCCGCTCCAATAAAAAGAAAACCGTTTGGAAAAATGTAATAGTCGAAAATAACCCGTCGATTGTAATTAAAAAGTAATAAATAATAGTACCTCTCTTGCTTGAGCACCACGTGGTCCCCCTGAGCAGTGGCGCTGATGAGCGGGTACCCGGGTCGTTCGCACCAGCCGTCCCACGCGTGGGCACGGACTGCGTCCTCTCCGCCGTCGTGTTGCAGTGCTCGCCATAAGTCCCTGCATGATACCGGCATTTTAATGGGTTCACTCTTGATCCCAATCAAGCCCGGGGGCCAAGAATCCATGATGGAACTAGCTAACCCGGAATGTGCTTTTTCACCCTGGCTTTGAAAATGGACGGCTTATAATTATAATAGACCCTTTCTTCTTCGTTTTCTTTCTTTCCTGTCTTGCTGACGCTCATTCTTTCTGAAATCTTTTTCTTATCTGTCTTTGCTCTTGGGCGATAGGTACTATCGAGGTCTCTCGTGCCTTACCACTTTGTCGAAATATTCGTTTGAACTGATCGCATCGGACACGCCCACACAACCCATAATTATCCCTAATTGGCTTCGTATTTTACTACGATTTATACTACGGACAATCATAAACACCTAGTTTTAAAATCGCCCTTGATGTCAGTACTGTCAACTGTCAATCTGCTCTCACTTGCTTGTTTGCGCACGCGCGCCATTGTTGAATGAATGGAGCGGGGCGCGGCCTGAAGCGATAGGCATCGTGCAGTGTGCTAGCGACTTTCGACTTAGGTCTGATAAGGCGCCAGAGGCTTCGATAGTACCCATAGCCTTGACCCCCTGATGCAAATACGTTTATATAATAACCCTACTTTGAATAACTAATAACCTAAACACGAATCAGTTACTCTAAACTAACAAATAAGAACAAACAAAAAAAACTGGTTGGTTGCCTGTAAAGTCGGTATACGGGCGAAAGTTTTACGTGACAACGACTTTGAGTGGTAAAATAATTTTAATGTGAATATTCATTCGTATAGTAGGAAGAAGGATGAAATAATAGTAACAATTTAAAACATTTATTTATACAAAGAATTATATTTAAAACATTAATTTATAGGCACGCGTCCCTTCCACTTTTTATGTCTGTCTCTCTCGCTCTTAGGCGGGCTAACCATGCCCGAGTGGAAGGGACGCGTGCCTCTCACTCGCTCTCATTGTAAGCGCATAACGTGAGCGGAGCGTAACGCAGTTTCTTGAAGTGTCACCCGGAAAACCAATTTATAAGACGTTGTCACGTCAAAAATATAATAGACCTTAATTCTACAAAAATAAGTTATGAGTTTGCGTATTTAAAACTCAGCCCTCTGTTTCTAGTTGAGTTGTGATTGATGTGTAATTTTTTTGCCAATATAAAGAACTAGGGCCTTAATTATCATAATTATTTTATTAACATCTCGATATGGCAAGTTAAGTTTGTTCCTCAATCCGTTTTCATTTCGTTAGAGCAATGTTCAGTACTTTTATAATTTACTTAAATATAAGTTTAGTGTTTTATTTAGTATATGAAAAAATATTTATTTATATAAGGTTTACATTACGTTACGTTGCGTATGAATTAGAGGCACGCATAGCATCTCAAACTTTTAAAATTTGAAAATAATTTTAATGTATAAATGATTCAGAGAAATTACAATAATTAATTTATTATTTACTTAAATTATTACTATTTACAGCACCTTAATAAATATCGCACAGAAATCGTTTATAACCTGACCTTGCGTCGGCGCTAGCAGCCCTGTGGTACTTGAGAAGTCGCGCAAGCGCAGCTCTCCCGGCCGCTTCGCCTGCAGCTTCTATCGCCATACTCACTATAGCTGCGCCCTTCAATCAATCAAGCATTTATTAAAATAATTGGAATCGAACCCGTAACAATCGACGCCTGAGAATTCACTTGTGAGCTTAGTTGATATTTTCTAGTATTTTTCTATTATTTTTTAAAAATTTAGAATGGGTTCGCTGGTAAAAAAAGAATCCATGATGGAACGAGCTAACCCAGAAGGTGCCTATTCACCCTGGCTTTAAAAACAGACTGGTTATAAGTACTCGGAAATACAGACGCAGGGAGGGAGTTCCACTTCTTTGCTGTGCGCATTATAAAAGAAGTTGAGAAGCGCTTGGTGCGACAGGTAGGAATAGCAACCAAGAAAGGGTAGCTCGCAGTGCGTCTGGATGTCCGATGGAAAAAAGGATGGCTCTCCAAAATACAATCTGCGGAAGACCGACAGACAGGCAACTTTGCGGCGGTGAGCTAAGTTGTGAAGCTTGCTCTTCACCAATGGCTGTTTCATCTTAATCGATTGCCCAAACATTTGTAAAAATGTTTCATTCGAGTACGAGAGGATTGTCCTTTCACTGATGAGACAACGCTGGCCTACAGCGTAAAATTAGAAAGGTACTAGAAAATTTCAACAGGTGTTCACAAGGTTCGGTAGCTCAATTGGGAGATTGGACAGGACTTCCAAAGGTTGCGGGTTCGGTTCCCGCCTAAGAATTCAATTTTTAAAATAATTTATCTTATAAGATAGCATTGAAAAATGCAAAAAGATATATAAATATATATAAAATTATTTACATATTTGCAATAATGTGTCGTCAAACATTTTTAACATTTAAAATGTTAATCATTATCTAAATGGCGTACAAATATTTTTGTTTGGTGACTGTTTGGTGCAAAGGTAGCGATCCTGCCTTTAGCACCGACGGTCCTGGGTTGGAGTCCCGGGTGGGCAGATGTTTGTGTGATGAATTATATTTGTACTTAAGTCATGGGTATTTATATATATTATTCTATTAATATTACATATTTATGTATCATATAATGTATGTCTATCCGTTGCCCTAGTATACATAACAGGCCTTATAGTGCTTACTGTGGGCTAGGCTAATTAGTGTTAATAAAAGAAATATTATTATTATTATGTCAAAATAATAAAAAATGAATTATTACAATATCATGACAATATTAAAATAAAAGCATGTATCATAACATCAAATGTCAAAAGAAGTAAGCTTAATTATTAAAATGTCAATTTTTGAATAGTGTCAAATTGTCACATTATCATATTTGAATAAAACACTTTTTTACGGATTTTGCGCATAATTTATTTTATATTTAATCCTGACATTTCGACTCCTTTACAGGAGCCGTGGTCACAGGATGACTAAGATGATGGTTGTCATGTATTTTCTACTACCTTCACAATATTTTAATCGGGCACGTTCCTTATTGTTAAAATTATTTTATATAAATCAATTTATTTTATTTTAACATTTAATTTAGTTATTAAATTCTCACTACGATTACATTGTATACAACTGAGCAGGGATTTTAGCGGTATCCGAATAGAGTGTTCTGAACACTGTTTTTCATTTCTGTTTTAAAAGTTAAACTGAAAGAAACTGTAACATTTTGAATCTGTTTTAGAAAATACCGCTTCATAAGTGTTAATATCTGTTACAGTCAATAAGGTTCACATTGGCATAACTATGCGACAGCTCACTAATGATTTGGGTACTTTGAAATGCCTATGTTGGTGTACTGTGAATACACATAGATAGTTAAACGTAAAACAGTTTCTAACTGATTGGTAACAGAAAACATTATATCTGTTACACTTTTATAAGTGTTCGACGCAAATCAGGTTCAAAACATCCAAATAAGTGATACAGGAATAATTCTGTAACAGATTCAATGTGTAACCGTTATGAAAGTGTATCCTTATAAAGGTGTTTTTGAATCCCTGCTACTGAGTTTATTACCAGTTCGGAAATTGGGAGGCCCTTCCGAGAAGAACTGGCGAAAGAAACTGGGGCAGAGGGACCGACCTCCATCTTACTGTTATTATTTGCAAAAAGAGCTAACTACATATATGGGTCGTTCTTCTTTTTACCGACAATGGTCAGTCCTTCGTCTTATTATGGCATCTCGTTGGAGTATTGATATTTACGGTTTTTTAATTCGGTTCGAATAAACGTCCATATTTTTCTAATCTATTAATATTATGTAATTTTTCATTTTCTCCAACCAACATATCTTTTCGTTTTTTTCCGTAGAATGCCGTGACAAAGTGGTAAACCGAAATGTGGTCTCCACAGAAAAAGGCCACTCTGTCGCATATTTTTTTTTAAAAACCAACATTAAAAAATAATTAATATTTGCCGCAAAGGAAACTTTAATTAGTTCTTATGACAACACAGATGCAATTTCTTTTAATTTCCACACAGAAACCACAATTATGGGTAGTTCAAAAATAAAAAAAAAACAGAAAAACGTCGTTTCACTTTCGGTAAAAAAGAAGAACGACCCATATAATAGAAATAATATAAGTAATAAGTATAAGGAAATTCATTTATGTAGAATTGAGACTTTGTTATTATTAAGGTCAGTATTATTTGCTTTATGGTAGTTATTGTTGCACACAAAAAATATGTACAAATGGCGGACTTAATGCCATTAGGCATTCTCTACCAGTCAACCGTAGAGTTAGAAACTGATAGCGTATTGGAGGTGCATTGAAAGGGTAAATAGAAAATACACTACTACATAAATATACATTTACATACATACTGACATTATATAATAAACTAATAAACATATATATGAAATAATAAACTACTTAAATATCGATACACTAAACCAATATTAATACACTTAGATATATAAAAGTGAGATTAAGTGGATAGGTTCGGAGTATTTAAGAGGAGATCGCGAACCAGTCGTTTGAAGTAAACTTACATTACTTTGAATTCAACTTACATTACTTTGAAGTCAACTTACATTACTTTGAAGTCAACTTACATTACTTTGAAGTCAACTTACATTACTAATTAAAAAGTCCTAAAATTCGTGAGACGTAATTAATGAATGACCCTATTTTTATTATCAATAAGCACTTAAAATGTTATTCATTTGTATAGTTTATTTGATTGAATTACCTTGTGTAAAGATAGTTCATCCGAAGCCGCTTCTATATCCGCCCGCTCTAACCTTGGCGATGCTACAGCTCTCACAGAATTACTTGAATCCAATCTATAAACAAAAAAATATAATAACTTATTTATTTATAGGGATAACAAATTGGTAATTACAGAAATAATATTCACAATATTGTTAGCCAATTATAGTTAATGCAAAAATGAACACACATAATACTTTAAATTATTTTAAGAGAAAAATAGAAAAAAGATCGCATTGAAAAATGCATAAAATATATAAAAATTATAAAACTAAATGGCTGTTTCATCTTAATCAATTGTCCAAACATTTGTAAAAATGTTTCTTTCGAATACGACAGGATGTTCCTCTCATTGATGAAACAACGCTGGCCTACAGCGTAAAATCAGAAAGGTACTAGAAAATTTCGACGAGTGTTCACAAGGCTCAATAGCTCAACTGGGAGAGCTTTGGACCGGATTTCCAAAGGTTGCAAATTCGTTTCCTGTCTGAGAATCCAATTGTGACCCGAGTCGTTTTTTTTCTAGTATTTTTCCATTATAATAATTTAGCTTATAAGATTGCATTGAAAAATGCATAAAATATATAAAAATTATAACACACAATACTACATAATAGTAGTTTATGATACTGTTGCATAATAAGGGTTCTTATAACATGAGTGTGTTTTAAAAAAACGAGCCGTAGGCGAGTTTTTTTATAGTATCACACGAGTGTTATAAGACCAAGTTATGTACAGTGTCATACACTACTTTATCTACTCTCATACTATATTACGTAAAACAATGTTGCAAACAAAACCAAACTTTGTTTAAATATTGAAAAGATTTTTTAAATGTCAAATGTTGGCGCCAAGGTGCAAACATCGATTGTGAATGCGTGTTGCGTCGTCGCGGACTCGTTCATTGAAACCTTTTTAAAGTAGAGGTTCAACCTCCTTGGTCCAGCTGGAGGTTGTATAGGTGTATCGTTATGATTAAAAAGTTATATTATGTTACAGGTGTCCATACAAGACCTGTATCGTAATTAAACTTTTTTTTTATTATTTTTGGCCTGTACGTAATGTTTGTCATAAGCATTTTGTTTTCAGTTTTAGAATCTTTGTATTATAGTATCAGAGTAGATAAAAATATATATTCTCTAATTATATAGTTATTACTAGCTGACCCGACTACACGTTGCTGCGTTATTAATCCAAATAAAACCTATCTTATCTCCTTAGTCAGGACAAATAAAGCAAATTAAAAAATATATATATGAGAATCGGTTGAATAGTTTCGGAGTTAAAAAGTGGTATAAAATCCTCACACGACAATTGGACAACCCCTATTAGATTTAGTCACTATTATTCACTAAAGTCTGTTCATTCTAACTTGTCCCATTTGGTAAACAATCTTGGCACAACTTTTTAACCAAAACACCCATTTAAAAATAAAATAATAACAAAGTCGATAATCTATTACAATAAATCGTTATTATAGACTGAAACCCATTGAATCTAGTTATCAGTTGATTTTTAATGCTGCACTTTCAATAAAAAGGAGTGCCATGATTGTTTACCAAATAGGCCAAGTTAGGATGAACAGACTGAAGATTTATTGTTGTGAATATAATTTACTTATTAGCGAATACGATCTGCCGTGCAAAGTTTAACCCAATTAAGGTGTGATGGTTGTGAGTGAGTCAAAGAGGTCGTAAATAATTTATCGAATGTTTTGATTACTTAATAATTTACTACGCAGCTAACGTGTGTTTATTAAGTCTTTTGAATGGGAGCCATTCATACCGCATAATTTCAAATAACATAAAATCACTTGGCATACTAATCAAATGGCATAAATTGACATACATTGCAGGTTAGGTTAGGTATTTTTTTATTAATTACTAGCCATTTAATGCCAGGTATCCGAATAAGCTAATGTATCTAACTGTAGAAGTAACATTTACTCGAGAAACTCTTATTGTATGTGTGTAAAAATTTATAACCATTGAAAATTGACATTAAATTCATTCGAACCCATATTATACAGCTGGCTTATGGATAAATGTTTCTACAGCATGAAAGATTTCTTTATCAAACATTGTAATAATAAAAAATATTTTTAATAAGTTTTTGTATGCTAGTTGTGAGGTCTAATAATATTTATTAGTATCTCTGTAACCACAGCTACAGCAAATAAAGTTTATTTAATTAAATTTAAATTAATTTCAAAGCAAGCAAGCTATTTCAAATTATGCCAAATGATTAGTATGAGTTCCAAAATTATGCATTTTAAATTTCTGCGAAAAAATGTAGACCGCGATTAAATATGAAACCAAACTGTACCTGAGTGCAGGCAACACATGGTCCAAGAGTAGAGCGTCCTGTTGTCTTTCTGGGCCAGCATCTCCAATGGGTGGGGCCTTTTCTGCTAACACCGATGTTAGGGCTTCCATCAGCCACTGAGAACTCCACCAACGTGGCGATACTAATCCACCGAACCACTGGCAGCAAAAAATATATAGTTCAGTAAATTGCTGCTTAAGTTCTTCCAGTATGTAAGAAATTCCACAGACTCATCTTTTTTTATTTTAAATAGGAAAACGCTTGACCGCTACCTCGCCTGATGGTAAGCGACGATACGATCTAAGATGTAACGCGCTTGCCTAGAAGATACCTATTCACTCGTGTCTTGAAGACCCCTAAATTGTATTTATCAGGAAACACAGACTCAGGCCACTCTTTACCGGTACTGGTTACAAAATTGGAACCAAAACGCTTAGTACGACTCTTTGGAATATCAACCATATAACGGAGGCGCCTATTCGTAAGTCTGGTTGTCCGATGAAAAAATGGGGACGGCGAAACAAGGTTGTGCAATTCTGCTGCACACTCTCAGAAATGTATCCTATAAAAAACGGATAGGCCTGCTATCTTCCGTCTATATTCAAGGCTTTTCAGCTTATTATTCTATTACTACCTACTGCTGGACTTGGCAGGCGGATTGGAGTTGGCAGAAAGAGACCATAATTTTAAAAACGCTGTTCCCCATTTTTTGATCTACTGGGGATGTATAGAGGTTCCTTACAGTATCGTAGGTCGCCTTTTACGACAAGTGTGAAGAATAAGTACAATTCTTCAGCGTAACCACTCAGATATATACCTAATACTCCTATATTGCTAGTAGAGGTGAAAAAGATGACCACCCAGCGGTGCAGACATGTATATGTCTGTCTCCCTCATTTAAATTTTGAAAGTTGTGCGCATGTCCGAGAATGGATCATGCTCACAAGCGTGCTTTAATTGTATACAGCAGTCGTGTTCGTTACATTTTTTCAGGCCGCAGGACGTGCCAAACAATTATACATACATACTCTCGAAAAACATAACCCTCCTTCTAGCGCATTCGGGTAAATACTATTCGATTCTTTTTTAAATGATCAAGCATGATTCCATTACGATGGTCGTGCCAAGGGTTGCCAGTTGTTAGGGATTTGGCTTGGCTGTTGTGGCCCAAACTTTGATATCATGTCTAGATTTCAAACAAAATATAACAAGTCCCGACAAATAGTTTCGTCGTAAAATTAAATACAGGAATTTATTACATAATAATACAGGAATTTAAAATCACAACGCGGTATCAAAATGGGTACATCATTCCGTGTGTTTGATGTAAATTGTTGTAGCGAATACTTACAACACATAATTTTCTGAAACTGCCATTACTTTAATTTAGAATAAATTCATATTAACTTTATTAGTCTAGTTTAGTCACAAATAATAAAGATGGTAGGTTTACATTTTGTGGAATAAATTCTACCCAGATATTTTAACCTTTTTATCTAGCAACACTGGTAGCGCACCAGGGTTGCTAGATGAAAAGATTCGCACCATCCGAGTTCGGTTGCTTAAAAAATAGGGGCTTCAGCCATCATTTGAAAACCGAATGGAAGCCTCCATGATTCTGAACCATAGACACGTATTAACAAGCGAAGATCATTTCTTTCAACGGCTTTAAAAATCCAATCAGTCGATCAATTATAAATGCTCACAGAAGAAATTAAAAGCATTATACTGATATGATATGAACTGACCTGTTGCGCTAATAGCCTGGCTATAGTTTTGGTATCCGAGAGCGTGGCGGGTGATAACGTGATAAGACCCCATCCTTCAGAGAATGGATTACCACTATCAACTACCACTATATCTGTGGAAAGAAACAGAACATGACAATTAAAAATTAAAGTTAATGGTAAGATCTAAAGGAAATTTAGTTTATTTTTACGTCATTGTTCCTGCCACCCTGTATAAGTACAATATTCTGACTTCAGAGTGAAAAATAAGTTTAAAGAGACCAGCGTGCCTACCATCAACTCTTAGCGCGATGCAAGTTCGATTATCAAAGTGAGACAGCGCTATATGCGGTCTATAGTTGCGTCTCTTTTTAACAGCTGAACTTGAATCGCGATAAGAGGTGATGGTAGGGCCTCTGTACTTAATACAACTTAGTCTTAACTTAGTTAATTAATTTCTTACCAAATTTCGGTAGAGGATACGAAGTGTTCAGTTCGAATGCCAACTGCTGTATCGTTTTCTGCACCCATTCCAGTAGAGGCCTAAAAAATAAAATCACATACCTATAACACACAATAAGAAAGTAGATTTGTCGACAAAAATTCTTTACATGCGACAAGATGGTCTTTTTATAATTTGCAGCCGAATAAAAATTAATGATAACAATGTGTTTTTGCATTCACAATGACATATTAAAAAAAAGGTTTATAAAAAATTTCTCATGGAGGGCTCGAAGACGTGGTTTTTATTTATAAACGTGTTTTAAGGCTCTTTAAAAAAAGATACCACTTCGTTCGACGCATGATTTTTGAATAGAATGATTGCTCCAAGCTTAAACGCAGTTGTGTTGTTGCTTGTGTTAAACACAGGAGAATTATTTTTAGGTTGATAGAATGCAATACGCATATATAAGGTGCTACATAGTAGCTCTGAACTGTCTTTAAAGTTTAAAAATGTTTTTAAACTCTCATAAAAAAGCGCTGTTAGTGAATTAATGATTATTTGAAAGACAAAAATGTCTTTTCTATAATAACTACAATGATAAACAAAAGTATTTTTTTTTTCACTTTAGCACTTTTAGCGTTAGCCAAGTTTTGTTAATCCAAAAATTCTGTAATACATAATAATCTCGGGTAAGTTTCATTAGTATGAATTGCTAGTGCTGTAGACCTATCTCGAATGAGGGAAGCATTTCCTTCTGTGGTCCCTCTAAGTAATTGACTGGTAATAAGATACATGCCCAGCTTCATCTAGAAAGACTTGTCGAGCATTGTACAGGCTGCTTCGGTTTTTTTTTATTTAATAGTAAATTAGATACTTGCCTAGCTTCATTTAAAATGATTTGACGGTCATTGTACAGGCTTATATCGGATGGGAGAAGTATTTCCTCTTACGGCATCTCTAAGAAATTGGCTAGTAATAAGAGACTTGCCCAGATTCGTCCAGAATGATTTGCTGATCGCTGTACAGGCTTATCTCGGGTGGTGGGAGCACTTCCTCCTCCGGTTCGTCAGTAGCTTCCAGTGTGGTTACAGGTTCAGTAGAGGGCGCCAGAGTAGGCGGCTCAGTGGGCAGCGGTGGCGCAGCCCTTCGCTGCAGGCGGCATACAGCCAGCGATACCATGTGAGGGGGCATGGGAAGAGACTGGGCGAATTCGTCTTGAAGCTACGGGATTTTAAACATTTACTTGTATTTGTATCTTTAGATCTTAGAATAGAAATAGAATAGATTGTATTAAATAGGGTAGTCTAAAATGGTGGTACACAGATCAGTAACAATTTTGACGCTTTGTAACCTATTTAGCCACTTGTCAGTCCGCTACCGAGTGCCCCACCCCTCTCAACAGTATATTGATATTTGCTGCGCGAATTGTAAAAAATAAATGTCGGACCCTTAGCTAAAAATGTCATTTTCTCGCTAAATAATGAAACTAATATCAAACCAAAATACTACCGTAAAGCTGATTAAATAAAGAATTTACCACAGAATATTTGAATCTAACTCAACTCAAAAATTTATCGTGATTAAAAAAACAGCAGGCAACGCGGAAATTTGAATATGGTAGCAATTGCTACCAGGTACTGACGAGGGGTGTTTGCTATCCATAGTAATTGTACTGACAAGTGGTTAGTCATGAAAATATAGCATGCAAACTTAATTTATCGTTTTATCGAGCGGAAGTGTGTTGTCAGCTTTAGCCTAAGCGGACCGAGATCGATCCCTGCTAACATACTATAATAATAATAATAATTTTATTTCAAAATAAGTTTTAGCCTAAATACAGTTTATATCTTATTTTAAATCAACTTGCTAATATAAACTAGTTACTGAAAATCATATTATTATTGTATAGGTACTATGGACTTGGATCCACATCACAATACAAACATTTAGATTAACGCAAAAAAGTTATCGCGTGCAATAATAAAGTGTTTATCGCATTTTTAATATTGGAAAAAAAATTGCTTGTATTCTTCCGGGACTCTTACCAAGGACCGTCGGCACGTAAGGCAGTATCGCTACCGTTGCACGAAACGGTTGTTGGTCAAATGATTTAGGCATTTTTGTGTGTAGAAAATTTATAAATAAAGAAGTAGCTGATGTCACTCACCAATCTATGTCCCAAATAGAAGCCGGCTTCCTCGGTGGCCATTATGGGCATATTTGTCAATGACACGTGAAATCTGAAAAATAAAGAAAATCAGAATTCAAAATAATTTGAACTTAAGTAAACGCCTGATCGAACTGGCTTCCAGAACTGCTATGGAAATGAGAAAATAAGAAGAAATAAACAGGAAAACGAGCAAATACATGCAACACCTAAAATTGCTCTCATTTATATCCTGCGCAATCCTAGCTTAGGTATGGTATTCCCCTATCACCTCACATCGGTTTAACACTTTTAAAGAAACACCCTGTATATAGAAAGGTTCATAGCTTAATTTCTTACCTGTCTCTTACTATAGTGAGCTTGAAGGTGGCTCTCATATGCGGTTCGTCAAGGCAAGGAAACGCTGACCGGGCATGCGTCAACCAAAAGCGAGATACGGCGCAGCGGCTAAAATTATAAATAATATTTTAGATAATAATTTAGAACTTCAAGTGGAATGCGGTTGGCTTCTGACACACTGACCCAAACGTTATTCCCTATTATAATAATAAATTACAGAAAACGACAATGACTTCAACCTAAACTAAACAAAGCTTGTGCTATGGGTACTGTGGTTATATGACTTAAAAAATGATTGTGTTTGAAATATATAGAATAAATATAAACATTATTTTGATTTTTCAATAAAAACCACTTTCTGGCGTAATATCTAGTAATAATTTTCTGGGACTTTAAAGAAAAAAACTTTTAGATTATATATATTGAATACAATATGTCTGAGAATAGAGCCTTGAGGGACTCCAGGAAAAACGTTAACAGTACTTGATTTACGGTTATTGAACACAACTTATTTTTGCTTGTTTAAATTAAATTCAATAAGTAAAAAATTAATTCAATAACTTTCTAGCAATTTCAATTCAGGATAGTTTCTTAAGAACATAATAAATGACTTTATCTAATGCTTTACTGAAATCAATATTTATGCTTTTGGTTTACACAACTTCATATATCATTCATAAAAGTTTTATTACTAGAAAACATAACATATTTACTGTTTGTGAGTTCCCGTCAGAAAGAATCCTCGTTGTTTGTCATTCCTCTCCAGTTTAGTAATGAAACGGAGACTCAATGTGTAGTTATATTTTCGCCGGAGTTTTTCCTGTGATGATAATTTTAATTAATTTTTAAGTGATCGCTTCGGAAAACGCTTTGGGAGAATGGAATTTTATTATGCGTAATATTCTTTCGTATGAAACATAGATTAATGAATTACAGTTTCTTCATCAGAAAGGTGTAAATCTTCCCTATTTATGGAAATGAGAACCCAACAAGAGGTCATGGTTAATAACAAGTGATATGTCGGGTCATTAAAAAATGTATTTTCACGGATACGGATCTGAATACAAATTTCGAAGCTCGGAGGAGTTTAAAATAACAATTTCATTTCATTATCCATGCAATGACTGACTCTTGAGAAAAAGTTTTATCCTTCTCAACCTTAATTTAGAGTACTCAACAACAGCCATCAGCGTTTATGACACTCTATGTCAATCCTAAGAAATTCTTTAGATATATCAAGCAATTAACTGATTCTTTAGAGAATCTAAATACAAAAATTATAACAATTACGTAGCAGGTTTTTTTCTTTATTGACTGATTGATACTCTTTAAAAGTACCATTACCTTCGTTGTTGCGGGTAAGCAGTTATTTTAGAAACACGAGAAACAACCTAACGGTTCCGTCAAGGTTACGGTATCTTAATCGGAAAAGCACTCTCTCGGATAGCTAGAGGTTTATGGGTTGGAGTCCCACTTGACTGAGACAAATTGAATTTTCCCTGGAAAAAAAAATCTTTAGAATAACAGTTTAAATACCTTGAACTCAATATAAGTTTGATCGGCGGCCGGATAGTCCAAAGCTTTTGCTATTTTCGGGCCTAACGCTCCTCCCGTTTTGAACAACGCCCGTTCCGTCACGTTCATATCCCGGACGTTCAACACAATGAAACTGGTGTCACGGTCCAACTTGAAATCTATGGACACTTCGCCTGGAAAAAATAAAAAAGTAAAAAGGGTCAATCATCAATCAGTACATTTCATTGCGATTTTTAAGTCGGAATTCTCACAAGCTGTTGCATCTTGTATGCTGTAAAATTATGAAACCGCGATATAGTCGGTCCATGGATGGACAGAGATAGCGTACCGAAAGATTTTCTTAAATTTTAGATAGTAAGTAATATTGATATATTATACGAGTTCTTTATCACTGATAATGACAGTGTATGAGATAGTTCATAACCTCTTTCATCTATTTAACATGGATTTTACTATTGACCGTACTTTTAAAATAGATGTACTAAATCTTAATTTTTTTTGTATGGTTGCTCTTGATCCCAATCAATATCGAGGGCCAAGGTAGGACCATTCATCTCCAGCTCCAGTATCATGGTTCAATCGAGCTAATCCAGAAGATGCCTAATAACCTTGGCGCTGAAGACGGACGGGTTATATGTACTCGGAAATACAAACGTAAGGAAGGAGTTCCTCTCCTTTGCTGTGCTTATTATAAAAGTTTAAAAGATGTTGAATATTTTGCTTTTCACTAAACACTGACCTCTAAGCTCGCCCGTGGTGAGATTCGGATGCAGCCACAAGCTGTAATGTTTGGGGATCACGGATGTGGGTAGCCGGGCTCCACGCCATGGAAATACTTGCCCGTTGCTCGCTATGCGGTCTCTATAAATAAACAAGAATATTGAGAAGGGCAGACAGGGTAACTAAACCGCTAAGCATCAGATGGTCGATAATGAGTTTTTAATGCCAGCATGTAAAAAAAAATCTTTCGATCTATCTTGGAATCATATTTCTATTACTTGTAGTTTTTAAAATTTAATTTTAAATTATTGTAAGCTTTTCTCATATCTTAAAATATGATTTTGAGGCTTAACGACGTTTTAGATAATGGACGGCAGAGGGACTATTTGAGCAGATATAAAACCAAAAAGACAGACTTGCCGATGTACTACGGACGTGGTCCCATTCGTAACTTAGCATTTGGCTTACAACGAGAGGTTATCAAAGGTGTTAATAATGTGTATGACGCATTGGTAACATTTTTTAAATATAGTTATGTTGAAATCTCAACAGATGGAATATATCTTTGAGGAAAATTTCCACCAATAGCAACGCGTATCTAAAAAAAATCAATCTTATTGGTGGATTTTTTTGCTCGCGCACCGCTTAGCTACTTTGCACTCTGGTGAAAACACACCCTTAGTATAGTGAGTATACACCTACTTGTTTGCCGCGGCAGTGTTGGTCTCCGCTCCTGTAGGGGGTTGACCCGGAATCAGCGGACTTTCCCCGGCACATGGGCAATCTGACAAAATAAAAAAACCATCTTGAATTATCATTAACATCATTTCATTTATCTACTATTTTATTACGCAGAGTTTTGACTCGGCCGCTCTCTTTTACTGAGCAAAAGGCACTGGTAGCGTCCAATTCACCATATACTCATAAGTCAATTGATATGTAAATTCTTGGGCGAGAAATATAAAAAGCACGCACGAAACAAACTTTCCTTTTCGAAGTTACATATGTTTCCATTTACGCAATTTCTGAATCACAATAACGAAGTCAATTGTAGCAAAATAATGCATTATGTCGCTTTAATCAAATTACACGTACCTACTTGTTGTGTAGTATATCTAAGCTACTAGCAGCGCAGCGACGAACATAGCAACTAAAGCACCGAAACAAAACACAGCGCTACGCACTCCGAATACATTGCTATCAGCAAAACACACGTACTCGTTTGTAGTGTAGCGCAAACTTCTAGCTGCGCAGCGACAAACATAGTCGAGAAGACCAAACCACCGAAACAAGACAGCGCTGGGTGCTCCGAACACATTGCTATCGATAAAACACACGTACCCGTTTATGGTGTGACGTAAACTACTAGCAGCGCAGCGACAAATAGAATCGAAAAGACAAGAACACCGAATCAAAATAGCGCTAGTCGCTCCGAAAATATTGCTATTGTCAAAACTCACTTACCCATTTGTGGTGTTACTTCTAGCAGCGAAGCGACGAACAGCCGAGAAAACCAAAGAACCATAACAATAAAAACAGCGCAGAACATTAAACGTACCTGCTTGAGGTGTAGCATACACTACTAGCAGCGCAGTGGCAAACATAGCCGAGAAGACCAGAGCGGCGAGACATAGCGCGCGGCGCTGCGAACACACCGCCACCGGCGCTTCACGCAATTCACGGGCCTCGCGCGCTTTATCCGAGTCTGTAAAAACAAACCTAAATGTAACTAATTTATTAATTAACTAAGTCTAGATATAATCTATAATCTAATATCACAAATTTGTTGTTTGTCTGTCCGCTCTTTCTCCCGCTCTTTTTCCATTGTATCAATAACTTTACCATAGCAACGCGTTAACCGCAAGTAGTTCGTCTACCGGACGCTAGATGGCGCTAACGGAAAATATTTAATAATAGAAAAAAAATAAAGAATTTTGTCTACCCGTGCGAAGCCGGGACGGGTCGCTAGTAAAATAAAAAAAAAAGTCGCCATCAAGTCGTCACGGAACGTTTGGCTAAGTGCCTTATTATATCAAGTTTGTTACGTGCTACGTGGTTCTTAATACTGTGTCCAAAAATTACAACATCTTCTCAGTGCACGATTTCTACTCTGCCCATATGATATCGGAAGGGTCGGACCAAAATCCTGACGTTCACACCGATATATATGTTATATGTTATTATTAAGGAAACTATAGGTCTAATATTATGTATAATGATAGTTTTTTTATTTCTGTATGTGTATGACCGTTTGTTTCTATCAATAAATAAATAAAATAAAAAATATATAAATAAATACTAATATTTGAATGTTTGATGCCTATGCGTTCAAAAACCATTGATCAAATTGTGATGAAACTTTGTGAAAATGTTGCATGTATGCCAGGGAAGCTTTATATGTATAGTCAATAAAAAAGAGCATTGCAAAGCATGTCGGGTGTAGTTAGTATAATATAATACTAATTAACAAGACGATAGTTGCGCATTAGGTCTCTACTCTGGCAGCGAACGATTTTTTATATTTATAATAGGGTCACACACATAGTTACTTGCATTTTATATGACTACAACTATGTTACCGTATTTTTTAATACTTAAGAAGTGAATTATCCCTTGTGAGTGTCAAAATATGACATTACTTCGCGGATTGCCAAAGCAAGACCAATCTTCGCACGGCTTTGACCTCTATGGCTATCACGGAAAGCACGGAGAGCTCAAGATATTCCCATCTAATGTGAAGACCGTATTGCTGTACGGGTGTGAAACATGGAAGGTCACAATTAATAACATCTCGCACAAACTCCAGGTCTTCGTCAACCGATGCCTCCGCTGAATGCTCGGTATTTACTGGTCCGAGAAGATCTCAAACGAGCGCCTTTGGAAACGTTGCAATGAAATCCGGATCGACCAGCAGATCAAACGCCGCAAGTGGAGCTAGATTGGCCACACTCCAAAGGGAGCCAAACCACATCCAGAGGCAACCCCTTGACTTGAATCCCCAAGAAAAGCGCCCGTGGTCGCCCAAAACAGACCTGGCGGCGGACTATCATTGATGAACCGAAGGCCATCGGAAAGACCTGGAGCGAAATCAAGCGCGAAGTTTAAGATAGAACGGGATGGCGACGCACTGTGGACGCCCTTTGCCCCATCCAGGGCACGTAGGGCCTTAACCGGTTCGTTACTGATCACGCCTGTCGTGCCATCACTTTTTTTTGCGAGTGGCGTTAATAGCTAACGCCACTCGCAAAAACCGTGTCATTTTTAAATCGATGATAACTACCTACCTACAAATCAAGTTTTAGGGAAATCAACCCAGAATAAAACTATCTTCATTTTTCGAGTAAATCAAGCTCGTAGCCTTCGTTTCTGTAATTGTATGTAGCAACGAATCGGTTCAGTAAGTAAGTAAGTGTCAAAATATGCAGCATAAAAAAGACATAAATGGCCTTTGATTGCGTTGACTTAGTTTGACTTTTTATACTGCTCCACGGAATTGCATATCTAAATTATATCATTAATTTCAAGTTGATACCTCTACACGTTGAAAGACAGACGAACAATGAAATGATCATATAAGGACCTACATATAAGGACATACCTACGTTTCTTCTTTTGCTGTACGGAACCTTAAAAATAAATAAATAGATACAAAAATAAACTCGTGGATATATGAAACCGCCCACGTAGGACAACGGAGGAAACAATGGAACGCCGTGTAACTAACAAACAAATGACGGCCTTGGTACCAAAAATAAACAATTAATCTTTTTATTATTTATTCACGGCTACCCTCTCCAAACTCCTTTGAATAATTAAGAAGCGTATCAAATACTCCTTTTTGTTACGTACGCTTAAAAATAATAAACATTCATCAACATTTGAACTTCATTTTCAAGCTAGTCGTGTTATTGACTACAACGTACTTTTACTAATAAAAATAAATAATATTTTCTACATTCACACCAAAGTAAGCAAAAAAGGCTTGTGTTATGTATACTGGGATAGATAGATTATATCAAACTAGCTGACCCGGTAACGCGTTGCTATGGTAACGCGTTGCTATGGTAACGCGTTGCTATGGTAACGCGTTGCTATGGTAACGCGTTGCTATGGTAACGCGTTGCTATGGTAACGCGTTGCTATGGTAACGCGTTGCTATGGTAACGCGTTGCTATGGTAACGCGTTGCTATGCTAACGCGTTGCTATGTTAACGTTAATTGATACAATGGAAAAAGAGCGGACTGACAAACACACAAACATGACTCGCAACTATGAGGCCTCAAAAAAGGAGATAGGGGAATACATACTGGCCTTACAACATTTAACAAATGTGTCAATTTCAGAGCAGGAAACCAATAATCCATTTAACTCTGAGGCTTCAGGCCTAGCTGCCCCGGAGGAATATATAACCCAGCCAGCATGTGAGCCTTTAATCTCCAGTTACTGTAATGATATGATAGGCACAAGTGAAAATAATTCCTCTACAGATAACAATTGTTATAAAACTGTTATTTACTGTGATGAAATTGGGAAGAATTTAGGCCAATTAATTAGGAACCAATCCCAGGAAAGCATTATTAACTATTGTATGCCAGGATTAACTTTGAATGAAATAATGAAAAAAGCTGTCAAACATAAATACAATCAAAACACTAATTTAATTTAATAATTTTAATTGGAAATAGGGGTAATGTAAACAAAGAAAATTTGCTGAAATATTGTAATATACTGGGTACCCTAAATATCAAAAAAATTGTAATGTTTACATTCCCCTATAGCAGCAGTCTGCCACAAGCGGAAAATAATTATAGATATCATTTAAATGTATCATTAACTACTATGGCACATTATAATAGCCAATTTCATATAATTGATATTAATAAATTTATAAAGAAATTTTATATGACAAAGGATAAATACTATCTGCCTACTTATTATAAGAGACAAATAGCTATATCGCTATCTTATTTTTTTAAACAATTAGCCAATAACTTGGCTAGTAAAACTGCTGCTTCTATTGAGCAGTATAATATTGACATTAATTATTCGACTTTGGAATTAGTTCCAAATAATTGTTTATTAAAATCTAAAGATAATATTTTAAATTAATTTATGAGACAATAGAGGAGTCCTCTGGCCCTATAGTGACAAAAGAAAAGTCTTCCTATTTGAATATTGTTCATCAAAATATACAAGGCTTCTCTGGCAAGGATTTAGAATTAAGTCTCTATTTAAATTATGAAAATATTGATGTGTTATGTGTAACTGAGCATTGGCTAAAGAATTACGAATTGATGACTAACATAGATAATTATAAAATTGTAAGCTCGTTTACTAGAAAATCAGCCAAAAGAGGTGGCTCTATGATAATTTTACATGAGTCAATACAATGTAAGGAACGCAAAGATATAGTATCCAAATCAATAGAACGTATTATTGAGATAGCATGTGTGGAACTAGACAAAATAGTTATTGTATGTGTATATAGACCTCCCAAGAGTTCATACCCACAGTTTGAGGCCGCTATGGAGGAAGTACTAAGAATAACTTTCAACAAAAATAAAAAAGTGATTGTATGTGGAGATTTCAATATAAATATTCTTGATTCAACACATCTGTCGGGTGGGTTCCTAAATTTATTTAAATCTTTTAATTTATTTAATGTATTTAATGAACCGACCCGAATTACTCCCACATGCGCCACTTGTTTGGACAATATTTTTTGTAATAATAAAATACTTAAAAAATCAATAATTAACTGTATTAAATCCGACCACAGCGGCCAATTTGCCTCTATTGAGTACCATCACGTTCCTTCGAATCGCGAAATAACTTGTAGACCATTATCTAAACATTGTATAGATAAATTCAGATACAATGTAAGTAACAAACTTGCAACTCTACCGGTCTCCAACTTTGAAACTAATAGTCTTTATAATCATTTGTTTAATATAATTAATAATGAATTTAGCAATATATTTAGACAAAGGGTATTTAAAAAAGATAATGTAAAAAAGAAATTTAGTTATTGGGCTACACCTGGAATTTATAAAAGCAGAAGGAAATTATATGAACTTAATGCTTTAAAATCTACCTCCAGTGATACTAGCTTTATTGAATATGTTAAGAAATATTCTAAAACATTTAAAAAAGTATGTTCTCTTGCTAAATCTATGTACATAGCTAACAAAATTAAGTTATCAGAGAACAAAATAAAGACTACGTGGAATATAATTAATAAAGAAACAGGCAAAAGCAAATCTCAAATACAATCTTTTTCACTAGAAATTAACAAAAATATTGTAAATTCTGACAAAGTTGTTGCTGGTGTTTTTGAGGATTTTTTTTCTAGATTACCATTAGAAACTACAAGTTCCCTACGTTCGTGTCCTAATGTTGCTGCTGCCCTCCTAGAATCGAGTGTTGATATATATGGTAACGTATTGCTATGCTAACGCGTTGCTATGCTAACGCGTTGCTATGGTAACGCGTTGCTATGGTAACGCGTTGTTATGGTAACGCGTTGCTATGGTAACGCGTTGCTATGGTAACGTTAATTGATACAATAGAGAAAGAGCGGACTGACAAACACACAAACAAGTGTTCTTAGAGTATATTAGTATATTAGGGCGGTGAGGTGATTCTAAAAGTCTAACGTCAATAGAGTCACCATGTTGGCACAAATAAAATCAAAGGCCCCTGCAATTTTACCGTTCATGATGCAGTGTTAGAATAGGCTAACCAAATTCTTAAATACGTAGTGGACCAAAAGTCCGTTTATATTTAAATCGGTTGCCGCGTCGAGCAGCGGCGACAGGGTGGACGCGGGGAGGTTACGCATTGCAATTTATTTTAATTAATTGTTTTTATTTGTATGCAATTGAAAACTAATTTTTAATGATGCCAAAGAAGTATAACTTCTCACGCGCGTACATAAGTACAGGCACCCACTTTTTTATATGCATAGTAAAACTGTAACTTATGTTGGTGTCCCTTTAAATAAATAAACCAGCCAACTATATTTTTCTGAATTTCATAGCTGAATAGGAACTTATTAAATTTAAACCTTAATATTTAGCCTCAAGACTTTCATTAGCTTAGTTAGATTATGATATATTTTAACAAAAAATATTTTATATTGTTTTAAATTTTCATGGTCACTAACATTATAGTAATATAAGTTATTTACGGGATTGCTACCATGTACCTTGTTTTCATGCCATCCATCCGGCCATGCCGGCCATCGCGGAACATTTGATTGATTCTGGTCCTAACCATTGGATTTAGTTTCATAAACCACAGATTATTTCGACAGAACGCCACTACATACAAAGATTAGTCAGAGATGCGATTGAAATAACAAAACACGAAAATTTCAATCATGAGGACGGGTTTAAATTGTCGAAATTCTGGAATCCTGTGGTTCGTATGTGTAAAAACGGAAAAAATCAAAAAAGTGTCGTGTCGCGATCCGATACTGTAAGTGTTGTGTGTCGAGAACAATTCCAAGTGAATAGTGAGAATGTGAACAGTGGTACGGGTAACGAACGCAATAAGAGACTTCGTCGGAGGGTAGACCGATATTTCTGCCAATAACAACCTACCCGTAATTACTTCAGTCGCTCCGTGATCATGGCACTTGCAACAGTGCCGAAATATCGGAAACTCAAAAACAAGGTACATGGTAGCAATCCCGTAATTACTTATATTACTATAAAAAATATTTTTTCACCGCACAAGCCTAAAAATTCCACAAGATCCTGTTATGAAAAATGTGGCTTACGATTAATCTTCGTTTTTCCTAATCCTTTAAATAAAGAATGAA
This sequence comes from Calamotropha paludella, assembly GCA_927399485.1. NCBI lineage: Eukaryota > Metazoa > Arthropoda > Insecta > Lepidoptera > Crambidae > Calamotropha > Calamotropha paludella. Next base: position 9,433,350 of record OV656829.1, on the reverse strand, counting down.
AGCTAATTAACTTTTATACATAAAGCGTAGATCTGATAGTCATAATTTCATATTTTTTTAATTATTTACGTAACAATACTGACTAGGCAAAAGACTTAGCTTGATCCTAGTGAAATGGTATTAGATTCATTTTTCTAATAATCTTAAAGATAAAATAAATCAAATAATAACTTTATAAAGCTACTTCAGTTAGCTTTAATGCAGTAAAAACTAAACTCAGAACTAAACATAGTTTTGACGGTCAATACACGCAATGTAATAAACTAAAACTAAAAAAAATATAATACTATAACTAAAAGCTTTAAAAGGAGTCCCTTTAGGCAAAATTCCGAAGATACTGGCAGCGTTCCCCCTTTGAATAGCTAGGCTAATTCTTTGTCCGAGATAGCTGCCAGCTCTTCGGTCTTCTGTGATGTCGACTAACATTTTTGCTATTTCCTTAAAAAACCTTATAGCGCCAGGACCCCACGGACCAAGGGTCTCGACACCGAATGGTATAAATAAAAAAAAAAGATAAATCTGATAATAATATATTTGATAAATCAAATCAGATGGCCAAGTAGAAGATTTCCTTTTTTCTATATTTTAATAATGTGATATACACTTTATTAATACTCCCGTTAACATTAACTCATTCACGGACACTCTGCCTATAGCCATAAATCTAAGTGCTTACAATATGACACAACGCCTTAGGCCGGTAAAGTTCAAACCAAAACGGGCATATCGTCAATTACTTAGCATCAAAGGGACCCACGTGATCAAGTGTCACAACGCCAATAGTTAAAGTAATTGGACTGGCTACAGGCGATATGCCCGTTTTGGCTGTTTGAACTTTACCGGCCTAAGGCGTTGTGTCATATTGTAAGCACTTAAATTTACGGCTATAGGCGGAGTGTCCGTGAATGAGTTAATAATAAAAACGTAGGGATAAACAAATTTAATAGATAAGATATTAAGAAATATTACAAGTTGCATAAGTATTCAACAGTCCTTGACATTTAACGGACTTAAGTGTGAGCTGACTATACGGAAAGCTTTAAAGTGCATACTTAAGCTCGGCTTATAAAGCTTAAACAAAAGAACTCGTGACCTAGATACTAGAAGCAATTAGAATCAAATCGCAGATTACCTAACCCACTTTCTACTGATATAAACAAGGCCGTCTTTAACCTATTGGAGGCCCTGGGCATATAATAATAATGGGACCCCTATGCTTTTCCCACCGACGATCCTGAGTGTCCCGGTAGGGACTTACTAGAATGAGTCTCGACTGCTACAATTTTTCTTCTTGTTGTAGGTTTTTTCATTTTCGAATTACACAGAAACACAGTCGGGTTTTTTTTTGTTTGTTAAATTACCGTTTTTTTTTAGTTTTTTTTAATGAGTATTATCCACCATTTTGTTTATATTTATAATTTAACAGTAAGTTTGACAGTAAGTTCGGAATGAATATATCTAATTATGTTACTAGCTGTATAAAGTTGCCTTAGAATTTAGTTTTATATAGAAAAACATGAAACTAGAAAATTTGGGTTAGGCAATTTTAGTTCTTCAAACATAAACTACTTTCGTGGTACCTATTTCTTGGCATTGTAAATCTATTCAATGCTTGCTTTATCGGAGTTAATAGGAGATAATATTAACCTATGTTTTTAATTTAATATTTGCATTCACAATGCAATATTTCTATATAGATAGAAATAGATAATAAGAATATAAAATATTAAAAACCTGTATTACTGAAGCAAAAAGACATTATAATAACAAAATTGTGATAAGAAGTAAAAACAAATGTAAATCTACTTGGGATGTAATAAAAAGTGAAACCTCTGCGAAAATACCACAACAATATATTCATGAGATCAGTCATGAAGATAATATTGAAACCGATCCAACTACTATAGCTGCTTTATTCAGTGAACATTTCGCCAATAGGACAAACACAGCTGAATCCAGAGTTAAGTTGCCTACTCAAAAGCAGAGTAACTCCATGTATTTGTCACCGGTAGACGCTAAGATAGTGGAAAGGATTATAACGTCGTTAAACAACACTCTTTCGGTAGGTTATGATGGTATTGCTACCAAAGTATTAAAAGCGTGTAAAAAAAAGAAATAAGTAGGGTTCTAGCTTATTTAATTAATTTATCTTTCGAAACTGGAATATTCCTTGAAAAAATGAAAGTTTCAATTGTTAAACCACTGTTTAAAAAAGGGGACAAAAGGCTTATTACAAACTACCGTCCTTTAGTATTAATACCAGTACTTTCTAAGATTTTTGAAAAAGCCATGTATGATAAATTAATGTCTTATTTTAACAAACATAGAACTATTCAACAAGTGCAATTTGGATTTCAGAAGGGAAAGTCAACCTCTCAAGCCACGTTTGAACTAGTGAATGAAGTATTACAACACACAAACCAAAATAGACATACTTCGGTTCTGTTTTTGGACATATCGAGTGCATTTGATCTTGTATCGCATGACCGCCTGCTAACTAAACTAGAACACATTGGTATTAGGGGACCGGCTTTAAAATGGATACAGTCTTACTTACAAAATCGGCTTCAGTATGTACAAATATCTTATCTGGATAGTCATAATGTAGCACAGATATGTAAATCAAATACTAGAATAAATAAACTTGGTGTGCCGCAGGGAAGTGTACTGGGGCCACTTTTATTCTTAAATTATATTAATGATCTGCCTAATATTGTTTTGCACCAAACAATCCTGTTCGCTGATGATGTATCGATTATAATTACAACTGATAAAAGATCCTCTCTTGACAGACATAATCTTGACATTCATCATACATTGACATTGCTTAATAGATGGTTGACAAATAATAATTTAAAAATTAATCTGACAAAAACAAATTTAATTAATTTTAATAACTTTAAATTCAGGCATGTTAGTATAAATTATAATGATCAATTAATAAATTGTAAAAATGAGGTATCATTCTTAGGTATAACACTAGACTCAAAATTAAATTGGCACGTACATGCAGACAAAGTCCGAAAGAAAGTAAATTCATTTTCATATGCTTTATATAAACTAAGGAAAGTAGCGAGTATAGAGGCATCCATAGTTGCATATTATGCATACATAGAATCGATACTTCGATACGGTGTCATATTATGGGGAAATAGTGCCGGTGCTAAACAAGTTTTTATTGCCCAGAAACGATGAGTCAGAGCATTATGTGGCATTGCTCCTGATATATCATGCAGACAGTATTTTAAAACTTTGGGCATATTGACATTAGCTTCTATTTATATACTGGAGATAGGTAAATTTGTAAAATTAAATTATGAATTGTTTACCGAAGCAAAGGACTACTATAGGACTAACACTAGGAACCCACATAGACTTGTATTAGAGTGTACTCCTAGAACCGCATGCTACCTAAAGAATTGTTACGCAATGTGCATAAAAATTTATAATAAAATACCAGGGCCGGTAGTCTCGACATGAATCGCAAACTTTGCGAACGTTAAAAATTAACGAAAAAATTCGCTTGCGGTAGCGATCGCAATGTCAATTGGAAGTCTCTACTGCCGAGTAAACGTCAAATATCGATATCTTTTCCGTCGTTAACTTAGCGACAAAGCGTTTTCATAGGCACGACTAATTTGAAGACAATGATGCTCTTAAAAAAAAAAGCCCTCAAATGTAAGGAAAATAAATAGCGGCGATTTATTTTACGATTAATAATTTTATGTTAGATGCGCCAAAAAAATGGATTCTAGCTATTCATTAAATAAATAAAACTTTTTAGTAATTTAAAAAGTATGATAAAGCCTTAAGAAATGTTGTTATACCAATAATATCATATAATGATTTTGACGACCGTTTGGTGCAGCGGTAGCGATCCTGCCTTTCGCACCGACGGTCCTGGGTTCGAATCCCGGAAGGGGCAGATGTTAGTATAATGAATACGAGCATTTGTACCTGAGTCATGGATGTTTTTATATATTTCTATGAATATTACTTATTTATGTATGATATATGTATGTCTATCCGTTACCCTAGTATCCATAACACAAGCTTTAAAAGTGCTTACTTTGGGCTAGGTTAATTGGTGTGAATGTAGGAAATATTTATTTATTTATTTAATGCTCGGGTATATTCAAAATTATATTATAGCAACACTATCATTGTATGTCAAAAGTTTGAACACAAATCTGACAGAAGTTCGCTCGCTGAGACGGTTTAATTTTTTTTACTATTTGTGAGGTCTTTTGTTAAGATACGAAATGGTGGGGGATTCCGAATCCTATTTAAACTGTCAAGAGGCTTCGAGTGGTTCCCAGCAACCGCCAAATTCGGCCAAGTAAGTAAACCTAACCTACACACATATTTCTAAAACTTATTGTCAAAAGTTTTTATTTGTAGAACGAAGTTAATTTATTTAAATAACGCATTTATTTTTTTAGCAGACGCAAGCGGTCGACTCGCGCCACGAGCAGACAAATTGACGCCTTGCTAACCAAGCTGGAAGAAAATTCTTGCATGGCTACAAAGCGTTTTTCTGGTTTGCAAGGCCGACAGAGCTACGACGCGGCGTGGAAGGATTTGGGGGATAAATTTACCATTTCTTTGATTATTCTGTATAACCGTAAGAAATCTGAGTCTTCCAATAGAAGCGGATTCTGAAGACTTTGTCTATTTGTCGCGACTTGCCCTCGCATCACCATTTGAAGGCGATGTTGCTGGGAACCACTCGAAGCCTCTTGACAGTTTAAATAGGATTCGGAATCCCCCACCATTTCGTATCTTAACAAAAGACCTCACAAATAGTAAAAAAAATTAAACCGTCTCAGCGAGCGAACTTCTGTCAGATTTGTGTTCAAACTTTTGACATACAATGATAGTGTTGCTATAATATAATTTTGAATATACCCGAGCATTAAATAAATAAATAAATATTTCCTACATTCACACCAATTAACCTAGCCCAAAGTAAGCACTTTTAAAGCTTGTGTTATGGATACTAGGGTAACGGATAGACATACATATATCATACATAAATAAGTAATATTCATAGAAATATATAAAAACATCCATGACTCAGGTACAAATGCTCGTATTCATTATACTAACATCTGCCCCTTCCGGGATTCGAACCCAGGACCGTCGGTGCGAAAGGCAGGATCGCTACCGCTGCACCAAACGGTCGTCAAAATCATTATATGATATTATTGGTATAACAACATTTCTTAAGGCTTTATCATACTTTTTAAATTAATAAAAAGTTTTATTTATTTAATGAATAGCTAGAATCCATTTTTTTGGCGCATCTAACATAAAATTATTAATCGTAAAATAAATCGCCGCTATTTATTTTCCTTACATTTGAGGGCTTTTTTTTTAAGAGCATCATTGTCTTCAAATTAGTCGTGCCTATGAATACGCTTTGTCGCTAAGTTAACGACGGAAAAGATATCGATATTTGACGTTAACTCGGCAGTAGAGACTTCCAATTGACATTGCGATCGCTACCGCAAGCGAATTTTTTCGTTAATTTTTAACGTTCGCAAAGTTTGCGATTCATGTCGAGACTACCGGCCCAGTACATATAAAGGAACTTCCATTTACTAGATTTAAGATGACACTGCGAAAATGGTTAATAGAAAATACTTTTTACTCAATTGACGAATTTATGGAAAAGAAATCTAATGTATAATGTGAAATATGTAACTTGTAATGTTGTAATTTATATGTATTTAATAGTTTTAATTTAATTTAATATTTGTATGCTGACATAGTCAGCTAAATGTGTGTTTCTCAACCTTACCTTCCATCTATGCAATGTACCACATTTATCGCAAATAAAATCTTATCTTATCTTATCTAAGATATAAAATACGTGTGTAAAAAACAACTACGCCTCCGAGCCCTCAGATGGGATTCGAACCCACGACCTTTCGCTATCCGGGCGACTGCTCTGACCGCTGAGCTACCGAGACGCTGGCAAACGTGTCGAATTGTACAAACGTATTTCAACTTCTACTATGAGCTAGTAGCGTTCCACCAATGTTGAACGCTAACTACCTTCAACATCGAAAGTATCACTTTTTTTTTACAAATATTAAACAATCGATTAAGATGGAACCAGCTATAATTATGTTTTTAATTAAATATTTTGCATTCACGATGCAAAAAATTAACGCTAGGAGGCGTAGTTATTTTTACACACGTATTTTATATCTTATAATATTAACCTGTTCACCGGGAGGGACGCATAAATGCGTCAGGCGTAAACAATATTGGGTACGGGTAGGACATATGAATACGTCCTCGAAAATTATGTTGCGCCCTGGAACTGGCAGACATTAAAATATAGTAATTTGAAATGACGGTCTCCGGGCGTGACGTATTGATATGTCCTAGTGAAAGAGGACGCGCACGTCACATGTTGCATATTTAGAAAATGAACTCCTCGGTTAACAGGTTAATAAATAAAGAGTCAAGTTCAAGTTCAAAATAAATAATAATTCTTACCAGCAAGAAAGGCGACATCGTCCAAATCTTGATCTACCATGTTACGCCACGCTGCTGCTGAAAATAAAAATATGTATAAATTAACATATTAAATTAACCATAACGACCTGGGTTGTAGAGTGGTTAGCATACCGGTTTATATAGTAACGCGTCTTCAAGGTCCTGGGTTTGATGTCCAACCGGGTCAACAAAAAAAAAAGTTTTTTCAATATTTGCTTAGGTTTGAGTGTTGTGGTACCGTAGTTATTTCTGAATTCCATAACCAGGGTTCCCAACTTAGGGGTTTTCCCGCCCCCTAAATTTAGGAATTTAGGGGGTAAATAAGTGAGAAGGGTTTTTTAGGGGCTTTATATGTTTAGGGATGTTTTTAGGGTTTTTGTGACCCTTCATAATTACTAAGCGACATCTAGTGTACTTATAATCCAACTACAGTAGTTGGAATTTTAAATCGAAATGGTGGATCTTGTAATCGAAATGGTGGATCATAATAAATTTAATTTATTTTTATAAATAACAATTTAACAAAAATATACTATCATGTAATTTATTTTTAGGGGGATTTCCAAGTAATTAGGGCAATTTTAGGGGTTTTCAATTTAATTTTAGGGATAAATATTTTTAAGAGTTGGTAACACTGTCCATAACACAACTGACTCAGCTACATAACTGATACAGATCGATGTATATTATGTGATATTGTTTGTGGATGTCTTGTGATACGTATGGTGTGACACACATTTTGTTCATACAAACAGGACAGACGCCTAGTGACGTATTGCTGACAACTGCGGACCGGACTTCCAAAGGTTGCGGTATTCGATTAAAATAATTTATCTTATAAGATAGCATAGAAAAAATACAAAAAACCAATATATAAAATTATAAAAATATTTAAATATTTAAATTGCTATATTGGTTTCTTCCAGGTCACTTATTATCAACCAGAGAAAATGCTTGCCTGGACCACCTCATGTTAAAAATTTACATGACTAAGGATATACTATTGGTACTTAATATAACTGTTACAGATCACTCTAGGGTTATAGTAATATAAGTTATATACGGGATTGGGATGGCGCTTACAACAGTGCCGAAATATCGGAAACTCAATAAAAACAAGGTACATGGTAACAATCCCGTATATCACTTATATTACTATAATGTTAGTGACCATGAAAGTTCACTCCATGGTTCTTTTGAACCTATCTAATATCAATACTTCAGATAAAGTATATAAGATATCTAAAAAGGTCGTTTACTTTGATAATGCAATCAAAACCCTAGAACATAATAGTAGTTTATGATACTGTTGCATAATAAGGGTTCTTATAACATGAGTGTGTTTTAAAAAAACGAGCCGTAGGCGAGTTTTTTTATAGCATCACACGAGTGTTATAAGACCAAGTTATGTACAGTGTCATACACTACTTTATCTACTCTCATACTATAATATGTAAAACAATATTGCAAATAAAACGCTGAATATAACAACAAATTTATTTAAATGTCAAATGTTGGCGCCAAGGTGCAAACATCAATTGCGCATGCGTGTTGCGTCGGTCGTCTTGGACTCGTTCATTGAAACCTTTTTAAAGTAGAGGTTCAACCTCCTTGGTCCAGCTGGAGGTTGTATAGGTGTATCGTTATGATAAAAAAGTTATATTATGTTACAGGTGTCCATACAAGACCTGTATCGTAATGAAACTTTTTTTTTATTATTTTTGGCCTGTACGTAATGTTTGTCATAAGCATTTTGTTTTCAGTTTTAGAATCTTTGTATTATAGTATTAGAGTAGATAAAAATGTTAATGAGCTACTAGAAAGCAATAACCCTTATTACATAACAGATAAATAATTAATATTCTAAAGGAATCATTAGAAGCAAATACGCAAATTGCAGCAATCATGACAGTAAGCATGGATCACATGGATCAAATTTAGCATTTTGAAATGTATAAATAAAAGGAATTAAAAAAAACGATTATACCCAGAGAACGAAATTATAAAAACAATATACGTTATTTTTATAATACGATGATATCAAAATTTTGTTAACAACTTAATCAAAAAATTAAAAGGCAGATATAAAAGGGAACAACTTGACAAAACAAGATTTAAACAATGTGGCGATGTATAAATGACATAACGGGTTATATATAAACAAAGAGTTCTTATAGTGAATTACTTAATAGGGAACCCATAGCTTTGGAATCAGTTAAAGAATATTTCGCTTCGATAGGAAGTAATCCCGCCGATAAAACAAAATTAGACAATGCAATAAATTGCTTAAATTCTCATACATCTAAGGCTTAATAACAATAAATTACTGTTAATAGCAACAGCAATTAAAAAACCTCAACAAGTTCCTATTCTTCTTTTGTGTTAATGAAAACCGATAAACAAGAAGTGTATAATGTTCTTATGAGTCTAAAATCAGATAGCGCTCCTGGTTGGCACGGTATACCAACCATATTCTTAAAGACATCGCGATACAAAATCGTGCCAATAATTTGTCATCTGGCCAATCTCTGCCTCCAGCAAGGTAAGTTTCCAAAAGATTTTAAAAGACCAGTAATAACACCTGTGTTATAAGAGTGGTGATAGGAACAGTTAGTAATTATCGTCCAATTTCAGTTTTAACATCTATCTCGAAAATCTCGGATAAACTAATAAATTCGAGGATTACAAACTACCTAAGTAAATTTAATATTCTATCTGATTCGATTTATGGATTTAGAAGTGGCCTATCCACTAAAGATGTAGTTTTAGCAATGATTTCTCTAATAGTTAGACGAGTAGATAATGGTGAAAATGTATTAATGTATTTCTAGATAACAAAAAAGCCTTTGACACTGTTTCTATACCCATTCTTGTGCGAAAACTTGAAGGTTTCAGAGATACTTCTCTTGCTTTGTTGAAGGATTATCCGCAAAATAGGAAACGACCGGTTATAATAGAAGGTTATATTAGTGACCAGGCTGAAATATCTTACGGTGTCCCCCAGGGAAGTGTACTTTTTTTATTTATTTATTATCTAAAGAAAAAACCACAATAATAATACATAGGTTAGGTGCAATCATAAACTCATTTGAGTTTTACCGTACACCTTAATACACAGTTAGAAATTATTAATATTTAAAGTTAGTTATATTAATGTGTAACTTAGTCAAACTTTGTTTATTTTGCATATAAACGAGCTCAGTAAATTAAACATTTCGAATGCAAACATATTTACATATGCTGATGATACAGCTATAGTATTCTCTAGTTGCTAAGTGGTTAAATAATCATCTACTCTCTCTCAATATATGTAAAACTAATAACATATGTTTTTAAGTATTAACCCATCGACAGCTTTAGTATTAGACAGCTCAGACATAAGTAATACTACATGTTCTTGTTACGATATTAAAAAAGTCACTGCCACCAGATACCTGGGAATAATTGATGAACGCTTATCGTGGCATTCACAAATTTATATGGTCATGGCTAAAGGTAGAAAACTTGTATGGGTTTTTAAGAAGCTCCAACATGTTGCTGATAAGAAACTCTTTAATAAAATCTACCTTGCATTGGTTCAACCAGTACTGTGCTATTGTATTTCTAAAAGTGTCGTAAAAGTCGACATATAATACGAGAGGTAATCACCATACGCCTCCCGTTTACCACAAAATGGGCAGCAGCGATATATTGTCTTCTAATACGAGTTCCAACTCGCCTGCCAAGTGTGGAGATTATGGCGAAATCTCCCTATTTTAGGGGAGTTTCAGTCCAGAATGAACCCTTTTTGTGGCTGATGTGATAATGAAAAATTAAATAATAATTATAAAAGCTTGCAAACAAAACATGGGCATAAATAAAACAAAATACTTGGCTTTAAAATTCAATAAGCGTTTTTGTATACGTTGTATTCTAAAATTGGTACTTACATTTAATTTTATGAATTAAATTTTACTTAAATTATTAACTTTATTTTTTTTAACGATATAATTTAAATTCACCGAATATGGACCTAAGTCTGAAATAAAAGTACATATGTTTTAGTTTCTTTTTTATTAAAAACGTGTTTTCTCGTCTTTTTCTTTCTTGACTTTTTCTTCCTTATCATGTTTATTTCTTTTATCTTTACGTACCTTTAGCGGAGCCGTTACGGTCAGCTTTGTACTTGCCGATGGGCTCCATCTGAATGCCATCCATCTCACGTACACCACGGCATACCGTCTACCTGCAAAAAAATCGCTAATTTGAATTCTAGCTCTATATTTTGCGCAATAAGGTTAGAAATCGATATTTTTTTTTATTGTGCCGATTGGTGGATGATAACGACTGTAGATGCATCCATGATCAATATCTTAGCGAGCTACGGAAGTAGCAGAAAGAAACTCGAGCTCAAAATAAGTTTTTTGGTCACCCATCCGGTGCCCGACCTCTACTAATGTTGCTTAACATCCACAATCTAAGAGTTTTAGCTTTAGAAACTTTTTTTATGTGATGTTATGATGGCGCAATTCATTAAAAAATACTGACCACAAACAAAAGGCTCGTTTTTCCTCACACATATTGTAAACATAGCCGTGATTAATGTGAATGATAAAAAAAAAGGCAAAGGAACAAAAGTTTATTCAGCCAGCCCTCATCAAAAGTTGAATGGCAGAATACACGAAGCACGTGATCGCCCCCTTGCACCACCATTTAGTTTTTTACGCGCTCTTTTAGTACTTTTCCCTGGTGCCCCATTGACGGTCTAGATATTATGGAACGCTTACATGAATACTTATTGTTTTATTGAAAAAAAAACGACAACAAAAGTTTAGAATATAACGGTACCTTTTTATTTTTTTTACTACAAATTTTTCTTTTCTATTACTCTAATATCTATACATATACTAGCTGACCCAGCCACGTGATGCTGTGTTATAAATTAAAATAAAACCTATCCTATCTTTTAAGTTAGATCAAATAACAGATAGTTACGAAGTTTGATCAAAATCGGTTAAGTAGTTTAGGAGTCCATCGCGGACAAACAACGTAACACGTAATTAATATATATTAAGATAAAAATTCTCTGTCACAGTGCTTGACCGCGAAGAACGAAACAACTCAACTTATTTTGATGTTGTTTTTTCATTTCGCTGTATTTATTCCGACTTAGGACATAGGATAGGATTAATTTATAACGCTAAAACGCGTGGCCGGATCCGCTAGTAATATAATCAAATATTTCTTATATTCATATCAATAAATCTAGCACAAGCAGATGTACCTATTTGTGATAAATACAAGCTTTTGTATGTCTATCCGTTACTATTATATAAGAATAACACAAGCTTTACCACTTTCTCACTTCAAGGCTCGTAATGAACTTCATCGTCAGGAGCTAGTACAGGGACCGACCCAAAGATGAGAACAGTATTCCATACAGGATTGAGCAACTGTTACAGCGTGAGAAGGTCTCACCTTCGCCAGAATGCCAAGCTTTTGTTGAAGCTTGTTGAGCCTTACTTTCAATGAAAGCCAAAATTGAGAGTTCTAAGCTTCTGAGCTTCTTGAAGCTCAAGATAGTCTGTGATCGGCACGGATACACCTCGGAAAGTAGGAGTCAAGTTGGAAGAACCCCCTTTTAGCGTAGAAAAGACACGTCTTGTGCTGTGGCTTGGAAAATCATATAGTACTAAGACCAATGTCAACAAAATAAAGATGTCTCCGGTCTGAGTTTGGAATTTTATTTATTCAACTTGTGGATTTTGGGATCCGTACCGATATCATACAATCATAGTTTATAAACTGAACAATTTCAATAAACAATAGTACATAATTAACAAATCTAAGTTTATCCAAATTGAAATTTGAGGTACTTTGCTCTGTAAATAATGTTTATTACAATTAAAAATACAATAAGCCTTATTATACTTTGTTATTATTTTAGTTATTGTTTTATAATAGTTAAATAACAAAGAAATATTACAAATAAAATATTCTCTCAAACTCGTAGTATTGCTACGTATTAATTGTCTACGAATATAATTCGTAGAGTTTCGTAACGTCTTTCTACGGTCTCGTAGCAGTTAAATATTATTAAACTTTCGCATTCTCTTTCCAATTAAAGGAGAGACTATTATACATATACCATACCTATACCATAAACCTGCTTAACGTATTTTTGTTTCATAATTTTATTTATTGAATCCTGAAGATCCTATTTTTCAGGAGTCTTTTTCATAAAATTACTCATTTATATGTAAACGAAAGCGTTTACTGTACATATCCGTAAAAAAGTTTCGTTGCAAATTCAAACCTCATTAGAATTTCAAATTAATATAAAAAAAACAGAAGATAAAAAAGCCAGTAAGCCCTCAGCGTAAGCCAGTCAGCCCTCATCAAAAGGTTTAAAGAGGGGATCGTACGCACTGTGTGTTCGTTCGTGCCTTTTTTGTCTTCACCCGCGTTTATTAACATGCTTCCCTCGTGCCCCATTGATGGAAATAGGAAAATGACATGTTGACATCTTTTAGGCACTTCTCCCACAGTCGAGGCGAGGCGATTAGTTATCAAATATTTTCTTAAACATAAATATATAAATCTTAATACGAGTAATTGAAAAAGTATTACAAAAAGTATTAACTTGAACAACAACTTAAATTATTTAAATAAAACAGTTTAACCGAATTAACGATGCGTTTAATTTTCGACTCCTTTACAAGAGCCGATTACTTATTTGATTAGTAGATAATTTTCAATAATGGTTACTACGTTTACATAATCATTTTTACATTAAAGAATTGTAATAGGTTGGGGAAAAAGTTTCTTTGCATTTTATATGAAAATTCAAAATATTTTTTCAAAGTTAATTTACATTTAATTACAGTATAAATGTGCTATTTTGTTCGTAGACTTTCTGCCATCTTGCAGGTAGAGACATGATCCCGTTGCTGTAGAAAGGAGATGTTTCAAATCTGGCCTGCACCTTGTACATATATTCAAAAATCGTGAAAAAATCATGAGATCAATAAAAAAATACCTAAACTAAAATCTTTTCAGTATTTTACTTGCGATTTTATTTTAAAGTGATTTTTTTATAATAACAGGCAACAATTATGACACAATGAATCCGTTCCTAAACCATAATAACCATAATTCAAAGTGTACGGTTAAATGTCAACTCCAAATGAAATTAATTTTTATAATGTAATTAAAAGATATGTTGTTAGAAATTAATGACTGATTAATTCATGATTTGGTTATAACCAAAGAAAATACACTTAATCATAATAAAAATCACAGTTTCCTGGATATATTTTTTCATGTTTATTACTACTAATTCGGTTGTGATTTCTGAACGGACACTCATTGAAACGTCAAACTACCAAAATGACGACCACGGAAAGAATGTTTTCATCATGCCGTGTTTTACATGCGAATGCTTCAGACAACGACAACCACAGTTGACTCTGTTTTTTATGACTCGCCTAGTTATTTTTTGGAACTTTCTTTCTTCTATACTTGTTGGACTTGGCTGTGTGATTTGGACCCTGATATTTGCTACTGTTATTTGGATTTCGTCGTTTGGAATATTCTTCAATTTCTCTTCTCCGGTATGTAAAATATAATAATTACAATAATACAAAAACATAATAGTACGGTGCACCGCTTACTTTAAGTGTGGGTCCCATTCTCATTGTATTCATTTTTTCAGACATGGCGCATTGTTTGCTTTGCTTGTCTGCAATGATTGAGGAGGAGCAGTATTACATGACATGTAATATTGGCCCAGAAATAAATACTATCATTGAACAGAAACTTCAACATGAGGTAATTATATATTATAGAACATTATTTTCGGTAATATGAATTCACTATTTTTTTTTAATTATGTACACTATAGAATACATTTTTTACCCTTTTAATTTCTGATATCACCCATGATCAATCAATAAATTACTCAATAATATCACTCAATCACTCCAACTAAGAAGGCAGTTTAAGGATTTTTGTTTAGATTGCAGAAGATGGACTGATATGTGCTCAATGTTTTGAAAATCTTTGAACACAATGTTAACTTCTAAAACTACAACATTATACATTCCACTTGAAATCTATAGTAGTTTTGGACTAAAGTCCAAATAAGATAATGAGCTTTTATTACACAGTCACACATTCAAATTCTCTATATGTCCTAACTGTCTACAAAGCCTATGGTTGATAATGGTGGTAAATATCTAGTAGCAATTGTTTGAAGACAATTTGTCTTTGAAATCAAACAAAATAATATTTTCATGAGAAGGTATATGATAATATAATTATATTTTTAACAGATTTCACTTGGAGGGCTAGTATGTTATGCCTGTTGGGTTGCAGCTTGTAGAAATGTGCAACATGCCATTAACAGCAATATAAATGTTGAAGAATTACAAGAGCCAGGCCTATCTCAGCCACTATAGAGATTTCTGTGTGTGGTGTGGTATATCATTGTTCCGAAGAAACACTCATGTTTTGTCAGGGCCAGAGAGAGAAGAAGTTGCTGCTAGGAATTATCCCAATGAGGTAATTGTTGAGTTTTTGTATATCTAAATAAAAGACCACTTTTTAATTTGCTTCAATAGTTTTTGAGTTTATTCTTTACCAAACTACTAACCTTTATAATATTAGAACAGATGCACAGATACAGGTTAGTATGGAAGTATTGATATGAAGTACGGGGTTCATTCTTTGTTTACTTAGAATTTTATATTCTGGTTTTAATTTTTTTCTCAAAAATACAAAGCTTAAAAAATGTCATTGTTTCAGATGCCGCAGCATGCCCTTGTTTGTTCCAACTGTTTATCTCGATCAAGAGAAAATATTCCGATGTGGGAGGCCATGTTACAGAGACAGAAACATGCTGGACTCCTTACTGTAGGTTGCTGTGCTCATGTGATGACCATTGTGTGGTTTTTAGGTTGGGCTCTATACCAAGATAATATAGAAGCACCGGCGTCATTTCTTGATGGAATTCTGGTCAGGCAGGATATCGAAAATGAATCATAATAAAACATTTTAAAAGATGTTGTTTTTATTTTATAAACTGTAATTCCTTCCATCTGTTTGTTTATTACAACCTCAGTAATGAGTTCATTTTATTTACAACCTGGTGAAACTTATTCAACATTTTGGATATACCTAGTGAGTGTATGAATTCTCTATCGATGTAGAGGTGACCGTGGGCATATATAACAATCTCTGATCACGATACAAGCAGAAGACGTGGGAGATCGAAGTTTTTCTTCTTATTCAGTAGTTCCTTAATACCGCCTGATTGAGGGTGACGCGGCTAAATTAGGGAAGAAAGGCCTTTTCTCTTTTAACCATTTTAAGCGCTCCAATAAGGCTTTAATCCTTAGATAGATTTAGACATAGTTCAACACACGACACATCACCATACGATTTAAATATTTGCCGTACCATACATCACATAGATTGGTGATCAGTTATTTATTTACTTTTTCATCTTTTTTTATTGGATTTCCCAATTTATAGATTTCACCAATGTAAAAGTAATATAAATAATTAGTTACAATTAACCAGAAATAAATGAGCTTGGTTAGTTGAATGCACAGATGAGTAAGATTGTCTAAATGTCAAATCAAACAAATGTCAGTGAAAACAAATATGGGGCGTGTTGCCTGTAATAATTGTAGTAAATGATTTACTGCGGCATATTTAAGCCAAAATGAGCCAAATAGTTAGTGAAAACACACTTATTTATTAATGTCCTTTCTTAATTATATGTGTACAAGGTGCAGGCCGGGGCTCCATACATTCGTGGAACATCTCCTTTTGGGACTTCTGATCAAACAAACGAAACAAGTATTTTTGGCAGTCCTCTCTTGATGTTAACCTGACACTGCCTTAAGAATTCTGAAGAAACCGAAACTTGGTGGATATCTGAAGGTGCAAGGTCATATGGCGGATGCATTAACACCTCCCACCTAAACTCTCTTAATTTTTGCTGAGTGGCTAAAGATGTATGTGGTCTAGCGTTATCGTGATGAAAGGCCACACCCTAAGAGTCGGACATTTTTTTTCACATTTCGCGCAGCATTGAGATTGTTGAGAGGGGTGGGTCACGCGGTAGCGGACTGACAAGTAGATAGCGATGCAAATTAGCGTTTGTAACATATGCTGAGTCGAGATCTTTATAGTGGAAGTCACATTAATCTAGTTTAAAGATTTTTAACATTCACAATGCTATATTTCTATAAGACTATAAATAAAATTCAGGAATTATGGCATTATAAATGCTAAAAATAAAATGAATACATTATTGTCGCTGGTTCCATTTCAATTGCTAGATATTTGTAAAAATATATCTTTCAACTAGGCAGTTCACATTCAACATTGATGGAATGATACTAGCTCATAGTACAAGTTGAAATGCGCTTGTATATTTCGTCGCGTCTGCCAGCGTTTCGGTAGCTCAGCGGTCGGAGCACTCTCCCGGATAGCGAAAGGACGTGGGTTCGAATCCTACCTGAGGGATAGGAGTGGTTGTTTTATATTAGCGTATCTTAAATCGTGTCAAAGATTTTTTTTACTTTTACTGCAAAGAGATTTTTTAATTTGACTCTCGTATATTGATAAACTAGCGCCGCCCCGGCTTTGCATGGATCCAATGCTCTACTATATTATGCATGTATTATTATACATATAAACCCTTAGTCTTGAATTACTCTATCTATAAAAAAAAACCGCATCAAAATCCGTTGCGTAGTTTTAAAGATTAAGCATACATAGGGATATAGGGACAGAGAAAGCGACTTTGTTTTATACTATGTAGTGATTGATTACTATTCACAACGCTATCTGCACTAGTTCGTCACAGCGATAAGATCGATCAAAAATAATAATTAGTGAGCGATGCTCGCTTATCGATCAGAACACTCGCCGAGATATTCAAAGTAGACCTGTGTCGTTCACGATTGACCGAATCGCTTTGATTCGTTCGCAACCTGTGAGCGATTGACCGAATCACAGATTTTTTAAAGATTCGATCATGATTGACCCGGTAACAAAACAAACCAAATTGCACTGTATTCCCATATTATAATAGTAACTAATTGCTTGCTTCATTAGCTTGTACACATGACCCAGTCGTGCATTCAATCACGCAATGAGACGTAACAAATAACATTTTCTATCTCTCTCGTTTACTTATATAGTAAACCACGTTCGTTCCTACTCTTTCTCGATAAACGGGTTTGAACTCGATAATGGGACAACCTATCGGTAGCGACATGTCGCATTCAATTTTTGAGATCAAATCAAATTGGTTGCACCGATGATTAAGTTAACTTTTACTTGGTGTTGGGTTTTATGCAATTGCATGCCTTAGTAAACAGATATTAAAATAAGCATAACCAAGAAACCTCGCTTAGCTGCCTATGTAAATTAGTGTTTTGTGTTTGTATTTGATTTTTTTTTGTGTCAGATCTGGCTAAAAGAAGAAGTAAAATAAGGAACCATTTCACTGTAAAGATAAAGATAAAGCAAAATGTGAGTAGTTAGTTATGTCATGATTCTTTCTAGCAATAATCTGCTCAGCATTCGTCACTCTGTCGTACAAACTAAACAAACGAACTGTGACCGAAATGATCGAAAAGACCGAATCGTTTTAACCGGATCATCACACGAGTGGGTCATGAACGACCCGGGTTACGCCAAATGATCGATTGACACAGGTTTAATTCAAAGCGATCATTCTTTACTACACTAACACAGTCACTTTTAGACCAGCGACAAAACTAACGCTCGCTTACTCATTTCTTTTTATAGCTACACTCGCTTCTCATTTATCGCTTGCAGTGGGTCGAGTGCCTTAAGTAATCCACATGTCGCTTCAAGAGAATTTGGATTTAATTTGTTTTGTTTATTCGGAATAACACACAATTACATGACAGAGTTACAGCAATAAACACAATTATCGGAAACTGAACATTAAATTGAAACACGTCTGCATCTCCACAAACATGTTTAAACAACATGCGTAATTATAAAGACAGCGCCATTAAAATAATAATACTGTAAGTTTATACAAGATAAAAAATAATAGAAACAATAATAAGGCTTTAGATAAAAAAATATTGAATTAAAATAAAATTTATATTAAACAAATAATTTAATTTATAAATTATTTGTAATTTAAATTTTATTTTTTTTTATTAAATTTAAATAGAAATTGATTGTATTACATATGGTTAAATTAAAAATATTTAAAATCATTAGCCAACATAAATTAATCAGAAATAGTAGTGTTTAGAGCATAAAGATTTTTTCATTACTAGTAAAGCTATAAAAAAATAAAAAGTAAAAATTTAAAAATAGAATTTTAATTTCATTACTCTTCTGTTCTCTGCAAATTCTGTGGCTATAGCACAGTTTTATTTTGTCAGATTTTTATTAAAATAAATTATTTAAAAGTTCTTGCCTTTGTTTTTATTCAAACAAGTAGAATTTTAATTAATTATTTATTTTTTCCTTAATCGAGCTTCGATGGAACTAATGATGGAAGATTTGCATACAATATCTTTATGGTAACCTTTGGGTGGACAGGATGGTAAGCTATAAATTAGTACAGGTTTTAACTGTTTTATCATGCGTAAAGCATAGGAGTGGAAATCCCTCCCTGCGTCTGTATTTTCGAGTACTCATAACCCGTCCGTTTTTAAAGTCAGGAATAGGCACCTTCTGGGTTAGCTGGTTCCATCTTGGATCCTGTAGAGAGAACCCATTGAACATAAAAAAAAACTCTACCAAAGGATATAAGAAAAGCTCAAACTCTTGGATCGTTTCGCAACATATTTAAATGTTATTTATTTTCCAATTCTTATTACCTCTTCTGTTTCTTTATTTCTATCTTATATTATATTCACCATTACTATATAACAAATAATATATTATTTAAAAAAAATACTAGAAAAATAATTCATCTTATAAGATAGCATCGAAAAAAATGCAAAAAAAAGAAAAATATATTAAAAATTATAAAAAAAATCACTTGTCCTTTCAACATGCGCACACTTCCTACCTTCCTATCTATCTATTATCCTCTTTGTTTATACTTTTCACTCAAGCTTGTCTGGAGGAGATTACTGTTTAGCAATAAGCCCGCTTGTTTATATAATTTCCTTTGATGCAAGTAAACGTATTTTTTTATTTATTCCTATATTTATTTTTCATATTTATGTGCACCAACATTTACGAACATTGATTAATTTACAAAATACCATTTTAACTTTTAAAATAGATCTTAATGAGTTAACAGATTATTAAAGCCCTAAGTCGTCATAACTAGTACCAGAACTGCCAATATCCGAGAGACTGGCGTGCGGATATTGACAATTCTCGGTCAATATCCGTGCGGCAGTACCAAAGCAGTTCTTAGTTGGATTAGACATAATTTATTAATTAAAAAAAAACATTTCCCGCCAAAAGCGTGATCTTTTTCCGTAATTTTTAGGGTTCCTTTCCTCGAAAGGAAAAAACGGAACCCTTATAGGATCACTTTGTTGTCCATCCGTCCGTCTCTCAAGACCCTTTTTCTCAGGAATACGTGGACGTATCAAGCTGAAATTTATATCAAATACTCAGGTCTACTGTCCCTTAGAGCTGTGAAAAACTCAAACTTCTAAGCCAACGCAATCAAAAGATACAGCCGTTTATGTCGCACAATTCCGCAAATTTTCGACACTCGCAAGGGAATCAAAACCTACAGGGTACTTCCCGTGAACGTTCCCGTCAGAATCTTGAAATTTGGTACAAAGCAACGTCTTATAGCACAGATAAAGGAAAAATTGCGAATTCCGTAAATTTTTAGTTACATCATATAATAAAAATATTTTACGGAACCCTCGGTGCGCGAGTCCGACTCGCACTTGTCCGGTTTTTTTTTCGTAACAACGCTTTTAAATAAAATCGTTATACTTATATTTTTATATTTCCTGCCGTGGTGAGCGATCGAGATTCTGTGATTACCTGTGATCCTTGGCTACTTATAATGGTGAAACCGCTTAGAAGGGCTAGTAACTTAGAACTTTATATGTATGTAATAAATAAATAAAAAATCCATCTTTGATCAACCTTATGACATTCTAATAGAGATCATTTTTTTTTAATTTTTGTCGACCACATTGTGTTACCAGTTTAATATTGATTGACAAAATTGCATAATTTGTAGTAAGTTGATATACTGTTGTCCAAACTTTTTTATTTTGAACAAAAACTCATATTTATTTTTTATTGAAACGAAGTTCCTTATGGGGCGTTGCGAAGGAGTACCTCTCCGCTCCTCCGGGAAATAACGTTCGTAACGTTAAACAAAAGACGTAAGATTTTTATGTATAGTCTATGTGTCTAATGTATAATCTACGTGACGACTGTAGTAAGTAGTTTCTTTACTTTTTATCGATAAAAAAATCATAATAAAAATGTATACCCGAATAATTATTTTCTTTATACTTCGAATAGAACTTAAAATAAATATTTTTGTAATAAGGAACTTCGTTCTTATCCGGTGTCCCACGACACCATACGATTTTGACGTGATAACGTCTTATAAATTGGTTGCGGCTGGGAGTCACTTATGAAAAAGTGTAACGCTCGGTAACGTTACGATGAGTCACCGAACGAGAGAGAGGCCCGCCGAATGCCTTGCGTCTCTCTCCCACTCAACTATGATCGGTCTGCCGCGCGCATTGTGCAATTTAATTATATTCATATCAATAAATATTCTACCGAGAAAAAGACGTTGTCACGTAAAATCTTCGCCCGTAAAACCGACTTTACAGGCAAAAAAAAAAAAAAAAAAAAAAAAAAAAAAAAAAAAAAAAAAAAAAAAAAAAAAAAAAAAAAAAAAAAAAAAAAAAAAAAAAAACCGACTTTTTTTTATAAACTGATACTATAACGACTAGAATACACAAATAAGTATTAACTATAAATAAATAAAAAAATATATTATTTTATACACTTTTGACTAGGGAACAAATACGTTTGTTCATCGTCATCTCATCCAATAGACTGTAGATTTATAGACTATAGACTTATAGGCTATAGATTTATAATTTATAAACTATGACTTTGGACTTTTTGGCGGGAGCGGGAAGCGTCACGTTGGTGGTTTTGTTTCTCTTGTTGAAATTTGTGTTGTTGTGGATATTAGTGCGTAATAATGGTAGATTATTAACCACTAAGTGTTTGTAAAAGAGTGTTGACAAGTGTAACAAAGCAGTGGAAGTTGTCTTTTCCTGCTCTCTCAAGAAGTTCACGGGGAGGTTTCAGTGAAACTCCACACATTTACGGAAACCTAGGAGAGAAAAATATATTTTACTGTACAGTCATCATCATCAAATTAAGAAAAGAAATTACTCAAGAACTGGCTATTATACTTACTTCTAACTGGCTAAATGCACAAATCGTGAAAGCCATAAATAAAAAAAAAAAATAAAAACTATGACTTATAGACTAATAGGCTCCTATCTCAGAGGTTCCTATAGACAATTGACTATGTGCGGAAGCCTCCATCAAAAATATAGAGTTTTTCCATAATCTCCACCGTTGGCAGCCGGGTTGCAGATCGCAGTAAAATACGTGAGGTATAATATTTATAACCTCAAGTATCATTAGTCGGCTCTTCTGACTCTTTTCCACTCGACAAGCTCATCAAAAATTAATACCTACGTAATGATTTTATACCTTACAATTTGTCTATTTTTTGTGCGGTATTTATTTACTAAAAAAACTTTACTGACTAAAAATGTATAAGGTTGACTACCTTTGGGTAAACTATAGTTAAACTTGCATATTTATCAAACTATTATACCTATATAAAAATTACAATAAGATAATTCATTAATTTTATTATAATTAAAAAACTTAAATTAGAAAAATCCCTTCTCTACAAATGTATTTTTCTTAATATTAAATAATCTTGTAAACGAAAACAAACTTCTATTTTCATAAATAATAAAACAAAGTAAAGTATTACAAAATTTTATAAAAACCTAGTACGCTACAATTTTGCGTCGCATTTTTAATACTGAAAACGCTAAAACATAAATAAAAAAGATAATTACACTTTTAAAATTCAATGTAATTGCTATTACATCGTTGAAAATCTTAAATTACATTTTGGAATAAAGTCAAACAGTAAATTTCACCGTAATACCACAGCCTCAATATCATGATTGGTATAAGAAATTAATGGTTGATCACGGTATAATGTCATTAGTTACTCACCGGACCTCACGTAAGGCAAACACGATATAAGAGTATTGAGTCCCACAAAAAACAACACTAATCTGACTATTAACTATGAACTATTCAAACTTAAATTGTTTTTAATCACAATATTGTTATTTTTCTTAGAAAACACGGTTTCCACCAACGCTACACGCGTGCTCTCACGAAACTGTGTGAAAATCGATATTGGCGCGAAAGAGAAGGTTCCTTTGCGTTAGAAGAGGACGGTGTAATTTTCCCCATGTGTTAGAGAGAAATGGGACATGTTGCGAAATAGAGGGGCATATTTTGTTTGAGTGTTTTGGACCCTCTGAAATAGGGTTGGTTTATGAAGAGCTACCAATGTTTGCAACTAAAAAGTTTTTTTTTTTCACTTGAATGAGGGACTAAGGAGTTTTCTTATGTCGTTGTTAGGACTTTGGGTAAGGCAATTATAACATTCTGATTTTACTGAAAGCCATTGAAATATTTTATTTATTCTATAAGTTATATTTTTTTATACTCCGTCAACTTCCTGATTTAAAATTTTACGAAAATCTTATTTACACTTAAAAGAAGAATAATGGAAACAATATCAATGTTTTTAAATAAAAATTATAACTTGTTTTCCGATTTCGCAAAATTATTAAATTAATTTTTAAACATTTTTTTTTCAATGCTAATACTAGAAAAATCGATCTAGAAATACTAGAAAAATAGATTAATTGGGAGAGCAATGGACCGGACTTCCAAAGGTTGCGGGTTCGATTCCCACCTGGCAATGTGAACTGAGTCAATTTTTTCTAGTATTTTTCTATTATAATAATTTATCTGACTGATAAAATAACGCATGAAAAAGCGAATTTGTTAAGTTGAACTATTGATTGAAATGGGTTTCATAATTTAATATCCTTTTGTTAGTTTGATGTTATGTTTCTGCAATGTCGCTACCTACAATTCATTATTAAAAAATATATATCATGTTATTTCTAGTTTTTAACACAGCCGTGAATCCAAAACTTATTTTATTAATAAATTAGGTTATATATACGCAATATAACCTATGTTCATCTCAAAATTGTATTTTAAAAAATTGCGAATGAAATTTTAAAGAGATGATACTTTTTTCATCGCATTAAAAAAAAAAAGTCTGCCATTCCATATATCAAACTCGATCACAACTCACACTTTTCGCACCCAGAGTAGAGGTAAATTGTAGTGTTTTCGTTGCAGTTTCCTCTTCCCCGTGAATAACTGGAGCAGTAGGGGATGCAGTGAGGGTCGCAAGGCTGAGTATATAAAAGTTCCTTTGATTGACGCGTGGAATGCGCGCGAAAAAATGTACAACAATTTTTCTGTTATTGGGTCACGTCTCGAAGGTTTTTTTTGCTTGTGAGGGTTTAATGCGGTAATTAAACTTTGTATAACTTATATCCAGTGATGTATAAGATATCCTATACAAAGTATCTGAAATACTAGATGCAAGATAATTTAAAAAAAAGTATTTCAGATACCAGATACAAATAGTTTTCTGAAAAGCTATCTGAAATACTAGATACAAAATACCTATCTTTCAACATCTTTTTAAAGATAAAATACTTTTCTAAGAAAACATTTAATTGAATTTAAGTTTATTTGTTCGAGAAAACAATTTTCGAAAAGATCGCGTTGATAACAAGGATCAGGAAAATGTGACAAGACAAAACATGAAGGTATTAAAATTGAGACTAGAGTTTTAGTTGACATTTGAGTAAAACTAATTCCTCATACAGAGTCGCTCCACAGGGGCAGAGCTGGGCAAACAGGTGTTATATTTTATAAATATTTTTTTAATTGTAATCTTCCGTCCAGTCGCCAACTGGCACGATGGAGCATTTCGGGATTTGTCGCGAGTTGGCTGGGCAGCCTTTCACGCGTGGCTAGCGCGCTAGTAGGGCCCCCTACTAACTGCGGTCGGCCAGCGGCTATAGCCGTGCTTCGGATCCCGCTACCCTCCTGAATGAGTTACCAGGTACAGCATAGCCAAGATACCAAGACCGAGGTCAGACAGGACCGACAGGAGTGACAGTGGGTGGGACATCTTAGCCGATGACATTTGTAGAAAGATAGTATCGCCATCTGTCATTAAGTTCCCGACTATATCGACTATTTTCTTTATTTATGACTTGCACAATTTGTGCATTTAGCCAGTGTCAAGTAAGTATAATCTTTCTTCTATGTTCTTGAGTAATTTCCGAGGTTTCAGTAAAGAAGTGGGGTTTTACTGAAACCTCCTCGTGGCCTTCTTGAGAGAGCGCGAGCCTTTAAACCTGTTTTGTTTCACTCATGCATATTAAGAAAGGGAGCGTTCAAGTATTACGTAACGCAATTTTTGAAGATTTTTGACCCTCCCTCCCCCCCTTGTAACGCGCCGTAACGTTTCACTGTACCCCCCCCCCCCCGCCCCCTCTTTAAATGTTACGTAACACTCAAGTGACCATTTTTACCCAAAAGTACAAAGAAAGTCGCTAAAATATCCTGGTTATAGTTTTAATCGACTTTGCGGTAGTAATACTAAAGGTAGCTAGTAGGTATTTTGTTTATTTTTTTTAGAAATTTTTGACTTTATACACAATTGTTTTTCTCCTTCGTTCTCCTATTTTAGCTTTTTTTACTAATAAACTCTTTAAAAAAAACATTTATTCTAGACTTTCGCAATGCAATTATAAACAGAAACAGACTGAAATTAAACATTTTAGTCAAAATAAAATCATGTTCTTAACAAAATTTAAAAAAATCGTATTATTAACAAAATTAAAATCGTTTTCTTAACAAAACAAAAAAGTAACTATTAACCAAGTAAGTAGGTCTATAGAAAAAAAATAGGTTTCTTGAATGTCTTTTTAAGAAATCTGATATTTATTTAAATATTTTTCAAATATATAATAAACTAACGGCATTCGTTTAAATCGATAATTTCTATTATTTTTTTCGAAATAAATTTTTTGGGTAAAAAATTATGCATAAACGTAAGTAAATTTCAAAACAAACTGAGCGCCTTCCCATTTGTTGTGTCGTCCGATGACATGAAGCCATGCGTTTGCTGGCAACATATATCATTACAATGTATGGCGTGTCATGTCATGTGACGTCATTCAAAGAGCGTGAAAATGGCGGCTGTTTAAATTACGATTAATGCACTGACTCAAGAAAATATTTTTTTTAACTAAAAACAATTCTACAACAAATTGTTTTAAAGTAATTTTTCTATTAAAAAGGCCTTGATTTTACGATTTATACAGTAAAAAAATCATGCAAGAAACCTATTCGATTGAAATTACTGCTGCTCTATCCACGGGTTTGCTAGTCACTCAGATTCTTCATCACTGGCTTCAGTAAGAACATTTATTCTCTGTTGCAGTAGGCCAAATTTCTTCATAAGATTTTCTTGAGTCGGTTTACTTGGAACATTTTTAGTGATGTCCGAAACAATTAAAGTCGTGTTTAGTTCCGTAGACGGGGTCTCCGCAGTTTCCTCATCAGTATTCTCACTTCGTTCATCGTGGGTATCGCTCATCTTTCATTTGACAGTAGTGCTTTCTCGTCCAGCGAACCAGACAATCGATTCCATAAGAGATGAATAATTGGATGAAGCTACAACATCCGAATCCTATAAACCAAGTGAAAATAAATTAAGAATATGTATTATTGAGACATGCGATGAAAAAGAACATAATATACACATATACAAGCAGATGCACCTGGTTTTGTTGAAGAGCACGTGAAGTCGAGGGGGCATTGGGCCTTAGTATTGCTGGCGTACTTGATTTTTCATTGGTAGCTATACTTATGACCAGTTCTGTTATGAAAAATCTAGGTTTTATAATTACATATTACTAGGCGATGCAGTCGCTAAGCATAAAGCTACGCTGGCACCATATATTGGAGCGGAGCGTAATACCCAAAAAAAATAAAAATAAAATGTTTCGATGAGAATTTTCGTGAATTTAAAAATTCGGGCACCGTCACAATCTTGTCCTAAACCTCTTGCTTCAATTTCACACAAAAAATATTAAAATCGGTTAAGAACTCTGGAAGTTATGGCATAACAGACATTGCGCCATTGAAGCTATGTCATTATTACATTTTAGCAGTAAACTTACCTGTGTAAAATAACTAAGCAATGTTGCTTTCTTCTTCGTGGCCTTCACCTTCAACTCTCGAATAACATCATTTATATGTTCTATTAACTTTTCTTTAGTTTTTCTTAAGGCGTTTTCCAAATTTCGGCGGCATTATTTGACACAGTTGCGCTGGTAAGTCGACATGGGAGCCTTTATAGGCCAAGAACAGCTGATGATACAAGTCTCCTTCTTTTGAGGACATTACAGTATGAACACTAAGATGAACTCACTTTAATAACACCGACTACAGCAATGTGCTTCTGGATAAATATTAACGAATACTGACAACGAAAACAACATTAAATGACGTACAATACAATCGAGGGATTCCCCGTAAAACATAAACGAAAAGTGTTGCCAACTTGCGAGAACAAAATAAAAATGACGACATGACGAATTCAATCAAGAGATTCCCCGTAAAATGTAAACGAAAAGGGTTGTCCAATTGGGAGTTTTAATTCCCTAATTTTTAAATGTTACGTAACGTTTTGTAAGAAAGACCCCCTCCCGCCCCTGTAACGCATCGTAACGTTTTACGAGACCCCCCCTCCCCCCAAATTGTGTTACGTAATACTTGAACGCCCCCAAACACTCAGTGGTTAATAACACGCCATTATTAAACACTAATATCAACCTTAACACAAATTTTAACAATAAAACCAAAACCTTTACAGTGACGCTTCGCGCTCCCGCCAAAAAGTCCAATGTCGACTAAAGAAACGACGCATTGCGTTCAGTTGCGTTCGGAGAGAAAACCTGCGAAGTTCATTTTAGTAAAAGTATCTTAGGGAACAAAGTATCTTCAAAATACTAAGATACCAGGAAAATGTATCTAAATATAAGATACAAAATAAAATATTTAGAAAGTATTTCAAATACAAGATGCAAATACGTATTTTGTATCTTGTATCTGTATTTTCGATACTTTTATCTAAGAAAAGTCACATCACTGCTTATATCGAGTTATAATTAATTGCAAATGTATGCGTATATGATAACCATACAAATTAGAACATATCGTAAAGTTTTAAACAGAGTTTCGCACACGGCCGAACTAATTTTAGAATTAAGGCGACTTAAAATTTAATTTACTCTTAATAAACTTGACATATGTTCTTGTATTATTTAGTGTAATGCTCCAACTAAAATAAATACAGTGCAAACTTAATATACGTACGAGGGCGGGTCAAAAAGATCGCCGAATGAGGGGCATGGAGGGGGGATTAGGTGACTTTTTACTACCTGCTCTAGTTGTGACACTCATTAAGAGTATAAATACTAAGTTTAAAAACCTGAACTACACATCAATCAACAAGTCAATCCGGAAGAAAATTTGCAACATGGAGAAAATTAAGTTTCGCGCAGTCATCAAGTTCCTTACCAAACAAGGAAAACCTCCCCAGACTATTTTGGAAGTGATCTTCCAAAATAGTCTGAAGTCAAAATAGTCCCAAAAATGAAAAAAAGAGCTTCGAGGGAAGAAATTTTCCAGCGATGAAGAAGTGAAGAGCGCAAACTTGACGACAAAGAGAAATCATTTTTTTTTCGAAGGTATTAATAAATTAATTTATAGGTCTAATTAATGTATTAGAGTTAAGGGGGAACACATTGAAAAGGAAAAATAATTTTGTGTTTTATATCTCTCCATTCCGCGAACTTTTTCACCCACCCTCGTACCTCAATATAAGGACTTACTCGATTTAACAAATTCTGCTTAATCCTCTTGAATTGTCCATAAGAGTCAATGTAAAATATACCTTCACATTCTTTCAACTTCAACTTCTTTATAACGAATTTTCAAGTATGAAAAAAGTTTTTATACCTCTAATTAACGAATTTTGCCAACCCAAAACCTTTATATAACGTTCCCACCAATATATGACCCTTAAATCTCATAGTTTGTGATTCATGTCGCGTCAGGTTTCGACACGTTTTGTTTTCGTTGTTGTTTGATGGAAAGTAATGTAAATATTGCTACTTGTTACTATTCAAGTTGCAATGGCTCAGAAACGTAAAAGGTATTCCTTATCAGTCGCAGCAAAGCGAAACATCATTAATTATTATTTTGACGAAAATCCTAAGTACAACGAAAAAATTAGACATAGCTAATAAGTTCGCGATTCCCGCAAGTACATTGGCTACAATTTTATTTAGGTATTAAAAGACACAATATTATTACTTTTAAATTATTTATTATTTCTTTCAATAATATTAAAATAACACATTTGAAACCACTAATCAACAACACACAAACAAAATATAAGCCACTATCCAGTTGAACCCCAAGATTTCTCACCTCGGTGACCCTTTCTAAAGTTTTGTCATGAAGTTTGTAGTCAAACTTTATAAACTTATTTTTCCTTGTAAGGGTTATGTGTACGGCGACTGCCCCAAGCTTTGAAATTAGTTGTAAATGAGAAATTTTATCAAATGCTTTAGAGTAGTCCATGTACACAGCGTCCACTTGAGCACCTTTTTCCATTTCTGTAAGAACCTCTTCCAAAAACTCGCACAAAGAACAATGGGTAATTTTGTATGGAACCCGTACCCACCTTGTAGCATTATAGACTAGGTGTCATTTAAAAGACACATGATTGACTAGCTCAAAAATTACTGAACGAATGAATTAATGAATGGGAGACCGAAGATATGACTTCTTCTTTATTGCATTTTCAATGGCCTAGTGCCATAACAATTTGACTTTTTTCTTTGTCATGTACACAAAGTAAAAATAACCAGTCATTTTTTCTGTCTAAAGACCAGTTTAGCTTCCTATCGTTCGTTTGTGGTACGGAAAAAATATAAAATAAAGACGATCAATCTTAAAAAAACAGTTTTATTAACACAAAATATAGCAAAAACATTATTTTTAAATTGTGTTGTTACTCTCAATGATCATATCATCCCAAGCGCTTGCCGGACCTACGAAATTATCTAGGTGCCTGCCAACACCTAAGTACCATATTATGCTAACAGTGCGGGCACAGGAACTTAGAGTTCTCATACCCTTCAAGCAGGAGCAATAATACGTTTCGATGGCTTCTCTGCCCTGGACATTCATTTTGATTAAAATATATGTATAGTATATTTTATTTGATATGGGTCTCATGCTGCGACATACTAGGGCTACGGTTAGATGATACTTCAATATTATATATACCATATGGAGAAACTAAATTATATGATTTTTATATTTTTTGTTTTCGATACTACCTTATATGATAAATTATTTTAATAGGAAAATACTAATCAATTCTTTTAATTTACATGTGAATCGGGTAGATTTAAAGAAAACATTGAAAAATGCAAAAAATATATAAAAATCACAAAACTAAATGGCTGTTTCATCTTAACGATTATCCATGTATTCCTAAAAATGATTCTTTCGAATACAGCGTAAAAAGTAGTAAGTAGTTATAATAATTGTATATACAATTTTCAATACCATATGGTCTATAACAGTGCCTGATAGAAAAAGCTCAGCAAACAAAACACACAGAGATGATGTTGCTAAAAATAAATTGGCAGGCGTTACACGTTTAAATTTGGCGTTTAATTTAATCAGGAGTCTGAATGCAAGTTGATACATAAAATTGCAAAGATTACAACGTTCAGTCCTCTGTTTTATTTCTATTTTGAATGGGTTCACTCTTGATCTCAATTAAGCCCGAGGGTCAAGACAGTCTACTATGGTGCGAGCTAACACAGAAGGTGCCTATGAGCTCGGCAATGGTATGGTATGGTATTTTTTTTAAAGAGCATAGCCTATCCGTTTTTATAGGATACATTTCGAAGAGTTTGCAGCAGAATTACACAATTTTGTTCTGCCATCATTTTTTTATCGGACAACCAGACTTACAAATAGGCGCTACCATTAGGTATATGATTGATGTAACAAAGATTCGCACTAAGAGCTCTTATACACGGGCGGCACGTTTCCAACGACAGTGCCAACTGCAGCCGTCGACACTAGTCGGCGACAAGCGTCGACGCGTCGGCGGCAGCCGCTGACGCTATAGACAGAGAGCTAGGCCAGTTTCAAAATGGATTTGGAAGAAAAAACTGTTATTACTTTTACTCCATCGTCTGTATGGAGTCTTTTATAATAGCCATTAGCAAATAGTCAATGTCAATTGCATCAAAAGATGCAATTGACATTCGAAAATAATTGAAGAATTTTTGCCTCGTTCCTTTCTAAAAGAGGATAGATTAAAAAAAATGTCCATCTGTTTCTCTATAGGTTAATATTTCTTCAACCCACAACGAACGCGTTCTTCTTTTTCGTTTTTGTCGGTGACGATGGAGTAAAAGTAATAACTGTGTTTTTTCTTCGGAAATCCATTTTGAAACTGGCCTAGCTCCCTGTCTATAGCGTCAGCGGCTGCCGCCGGCGGCTGCAGTTTGCACTGTCGTTGGAAACGTGCCGCCCGTGTATAAGAGCTCTAAGCGTTTTGGGTTACAAACTTGTGATACGTTTGTGTTTGTGTCTATGTTTCCTGACAAATACAAAATATTAATAAATATATAATTAAAATATTTTGTTTCATAGGATCTATTGCAACTATGACTAAATGCCTTGAATGATTAATTCAGATGTGCTATAGTTTAGGAGACATGCTATAAGTATTGGGGCGCTGTTGGGCGATGTCAGTACTGCAGCGAACGTCACAATTTCTCTTGTGTACTGATCGTCGTAATTACTTCAGCAGTTTGTCCAGTCCAAATAGATGGGGCCTCTAGGATCGACCCGAGAAGGGACGAAGGGCCAACTATCCGTATGGGTCAAAGGTGGTGCGTGGTACCACGGTCCCGCCAGACCCTGATAGATGCTGCTGGTACGTCGCATTGTTTTTTAGTCTGGGTATACATCTACGATTCGTGTGCGCATGGCGTGGGAGTCCCGCATCCAACAGTCCGGCAGTCCGCGGCATGAAATCATTAACGAATTAGTTAAGTTGCCACCTTCACGTTTCGATCCTTTCCACCCCGGCCCCATACAAAGTTTAATGACGCGCGTGTCGCGTCTTTGGCCCTCCTGAATGATGACGCACCTAGCGCGTCTTTGGCCCCCAGTCTCTAATGCGTTAATTTTTATATAAAACAAAAGATATTTTTGTTTAAATTAAAGAAAAAGTGAAATTTTATCAATTTTCTTATGACGCGTTTGTCGCGTCATTGGCCTCCCTGATGGTTTCTTCATGACGCGCTAGGTGCGTCATGGGCCAGGAATCGGTGAAGTTGTCGATCTACATACAATCGCACGAAACAAACGCACTCAGACGCACGTCTCAACAAGACCCCTAAGCGAACGTCCCAGTGCTGTCAGTTGCGTGTGCCGCGTCGTTACGAGTGGTTTTTTTACTCAATTACATTTATAAATAAGTTGATATATTCGATTATTTGATAATTACTGAATCAAATAAATGTTAGAGTAAATAATTTTAATCACAACTGCCACTCCTAACACTTTATAGGAACGTCGGCATTTATGACAAAAAGACAATATTATTTAAGTTCAAATATCATTAAAACAATAACAAGTGATCAGCCTCCTTATTAAAATCAAAATACTTGTGTCAGAAGGCTCTGCTCTTCATATAACTGATATTTGACCAATGAAAGAGAAACATGTATTCAGCTTTTCACTGCAGATTAACCGATTCGTTGCGGATGGCACGTCAGGTGTGCCATCACTTTCTTTTGCATGTGGCGCTAGCGCGCCACTGGAGCCGTGTCATTTTTGAATCAATGATAACTACTTCAAATTAAGTTTTAGAGAAATCTACCCAGAATAAAACTATCTTCACTTTTCACTTAAATGAAGCTCGTATCCTTCGTTTCTGGTAATTGTATGTCGCAACGAATCGGTTAACATTTTACAAATAAATAAATAATAATAAGAAATTAATAAATATTTCTTAAATTCACACTAATTAGCCTAGCCCAAAGTAAGCTCTGTAAGGTTTGTGTTTAGGATACTACTGCCGTCGTAGGAAAGAAGGGCACAACTAACTTTTTTTTCAAAATTGAGTTATATATATATATTTAGAATCAGAAAAAAAAAGGCTCATCTGCTCAATTCGGCTTAAAAGGCACAAATGACACTATATATTAATGTTTATAGAATAAAAAGACACATTTATTTACCATTACATGGAAAAGGCACAAGTGATAAAAGGTTACATGGAGTAGGCAAAACACTGGGAGTCTTATGGCACGAAGCTATTGCAGGGAGAAAAAAGGAAGATGTAATAAGCTGCTTTCAAGCTTTTTTCCTTGAAAACCGGGACTGCATAAATGTGATTTTGTGGCTGGATAACTGCGCGGCCCAAAACAAAAATTGGTGCCTTTTTTCCTACTTAGTATTCTAGTCAATTCTTAAAATTGGGACTCCATCACCTAAGCAGAAGCTTTCTCCACGAGGTATAACATCTGAGAGGAAATCAGTTATACTTTCAAAGCTTGGGCCACTCATGCCTTACAACAGAAGCTTGTTGATAATTGAATTTAAGTTTGCACTTTTTGTTTCTAATTCATAAGCTCTATTTATAACAAATCTAAATTATAAGTAGATGCTCATCCCTTATGATTTATAAATTACTATTTGATATTAAGAAAGTTTTTTTTGTTTAAATGTTGGAGTCCTGGAAAAAGTTTGTTAAGTTTTGTTTTAATTATTTGGATAAGAAATGGCATGATAA
Source organism: Calamotropha paludella (assembly GCA_927399485.1). NCBI lineage: Eukaryota > Metazoa > Arthropoda > Insecta > Lepidoptera > Crambidae > Calamotropha > Calamotropha paludella. The sequence continues at coordinate 9,399,728 of OV656829.1, read as the reverse complement.
TAAATATGTTTTATAGTTTATTAAACTTTCTTCACATTGTTTTTTTTTTTGTAGAGAACATTAAGTTAATTTACATTAAAAAGGCACAATTAGACAAATGTCCCCTTTCCTAGACTCAATGACCATGAAGTATTAACAAGAAAGGTCTTATTTGGTTAACTATGCCTTTTCTTTGTAATGAGTGGTATTTTTATATTATTTTTTTTTAAGTTGAAAGGGTTTTTTTGAATTTATGTAATAATTATTTATATATAAAAACTAAAAAGTAAAAAATATAATAGTATTAACCTACCCGCATATACCATCAGTATCTTTTTTTCCTTTTAGCAATAGGTTTTCACGCTATGAAGCAAAATATGGTAATACCTTTAATCCCAATTTTCTGTTTGACCAAAATGATAGATGTGCCCTTCTCTCGTATGGCGGCAGACTAGGGTAACGGACAGACACACATAATATGATACATAGATATGTAATATTCATAGAAACACATATAAACACTCATGACTCAGGTACAAATGCTCGAATAAAAACATCTGCCCCTTCCAGGATTCGAACCCAGGACTGTCGATGCGAAAGGCAGGATTGCTACCGTTGCACCAAAGGGTCATCAAATAAGTTGGGGTTACAAATTATATAAACACAAGCCCAGTTTTGATACTGCCTTAACTATATATTACCTGTGCCAGCAGCTTTTTATAAAGGTTTAATAAAAATACTCTTCAACGGTTACAAATATTTACTTAAAACTTAAGTTGATCACAATGAAACTACATAATTGCTAGTGTGTTTAGTTCTTGTCGCGGTAGTTCTTGATGTTGACAAGGACCCAAGCGGGGACGGCAGACCAACCGATCACCATCAGACTGGCTAGAAAGATGACTTCCTGAAATGGAATATAAATAAAAAATTTAATATAAAACTACAAAGTAGAACATATAGTATACATTCTAAAAACTGGATAGAAAACGATTAACAATCATGACTCGGAACAATTGGTTATGTTCATCATACAGACATGTGTCCTTAGAGTAATTCATCATCTTGTACTATATGCCTACGGCGCATTTAGGATGAGTTGCAGAAAATAATAATATTTTCATTAGGGAAATGTTTCTTGAATCAAAACTTTTTTTCTAAATATATATTGCCGATGAAGAAATAAAAAGCCCAGTTAAGAAGTTTAAAACATATCCATTTAACAAAAGTGAACCTTAAATCAATATTCATAAAGTTCACTTTTTGATTGTTACATGAGAGTAATGAAAAGTGCAGAACATTGACTTTATCATATGGGTACTTATTTATTTTAATTATTAAACAGAGCAATAAAAATAAGTCTCAATTAACATATTTAATAATTTAACATTTGAAAAGTAGGATAAAGAGAATGTAGCTTTTTATTCCACATCAGGCAAATCCAAGAACAACATTTTCAACTTTTTTTAAATTTGTTTTTGTTAAGTTCAATACAGATGTCCTTGGGCAAATTATTTAATAGGAGTAGTCTTTTTAAAGGTATTCTCGCCATATTTTTATTTTTTTAGGCACTTGGTGTACATAATTTCAAACATGACAGTACCAGTATGTGCCAATAAAGCATGGCAATTGAAAAAAAAATAAACTACACTTAATGTGTGTAGTTACATACAAATATTTAGATCCTTTGTGTTTAGCTTGGAAAAAAATTACATCAAAATGGTGGTCATAAGAAATTCTAGCTGTTCCAATATTATTGATTTTTTTGATTAACATAATTATTGGTTGGACATCTTGCGAACTTAGATCTTAATGCTGAGTGTACCTAGAGATATTAGAATAAAAAAATTGAATTTTAATAAAAATTTAAATAAAATTTATTTTGAAACACATTGCGTTCTTTTTATAAATATTGTTACTTTTGAACTATTTGACAGGCAACTCAACCGATGCAAAAAGTTTCAAAGCATGAAAAAGGTTATCTATCTTAAATCCATATAAATTACGTAACATGATAATCTACTATTTTCCTGTTTTTATTCTTAAAATTTGTATTTTTACAAACACTGACAATTCCAACTAAATTTTTCTTCAAATTAAATGAAATTAAAATATAAGGAGCAAAGTTATATAAAAAAATGAAAATATACTTACTCCTTTGGACACCTTATTTCTGGCTGGAGTACCAGTTACGGTCATGTGTCTTACTGGGGTTACATTTTTAGCAAACTGAACATTGCTCCTGACAAGGTTTCTGATGGCAAACATTTTGTTTGGGAATTTATTTGCGATATCAAAATCCACACGAACCACGAAAATTACGTGAAAAATTGATTACCGAGTAGTGATGCAAGCGAAAATCGATTTTAGTATTTTTTTAATCGAATTGGTATCGATAAAATATCAATGTTGCTAATCTATTAGGCAAATGTCGCAAAATCGATGTCATTGATAGATATCACAGATATCAATGGTGATACCACGAGCATATCAACTAAAATCTTGATCACGAAATAAATATATTACCAGTACAAGAAGACATACACATTTATATTTTAAATTATCATAATGATCACCATCAAATAAAAATGAAAATAAACAATAAAGAAAATAAATAAAGCTCGTAGTATTACAATAATACACAAGGTAGTATTTTTATTTAAATGTCTTTAGTGAATATCGATTTAAATAAATTAATCTGCTTTAATATAGGTGGTTATGCAATTGTAAATAATATTGGCTTTCTGAAAAGTCTGATAGTAAGAAACTTATTGTTTAGTATGACTCATCAATCCTTTAGTTTTGTGGCTTACTAGGATTATAATTATTATTTTGTATATAATCATAAAATAGGTAAAAGAGGAATCAAACTGAAGTGTCTTTAATTGCAACGACCTCAATTACAAAGTTCGAGTTCACACGTCCTGCATATATCCGTTTTATTAACTAGAGACAAACGAGTGTACAGTATTATTAAATATAATCCATCCATAATCCATTGTTGAGATCTTGTAACTTTTTCTACATGATAATTATCATTATCCTTGTAATCTCCTTACTGATGAGGTACAGACTTTCCCATTGATAAACTCATCGTAAAATCAATCAATCCATCAATCAATGTGTCAAAAGCCTCCATTAAAATCGATTTTGACAAAATGGATATTGATATCGATGATCAACCTAGATTTTGTCAACATGTAGCATCCCTATTTGGCAATGCAAGTTTGCCAGTACATAATTGAAAAGGACTTCTAAAATTATACCATACTATAAAAATATCCACAAATATGATTTAAAAAAAGATCACCAGGATTTGTTCAAAATAAACTATTATAATGATTCCTTCATTCACTAAAGGTAATCTGTTAGAATTCAATTTATATTTTACATAAGAAGTGAACATTCCCACACGGACTATTAATTTATTTTATTTTAATTCAAGTTTCGTATACTCATATATTGTTAGTCAAACTTATACTCTAATTGTATGCGAATGAAGTCTCTGCAAGGCGCATGCAATTCCCAGCAGTGACTTATATGTGGGCAATATTCTAAAACTTATTATACTATATAGTATCCTGTCCCATCTAGTTCTATTTTTGGTACGCTGTGTATTATCAGCAGAGTAAATAACACCAACCTTTCACACAAAACGATATCACAAATGGTGATTATTGATATTGTGGTACCCAATGTACACTGCATTGCAGATGCAGACTACAAAATGGGCAGCAGCTTATCCTGATTATGGTGTTTACTGCAATATTATCCAAAATTAGATAATTCTAATGAAGAAAAAAAATAACTCAAGACTAGGCTGTATGAGCTTTAAACATTTTGCCTACCCTTATGGGAAAACTTAACAAAAAAAAGCTATTGACAGGACACTGACAGTTGCGTTGTTTAGAGACCTCTGTTGTGTTTGATCGGTGCGGTTTTCCGAGTTTTCCGAAAATTCTAACAAGAAGTGAAATATCTCAATTATTTAATTTTCTCGATTCCTCATTTTTGCAATAATGGCTGTAAGTACATTTTGAGCTTTATATTATTAGTTTTACTATCGTACTATACCTAAAACCGCTTAAAATTTTACTTTATAACCTCAAACATAATTACATATTTTGTTTTCATACTTTTATTGCAAGTTTTTAATTATTTTCTAGTCGATAGCAGCAGCTCAGGTGCAAGAAGTGCGCTCGATAACTCGAATAGAGCGTATTGGTGCTCATTCCCACATCAGAGGTTTGGGGCTAGATGATTCTTTGGAGCCAAGGGCCGTATCCCAGGGTATGGTGGGCCAGAAGCAAGCGAGAAAGGCCGCTGGAGTCATCTTGCAGATGATTCGAGAAGGTTGGTCAATTTTTCATTGCCATGGCAACCACTTGTTTTGATGACTATGCTATTTTAAATGTGTGAGGTCAATTCTTAGGGTAAATGGTTGTTATTGATATCATTCAACTATATGTAAAAAACAGTTGCCTGCCGATTATGGACCAAGATACTTTATAAAGCTTCCAGGCAGATTGGAGATTACAATAAAAATCACAATTAGAAAAATCTGCTGCCTATTTTGTAGTCCCCAAGTGGTGTACATTGGATAACTACGGTATTAATAATTTTGTATAATAAATAAAATAAATATTTCTTACATTCACACCAATTAGCCTAGCCCAAAGTAAGCACTGTAAGGCTTGTGTTATGGATACTAGGGTAACGGATAGACATACATATATGATACATAAATATGTAATATTCATAGAAATATATAAAAACACCCATGACTCAGGTACAAATGCTCGTATTCATCATACAAACATCTGCCCCTTCCGGGATTTGAACCCAGAACCGTCGGTGCGAAAGGCAGGATCGCTACCGTTGCACCAAACGGTCGTCTAAAGATGAAGAGTCTGTGTTATTATCTCTGCTGATACCACACTATATATAATAAAACGGAACCTTTGTATGATTACTTACTATGTCCGTCTGTCAAGAAGCTTTTTTCCTGAATGCATGATGATATGAAGTTGAAATTGATATTGAATACTGAAATCTACTGTCCCTTGGTGGTGTAAAAAAACCAAGCTTCTAAGTCAACTTAATCAAAAATTATTACCATTTATGCTGCAAATTTTGACACTTGCAGGGGAATCTAAACCTTTAGGTTACTTCCCATTGGCCTAGAAACATTAAATTTGGCTTAAAATAATACCTATAGCACAAGTAAAAGAAAGAGTCCAAAAACTGTTAACTTGTGGTCAAATTATATGAAAATTATTTTTGTAAATGCAAACCATTTGTAATTCATTTATTCCAACTACAAAGTCAAGTTTGTTTTTTGCTTAGAATAGAGAATTTGGTAATTCTATGTTTCATCAAATGAAACCCTCTCCGTGCTCAATTCGCACTGGTCCAGTTTTTATAATCCTTATTTGTTATATATGTTTTTATTCTATTTATTAAGACTATAGTTACTGATCGTGCTATAGGTAGACTGAAATTGGTTATCTTGTTTTTGGAAAATATAAAAAATGAGAGTATATCGCTAATACACACCTTTTGTCTTAAGATTATTTATTTTTCTAGTAAAATACTGAAAAATAACAACTCTGCTCACAATTGGCTTCTCAGGTGGGAGAATTCACTTGAGCCGATTTGATGTTTTTTCCAGTATTTTTCTATAAAAATAAATTTATCTCATAAGATAGCATGGAAAAAAAGTGCAAAAAATATATAAAATTATTAAACCTTTTGTCTTGCTACATAGCTCAATAAATTTAGATTTTTATATATGTTACCATAAAATTGTAATTAATGTTAGATTATAATCTATCTCGTGAGATTGTAAACTGTCGAAAAATTGTGAATCGTAACAATTTAACACATCATTCATTATCAGGTACATTATAGTCTATCGAAGTGAAACTGCCAAATTTCACTAACCTAACCTAGATTACAATCTATAGAAAAATAATGCATTAAATTGTAAGCTCTATGTTACGGTTCTCAATCTTTCGACAGTTTACAATATCACAAGATAGATTATAATCTAAAGGTATTTACAATTTTACGGTGACTTATATAATGTTATCTAAATTCAATTTATAATGTTAATGAAATGGTTTGACAGGTAAAATAGCAGGAAGAGCAGTACTGTTGGCAGGCCAACCAGGCACAGGAAAGACTGCAATAGCTATGGGTCTAGCACAGGCACTAGGCCCTGATACACCATTCACAAGCATGGCTGGTAAGTAGCTCTTGATATTGTTGGTCATAAACAGTAGTGGAACATCTCAGAATTTTACTTTTTAGATGTGATAAAATACAATTTCAACACTGTTTTTAATTTAGTATAAGAACAAGTTGAAATCCGAGTTGAGTTTCTCTTTCTGCCACACGATGGGCCGGCACCACCACTGTGAATCCATGGAATGTTAAGAAGTTCGTCTCTCTCTTTTCTACGACTATGTTATAGAAGTCATAAGCAAAATATTTAACATTAAAAAACCAGTTGATTTAGGAATAGCTTGATCAATATTACTATGTACAAATATTAAATAACAGTGGAGTTTATGTGAAAACAATTTGTGTACAGGTTCCGAGATATTCTCTTTGGAGATGAGCAAGACTGAAGCTCTAACGCAGGCCATCAGGAAATCCATTGGTATTAGGATCAAGTAGGTATCACAAGCTTAGTATTCTTATTTTATAAAAAAATAATTTAAATCAATGGTTGCCACAAGTTTAAAATGATCATGCGTAGAATGAAAACTGCAAGGTTTTTCCTATAAGTTAATTTTACCATTCGATTGCTCCTTCCGGGATTCTACCTGTGACCGGAGAATCATTCCAAACTGGTTGATAATTATTAATGTCATCATCGTGGGGGTAGAATTTATTGATAAAAATGCAGTAGGTAGAGGATCATAACTCATAATGCGGTCCCATTAATGGGACAGTTGGAACTGACCAATTACTTTTGTTTCAAAACACAAAGAAGCTTAAAATAATAAATGACGACCATTGCAACAGTAGCAACCTGCCTCCTGCCAATCCTGCCTTTTCCACCGTTGATACTGGGTTCGAGTCTCAGAAAGGGCAAATGTTTGTGTGCTGATTTGCATTTGTACCCGAATCATGGGTGTATATATGTATGTACTAGCTGACCCGGTCGTGCGTTGCTGTGCCACTGCAGCGCCATCTGCCGGGCTGATTTGTGAATCTAAACCATCCAGGGCGCCACCCAAACGCATCCAAAAAAATTCATTGAAATCGGTCCAGCCGTTAAGGAGGAGTTCAGTGACATACACACATACAGTTTAATTATATATAAAGACTAGTGGACCCGACAGACGTTGTCCTGCCTGTTATTTTTGCAGTATAGATAAATAACCTAGGTACAGTCTGCAGCGCCTTCTGGCGGGCTGATTTGTGAATCTAAACCATTCTCAGATCCCCTTGAACACACACAAAAAAAATCATTCAAATCGGTCCAGCCGTTTAAGAGGAGTTCAGTGACATACACACTCACAGAAGAATTGTATATATAAAGATATATGTATATATATATATAGTCACGTCAATATTACATATCGATATATCATAAATATATGTCTATCTGTTACCCCAGTAGTAAGCCTTACAGTGCTTACTATGGGCTAGGCCAGGACTTCCCAACCAGGGGGGCGTAGAGAATTATCAGGAGAGGGGAGTAATAGATATGTTTACATTTCCGAAAAAAAAAAAATTTAACGCGTAGGTAAATATAAAAAAAAACATGTTTCTTATTTTTGTTGAACCTTAATAAAGAGGGCCACCTCGAAACCAAAAAATATATTTTTTTGGTTCTAGGTGGCTCGCGAAATGGATGTTGGGAAAACTTGAATGAATGTTATAAAAATGAAATAACTATGAAGCCACCCATCCAATTAACATTTTACTATTTAATTCTTTTACTTCTTTTTAATAGATTCACATCGCTTTATACAATAATATATTTTTATTGCTGACAGAGAGGAATCAGAGATAATAGAGGGTGAGGTAGTAGAAGTATGCGTAGAGAGGGGAGCGGGTGGAGGGGGCGCGAGAGTTGGCCGCCTTACTCTCAAGACCACAGACATGGAGACCAATTATGACATGGGGGCTAAGATGGTCGACTCATTGCTGAAAGAGAAGGTGAGATTTCCAAACTTAATGCTACTGAGAATTCACTTGTCCCCGACAACCGATCGACCCGAGTCGATTTTTTCTAGTATTTTTCTGTTATAATAATTTATCTTAATGCTACTGTTAGAATATAAATTTTAAAATAGGCATTATAATGTATTTTTGCTTCGCCATATATATATGTCGGGGTGAACGTCAGGATTTTGGTCCGAACCATCCGATATCATATGGGCAGAGTTGGAAATCATGCTTTGAGAAGATGTTGTAATTTTTGGACACAGTATTAAGAACCACGTAACAAACTTGTTATAATAAGGCACTTGTGACGGGTGCAGTCGGGAGAAAAAAAACACTCAAGGTCACTTGTTTTTGTATTTAAGGAATTAAGGCACAACTGAAACAATTATATAAAAAAAAGGTAAATTACACTGAATACAAAAACAATTTCACATTTATCACTAAAATATATTATAAAAGGTAGGGCTACTTACAATAGTGCCTTAAAGAAACTTATAGACTTATAAACAGGAACTGGTGGTACAGAATACATACATATACAGGAAAACTTCTGAATTATGCTTATGAGCTTATTATACTTGTGAGCTTATTATAACTGCTCTGCACTATAAATATATTTAAATAATTGTTATCGGTGAGTCAACCGCTCTACGCGCTGACTCTGGTAAGTCTTAAAAACGGAAACCAAGAGAAAAAGAAAATATGAGAAATGGCCAGAGAAGAGCGCAATGAAAGCAACGAGTCGCCAATATAGCTATGGCGCCTCGTTACACACTTAGCGAAACGTAGGACAGTTCAGTGACGACGTCTACACTTGATGGCGACTCGATCGAAAGTGAATCGGAGCTCGCACGTTGACAACTTCACGACTCTGTCGAAGCGCGGGATATCGTGGTTTCTTATGTTTGCCGGCTAGAGGGCGCGCTTGCGTTTCGTTTTGTATCCGTATTCATGACCGGATACGACATCGTAGTTTCTTATGTTCGCCGGCTAGAGGGCGCGCTTGCGTTTCGTTTAGTGTCCGTACTCATGACCGGATACGACATATATAAAAAAATAAGTTTTCGTGTCTATGCCGCTAGAGGCTTTTTTTCTCTTCGTTTTTGAACGCTTCGTTGTATTGTAACACGTTTTTTCTTCTCGTACAATAAAATAGAAATCTTACTCAGTTGAATTGTTATTAATAACCTGAACCCAATAGCAACTTTAAAGTGCTCGAAGGACCAATTATTTAAAATTGGCAGGTGGCAATAGTGACGTAATTGAAATGCTATAAAATACAAGGGAAAAAATAAAAATCAAAATAACTTTATTTCATAGGCCCTTGCGGGCACTTAAATCGTCAATTTTACAAAATTAATGAAATATTCCACCAAAATCAAGATATCCCGTGCGCTAGCGGCAAGTACATCCGCGCATGTAATCGCCACGAGCGACCCGATTCAGAACGTAGGGGCTAACATGAGAAGAATCGGGCAAGAAACTCATGTGCCAAAACTCTTAAAATCATAAAATGTCTTACAAATTGTGTACATTACAAAACGATTCAGAGAACGAGTAATTCATTTCATTTTCGTTTCTTTCTAAAATACGCATGTAAAAAACTATCACGCCTCCGAACCCTCAGTTAGGATTCTAACCCACGACCTTTCGCAATCCTAGCTCATAGTAGAAGTTGTAGTGTGTAAATTTCGACTCGTCTCCCAGCGTCTCTTTAGCTCGGCGGTCAGAGCACTCGCCCGGATTGCGAAAGGGCGTGGGTTTAACTATGTGTATGGCAGTGGTGTCGGAATTTGGATAAGAAGTTATCAAAATTCCGACACAAGGAAAAAAATGCAAGTCTAATGTGGCAGTCCAAACCGTCTTCAGAGGCCCCCATGGTTTTATTAGTAAAGGGATCAAAATGGACAATCTATGAAATGGCAAAAGTGCGTAAATAACAATTACTATTTTTATATATACAAGCGGCCCGTCCCGGCTTCGCACGGGTGGACAAAATTCTTTATTTTTTTTCTATTATTAAATATTTTTCCGTTAGCGCCATCTAGCGTCCGGTAGACGAACTGCCTGCGGTTAACGCGTTGCTATGGTAACGTTATTGATACAATGGAAAAGAGCGGGAAAAAGAGCGGAACGACAAACACACAAACCACTACTTACTTACAAAATAAAAACCGAGTTTATATTCCTCCTATACAAAACGCCAATTTCATATTTAAGGACTTAATATTGCATTTGATAAATTATTTTAATAGAAAATATTCGAAAATATCGACTCGGCTCACAAGTGGATTCTCAAGCGGGAATCGAACCCGCAACCTTTGGAAGTCCGGTCAAATGCTCTCCTAATTAGATAGTTAATGTTCTCGTATGTACGAGGTATATTGTAACAACACTTATTTTCCAAAGAAAAGTATGCCTACACTGGAACAATACATTTTAGGGCATAAGATCTATTAGGGCATCACTAGTCTCACATCGTCCATGAATGAAAGAGTTCGGAGATAAAATTGATTAGTAAAATTAAGGATTATGAACTGTCAAGATAAATCCTAGATTTATAATAGAACTAGCTGCCCTGGCCACGCGTTGCTGTGTTATAAATTAAAATCAAATCTATCCTATCTTTTAAGTTAGATCAAATAACAGATAGTTATGAAGTTTGATCAAAATTGGTTAAGTAGTTTAGGAGTCCATCGTGGACAAACAACGTGACACGTAGTTTATATATATTAAGATTAACATATGCAACACTGAAGGGAGGAGACATCAGCATTTAGGTTTTCTAGTTTTTTAACTTGTTCTTAGTACAGAATTAGCACCTCAGTTGCCTTGTAATCACGAGGTAGTTTTACTACACTTGCTTTCTACTGAAGTATATGTTCAAAATTCACAGGTACAAGCCGGCGATGTGATTACGATAGACAAAGCGACTGGTAAAATTAATAAGTTGGGCAGAAGCTTCGCTCGCGCTCGAGATTATGATGCAACGGGTAAGTAATCACCATTTTGTAATTACCATTTGGTTGCGCCACTAAATTCAAATCTGCCGCGTTATTTGTTGACCGTTTGGTGTAAATGTAGCGATCCTGCCTGTCGCACCGACGGTCCTGGGTTCGAATCCGGAAGGGGCAGTTGTTTGTGTGATGAATACGAGCTTTTTCACCTGAGTCATGGATGTTTGTATATATTTCTATGAATATTACTTATTTATGTATGATATATGTATGTCTATCCGTTACCCTAGTTTCCATAACACAATCCTTATAGTGCTTACTTTGGGCTAGGCTAATTAGTGTCAATATATATAAATATCCATGACTCAGGTACAAATGCTCGTATTCATCATACAAACCTCTGCCCCTACTGGGATTCGAACCCGGACCGTCGGTGCGAAAGGCAGGATCGCTACCGTTGCACCAAACGGTCGTCATTTAGTAATTGCCTTTACTTCTTTTAAAGCTGCCTAGTTTCTTGCGCCCATTCTTTTTGTCAGTTAAAAGACGTCCTGAATGGGTGGTAGGTAAAAATGTTGGACGATTTAAAACAATTAGTTTTAAGTGCATTTTATTAATAATAATAATATAAGACTACATATAAATTATTCTGAACTCAAGTAGTTAAAGTACTTGTGTTATGGAATTCAGAAACGACGGTCTACCAAAGAATTTGACCGCTGCGAACATAGATACAAACCGCAACGATATCCCTACTAATATTATAAATGTGAATGTAAGTTTGTTATGCTTTCACACAAAAACTACTAAACCGATCATCATGAAACTTTGTACATATGTACTTGGAGGTATTAAAAGTAACATAGGATACTTTTTATTGAAAAACAAATAAAAAAAAACTAGTACTATATAATTTCATAAAAGATCTGTGCTTCTCTACTTAGATATCACTATTTTAGATGTATCTTTAAAAAAAATCCTGTATTATCTACGTTGATCCGTTATGCAAATCACTCGCTCATGAATGTTAGAAGCTCAAAAAACCCTTAAAATCAATATTTCTGTTATGATTTGTTAAAGTATTATAAGCTTATAACTGTAAAATGGTTTATATTTATCTACACTTATATTATAAAGAGGAAAGATTTGTATTTTTGTATGTTTGTAATGAATAAACTCAAAAACTACTAAGCCGATTTCAAAAATTCTTTTACCATTGGAAAGCTACATTCACGCTGAGTAACATTGGCTATATTTAATGCTAGAAAAAATTTAAAGAATTTTGTCCACCCGTGCGAAGCCAGGACGGGCCTCTAGTAAATATATAAAGAAATAGTCTCTTTAAAATTTTCATTTTAAATGAAAAAGGTTGTCTCTCTCTTGAAATATTTTAAATTATTTATTGACTTTTCTGGAACCCTTAAAAACAGGTGATTTTCAAGAAATAAAATATAAAAAAATACATATTACACAAAATCACATAGCGTTTCGCACTTGTAATTACAAAAAATATATTTTTTTTTGTAAGTTGTCACTAACAATAGGGGTTTGGTATAAAAACCACCCCCAAAAAATATACTTCTCATTTTTTACAGTTTTAATAATGCAAAAAATCTAAAATAATACATATTAATATTAGTTTGTTGATAGTCATGTACAGTTTCAATTTCATGAAAATATCTTCAATAGGTACTGAGAAAAAAAAATATTTACGTTCAGGGTTGTTACCCTCATTATTCCCTTAAGCTAGGGGTTAGGGGTATAAGATTAAGTGTATAGCTATTCTAGATGAAAAACTATTAAAACAAGGTAAAAACCATTCATAAGAGTGCAGATTTCATATGCTTAACCGGCTAGAGCCTTTGAAACAAAACGATATAGCTTCTTGGTTGGTAATATATCAATTAATGCCTTTTGATTACTATGCGTTTTAAAATCTAAGCTAGTATTTACTTTGATGTGACGTTATCATAGAAATGGCTAACACAGATCATGTTTTCTTAACAATCAAATAATATTAAAAAAACATGTATGCAATTCACACGTGGTAGAAGTGAAACCTTCAATAATAATACGTACACGTATACAAAATACCACGGTTGTAATGCCTTCTCTCAAGCTTTGTACTACGCATGCGCACACAAACACGTATTAACACACGTACATAATGCTTCCTATCTCATTTTCTCCTACGTTAAATTTTATGAAATATGTATGTCTGTATCTTTTTACTATCGCTTTTTCGTTTTATCCACTTTCAAATTACAACGATGCTAAAAAAGTTTTCACTTCAAATGTGTGGATAGCCACGTCTCTTTTGTTCTTTGTTACCAACTAGCTGAACCGGTAACGCGCTGCTATGGTAACGTTAAAAGAGCGGGAAAAAGAGCGGACAGACAAACATACAAACAACAAATTTGTGTTCTAAGAGTATATACTAGCTGATCCGGTAACGCGTATACAATGTATAAGAGTGGGAAAAAGAGCGGACAGACATACACACAAACCACAAATTTGTGTTCTTAGATTAAAGACTAGCTAACCCGGTAACGCGTTGCTATGGTAACGCGTATACAATAGAAAAAGAGCGGACAGACAGACACACCAACAACAAATTTGTGTTCTTAGATTATAAACTAGCTGACCCGGTAGCGCGTTGCTATGGTAACGCGTATACAATGGAAAAAGAGCTGGAAAAGAGCGGACAGACAAACACAAACAACAAATTTGTGTTCTGAGATTATAAATTATTGATTAAACTTTAATTATTTTTATGTTTTCTGGGATAAATAACATGAAATAGTTCCTTACTTTACACGTTATCAAATAACCTTTATTCTTTGTGGCAGGCCAACAAGCTCGCTTCGTGCAGTGCCCAGAAGGAGAATTACAGAAGCGCAAAGAAGTTGTCCATACAGTGACTCTTCATGAAGTGGATGTCATCAACTCCAGGACTCATGGATTCCTCGCTTTGTTCTCCGGTAACTACCATTTGTTATTAATTATTAAATTAATAAGTTTTTTTTTTTAAATTACCTCATCTTATGACCATTTGGTGCAATGGTAGCAATCCTGCTTTTCGGACGGACAGTCCTGGGTTTCGAAGCCCGGAAGGGGCAGATGTTTGTATGATGAAAACGAGCATTTGTGAGTCATGGGTGTTTATATATATATATTTCTATGAATATTACATATCTATGTATCATATATGTATGTCTATCCGTTACCCTGGTATCCATAACACAAGCCTTATAGTGCTTACTTTGGGCTAGGTTGTGGTGTGAATGTAAGAAATATTTATTTATTTATATAATAATTGTTATAAAACTAGCGGCCCGTCCCGGCTTCGCACGGGTGGACAAAATTCTTCAAATTTTTCTATTATTAAATATTTTTCCGTTGGCGCCATTTAGCGCCCGGTAGACGAACTACTTGCGGTTAACGCGTTGCTATGGTAACGTTATTGATACAATGGAAAAAGAGCGGACAGACAAACACAAACCACTGTGATCTTAGATTATAGATTAATATGTAGAACTAAACATTTTAAAGTAAGTCAAAAAAAAATAATTAGAAAACAGTATCTATGGCAGGGTTTCTTAACGTGGGGTCCATGGACCCCTTAGGGGTCCGTAGCATGTGTGTCAGGGGTCCGCAGTAGGTCAGTCAGTCTAATAATATTTATTAGGGAATTATGTAGTAAACTCGACGAGACTTTGTCGGGTAGCTTCAATAATAAAAAAAAGCTAACAAGAAAAAAAGGAATCGGTTCCAAAAGATGTCGCCTTCCGCCCTGTATCGACGATGCTCTCATACCAGACGCAACACGATGTCACGGCGCCGGCGCGGCCGGCCACTAATGACTTAATTGACATGAGATCCAAAGAATTTTTGAAAGCTGAATTTCATGCAAAAGATCTTGGCGAGTTTTGGTGCTCTTTGAGTCAAGCTTATCCTCTTCTTGTCAAGAGTGCTATGTCTGTTCTGATACCATTTGCTACGACGTATCTTTGCGAGGCAGGGTTTTCGGTTCTGGTATCAATAAAAACAAAAAGTCGCAACCGATTAAACGTCGCAGATGACATGCACCTTGCCTTGTTGAAGACTGTCCCACAATTTAATGTGCTCATTGAGGCCAAAAAGCAGCAATCTTCTCATTAACATAGTAGTAACTGCAATAAAAGTGCCAATAAAAGAATTTTTGATTAATATAAATAAGACTTTCTTTATTTTCAAAAATATTTATGGCTGGGGTCCGTGGAATAGTTTAAATTGTGAAAGTGGTCCGTGACTGCAAAAAGGTTAAGAAACCCTGATCTATGGCAATGAAATATTAATTTTTCACTGTATCGGAAGATGTTAGCATGTTTTGATCATTACTAGCATCATTTGTAGCTTAACCGCATGCTGTTTACTGCTCGTAAACAGCAGAAATCTGTATTAAGTGTAATTTAAATGATAAAAAAAACCGGCCAAGTGCGAGTCGGACTCGCGCACCGAGGGTTCCGTAAAATATTTTTATTTTATGATGTAACACAAAATTTACGGTTTTCGCAATTTTTCCTTTATCTGTGCTATAAAACGTTGCTTCGTACACAATTTCAAGATTCTGAGTTCACGGGAAGTACCGTGTTGTAGGTTTTGATTCCCTTGCGAGTGTCGAAATTTTGCGGAATTTTGCGGCATAAACGGCTGTATCTTTTGATTGCGTTGGCTTAGAAGTTTGAGTTTTTCACAGCTCCAAGGGACAGTAGACCTGAGTATTTGATATAAATTTCAGCATGATACGTACACGTGTTCCTGAGAAAAAGGGTCTTGACAGACGGACGGACGGACGACAAAGTGATCCTATAAGGGTTCCGTTTTTTCCTTTCGAGGAACGGAACCCTAAAAATTAATATATAGCCGCATTTTAACCCATAAAATGTACAAAGTAAAGTTAACAACATACTAACTTACCCAGAATATAAAAACTATAATAATTTATAATAAACATAGAATCATTATTATTAGTTATAATATTATTATTTCACATTTATTTGTTATTTATTTAATTTTTAACCATTCGTTAAAAATGAATTTACAAAAATATTTTTATTTTAAATAATGCAGTTTTTGGTTTAAATAACATAGTATGATATAGCCTTAAGGTCTATTAAACAAGACGAAATATATAAATATATATTGTGTTTCAATCATTAAATTAAAATTATCAGTAAATAAAAGAAATATTTTGTAATTTTTTGTTGATTCCATAAAAAATACACTTTTTTTAATAAAGTAATTAATGAATGTATTATCTGGCAACACTTAGGTGATACGGGAGAGATAAAGTCAGAAATACGCGAACAAATAAACAGCAAAGTCGCGGAGTGGCGCGAAGAGGGAAAGGCGGAAATGATTCCTGGTGTCCTATTCATAGATGAGGTAAGAACAAATTTAATACTATTTTGAATAATTCATTGAATGACACTATTGAAGAAGACGAAATTACTACTATTATTTTAATAATGGCACAAAACCACCGGTTAACTTAAGTTTGTAAACAAACTTATCTCAATTCTTGGCGGAAAACGTCAGCGCTGCGAAAGTTAGAAAACGTGTCCTCTCCGAAAACTGTATAGCTTGTTTCTCAGCGCTAGCGAGCGCCGTCAATCGCTTTTTTCAGCCAAACACACGGATTGTCAGTCGAAGTTTTTGTACGGTTCCTTTACAAGCATGTGACGTCATAGCTCAAGTAAGCTGCATAAAGGTGAAATTAGTGTTATGGCAAGATTATGATTTTTCTATAAAAAATTGAAAAAATAACAAACAACGACTATATATTATACTAGCTGACTCGGCCACACGTTGCCGTGGCTCAGTTATTATAATATGCAAAATATTTTTTTATTTTAAAAATCAGCAAAATCCCGTTCGCGGGTTCTGAACCCGCGTATCGCGCGGCCTTTGTGATATTAATTTTGTGAATTAAAAAAATAAAAGTAGGTAGCCTATGTTACTCCTTATTACAACAGCTACCTGCCAATAAAAGACCCATCGAAATCGGTCCAGCCATTTCAGAGATTAGCCGGAACAAACAGACAGACAGTCAAAAATTGTAAAAAAAATTTTGGTGTATTTACCGTATAGATGCATGTAGTACAAACGGTTATTTCAATATTACAAATAGACACTCCAATTTTATTTATATAAATAGATGATATTCTCGCAAATAAAGGTTTTTTTAACCAAAAAAAATCTCTTTTCACTGCTTTGAAAACTAAAATTCTTTAACAGGCTCACATGTTGGATATAGAATGCTTCTCATTCCTGAACCGAGCGTTGGAATCTGAGACCGCCCCGGTGGTGATGATGGCCACAAACCGCGGCATAACACGTATCCGAGGCACCAATTACCGGAGTCCTCATGGTATACCACTGGACCTGCTGGACAGAATGATCATAGTCCCCACCTCGCCTTACAGTCAGCACGATCTTAGGGAGATACTGAATATCAGGTATGTACAAAGTCGCATACACAAACACACATACACACACACACTAACACACAAATTCGCACGCACACATTCACACGCATACACACACACACACACACACATATACACTCTCTCTCTCTCACGCGCACACACACACACACACACACACACACATTCACGCACATTCACACACAGAAAGAGAAAGTGAGGGAGAGATTAACATAACACAACGCATAATTGTCTCTGCCGCTTTGGCGGGTATTTTTTTTTAATTAAATTTTAATGGCGATTTTTATACAAAATAAAGAAATTAACAAAGAAATGGTCAATGGGCAAATGCTTTAGGCTATAAACAACTATTTGAGATATTTTCGTAGAATAATATTTCTACTATACGGCTTGTGTTATGGATACTAAAGTAATGAATACACATACATATATCATACATACATAAGTTACTAGCGGCCCTTCCCGGCTTCGCACGGGTGGACAAAATTCTTTAATTTTTTCTATTATTAAATATTTTTCCGTTAGCGCCATCTAGCGTCCGGTAGACGAACTACTTGCGGTTAACTCGTTGCTGCTGACCCGACCACGCGTTGTTGTGTATCAGTTATAGATATCGCTGTGCCCAAATGAATCGCGCTAACGTTTCCGTTCTACGACTAAACATATAGCTAACCGTTCTTAGCCTTCTTGAATGTTGAGAGCGGGAAAAAGAGCGGACTGACAAACACACAAACCACTGTGATCTTAGATTATAGATTAATAGAAATATATATATATATATATATATATATATATATATATATATAAACCCATGACTCAGGTATAAATGCTCGTATTCATCACACAAACATTTCTCCCTTCCGGGACTCGAACCCAGGACCGTCGGTGCGAAAGGCATGATCGCTACCGTCGCACCAAACTATCGTTGGTTATTAAATAAATAAAAATATTTATTAATGTTGTCTAACGTATTTTATTTATACGATACAAACAGGTGTGAAGAGGAAGACTGTCAGATGTCAAGCGACGCACTTACGGTTCTGACGAGGGTGGCCACCGAGACTTCTTTGCGTTACGCCATCCAGCTGATCACCACAGCTTCCCTAGTCGCTCGTCGGAGAAAGGCCACAGAGGTAATTATAATCTACTAGCTTTCCGCCCGCGGCTTCGCCCGCGTGGAATTCGGTTAATCGGTTCGGAATAAAGCACAACTATAAGAAAACTTCTCATTTCCACGGAAAAATCTAAGAAGCGCGATGTAACGCTGGATACAATTAGTTGTTAAACCAAAACTGAATGGTACACTATATTATATGTTTTCCCTTGTGGAGCAAAAACATGCAGATTTTGGGCACTGGAAACCCGGGAACACGCTACATAGAGCTGACCATGCGAAAAACAATGTTTTTCCCAGTGTACTCCAGCAACCCTTAGAGTTTGGCATTGTGCTTTTTTAATGGTCATTGCAAATGAAACCTTTATAGGAAATTGTAGTCTTTTAAATTGAAATGGGAGGTCTGTTGGAATAATCGGAATCCGAGGAATGAGTCATTTAGTGAATCATTTAGCTTCAAAATTTACATGTTCATATTCGTTTGCAACATATAAGTAGATGTAAAAAAACAGTTTAGACGATAAAACAAATTGTACGTCATCCCTTGGGAATTCCTCATTTTCGGGGATTCATTATCGTATCATTTAGCTTCTAAATTTACATGTTTATATTCGTTTGCAATATTTTACCTTGTTTTAAACGACACACAGCGCCATCTACAATCCATCCATCAAGCAAACAATATTTTTGTTTTTCCTCGGGAATATCAATTTTTCCAGGATAAAAAGTACCCTATTATTTAATCCGGACTTTTATCTTTACGTCTGCAAAATTTCAAAGCAATCGGTTCGGTAGTTACGGCGTGAAAGCGGAACAAACAAACAAACAAACTCACTTTCCGATTTATAATATTAGTAAGGATGTATCGATGGCGAAGTGCTAACAACACCTAACTCTTAAATTTAAAATGTTTACACAAACGTAAAAAAAATCTTGGTAAGTAAAAAATTAGTATATCTTTTTGTTTATTTTTAAGCTTTCTGTAGTTGCAACTAAAAAAATTATTAATTCATAAGATAATTTCTCAAAATATGTCGGAATTTAGTTGCACTTTTCCGGCGATATATAATAATTCCCTGTCAGTATTATAGTAATATAAGTTATTAACGGGACCTGTTATGTACCTTGTTATTGAGTGAGTATCGCTCCGTGATCATGGCACTTGCAACAGTGCCGAAATATCGGAAACTCAATAACAAGGTACAAGGTAACAATCCCGTAAATAACTTATATTACTATAATGTTAGTGACCATGAAAGTTTAAAACAATACAATTCCCTGTCAGTGTTTGACCACGATGAACTCCGAAACTACTCAACCGATTTTGATGGATTTCTTCCAATTTAGGACATAGGATAGGTTTCATTTGAATTTATGACAAAAAACTGTTAATTATTATATGTATATGCCACAGCAATGCGTGGCCGGGTCAGCTAGTAATTGATAATAAACATGGCCTAGACTCGTAATATCGTAAGCCATCTTAATATATGCTGCGAAAAAAAATATTATTAATAAATTTTTTCAAAAATGATAAATCATAATTTGGATATTAAATTCCAGAAAGCAACTATATTAAATACGTAAAGTTTTAGGAATGGATGTAGACGTGGGTAACTCAACAAAAAATTGTGACCCGCAGATCAGATCACGATTCACATATGTGAGCTGGACCTGTGAATTGGTTCAATCTCAACCGATTAAAAAATCATCATCTTTATGCTCATATTTATGACACAAACATCTACCCTTTCCGGGACTCAGACCCAGGACCGGTGCGAAAGGGTACCAACGCCAAACGGTCGTCAAATGAATGTAATGTATTTCGCTAGCGGCTCGGCATTTACATTCAACTTTTTGGTTGTAGGTGAGCATGGAGGATGTGAAGAAGGTATACTCCCTGTTCCTGGACGAGCACCGCTCAGAGCAGTTCCTCAAGGAGTACCAGGATGAGTTCATGTTCAACGACGGATCCGGTGGTACGTTTAAGATCTTTTGAATCTATTTTATTGCATCTACAAAATAGCAAAACAATACACACTACACGGATATACTGAAAAAAAATACAAAACATTTATTGACATATACACACATGCACGCACCCACGCACGCACGCACGCATACACGCACACACGCACGCACTTAGAAAACAAGAATAGTGTAGAAATGATAACTATTTAGGTATTACAACATGGTTTTATTAAGTTAAGAAAAGTATAAAAGAGCAAGTTAACATGACTCGACAGAAAATAACGAGAGCGCGCAAAAACAGCGCCACCAAGCGGAGGACAGCCGAATAAAACAAACTTTTTTTATTGACAACTGGCTAGTTAGGGTATTTTCTACATTCATCCAACAAATAGGAGAGGAGAAAATAAGAGAAATTAAAATGCAGTTTAGTTAGTTTTATTCTCAGTAGTTTAGAGCGACACGATACGAGCGATGAATGCACAATCACACAGACCAACCTATACAGAAATTCAAAATTACTCCATTCGATTTCAGCTTTAACTGCAACATAACTAATTAGGATGATACAGTCTTAGGATGAAAATCAAATTAGTTGACTGTACTATCGAGGCCTCTGGCGCCTTATCAGTCCTAAGTCGAAAGTCACTTGCACACTGCACGATGCCTATCGCTTCAGGCCACGCCCCGCTCCATTCATTCAACAATGGCGCGCGTGCGCGCAAGTGGGAGCAGATTGACAGTTGACAGTACTGACATCAAGGGCGATTTTAAAACTAGTTGTTTATGATTGGCCTTAGTATAAATCGTAGTAAAATACGAAGCCAATTAGGGTCGTGTGGGCGTGTCCGATGCGATCACTTCAAACGAATATTTCTACAAGTGGTAAGGCGCGACAGACCTTGATAGTACATGTATAAAAGTAGTTATATAAATTCTTCATTAAACTTAATTATTATTTCCGCAGATGCATCACAAATGATGGAGGTAGCACAATGAAAGGAGATGTGAAAACTTCATTAAAATAAAAAACCAATCGTGCTCAAGACGACATAAAATAGAAAGGTTTTATTCCACCGATAACGAGAAAATTCGATTCAATTTCAATTTTAAACTCTATGTTCATGGTATAAGGCATATTTTTCGTCGTATCGTACTGCGAATGTTATATGATTGGGTATACAGTCTTACTTGTCTTATTTAGTAAATAATCTTCACATATTTTTTTTTGACATTAACTATTAGATACAAAAACGGCTTTACAATCAAAATTATAAACGTTTATCAAAAAATAAATGTAAAAATCATTTAATAAATAGGACAACGAAAATAGAAGTGGAGACTAGAGCGTGCTACGAGCCGTAGTCTCTTTTATAATTCGTAGCCGCTTTTATTGGCCGTAGCTGTAGCTACGCCTCGTAGCCGTGGTGGTGTCGAGAAGCAAAGGGCTACGTACTTCCACTTTCTGATAAGTTTTTAAATTACCTTTGAGCTACGGATCGTAGTCTGTTCTACGAAATGAAATCCCAAAGATAATATCTTTTATTGATGTTTGCTAATACTGATGTAAATTGTAAACCATTCCAATAGTTTTGACCAACAAGCTGAAAATATTTTTTTGCCTACATAGAAATGAGGCATAGATATTTTTAAGATAACCACATGTCGAAAAAATAACATTTTTGGTTTATGTAATATGAAAAAGGGATTCGTTTATGTTTTTTCATTGATAATATTTCAGACATTTGCTTTATTGTGATTATGAGTTTCTAAGGTGGTACAATTTAAGTTTTGTCTTAAGAATTAATTTTAAGATTTCTAAATAAATGTTTTAAAACATAAGTTATTTTTATTTACGATTTTTATATATATTTTTTTTGCATTTTTCAATACACATAGAGGATATTGCTCTCATTGATGAAACAACGCTGGCCTACAGCGTAAAAAGTAGTAAAGTACTAGAAAATTTCGACAGGCGTTCACAAGCTTGAGCTACCGATGCTCAATTGGGAGATCATTGGATTGGAAATCCAAAGGTTGCGGATTCGAATCCTGCCTGAGAATAAGAAGAAGAATACTTGTGAGCGGAGTCGATTTTTCTAGTATATTTATATTCAAATAATTTTTACTATTAATTTTTTTTAGAAGAAATATTTCAATTTGTCTCAGTGCCAGGCAGGACTTGATTGGACACCTCGGATAGCGAAGAATGAGGGTTTTAGTCCCGCCAGACACCTCGTTGGATATTTTCTTGCAATAATGTCTTTTTTTATATTAGCGGCTGCAGCAAACTGTTAAAATGTAGGCAAAGTTAAAAAGCCATCGTGGGATAATGAGCCAATATCATCACATCTCTTATTTAAGAGCCTATCCTTGAACAATAGATGATTAATGATTAGATTATAATATTTATACTTTCCCTAGGTTTTAGTAAAATTACGAGGTTTTACTGAAACATCCCCGTGCACTTCTCTTGAGAGAACAGGAAAAGACAATTTCCGCTGCTTTGTTCACTTGCCAACACTCTTGCATGTCCAAAAACACTTAGTGGTTTATAATCCACTATTATTACGCACTAATATCCACCACAACATAATTTTTAACAAGAAAGACAAAACCAATAACATTTTCCGCTCCCGCCAAAAAGTCCTGATGATTGAAGGCCCTGAAATTGCAATAAAGCTTGAACAGGATTTTTCAGATAATGTGCATCATTACTAAAATTATAACATGTTGCAATAAAACAATGTTTATTAATAATATTTTTATGTTTTTTATTTTCTTCAATAAAAATATGCATTCGTAAATATTAATTACATATAATTTATTGCACACAAACAGAAACAAGGTTGTAAAATGCCTGCCAAAAATTATTCTGGAAAATAAAGATTAATATCTACACTTATTAGGTCTGAGATCTGATGCGGATAAGTTATGTAAATCTCATAAAATACATTTGAAATCCGACAATGATAGATTACATCACTATTCATATATTTCCTTTACTGAAAATATATGTATAATACAATTATTAACTACTAGCGGCCCGTCCCGGCTTCGCACGGGTGGACAAAATTCTTTAAATTTTTTCTAGCATTCAATATAGCCTATGACACTCAGCAATAATGTGCCTTTCTATTGATGAAAGAATTTTTAAAATCGGTTCAGTAGATCCCGAGATTACCCCTTACAATTCAACAAATATACAAACACACAAACTTTACTTCTTTATAATATTAGTATAGATGGATAACATTAGAAAAAAGCATGTGTGTAATTCACACGTGGTAGAATTAAAACCGTCAAAAAATTTTGTTTCAAGATAATGAGACGAATGTAATATTTCGGGAAGAGGATAATTGTAGGTTTTAGAAATGATCATAGTGATATAAATTTAGATTATTATTTTACATTTTATTCGTATATATTACATAGATTTATTCAGACTCAGAGTTTACATTTTCGATAAATGATACAAGTGGCTTATGGTAACTAAAGTACATACCACGAACATGAGTGACACTGTATAATGCTTCCTATCTTATTTTCTTGTATGTTAAATCTTATGAATTTATGTGTCTCTTTTAACTGTCGCTTATTCGTTTCATCGACTTTCAAATCACAACGATGCTAAAAAAGTTTTTACTTCAAAAACTTTATACGTTGAAAAATTTCATCACAATGCAGTTGAATCTAATAGCATTAATTAAGTAACATTTGCCTCTTATTCCTATTTCATGAAATAAAAAAGGATGGCAAATCCTTTGGCAAATGACATGATAGTACTTGAGACACAAATATAAACCATATAGCATAAAAAATAATTTTCAAAATTGAATGTATTCTATAAATATCAATATAGAAAGTGGCGCCTTGTTTCTTTTTTATTTTAAGGGCAAAAAGAGATTAATACACTTAAAAATTAAAATTAAGTTTGTATATCAGAATTAAATTTATATTAGCAAAACTAGTTTCTAAGACGTGAACCATAGACTAAACAGGCTGACAAACAAAAATGGCGTCGACTTAATAAAGATGGCGGCACTGCGTATTGGAGCGCATTCTCTTTCCAGCCACTCATAGTCCTCCATTAAGTTCCTTTCTTGCAGTATAGGGCCTAAAGTTGCTAACACTCGGGCATGGTAGTCATTTATGAATTTTATCTGTAAAATAATATTGTTTTTTGATGATTCAGAATTTTATTGCTAGATATTTTATCGACATTTTTTTTTAAAAAGATTTATTTTTCCTCAGTTGTCAAGCGGGAATTGAGCCTCTCGATATTCGAGCGAATGCTCTTCCATTTGAGCTACTGACAGCATGATAGACACTTTGAATTTTTCCAAGTGGTTCATAACCACTTGTCAGTCCACGGTAGCAATTGCTACCGATAGCCAACACCCCTCGTCAGACCCTGGTAGCAATTGCTACTATATTTAAATTGCTGTTTAGCTTGCTGTTTTTTTTTAATTAAGATTAATTTTTGGGTTACTGAGATCCAAATATTCTGTGGTGGGTTCTTTATTTAATCAACTTTACGGTAGTATTTTTTGTTTGGTCCTAGCTTCATTATTTAGCGAGAAAATGTTATTTTTTAAGAATCCGACATTTTTTTCATAATTCGCGCAGCACTGGGACTGTTGAGAGGAGTAGGGTGCGCGGTGGCGGACTGACAAATGGTTAAGTTGACTACTAGCGCCATCTCTTCATGTTGTACGTAAATATCTAGTACAAACATCAAAAGTAATACTTTTACCAGTATTTAACAATCGATAAAGAAGAAAGAGATTAGTTTCTATTTTTTATATTATTTAATCATTAGATTACTAGATTTTTATATATAATGAAAATTTAACAAAAAATCAATGTCTTTAATTTTTATTTTTTGCATTTACAATGCCATATAATCCACGACCTTTCGCAATCCGGGCGAGTGCTCTGATCGCTGAGCCACTGAGATGCCGTGAATTCGACTCCTACCTGAGGGCTAGGAAGCGTGGTCGTTTTTAACATGCTTATTTTATATCTTAAAAAATCAATTTAAAAGTTTGATGCTAAAATATGTATATGTATCTATTTTTACGAAACTATGCAATGATAGTTCGCCTAAGGTTTATTTTTGTCAAACAGATACATGTTTTCGGCAATTTAAATGTATCTATTGTAACTTCACAATTGATTGTACATTAAATGAAATAAAATTACCTCAAATTCTGAGAGTAAACTGACATCCAAGCAAGCTGTTTGGTGTGGCACCAAGGATATGAAGTAAAAACCGAGTGCGCCTGCGCCAGAGAAGTTACCTACTAGTCCGTCAGCCTGAAAAGGGAACACAGAACGTGAGAGATCAATAAACGGATGTCAAAACAAAAGACAGATGTCAGAACAATAAACGGATGTCAGAACAACAAACGGATGTCAGAACAACAGACGGATGTAAGAAAGAAGAATCTCTGCTAAGTTAAATTCTTCTCAACAGCTTAGATTTCATTTCAATAAATTTTGTGTGGTTAACAGAAAGCATCTAAACTCCATTATACAGGTTTATACCAAGTATTAGCGGTCTAGCATATTGTATTTATTAAAAATATATGAAAAAAGTTATTAATTAACCGGTTTCGATGAGCGGAAGGACCATTGAAGCTTTGAAGACAGGCGGTCCTGGATGGGGCAGATATTTGTGTGATGAATACGATCATTTGTACCTGTGTCATGTTTATATGTATTACTATGAATATTACATATCTATGTATCATATATGTATGTCTATCCGTTACTCTAGTATCCATAACACAAGTCTTATAGTGCTTACATTAGGTTAGTCTAATTGGTGTGAATATAAAGAAATATTAATACTAGGTAAAATCTACGAATCCGGTAGTCGCTATCCGGTTCGCTATAGTTGCACCAAACGATCGTCAAATAGATATGTAACATAAAAGAAATATATATATATATAGCGTTTGGCAGAAAAAAGCGCTTGACAGCGCTCGAAAGCAAAATGGCGACCGCTCAGCAGTAAGCGTCGCTGAGCGCTAAATGACTATTTTCTGTTAGGACGCAAACTTAGCGGTCACTGGGGAACATAACCTCAATTAAATATATTTTTATCAAATGCAGTGAAAAGTTTTAAATTATGAATAATATATTGAATAATTTAGTGAACGACAATATTGAAGAAGACGAGATTACTACTATTATTTAAATGATTGCACAAAACCACCGGTTGACTTAAGTTTGTAAACATACTTATCTAAGCAAAATGGCGGAAAACGTTAGCGCTGCAAAATTTAGAAAACGTGTCTTTGCCGAAAACTGTATAGTTTATTTCTAAGCGCTAGCGAGCGCCGTCAAACGCTTTTCTCTACCAAACGCGACTTGAATACCTCTAATTTGTATTTATCAGGAAACACAAAACAGTGACCGTTACGCCGAACAATCGCCGATATAGTTTAAACAAGTAAAACACTGTCAGATAAGTCAAAGGATATCTTTAAAATTAGTTTGATTCATTCGTAAACTTAAGTTCATTGCATGTGACTGGTAAGTCAGTGGCGCCATCTGCAATGAGTAACACTTAAAATTTCTTACCAAAATGTGATCGGAGTCTTTATTCAACGCTATAACTTCTACTAAGTCTTCGTGTCTAATGCCGTATTCTCCCACTTCATAATAGCCGGGTTCTGAAAAACAATTATACATATATCATTTTCAATAACAACACTACTTAATTATAGCTCTCGTTTCAGAAACTTTTTTGGCCTCAGACACACCATATTTGTATTTTTTTTTGTTATTATTATTATTTTTTTTTTTATTATTTATCTTTTCACTATTTTACATTATTCCTTCTCTTTTAAGTTGTTACTCATTTTGATTATATAAATTTTGTTGTTGTTTTGTTATTGTGTTTGAGTCCAAAATAAATGTTTTTCTTTCTTTCTTTCTTTTCTTTCAGAATGGAACTCCCTCCCCGCGTCTGTATTACTGAGTACTTATAACCCGTCCTGTATCTAAGCCAGGTTGAATAGGTACCTTCTGGGTTAGTAAGTTCCATCCTGGATCCTGTCATGGCCCCCAAGGTTGGACTGGGACCATAAGCGAACCCATAAAAAAATTGTGCAGGTCGCTTGTTGTTATTTATTATGAATAAATAACACGAGAAATGTTAAATATATTTTTTCACATGAATTATCTTCATGTAAAAGAATAGAGCACGATACCGAAAGTATTTTTTTATACCAATAAAACGGAAATCGCTCTAAAGTTGCCAGTGTAATTTAAATCTCTCGAAATAATTTTTTGAATTTGTAAAACCTCAGTTGTAAGAAGACACTGATTGCCGTAACACAGGTACAATCCTAGCTCGGCAGTCAGGGAATTCATTAATTTTTGTAAAATGTCAATTTGTGGATTAAATGATTATAATAATAATTATTTATCGTCTTATCTGTAAGAGTAATAAAAGAATATTACGAGTATATTCATAAATATATATAAATAGTTCCAGGTATAATCAAACCGGGCAGTTATTGGTATCGAAGGCGTTTGCGTCGTTTCTGTACGTACTATCGAGGTCTCTGGCGCCTTATCAGTCCTAAGTCGAAAGTCGCTAGCACACTGCACGATGCCTATCGCTTCAGGCCACGCCCCGCTCCATTGATTCAACAATGGCGCGCGTGCGCAATCAAGCAAGTGAGAGCAGATTGACAGTTGACAGTACTGACATCAAGGGCGATTTTTACAAGCCGGCGCTTTGAGACTCCCATACAACTGACTTTGATTGAATTTTTTAACACCCATAAAACTCCCTCGCGCTTCGGAGTCCAACCTTAATAAAAAGATTTGGACTTCTTTACTGATGATTCACAAGTTTAGAAAGTCAATTCTTTAATCATATTTTTTATCCTTAACGGAAAAATGTGGGTTTTTAATTATCTTTTTCATATTAATTAAATGAAATCTAAAGTTTTCTTTTACTTTAATATAATTATTGCTGTCGTCACTTTTAATAACATTTAACTCAACGTTTATAATGTCAGTAAGGTATATATACATATATATATACAACGTGTCCCGTCACCAGTGTCGGAGCCTTTAATGGTGTGAAATATGGCATTTTTGTCGACAAATTGCCCCTCAAATTTGGCTTTACTCAAAAAGCCAATAATTAAAAAATACACAAAAGAATCTATTTGTATTTCTTTCATTATTTTTTTCTATTTTTTACTCCATGACAATTGAAACATAATGGCTGTGTAACTGTTGTCTACATGTTTAGCTGTCAAATGACACCTTTTTAATGTTGATAGGACATTTACATGAGTAGTGGTGGTCGAATTAGTATGAGAGCCCAGGTCTTGGTTACCAAGAAAACAAAATGGCGGCTGTAAGAGAAAAACAAAATTTGAGCTATTTGTCGATAAAAATGCCATATTTCACACCATTAAACGCTCCGACACTGGTGACGGGACACATTGTATATACATATTTAAAAATTAAGCGAGCCCGATTAAAATATTGTGAAGGTAGTAGAAAATATATAACGACCATTGCCTTAGTCATCCTGTGATCACGGCTCCTGTAAAGGAGTCGAAACGTCAGTATTAAATATAAAATAAATTAATGCGCAAATACCGTAAAAAAGTTTTTTTATTCAAATGTGTAATGTGAAGTGTAAGAACTAAATATTATGTTGGTAATTAATAAAGAAATAAATACTGTTAACTCTACTTACCGTCGCTGAATATCATCCCGGGAACGATCCCGGGGTCTCCAGCTAATGGGCCGCTGAGTATCCCGGACGGTCCCTCGTGCACGTTCAGGAAGTGCCCCACTCCGTGTCCCGTCCCGTGGGCATAGTTTAAGCCCACATCCCATAAAGCTTTACGTGCAAACGTCTCTAAAGTGTGGCCCTGTAATAATATAAATATACTTAAATTATTATCATAGAAAAATACTAGAAAAAATCGACTCGGGTCACAAGCGAATTCTTAGGCACTCACTCACCCGAGTCGATTTTTCTAGTATTTTTCTATTATAATAATTTATCTTAAAAGATCGCATTAAAAAACGCATAAAATATATTTTAAAAAATATTTCTTTACGAATTATTGTGAGTTTTACAGGTCGTAATCTAGGCACATAGAGAAAATGAAAGCAATAAGACATAAACCGTGTATTTTTTTTTATTTATGGCTTGTACAATTTGTGCATTTAGCCAATGTCAAGTAAGTATAATCTTTCTTTTATGTTCTTGAGTAATTTCCTAGGTTTCAGTTAAGAAGTGGGGTTTTTACTGAAACCTCCTCGTGGCCTTCTTGAGAGAGCGCGAAATGACACCTTCCAACCTGTTTTGTTTCAGTTGTCAACACTCATGCATATTCAGAAACACTCAGTGGTTAATAACCCACCATTATTATACACTAATATCAACCACAACATAAAATTTCACAAGAAAACCAAAACCATTAAAGTGACGCTTCGCGCTCCCGCCAAAAAGTCCAACCGTGTATTTAAAAAGTTATAACGTATTAAAACATTAATTCTCAGAATTTATATCACTAATTCTTAGTATTTTTTTTAAATATGAAGGTATATTTGTTTGTAACGCTTTCACGCCTCAACTAGTCAATCGGTCATCATGATATTTTGCATACACTTTTTCAGTATAGAAAAGGACATAGAAAATGAAATAAAAATGAGAAATAACTATTCAAATGCGCTTAAAATGAGTTGTTTTAAATCATCTAACATTTTTACCTACCACCCATTAAGGACGTCATTTAACTGACAAGAAAAACTGGTACAAGAAACTCGTTAGTTTTAACAGAAGCAACGACATTTACAATATTATACGTCGTCACTATATATAATTCACTAAAAAACAAAGTCAACAAGTGTCTGTTTTTACAGAAGACCACTGTGACTCGCCTTGCGTTCACTTGCATGTTTCGATTTAGACACCCAAGCCTTGAGCTGCTGTGATTATTTTTTATTTATTTCAGAACTGGACGGAAGTCTAATACAGCAATGAATTATTATGCAATTTTATTAATTTTTTAATTTTATTTTTTCTTTTTTTGGTTATTTTGTATTAATTTATTATTTTGATAATAATAATTAAATATTATATATTATCATAGCTTAATTTGTTACTAACCATAATGAGACAATGTATCTGAATTAAAAAAATTGAATTGAATTAAGTTCCAGATGTAAAGAAATATAAATTTGAATCAGTAGTCTACATTAAAGCGAGCGTAGACGCGGGTAAAAGCTAGTGTAGCTCCGAGCCCTCAGGTGGGATTCGAACCCACGACCTTTCGCTGAAATTTGAAATACGTTTGTAAAATTGCCACGATTGCCAGCGTCTCAGTAGCTCAGCGGTCAGAGCACTCGCCAGGATAGCGAAAGGTCGTGGGTTCGAATCCCATCTGAGGGCTCGGAGGCGTAGTTGTTTTTACACACGTATTTTATACCTTATACAAAATTAAATATTGCATTGTGAATGCAAAAAAAAATTAACAAAAACATTATAGATTTTATTTTATGTTAATGCTTACAACAGTGCCTGTTGGGAAGACCGCAGTGCCCAGCATTATCTGGCCCTTCAGTACGCGGGTGAATGCTCGTCGTTGTGCGTCCGTGGGTTCCGCACTCATGTGGCGAGTCCGCGTAATGTCAGTTGTTCCATCTCTATAGAATAAAAAAGAAATAATGAAGGCTTTATAACCCGTCCATTTTCAAAGCCAGGGTGAATAGGCACCTTCTGGGTTAGTTTGTTCCATCGTGGCCTGTCTTGGCCCCTGGGTTTGATTGGGATCAATAGCAAACCCATTCTAAATAAAAAAAATAAAAGGTGGACTGTGTAAATATTTATATATAGTTCTGTCGACAATACGTCCATTTAAAAGACAAAACATAGTTATTGTTTTTGTTTACCATCACTTTGATATTTTAAGGCAAAATGTGCTGGCAACATTGAGCGCAACGCGTCACATTTTGGATTGATGACGAACTTTTCGTCAAGTTGAACTTGGCCACATATAGATATGACGGATAAAAATAAAATCTCATTTTCTTAGTAATATTTGTGTCATTGAGAGGAGCGGACGAAAAATTCATCGTCTGCATAAGTTTTTAGGCGGCAATTGATAATAGCGGATAAGATAGCCAGGCGTCTGGTTAAAGGCGGATAGTCAGGCTTTTTGTGTGCATGTGGGGTGAAATTAGACGACATTCGGACAGTCCACTTTTGTTAAGCTTTTTAAAATGCATACCTTCTTACATTTATCATGTAAAAAAGATGTATTATTAAAATTAATAAGTATTGTAATAAATATTGAATAACTAATAAAATAATGATTAATTAATTTAATTGTTGGTAGAACTTAAGAAGATTTTATGTTTTTTTTTTTTTTTAATGTTTTCGCTCTTGATACTAATCAAGCCCGGGGCTAAACAGGATCTAGGATAAATTGATTTAGCCCAGAATGAGCCTTTTAACCCTGGCTCTGAAAACGGACGGATTATAAGTACTCAGAAATACAGACGCAGGGAGGAATTTCTTGTTGAGTAGCGCTCGGTGCGACAGGTAGGAATGGTAACCGAGAACGTAGAAAAATTGAAACCAAGAAACGCAGTGGGTCTAGATGACTGATGGAAGAAGGGACATGGCAATACAGTGCTGAATTTACACATTTGCCGCCCCAAAGCTATAAAATTTTTGCCGCCCCTACTGACCTCTAAAAGACGATTCATTATTCACAATAACGTTAATTCCTTTTTTAGGGAATAATCTAGTTTCAAGATTATTTTTACAACTTTTAGGGTATATTTTTAAGCTAAGAAAAGCAAAGCTTTATTTTTACTGCACTATTACTTACTGAAAAAAAGTAACTAGTAGTGCAATTTTCTGGGTCAATTTTGCCGCCCTAAGCTTCAGCTTCTATGGTAAATCCGGCACTGTGACAATATGAGCACATAGCTGAGAACACTCTCTAAAGTATATTCTGTAAAAGTTCGACAGACAGTCAGCTTTGCAGCGGTGAGCTTAAGTGTGAAGCTGATACAATTTATACACGACGATAATGATAAAAAAGTTTTGTTTTACCTGAAAAACTTCACAT
This sequence comes from Calamotropha paludella, assembly GCA_927399485.1. Lineage (NCBI taxonomy): Eukaryota > Metazoa > Arthropoda > Insecta > Lepidoptera > Crambidae > Calamotropha > Calamotropha paludella. The sequence goes on along the minus strand of OV656829.1, from coordinate 9,366,907 downwards.
GTTATAGTAAGACTTAAAAATTAAGGGCATGGTCTGGCATTTTTACCCATTTTTTTGTCAACAAGTTAAGTATACTCACTTGTATTGCCCCCCCGAGTCGACTAGAAGCATGTCGTTTCTGCCTATAACCCGGGACCCCACTTTTGGTGGGCTGTAGTGTATAATTGCGCCATTTTCTCCCGCCCCCGCTATCGTAGAGAATGAAGGCCCGTGAAAGTCTCGCTCTTCACTGGAATGTTAAATATTTTTAGGTGCTACTGACTACAATATAGCCTTGATTGGAGCTTAACGAGCGAAGCCAGTGGAGCTCCCATGGATCAGCTTCAATGACGCAATGTCTGTTACGCTATAACTTCCCGAGTTCTTAAGCGATTTTAATAATTTTTGTGTGAAATCGAATCAACACATTTAGGACCAGATTGTGACAGAAATTTTGAAATTCGTAAAAATAAAAAAATATGACCAAAAACATTAGGTCTATGGGATACTTTTTGAAAGTTATCATTCTTATGGAATTATCATTTTCTTTATAAGCACTTACATTCACACCAATTAGCCTAGCTCAAAGTAAGCACTGTTAGGCTTATATTATGGATACTAGGGTAACGGTTAAACATAACACGTTACTTAAATATATTATATTCATCTATATATATAACTCCGAAACTATTCAATCGATTTTGATAACTTTTTCATTTTTCTGGATTTGTTCCGATTTAAGACATAGGATAAGTTTCATTTAAATTTATAACACAGCAACGCGTGACCGGGGTCATCTAGTTGTAATATAAATAAATACCCTTGACAGGTACAAATGCTTGTATTTGTCACACAAACATCTTCCCCTCCCGGGAACTCAGGACCGTCGGTGGTTGAGGCAGGATTACTACCGTTGCACCAAACAGGCATAAATTCATATTCATTAATTATCACTCATTCTATTCAATTTCATTTATTCAACATTGCATCGGCCTTTTATTGTTTATTTATTTATTTATTTTAATACAATTTAACGGAAAAATTCCGGTCGCTGAAATTATCGGAAAATAGATTAATGAGAAGTAAAACCAATAACTTTAAGCTTTGATAATAATATACTACAATTGACTCTATCGAAGGCCTTACGGATCAAAACACACATCCACTTGCTTTCCTTTATCCATCGATTCTGAGATTCCACCAATGATAACTGGGTTACCTTCTAAGCTCTTCTAGTTTGTCCGATAGATCAATTTCGGTGATAGTGGATCCAGATGCCACAGTCTCTTCTACCCATCGCAGCCCCCTCACTACAGCGATACCATCCTTTATGTGAGCCGAGCGGAAACCCTGACAACAGATAAAAGTAGGTATACTCGATATTTGTTCCGTTTACTACCTAATATTCCTATATTGATTTAAGGGGTCTAGAAAAAGATGACGATCCAACGGTGCAGACATATATATGTCTGTCTCCCTCATTTAAACTTTGAACGTTGTGCGTCTATCAAAAACATGTCACGTACATGTTTGAGAGATGGGGCTTTCCCCACTATTGTCGCAACGCATGCGCATAACTCGTCAAGTGTAAACGACTGTCTCTCTTGCTCTTCAACGCTGCCACTTACAGAGACTAGCAATATAGGAGTATTTGGTATATGTTAATTTGTCCGAAAAAACACTTTTTAAATTTTCTATTGAGACTCAGACATAGCGTAATCAGATAAGCTAAAAGAAGTGTGCGTCCAAATTATCACAGACATTAAATTATATCAGACAGAGTAATCACAACGCTTTATTATCAATTGTAATTGCAACACTTTTAAAATAAGATCTAACTAAATTTCAAACATTCCGTTAGAAGTCGTGCGTTAAGTTTGTGTGCCCCGTGTTTTAAAGTTTTGGCATGACGATAGATGGCGTTGACGAAAATCATGTTATAGCTATAGACATTGCCGTGTTGCGTAAAATTATTTTAGTTAGGTACGCCGTACTAAAATAAATTATTTAGGTACTTGTTCGTATTATACACAATTGGTTGGGTTTTGGGATCAAAGCGTTCGTTTTTTAAAATTTAAATGTCAAAAAAATTCAAAATCTATGTATTTAAATAATTCCTGTCACAATGTTTGACCGCGATGATCTCCGAAACTATCCAACCGATTATGATTTTTTTTCATTTTGCTATGTCTGTTTTAACTTAGGACATAGGATAGATTTTATTTTAATTTATAACACTGCAACGCGTGGTTGGGTCAGCTAGTATAAGCTTGACAATAAAGGGCGCCCAGAGAAGGCCGCAAGGGCCCTGGGGTAAATACGCCCCTGGATGCAAGTCTTGTGCATATTGTGGTTGTAAAACTCGACACAGAATCTTACAAACTTTGTGAAAAATCTAGGAAACAGCACGAGCATACCAATTTTTGATGACTCCATTAACGTTTTCTCTGACATGCTAAATGTTTCTCATATCTACACAAGATTCAATTTGACGTTACACACTTCCTATATTCAAAATACACTATTCAAAAATATTCAAAATTATTTTAATCGAAAAATACTTGAAAAAATCTACTCGGCTCACAAGTTTTTTCTCAGGCGGGATCCGTACCCCTCTCCCAATCCCTCTCCTAATTGAGCTATCGAGCCTTGTGAACACCCGTCGAAATTTTCTATTTTTTTTTCCACTTTTTACGCTGTAGGCCAGCGTTGTCTCAACAATGAGAGGAACATCCTCTCGTATTCGAAAGAAACATTTTTACAAATGTTTGGACAATCGATTAAGATGGTCTATAGATAGTAATTTTCTATTAATACACATAAAATCATACACTATGTAATTTAACTTACCCTTAATTCCACTTCATTTTTGACACATTTCATCAAAGAAACAGGCGATAGAGATGATAATATATTGGCAACACCATTCTGAAATATAGATGTAAATATACAGTTAATATTAAGAAACAAAATCGATTATCAATAAATGGAATCGTCCAATGAACGAACGAACTTTGTAGGTACATAAGATATGAAATACGTGTATAAAAAACAACTACACCTCCGATCCCTCAGGTGGGATTCGAACCCACGACCTTTCGCAATCCGGGCGAGTGCTCTGACCGCTGAGCTACCGAAACGCTAGCAAACGTATTTCAACTTCTACTATGAGCTTACCAGCTCATTGGTGGAACGATACTTCGTTCCACCAATGTTGACCGCTAACTGCCTTCAACATCGAAAGTAATATTTTTAAAAATATTAAATTTATTTGTAGGTACTATCGAAGCCTCTGGCGCCTTATCAGTCCTAAGTCGAAAGTTGCTAGCACACTGCACGATGCCTATCGCTTCAGGCCACGCCCCGCTCCATTCATTCAACAATGGCCCGCGTGCGCAAACAATCAAGTGAGAGCTGATTGACAGTTGACAGTACTGACATCAAGGGCGATTTTAAAACTAGTTGTTTATGGCCGTAGTACAAATCGTAGTAAAATACGAAGCCAATTAGGGGGTCGTGTAGGCGTGTCCGATGCGATCAGTTCAAAAGAATATTTCTACAAAGTGGTAAGGCGCGAGAGACCTCGATAGTACATATCGAAAAATGGACGTAAGTATGCAACATTGTTCCAACCCATAACACCGCCATTTTGAGATTGGTTTGACTTTTATATAAGAACTGTTTTTTTATGTCAAGATTATTCACCTAACATTTTTTTTTATTTATTCTCTAATTAATTAGTAATCTGCCAATGCGCAATAATATAAAAACACAATTTTAAATTTTCTTATCTGACTAGTTTTTTCATATTTCCGTCCAAATTAATTATAGATTTCGGCACTCTTGATCTATATCTAAATACATATATAATCGTCTAAATTAGTACAAGACAATAATCAACTTGTTTCAGGAGCCAGTCGAGCATCGAACCCACATACGCTTACTATTCGGGCGAGTACGCTTTCAATGGAGCTACCGTAACCTGGACAGACTCATTAAATTTTTCCAAGTATTTCTTCTAGTGTTATACTTCAAAAATAGTGGAATTCCAGTGGTAGAGCATCACTGGAGCTACCAGAATCACCTTCTTGCATGTTCCGCGATTTTACTTTACTCACACAAAAATGGTGTATGTATTATATCTACGGACACAAAGGGCTAAGATGAGAGAATCATACCGATTGTCTAAGTAAAACTGTCCGAATGGAGTTGGAGTATAATCAGTGACTCTAATTTTCATTTCATATTCCTTTTCATACACACACATATACACACACAAACATACAATATCTTGTTTTGTTAATTTCCTCTGTCTATTTTTAATTGTTGGAGCTAGAGTTAGCTCCCATGGATCAGCTTCAATGATGCAATGTCTGTTACGCCATAACTTGTCGAGTTCTTAACCGATTTTAATATGTTTTATGTGGAATCGAATCAACAGGTTTAGGGTCAGATTGTGACGGAGCCCGAATTTTGAAATTCTCAGAAATTCCCATCGAAACAAAAAAAAATTTTTAGGTATTAAACTCCGCTCTAAAATATGGTGATATAGCGACTGCATCGCCTAGTTAATTTATATTAAGTTCTGACACATTCGTGCACACTAAACATTTAAATAATACAACTTTTTAACGAATACTTGCTCATACTTAATATTTAATTGTAACGTTTCGACACGTTTACAGAAGTGATCACAGGATCACAGTCATCCTGTAATCAAAAATTCCTGTTAGGAGTCGAAACGTCAGGATTAATTATAAAATATACACCGTTATAAAAGTATTTAAATCTATTTATAATTGAGGAAGAGTGTTGCCTCCAACACAGGCTATTCTTGCTTCAATGGAGGCTTCAATCTCCTTTTCAGTTAAGACTCTGTGCAAAGAGGTTAGAGAGAAGGAGAACGATCGTTACGTGCTAAAGCATTAGCCCGCCTGTCCCTGAAAATTTGTAGAATTTATAGTTTATTTTTCGGCCACCAGCCGCGCTGCCGGTAAGTAGTATCTGCGAATTTAGCTGTTTATGACTACAAGTAGATGAAGTTAGTTGAATAATGTACAAATTTAATAACAGCCTGCTTTTATTGAGACAAGTTAGCGATCGCAGTGCCTCACTTATTTTGTCCATTACACTATTTTCTACAGCGATCGTTCTCCTTCTCCCTAACTTCCATGACTCTGTGGTTGATGAATAATATTTTTCTAACCATAGATACTTACAGATTCGATAGCTGAATACACAGCATGGCTGCCATCTTGGGAAAGCCAAATAGTGCTACCGATGGGTAATTCATTCTGAAAATATTGTATATAACATATACGGTATTAATAAAATAAGTTTATTTAAATGCACTTAAAATAATATGTTTTCTACAACAATCGTACAACATCTTTACGTTGTATTCATGACATAAAGAATATACATGTGGCGTTTACCTTAAAAGTTTGTTGGGCTAGATCAATAAATAATTTTGTAATTAAATGAATACACACACAAGTAAGCCATAAATTAATAAAAGTCTCTGAACTGACAAGAAGAGCGGGCGCAAGAAACTCGTCAGCTTTAAAAGAAGACATCTACAGTCTGTTCATCTTAACTTGTCCTATTTAGTAAACAATCTTGGCATTCGTTTTTATTGAATATGCAGCATTAAAAATCAACTAATAACGAGATTCAATGGGTTTCAGTCTATAATAACGATTTATTGTAGGTAATAGCTTATTGACTTTGTTATTATTTTATTTTTAAATGGGTGACTTTGTTAAAAAGTTGTGCCAAGATTGTTTACCAAATGGGACAAGTTAGTATGAACAGACTTTACGATATAATCGTCAACATTGTATCCTGACACAATCCACAAAAAAATACATAATTATTCTATTAACAATAATAGAAGTTTTATTAAATAGTTGATTACAACGAATTCAACAACTTTTAAGTGAATACATTGGAATTATCTTAGTCTGATGATTGTTTAGTCCGTATAAACGAGCGGTGTCGTTTCGTCATCATAAACCCTTAAGAATCGTCGTTATCAATCAGTAGTATAACTGTCGCAGCCAACTGGTTGAAATAGTCGTTAAATCAATCAGCTAGCCCTTTGACTGAACAACACCATTCAACCACACGTCTAGCTTTTTAATTGAATATTTGAGTCGCTCAAAACGTTCAACACACTACAGCTGATTGAAAAGCCGCCGTCTAATTGAATTAGATCAGCGCTCACCACCGCGGCGCTAGGTGCGTTTTGTTTTCAATATGGCGTCAACTAACCGGTGTTTGTGATTGTTTCAAGATATTTTTCAGAAAGAAAGTAGTAATTATACGTTACTAGTATCATTATAGAGACAGAAATTATGGGGGCACTTACGAGTGATACGAGTGAAGTTGATTAGGTTAGGTTAGGTTAAACTTAAAAAAAAGGTAAGGTTAAACTTAATCGAAGAATAATCTCAATCTTTTCATTTTCTCCCAAGAAATTACAAAAAGTTTTCCTATTCTCTCAAATTGCATACTAAACTAATGGTCACCTTAGTAAATTTGCCATTTAACCAGTTGGCTAAGCGTCGTCTAGCTGTAGTGTTGAACGTTGCAGTCAACAAGTCGGCGAAACGACATATAGCCGTATGATTGAATGGCGTTGTTCAGTCAAAGGTCTAGCTATTTGATTGAACGGCTATTTGAACCAGTTGGTTGTGACATAACCATAGTATAGTTCGGTCCAATGCTTTCTCGTCTAAATTTTCTAGTACCTTTCTAATTTTACGCTGTAGGCCAGCGTTGTCTCATCAATGAGAGGAACATCCTTTCGTATTCGAAAGAAACATTTTTACAAATCTTTGGATACTAGAATTTTAGGAAAAAAAAAGTAATAAAATTTGTCTTACTCTTTACTGCGTTTTTCGTTAGGACGGCAAAATGCATACTAATCATTTGGCATAATTTGAAATAGCTTGCTGGCTGGTAAGGAATAAAAAAATACCTAACCCAACCTAACCAAAAAATACAACTAATAGCACTTAAACCATAATGCATCACAATATAATTAAAATCCTTAAAATTAAATGTTATTTTGAAACATTTAAACAAATCAATATAAAACTAACCAATATAAAAATCATTAACACTAGTCTTAAACACATTTCTTTAACTTTTATAAGTTAAGACTTTTACAACTTTTAGCTTCATTTGAAGCTGCCTTTCTTTTATTTCCTTCTTGTTTCTCTTCCTTTCTGTCGCTCTTTCTTTTTCTTATTATGTTTTTGCTCTAAGGTGACAAGTATCTCTCGCTTCAACCCCCAGACGCATCAACGACCATAATAACAAACTTGGAACTATAAAACTTTCATTTTAAATTTTTGAATCAGTTACGTAATCAAAATTAACAAATAAGACAAAAAACCCAACCTAACCTGCAATGTATGTCAATTTATGCAGCGGCGTAGCGTGGGTGTCGGCCGCCCGGGGCGAAGGACAATTTTGCCGCCCTCTTATTTAGGTACTTCAATTTCATGTATACTATACATTAGGCATGTGGCCGATATATCAAAACGAATCCAAAATCCGATTTTAAACACAAATCGATTCGTATCGATTTCTCAACAAGAAAATCCGATCTCAGAAATCTAACCGAACCAAAACGCATACGAACGATCTAAAACCACCAAACGTACTATGTCTGCGTATCCAAACGTAAATCGGATTCTAAATTCGCGCCATCTATTTTCCTCGACAAGATCATGAGCATCGGAAAAATTCGCTTTGTCACTTTCTAACCAATAGTAACAAAGCGGAGTAAAAAAGATAGCGCGAATTTCTGATGCCCAATCCGATTTCGGTTTGTTGTTTGCGGCATTCACTTGCCATTGAATATATGCGATCAATATAGTCCTACGAGTCAGTATTTAAAGACTATATTTGCGTGACTAGGCGGTGAGGTATTTTGGCTTATAGTTTATTGTGTGTTTGTTTACTACAAAATAATTAATTAAGTTTGATGTAGGAAATGGAAAAAAAAAAGAAATTAAAAATAACAATTCGTAAAAAAAAGAAATCATTGTATATAAGCCTATTTTTATTAAACCTAACTTTTCTGCTAGTCCTAAGCCTAGATTAAAGCATCAAGGAGAATCGCGCAAATCTACTGGTATCGTTATCGTTATAGTTAGCTATTAAAACCAAATCTAAACACAAACTAGTGAATTGGCACTTCTGAAATCAGATATCTAAAAACGGATTTTGAAATCGATTTTGAAATCTGAAATCGGTTTTATATCAGTTTGCGTTCACAACCAAAACGCCCATGTCTACTATACATTACATAGGTACATTAATTCTAAATAACTTTTCGGCAAGAGCAGTCATTATTTTGCATTATACAGTTTAGATTTTAAATAAAAAAGTTTACCTTTATTTGCTCAAAAGTCACAGTTGTAAAGCGTAACATACGATACAAGACAATGTGAATTGCACAACTGAGTATCACGTATAAGACATTCTTGCTGATCATTAGGCATAAACAATTCAAGCACAAAATAAACTACGGGGAATCCCCGCAATTCAGAATAGAGGAAGTTGCCAGCAGTCGCTACAATATATCATATAAAGAAAGGGGATTACCTGAATTCGTCATAGAATACGTAATGAAAAATGTTAATGCTCTTTTCAATCGGGCCGTAGTTGCGATGAAAATATAAAATGGTTATTCATATTTTATTGTTTATTGTAAAATTTTGCCACCCCCTAAAAAGTGCTGCCCGGGGCGGGCCGCCCCCACTACGCTACGCCACTGAATTAATGCCTTTTGATTAGTATGCCAAGTGACTTTCTGCGCAACAAGATTCAACCAGGTAGATACTTACCTATCTAAAGCAGATAGTAATTAATAGCATAAATTACTATCTGCATAAATAACTATAGTCTTCTCGTTACGTAAAAATATTGGGCTAATTTGAAACCCTAATGCGCTGCACTTACCAAAATATAAATACAAGTAAATTTTAAAAAAAATCTTAAAATATAAATAAATTAATACAAACCACAAGATTTTCTAGGTACGTAAATATTTCGTCATAAGATCTCGATGTCAGCTGAGTGTTTTCAGATAACAAATGAGATTGTATGTCTGCTGAAAGAATTCCATTGCCCCAAAATAGAATAACATTATCCGGAGCGTTCTGAAACGTTAATAAACAAGATATTTTTTTTTTAAAGCAATCTTTAATTATCCTAATTATATTATGACAATACTTTGTAAGTCTGTGTCTGTGTCTCTCTCTCTCTCTCTGTGTGTGTGTCTCTGTCTCTCTCTCCCTCTCCCTCTCTCTCTCTCAGTCTCTCTCTCTCTCTCTGTGTGTGTGTGTGTGTGCGTGTGTGTGTATCTGTGTCTGTGTGTCGCTCTGTGTGTGTGTGTCTGTGTGTGTATCTGTGTGTGTGTCTGTGTGTGTATGTGTGTGTGTCTCTACCGCAAAAAAAATACAGCGCCATCTAGTTACCTATTAATAAAACAAACTTAAAAGTAAAAAAAACCCAGCTCGATGGGGTTGTGTCGTTTCATTGCGGAGTTCCTATGATTATCTTCCAGCTCTAGCATCAGACTCTGGTCACCATATAAAATCAAAGTTCGAAATACTTTATATATACATATATTACTATTAATACGACTTATCCATGTACCATTATATCGTCGTTGCAAAGAACAATGGCGAAATATTCTTTGAGATATTTTTGAGCGTTTTGAAATATTCTTTCTACAGAACGAAATGAAATAATTTTCTACATTTTTACATCAAAAGCTAATACAATACTACAATAACTAGTAAGAGCCAGAATAAAAAACACTGCTTTTTGGGACATATCATTGATTGTTAAATGAAACATCGAAATTCCGCTAGGTACCATTTTCTTTCGTATTGCCATTTTATTATAATTGTTCGAGTTATGTAAAAATCGGTTTCATGATATCCTGATAAGTTCATTTAATTGTTTACTAATAAAATCTATATCTATACTATACTTTGTGTTATTTAAAAATAAATCAAGTACTGATATTAAGAAATATGTAGTGTTTTCTTCTTTTATTGCAACATTGTTATAGCAACACGGCTATTTTTTTTTCTCCCGTGAAACAGGTGCAACATACTCACCTACTTAATGAGTATATTATAATTCTACTTATTATTTAAGTAGCTACCAACAGGCAGAAATAAGATGGCATACACTTGATTTTAAGCGACCTATTATTACGATAACATTGCTAAAATGTGGTTAAATATGTTGATATTCTAACAGATGTTGATTGAATTTAAAAGAAAAAGGTTACCATAATTGTCTAGATATATCGATTAAGGCGATAAAATCGATAGTAGGTAGGTAACACTTCAGCAGCGACTTAAACGATAGATACCTATTAATTTCAACAACATTGCATACCTAATTACCTACATATATAACAGATTGTAGAGTACTGTAGAGTCGTTGGAAGCTATTCACAGTGAAATAACAGTATTAAATATAAAGAAGTTTAATAAAATATATATATATATACTCGGTACAAACGTAATTTTTTAAAGACAACATTGATGTAAGTTCTTTTTTTTTTATGTCATATTGACGTACGTTTAAAAGCATTGAGTAGGTATCTAAAAACCTAAAACAGCCAGTTCTCAATACGCCCCCTTTTTTAGATAATCCCATATTTAATATACACTACACAAGCTATTAAACTTTAGAGCAACATAAACTATACACTAACAATGCCAACACCTAAACCTTCTATACATTTATAGTGTTTTATTTTACAAAGCGGCTTAGTTAGAACATCCGCCAGCATTGAATCAGTGGGTACATGTCTCAGCATTATTTCTTTATTAGTTGATAGAACATCCCTAATAAAATGATATTTTATGTCTATATGCTTGGTTCTAGCATGATAGATCGGATTTTCAGCTATTTGGATCGCCCCCTGATTATCGGCATACAAGGTAACTCTAGCATACATTGGAAAACCAATCTCTTTCAATAAGCTATTTAAATAAATACCTTCTTTCATTGCCTCCGATAAGCTAACATATTCCGCCTCACAACTCGATGTAGCGACACAACATTGTTTACGCGATGACCACGATATACATGCACCGCCTAAAATGAAAGAATATCCACTATAAGACTTCCGACTTATAGGACAGTTTCCCCAATCTGCATCTGAAAAACCCTCTACATGTTTTTCGGTTTTATTATATATAAGGCCGTATGCCACAGTTTTCTTCAAGTAGCGTAATATTCGTTTTGCTGCTTTCCAGTGACTAGGCTCCGGACACTCCAGATATTGTGCTAATTTTGCCACAGAGTTCGTTATATCAGGCCTAGTGCCCACACTCAAGTACATTAGCGATCCTATAATTTCACGATAAGGAAATCTTACCTCTTGTTTCTCTTCATCATTCTTTTCATTTTGAATTTTAGATGAATTCAATTCCATAGGCGTAACACTTTCATTACATTTTTCCATATTAAATTTTCGTAAAATATCTTTGACATATTTTTGTTGTGACAGACAAATGACATTATCTTTTTGTTGAACTTCTATGCCTAAAATATACTTTGCTAGACCATAATCTTTCAAGTCAAACTCTTTTGACAATTGACTTTTGAAACTTATTATTAAATCCTCTTTTTCGGACGCTATAAGCAAATCGTCAGTATATACTAACACGAATAAATGATTTTCACCTACATTCTTGAAATACAAACAAGGTTCCTTTTTACTTGGTTTCAGGTTCATATCTTTCAGTTTCTTATCAAGTCTTTTATTCCACTGCCGTCCAGCTTGTTTCAACCCGTACAACGACTTTTTCAATAAACAAGTATCATACCCAGACTTCAGTTTGTTTAACATTTCTTTCGCCCTATTCACGACAGAAATGTCTTCCTCTTGATTTATAAGCTTCGTCAACCACTCAGACAAACGTTCTGGAACCTTCATGTAGATTTCTTCATCTAAAAAACCATTCAAATATGCAGTATTTATATCGATTTGATGAATCTTCATGTTCAACTCTACAGAAAGAGCTGCTAGCAGTCGTACAGTATCCAACCTTACTACGGGAGCAAAAGTTTCGTTATAGTCTATTCCGTAACGCTGACTAAAACCCTGTGCTACTAACCGCGCTTTCTTCGTTACTGTCTTATTTACGTTGAACTTCGATGTCAATACATATCGGCAACCAACCACATTTCTATTTCTTGGTTTTTGAACTATTTCCCACGTACCTTTGACTAGTAAACTTTTTATCTCAGATAGTATCGCACTCTCCCATTCGGCTCTTTCATCACTTGACAAAGCCTCATTCAAGGATATTTGAGCTGCACCAATGAAATCTGCATAATCCAACTCGGGTTCATGAGAACTTTCACTCTCTTCTTCATCTCCCTCAGGATTTTGCACTTCGACAGTTTTATATAATTTTCGAGGTCTGCCTTTACCACCAGATCGTAGAAAAGTTGGACGACCAGGAGCTCTCTTGTGTGTAACTTGGCGCTCTCTATTTTGGTGAAAATCACTGTCTTCACTGACAGGATGCCTCACTTCAGTAGTTTCTGGTACCTCTACTGAATCTTGGCAAGTTTCTGGCGTAAGTCTACTTACCTCCTCAGAATACACATTACAGCTAGGTAATGCAAAAAATTCTACATCAAGAAAACTCTTAATCCTATCTAACGAACTACTATTTACAGATTTACAAGTTTGCTTACTAGCTTCATCTGATATTCTTTCATCTTCATGAAACTTAACATCTCGCGCTACTACAAACTTCCTCTGCTCAGGAATCCAAACTTTATAGGCTTTTGCAGTTTCTGGATAGCCGACAAAAATACCGACAATACCTCTTGCAGCAAACTTATCTTTTCCGGGGTTTTTATCTAGAACATACACCTTTGCCCCAAAAGTTCGAAAATAGTCAATTTTCACAGGTGTTCCATACCACTTCTCATACGGAATACCTCCATCTAGACTCCTAGTTGGACATCGATTACGGATATAACAAGCTGTATCTATGGCGTTCATCCAAAATCCCTTTGATAGTTCAGATCCGAACATCATACATCTTGCCATTTCGACCAACGTACGATTCATCCTCTCAGCTACTCCATTTTGCTGAGGTGTCCTTGGTACTGTCAATCTTCTTAATATCCCTTCACGTCTCAAGTAGTCATCAAAATCCTTGTTACAATATTCTCCGCCGTTGTCCGACTGAATATATTTAATTTTCGTCCCCATAAGATTTTCTGCTTTCAACTTATAACGTTTGAATGCCTCTAGAGCTTTATCTTTGGAGTTGAGGAAATATACGTCACACCATCTAGTGCAGTCATCGATAAACGTTATAAAATATTTCGCACCTACTAACGATTCACACTTCATTGGACCTACAATATCGGTGTAAATAATTTTAAGCTTTTCATTACATGGACTTTTCGACTCATTAAACGGCATTGCACATAATTTTCCTTTGGCACAAATATTACAGTTCGATAATTTTTGTATCTCATTTTTATTTACATTAGCACCTACTTTATTCAAAAGCTTTAGTACATCCTTAGCATTTACATGTCCTAAGCGTTCGTGCCAATTACATATATCGACATTATTTACACTATTTAGAAATTCAGTTTTACGAAAACAATACAAGTTACCCTTTCTATAAGCAACAAATTTTATCTCCCCTTTCTGATCAACGATATCTGCATGATCATTACTAAAATTGACAATATATCCATCATCAGTCAATTTAGCTACGGAAATCAAATTGCTCCTCAAATCAGGAACGTAAAATGTATCGTTCAACTGAATTGTACTACTAGAGTTATCATTATATGCCGATAATCTAACGATACCCTTATCTTTTATATCTGTACTTACATTTGTTGCCAAATTAATTTTTGCGATTACGTGTTCCAAATTTTTACCAAACATATCCACATTGTTACATAGATGAGACGTACACCCACTGTCCAATATCCATTCATTTTTGAACATATATACAGCATTGCAAATCTCATTATCTGAAAAATTTGAAATTACAGAATCAATATTATGAACATGTTCTCTTTTAACTTTATTTCGACATTCAGAAGCCTTATGTCCGTGTTCCTGACATTTGAAACACTTAAACCTAAACTTATCTTTATTAGCCGCCGTATTCCTACTCCGGTTGAAATTCACGGTATTCGTATTAATTTTCCGTCCATCATTATTTTTCCGATATGTATGCATAACATTTTCTTGCATTTGGCCTATATTCGTGTTCGTGTTTAATCTCGATTCGTACTCTTCCAAAATTTTTATTTTTAAACTTTCCGGTTTCGGCAACTCGTCCCTCGATTCTATCGCACACCTGAAGTTTTCGAAGCGCTCTGGCAAACTATACAGCAACATAATGGACAATAAGTCCTCATGAATGTTTATATTCATATCAGCCAACTTATCGACGGTGTCGAAAAATTCGTTAATATGTGCTTGTATATCACCCGTTTCTGTCATTCTGTGCAACATCAATCTCTTCAACAAGGTAGCCTTTTTCGCTGGTCCGCGAGATGCAAAAACGGATTCAAGTTTGAGCCAAACCTCACGTGATGAGTTACACCCTCTTACGTGCCTCAATTCACTACCATTTATGGACAGTATGAGATCAGCCTTCGCTTTTTCATCCTCAATTTCCCATTTCTCGGATTCTCCAGCATCTACGGGTTTCATTAATCTACCACTTACATACTTCCACGTATCATTTTTGGTCAAAAGGGCTTGTACCTGAATTCGCCAACTATCATAGTTTTCCTTGCCCAACGGTTCTATTCTTACCGCCATTCCTGAACTCATTTTCGTTCACGCAATCAACAAAACTATGTAACTTACAATTACTCTCCCGAACAATATATATTTTTCCTCCGTATATAATCCGTACTTCTCTGTTTTTAATAGCCCATAACCATTGTAGAGTACTGTAGAGTCGTTGGAAGCTATTCACAGTGAAATAACAGTATTAAATATAAAGAAGTTTAATAAAATATATATATATATACTCGGTACAAACGTAATTTTTTAAAGACAACATTGATGTAAGTTCTTTTTTTTTTATGTCATATTGACGTACGTTTAAAAGCATTGAGTAGGTATCTAAAAACCTAAAACAGCCAGTTCTCAATACAGATTATAATAGATACCTTTTCAAACACGTTGGTTTTGATAATATCTATTTGTTTATTAATCAGAGTGAAAGTTATCGATTGATATAATCGATTTTGTGACAACACTAACGTAACTTAATCTTAAAAACTTCGAAGCTTAATATCTTTTTTTCCTGGCCTCTTAAATAAAAAATTCTAAGACACGCAGTTTCAGGAATTAACGGTTGCTCATTTTAGTATTTTTTTATCTAAAGACGCAACAATTTTAGGTAAAAGAAAATGATGTATGGGAGTTCGCCATTGTTCTTTAAAATCTCTTAAGTGATTAAATTATCTATCAAAGAAAAATGACAAAATCTTTCTCTTGTAAAATTTTCTTAGACAAATATTTTTGTGTTATTTTTATGGGTATAAACAATGACATAAAAAATGTATTAAAAAAAACACTGGTTGTCTGTAAAGTCAGTTTAAGGACGATAATTTTACGTGATAGCGTCATAAGAAAACATTGATGAAAAATTGGATACTTTTATGAATTGAATTGAATTATTATCACTGAATTATCATTATTTTATTTAATACAAAGAAGGAGTTAATTATATTTTTTTGATTATTTAACATTAAGTTGTTGTAATAAACAATGGAAACCACGTTAACTTTTCACTTCATGAAGTGGGAGAGAGATAGATGCGCCACAAGTAAAACGCTTAGGCCGATCGTGCCTCTCTATCGCGTGTTCCGCGCTCTCGCTTGTACGCTCGGCTCAGGCGGAACGTTACACTTTTTCGTGCATGTAGCCGGTGTTCATCGATTTATAAGACGTTATTACGTCAAAAAATGTATCTTGTATTACAATAAATAATTAATTACGCTTTTTAACAATTTGCTTCACCTTTTTAAACCAAAATGACAAAGAGATTTTTGTATTTGAAACTAGCGGCCCGTCCCGGCTTCGCACGGGTGGACAAAATTCTTAAATTTTTTCTAGCATTAAATATAGCCTATGTTACTCAACGTGAAATTAGCTTTCCAATGGTGAAAGAATTTTTGAAATCGGCTTAGTAGTTTTTGAGTTTATTCATTACAAACATACAAAAATACAAATCATTCCTCTTTATAATATTAGTGTAGACAACAATATGTATTTCTATCCGTTACCCTAGTATCCATAACACAACACAGTGCTTACATTGGGCTAGGCCCTTTTTGTGTGGTTGTGAGAAATATTATAATTATTATGTGTTATATTGCAAAGAACTTACCACATCACTCCTAATTACGAGATAGGAGAAAAAAACTGGATTGTAGGGTATGTCGGAACCACGGATGTTTAAAGTGTCTGTAAATTAAAAAAAAATCCTAATAGAAAAAAAAAATGAAAAAAAAAGTAAGATCCGAACCTATGTTTTAAGTAATTTTACGTAAGTATTAAATTCAGAATAAAATGTCACATTTTAATTAAAATAATATTTTGTTGAATTAATTTTTTGCCTAAAATATACAGATATATACTTATTCTAAAATCTAGCCAAGCTGTAAGCATCAGGTAATTTTTTTGTAAGTACAAACATGAGAATTACATAAGATATCGCATTGTAAAATAATATTAAATGAATTATTAAAAAACAAATTCTTGGGATACAAATTAGAAAATACACAAAAATTTCTATGTAATAAATAAAAAAAATCTCACATGCAATATCGTCCAAAGCTGTAAGCACTAGTGCTGCGGCTCCCCTTGCTTCCATTTGCGTAAGTAACTCGGATATCTTCTCACTTGAAGGTTTTCCTAAAAATACAAATAAATAGTGAGGCGCTGCGATCGCTGTCTCATTTAAAGCGGGCTGTTGTCAAATTTGTACTTTACTGGGACAGGTAAACTGAAATTTGCGAGTACCTGTTAATAGCTTAGTCTTTACCAAGTTTTGTATTAATTAGTTTTATAAGATAGGCTGTTGGTATTCCGATTAAAAAAAAAAATCTTCATACTTTACTAGCGGCCCGTCCCGGCTTCGCACGGGTGGACAAAATTCTTTAAGTTTTTTCTATTATTAAATATTTTTCCGTTAGCGCCATCTAGCGTCCGGTAGACGAACTACTTGCGGTTAACGCGTTGCTATGGTAACGTTATTGATACAATGGAAAAAAGAGCGGACAGACAAACACACAAACCACTGTGATCTTAGATTACAGATTCAACTAACTACATCTATTTGTACTCATAAACAGCTAACTTCGCAGATACTACTTACCGACGGCAGCGCGGCTGGTGGCTGAAAAATGAACTATAAATTCTACATATTTTCAGGGACAGGCGGGCTAATGCTTTAGCACGTAGCGATCGTTCTTCTTCTCTCTAACCTCCATTGTAATATTTAAAAAAATCAATAATGTTTAGTAAATATAAAAAAAATCATAAAATTTAATACTTTCAAATAGCACGCTTTTTATTTCAAAGGCAAATCCAGTAGAGCCCATGTTTTTTGGTCATAACTTTTTTTATTTTTGTGAATTTCCGTCACAATCTAGTCCTAAATATGTTGATTCGATTCCACATAAAAATTATTAAAATCGGTTAAGAATTCGGGAAGTTATGGCGCACCAGACATTGCGTCATTGAAGCTGATCCATGGGAGCTCCTCTCCAATCAATTATTGCCTGTAAAGTCTTATGATATTTACTTTATACTTCGACTAACCTGTGAAGCTAACGTTGAGTGTTAATAGTGCATTATTAGGCCTGTCTGGTGGAGGGTCGCCTATTTCTTCGCGCGCTATGTCTACCAGGTTTTGAGAAGTTGCTGTCAAATTGACATTCACTGCTGCCAACGCTGTCTGTAAATGAAAATTACAGTAAAAGGCGTATAAGAAAACAAAAAAAATAATTTAGGCTCTCCAAGCTTACTTTATTTATATAAATAGTTGAAAATATCAACATATTTTTTTAATAAACAGTATTAATTATTTATTTCATTTATACAAGATCGCGTCAATTCGTTATCACCCGCCTATCATCACGAAAATGTTTTCTAACCTCAACGGTTTTTTTTTTCAACTGGTGTTTAAGAATTCTTTATTATATAATTATTTTTTTATACTTATTATATATTATGTATAATTGTATTTATAAAAAAAATGTTTATTGCAGACAAGGTCTATATTAATACATTAGTCATATAAGATATAAAATACGTGTGTAAAAAACAACCACGCCTCCGAGCCCTCAGATGGGATTCGAACCCACGACCTTTCGCAATCCGGGCGACTGCTCTGACCGCTGAGCTACCGAGACGCTGGCAAACGTGTCGAATTTTACAAACGTATTTCAACTTCTACTATGAGCTAGTATCGTTCCACCAATGTTGAACGCTAACTACCTTCAACATTGAAAGTAATATTTTTACAAATATTAAACAATCAATTAAGATGGAACCAGCTATAATTATGTTTTTAATTTAATTTTTTTTTTTGCATTCACAATGCAATATTTCTATAAGATATAAAATACGTGTGTAAAAAACAACCACGCCTCCGAGCCCTCAGATGGGATTCGAACCCACGACCTTTCGCAATCCGGGCGACTGCTCTGACCGCTGAGCTACCGAGACGCTGGCAAACGTGTCGAATTTTACAAACGTATTTCAACTTCTACTATGAGCTAGTATCGTTCCACCAATGTTGAACGCTAACTACCTTCAACATTGAAAGTAATATTTTTACAAATATTAAACAATCAATTAAGATGGAACCAGCTATAATTATGTTTTTAATTTAATTTTTTTTGCATTCACAATGCAATATTTCTATAAGATATAAAATATGTGTGTAAAAAACAACCACGCCTCCGAGCCCTCAGATGGGATTCGAACCCACGACCTTTCGCAATCCGGGCGACTGCTCTGACCGCTGAGCTACCGAGACGCTGGCAAACGTGTCGAATTTTACAAACGTATTTCAACTTCTACTATGAGCTAGTATCGTTCCACCAATGTTGAACGCTAACTACCTTCAACATTGAAAGTAATATTTTTACAAATATTAAACAATCAATTAAGATGGAACCAGCTATAATTATGTTTTTAATTTAATTTTTTTTGCATTCACAATGCAATATTTCTATAAGATATAAAATACGTGTGTAAAAACCAACGACCTTTCGCAATCCGAAATTTCGTGGGTTCGAATCCCATCTGAGGGCTCGGAGGCGTGGTTGTTTTTTACACACATATTTTATATCTTATAGAAATATTGCATTGTGAATGCAAAAAAAATTAAATTAAAAACATAATTATAGCTGGTTCCATCTTAATTGATTGTTTAATATTTGTAAAAATATTACTTTCAATGTTGAAGGTAGTTAGCGTTCAACATTGGTGGAACGATACTAGCTCATAGTAGAAGTTGAAATACGTTTGTAAAATTCGACACGTTTGCCAGCGTCTCGGTAGCTCAGCGGTCAGAGCAGTCGCCCGGATTGCGAAAGGTCGTGGGTTCGAATCCCATCTGAGGGCTCGGAGGCGTGGTTGTTTTTTACACACGTATTTTATATCTTATAGAAATATTGCATTGTGAATGCAAAAAAAATTAAATTAAAAACATAATTATAGCTGGTTCCATCTTAATTGATTGTTTAATATTTGTAAAAATATTACTTTCAATGTTGAAGGTAGTTAGCGTTCAACATTGGTGGAACGATACTAGCTCATAGTAGAAGTTGAAATACGTTTGTAAAATTCGACACGTTTGCCAGCGTCTCGGTAGCTCAGCGGTCAGAGCAGTCGCCCGGATTGCGAAAGGTCGTGGGTTCGAATCCCATCTGAGGGCTCGGAGGCGTGGTTGTTTTTTACACACGTATTTTATATCTTATAGAAATATTGCATTGTGAATGCAAAAAAAAAATTAAATTAAAAACATTAGTCATATAATTTATTATTTCATTATAAAATTAAATTCAAATATTTTTTTATTATAATTAAAATTAACACTATATATGACAATTAAAATTAGAAAAATTAAATAAAATAAAATAAACATGAAATCAACACATCAATAAGCGACTACTTAAAAAATCAATAGTAACTTAGTTTAAAATTGACTCAAATTTTGTTTTTCTTTTACGGCCGCCATTTTGTTATCTTGGTAACCAAGACCTGGGCTCTCATACCAATTCGACCACCACTACTCATGTAAATGTCCTATCAACATTAAAAAGGTGTCATTTGACAGCTAAACATGTAGACAACAGTTACACAGCCATCATGTTTCAATTGTCATGGAATAAAACATAGAAAAAAAAATTAAAGAAAAACAAATAGATTCTTTTTTGTGTATTTTTCAATTATTGGCTTTTTGAGAAAAACCGAATTTGAGGGGCAATTTGTCGATAAAAAATGCCATATTTCACACCATTAAAGGCTCCGACACTTGTGACGGAACACATTGTAAAGTTGTAGTTATACAATTTGTCCTATTTGAAAAATTACATATCTGTTTCGTAATATGTATTGAGTTATTTTCGGATACTTACAATAATCAAAATATAACAAAAATGCACCGCTTTTTACTGTTTTTGTATTCAGCTCTCTGGTTGTCTGGTAGAGAATTAATTTTTTAAATTAATTAACCTTAAGGCATTAATTTTGCCATTTGTACTGTTTGTGCAATCACTACATAGTATAAAACAAAGTCGCTTTCACTGTCCCTATATCCCTATGTACGCTTAAATCTTTAAAACTACGCAACGGATTTTGATACGGTTTTTTTTAATAAATAGAGTAATTCAAGAGGAAGGTTTATATGTATAATACATTTATAATATAGTAGAGCATTGCATCTGTGCGAAGCCGGGGCGGGTCGCTAGTAAAGTATAAATAAAATATTTTACCTGCAGAGTGGTCCAAGCGCTCCTCGTGTAGGTAGTAGGATCGATTCCAACAACAGAGTTAGAAGGCATGTTGTTTACTAACCACGTTTGTATGGATTCATCAAAACCTGTAAGCAATAAATCAAATTAATTTGTGTATAATTTTAACACTCAGCACTATAAAAAACGTTCATTGCTGGGCAGAAAATTTCCTCAAAAATGGGGGTTTTATATTTATTTTTTTCTTTATTACATATATTATTCTACTGTACGTGTGTATGTCACTGAACTCCTCCTAAACGGCTGGACCGATTTGAATGTTTATGAATCAAAATACAGTCAAAATTAACCCCTGAAAGACCTCAAACATTCGGATTTCTTTTTTCTTTATGACGTACACACGCCGCTCGTCTTTTGTTTCTGTTATACCTTAGGACCTTAAGAGCAGGGCTGGACCGTGAGTTTAGGGGGCCCTGGGCTAATACTAGTTAGTGGCCCACCTAATTACTCAAACTATAGAAAAAATGAGACAGTAAAATATATCATTTATATTATAATATATTATGCCTTAGTTTTATACAGCCGTAAATAAATTGAGAAATCCAAAACTCCTACTAGTTATAAATACTTAAAAATACTAAATAAAAATGATAAATAACGGTACTTATAAATAATTCTAGCAACATAGAAAGAGACAGAGTCTGAGAGGGAAACAGCGGAGCACGATTGAGGTGAATGTGTAATGGCAGCCGAACATTTTAACTGTCAGTTCGAAGTACCAACACCTGAACGTAGACTTGAATTAAATGAATTGAATGGGTTTAATAAATCGCAGGATTCGCCGGGCTACAAACCATCCGATCTGTTAAGTTTAATAAAATTAAGGATTTATTCGCATTATCGTCTATTTTTGACTTTGACTTGACTTAGCTGGGGGCCCTTGAATCCACAGGGCCCTGGGCTGAAGCCCAAAAAGCCATATGGTAGATCCGTCCCTGCTTGAGAGTGGTATTTTTGAGAAATTAACGAAACAAGTGCGCTCTAGAGCACTCAGGAATGCTATCGGGATTTAACGTTTTGGTAACGAGCATGCTCTCGGGACTAAATATCAACGCATTTTATGATAACACTTATGCAAACTGGTACGTTGCTACATAAATGTTCAAAGTAGTTCGCAAATATATCTATCTTGCAGTGGATGCAGTGCATCCCCATACAACAAACGCGGTTTTTTTTCTTACCTAAAAGTTTGTACGGAACCCTTCGTGCGCGAGTTAGACTTGCACATGGCCGGTTTTTTAGTTTTTTAAATTACCACTAGCTGAGCCTGTAACGCGTTGCTATGGTAACGTTAATTGATACAATGGAAAAAGGGCGGGAAAAATAGGGGACAGACAACACACAAAGAACAAATTTGTGTTCTTAGATTATAGATTATTGACATTCTAATGATCGACGTTATTTATTTTATTATCTGTTATACTATTTCTATACTTTGATGATTTTTTTTTCTTTTTTGCTAGATTTGTTCCGACTTAGGACATAGAATACGTTACATTTAGGTTTTTAACACAGCAACGCGTGGCTGGGTTTGCTAGTTAGATATAAAGTTCTATTATTATTGACTCACTTAGCCTCATAAGTGTGAAGTACTCCGTATTGACCTGCAATTCGAACTGAGTGAAGTATCTGCTGTCAGTCCAAACACGAGCTTCCGTTTCGGTCACAACAACTGTACCTGATGAACCTTGTAAACCGGATAGCCATACACGCCGGGCGTCAGTGGGTGCTATATACTGAGACTAGAAAAAAGTTAATAAATAAAAAATAATAAATTAGTAGCAATAGTAGCAAGTGGCAGGAAGCTCCTTTTAAGCTTATAACGCTTGTGCCAGGAAACTCCGCCCTACAAATACAGTGTTTTATACGAGAGATACAATTTACTTACTATCATAAACTTAAAACATGGATTGATCATAAGTGTTTGTTTCTTTGTGCATACAATGTGTGTGTACGCTTCCAATCGTTAGATATCTAATAAAAGGTTAGTATCAAAAGTGGATTCAAAAAGCGACAGATAGTATGATCAAATCCCTCTGTTTATTAAAATCTTCTGCGAAAATCTACAGGGAATTGTTTTTGGATTTTTCGCCTATGCATATCCACTACTCAATAACCATACCAACCTTATAGTGCAGTCATTGAAGCGAAAAATAGGGTCTTACCTCTGAATTTTTTTCCTGTGAACCGATTTGCATCGAATTTTGGAATTATGCTCGTCTTACCCTTAACTTTAAAAGTGAAAATGATCTGAGCTCCGCCTATTACTTTTAAGGGGTGTAAACAACCCCTTAATGGAAAATTGACATTGATTCATTTTATCGCTAGAAAACATGTCTAATAGTAAGTGGTGAAATTGTAAAGTATTTTCTAACATAATTACCTCATATTAAAATCATTTTCAACCCCTTGAAAATCTTACAACCCTTGCAAACAAACCCTAAATTGAAAAAATCACAAAAAATACTTTGGTATGACATAAAAAGATAGTAAGTATAGAGTAAGTATTATTTTATATTCTCTATAATAATTATCAAATTTTTAACCCCCTTTCAACCCTTGAAAACTACCCCTTGATAAAAAATTGTTAATTTTTTTTTTTGATAAAATGAAAAGGTTTTAAATATTATTCCACACTCTCGAAAATGATTATCATATTCTTAAGCTTTCCTACCCTTAAAACTACCCCTAAATTAAAACAGTAAATATATATGATTACATATTTAAAAATAATTTAATTTAGAGTAAAAAATGGCTTTTTCGTTGGCCCCTTCACTCAAATGTGTTATATATACATATAAGAACGTTGGTATGTATTCATGCCTTCGTTTCCAAAATATATGAGCCATATTATGTATATATATACACATTACAATAGTTGTGGGTCTCTATTATACTGCGTTCTTTCACATTGGTCCAAATATTCACACTCCGAAATTTTCAGTTACTAAGTAGAAAAAAATATAAGTTTTTGGACCATAACTCCTTCAATTTTCATGCTATCACAATTTATAAAAAACCATTGTAAAGGTAATTAAGAGAGCTACAACATCCTTCATTGCAATATATAGTAAAAAACCTTTTTCTAAAACGGTGAAGGGTTAAAGGGCTTAAGAGAGGCTGTGATTGCGCTGCCACACGCTCTTTAAACAATCATGTCTCCGTCAATTTTTGTTTGACAGAAAAAAAAGCAAATTGTTTGTCAGAAAAAATACCTAAATTTTTGATCCGTACACTTTTATACGTATATGTCGTCATTTTTGAGATATTATGAAAAAAAAGTGGATTTTTTAAAAATTTGAAATTTTGTTTTTTTTTTAATCGTGACTTTTTTGAAAAGTATGTGTCCTGAAGCAGCCAAACTGATACTATCTATCAAACACTTCATAATAAAGTTAATTCTAGGCGGAATACGATTAATTTTAATTTTGGTGGAAATGGCACTTATGGAACCCATTGATTTCAAAGAAAAAACATTAGATGCTCCCCTTATTTGCAATACAGCTCACTTATTTTACGTGCAAAAGACTTTTAATAGTGCTCATTTTAAAGCTTATTTCAAGCACTACAAAACCCTTTTGTATTAGAATGCATAAAATGCATCTGCTCGCCGCTAGATGGCATTGACCGCATCGATTAAATTTCAGACAAAATAAAAAACGGCTTTGATCTTTAATATCTAGCTTAATATTGTACTTAGAATACTTTATAAAAAACCAAATTGTTCATTGTTTTACCTGCTAAAATTTTGTTCTTATTAAAATTTTCGATAAAACGTATATTTTTGGAGATATTTGCAAAAAACCGATGAAAAACGTGAAAAAATTGCGAATTTTCAATTGCCAATAACTCGAAAACTGTTGGATTTTTTGAAAAACTTTATAGATGATTTTTTGCTTAAAATTAGGCCTTCTATCGACATCCGAGGTTATTTGCAAAAAAAAAATCACCCCCGAGAAGGGGTGGCAACCACCCCCAGGGTGGTTGCGGAGTTCAAATCATTTTCACTTTTGAAGTTAAGGGTAAGATGAACCTAATTCCAAAATTGTATGCAATTCGGTTCACAGTAAAAAAATTCGGAGCAATAATGCTTCAATGACTGCACTATTATAGTCCAAGCGTGAGGAGCTCAGGCCCCGGCAGCTACCGGCATGTCTCGATTAGCTATCCTTGTCGCACTTACGGCTACGCGTAAGACTTTTTTACCGCACCTATTTACATACTAACGTCTGGACCAGTGGCGTAGCATGGGGGGGGGCGGAGGGTGCGGTCCGCACCGGGCGGCACTTTGCCGGGGGCGGCGCTGCGGAGGTGGCAGATAGAGAAAAAAATAAAAAAAAGTTAATTTCTTTCAGTTTTTTATTCGTCATTTTTTTGTTGTTGTTACCAAATACCCAGGTACCTATGCAGGTTCTATGCATGGGTAATGCAAGCGCAAGGTTTCTCAATAACTATTATTTAGGAAACTTATTTCGTTTCAAGTTTCAATGTTATTTTAAATAAATATGTCTCCTTACGCATTCTTTGTACTTCACCGTAGCTAAAAGCTACTGGTAGAAAAACAGCAAAGATACGCGTTACGCGTACATTGTTGCAACACGGATTACACCTTGGAGGCAATCGACAGCATTTTTTGCTTACAGAAAATAATGATTTAACGATTACCGATGACCGTTTCATCGGATATATTCACAAAGTTAGCGAGTAAAAAGATTTACATTTTTTTTAAAAAACGGTGTTTCGTATCAAACACTACTGCTTAAAAAGTTAGATACCCGGAACGAGTCTTTTGGTTTTGATGGGCGGCAGCTGGAGAGTCCATTGTACTTATTACATAGTAATAGAAGACAATGGAATAACATAACGTATTAGTGATTCAGTGACTATCGAAGACGTCCTGCGTGCGAAATAGATTACTACTAAACTGAAGCAAAAAGGTGAGTGTTTTATTATTTTTCAATAGGTATCGTCGGCGTCAGTGCAGGACCTTGTAATTACAAGTTTTAGTAAAAACATTTTTTTCCTCAAAATCATTTTATAGCGTATCCTGCCATCTACTGATGACAGGATAAACTAATTTCTATGCGAGCTTGGTCGGTAAAACAGCAGAATTTAGTGGAGTAGGCGATTTCTCCATTATTGTATTACGTTTTCTCTGTAATTTTTCTAAGTGATATTGTGATAGTCTACCTTCTACTCTATGTCAAAAAATGTTAATTTCACTTTTCAGGTTAGTGTTATTCAATAAAAGCCTCTTTTTACCATGCCTCAATATTTTTTATAATGGATTGCAAAAATAAGAGGGCGGCAAATTTGGAATCCGCACCGGGTGCTAGTGACCTATGCTACGCCACTGGTCTGGACATTGTTTATAACCGGCAAAAATGTCTGGCGATTTGCAGGTGTTATTGAAATTACTTTATAAATACGTGATATAAATTTGGGATTGACTTAACAATATTTTTTGGGAATTAAAAAATAATAATTTTGAAGTCGTCTGGCAATACTAAATAACCGACAAAAAAGTCTTGGATTTTTTTGAACTCTAGAAATAATAAATTAAGAGATAAAAAAAAATCAAGTTGCCCAAGATATATTTTTTAATATTTTTTGCGAATCAGAATAAAACACTTTTTTACGGATTTTTGCGCATGTTTGCGGCTCCTTTAAAGGAGGCGAAACGTCAGGATTAAATATAAAATAAAACATGCGCAAAAATCCGTAAAAAAGTGTTTTATTCTGATGTGTAATGTGCGCGGAAGTGTAAGAACTAAAAATTTTTTTGCGAATGTTATATGCTGCGCTGTAGCAAAATAACCACTACTTTGCTAAAAGACTGCCAGGACTGGATTCTCCAATTCACAAAATTGTCATTTTCCGCAATTTCAACTTGCCTAAAATACCTTCTCAAAATTCGTCATCAGCTCTCTGACAATTATGGGTTCTCTGTATTTAGTGCGATAAAATTGTCCTGATTGCCAATTTAATCCAAGCCATTATTTGTAGGTAATTGGTTCTTACACACTTATCGAACATTTAAAAACATCCACTATAACCAGATTTACTTACATTATGCGCATCGGCTGTAGGTATGATGTATGCATCAACATTATATCTGTCCATCACTCTACGGACTGCCTGTAATCGCTCTAGACTACCCTCCCTGCTGGCGAAACTCGCAGCTGTATCGGAGGACACTGTCCAACAAATAAGAAAACATTTCATTAAAGCTGTGGATAATTTTGCTGTTTGTGTAATTATTATAATTACTAATAGCCTAACAGCCTATTTTTTAACACGCTTTCATTAGCTTCACTTGTAACTATGTAAGAAAATCTTGGAATCTTAACTTGACCCACTTTCCGGTCTTTGATTAGGATGAAATTTTGCACACGCTCTGAGTTCTGATGACAATACATGACTAGCTAAGAAACGTCATTACAAATCAAATATGGCGGCCTCCCCAAGATGGCGAACTGGCTGTTTGAAATGCACTTCCATGATATGGGTATCAAATGAAAGGGTTTGCTGTCAGGAATACGAAAAAAATAGTCACGAGACTTAAATCCAACATGGCGGACGTCTAAAATAGCGGGCAGGCTATTTGAAATGCACCCCTGTGATACGGGTATTTCCTCTTTTTAGTTTCTTTCATCATTAAAGCGTGTTTTTTAGTTTTTTGAACTATATTTTATTATTATATACAATATACAGTCGTATGTAATCCCTTGCAAAATAAAATAAAAAAATTACAATTGTATCCATTAACAATGTCGATTTTTTGTATAAGAGAGTATCCCTGGGAAATGGATAGTTAAGTTACGGAGTTAATGTATTTTAAAATGACAATTTTCAAAATTTTTTTTAATATATTACGTTTTACGTTATTTAAAACTTATTCTCTATTCTAAGTCTTATAATCTATTTAAGTCTTTCAACAGACCTGCCAAGCGTTGAAATTATGATACAAATATTCATTTAGGTACACAAAACAGATTTGCAATAAATACATGTCAAATAATAAACAGATAAACATAATGATAGGCCGTAACTCCACAAAAATGTGTACACACCATAATAACATAAATCTGTGCGTGACAATAAAATATCAAATAGAAACTATAACTAACTAAATAAAAACTAGGCGATGCAGTCGCTAAGCATAAAGCTACGCTAGCAACATATATTGAAGCGGAACGTCATACCTAAAAAAAAGATTTTTTTTTTTGCGAATTTCAAAATTCTCCGTCACAATCTGGTCCTAAACCTGTTGATTCGATTTCATACAAAAAATATTAAAATCGGTTAAGTACTCGGAAAGTTATGGCGTAACAGACATTGCGCCATTGAAGCTGATCCATGGGAGCTTCGCTTCGCTCCGCTCCAATTAAAAATCATTCAGCGGCAACTTAGATTTCAGCCATACATTATTATCTGCTAAATTTGTGAAAAACAAAACTTTAATTAAATAGAAAAGTTGTTTTTTTTTTATCATAATATTATTAAGCATCTTACCATAATCTGGCATATCCGGTTCGGCCCAATTGTAGTATCTCATAGGGATATGGCCCAATACTAGATTGCATGTTAGTCTGAAAAATATATAACGAAAATAATACTTTTAAAATTATTATTATATATAAAAGCTTTGACGGCCTCCATTATTCCCATTGTACAGAATTACACAAACATAAATCTTTCATTTTTACATATAATTTGAATTCTGTCAATTTGAATTAAATTTTAAGATACCTACATGAACCCACTTTTAATAATAAACTTACATATTATAATTTGCCTTAATGTTAGTTAATTTATATGCATAAGTTAAGCAGACAGGGCCGGATTTAGAGGTCTGGAGGCCTCGGGGCAACAAAGGAGTGGAGGCCCCTTGGCCCCAAATTAAATGTGATCATGTCTGTACAAAGTACTGTAAAGGTAAAAAGCGAAAAAAACATGAAAGGTAAAGTTGTTTACTAGTCTTAAAATTTCAGAAATCTCTACTGTGGGGGCCCCTCTTTTGTGGGGGCCCCTCTTTTGTGGAGGCCCCGGGCCTATAGCTCCGGTCCCCCCCTAAACCCGGCGTTGTAAGCAGGTAAAATCAGAAACAACGATGCTACCACAATACCCGGACCCAGACCAATATGGAAAACTCAGTTTTCTACAGTGGCCCTAGACCGAACCCAGGATCTAGGAGTGGCGTATATGGTCACCATGACAACAGGTATGCAAGTCATTCGACCACTTTGGTCGTCCAATCTATTGTATTAAGCTCACTCACCAATCTATTCTCTATACCAAAGCTGCTCAAGCTTTTTTCACAGTCGGGCCAAACGGTTGATTCAGAAATTTTTGGCACCACTAACCACTTATTGATCAAGTTGTCAATGATCCGCCGTAAATTCATACTTTTAATGGTCAGAGCACATATATCAAATCGGAAAGGGATCCTCACCGTATAGCCTTTCACCTCGCCGTCAACCAGGCGTCAACCTAACGTATGCATGTAACCAAAGCGTAGCAGCGGCTCCTGTACGTCAACTCGGCTACGGCTAGGCGACACCACGCTTACGGCTCGCCGACCGCTGGCTGACCTGGTTGGCACCAAATCAGTTTGAATCCAAACGTTGAGTGTTGCACACGGTTATGTCTCGGTTTACAATACGTGAGATGGCTATCATAGCCATAGAACTTGATGAAGAGGAAAAAGAAAATAGCAAGGGTGGACGAAGAGCCGTGAGCTCGCGTACGGAGAGACGTAAGCGCGGGAACTGCAAGTTGACCACGCACCGCATCGCGGTTCGGAGCCTGTTCCGAGGCGAGGCGATTACGATGCGATTCCAATTAGTGTGCGTTGCAGTAGGGAGTTTCATACAAACAATACTGAACGGCTCGAGGCGATACGGTGGCGATCCCTTTCCGATTTGATATGTGTGCTGTGATCTTAAGACTTGTGCAATAAAAACATATTCAATATTTTTTCAACTCGGTGGGAATTTCTGAATCTTTCCTGCGCGGGCCATCCAAAATGCGTCGGGTCTATGGTTGAGCAGTCCTGACTCTATACTCTTTGTTGCACTTACAAAGAACAGTACGGTAAGACATACTACAGAGCAATGGTGGGCTTATATCTAAATGAGATCTCTTCCAATTTATTTATTTTTATTTGTCACACAAAACAGATTTACAGCAGTATCATTTTTACACATTATAACAAACAAAACAACATGGTACTATGGTGACCTCCTTGCGTCTATGACACCGCATTCCACCTCTTTGCATAGATATGCTTTATGACAAGGAATGTCACCCTTTTAAATAAAGAATATTCTAGAAGGCAGGGAATATCTGAGATTGTAACCTGAGATATTGTAAAGAGAGTTGAGTAATAGAACGAATTGAGATATACCTACCTAAATGGTTTAAATTAACGTCCCAACGTTCCCAAGCTACAGTAGGTTGCAATTCCAAACATATGTGCGAACAGCATGTTAAAACAAGTCATACATTTATATTATACAATAGTAATTATAAAAGCTATAATTAAAATTAAAAAATAAGGACAATAGAAATAAAAATTACATTAAATTTAAATTGATTAAATAATAAATTAAAATACATTTTATTGGATATAATTTGGAAGGACATGAAATTAATACTTAATTAATTATTAGAAATAAACATTAATACGGTTTAAAAAATATATATATTAATATTATATATTGATACTAGCTGACCCGGCCACGCGTTGCTGTGCCGACTGCAGCGCTATCTACCGGACTGATTTGTGAATCTAAACTATCCAGGGAGCCACTCAAACGCATACAAAAAAATTCATTCAAATCGGTCCAGCCGTTTAGGAGGAGTTTAGTGACATACATACGTACAGTAGAATAATATATAAAAAAATAAAAGGTAACTAGGTCGAATATGGCCACGTTAAGGAAGTCGATTTTTTATATTTAAAGACACAATGTTATGGGCGGAAGTTTGTTTGTAAATACAATATATCTTACATCCAAAAAAATAATAAAGAAAACAGCCATATCGTTAAATATTAAATATATTCTCTTTTTTTATTCAGAGGGAAATTGGCCATATTTCTGAAGGTAAACATGCCCAAGCTAGTGGCCATATTACCTGTATGAATATATATTGGACAATTCATTTCTTATGAAAATTTATATAAATAAATACAAAACTACTTAATATTTTCTAGATGTTTTTTATTATAATAATGTAATACAATCAAGAAATCTCAAACATAATTAATTAATAATTTTTAAATAATTATAATTGAGAAAAGAGCCACTTGAATGCGGACCACATGATCAAACGTTGCGCATCAAGTTCATTTGTTTACGATGTTTTATTATAGATCAATAGGTATGTGGCCACATTTACGGGCTGGCCATATTAGACCGAGGTTACAAGAAGAAGTTAGCAACCTTATATTTGAGTGGACTGACCATTTTTCTTCACGGTTATCCCGTGTCTATCTATATCGTCGTTATGTACCTCTTTTTGTTTTCTTTGTTATAATAATTTACAATTTTATATAAAGCACGACTTTAATTGGCTGTATGCATCAGGGATGTTGCGAATATTCGCATCCGCATCCGCATATGCGGAACTTCCGCATCGATTTGGACATCCGCATCTGCATCCGCATCCGCATAAATCGATGCGGAGCTGATGCGGATGCGGATGCGTCAAGAAAGAAAGAGGAGGGGCCGGCGAGTGGCACGTGTCGACCGAGTAAAAGATTGAAGATGATACGTGGGTACCACTGAAAATGTTTAGAACTGACCAGTTAGAAACATTGCTAATGAAAACTTTTTCGAATTTCAATTTTAAAACTCTTTGGTAATCTAATGTAGTGTATTGCATTCATTTGTCATTTGTTTTTGTGAGTTGGTGGCAAATCTAACACTTGTTACAAGTGAAAATTAACCTCAGAATAAAACACTTTTTTACGGATTTTTGCGCATATTTTATTTTATTTTATCATCAGCATCAGCATCAGCTTAGTCATCCTGTGATCACGGCTCCTGTAAAGGAGTCTCAACGTCAGGATTAAATATAAAATAAAATAAAATATGCGCAAAAATCCGTAAAAAAAGTGTTTTTTTCTGATGTGCAATGTGCGCGGAAGTGTAAGAACTAAAAAAAAAAAGAAAATTAACCTAACGCGAGAAAACTTTAGTTCAATAATTTATTATGACTTTCGTTATGGGCTAACTCAATAACAAAGCTATGATAGGCTGCGAATAGCATTTTTTAATGAAGCCCCATCTCGTTCCACTATTTACAATTGGTTTAACGAGTTTAAGCGTGGACTTATCAATCTCAATGATGATCCGCGTGAAGGACGTCCTTTAACAGCGACTACTGAAGATAACATCAGTACTGTGCGACGCATGATAGAGGATGATAAGAGAGTGACCTATCAGCAGATACGGTCAAGCCTAGGCATTGGTATGAGTCAAGTTCAAAAAATATTACACGAACATTTAGGCGTCAAGAAGCTTTGTACCATATGGATTCCCCATACTTTAACCGACGGCCAGAAACACCTTCGCATGGACTGGTGTCGGCAAATGTTAGATAAGTTCAACGGCGGTGACTCAAATGCCGTATTTGACATCGTCACAGGTGATGAAAGCTGGATATATTGCTATGAACCCAAAACCAAAAGACAATCAGCTCAGTGGGTGTTTCCTTTCGAGGATCGGCCAACTAAGGTAAAGAAAGGTAGAAGTCAAGGAAAAAAGATGATTGCCTCATTCTTTTGTCGAAAGGGTCATTTCGCGACAGTTGTGTTAGAAGATGGAAGGACAGTTACTGCAGACTGGTATGTCAATCGCTGTTTGCCTGTTGTTTTAGAAAAAATTCGACAGCAGCGCCCTCAAAGCAGGATCCTCCTTCACCACGTCAATGCTTCAGCGCACTCCTCAGAACGGACTGTTGAATATTTGACTATGGCAGGTGTCGAGATAATGAGTCATCCACCATACAGTCCTGACCTGGCGCCCTGCGAATTTTATTTATTCCCAAGAACTAAACATAAAATTCGAGTTATTCGCTTTACGAGCCCTGAAGATGCGGTGAAAGCGTACGAAAATGCTAAAGAAGAGACCCCTAAGGATGAATGGGCCTACTGCTTTTCTCAGTGGTTCCCTCGAATGCGACGATGAGTAGAGAGGAACGGAGATTACTTCGAAAAACAATAAAAGTATTGGCAACTTCCTTCATTAAGCCGTTTTTATTTTTCTAAACATTTTCCGTGTTACCTAAGTATATTGAAGATTAACAGAAACACGAAAGACATCGTGGCTTCTCGAACAATATCTCTAAGTACCGAAAGAGCGAAGAAAATGAGAATGACAGATTTCATGGAAACAGAACGGAACGACTAGAGACCTCAGGTTACAGGACGTCAGTCCTGTTTAATTAGTAATCTTACCATGATGCTCGATTCATAAAGTGATGTTAAGGAGAGTCAGGAAACACCAGAAATTGTCAGCCCTGACACAAGGAGGGGTTACTTATTTTTCGTAATAAAAAAAAAAAGAGTCCGCTCAAATGTTGGAGTGTTAATTAAAGTGAGTTCAAACTGTTACCTTAAAAAGCACGCAAATTCTTATCAGTGCCACCAGCCAGTGTTCCAAGTGAACAGTTATTTAGTAGCGCAGGATAAATACACGAACCCTTGCGAAACAGACTGGAGTCCGAAAAGGCGGCCATTCTACTTTTCATTAAATATAATGCTCCAATATTTTAATTTCATTACTAAAACAATTAATCAATAATAGTAATTCACTCATTACTTTATTATTAAACTAGCTGACCCGGCCACACGTTGCCGTGGCTCAGTTATTATAATTTGTTTTTATTAAAATTCAGCAATAGCCCGATAGCGCGTTCTGAACCTGCGCAATAGGCAGCCTTTGTGATATTGTTTCATTGGTGGGAGAAGTGGAGGGAAATAAGTGGAGGGATAAAAGTAGCCTAACTTACTTCCTTATTACATCAGCTACCTGCCAATAAAAGTCCCGTCAAAACCGGTCCAGCTATTTTAGAGTTTAGCCCGAACAAACAGACAGACAAAAAATTGTAAAACATGTTATTTTGGTGTAGTACCGGTTATTTCAATATTACAAATCGACACTCCAATTTTATTTATATGTATAGATAAAGAAAGGATAAATATTACTGCTTTTTACCCTACCAAACCAACACTTAAGTTTTTTGTACAGTTCCGCATCCGCATCCGCTTCCGCGGATGTGAGCCTTCTAAAATCCGCATCCGCATCCGCATCCGCGGATGTGAAAAAAATTACATCCGCAACATCCCTAGTATGCATCATCAGATTAATGTTATATCAGTTTTGAAGCACGAGGCTGAACGCAGGCGACCTTTGCATAAATAGAGGATTACTGTTTAGTTAAGCTTATGCGTAAAGCTAGGTTAAACAAATGTATGTTTATTCCTTTCCACCCAAAAAAAAGAAAGAGATGCATTCCATTAATTTTAATGCGTAAAAGCGTACCTACTTACTTAGGTACGCTTTTGGTATCAGATAATTTTTTGTAGAATCTAGTCCATTGGTACACTTAAAGAGATCCATTGTCACTTTTATCGAAGAACTGATAACCTAGTATTATCTAATGTACTCAATTAATTTATCGGTTCATTTGTAATCGTTCATTCACTTCTCTACATAGCTGTACCAACAACCCAGGCCTCTGTGTGAGTTTTTTAATTACAAATGTTTAATTTTTAATAGAAAAACACTAGAAAAGATATCAGAAGTTACTCGCAGGCGAGATAACTTGTAAACCGTGTCGATTTTGTTTTTACTATTAAAATTTTGTCATATAACATGGCATAGAAATGCTAAATATATAAAAAATAAATATACAACAGCTACTATCGTATTTAGTTATAATTAATTAATCATCTCTTTACATCGTCCCAAAAAGGTGAAATAAAACTTCTTTGATAGAGCTTTATGAAGAGTATAATAAACAAAAAAATATTTTGGTATTAATAGGATATAGATAAATCTATACATACACACGTGTAATTACGCCTTTTCCCCAGATGGGTAGACAGAGATAGAAAAAAAGAAAGAAATAAAAACATTTATTTGGGACTCAAACACACAACCACAAAATGTATATAATTAAAAGGAATAACAACTTAAAAAAGAAAGATATAAAATAGTAAAAAGAAAATTAAAAATCAAATACAAATATGGTGTGTCTGAGGCCAAAAAGAACCCTGTCTCACAGTTTTCCACTTTCCACGATCCTGACATACATGTATCGCTTCGTTAACTCACAACAGACCTTCGTACAAGCTCGTCGGTTAAGCGTGTTTTAGACCTGGCCTTATTGCAGAACACCTTCTATTTAGTCCTTGAAAGTTCTGGTCTCACTTAACCTACTTATCTATGCATGCTTCTCTAAAATTGGACGTATTTCCATGGTAAGGATCCAACCCACAACTTCACTTAAATTGACGTAAGTATACCAAAATGGCCTTAATGTCACGTCACGAAAACAGCCGTAGCAAATAGAAAGTAGCATAAGTAGAAAATTACCCTTCGCTCTGACATTTTGCTACAGCTGTTTTCGTGACGTGAAAGTATATGACATTAAGGCCATTTTGGTATACTTACGTCAATTTAAGTGAAGTTGTGGGTTGGATCCTTACCATGGAAATACGTCCAATTGTACCAAAACAAATATAAAATAATAAAAAAAGTACTCACAGAAAGGTGAAAAACAATCGAAAAAAGTTATACGCGGCCATTTTGGCCAAATAAAAGGAATTAAATGGAGATATCTAAGGATTATTATGGAAATATTTAGTTTATCTTTATAATACAGATAATGATATTGTGATTGGCGTAATATTTGTTTCGTTTATTACTTATAGATTATATTGATAAAGGCAATAGAACTATAATAAAGTCAGTTATATACAATTTTTTCTATTTATTTAATGATTCGTATAAATGTTATAGCCATCGCCAAGTCGAGTAAAAAAAACATGGCCGTTCTGTCTTTTCTCGAAATTATTCGCGCACTTTTTGACCCCTCTGTATCATCATTGTGGAAAAACTAAAACCCTTTCAGTGACCAAGAAGGCATTACTGGTCCATATAAGAATATAAAAATCGTTACTACAGCTAAGTAGATCAGAGTTGCGCCTAGTAACAGGCGCCATTACTGGTCATGGCAACTTTAACAGGCACTTTTTTCATTTAGGTATCACCGACAGCCATGCAGAGGATGCATGGAAGAAACAGCCACCCATGTCATAATGGAATGTGAAGGAGTGGCACACTACCGGGCAAAACATCTCGGCTCGCTGGGCAGTCTCCGGGAGGTTCGCACCAAGGTGAAGGCACTTGGAGCATTCCTGGCGGAGCTGGGATGGCTGGAAGAAACAAACAAACATCCCCCAGATGCAAAATAGGCGCTTAAAGTCGTCGAGTTGCGGATACCGCCCGTATTGGATAAAGAAGAAAAATATAAAAACAAATATTTAGTTTTGCACTTCCGCGCACATTTAAATAAAATCACTTTTAACCGGTTTAATTGCGCAATCAGTTTTTTTTATATTTAACCCTGAATTTTTCGACTTTTTTACAGGTGCTGATCACAGGATGACTGAGGTTTTAATAAAGTCTTAGTATTTCTTATTATTGTTAAAATTTTAAGTGATAATGAATGCACCCGGCGCGAGTCTTTGATAATGCACTAAATTAATTTGTTGATGTGTAAATAATCCTCGACCGACTAGTGAAGTACGTTGCGGTGTCTTCGATCGTAGTATTCGGAAAAATACAATGCACCGAACAATTACTTAGCTAGATATTTTCGAATTACATTAAATATTATGAATTATAAAGTAATGGTAAGTAAAAGTATATGTCGGAATTCTTTGCAACGTTTTCACAACACAACAGAAAAACCGATTTTGATGAAACATGGTGTGAAGATTGCTTGAACCCAGGGGATAGATATGGACTTTTTACACGGAAGTCTGAATTGCAACCCAAAGGTTTGTGTAAATAGAGAAACCTTCACTACATAGACAACACAAGAATAGATTTGCAAGTAGAATTTGACTTCATAGACTAATATTACTGAGTAATCTGTAGAGTACAAACTATCGGCTGTAGAGTAGAGGACATCTTTACGTACCTTGATATAACCACGTGTCAGTCCACGGTAGCAATTGCTACCGATAGCCAACACCCCTCGTCGCTCCATGGTAGCAATTGCTACCATATTCAAATTTTTTTTTTATTATAATTAACTTTTGAGTTACAATCATCCAAATATTCTGTGGTGTATTCCGTATTTAATTAGTTTTACTGTAGTATTCTTTGTTTGGCCCTAGCTTTATTATTTAGCGAGAAAATTGCATTTTTATCTAAAAGTCCGATATTTTTTTTCACAATTCGCGCAGCATTGGGACTGTTGAGAGGGGTTATAATAATTTATAAAATTATAATTAGAACACACAAGTTAATAAGTTAATAGCAAGCAAACCAACTATTATAACAGATAATTTAATGTAAACAAACTCCAAAGTTAAATCACATATTAAATTATTTTCGTCTTCGAACAGAACTTTGTGTAAATTGTTTTATTAATTTTTTTACATAAATTTTATTAGATGTTAAAGTAACATTTAGAGTCGCGTATCGTAGAGGTAAGTTAGTTGGTTAGTTTTGCGGGGCATTTTCCGCACTTACACTCTCGATTGGGCCATTGTACGTGATTGGATTTTACTTCTTTTACTCCAGCCATCCCAGTCCTAGAAGGCTAGTAGCCTTTTCAGGTTACTACATGCTTCTGGTAGTGAATTTGGAGACTGGAGAAATTGTGCCCGTTGATCTGCCACGCTCCTGCACTCCAGGAGTACGTGATGTGGCGTTTCTTCCGCCTCCATGCAGCCTCTGCACAGAGGGCTGTCTGTCGCACCTACACGAAATAGATGTTTGTTCAGAGGACAGTGTCCGGTTATAGTACCTAGTACTTTACGGATTGTGTCCCTGTTTAGTCGAGTGAGGCTGCAGGCAAGCTTTTTCGAAGCCACCGGAATGGCATTCTTTGTTTGTCTACAGCCTACACTATTGTTCCATTCTTCTTGGTGATTTTCTTCTGTTTTTTTACGTAGCCATATTCTGATTTGAACTGGAGGTATAGGCAGTATTGGTTCCGGTCCATTCACTGTCATATTTGAACCCCTTTTGGCTAGTTCGTCGGCCGCGTCGTTCTCTAGAGAGTTGCTATGTCCTTTGATCCATTGCACAGTTACACTGTTTGTGTTTGCAATGGACTGGAGTATGTTATGACATTCGAGTACTAGGGCGGAGGTTATGGTGTTGCTTTGTAGAGCTTCAAGTACGGATGCGCTGTCGGAGACGATTTTGATGTTATGATCTCTGACATCTCTGGCTGCAACCGCCTGTGCTGCTTTGGTGATGCCTATACATTCTGCTTGGAATATAGTGTTAAGTTTATCTAAGGTGGCTGAAATTTTAATGTTTAGGTCATTCGAGAAGACACCGGCTCCAGCGCCCTGTGTGGTTTTAGAGCCGTCTGTGTATATCCTAACTTCATCGATGCCAGAGTTATCTTCTTTATCTGCTGTAAGTTGGATATTGTATCTTCGATCGAAGATGTGATGACACTGTATACTGTCCGTAGGTGCCTCAAGAAATGGGTTTTCTTTTAGTATTTCTTTTAGGACAGTTGAGTGTAGTGTTACTATATTTTGTTTCCATAGTCCGTTTGCTCTTAATCTTTCACAACATTCTTCTACAATTCGGAGAGCTGAACGCATTACCTAACACAGAACATTTTCTGCGTTTCCACTTATCAGTATAGCGAGGTCGTCAGCATAACCGATAGTTGTGTATCCTTGTTTGTTTAGTCGTTTGATAAGGCTGTCCACTACTAGGTTCCATAAGAGTGGTGAAAGAACGCCTCCTTGCGGGCATCCTCTGACCACTTTTGCTCTTGTTGTGGTGTTCATTTCTATTTGTACCGCCCTTTTGCTGATCAGCTCAGTGATCCAGTTTATTAGTACTGGTTTTACTCTGTATCCTTGTAGGGCGTTGTTAATGCTGTTGTGAGTTGTTTTATAGAAGGCTCCTTCTATGTCTATAAAGACAGCAAGGGTTGACGATTTGTTTGTGAACGTAGAGGTAAGATGAGAAGGTCAATAGTTACGTAAAGTGTTATAAAAGTAACATTGGCAACACTGTAATCGTACCCTGGTTAGCGTTTAAGTAATCTTTACCCCAAAATTTATCAATATACATTCAGCTGTTAAGCCGTAACAAACAGACTATAAGAAACAAACTATTTAGTAAACTAGATATATATATATATATATATATATTTCAGATAATGTTTACTTATGTAGAAGGGAAATAAAATTCACACCAATTAGCCTAGTCCAAAGTAAGCACTATAAAGTATTTTCACAAAATCGGTCATAAATAAATTAAACTATTAAAAGCAAGAAAACATCACAAGAGTATATCCATTAAGCATGAAACAATTATCGCATATTAAATTCACTAGTTACTTGCTATTAATAGCTTAATTTATTTATGACCGATTTTGTGAAAATACAGGGGCTCAAAATTCTTTAAATGTGTTTTTCTAACAATCATGTTTTTCGAATTGTGCCCCTATATTATGAAAGCTGCGATATGTCATACGTAGATAAGTTATATTCATAGAAATGTATATAAATACCCATGACTCAGGTAGAAATGCTAGTATTCAACACACAAACATTTTACTTTCCGGGGAATCGAACCCAAGTGCGCAAGTCAGAATCACTATCATAATAAAATACCACCAATGTCAGTGTCCTCCAATTAATGAAATATTAGGGGTTAAAGTATGAAATTGCCGATTTGTACTGAAAATCTATATTGTTTATTTTTTAAATTTTTAACAAATTTATTTAATCAAAATAGTTGCCATTATTATCTATACATTGCTGCCATCTAATGGGAAGGTCATTAATGCCTTTGCGATAGAATTCCGACGATCTAGACTGCACAAACTGTGTGAAAGCATTTTGTACTGCCTCCTGGGAAGAAAACTTCTTGTCACGTAGATAATTGTCCAAATCACGAAAAAAATGGTAGTCCGTTGGAGCAAGGTCTGGTGAATACGGAGGATGACGAATGGTTTCTAACTGCAGTTCCTGAAGGGTCAAAATGGTTTCTCGTGCTGTGTGAGGTCTCGCGTTGTCGTGGAGCAATAATGGTGAAGATCGATTCATGAGTCGGGGCTGTTTTACTGCTAGTTTTGTCAACATGGTTCGGAGTTCGGCACAATAGACATCTGCCGTTATTGCTTGACCAGATCGGAGAAAACTATAGTGAATAACACCATGCTGAGACCACCAAACAGTTACCATTACCTTTTTATTGGTAAGTTTTGCTTTAGGACACTGTTGTGGCATTTGACCTGGGGTCAGCCATTGCATTTTTCTTTTCCGGTTATCATAAAGAATCCACTTTTCATCACATGTTACAATTCGATCCAATATTCCTTCATTTCTGTACCGGTTCAACAAGGCAACACAAGTTTCAACACGCGTTTCTTTCTGCAGATCAGTCAAATCATGAGGCACCCATTTTTCGTATTTTTTTATTTTATTGATTTGACGCAAGTGAGTCAATATTGTGGGTAAGGTAACGTTAAACCATGCCGCTAATTCCTGGGTACTTTGACTAGGATCGGCTTCCACTATCTCTCTTAATTCATCGTTATTTACCTGTGTGGGCGGTCTTCCTCGTGGCTCGTTCTTTAAGTCGAAATTTCCATCACGAAAGCGTTTAAACCAAAATCGCACGGTGCGTTCATTAGTAGACCCCTCTCCAAACGCAGCATTGATATTGCGGGCTGTTTCTGCCGCGTTAGTTCCGCGTCGGAACTCGTATTCAAAAATAACTCGAATTTTCGCAGTATCCATCTTTCTTGTCTAAATTGAATAACAAAAACAATTGAAAGTCGATATTCAAATGTTTTACATTTTTTAAAAAAAGAACATCATAGAAACCATTTAAAAAAAGTTTCATTCGAAAACCTCAAACCATGAAGATTCTATGTCAATTCAAAGAACCTATTGCAATAAAACGGCAATTTCATACTTTAACCCCTATTATAAAAGATTTTGGAACGAATAGTTTTGAAAATGTTTTTGACAACTAATATAAAAAAACGCAAAGAATATTAAAATATTAAGTTTATTTATCATAATGTACATTATAAAAGTACAATCAGTATTTTATAAGCTGCTTTCACTGGTGTAATGCTGAATCCATTTAGATATTGCTTTGCAGATAAAATTCTGTAACAAAAAAAACCATTTAGTGTATTTTAATTATTTTCTAAACAAAGAAATGTTTGTATTAACTGGCTGACCCGGTAACGCGTTGCTATGGAAACGCTTATATAATGGAAAAAGAGCAGGCAGACAAACACTCAAACAACAAATTTGTGTTCTTAGATTATAGACTAGCGCCCCGTCCC
Source organism: Calamotropha paludella (assembly GCA_927399485.1). Classification (NCBI taxonomy): domain Eukaryota; kingdom Metazoa; phylum Arthropoda; class Insecta; order Lepidoptera; family Crambidae; genus Calamotropha; species Calamotropha paludella. The sequence goes on along the minus strand of OV656829.1, from coordinate 9,325,231 downwards.
GGCTTCGCAGGGGTGAACAAATTTCTTTAAATTTTTTCTATTATTAAATATTTTTCCGACAGCGCCATCTAGCGTCCGGTAGACGAACTACTTGCGGTTAACGTGTTGCTATGGTAAAGCATATACAATGGAAAAAGATCGGAAAAAAGAGCGGACAGACAAACAACAAATTTGTGATCTTAGGTTGTAGATTAAAGCGATGTCACTAACGTTTATTACATTCACACCAATTAGCCTAGCCCAAAGTAAGCACTGTAAGGCTTGTATTATGGATACTAGGGTAACGGATAGACATACATAAATATGTATACATATAAAATACACATGACTCAGGTATAAATGCTCGTATTCATCACACAAACATCAGCCCCTTCCGGGACTCGAACCCAGGACTGTCGGTGCGAAAGGTAGGATATCTACCGTTGCACCAAACCGTCTTCAATGGTTTTCTTTTATGAGACTCTCTTCGGCGTAATTGCTTGCGCCATCGTCATGGAGGAACTTAAGTTTATTGCGGGTAGATGTAATACGCAGACGTATCGGTCTACCCTCCGTCTTAGTATTTTGATTCTATAGCCGATTTAATTATACTTTGTCCAATGTGGGATGATACTTTTGACAGGTGTCACTTCCTTATTGCTACGTACTAAGGTTGCGTTTGTTTCCTTATGTTTGGCTTGACATTGCAATAGCAACTTTATACCCTCTTTATAGGTGTCAACTGTCAAAAGTATCATCCTACATTGGACAAAGTATAATACTGTAAGTGGCCATGAAACTTTAAAACAATAAAGAAATGTTTGTTTTATTAGTTCCCCAATCATGATCGTTTATATAATTATTGTATTTAATACGTTATTTAATAGCCGTAGTACAAGCGCTTAGTTTGGGACTAAATTTTAGTGAATTGTCCAAAATTTAACAATGATAATTTAACGTTAATAACATAAAACAGCAATACTACTAAATAAATAACGTTAATAATAAACGTTAATAACATAAAACAGTAATACCTATAAGTCTGGGGCTGAATCCCTAAACACAGGTTATTACGAATAACCTATTAGGGTCAACTTCGGACATTATAAGTACTAAGTTTATGTAAGAAGCTGAATAAAAGTTAAAGTTTAAACAAATTCCGAGCGAAAAAATGTATCTAAAATGTGTCATTGTTTAGAAGAAGCTTTGGAAATGTAACTTTGCACGTTCATCTTCTTTAAATTTATTTACTATAGTATATTTCTATTGTTATTTATTGTTAAGTACAATGTAATCTATATATCTATATAAAACAATAATAATATAAAACTAAATGACTGTTTGGACTTTTTGGCGGGAGCGGGATACGTCACGTTGGTGGCTTTGTTTCTCTTTTAAAATTTGTGTTGTAGTGGATATTAGTGCGTAATAATGGTGGATTATTAACAACTAAGTGTTTGTGAACATACAAGAGTGTTGGCAAGTGTAACAAAGCAGCGGAAGTTGCCTTTTCCTGCTCTCTCAAGAAGTCTACGGGGAGGTTTCAGTAAAACCCTACACATTTACTGAAACCTAGGAAAAAAAATATTTTACCGTTCATTCAACATTAAATTAAGAAATTACTCAATAACTGGCTATTATATTTACTTGACACTGGCTAAATGCACAAATCGTGCAAGCCACAAATAAAGAAAAAAATGGCTGTTTCATCTTAATCGATTGCCCAAACATTTGTGAAAATGTTTCTTTCAAAACGACAAGATGTTCCTCTCATTGATGAAACAACGCTGGCCTACAGCTTAAAATTAGAAAGGTACTAGAAAATTTCGACGAGTGTTCACAAAGCTCGGTAGCTCTATTGGGAGAGCATTGGACCGGACTTCCAAAGGTTGCGGGTTCGTTCCACGCCTTAGAATTCACTTGTGAACCGAGTCGATGTTTTCTAGTATTTTTCTATTATAATAATTTATCTTATAAAATAGCATTGAAAATATATAAAAATAATTAATAAATGTTATGAAAATGTATTTATATTTATGCAGTAAGACTAGAAGTATTAGACATTACAGCTATTCGAGGATGTAATATGTGTTTAGAAAATAAAAAAGAAAACATTTACGCTTATCCATTTAAAACTCTATTCTCTAAATAATAAAGGTGTAATTTGCTCACCTACTCCCTGTGAATCGGTTTGCATTCCTTTTCGAGCCATTGTAAGTCTTCCATCAAACCTCTCGCCTTCATTATTGGGCCAAGAGTATCGTAAACGCGTTTATGATAAGAATTCAGGTATGCCAACTAAAAAAAACCACACTCAAATTATTTATTTAAACACTAGCGGCCCGTCCCGGCTTCGCACGGGTGGACAAAATTCTTTAAATTTTTCTAGCATTAAATATAGCCTATGTTACTCAGCGTGAATGTAGCTTTCCAATGGTGAAAGAATTTTTAAAATCGGCTTAGTAGTTTTTGAGTTTATTTCAAACATACAAAAATACAAATCTTTCCTCTTCATAATATTAGTGTAGATAATAATGAGATCCCGACACTTTTGCATGCGTCTTGTCTTGCTTGCATCAAGCGCGCGTGGATTTCCTTAGCAGAGTTATTTTAGAAATGCATTTATTATACTCTTCAAAGATCTTATACTTACAATCATCAACAAATATATTTCGAAAAAGATTATTACAGGATTTTATGTTGATAGAAAACTCTATGGCCCATAATAACTCATTAATAGGTACCAACTCTTAACATCTTACACACGTGATAACTTTTAAACGAAATATCCGATTGAGATGACTTGATAACATAATGCTTAATTTCGATAAAGATTAATATTACGATTCATATGTAACGTAGTTTTTTTTCTTCAGACGATTTATCAATTATTTTGAACACAAAATCGGTTATTGTTATGAAACCATGATAGCTAGATATATGTTCTCACGGACTTTTTTGTAGGTCTTAATGGGATCTACAAACCCGTAGTACATCATTTTGTTCTATTGTCAATAGTTTTTACAGCGCACGCAAAAATAGGTTTTCGATTTTACACCTTGTGTTATAAAATAGCAATTTCATTACGGATCCCTAATTTTGAAAAAAAAAGCCTATAGCCTTCCTCGATAAATGGACTACCCAACACTGAAAGAATCATTCAAATCGGACCAGTAGTTCCAGAGATTAGCGCGTTCACATAAACAAACAAACAAACAAACTCTGCAGCTTTATTATTTAATATAATTAGTATAGATAATATAACTTTTGTTGATCCCGAGATTCCCAAGGGGTGGAAGTGCACCCCCTGGCACCCCCCTGCCGGCGCCCATGACTAAGGTTAATGCTAGTACAAAACAAAATTAATTAATCCAGAAAAAGTGTTTTTTTTAATATGTATCAGGCGTGGCAGTGAGTGTACTAAATTAAACTCCAACTTTGAGTTGAAAATAGAAGATATTTGTCAGTTCTTACCTCGAAGTCATCCAACATTTTCACGTCAATACACTCCCTTTGGTTTGGAACAAGCGTTATAGTTTCGAAACCCAACACTCCACGGCCATCTTGGTCACCCACCAAATTCTTCGCCTAAAACAGATACATTATTATTAAAACCGCTAGTTACTTGCCAAACTAGCATAGTACATTTTTTTTTTCAGTACAGCTTGTTAAAGCTATGCGAGAAATTAATTTTAAATATTTAATTTAGATAAAAATGGCATATTCTTCTAATCTGAAGTAGGGATGTTGCGGATGCATTTTTTTTCACATCCGCGGATGCGGATGCGGATTTTAAGAGGCTCACATCCGCGAAAGCGGATGCGGATGCGGAACTGTACAAAAAACCTATGTTTTGGTTTGGTAGGGTAAAAAGCAGTAATATTTATCCTTTCTTTATTTATACATTAAAAATAAAATTAGAGTGTCGGTTTGTAATATTGAAATAACCGTTTTTTACATGCATATGAATATATATACGGTACATACACCAAAATAACATGTTTTACAATTTTTGTCTGTCTGTGTGTCAGTGTGTTCGGGCTAAACTCTAAAATGGCTGGACCGGTTCTGACGGGACTTTTATTGGCAGGTAGCTGATGTAGTAAGGACTAACATAGGCTACTTTTATTTTTAAAAATATTTTATTTTAGAAAAATAAATTATTATTGCCATGTCCAAGTACTGTCCAGTACCGCGCGCAACTCTCACCACTTCTCCCACCAACGAATCAATGCTGCCTATCGCGCGGGCTCAGAACGCGCGAACGGACTATTGCTGATTTTTAATAAAAAAATATATTGCATGGCCGGGTCAGGTAGTTTAATAATAAAGTAGTGAGTGAATTACCATTACTGATTACTTGTTTTAGTAATGAAATTTAAATATGGAGCATTATATTTAATGAAAAGTAGAATGGCCGCATTTTCGGACTCCAGTCTGTTTCGCAAGGGTTCGTGTATTAATCCTGTGCTACTAAATAACTGTTCACTTGGAACACTGGCTGGTGGCGCTGATAAGAGTTTGCGGGCTTTTTTAGGTTTGTTTGTTGTTAACAGTTTGAACTCACTTTGATTAACACTCCACCATTTAAGAGGACTCTTATTTAAATTAATTCACTTTTTATTACGGAAAGTACGTAACTCCTTTTTGTGAATTGTGTCAGGGCTGACAATTTCTGGTGTTTCCTGACTCTCCTCAACATCACTTGATAAATCGAGCATAATCGAGATCACTAAATAAACAAGACTGACATCCTGTAACCTGAGGTCTCTAGTCGTTCCGTTCTGTTTCCATGAAATCTGTCATTCTCATTTTCTTCGCTCTTTCGGTACTTGGAGATATTGTTCGAGAAGCCAAGATGTCTTCCGTGTTTCTGTTAATCTTCAATATACCTAGGTAACACTGAAAATGTTTAGAAAATGAAAAACGGCTTAATGTAGAAAGTTGCCAATACTTTTATTGTTTTTCGAAGTAATCTTTCTACACATCGTTCGATGGAACCACTGAGAAAGCAGTGGACCCATTCTTCCTTAGGGGTCTCTTCTATGGCATTTTCGTACGCTTTCACCGCATCTTCAGGGCTCGTAAAGCGAATTTTATCTTTAGTTCTTGGGAATAAATAAAAGTCGCAGGGCGCCAGGTCAGGACTGTATGGCGGATAACTCATTATCTCGACAGTTGCCAAATATTCAACAGTCCGTTCTACGGAGTGCGCTGAAGCATTGTCGTGGTGAAGTAGGATCCTGCTTCGAAGGCGCTGCTGTCGAATTTTTTCTAAGACAACAGGCAAACAGCGATTGACATACCAGTCTGCAGTAACTGTCCTTCCATCTTCTAGCACAACTGTCGCGAAATGACCATTCCGACCAAAGAATGAAGCAATCATCTTTTTTCCTTGACTTCTTCCTTTCTTTACCTTAGCTGGCCGATCCTTGAAAGGAAACACCTACTGAGCTGATTGTCTTTTGGTTTTGGGTTTGTAGCAATATATCCAGATTTCATCACTTGTGACGATGTCAAATACAGCATTTGAGTCACCTCCGTTGAACTTATCTAATATTTGGCGACACCAGTCCATGCGAAGGTGTTTTTGGTCGTCGGTTAAAGTATGGTACAAAGCTTCTGGACGCCTAAATGTTCGTGTAATATTTTTTGAACTTGACTCATACCAATGCCTAGGCTTTGAGATTGCTACGTCCACGCTTAAACTCGTTAAACTAATTGTAAATAGTGGCACGAGATGGGGCTTCATTCAGAAATGCTAATCGCAGACTATCATAGCTTTGTTGTTGAGTAAGCCCACAACGAAAGTCATAATAAATCGTTAACCGAAAGTTTTCTCGCGTTAGGTTCATTTTCACTTGTAACAAGAGTTTTAGATTTGCCGCCAATTCCCAAAAACAAATGACAAATGAATGCAATATACTACATTAGGTTACGAAAAAGTTCTAAAATTGAAATTGAAAAAGTTTTCATTAGCAATGTTTCTAACTGGTCAGTTCTAAACATTTTCAGTGGTACCCACGTATCATCTTTAATCTTTTACTCGGTCGACACGCGCCACTAGCCGGCCCCTCTCCTTTCTTTCTTATCGCATCCGCATCCGCATCAGCTCCGCATCGATTTATGCGGATGCGGATGCAGATGCGGATGTCTAAATCGATGCGGATGTTCCGCATATGCGGATGCGGATGCGAATATTCGCAACATCCCTGATCTGGAGCAGCTGGCTTTAAATTTTAGATTAGAGTATACAGAAGCATTATTCAGCATTACAAATCAAACCAAAATGTTTAGAAAAGTCAAGATTTGTAGCAACAAGAGTGAAACCATCACAGGGTGTAAATTTTATCTTTTTTTTTTTAAATACTACATTTTTTTTAATATATGACTTAATTTTTTTTTATATTTTTCTGATAACTTATATGAGTTAGTCTATCACCCGCTTTCGGCTTGACGTCGGCTTCTGGGACACCATGTATTATACAATAATTAATGTGCTAAACTTTATCTTTCTTAAGCACGAGTTCGATTCCTTCTTGTATTTAATTAATATTTATATCAAATATAAAACTTGAGTACATAAAGTATAAACATACCCTTGGGTGGTCAGAATCCTTTGTAATGGCGACGGTCACCACTAAATCTTCATGGCGAATTCCGTATTCTCCCACTTTGTAGTAGCCCGGCTCTGAGGAAAACAGTTTTTCTATTAAGCTAAGCAAATCTCTTTAAATTACGTACTATCGAAGCCTCTGGCGCCTTGTCAGTCCTAAGTCGAAAGCCGCTTGCACACTGCACGATGCCTATCGCTTCAGGCCACGCCCCGCTCCATTCATTCAACAATGGCGCGCGTGCGCAAACAAGCAGAAAAAGCAGATTGACAGTTGACAGTACTGACATCAAGGGCGATTTTAAAACTAGTTTTTTATGATTGGCCGTAGTATAAATCGTAGTAAAATACGAAGCCAATTAGGGGTCGTGTGGGTGTCTCCGATGCGATCAGTTCAAACGAATATTTCTACAAAGTGGTAAGGCACGACAGACCTCGATAGTATATCAAGTATTAAAGTTGAGTTTTTTTTTCAGACTTAACAACAAAATTAATACGCAATTAGAAACGGCCATTTTAGATATTGGAACGGCTCATTAATGCATTTTAATGACATGTATAATTTGTCATGTAATTTTTAATCCTAATAAATTAAAGTAATCTTTTATAATTTTGTTTCATATTTCAGTACTGAAGTATAATGGTGAATGTAGAAATTACTTAACATAATATTTTATTGAATAATAGACGACGCTCCAATAGAGGCCATTTTGAAAAAAATAGTTTAAATCCGTATTAATCACAGCAATCTATGACAATTTTATTACATATAATTTAATTTCTTTAAAATATTTATGTGTATTGATTATTAATATGAATATTTCATAAAAATAAAAAATATTTGTTATAATAAATACATGTAACTACTTGTTAGACCACGGTAACAATTGCTACCGATAGCGAACACCCCTATCAGTCCCTGGTCACAATTGTTACCATATTGAAATTTCCGCGTGGCCTGCTTGTTTTTTTTTTTCAATTTAGATTCTAATATTCTGTGGTGGATTTGTTATTGAATCAGCTTAACGGTAGTATTTTTCGTTCGGTCCTAGCTTCGTTATTTAGCGTGAAAATGGCTTTTTTATCTAAAAGACTGACATTTTTTTTCACAATTCGCACAGTATTGGGACTGTTGAGAAGGGTGAACGCGGTAGCGGACTCACAAATGGATAAAGGAAAGTACTGTAAATACTTACCATTACTAAGTACCTGTCCTGGTTTTAGACCAGGATCGTGAGGGTACGGGCGCCAAGACACTCCACTTGGACCTTCGTGGACATTTAGGAAGTGTCCCACTCCGTGTCCCGTCCCGTGGGCATAATCTAAGCCCACGTCCCAAAGCGATTTGCGCGCGAAACTGTCCAAGACATTTCCCTGTAAAATAGGGTATTTGAGTACGATGTAAATATAGATTATTTTATAAAATAGATGAAGGAACGATTTCGCTCAGTTAAGCCAGTGGTGAGGTATACGATATGCTACTAATCTATAATCTAAGATCACAGTGGTTTGTGTGTTTGTCTGTCCGCTCTTTTTCCATTGTATCAATAACGTTATCATAGCAACGCGTTAAGCGCAAGTAGTTCGTCTACCAGACGCTAGATGACGCTAACGGAAAAATATTTAATAATAGAAAAAAATTAAAGAACTTTCTCCACCCGTGCGAAGCAGGACGGGCAGCTAGTATAATCTAAGAACACAAATTTGTTGCTTGTTTTGTCTGTCCGCTCTATTTCCATTGTATACGCGTTACCATAGCAACGCGCTACCGGGTCAGCTAGTTTCTTTTAAAATCTTTGGATCAATTTAAATTTGTTTGGTTTGATTTTGTTATCATATTTTCTTTTTTTTTTGTTAATTTAGTTATGGACGCCGTTATTGTGACATACATCAGAATTCTTGCAACACAGAAACCACTGTGTTCTTAGATTATAGATTTAGGTTATAAATATGAAGATTTTGAGTTTCTAGTTGAACAAAACGACACCAAAACGAAAAGCATTCACTACACATAACACACACAAAAGTTCGTATTGTATAAGCCTTTAGATTCAGTTTATTTTATTTTAATTTTGTGTTCAATTGTTGCAAATTGTGGTTCGAAGTGGGCGCTAATAACGGCGACACAGTCTTTGACAAATGCAGTTGTTAACGTTATTTTGTGAACCAATATTAAACATAAACAAATAAATTATTCATACCTTAACTCCTTGCGGGAAAAGCGCACTGCCAACCATCATCTGTCCTTTCAGAACCCTCGTGAACGCATCCTTCTGTTCAGGGGTGGGAGAACCGGCCATGTGCCTTGTTCTCGTGATATCAGTTGTACCATCCCTGTTCAGTTGACAGTTATTAATAATCACTGTTAGAACGACAATGTGGCGAGCCCCACAAGGAAAAAGAAGCAAAGACAGATCCTTGACATGCTGGGAAGATGAAATAAAAACAATAGCTGCCCATCTTGGATCCAAACTGCACAGAATACAGTCTATTCATCCTAACTTGTCCTAATTGGTAAACAATCTTGGCACTCCTTTTTATTGAAAATGCAGCATTAAAAATCAACTGACAACTAGATTCAATAGGTTTCAGTCTATAATAACGATTTATTGTAATAGATTATTGACTTTGTTATTATTTTATTTTTAAATGGGTGATTTTGTTTAAAAGTTGTGTCAAGATTGTTTACAATTGAAGCTCCTTGAAGGAGGATTTTACCCACCAGAGTTCTCTGTAGGTTTATATAGATATTATTTATTTTCACACTGTAATTATATAATTAAGTTTTACTAATATACTAATATTTAAAAATACACGTTACTAACCATACTAATATAACTTCCACTTTTAAAATATCTACTAGAATTTAGATACAACCCAGATACATTGTGTGGCCACAGGGAATAAATAGGCTTTTTTATTTTTAATAATCTCAAGACGTAATTACAAAAGCGACTTTTGCTCCTGTAGAGCCCGTGTGCAATAATTACTGGTTTTGTAGGTAAGCTGCCTTAACTGTAAGCAGGGATTCAAAAACACCTTTATAAGGATACACTTTCATAAGGGTTACACATTGAATCTAATACAGAATTATTCCTGTATTACTTATTTGGGTGTTTTGAACCTGTTTTGCGTCGAACACTTGTAAAAGTGTAACAGATATAATGTTTTCTGTTACCAATCTGTAAGAAACTGTTCTACGTTTAACTATCTATGTGTATACACAGTACACCAATATAGGCATTTCAAAGTACCCAAATCATTAGTGAGCTGTCGCATAGTTATGCCAATGTGAACCTTATTGACTGTAACAGATATTAACACGTATGAACCGGTATTTTCTAATACAGATTCAAAGTGTTACAGTTTCTTTCTGTATAACTTTTAAAACAGAAATGAAAAACAGTGTTCAGAACACTCTATTCGGATACCGCTAAAATCCCTGACTGTAAGAGATATAATATGTAACTAGGCGTCACCCGCCTGCTTCGCTGGGCTAATCATTATTTATTTGGATAGATATCCGTGTTTTTTTGAATAATTGATTTTATTGTTATATTATAGACGAAGAACTCAAAAAATACCTTATAAAAAAACTACTCTGTACAAGGTCTGCCGATGTAGGATTTCCGAAGCTACGGAGTAGCTTTGACGTTCAATAAAGGAATTGTTAATTCTCAAATTAAATAAAAATTATTTAATCTTTCTATGGGCTGGTGTGCTCGTATATAATGCTGACTGACCTACCGTAAAACGTGAAAATGGGTATTTTTAATTTAACTATTATTTATTAGTATATTTACTAAATGTAAATGGAACAGTAAGGATTTGTTACATCGGAATTGTATAATATTTTATGCAAAAAATTGAACTGAATTAAGTCCCACCTGACGTTTAAACTAGTTGAATTTACAAGAAATATTACAAGAAAATAATATTCTTTTAGATATATAATATAAAGTTATTTTATTTATCGAATAAGTATAATTAACAGAAATATTTTTTAGCGACAACTAAAAATTGGCAACACTGTCTGTTCACTCGCCTAACCAACTTCCTGAGATCTTTCCAGTGTTGCCATCGCAATTCTGTAAAACCTGCCGTAAAGCTAGGAATCATTCATATTTTCCTTTCGGAAAACCAGAATAAATGCATTTAATTAATAAGCTTGTGACGACGATAAAATCAAGTCAAGTCACAAGTGAAGTCAAGTCATCAGGCGAGAAAGCGGTCAAGTGCTTACTTATTCACGATGAAAAAATAATGGTATACATACATGTATTGACCCCCGGAATCGAGTAAGAACATCTGGTCCCTTTGTATGTTGGTCTGCGGTCCGTCCCTAGTGGCCGTGTAGTGTATGATTGCACCATTGGCCCCCGCCCCGGCTATGGTGTCGAAGGACGGACCCATGAAGTATTCTTCATCCCTTAAATAATTAACATATTTTTTATATGCCATAGATTTAGACCATAAAATGGGCGGCGGCGTTTTTTTTATTAAGGTTCTTTACTGCGATCTGTAATTCTCCTGCTTCTATGGAGATTATGGCAACCTCTTACCCCCTTACCATCAAACCACGAATAAGCTTATTTTATAAATGTTTAAAATGTTAGTAATTACTAGCTGACCCGGTAACGCGTTGCTATGGTAACGCTATGGTAAGCGGGTGAATGGATAATAATAACTTACTTGCGGAACTCGAGGAGTTTATCAGAGGCCAGTACCTCAGTCACAACGGCGCCCGAGTCGATTTGACGGTGCAGCCAGTTGAAAAATCTCACAACTGCTATGCCGTCGCGGATGTGACATTGACGGAAGCCCTGATAACGACAATTTACTTGTAACAGTGACAGTAAAAACCTGTCTAATTACTTCATTCCATTTTCAGTTCTAAATTCCAAAACATTGAGTTCAAATTATTAGTCACAAAAAATATATAAAACATATAATTGAAACAAAAAATACCTACTTTGATTAGACAATTAATGTATTATTTATTATTATGTGTTTAATAATTAAATTTATAATGAATCAATAGAAATAGAGAGAAAGAAAGATAAAATATTCTCTAAAACTTTATGTTTTTGTTGATTCATTCGAAAATTATTTTATATTTTAACATTAACAATATGCGGATAAAATCCTTTATTGTTAATGTTATGTTATATTATGTCTTTTTCTCTATCGGATTAGTCTGAATTATAACTCTCATGTCAAAGTGACGTTTCTCTGACTGTTAACGAGCAAAAGAAATTTTTAAATAAATAAAAACAATATATTAAAAACATAAAAATAAAACATCAGTTAAAACAAAAACTGAGTCCCTTAATTGTTACTTTAATTTTAAATGTAAAAATGGGGATAAAGAAAAATTAAAATAACAATTTTATTTAAAGATTAAGATTCAAAAAACACAGTTTGTCTAACTAAGGTACGTATCATTCACAAATGTTAATACTCACCTCCAATTCTACATCATTTTTAATGAGCTTCATAACCGCTACCGGTGACACTTCCGATATTAAGTTCAGTGGCTTTTCCATAACATCGCGCTGAGAAATAAGAATAAAAAAATCTGAAACTCACAAAAAAGTGATGGACCAAACATTGATCCCTGTGGCACACCTACGCCTAATAAAGAGTAAACCAGAAGACAAAACATAACTAAATAAAATGATTAAAACTAGCAGAAAGATATGGTTGGACATTGTTTGAGATACATATTATGTTATAATTTTTAAAATAACACATTATGGTTACTGCAACAAATGCCTTTGAAAAGTCATGAAGATAAAATGATGGATTTAATAGTAAAGAAAAAAAAATTTCCTACAGGTAAATATACTGCTATATTGTGCATATGCACTCAATCTTAATTAATTTCAACCCAAGTTTCTAACTTTCTTAATAAAAAGACGGAATTTTAAACATAATAATAAAATACTTTTATTTCGGACTTCGGTCCATATTAGATATAAATTACATTTTGACATTAAAGACAAGAAAAAAACATTAATAATGAATATTAATAATTCAAAATTAAATTCATAAAATTAACATAAAACTACTTTGTTTTTAATAGGGTTTTTGCATGTCATTAAAAAAAAAACTTTTAAATATTCTTCAAATATGTAGTAAACTGACGGCATTCTTTAAAATCGATAATTTCTATTATTTTTTTTTCGGTAAAATATTATGCATAAACGAAAGCAAATCTCAAAACAAACAGAGCGCCTTCCATGTCATGTGACGTCACATGACATGAAGCCATGCGTTTGCCGGCGGCTACAATGTATGTAGATTCACCTATAGTAACGTGGCGAGTCATGTCATGTGACGTCATTCAAAGCGCGCGAAAATGGCGGCTGTTTAAATTACGACGAATGCACTGACCCAAGAAAATATTATTTTTAACAAAAATTAATTCTAAATTCTGATAGTGTAATATATATATTTTTTAAGTGATTTTCTAATAAAAATGACTTGATTTATTGATTTATACAATAAAAAAAAATCATGCAAGAAACCTATTATAAAAGCTACACTACGATTTTGGAATACATTTGCTAGTATTATTTTTATATCACTGATATGTTTAAAAGAAATAAAATATCAATTATATGCGATTTGTGTAAGCATGTTTATAGTACTTATTATCATAGTGTATTCTCACCCCCGCAGCGGCGGCGTGCACAGCCTCGCTGGCGTCACTCGATAGCCATAACGACCTATTGCCATCACCAGCTTCTGCCACCTTCTAATAAAAATGTATTTTTTTTTATTTAAATCATAAAATTGATCCTAATCAATCCCAGGGGTCAAGACAGGATCCACGGTGGAACAAGCTAACCCAGATGCCTATTCACCCTGGCCTTGAAGACTGACGGGTTTTAAGTACTCGGAAATACAGACGCAGGGAGGAAGTTCCACTCCTTTGCTGTGCGCATTATGAAGGATGTTGAGAAGCGTTTGCGAAGGTAGGAATAGAAACCAAGAAAGGGTGGTAGTCTGGATATCCGATGGAAAAAAGAGATGGCTGTATGAGTAAATGCAGCTCCTGAGCAAACATTCATTTTAGTTCAAGAACTTTAATAATCCCTACTAATATTATAAATGTGAATGTAAGTTTGTTTGTTTTTTTGCTTTCACGCAAAAACTACTAAACCGATCATCATGAAACTTCGTACATATATTCTTGGAGGTATTAGAAGTAACATAGGATACTTTTTATTAAAAAAAAAAATTGCGGGCGAAGCCATGGGTAAAAGCTAGTAATATATATGTGACACTTCTACGCAACTTACAGTCTTGACTGTGCTTACGACAATCATTGCTGTGCTATATTTAATAGCATGACCCAAACACATACATATATCTCTACTATATAAAAGAAGTACTTTGTGGGTTTGTTACCATATATAGTTACCATAGTTACCATAAGCCTAAGAATAACAGTTTTTATAATCAATTAACGTTACCATAGCAACGTTTGGCCGGGTTATACCAGCAACGCGTGGCCGGGTTAACTAGTATAAATTAATTATAGTTTTAAGCAATATTGTTACTAACAAAATGAGTTGTATTTTATTACTCTATTTCTATCAAATAATGAATATGATTAATATCACATATGATCAGGAAACTAGCGACTTTTTACATTTAAAAGCCAGTTTTTAATTTCACATTTTCTTAAAACTATGTAACTGAATAAATAAAAGTATTCAAAAATACTAGGTCATGTCACCCAAATAATAATAGCGGTTGAAAAATACCAAAAGAACCCTTAAAATTGCTTTCATTAATTATTTTAATACTGTAAATAAAAAAAGATTTTTTTTTTTGCATTTTACAATGCCATATTTCTATAGGATATAAAAACATTAAATACGTTTCGAAATTTCGACGCGTCTGCCAGCGTCTCGGTAGCTCAGCAGTCAGAGCACTCACCCGGATAGCGAAAGGTTGTGGATTCGAATGCTACACGAGGGTTCGGAGGCATGATCGTTTTTTACATATTATGTATTTTATATCTTATAAAAAAACACAATATAAGTGTTGCCAGATAATGTTTAATTTCTACCTGAGATGATTTTTTTAAGTTTTCCTGTACTAAGAAATTATTATCGAAAGTTAGTTTAATATTAAAAACTTACCGCCAGTTGCTGCAAATACGGAACAATCTCTTCATACCGTCTCCCTTCCACCTTCACACCTTCACCTTCTAACTGCTTCACAACGTCATCCGATAATTTTCCATCACCCCAGAACATCACCACCGATGATGGAGTGATCACCAGGTAAGAGAAAAATACGGGGTTGTATTCTATATCGCTTCCGCGAAGATTGAGTGTGTCTGGGTGATGAAAATAAAAATTAAAAATAACTTCATTCAAATGCATTTAAAATAAGTTAAAGTCGTCAGCTTTAACAGAAGTAAAGACATATTTTACAATATTATACGTCGTCTCCACATATAATCCACAAAGAAAATTAAATAGTAGTGGCGATAATATCTTATCGACAATCTAATGAAATCAATTTTATTATAAACTAGCTGACCCAGCCACGCGCTGCTGTGGCAGTTATATTATTTTTTCTAAAATAAAAGATTTTTTCTTAAATAAAAGTAGCCTAAGTTACTTCTTATTACATCAGCTACCTGCCAATAAAAGTTCCGTCAAAATCGGTCCAGCCATTTCAGAGATTAGCCGGAACAAACAGACAGACAAAATTTGTAATACATGTTATTTTGGTGTATGTACCGTATATATATTCATATGCATGTATTAAAAAACGGGTATTTCAATATTACAAACAGACACTCCAATTTTATTTATATGTATAGATGTATAGATAGCCGGTCCACTCATTGCAATGGCACAAATTAAAATGAAACCTGAAAATGAAAATGAAAATTATGTCCAACGCCCATGTTACACCCGCTCCAGTAAATGCTGGGAACGTTACACTCGAAGTTGTTGACCATTATGTTTACCTAGGACATACAATACAGTTAGGTAAGTCCAACTTCGAGAAAGAGATCTCTCGTCGAATCCAACTCGGGTGGGCAGCGTTCGGGAAGCTGCGATACATTTTCGCGTCCAAAATACCTCAGTGCCTTAAGACGAAAGTCTTTAACCAGTGTGTGTTACCAGTGAAGACTTACGGCAGTGAAACGTGGTCGTTCGTAGGAGAACAAAAACCGCCGACATAGCTCGAAGAATTGCGAAGCTGAAATGGCAATGGGCAGGACACATAGCAAGGAGAACCGATGGCCGTTGGGGCGGAAAGGTTCTCGAATGGCGACCGCGTGCCGGACGACGCTCAGTGGGTAGGCCCGCTACAAGGTGGACCGACGATCTGGTTAAGGTCGCGGGAAAACGCTGGATGCGGGCAGCACAGGACCGATCGTTGTGGAGATCCTTGGGGGAGGCCTATGTCCAGCAGTGGGCGTCGTACGGCTGATATGATGAAAATAAAACCTATGCTATGTGTAACAAATCTTGTAAATCGAAAACAAAAATCATCGAAATCGGTTGAGTAATTCTGGTGTTCATCGCGGTCAAACACTATGATTGAAAATTATTTGTATATATATTTTTTATATTTAGAATGGGTTCTCTCTCGATGCCAATCAAGCCAAGCCAAGAACAGAATTCACGATGGAACGAGCTAATCCAGAAGGTGCCTATTCACCCTGGCTTTGAAAATGGACGGGTTTATAAGTTCTCGGAAATACAGACGCAGGGAGGGAGTTCCACTCCTTTGCTGTGCGCATTATGAAGGATGTTGAGAAGCGCTTGGTGCGACAGGTAGGAATAGCAACCAAGAAAGGGTGGTAGCCTGCAGTGCGTCTGGATTTCCGATGGAAAAAAGGAAATGGCGTTATGAGCAAATGCAGCTCTTGAGCACACTCTCCAAAGTACAGTCTGTAAAAGACCGACAGACAGGCAACTTTGCGGCGATGAGCTAAGGTGTGTAGCTTGCTCTTCACCAAATTGCGGTCACCGATGAGTCTCTCAGCTCTGCGCTGAATCGTGTCCAGTGCAGCAAGTTGGTATTTTGCTAAGTAGTCCCAATTATAACTTTAGTTGACTTTATACATACATGCGACTTCATCCAAAGCAGTGATGATTAGCGCCGCAACTTTTTTTTCTACCATTTTCTCTCTCAGCTCTTTGGCTTTCTCTCCTGCAGGTTTGCCTGTAGTAAAAATACGAATATGTTTATATCTCTATATAAAACTATGTATGAAGTTTGAAGAAACCAACAGCCATAAAATTGAATTATATTTTGATGTTTTTGATGGGAAATTCGGTAGCTATTCTACCTTCTGTGCTAAAAGACCTGGGAGCGAATCCGGTAGGGGCATTTGTTTGTAGTCTACACATTATTCAGTACCCATAGCACTAGTTCAGCTTAGTTTAGGACTTAATAATCCGGAATTTATTTATTTATTATTATTTATTTGGTAATCTTAAATTTCCTTTAGTAATTTTAAAAATTTTTAAAAATTGATCACAGATAAAAAATACATAGCTTAATGTAAAGAGGTCGCATCTCAAAACTAAGTAGACTTCATGGAACAAAAGCCATAGACATATTTACTTACCAGTGTATTTAAGAGGCAAAGGAATAATGGGGTTATGAGGACGGGGTGATGGCGGGTCATCGAGTTGCGTTCTCGCTTCGTCCACTAAATTCCCTGGAACTGCTATCAGCTGCATTTTAGCTTTATTAAGTGCCATCTGTAACAGTATAAGTTGTAGCTTAAGCTTTTTTAACCCCTTTGACATGTTTTATGATGGATAATGTAGCGTCACCTGTAAAGGTGTCCAAGTATCTCTTGTCATTACGAAGGGATCAACTCCAACAGTGGCGCCCTCTGCTAGATTGGTCGACAGCCATTTCTCCATAGTAAGGGTGTCGGGTAGCGCTGTACAAATAAACACAACGTTGTTTTCATTATTTTTGGTTATTATCATTGGAAAAGCGACAATATTGTTAATACTAAAAAATGGTGTTCAAAAATTGCTCAGTAACCTATTAATTGACATTATTTTAAAAAACATTCTAATCACAATGACTATATTATACTAGCTGACCCAGCCACGCGTTGCTGTGTTATAAATTAAAATAAAACCTATCCTATTTTTAAGTTAGATCAAATTACAGATAGTTACAAAGTTTGATCAAAATCGGTTAAGTAGTTTAGGAGTCTATCGCGGACAAACAACGTGACACGTAATTTATATATATTAAGATAAGATTAGGCCCTTACTTATGAATTAGGCGTTTCGTCATACTGGCTACTTTGATCTGTAATATTTCTCCTCTTTGGTTAAGAATTCCATTCACATTTTTAAATCCATTTTCTTGGTACATTTGAATTTCGAAAATGTTATTTGTTATTTCCTGATTAGTTTTAATTTGGCGTCGCTCATATCGCACAATGGAAAACATGAAATATCGCCATATTTACGAATAGAAGTTATACCGTGGCACCAGTACTGAAGAAACAGCTCGAAGGATTATTAATGTGTATGGCAGTAGTATCGCAATAGAAAACACGGTACGTTTTTGGTTCCAACGTTTTCACTCTGGAAATTTCGGCCTTCAGAATAAGCCCAAAATTCCCTCCTATACAAAACGCCAATATGTAATGCTGATGACCTAATATAAGTATCAGCTGAAGGATGTCTACTGCTTGAGGGTAACGTGCTCTAAGGGGTCATCTATGAATTACGTCACACGTTATAGCGGAGGGAGGTACCACCGGAAACTGACATTGTGACAAGGGGAGTCAAAAGCTTTGTGACGTCAAATGTCTATCACTGTCACTGTCACACCAAATGGTCGTCTTATATACATATATAATACATAAATATGTAATATTAATAGAAATATATAGGCGCCACCGCGCGGCACAGAACGGACATGCTAAGCGTCAGATTTTTACTGTTACACGATATAAATTGGACCCGGCTGCCTCCCCACCTCAGTGTGCGTGGCCTTCTGTCTCGCTTTCACTCATGTCAGTGTGCGTGGCTAGCGTGGCTTCTGTCTCTTTTTCGGTTTATACTAAAAGGCTTCGCTCCTTTTTCTTTGTTTGCCTTGTTCATGTTTAATGTTCAAATATACTTACATTGCTTCATTAGTGTCCATATTTCAGGATTTGTCTCTTGCTGAAATTGCGTGTAATATCTACCATCGGTCCACACGAGAGCTTGGTCCGCAGTAACAACGGCCGTCCCAGCGGAACCGGTGAAACCTGATAGCCACTCCCTGCGGGCGTCTACCGCTGCTATGTATTCAGACTGAAACAAGAAGAATGTGCTAACTTTTTTTTAAAGGTAAACTTAAATTCTGTGTCTATAAAAAGTTAGTAACAATTTTAAATCTCATAAACTAGTGTGAGTAAGTAGTATTTAAGGTGTTAAGGTCGCACTGGTGAGGATATTTATGTTAAAGGATTTTAACGAATCTATATTTTCGCTGTGTGCGCGATGACAGCGCCCCAAGCGACCACAATTGTTGTGAAATTTTTGTGAAATTATGCTTGTATTTGTGTAAAATAATTGTTAATTGGTTAAGTTCTTTTTTTGTGAAATTATACAATTTATTGTCATTTGTTTATTGTAAATTTTTATAAACTTGTCTGTTTTGTTTGTGCTTCGTGGACCTTACATTACTAACTGTATTCAAATGCGTTTTAAGTACTAAAAATCGCTTTATACAACTTACCTTTATAAATGCTTAACAATAATTTTTAAAATGTTTTTTGTTGAGGACCTATAATTGGCTTCGGTTAAATTTTCTATCTATTGTTATTAACTTAGCTGTTGGTCTTCCGACAATAAAATAAATAATTAAAGGTGCGATGTATACTTACGTTATGTGCATCAGCTGTTGGCACTATATAAGCGGAAAGTACGGTCGGTTGACTCGCCATGAGCGCTCGAAGCGCTGCCAAACGTTGTGGTGACATTTCTCTATGGCCTGTGATCATAATCGTTATGATTATTTAATTTTATATCGTAATAAAATTTCATTTTAATACAAAAGATGTTAAGATCAAGGCGAACTTTTAGGGACCTTTATCATATAGTAACGAAGTATATTTAGCCTAGCCCAAAGTAAGGTAACTCAGGTACAAATGCTCGTATTCATCATACCAACATCTGCCCCTTCCGGGATTCGAACCCAGGACCGTCGGTGAGAAGGCAGGATCGCTACCGTTACGGTCGTCAATAAACTAAATATACGCGAACAGATCAACCTAAATCATTTGTTTTAATAGTAAATAATCACTTATAATACTCCTATCTGTGGCAAAATAAAAGAGGTTATTTCCGATTTTAGTTTTAGTGTAATAGGTCATTCAGGGTAATATGTTTTATTACCTAAATATAAAACTACTTATTGATACTTATAATTATGTATATGTCGGAAATGGAGTGTACCGACAGCTCCTTGTTCTAAAGGCTACTAGCGCCATCTAGTTTTATTTTCAAAATAATTAGAATTTGAATTAATTTCGTTCAATTGTTTTTTTTTGTATTTTTTTTGTACATATAAATAATTAAATTACATTGAAATAAATTTCCTTTTTTGTTTTATTTACGAAATTCTGTTATTTTTTACTAATCCCGCCAACACGGGCCTTAATTTATATCATCCTTACCTCTCACTTTGACCAGAGTTTCTGATGCGGTACTTCTTCCAAACACTACATTTACAGTCAATCTGTAAACAAACAAATTAAAATTAAAAAAAATGTATTAACAGTTACTAACAATAACATTATTTACCCTACTTGTTGTTAGGTTAATAATTTATAGAATAAGCGGGAAGTTGTATGTAGAAACTTAGTATGCAGAATGTTCAATTCATGCTGTGGTAAATGAAATTAAAAAAAGCGGGAAAGCTGTATGATCACTAGGACCTTAGTCTGAGGGGGAAGTGATATAAAAAAAAACGAATACTTTGGCG
Source organism: Calamotropha paludella (assembly GCA_927399485.1). Taxonomy (NCBI): domain Eukaryota; kingdom Metazoa; phylum Arthropoda; class Insecta; order Lepidoptera; family Crambidae; genus Calamotropha; species Calamotropha paludella. The sequence continues at coordinate 9,304,644 of OV656829.1, read as the reverse complement.
GGAACCAAAAATCTTTTTCTTTTTTCTTTATTTGTGGCTTGCACGATTTGTGCATTTCGCCAGTGTCAAGTAAGTATAATTGACAGTTCTTGAGTAATTGCTTTTCTTAATTTTATTATGATGACTGAACAGTAAGTTATATTCCCCCCAAGTTTCAGTAAATGTGTGGGGTTTTACTGAAACCTCCCCGTGGACTTCTTGAGAGAGCAGGAAAAGACAACTTACGCTGCTTTGATACACTTGCCAACACTCTTGGTGCCAACACTTAGTGGTTAATAATCCACCATTATTACGCACTAATATCAACACAAACACAAATTTTAACAAGAGAAACAAAACCACCAACGTGACGCTTCCCGCTCCCGCCAAAAAGTCAACCCGAGCCAAAAGTCCGCCAAAAAGTTCGTTTCTTTTTTATTCTACAAGTCAGAGTGGCAGTGGAATAAAAAAAGAAATAGACTTTTTGGCGGGGACGGGAAATGTCACTTTGTATAAAACTATTGACTTTGTGTGGTGTGAATGTTAATGTTGAATAATTATGGATTATTAACCATCAAATGTTTATGAACGCGCACCTAAAACACAACAACGGAATGTGGCTAGTCACACCTTCTCAAGGACTCCAAAGAGGTTTCAATAAATCTCAACATCTTTACTATAAGGATAAGGGCTTATTTCATAATTTATTTATATAAATAGCTACTAACAAAGTATCACTATTACTATAATGTAAAAAAAAATTTTTGGACAATAAACGGTTAAGGTTAACTGCCCTGACGATTATAGGTAACCATAGAATGCATCATTATAATTAAATAAACATCTAATAAAAAAAATTCCTATTTAAAAAACATTAGACGGCAGCTATAAGCATTTAATTAAATTTAGGAAAACTTTAGAAATGCATGTCAAAATCAGGTAAATTCTAACTCATATTGTTGTAAAGACAAGTCAAGCAAACACTGGTGAGCTGAGTCTAGTCTAGTTCTACTCCATTTTGTATTAAAACAATCTACAGAGTTATATCGGTATTTTTGAATGAATGTTATAACAAAAATAATTAACCAACATAGGACTGTCAATGTGATAATAAAAGACATACCCAGATAATTACCATTTTAAAAAAGTAGATTCAGAATAAAATGATTCAAGTTTTCTCTGTAAGACCTTAATAATTTAGGTCTTTAGAAACGGTAAGAAAAACGACGAATTGGGTTTTTTGTGCCCTCTCTATTCTGTTTCTATATAGTATTATGGTCTTGGCATAATGTAAATATTCATTCATCATCCGATTATAAACTAAAAAATCCCGCCAAAAATCTCAACACTTTTTGACATTGACTTTAAAAAATATAAAACACTTACATATATATCAGCGACGAATAAATCCATAAAATCACAAATACATTAGAAAACACACAGTTTTTTACCATAATTTCAAATTATAAAGCTTTTCAGTTACTTATCAAAAATTTAAATTGTGTTCCAATTACAAAATTATACCATGTTTCAAATTCACACAAAAAAGTTCTGATAATTTCGTTCTTTTATTTGCGGTCGCACTAGCAAAGGAATTTCTAAGGACGTACTGAGGTCATGACAATTGCGTACGTAAGTATTCTGTGGTCAAGGTATTGAGCAAGGAGACTATAATGGTAATAGATAATTTGTAATCATAACATGTAAAGCTCGGTATGTACTAGAGGTGTAGCCGCGACCGTGGTATTGACTACATTTGTTGGAGGGGACGTGACACTTTCATTTCAATTAAATTGATAAAACGGGGCCCCTAGTGTAAGGAAAGTGGAACCTGTATAAGACGATTTCCGAGGGAACCAACCAGAATTGCGATTTATTTTTTATTTTATTTTATTAAGTTAAGACACACCAACAGTGAACACATTAAGAAATCAAAGTGAAAACAACCATATAAAATCTGATGTTAACACCAATAACAGGCGTATACAACATTCACATAACAAAAGTCACAGTCAACAAACAAACAATTTCGGAAGAAAAATTTAAGTTAAAATTAAATTCTAATGCAAATTAAATTCTAAATTAAAAATCAAAATTAAAGTTATAACAAAATAAATTAAAACATTAAAAAATACAATCCAAAATAAATAGCCCGTTATAACAAAATAAAAAAGAAGTTACAATTTATGATTCAAAATGCTAGCAAAAAAAAGTTGCTACCATCTGACTAAAATGAATTTAGTATCTTAGATCTAAAGTTTGACAAAGAGACGTGAAAAATATCGATTTCGGTACAAGCATTTATCGCATTATAATCACTACACATTCTAATTATCGGGGAGCTGCGTCCGAGATCAGGTCTACGGTATGAAGAACACTTTCTTGATGGGATAACGCGGAAGAGTACGAGGGACAGAAAGAGCAAGGCGGCAATGAATTGACTCACAGGTTAGTCCTCCATTCAAAAGTTTGTAAAGAAGAACCAAACCGAGCATCTTACGACGATCTCTAAGAGAGGTAATACCAAAAAAGGTCAATCGCTGGTCATAGCTGGTCGTTTTAAGTGATAAAGTTTAATAAGCGGGATAGATAAAATAAATAAAATGTATTATGTATGTTCTAATTTGGTATATCGCAGCTTTAATACTATAGGGGCACAATTCGAAAAAGGTGATTGTTGGAAAAACACCTTTAAAGATTTTTGAGCCCCTGTATTGTCACAAAGTAGGTCATAGGTAAGTAAATTAAACTATTGAAAGCAAAATCATAAAACATCATAAGAGCATGTTCACTAAGCATGAAATATTTATCGCATATTAAATTTATCCCAGTACTAGTTTATTTTACTAATTTACTTATGACCGATTTTGTGACAATACAGGGGCTCAAAAATCTTTAAAGGTGTTTTTCCAACAATCATCTTTTTCGAATTGTGCCCCTATAGTATTAAAGGTGCGATATGTAGTTATTGAATTATACATTTTGTACGTTAAACATATCATTTATTTTGATTTGACAAACAGATTTTGATGCATTATAAGTTACAAAATTTTTAACGTAATTTAACTTTTGCAGTGCGTCTTCGCTTGACTCAAAGAAGCTACAAAGTGTCTTAAATCGTTAACTTAGGGTCTCTTTTTGATTGTTATTCACATTTTCAGTCTTCGCTGGCTGCTGCTGCGAGAGATACCTACTGGCGTACTGGCGTATTAAAGGATATGAGGAACGTATTACGCTTTAAAAAATTTATAAAACGTGTGTTAAGTTGCAGGGACTGACGTAAATTAGCGTATTATGCGAGAAATCTTATTATGCGGATTCTACTGTATTAACTTGGCGATGCAGTCGCTCAGCATAAAGCTACGCTGGCCCCATATATTGGAGCGGAGCGTAATACTTAAAAAAGTTTTTTTTTTGTTTCGATGGGAACTTTTGCGAATTTCAAAATTCGGGCTCCGTCACAATCTGGTCCTAAACATGTTGATTTGACTCCACACAAAAAAAAATTAAAATCGGTAAAGAACTCGGGAAATTATGGCGTAACAGACATTGCGCCATTGAAGCTGATCCATGGGAGCTTCGCTCGCTCCGCTCCAAAAAGATATTTAGAGCACGTAATCAATTAATAACAAAAGCCAATCATTTTTATATTTTTGTTTTGTTTAGCCCAAAAACAGAAAATTATTTAATATAGAAATATTATCTAGAATCCTTCTTTTCTGGTTAACGTGGCTTTCGCCACAATCTCTAACCTACCGAGATTCTTACCCTACTAAATGAATTACATCAACTAGTTACTTTTTTTATTTATCAAAGATCTATAAATGCCTCTGACGAATTTAGTCACTTTCGTAATTATTAGAGTAAAGTAATAGAAAATTTTGACGGGTGCTCACAAGGCTCGGTAGCTCAACTGGGAGAGCAGTGGACCGGACATCCAAAAGGTTGCGGATTCGTGTCTTGCCTGAGAATAATTTGTGAGTTGATTCGATTTTTATCGTGTAACATAACATTCAAAATATACAAATTATAAGTTTATTTTTATTATTTATAAATATATAGATTAAATGAATAGACAGCGCCATATTGTCAATGCTAAGCTTTTAGCTTAACCCTTTTAGTGCCAAGGAGCGCCGCCCGTCGCGCTGCTCTCGCTAGTTGTGAAAAATGCCAGCGTAGCGATAGCGCTCCTTTTGAAAATTCTTATATTATGTTGTTTTCTAACTATCTTCGATCGCACATTTTTTATATAAACATCGTTCATATAACTCTTGTCCATATAAATTATCTATAAAAATGCACTTTTTTACTGGCATTTTTAGCATATATTGGTAAAATATGTATGGCACTAAAAGGGTTAAGAGCAATATTATTTTAAACATGAATTAATTGTACTAGGTTCAACATTTTTAATTCTATTACTCGTACATATTATGTTTGCATATAAAAATGTGACAATTCACTTTAAGATAGAAGATTTTTGCCGACCGTTTGGTGGAACGGTAGCGATCCTGCCTTTCGCACCGACGGTCCTGGGTTCAAATCCCGGAAGGGGCAGATGTTTGTATGATGAATACGAGCATTTTTACCTGAGTCATGGGTGTTTATATATATTTCTATGAATATTACATATTTATGTATCATATACACTAGTCATCAAAAAATCGGCCCACCCTGTTTTTTCACTATTGCTCTTTACAATTTCAAAGATAAACGTTTAGAACTATCTCTTGTTTATGTCTAGGGTCGAATAAGATCATTGACATTTGATTCCGATAAATGTTTACGAATATGAGGGTACTTAATAAACTTTTTTAAAATAAACACTGCCCAGTGCCGGTTTGATGAATACGGCAGTATTCACTTTAGCTCTGTTTTATTCGCAACCAGGAATTTTAATTTTTGTTATTGTTATTGACGATTGTGACTTTATTGATTATCATTGTAATTCGGATTAAATTAACCTAAAATAATGGATACTACTGAAGCTGAAGCGGTTCAAGTTGTGGCTTTGCTGCGAGCGGGTTTTAGTCAACGTGTTGTCGCTCGTCGACTACATCTCAGTCGATCTGTTGTTCGGAGAGTTTACCAGAGGTTTCAAGAGACGGGCAGTACCGTAGGAGAACAGGTTCTGGAAGACAAAGGGTCACCACTCAAAGAGAAGACCGCTTTATTGTGACATCGGCTCCAAGAAATCGGCACCTTTCTGGTGTAGATCTCCAGCGGCGGCTGCGTGAAGTGCGGGGTGTAGCTATAAGTGACAGCACGGTGAGAAGAAGACTTCGTGAACAGAACTTAAGACTTCACAAGCCAGCAACAGGACCACAGCTGACTGCAGCTCATCGCCAAGCCAGACTACAATTTGCGAGGGAACATCTTTAATGGACTATAGACCGGTGGGCTTCAGTTTTATTCTGTGATGAGAGCAGAATGACTTTATACGGCTCTGATGGGCGCCGTAATGTCATGAGAAGGCCAGGAGAAGGTTATGCTCAGTGCTGTATTAGAGAAACTGTCAGTTACGATGGAGGCTATGTTATGTTTTGGCGCGGGATGTCTTTGACAGCACGTACAGAGTTTGTGTTTCTCAATAGGGGTTCTTTAACTGCTCGACGTTACATAACGGACATCCTAGAAGATCATGTGTTGCCGTATGCAGGTTACATCGGAGAAAATTTCCAGTTAATGCATGATAATGCACGGCCACACGTAGCGCGTATTGTTACACAGTACTTGGAAGAGGTTGGCATTCGTGTTATGGAGTGGCCAGCAAGAAGTCCGGATTTAAATCCTATAGAGCACATATGGGACACGCTAAAACAGAAGGTTAAAGCTCGAGAACCCGCCCCTACAACTTTGGAAGCTTTGGAAACCGCCATTAGAGAAGAATGGGACCGAATTCCTCAAGGAAGCATCACCATTTTAATAAGGTCAATGAAACGGCGAATGCAGGCAGTGATTAGAGCAAGAGGGGGAAATACCAAATATTGACGTGAAAGTTTTGTTTCAATAACATGTAAGACTAAAAAGTTACAGAGTGTTCAACTTGAAGCTTAAAATATGGTTAAAATAGCGATTTTCTGCTTTTTTTGTAAAATTGTAAAAAATTATAATTAAGATAAATAATTTATTGACTAATTAGTAAAAAGCTGACGTTATTTAGTAAACAAATCAATAATTATACAATTTGTTTCATTCAAAATATATAATCATGAGTTTTCTTGTAAAATATAGGTGGGCCGATTTTTGTGATGACCAGTGTATGTATGTCTATCCGTTACCCTGGTATCCATAACACAAGCCTCACAGTGCTTACTTTGGGCTAGGCTAATTGGTGTGAATGTAAGAAATATTTATTTATTATTTATTTATTATTGTACCATACAAATGTAATGTACACAAATGTCGGCAAACCTCATAAATCTATAATCTAACATTGTCTAAAGTTCGTCTGTCCGCTCTTTTTCCCGCTCTTTTTCCATTGTATATGCGTTACCATAGCAACGCGTTAACCGCAAGTAGTTCGTCTACCGGACGCTAGATGGCGCTAACGGCAAAATATTTAATGCTAGAAAAAAATTTAAAGAATTTTGTCCACCCATGCGAAGCCGGGACGGACCGCAAGTAAATAAATAAAATAAATGTACAGGATGTGGAACACTGGCTAGTTTCCACTTCGACGTATTGGCATCAAAAAGCAGTATTCCTTTGCCTTAAATCGAGACCGTTTAATGGACACCTACCTTTATAAGACAAAGACTTTAATCACTGATTACTTTAGTTCGTTAACAGCTAACGAGTATTAGCTTTGCTCTTTGATTAATCATTATCAATTCCATTTAAGTATTGACACAAAGAACAATACGATGTTTTCTTACATGTTTCTTTGACCACTGGTATGATTTGTTATCAATAGTTTTTAATAAAATCTTCAAATATTGGGTCAACATATATTTGAAGTAACTGACAATTATTAACATATTTTAGTACATAATGGTATATTTAGTTCTTACGCTTACACAGTGGCGTAAATAGATCAATTGCCGCCCGGGGCAGTTTACCAATTTTGCCGCCTCTACCAGAGGGCTGCGCCGCCCTTTGGAACGTTCTACCGGTGGGTACCACGTGCCTTATCTTTTTACCGTAGACGTTCCAAGTGCCGCCCGGGGCATTTGCACCCTCTGCCCGCCACTGCGCTTACACACATTTAAATAGAACAACTTATTTAGGGATTTTTGGGCATAATTTATATTTAATCCTGACGATTCGACTCCTATATGGGAGCCGTGACCACAGGATGACTAAGGCAATGGTCGTCATATATTTTCTACTGCCTTCATATTTTAATCGGGCACGTTCCTAACTTTTAAAATTTATATAAAATAATAACAAAATAAAACAATGGTATCCCATGGCATCCGAAATTCATTAGTTATTAATATTTTTGTTTACTATGACGAGTGAACAGTAGGTATATATTTTTTTATTGAGAAACAAACAGTTATTCAATCTAATATTTACATGTTCAGATTGCCTAATTTATGAATCTATAGTCTCCTAAATAATATTTATAATTTTAAAAGAAATAACCAAAAGATTTAAAACTAAATACGTAATTGCAACAATTGAAGGCAACTACTCCCAATTGTACCTAGTGTACTCGTACCTGGTCTGTACCTTAAATTTCATTTGATATCTAAAAAAAATAATTACTAGAAAAAACGTTTCAGGTATCGTTGGGACTCAAACCTATGTTCCCTAGCCATGCGAGCGAGTACGAACCGCCCAGCGCTGGCGTCAGTATAAGGAATATTTGGAAGAAAATCGCCGAATCTGAAGGTCTCGGTAGATAGATAAGATGGATATATGAATTATTTGCATCAAAGGCACATATACAAATACACTTGAAAACAACAAAGTGAATAAGGAAAAAAAAGCATGTGTGCAATTCACACGTGGTAGAAGTGAAACCTTCAAAAGTTCTCGTCTCGAGAGCTTTGGCAAGAAAATTGATAATTTTCTCGAAAATTTTCAGGAAGTATTTATTGGCAATTCGCCGTTGATTTACATTAGGTTTTCTCCCCCACTATACAGAGAACCTTAGCCGAGGTTCGAGCCCTTAGAGGCGTCTTATGGCACCCCGTGCTCCCCTTCCGGCTAGAACATAGTAGCGAATCTATGCTGGTTCGGAGACTCCCTCATGGGAGATGCCGTCCATCTAGAAAACCACTATGGTGGCTCTCTACTCTCGGCTTGAGGTTCATTAAGGATCTCGCCGTCCCAAAACCCATCATCAAAGGTCATCTGTGACTAACAACACTCACACATCAAAAAAAGAAGAAAAAAAAAGTTCGTTTTCCTCTGTATCAATTGTGACATTCATCGACATTGATTATAAAATTGAATGTTTTGTTGCAACACAAATTCTAAGTGTTTCGTCAGCGATCTGGTATTGAGTTGACATAGTTACTTAGGTAACTATCAGTTGACAAATAAGTAAATTAAGCCTCGGCATTTGGTAATGCTATTGTTTTTTTGAAGTGAAAACTTCTTATGGCGCGTTGGGCACTTTTGAGTGTGAGCATTTTCAGCCGTTCTCGCGACAGATGAGATTTTACATAGATATACTCCGCGTGTATTCTTATAATATATGTATACTATACGCGCTCTTTGCATGGGCATTCGTTCGTGCTCTCGCGACAGACGAGATTACATACCTATATGTATAGGGTCAAGGCGGCAACAGTGGGTCACTTTTTTTTTCCAGTGATGTAACTTGATGTGGCGGAGTGTTGGAAAGATGTAAAAGGATTAGTATTATAGCGTAACTAATGTATATTGATTATTCCAATCGATTTAGTTAAACAAGGTTAAATTTTAGAAAATAAACAGTATTTAAAAAAAAAACTCATTTGAGCCACTGCGTACTGGGGGTGGGATACAGTGAATCGGCCCTCAGTTTACAGTGAATCAGGCAAGTTCACAGTGGATCATCTATAATATAACTCAAATAAAAAAGTTTTTTTTTTGCTTTTTATCGATCTTTATTTTTTGTTTTAATCAAACAATAAGTTTTACATCGAAAAAGAGTTTTTTTACTACTTCACTTCAAAGTGACTGTTCAGTCTTGCACATTTAAAATTTACTAAATTATCTTATTTTTTTTTGACTTAGTTAATCATCAACAGAAAACTTTTTCTGCATCTTGCATAAACTATCAAACAAAATGATTTTTTATCATTAAAATGAATAATCAGGTAACTTTTTGACTACTTCAGTCTCAAAGTGACTTTTCATTCACACATAAGAAATATAATTTTGCTTTTTTTCATGTCAGCTATGTGTTAATGTGTTTCCCTATTTTACGGGGCCTTGATGGTCAAGTCATCCTAAAAGGGAAAATTAAGAAAAAATTTTACGTCTTGATTTTTGCTAAACTAATGTCCGGGTAGTTATTATCCAGTACCAGTAGTACACAGTGGATCCTGAACCACTGTGAACTCAAATGATTTGAGCCTCTGTGTACAAAACTGCCATTTTGGATTTAACTCATTCCACGTGTGATGGTTTTACGTAAATCGAAGTGCACTATACGCCAAATTGACCTCAACGAAGTTTGTGACTTAGCAAAAATATAAGTCCATTGGTGAAACAAAAGGTTTGTGAAAAAATACCAAGTATATCTCAACTGAAAATTCACTTTTTCTTTCGTCAAAACAAAGAAAACACTTAAACACGGGTTTGTTACATGGTTGACCCAGGGAAACTGGTTGTGACCAGTATCTATCAGGAGACCTTCCGAAGAGTGAGAGATAGAAAAAGATACCTATAATACTTTTGATACAACGACCAGTGCGCCACTGTTGCCGCTATAACCACTGTTGCCGCCTTGACCCTACTCAGAGTGTATAGGTATGCGAGAGCGCTGCATGCTATACGCAGTCTTTGCATGGGCATTCGTTCGTGCCCTCGCGACAGACGAGATTGAGAGTTTTTTATATTTATTTTATAAATGAATATTAAACGGAAAATTCATTTATTTATTTTTAATAGATTTTTACAGACGAAAGTCTTATTCCAAAGATCTTTTGAGGATTATTGTACGTTGTTCATACTATTAGTGATAGTTTCGCTTTTGCAATGTTCTGTGAGGTGTTTTTTGTGATATCTATATTATATTAATGTAAATATTTCAATACCTAGTTACTATAATACCAATAAATAATGGTTTATTCTTTTAAATATTTGTTTCATCGAAACCCCAACTTTAGTATTAGCATAGCGACGATTAACCTATGTTGTTTAGGATTTCTGAAGAGTTCAAAATATGTAATGTTGTGAACTAATCATCATTGGTTTGGCATAAATTTGTATGTAATGTTGTCTGGGTACACATTACATATTTTTAACTCTTAAAAAAGCGTGTGTGTACTTATATACGCGCAGATGAAGTTATACTTTTTTTAATTTTTAAATGAGATATCTTGAAGTTAACCTTTCGATTTAACAGCTAACTTCATGTTATCACTTTTTAAGATGAATAAAAAATGTTAAACTCGCGTCAAGACGTGACCTGATCGAAAATTCGTAAGACGGAGGGAGAGTAGACCGCCGGCGCGGCGTAAGAGAGGAAGTAGGTAATATCCCTCTCTTTTTCTACCGCGCGGCGAAAATGTATGTCTGCTCCTCCTACTATTTCGTTTAAGCGGCGTAGGGCGCTTGCACGAGTATGTTTGTGTAAGATAGCGCAATAAATGATTGTATTTTACCACACAAATGATAGTACTTTTATACTTATAATTAAAGCAATTAATGCGAAATTATTCCCTAACCATTCCAAAATATCAAAACTGCACAACGTTAATGTTCATGTTTTCACTTCTGCCGGCACACCCGGAGTGCAACCTGTTTTTATTTTTTAATTAAATAGGGTCGCTTTTGATCCCATTAAAGCCCGGGGGCCAAGACAGACCCGCGATGGAGCGAGCTCTGACTTTGATAACGGGTTATAAATACTAGGAAATACAGACGCAGGGAAGGAATTCCATTCCTTTGCTGTGCGCATTTAAAGATATTGATTAGCGCTTGGTGCGGCAGTTAGGAATAGCAACCCAGAAAGGGTGGTAGCCCATGGTGCGTGCGTCTGGATGCATGCAGCTCTTGAGCATACTTTCCAAAGCAAAGTCAATTAATTTTGCGGCGGTGAACTAAGGTGTGAAGCATGCTCTTCACTAATTAATAATAAGTCTCTCAGCTCTGCGCTAAGTTGTGTCCAGTGTAGTAAGTTGGTATCTTGTTGAGAAGTTCCAGAAATGGCTTCAATATTCCGTGCAAAATCAGACATTTAAGAAATGTAGCAAATGGTTAGATAAAAAGTTGGTGATAAATCAATCAAACTTTATAATAGGTACGACATTTTGCTGACAATAGCAAAACTTCTCTTGTACGTTCCTTTTAATAGAAAACGAAGCAAATTAACTTAATAACTGATTTGTAATTAAAAAGGCCGTACTCTCGGGACTGGTAAGGAAGTGGGTGGGTGGAGTTTGGCTATTCTAAGCACGCCATGGGTGGGTTGCGCATTACTTATATCGTTTTTAGATCTTCTTGGTCACTGTTTTTCATATGCAAGTTTGTTCTTGTATAAAAATTCTTTTTAAAAAAAAAAAATTTTCACGTTTCTTCCTTCATCCTGACGTTTCGACTCCTTGATTTATATAAATTTTAACAGTTAGGAACGTGCCCGACTAAAATATTGTGAAGGTTTATGACAACCATTGTCTTAGTCATTACGGCAGAGGAATCGTAACGTCAGGATTAAATATAAAAATATGAGCAAATAAACAGTGAAAATAAGTGTTTTATTTAACCTTTCAACCGCTTTAGAGCAGATAAACTCTAACACTTATTCAAGCTTAAGTGCAGATCTGCTCGCTCGTCACCTGTGTTCAATTTTTTGGAATTTTCGGTTTAAATACAATTTCATACAGTCTATGTTTGTTTATTTCTTATAATAATAATAATATTTATTGATTCAGATAACAAAGATCCATTCTTGTTAGTAACAAAACAAACTTACTCACTACGTTAGTAAAAAATATAAAATAACTAGTCATACTAAAGTGTGTCATTGGTTCTGCTAAGAACTTTGATCCAATGACACATAATCGGAGTGTGATATCTCCTCGCAATGGTCTGCAGGATTCCGCTGGAGCTGGCCCGCACCCTGCCTAGCAGTGAGGCGGTCCTCTTGCGCAAGATTGCGTAAAAATAAAAAAAAACGTTATACCCTGATAAAAAAAGGGCGCTCTGTGGTCGCGCCATTGTGCGGCAGACGACGGGGTACTTACATAGACTCGGGCCTCAAAACATTTGGGAGGTTAAGTCATCATCATGGTTTTTACACGAACGATAACTAACTGCCCGTTAATCAAACCCTATAACTGTAAAGATAAAATTGATAGCGAGAGGACCTCGATGGCGGAGTAGTTCAGGAATTCGGTTTACGATTTCAGAGGTTAAGAAATTTTTGTAAGAGCTGGTTGTCACATGAGTGACCAAAAACCGGAAAACACTTTAGGCTGTTGGTGCCACCGTATTTTAAGTCGTTAGTCGATTTGTGCCTAGCTATCGAGCAATAAATGCCCAACGGAACGTCCTTTGCTTACGTTCCGTTGGGCTCTTGGTTTGAAGATTTTTGTATGGAGCCATTTTGACTTTTTTTTCAAAGTCGCGGAGCACAACGTAAGTTATATATTTAGATGAAGGACACTTATACAAACAAAAAGTGTTATATAACATGATATCCTAAAGCGTCACGTTTCAAGAGTTATTCACCAAAATAAAGGTATAGGTAATATAACAAATCATTATAATTAAACACGTTTATATCTAATTGCCATACTGAATTGTATTAAAAAGTTATTAATGAATAAAAACAATTATTAGTAATGAAATATTTGTTTTCTTTCTTTGTCTGATACAGATTAAAAGTAATAACTTAAACAACTTGAAATAACTACAAAATAAATAAATAAATTCGTTATAACAACTGTAATTTTTATCTTTGCATAACTCAGAAACGTGACGCTTTATGATGTTATGTCATATAACATTTTATGCTTGTATAAGTGTGCCCTATCCAAATATATGACATTTATTGTGCACCGCCATTTAAAAAAAAAATCAAAATGGCGGCTGATGTTAGGGCCAAAACCTTCAAACCCCTTTCGTAAAGAAAACATGTACATTCATGCATGTTGAAATTGGAGATGAGGGGATTACGGTAGTAATCCCCGAGCGTGCGAGAATTCCTTCAGCTATTTTTTTTTCTTCTGTAATAGAAAAAGACGCGTGGATTTGTGCGAATTCTATGGAATATGCAAGTCCGCAAGCGACAGGCACCGATTGCAGTGCACGCGTTCGCGCGAACTCAGGCGTCTACCACGTAATCACAAGCTTAGTGCCTGTGTTATTTATTGATACAAAATTCCGATTTTGTGAATTTATAATTATAAAATACTATAGAAAACTAGATTCCCGTGTAATAATCATTATTTATTCATAATCATTTATTGATTACAACTGTGGTATTCTTAGGTATACATTAAATAGCTTTATTTATATACTCTATGCTAAAACAGACTGATTAAAAATATAAGCTGTTCTTTTTGTTTCTTCGTTGAGAGGCAAAAGCAATCTTCTTTACTGCCAAGAGGCGGTAAAGGTCTATTTTTAGTTAGAGACTACTGGTTATTACTTCCAGTTCACATCACAAACGGTGTGGTTCAATCGATCGGTAAACTATGAAATTATCTAATCGACCTTTGACTATTTAAAGAAATCTTTTATATATGACCTCCCGCATAATTTATAAATAAATATAAAGGATATAATCAAGACACTATAAAACCAGTGAGTGCTAAAACGTTTATTGCGTAAAACTGAGAATTATGCGAGCATTTTTATTCCATCCTAAGACGTTTTCGATAAGACTCCTTTTGAGGAGTTGTGTGCACAGTAAAATCATAAATTTGGTACTACCATCGACATATCCTAATGGAGAAACCGTACCCGTATAACGTGCAGTAATTTCTTGGTTTGAGAAGAGTGACGAAGATGGCATATGCTTTCGGACTAACGCTATCTCTTTCCTTATAGGCGATTGGCTCTCAATTTTTGACAGGTACGGCATATATTTTGAGAGAGATAAAGATAGTCCGAAACTTAGTTTTATCTCTTTCTTTCGTAGTGCCACAATTCTCACTGCATGTCCATTAGTATATGTCGATGGGTACCACCACTAATTTCATATACATAAGATGGCCAGTCAGTTTATTCACTAACTCTTCGAGAGAGCCTCCGCAATTTCAGAACCGATGGTAGAGTCTACCACGATGGTGAGTTGTAGATTGTAGTTTTTAATAATGTAGAGATAAGAAAATAAAAACACAAATTAATTTTACCGATTCAAACAGTCATTTTAAATAAATTAAGTAAGCAGGATGTACTTTCGTCTACTAGCGTTAGCCAGAGAATAATTAAAAAATAGCGTCGCCGTTCAAGAGGTCATTGCTTTTTCACTAAGGTTTTTTAACATTTTTTTTTATGGCTAAGTATCTTTAAACTATTTTTTATTACTAGCAAGTGATCTTAAACGCGAGATCGACAGCTTATTACTTGGCCGACAAATTCCGATAAACTATAAACAATCAGATAGTAGTATCAATACTACAGCTGAGTCACACATATATCTAAACTCTTTATCGACATCATTGCGGCATAATCAAACAGTTTTTTATCCACCGCTGCTGTTAGGAATAAAGGATCTCTTTTAACCTTGCAATAAAGTTTATTTTTGTTTTAAAAGTAACTCAATTGTATAAAGAGAACAATGTGTTTTTTTTTTTGGCTTAATACGAATCAGTGAAAACTGGGCGCAAGGTCGGAGAAAACCTACTGTCCGGCCCACTGTAGGTCCCACTTCACACGTGCGGTGGGAACGACAATGGATTCGGGCCGCTGCACTCTGGGCGCCTTCGTATATAACCTCTTCGGGGATTGTATACGAAGGTGGCTAATAATCCGACGTCACTTTCTCTCTCTTTCCTATCCCTCTCTCTGTCTACCCTCTTTCTCTCCGCCCGTTTTCACGTGCGGGCGAGAAGTATCTATAGCTTCAACCCCCAGATGTAACTACGACCACTAAAAACTTATAATGATGAACGAAACAGTTATCTATGAGAAACACTTATACCTTAAATCTATAATCTAAGATCACAAATTTGTTGTCTGCTGTCCGGTCTTTTTCCATTGTATATGCGGTACCATAGCAACGCGTTAACCGCAAGTAGTTCGTCTACCGGACGCTATATGGCGCTAACGGAAAAATATTTAATAATCGAAAAAATTTAAAGAATTTTGTCCACGCGTGCAAAGCCGGGACGGGCCGCTATTGAACAAATAAGATAATATAAAAAAAATCTATGCAAACTATTTTCGCCGTCCCGACCTACGGGAATTACTTAGACAATGCGAGTAAAAAGGATGTCGCGATATTCAATATTATGAATAACTCCCGGGCTAATGAGAATTTCGTCTCAGTAGGGTAATTCAATAAAAAATAAATAAAAGTCGATTTCTTACTGCCAGCAGTTTTACTATTTCATAATCAATATTTGTACATACCTCTGTAGTTAAGTTAACATCGAAAACACAATATCATATTACTGTTGTCAACATGAAAAAAAATTGTACCCAAAATAGTTTAAAGATATCTTACAAAACAGAGCAATAAAATCATGTCGTCTTAAAAATTAATGGCATAAGAAACTAACACTTTGTCACATGCAAGTACTTTTGTATTAGTGACAGCTAGTTTTCATTGTCAATAGATACGGGTATAATAGTAATAGAAATACCGAAATTACTTTTTGAAGACAAAACTAGGCACGTTCCAGTCATGTACGTATGTACTATCGAGGCCTCTGGCGCCTTATCAGTCCTAAGTCGAAAGTCGCTAGCACACTGCACGATGCCTATCGCTTTAGGCCACGCCCCACTCCATTCATTCAACAATGGCGCGCGTGCGCAAACAAGCAAGTGAGAGCAGATTGACAGTTGACAGTACTAACATTGAGGGCGATTTTAAAACTACAGTGGAGCCCCGGTAATCCGGCCCCTGGCTAATGCGGCACCCCCTATAATCCGACATCGTCTATTACAAGTATTCGCTAATTCACGATTGAACAAGTTACAACTTGTACGCACCATCAGAGTGCAAGATGCAATTAACGCCTTTGAGCTGGGTTTGCAATGGGCTGAAGAAAATGGTGATTTTCTACTTTTAAGAAGACAAAGCTTTAATTTTGCGTTTCAACAATGTTAAACAAAAAAAATTGATGAATATTTTCATGCTTCTTAAATTGATTGATTCATAGTTTGATTATTTTAGTACATATGTACATTTGTTTGTACACAATTATTTCCTAATGTAAAGTTATTGCATATTTTTTTGTAAATTCTATAGCATTAATGACGTTACTTTTAAAATAAAACGTCAGCTTTCTATTGTATGATTTGTAATCTTATCATTGGATTTGTAATTTGGCGGATTGCAAGGTACTCTTTTGTTAAAAAAATTCGGACTATAGGGGTCTTAGGCAGTACTCTATAATCCGACAAATTCGATAGTTCGATACTGCCCTGCAAAATGTTTGTCGGACTACCGGGGATCCACTGTAGTTGTTTATGATTGGCCGTAGTATAAAATGTAGTAAAATACGAAGCCAATTAGGGGTCGTGTGGGCGTGTCCGATGCGATCAGTTCAAACGAATATTTCTACAAAGTGATAAAGCGCGAGAGACCTCGATAGTACGTACGAAAACGTATAGTACAGACATCGACACGTCAACTAACAATTCATATATTTTAATTCATATTTTAAGACTTTGGTTGATGGGTTTTTGATTTGTTGTTTGTACTAGGCGTCACGTGACGGAAATCTATTACTCATTTTTCTCATACGGTTGAACTTTCTTATACACGACCGATTTTTATGCCTACGTCATGATGTCTTATGATGTACTCAACACAAGTCTGAAACTTAGTTGGTAGCATTGAAAGTGCATGTCATGTAAGAGAGAAGGCTGGCAGTCAAACTGATGTTTGTTGAAACGGTCATAATATCAGTGAAAAAGTCGGACCGATTATCGGTGCGTGCGAGAATGATTAAATTGCTCATTCGTTGCGTGCTTTACTACCGCGCTCGAAGATGCGTGTAATTTTTTGATGTGTAACATCTTTCCTCTCGCTTTCCTGCAATTTGTGGGAGTGATTTCGTGAAATGGGACGGAAGTGTGTAACAGGAAGTCGCGAAAGCGCGCGCTATTCGATTTGACGAATGAGCGCTCGGTTTTAGAGTTGACCGTCAGATAGTACCAACCAATTTTCCGAGAGGTCGGTACTGTCAGCCATCAGCTGTGCACTTAAGTTACAGTGTTGTAAGTGTTAATACGGTGTATAAAGTTTGCTGTTATATAAATCAATTTATATACTTCAACTACATAAATAAACATTGACCGTTGTCTTAAATAGCTTATTACTAAGGTGAGATGTCAAATGTTACACATAATTTGCGACTACTGTTTTTTTCGTTATTTTCTAATGAAATCAATTTTAACCGTATGCTTAAGTAAGTAAAATAAACTTTTGATTGATTACGAATTAGGCTCTACGCCGCTACTCCGTCAGCCTGCGTCGACCCTAAACCTATGGATCTTTTGCTCTGTTCTGCACAAGATTCTTTAAGATTTTGATTTCGAACTGTAATTAACTCACAATTTTCTTTTGATTCAAACTCCTCTCATTTTCACAATATTCAATACTGTCACAGTTATCTCGTCGGTAAATATCTAATAAATTTGACTTGTATTACAACTTTTTATTTTTATTGTACAGTCAAAGGCTTGTCCACTTAACTAATGTTAAATTCTAACAATTGCCAATATTTCATTTTTCCAACTGTTAAGAGTAATTTGTACAACACTAGTTGTTGGTGACATCACTAGACCGGACGCCATCTTCGAAGTTGATCTTTCTGTATAGAAAATGTGTTAACGTTTCCAATTAATAATAAACAGTTAAAAACCATATATAAATCTCTCTCTGTATTCCCTGTAACAACCTCAAAAGGTTATGGGCCCAGGGACGTTAAAAAACCAGTGGAAACAATTATAACCAGTGAATACATAACAAAAGGTACGTAAATAAAAATGGAAGATCTAACCATTGAAAAACTAACATCCAGCGACACTTACCACTTGTGGAAGTTCGAATTAAATATACATCTAAAGGCCCTGGGATTGGATTTTGTTTTGAATACACAAAAGGATAAAACAAAAGCAAGTGATTTTACATACAAAGATGCCAAAGCACAAAAAATGATCATAGGCTCCATTGATCGAAAATTAAAATCCACAATCATAACCTGCAAAACTGCAGCGGAAATGTATGAAAAATTGACATTGATGTTTGAAGGATCGGAAGAACGAAATAAAGATGCTCTGTTACAAGAGTTTTTCAGTTTTACATGTGAGAATAGATCCTTATCAGATATAATAACAATGATAGAAAACATGGCTGTAAGACTTAATAATATAGGTCAGAATATTAAAGATACCATGATTATTTCAAAAATATTATCCAGTCTACCAGAAAAATATAGATATTTCAAAACAGCATGGGATTCTGCACCTGAAGAAAAGAAAACATTATTAAATTTAACAAACAGATTATTAACTGAAGAAAGTAGAGACGGAAATAAAGAAACTAATGAAAGTAAATCAGTGGCATTTAAAGTTGAGAAAAGAATTAGTAACAATAATATAAAGTGTTTCAAATGCAACAAACTTGGACATCTTAAGAAAGACTGTAAAACTTGTGGAATTTGCAAGAAAGGTATACACTTAGAAAAGGACTGTCGAACTAAACATTGCTCAATTTGTAAGAAAACTAACCATATAGAAGATAATTGTTATTTTAAAAATAAAGGTAAAAAGAATACTACATTTTTAGTACAAAATAATATAGAAGAAGTAAAGTTTATAATAGACTCTGGAAGCACTGTCCATATGACAAATAATAAATCATTATTAGAAAATTATAAGGAAAAAGATTCCTCAGTATTCACAGCAAATGGCTCAGAAATGTGTGTCATCGGTGAAGGTACCATTTATGAACAAAATTGTAACTTCAGTAAAACATTATTAGTGCCAGATTTAGAACAAAATTTAATATCTGTCAGCGCTATAACTGAAAATAAAGGCTCTGTTCTATTTGTGAAAGACAAAGTGGAAATATACAAGGACTCAGAATTGATAATATCTGGAAAAAAGGAGAATGGGTTATACACAATAAAATTAAAACCAGAGACTATAAATGAAAGATCTTTATTGACACAAGAACAAGATACAGCTTTAGAATGGCATAAAAGGCTTGGACATCCCGGTAAGAAAGTTTTAGAGATTTTACCTAAAGTGGCAGACGGCATAAAAATAACAAATTTAGATGAAATAGAAAACCAGTGTGAAATATGCATTCAAGCAAAACAAGCAAAGTTGCCACACAATACTGTAAGAACAAGGGCAGAAAGAACATTACAATTATTACACACAGATGTATGTGGACCTTTAGAAGTTGAAACATATGATAGATATAAATATTTTATTACAATAATGGACGATTACAGTCATTTTACTAAAATATATTTGTTAAACCAGAAAAGTGAAGTAAAAGAATGTTTGATGGAATATATAGAAGAAACAGAAAGAGAACAAAATGGGCTGTGTGAACTTGGCACCCGACTTTGAAAATTTCGTTTTTTTTATTTTTTTTCGAAAGATTTTGATTAGTAGTGGATAGTAGTGAAGTTATTTTCGTTAGTAGTAATGCCAAAAAAATAAAAAAAAATAGTAAAAAAATGTCATCCCCCGAAATTAGGAAAAATTGTTTTTTCCGACTGTTTCTCATAGATAGACGTTAGTAGTGGATTGTAGTGCAATTTTATTCGTTAGTAGTAAAATAGAAAAAATAAAAAAAAAAAAAATGTTTCGGAGCATTTTTAAAAAACTTTTTTATGGCGTAAATACTGTTTCAAGGCTTATATGATTACAACAAACGTTGGAATTGAGTAAGGGGGGTTCGTAGAGGTTAGAAGTGAAGGAATTTTTGATAGTAGTAAAGAAAAAAAATTACTAGGAACACTTGAATTGAGTCAAACCTGTTTCGGAGCAATATTCATTGAATAACATCTGTTTGAAGATAAATACGATTACTACAAACGTTGAAATTGAGTAAGAAGGATTCGTAGAGGTTTGTAGTGAAAGAATTTTTGATAGTAGTAAAGAAAAAAAATTACAAGGAGCACTTGAATTGAGTCAAACCTGTTTCGGAGCAATATTCATTGAATAAAATCTGTTTGAAGATAAATACGATTACTACAAACGTTGGAATTGAGGAAGAAGGGTTCGTAGAGGTTTGTAGTGAAAGAATTTTTGATAGTAGTAAAGAAAAAAAATTACTAGGAGCACTTGAATTGGGTCAAACCTGTTTCGGAGCAATATTCATTGAATAAAATCTGTTTGAAGATAAATACGATTACTACAAACGTTGGAATTGAGTAAGAAGGGTTCGTAGAGGTTTGTAGTGAAAGAATTTTTGATAGTAGTAAAGAAAAAAAATTACTAGGAGCACTTGAATTGAGTCAAACCTGTTTCGGAGCAATATTCATGGAATAAAATCTGTTTGAAGATAAATACGATTACTACAAACGTTGGAATTGAGGAAGAAGGGTTCGTAGAGGTTTGTAGTGAAAGAATTTTTGATAGTAGTAAAGAAAAAAAATTACTAGGAGCACCTGAATTGAGTCAAACTTGTTTCGGAGCAATATTCATTGAATAAAATCTGTTTGAAGATAAATACGATTACTACAAACGTTGGAATTGAGTAAGGGGGGTTCGTAGAGGTTTGTAGTGAAAGAATTTTTGATAGTAGTAAAGAAAAAAAAATACGAGGAGCACTTGAATAGAGTCAAACCTGTTTCGGAGCAATATTCATTGAATAAAATCTGTTTGAAGATAAATACGATTACTACAAACGTTGGAATTGAGTAAGAAGGGTTCGTAGAGGTTTGTAGTGAAAGAATTTTTGATAGTAGTAAGGAAAAAAAATCACTAGGAGCAGTTGAATTGAGTCAAACCTGTTTCGGAGCAATATTCATTGAATTAAATCTGTTTGAAGATAAATACGATTACTACAAACGTTGGAATTGAGTAAGAAGGGTTCGTAGAGGTTTGTAGTGAAAGAATTTTTGATAGTAGTAAAGAAAAAAAATTACTAGGAGCACTTGAATTGAGTCAAACCTGTTTCGGAGCAATATTCATTGAATTAAATCTGTTTGAAGATAAATACGATTACTACAAACGTTGGAATTGAGTAAGAAGGGTTCGTAGAGGTTTGTAGTGAAAGAATTTTTGATAGTAGTAAGGAAAAAAAATCACTAGGAGCAGTTGAATTGAGTCAAACCTGTTTCGGAGCAATATTCATTGAATTAAATCTGTTTGAAGATAAATACGATTACTACAAACGTTGGAATTGAGTAAGAAGGGTTCGTAGAGGTTTGTAGTGAAAGAATTTTTGATAGTAGTAAAGAAAAAAAATCACTAGGAGCACTTGAATTGAGTCAAACCTGTTTCGCAGCAATATTCATTGAATTAAATCTGTTTGAAGATAAATACGATTACTACAAACGTTGGAATTGACTAAGAAAGGTTCGTAGAGGTTTGTAGTGAAAGAATTTTTGATAGTAGTAAAGAAAAAAAATCACTAGGAGCAGTTGAATTGAGTCATACCTGTTTCGGAGCAATATTCATTGAATAAAATCTGTTTGAAGATAAATACGATTACTACAAACGTTGGAATTGAGTAAGAAGGGTTCGTAGAGGTTTGTAGTGGAAGAATTTTTGATAGTTGTAAAGAAAAAAAATCACTAGGAGCAGTTGAATTGAGTCAAACCTGTTTCGGAGCAATATTCATTGAATTAAATCTGTTTGAAGATAAATACGATTACTACAAACGTTGGAATTGAGTAAGAAGGGTTCGTAGAGGTTTGTAGTGAAAGAATTTTTGATAGTAGTAAAGAAAAAAAATTACTAGGACACTTGAATTTAGTCAAACCTGTTTCGGAGCAATATTCATAGAATAAAATCTGTTTGAAGATAAATACGATTACTACCACCGTTGGAATTGAGTAAGGGGGGTTCGTAGAGGTTTGTAGTGAAAGAATTTTTGATAGTAGTAAAGAAAAAAAAATACGAGGAGCACTTGAATAGAGTCAAACCTGTTTCGGAGCAATATTCATTGAATAAAATCTGTTTGAAGATAAATACGATTACTACAAACGTTGGAATTGAGTAAGAAGGGTTCGTAGAGGTTTGTAGTGAAAGAATTTTTGATAGTAGTAAAGAAAAAAAATTACTAGGAGCACTTGAATTGAGTCAAACCTGTTTCGGAGCAATATTCATTGAATAAAATCTGTTTGAAGATAATTACGATTACTACAAACGTTGGAATTGACGAAGAAGGGTTCGTAGAGGTTTGTAGTGAAAGAATTTTTGATAGAAGTAAAGAAAAAAAATTACTAGGAGCACTTGAATTGAGTCAAACCTGTTTCGAAGCAATATTCATTGAATTAAATCTGTTTGAAGATAAATACGATTACTACAAACGTTGGAATTGAGTAAGAAGGGTTCGTAGAGGTTTGTAGTGAAAGAATTTTTGATAGTAGTAAAGAAAAAAAATCACTAGGAGCACTTGAATTGAGTCAAACCTGTTTCGGAGCAATATTCATTGAATTAAATCTGTTTGAAGATAAATACGATTACTACAAACGTTGGAATTGAGTAAGAAGGGTTCGTAGAGGTTTGAGTGAAAGAATTTTTGATAGTAGTAAAGAAAAAAAAATACTAGGAGCACTTGAATTGAGTCAAACCTGTTTCGGAGCAATATTCATTGAATAAAATCTGTTAAAAGATAAATACGATTACTACAAACGTTGGAATTGAGTAAGAAGGGTTCGTAGAGGTTTGTAGTGAAAGAATTTTTGATAGTAGTAAAGAAAAAAAATTACTAGGAGCACTTGAATTTAGTCAAACCTGTTTCGGAGCAATATTCATTGAATAAAATCTGTTTGAAGATAAATACGATTACTACAAACGTTGGAATTGACTAAGAAGGGTTCGTAGAGGTATGTAGTGAAAGAATTTTTGATAGTAGTAAAGAAAAAAAATTACTAGGAGCACTTGAATTGAGTCAAACTGGTTTCGGAGCAATATTCATTGAATTAAATCTGTTTGAAGATAAATACGATTACTACAAACGTTGGAATTGACTAAGAAGGGTTCGTAGAGGTTTGTAGTGAAAGAATTTTTGATAGTAGTAAAGAAAAAAAAATACTAGGAGCACTTGAATTGAGTCAAACCTGTTTCGGAGCAATATTCATTGAATAAAATCTGTTTGAAGATAATTACGATTACTACAAACGTTGGAATTGAGAAAGAAGAATTGAATATTGCTCCGAAACAGGTTTGACTAAATTCAAGTGCTCCTAGTAATTTTTTTTCTTTACTACTATCAAAAATTTTTTCACTACAAACCTCTACGAACCCTTCTTACTCAATTCCAACGTTTGTAGTAATCGTAATTATCTTCAAACAGATGTTATTCAATGAATATTGCTCCGAAACAGGTTTGACTTAATTCAAGTGCTACTCGTATTTTTTTTTCTTTACTACTATCAAAAATTCTTTCACTACAAACCTCTACGAACCCTTCTTACTCAATTCCAACGTTTGTAGTAATCGTATTTATCTTCAAACAGATTTTATTCAATGAATATTGCTCCGAAACAGGTTTGACTCAATTCAAGTGCTCCTAGTGATTTTTTTTCTTTACTACTATCAAAAATTCTTTCACTACAAACCTCTACGAACCCTTCTTACTCAATTCCAACGTTTGTAGTAATCGTATTTATCTTCAAACAGATTTAATTCAATGAATATTGCTTCGAAACAGGTTTGACTCAATTCAAGTGCTCCTAGTAATTTTTTTTCTTTACTTCTATCAAAAATTCTTTCACTACAAACCTCTACGAACCCTTCTTCGTCAATTCCAACGTTTGTAGTAATCGTTATTATCTTCAAACAGATTTTATTCAATGAATATTGCTCCGAAACAGGTTTGACTCAATTCAAGTGCTCCTAGTAATTTTTTTTCTTTACTACTATCAAAAATTCTTTCACTACAAACCTCTACGAACCCTTCTTACTCAATTCCAACGTTTGTAGTAATCGTATTTATCTTCAAACAGATTTTATTCAATGAATATTGCTCCGAAACAGGTTTGACTCAATTCAAGTGCTCCTAGTATTTTTTTTTCTTTACTACTATCAAAAATTCTTTCACTACAAACCTCTACGAACCCTTCTTAGTCAATTCCAACGTTTGTAGTAATCGTATTTATCTTAAAACAGATTTTATTCAATGAATATTGCTTCGAAACAGGTTTGACTCAATTCAAGTGCTCCTAGTAATTTTTTTTCTTTACTACTATCAAAAATTCTTTCACTACAAACCTCTACGAACCCTTCTTCCTCAATTCCAACGTTTGTAGTAATCGTATTTATCTTCAAACAGATTTTATTCCATGAATATTGCTCCGAAACAGGTTTGACTCAATTCAAGTGCTCCTAGTATTTTTTTTTCTTTACTACTATCAAAAATTCTTTCACTACAAACCTCTACGAACCCTTCTTACTAAATTCCAACGTTTGTAGTAATCGTAATTATCTTCAAACAGATTTTATTCAATGAATATTGCTCCGAAACAGGTTTGACTCAATTCAAGTGCTCCTAGTAATTTTTTTTCTTTACAACTATCAAAAATTCTTTCACTACAAACCTCTACGAACCCTTCTTACTCAATTCCAACGTTTGTAGTAATCGTAATTATCTTCAAACAGATTTTATTCAATGAATATTGCTCCGAAACAGGTTTGACTCAATTCAAGTGCTCCTAGTAATTTTTTTTCTTTACTACTATCAAAAATTCTTTCACTACAAACCTCTACGAACCCTTCTTACTCAATTCCAACGTTTGTAGTAATCGTATTTATCTTCAAACAGATTTTATTCAATGAATATTGCTCCGAAACAGGTTTGACTAAATTCAAGTGCTCCTAGTAATTTTTTTTCTTTACTACTATCAAAAATTCTTTCACTACAAACCTCTACGAACCCTTCTTACTCAATTCCAACGTTTGTAGTAATCGTATTTATCTTCAAACAGATTTTATTCAATGAATATTGCTCCGAAACAGGTTTGACTCAATTCAAGTGCTCCTAGTATTTTTTTTTCTTTACTACTATCAAAAATTCTTTCACTACAAACCTCTACGAACCCCCCTTACTCAAATCCAACGTTTGTAGTAATCGTATTTATCTTCAAACAGATTTAATTCAATGAATATTGCTCCGAAACAGGTTTGACTCAATTCAAGTGCTCCTAGTAATTTTTTTTCTTTACTACTATCAAAAATTCTTTCACTACAAACCTCTTCCTCAATTCCAACGTTTGTAGTAATCGTATTTATCTTCAAACAGATTTTATTCAATGAATATTGCTCCGAAACAGGTTTGACTCAATTCAAGTGCTCCTAGTAATTTTTTTTCTTTACTACTATCAAAAATTCTTTCACTACAAACCTCTACGAACCCTTCTTACTCAATTCCAACGTTTGTAGTAATCGTAATTATCTTCAAACAGATGTTATTCAATGAATATTGCTCCGAAACAGGTTTGACTTAATTCAAGTGCTCCTAGTATTTTTTTTTTCTTTACTACTATCAAAAATTCTTTCACTACAAACCTCTACGAACCCTTCTTACTCAATTCCAACGTTTGTAGTAATCGTATTTATCTTCAAACAGATTTTATTCAATGAATATTGCTCCGAAACAGGTTTGACTAAATTCAAGTGCTCCTAGTAATTTTTTTTCTTTACTACTATCAAAAATTCTTTCACTGCAAACCTCTACGAACCCTTCTTACTCAATTCCAACGTTTGTAGTAATCGTATTTATCTTCAAACAGATTTTATTCAATGAATATTGCTCCGAAACAGGTTTGACTCAATTCAAGTGCTCCTAGTATTTTTTTTTCTTTACTACTATCAAAAAATCTTTCACTGCAAACCTCTACGAACCCTTCTTACTCAATTCCAACGTTTGTAGTAATCGTATTTATCTTCAAACAGATTTAATTCAATGAATATTGCTCCGAAACCAGTTTGACTCAATTCAAGTGCTCCTAGTAATTTTTTTTTTTACTACTATCAAAAATTCTTTCACTACAAACCTCTACGAACCCTTCTTACTCAATTCCAACGTTTGTAGTAATCGTATTTATCTTCAAACAGATTTTATTCAATGAATATTGCTCCGAAACAGGTTTGACTAAATTCAAGTGCTCCTAGTAATTTTTTTTCTTTACTACTATCAAAAATTCTTTCACTACAAACCTCTACGAACCCTTCTTACTCAATTCCAACGTTTGTAGTAATCGTAATTATCTTCAAACAGATGTTATTCAATGAATATTGCTCCGAAACAGGTTTGACTTAATTCAAGTGCTCCTAGTATTTTTTTTTTCTTTACTACTATCAAAAATTCTTTCACTACAAACCTCTACGATCCCTTCTTACTCAATTCCAACGTTTGTAGTAATCGTATTTATCTTCAAACAGATTTTATTCAATGAATATTGCTCCGAAACAGGTTTGACTCAATTCAAGTGCTCCTAGTATTTTTTTTTCTTTACTACTATCAAAAATTCTTTCACTACAAACCTCTACGAACCCTTCTTAGTCAATTCCAACGTTTGTAGTAATCGTATTTATCTTCAACCAGATTTAATTCAATGAATATTGCTCCGAAACCAGTTTGACTCAATTCAAGTGCTCCTAGTAATTTTTTTTCTTTACTACTATCAAAAATTCTTTCACTACAAATCTCTACGAACCCTTCTTACTCAATTCCAACGTTTGTAGTAATCGTATTTATCTTCAAACAGATTTTATTCAATGAATATTGCTCCGAAACAGGTTTGACCCAATTCAAGTGCTCCTAGTAATTTTTTTTCTTTACTACTATCAAAAATTCTTTCACTACAAACCTCTACGAACCCTTCTTACTCAATTCCAACGTTTGTAGTAATCGTATTTATCTTCAAACAGATTTTATTCAATGAATATTGCTCCGAAACAGGTTTGACTCAATTCAGGTGCTCCTAGTTATTTTTTTTCTTTACTACTATCAAAAATTCTTTCACTACAAACCTCTACGAACCTTTCTTAGTCAATTCCAACGTTTGTAGTAATCGTATTTATCTTCAAACAGATTTTATTCCATGAATATTGCTCCGAAACAGGTTTGACTCAATTCAAGTGCTCCTAGTAATTTTTTTTCTTTACTACTATCAAAAATTCTTTCACTACAAACCTCTACGAACCCCCCTTACTCAATTCCAACGTTTGTAGTAATCGTATTTATCTTCAAACAGATTTTATTCAATGAATATTGCTCCGAAACAGGTTTGACTCAATTCAGGTGCTCCTAGTAATTTTTTTTCTTTACTACTATCAAAAATTCTTTCACTACAAACCTCTACGAACCCTTCTTCCTCAATTCCAACGTTTGTAGTAATCGTATTTATCTTCAAACAGATTTTATTCCATGAATATTGCTCCGAAACAGGTTTGACTCAATTCAAGTGCTCCTAGTAATTTTTTTTCTTTACTACTATCAAAAATTCTTTCACTACAAACCTCTACGAATCCTTCTTACTCAATTTCAACGTTTGTAGTAATCGTAATTATCTTCAAACAGATGTTATTCAATGAATATTGCTCCGAAACAGGTTTGACTTAATTCAAGTGCTCCTAGTATTTTTTTTTCTTTACTACTATCAAAAATTCTTTCACTACAAACCTCTACGATCCCTTCTTACTCAATTCCAACGTTTGTAGTAATCGTATTTATCTTCAAACAGATTTTATTCAATGAATATTGCTCCGAAACAGGTTTGACTCAATTCAAGTGCTCCTAGTATTTTTTTTTCTTTACTACTATCAAAAATTCTTTCACTACAAACCTCTACGAACCCTTCTTAGTCAATTCCAACGTTTGTAGTAATCGTATTTATCTTCAACCAGATTTAATTCAATGAATATTGCTCCGAAACCAGTTTGACTCAATTCAAGTGCTCCTAGTAATTTTTTTTCTTTACTACTATCAAAAATTCTTTCACTACAAACCTCTACGAACCCTTCTTACTCAATTCCAACGTTTGTAGTAATCGTAATTATCTTCAAACAGATGTTATTCAATGAATATTGCTCCGAAACAGGTTTGACTTAATTCAAGTGCTCCTAGTATTTTTTTTTCTTTACTACTATCAAAAATTCTTTCACTACAAACCTCTACGAACCCTTCTTACTCAATTCCAACGTTTGTAGTAATCGTATTTATCTTCAAACAGATTTTATTCAATGAATATTGCTCCGAAACAGGTTTGACTAAATTCAAGTGCTCCTAGTAATTTTTTTTCTTTACTACTATCAAAAATTCTTTCACTGCAAACCTCTACGAACCCTTCTTACTCAATTCCAACGTTTGTAGTAATCGTATTTATCTTCAAACAGATTTTATTCAATGAATATTGCTCCGAAACAGGTTTGACTCAATTCAAGTGCTCCTAGTATTTTTTTTTCTTTACTACTATCAAAAAATCTTTCACTGCAAACCTCTACGAACCCTTCTTACTCAATTCCAATGTTTGTAGTAATCGTATTTATCTTCAAACAGATTTAATTCAATGAATATTGCTCCGAAACCAGTTTGACTCAATTCAAGTGCTCCTAGTAATTTTTTTTTTTACTACTATCAAAAATTCTTTCACTACAAACCTCTACGAACCCTTCTTACTCAATTCCAACGTTTGTAGTAATCGTATTTATCTTCAAACAGATTTTATTCAATGAATATTGCTCCGAAACAGGTTTGTCTAAATTCAAGTGCTCCTAGTAATTTTTTTTCTTTACTACTATCAAAAATTCTTTCACTACAAACCTCTACGAACCCTTCTTACTCAATTCCAACGTTTGTAGTAATCGTAATTATCTTCAAACAGATGTTATTCAATGAATATTGCTCCGAAACAGGTTTGACTTAATTCAAGTGCTCCTAGTATTTTTTTTTTCTTTACTACTATCAAAAATTCTTTCACTACAAACCTCTACGATCCCTTC
The DNA here is from genome assembly GCA_927399485.1 of Calamotropha paludella. Taxonomy (NCBI): domain Eukaryota; kingdom Metazoa; phylum Arthropoda; class Insecta; order Lepidoptera; family Crambidae; genus Calamotropha; species Calamotropha paludella. The sequence continues at coordinate 9,275,244 of OV656829.1, read as the reverse complement.
TTACTCAATTCCAACGTTTGTAGTAATCGTATTTATCTTCAAACAGATTTTATTCAATGAATATTGCTCCGAAACAGGTTTGACTCAATTCAAGTGCTCCTAGTATTTTTTTTTCTTTACTACTATCAAAAATTCTTTCACTACAAACCTCTACGAACCCTTCTTAGTCAATTCCAACGTTTGTAGTAATCGTATTTATCTTCAACCAGATTTAATTCAATGAATATTGCTCCGAAACCAGTTTGACTCAATTCAAGTGCTCCTAGTAATTTTTTTTCTTTACTACTATCAAAAATTCTTTCACTACAAATCTCTACGAACCCTTCTTACTCAATTCCAACGTTTGTAGTAATCGTATTTATCTTCAAACAGATTTTATTCAATGAATATTGCTCCGAAACAGGTTTGACCCAATTCAAGTGCTCCTAGTAATTTTTTTTCTTTACTACTATCAAAAATTCTTTCACTACAAACCTCTACGAACCCTTCTTACTCAATTCCAACGTTTGTAGTAATCGTATTTATCTTCAAACAGATTTTATTCAATGAATATTGCTCCGAAACAGGTTTGACTCAATTCAGGTGCTCCTAGTTATTTTTTTTCTTTACTACTATCAAAAATTCTTTCACTACAAACCTCTACGAACCTTTCTTAGTCAATTCCAACGTTTGTAGTAATCGTATTTATCTTCAAACAGATTTTATTCCATGAATATTGCTCCGAAACAGGTTTGACTCAATTCAAGTGCTCCTAGTAATTTTTTTTCTTTACTACTATCAAAAATTCTTTCACTACAAACCTCTACGAACCCCCCTTACTCAATTCCAACGTTTGTAGTAATCGTATTTATCTAAAACAGATTTTATTCAATGAATATTGCTCCGAAACAGGTTTGACTCAATTCAGGTGCTTCTAGTAATTTTTTTTCTTTACTACTATCAAAAATTCTTTCACTACAAACCTCTACGAACCCTTCTTCCTCAATTCCAACGTTTGTAGTAATCGTATTTATCTTCAAACAGATTTTATTCCATGAATATTGCTCCGAAACAGGTTTGACTCAATTCAAGTGCTCCTAGTAATTTTTTTTCTTTACTACTATCAAAAATTCTTTCACTACAAACCTCTACGAATCCTTCTTACTCAATTTCAACGTTTGTAGTAATCGTAATTATCTTCAAACAGATGTTATTCAATGAATATTGCTCCGAAACAGGTTTGACTTAATTCAAGTGCTCCTAGTATTTTTTTTTCTTTACTACTATCAAAAATTCTTTCACTACAAACCTCTACGATCCCTTCTTACTCAATTCCAACGTTTGTAGTAATCGTATTTATCTTCAAACAGATTTTATTCAATGAATATTGCTCCGAAACAGGTTTGACTCAATTCAAGTGCTCCTAGTATTTTTTTTTCTTTACTACTATCAAAAATTCTTTCACTACAAACCTCTACGATCCCTTCTTACTCAATTCCAACGTTTGTAGTAATCGTATTTATCTTCAAACAGATTTTATTCCATGAATATTGCTCCGAAACAGGTTTGACTCAATTCAAGTGCTCCTAGTAATTTTTTTTCTTTACTACTATCAAAAATTCTTTCACTACAAACCTCTACGAACCCTTCTTACTCAATTCCAACGTTTGTAGTAATCGTATTTATCTTCAAACAGATTTTATTCAATGAATATTGCTCCGAAACAGGTTTGACCCAATTCAAGTGCTCCTAGTAATTTTTTTTCTTTACTACTATCAAAAATTCTTTCACTACAAACCTCTACGAACCCTTCTTCCTCAATTCCAACGTTTGTAGTAATCGTATTTATCTTCAAACAGATTTTATTCAATGAATATTGCTCCGAAACAGGTTTGACTCAATTCAAGTGCTCCTTGTAATTTTTTTTCTTTACTACTATCAAAAATTCTTTCACTACAAACCTCTACGAATCCTTCTTACTCAATTTCAACGTTTGTAGTAATCGTATTTATCTTCAAACAGATGTTATTCAATGAATATTGCTCCGAAACAGGTTTGACTCAATTCAAGTGTTCCTAGTAATTTTTTTTCTTTACTACTATCAAAAATTCCTTCACTTCTAACCTCTACGAACCCCCCTTACTCAATTCCAACGTTTGTTGTAATCATATAAGCCTTGAAACAGTATTTACGCCATAAAAAAGTTTTTTAAAAATGCTCCGAAACATTTTTTTTTTTTTTAATTTTTTCTATTTTACTACTAACGAATAAAATTGCACTACAATCCACTACTAACGTCTATCTATGAGAAACAGTCGGAAAAAACAATTTTTCCTAATTTCGGGGGATGACATTTTTTTACTATTTTTTTTTATTTTTTTGGCATTACTACTAACGAAAATAACTTCACTACTATCCACTACTAATCAAAATCTTTCGAAAAAAAATAAAAAAAACGAAATTTTCCAAAGTCGGGTGCCAAGTTCACACAGCCAACAAAATGCACGAGTGTCAAAAGTTAGATGTGATAATGGAGGAGAATATAACAGTCAAGACCTGAAAGAATGGTGTAAGAAAAAAGGCATACAACTAGACTACACTGTTCCATACACTCCCCAATTAAACGGAAAAGCAGAACGCCTAAATCGTACACTGTTAGAAAAGGCAAGAGCATTACTATTAGGGTCAACATTATCAAAGGAAATGTGGGGTGAAGCATTGTATTGTGCAACCTACATTTTGAATAGAACTCCGTGCGAAGCAGTGAAAAACAAAACTCCATATGAGATGTGGTATAACAAGAAACCAAACATATCTAATCTACAAATATTTGGCGCGACTGTCTATGCAAAACAACTTCACAATAAAGTGAGAAAATTAGATCCAAGAAGCAAGAAACTATTAATGATAGGATATACTACAAATGGATATAGACTGTGGAATGCAGAAGCGAAGACAGTAGAAATTGCGAGAGACGTTAGAGTAATAAGAGAAGAAACAGAAAAACAAGACCAGAAAAACGAACAAGAAATCCATGGAAGAGAAAACCAAGACCTAGAAGAGGAGAAACAAGACCCAGAAAAGGAAGAACCAGATCAAGAAATAGAAAAGGACTATGAAGATAATACACCAGAAACTGAATTTGAAAATACAGTCATTCATAATGAAGAAGAAGAAACTGATAGTATAAATGAAATAGAAGACTATGAATCAGGAGAAGGCACAAGCATCAAAGAACAGGACACAGAGGATATTACTGAAAGAAGAAGCACAAGAATAAGAAAAAAGCCAGTTAAACTACAAGATTATGGACTAATTACATTCAAGGATATACAACAGACAACATCTTCCGAAAGGAAAAATTGGGAGAAGGCAATAGAGTCAGAAAAGACATCTTTAGACAAGAACAAGACATGGGAAATAACTGATATAAAAGAAGCTAAAGGAAATAAGATACTTACCAACAAATGGATCTTTAGAAAAAAGGAAAACGGTACTTACAAGGCCAGACTAGTTGTCAGAGGTTTTGAACAAAATTCCATTCTAGACTATAATGAAATATACAGCCCAGTAGTAAGTCAATCAGCATTAAAATCACTTTTTGCTATAGCAGCATCTAATAACTATGAAATGATGACATTTGACGTCAAGACAGCATTCCTGTATGGAGAACTAACAGAAGATGTGTTCATGTATATACCAGAAGGATACAAACATGTACCAAATAAAATATGCAAATTAAAGAAAGCGCTATATGGATTAAAACAAGCTCCAATAACCTGGAATAAAAGATTTACTCAAACAATGATGAAACTCGGACTAAGACCCACTAAAACAGATCAATGTGTATTCACAAATGAAAGAAAAACATTATTATAGCAATTTATGTAGACGATGGACTTGGAATTGCTGAAAATGTAAAAGAATTAGAAGAAATATTAACCAAATTAGAACAAGAATTTGAAATAAAAATAAATAAGAATCCAACTAACTTTATAGGATATGAGATACATAAAGATGAAAAAGGAATTTTACTAAATCAACAAAACTACACAGAAACCTTGTTAAATAAATTTAATATGTCAGAATCCAGACCAATAAGCACACCATGTAACACCGATAAGAAAATGGAAAAGAAAAATGACATACCTATAAAATTTCCCTACAGAGAACTAATAGGAGGACTTTTGTACTTATCAACAAGAAGCAGACCAGACATAAGTCAAGCAGTAAATCAAGCAAGTAGAAAAATTGAAAATCCTAGTTCCGAAGACATAATAGTAGTAAAGAAAATACTTAAATATTTGAATGGCACAAGAAAGAAAGGAATAAAGTTTATGAAAAATGGAGAACTATCTAAATTAGAAGCATATTGTGATGCAGACTATGCAAACTGTAATGAGACCAGAAGAAGTACAACCGGATTTGTCGTCATGCTGGCAGGTGGACCAGTCTCATGGTGCTCAAAAAGACAACCAATAGTTGCCTTGTCATCAACAGAAGCAGAGTATATTGCTGCTGCGGATTGTTGTAAAGAATGTTTATACTTAAAATCTTTGCTTAATGATATAACTATGTTTGATGTTAAAATTAATTTAAATATTGATAACCAGAGTTCAATTCAATTAATAAAAACGGGTAATTTCAATAAACGGTCTAAACATATAGATGTTAGATACTATTTTATACATGAAAATGTCAAAAAAGGTAATTTAACTATAACATATTGTCCAACTGACTTACAAACAGCAGATATGTTAACCAAACCATTACTGAAAAACAAATTTGAATTTCATTGTAATAAAGTTGTAAAATAGTTATAAAAGGTTTAGAAATTGTAATAGTATTTTTAAAAATAAGAAATAGGTATGTTACGAGATAAAACAAAAGATAATAATTATAATTTATTTTAAAAAATAGGAGAAGGTGTTAAGAGTAATTTGTACAACACTAGTTGTTGGTGACATCACTAGACCGGACGCCATCTTCGAAGTTGATCTTTCTGTATAGAAAATGTGTTAACGTTTCCAATTAATAATAAACAGTTAAAAACCATATATAAATCTCTCTCTGTATTCCCTGTAACAACCTCAAAACCAACCCCATTATATGTGTTTTTATTCACTTAAAAATTTACCAATGATTTTTGTATTTTTAGACTTTTATACCTAAAGAAATTTTTATACTGGAAAAAATTTGGTTGTATAAATTTTTATAATTTTAGGATAAGGAAAAAAACATTTTTCTTTTGTTCTCTTCGTCAAGAAAAAATACATTCTTTCATGACAATTATAATTTTGATTGATACTGGCAAAATTTTCTTTAAATTTCTCAACAGCGACAATCATAAAACCATTTTGCTTAAAAATAATCAATTTGAAAAAAATCTGGGTAACTTTATATGTACTAAATATTCAATTATCAGTCGTTACTTAGGCTTCTGTAGTCTTTAGCTTCCTGCAACCTTCACGAGCCTTTCCACTCTGGTAGTCGAGTTCATGTTTGCCACTCAAGAACTATTATTTTTTTCTATCGGTCATCACTTCTTCAAGCGACGTGGCCTCGATATTTTCAATCTCAATAAAAACAGGTGGGAGTTGGAAATATGAATTTTATCACAATTGAAATTAATTCCTTTACATTGATTTTAAATTGAAAACCGTTTGAAGGAATTAAAAACATGCCAAATAGATTGACCTGCTGGCTGAATCTCTTAAGTATAAAATATACAAAACAACTAATACAGATAATTTAAGAAGCGATGATACTTAAAACAAGCACTATAATGAAATCAATTATTTTTATTAATAATTAAATATATTTTCTAAACATAATCTCTTTTTTGTCTTCTCAAATAACAGATAACAGAAAACGCTCTTAATTAATAAAGAATTCGTTGCCTTTTTGGTTTCATTAATTGCTGTTGTCAAACACAAAAAATTAAAAAAAAAAATCGAGGTATCGAGTCTTGTCAACATTTGACGACAACACATCAGATCCACCACAGACAAAAATCATGTAAAGATTAACATGATTCAAGTAGGTAGACATTACATATTCTGGTAAGACTCAGTCCTTTAAAGGAGTCGAAATGTAAATTGCCTCGACTCAGAACTGAGTTTTCTTCGACTTAATACTCCCGTTTTCTATATTATGAAAAAATAATTTATTAAAATAACAATATCAGAATTACAAACAATATCATATTTTGTAATAAATATGATGACTGACTGTCTATCTCGGAATGGATTTGTGTCAATGTGTATACGCCCTGCCCTCCACAAATTTGTCTTGGTTTATGGCCTATGGTGTACATTCAACCATAGAGAAGGCCTTATGTCTTAGCAGCTTAGCTTCTTATTAATAAGTTGACGATGACCCTTAACTCAATAGTTCCGGTCGACTCAGTATGACATTGGTTTATTAGTTAAACACAGTTGTTCGTGACTGTACATGTCATACATATATGACAATCGAGATTACGCTTTCGTAGACGCGATACTCCAGAGCAGAATAATATTTACCTTGAGTATATAAGTACAAAAGACCTAAGATATCGAATATACAGTCAACAGCACATCACACATAGCTGTCAATTTAAGCCATTCGGTTACATTGACGGGTAACCTTACGGGTAAGGTTCAATATCATTTGAGATTGACACTTTGTGGTAAGTTGACGTGTTGTTGTTTATACAGTGGAGCACCGGTAATCCGGCCCCTGTCTAATCCGGCGCCCCCAGTAATCCGACATGCCTATCACTGTTGAATGTAGGTATACACAAACATTATGTTGACAAATCTTCACTAATGTATTCTATTATGCTCGACGGGTGTTGTTTTGAGTCTGATTGCTCAGTTTGAATTTGACTAGGTTTGATAGGGGAGCGGCCTAGCGTGCGTTCATTATTTACCAGTATGATGTGTGTGATCTGTAATTAGTCGGTTTACAAGGTAGTTACTCTGTTTCAAACAATTCTGCCCTATAGGGGATCTTAGGGGGTACTCTGTAATCCGACAAATTCGATAGTCCGACACTGCCCTGCAAAACGTTTGTCGGATTACCGGGGATCCACTGTATATATTTTTAAGAAAAATACGTGTACTGTACTTACAACCAATTTTATAATGTAAAAATGCGAACTTATATAAGACCTTATCATTAAGACACACAGTTCATTATTTTATGACAAGAAAAAATATACAGTCACGACGTGAAACATCTACCAGCAAAATTTGTATTTTTTTATATTGATTAATTAAATTAAGAGTTTAAGTCGAAAAATACCATAAATCTACCATTTTGTGTAAGCTGACTGACTTTGACTGTACTTAAAAATTCTTTTAAAACATGCCAACATTGAATTATATATTAGTATACAAATTAAATTTAGAACTAAGCCATATTATTATTTCATAACGCAATTTAAGTGTGTTAGTGAGAATCAATCTGAATACAGCTCGCGTCATACTGACCGCTCTGAATATAGCTACAAATAATACATGACGTTTCACCAATGATATACTTCGTGAATGATTCTCTCTTTGAATATATTTAAGGGGTTGTTTTTACTATATAAATTCATGTGTACTTAGATAATAAAATGGAATCCTTTGAACTTATTATTACAAATACTTCTAAAACAAAAGGGGGCGGAGCAGAAAAAATATGAAAATAGAAGTTAAAAGATTATATGTCCATATTATGGTGGAGTTTGATAAGCAACACTCAAATACTTTAAAAAACATGGTATAATCATGTTTTAAATAATCTTTATTTAAATAATTTTTAAAACAGTTGACATTATAAGAACGATTTCAAACTTCTTGCTCATTATTAATTATTTTAAATTAAATTATCAACTTAGTTCTTTTGTCTATTAGACGTTAGTATTAAGACACATATTGTAAAATAAGTTGACTATGATGAAACAATCATTTCTGCTCAAAAACATCTCCTTTTCTTATTAGATATAAAGCTTAGATAGTTTGGCAGATACAACACGGCCAACTGCTGTAACTTCAGTATGAATCGGCCCTAATAATCTGCCTTGTTTTAGCACTGCACAACCCACAACAGCTAAGCAGAGCGGTCATAAACGTCAATTAATATATATACATCACAATATAATAATAAATATTACTTGTCAATTTACATTTTGCTGACGTATGAGTGGAGTGAATGTATCTGATTAATCTGTATAAAAATCTTAACGGGTTTGTCGGTTTGAATGTTTTATTGCAATCAATATCCCAATATTTGAGAATCCTATTATGGTGGCCATGATGAGGTTTAGGTTTGTTTTCTGTCTGATTTATAAACAATGAAAATGCAAAGTGCTTAAGAGATTTCCGCTATTTCTTACATATGGTCAGCCTCAACTATTAATATTACTTTTTTTTTTTGTGGATATAAATTGAATACTGGTTTTAAACTAAATATTAAACAATCTTATAGACCATTATGAATAAAGGACCAATTAAAATATTCAGCATTAATCAATTTACATATAAGAATTGTACACATTATTACTCATATGATTACAACCATAGCCTATAAGAATACGGACATAAGGAAAACAAATACGAATAACTAATAACAAATAAATAATATATGGACAGATTATCCCTTTTAAATGCTATATCGGTATAAAATACTACAAACAAAGGTTCTTTTTTCAGGTAATACCATAAAAGTGCAGTATAATTGTCATTTAAGGATAGGTTGATAGTTTCACGGCATTCACAAGGTTTTTATTAACCAAGACTAATCTCATTAAAATTGATACAACTTCTAGTCCAATGTAAAATTGCATTTCAAATTATTCTCTTATATTTCATTGAATGAGATCGGTTCAGAAACTTCTAGAACACAAACTTCTCTTTGATCTGCTGCCGCTATACAGATGTCCATATATCATATTTTTTTCAGTCCGTTTCTTGCATAATCTTGTATTTCAATATATTGTTATTATAATAATAATATTTGTTATTATTATATTTATGGGATATTTTTTCCACTCCATCATAAATCTATGGACCACAGAAAAATGCAAATATATTGTTTGATGTGATGTTGACTGGCATAATACACAATTACCATAGACAATTAGCTCTAAAATTATATTACACTATTATAAACATTTTCCCTCCACTCATCGACAAACCGTTTTATAACCTAATTGTTTTCTTCACTCATAATCATCAGTCATTACAGTTTTTAACACTAATAAAGTCTCTGGACTGTAGTCAGTGGTTTTTGTCATTCAACTAGTATTTGGTAATCTGAAAATAAAAAATACTTGTTAGATGAAAAAATTGTGAATTATAAAAATAAATATATACATTATTATAGCTGGTGCCTTCTTAGTTGAATGTTTAATATTAGTAAAAATATTACTTTCGATGTTGAAGTAAGTTATTCAACATTGGTGGAATGATACTTATTTCCTAAAAGAAGTTGAAATACATTTGTAATTTTGACCCACCTGCCTAGCGTTTCGGTAGCTCAGTGTAGCTCAGTCCTAACTTGTCCTATTTGGTAAACAATCTTGGCACTCCTTTTTTTGAAAATGCAGCATTAAAAATCAACTAATAACTAGATTCAATGGGTTTCAGTTTATAATAACGATTTACTGTAATAGATTATTAACAATGTTATTATTTTATTTTTAATGGGTAATTTTGTTAAAAAGTTGTGCCAAAATTGTTTACCAAATGGGACAAGTTAGAATGAACAAACTTTAGAATCACTTGTTTTATCCACAACTAACTTTGAGTCTATCTTCAGAAGGGGGAGAATAAATACAGAAGACATCTTTAAACTTATTCCCGGTTGTAACACCTCCAAAAATTCAATAGACGAAAGTAAATTTTCATAAAAATTTTACCATTGAAACATTGCTTCATTTTAAAGTCAGCATTTTGAAATTGACTCTCAAGATTAATATTAATGTCATATTATGCTACCAGGCTATCAGCCACACCAATAATTTCACTATAAAAATTGAGAGTATTTTTATTTATTTCATTGGTATTTACTTAGCAGGCTTGCTATATCAGTGTGCACCATATTTTTTGCTATTGGAAGGTTACTGTCACAGGTCTCCCAAAAAGACAAAGGATTTTTGCTAAGTATTCAACATAACTGTATTTTGAATAGTTTAAATCCTTACCTCAGCATTCCATTGGTGCTATTGAATTTGAATTGTCCCCATAACCACTAAGACTACCATGGAACTCCATACCACTGATTTGACTGTCAGCATTGAATGATGCTCCATAAGAATCATTGCTTGGAGCATGTGAAGTCTCCAAATTACCATCACCAGAATCCGCTGCTGCCGCCGCGTCAGGCTCTGCCCAGTTTATTTTGAATCTTGTCACTCTAGGTTCTGAAGCTAAAATATTTCTTACTACTTTATCAAACTGGGGTTTTGCTGGCGGATTCTCGCGCAATTCCGGTTCGGTTTCACTATACTCATTATTAATGAAATAACCAACTCTAACGAACTCTTGTCCTCGATATGAACATGTTAGTAGTACCACTGTGACTCCTAAAGCATCATTTTCAGGTATACGATTAACATCGGGCGGCGGTGCTTGAAATACGAACATGTGTCTGCCCTCCGGTATAGGCCCCACGTAGATTGTGTCCAGTACTTGATCGTGCTCTTCGGTCTCCGCAGAACCCACGTATATCATTTTCCATTCTAGGTCTTCTTTTAATTCTTCTATGCACTCAAAGGTCAATTCGAATTGGAAAGGATTCAGAAAAGGACTGGGGTTGTCGAGGACTACAACATTGGTTATATGCACCTTTGCCATTTTATTAAACGGTTCACAGCACCCAGTTAATGTACACCGCTCTTGACGCAACCAAAATAAATGAAAAACGTAATAAAACAGTGTGTTTCTACGAAAAATCAAAAATTAACACGAGTTACACAATGAAAAATTGCGGTTTCTGTGAAAAGTGACAACTGTTTTGGCGGTTGAAATGATCACGTGATCAAAATAAGTCGCGACATAAGCACCTCAAGCGAATTAATTAGGAACTAAAATTAAAAAGTTAAGTTTATTGACAATCGTCTTAGTGATAAGCGAAAACTAAGATTATTTATGAATTAATGTGGAATTTTGATGAAAATGCAAACACCATCTGAAGGAAAATGTAATATATATCGAATAATAATTATCAAAAACTTACATTTTTAAAAGCTTCGCACCACTTTTTGCAATAAACATACGACCACTATATGTCAACCACGACTATAGACAAGAGAAAATCACACAGATTACGTTGATATGTTAGAATTGTCAACAAGTATTGCTACATTGCAACTATAGCATAATAGTTCAAATAATAGAACAGGCAATAGTATAAAATGTACCTTGCAAAAGTGCACGTGCAGTGCAGTAGAATAAAGCGAATATGTTTGTTTATATGAATTATCTATAATTGAAGAGAAAGCTGTAATTTATTATTTAAATTTTTCTCAATAAAAAAGGAACAACTGCATTTAATTAAAAAATAGAACGTCACTAACATACGGTCTCGCATGGCAGGTGATTAAGCTGAATGTGGCTCTCTGTCTCTGTCACAGAGTATCCTTTGTGGTTGTGTGGCGTTCGCTCTTGAGTGTTGTGTTCGTCGTTGTTTTTATTTGTTACTTTATTTTAGTGAAATATAAAGAATATTACAGATAATAACACATCTAGCTAGTTTGCCTATCCCTTAATATGAAGGAAGGCTGTTTAATAATATTATAGTACAAGCAGAAGGACTTTAAAAAGGTGTAGATTGTTTAATTTCCGCCTTGTTTTTACTGTTGATTCTTACACAATTGTATGTAAATACTTCCTTTCTTCATTTTACCGTTGGTCTAACTACTTTTCGCGTTCTTCCTGAGGTGAGTTGATAGAAACTGTATACGTAATTCATTTGTTTATAACATAGCAATCCTTATATAGGATGTCTGCATACTTTTGCATTGACTCATAATATAACTGTTCAAAATGTAATTGATACTCGTTTTCATCAGTTCAGCAACGATTGAGCTGTATACTAATTAATTTAAAGTTGATTATAGTTATATACAAACGGGCTGGTGAGAAATTGCAATGGTATTTTATCAACAATTTACAAAAGATTGTACTCAGTCAACAATTCATAAATAAATCAAATTAAATAGATATGATGCGATTTGATTAGTTACTTTTTGATAAAATCAGGTGTCACTTTGTAGAAGGCCATATCCAAAACATGGTTTGCTTGACATTATGCTTTTATAAATAACTAAAATAAATAAATTAATACCATGGCATATTACATTATTTTAGTAGTACATAAAAGCCATCCATTTGCTTTAAATTTTTGCACTAGTAATGTAAATTATAATGTTTTTAATTGCTTTCTAGAACATTGTGAATGACAACACTATGTCATATGGGCACGATGAAGGTCCAGTGTACTACAGAGAAATTCAAAAGAATGCATACCTTAAACGGATACCAAATGAAACAACTGGCAGTAAACTTATTCCACTGGGTCATAAGGTATGTTATATATACAAAGTTTATTGTAATAGCTACTAGTTTTAATAAAATATAAGCAATAAATTATTAAATTCTATATATCAAGCTTATGTCAATCACAAATATTGATTTATGTTATCATTTTTAATATTGATTTATTTAGTATTTGTGTTACCTGTAATTGGCTTTGTGTTGCTATGTATGTAAATTATATCTTTATTATAGCTGTTGGTTGTCTGAAAAGTAAATAAATAAATTCACAAGCTTAAATAAATAAATAAAATCATTTAATTCAGGTGATTCAAATAAGCAAATCATTTTAAAATCATAACTAGGTAATAATAACAATATGAAAATTAAATCAAATCAAATAAAAACTAAATTGGCAAATAAAATTTACAAAATAATTAAATTTAAATCAAGTCACAAATCAGAATCACAATTAATATTGTAAAATTAAAAGAAGTGATAAAATGTAATAATGCTTATCGCCAGTAATTTTATTGTTTTTAAAAATGCTTATTTTTAATCTTTTAAGAGTCAAGAATGATAACTTTTCTATTGCATCTTGCAATTTTTTAATCAAGAGTTAATAATTAAACTAATAATAATTAGCAGACCGTTTGCAAAACTATTAGTTCCAAACTAAGCAGAACTTGTAGTAAATCACATATATTAATAATAATATTTACATACACACCAATTAGCCTAGTTAAAAGTAAGCAGCATTAAACTTTATAAAATTAAATACGATACATAGATATGTAATATTTATAGAAATATATATAAATATCCATGATGCAGGTACAAATGCTCATATTCATCATAAAAAAGTCTGCCTCTTACAAGTCTCAAACGCAGGATCGTCGCTGCGATAGGCAGGATCGTTACCATTGCAGAACATATAGAATACGTATATAAGTATATCGACTTATCCATAGAACAGAGTTCGATGTGATCATGACTAGTTTTTTAGCAAAATGAGACCCTAATCTCATTTAGCTAAAAAAATTAGTTTTTGCATCATGATCACATCGAACTCTGTTATATGGATAAGTTGATTTTTTTATTTAATTTAATGAGATAAGGTCTCATTTTGCTAGTGTTTGATATTGAGAGATCATTTTTACTATATTTACCTTTTCAATATTTATGAGGAAAAGAAATTTAGTTTTATATGTATGAAGTTAAATTGACAACCCTACTGATGTAGTATCATTACATTAATCAGTCATGTAATCATTGATTTAATAGAAGAATATTAGTTATTTAGTGTCCATAGTACACACTCTTAGTTTGGTACTGATACTAATCATCATCATCATCATATCAGCCGTACGACGCCCACTGCTGGACATAGGCCTCCCCCAAGAATCTCCACAACAATCAGTCCTGTGCTGCTAGCATCCAGCGTTTTCCCGCGACCTTAACCAGATCGTCGGTCCACCTCGTAGCGGGCCTACCCACTGAGCGTCGTCCGGCACGCGGTCACCATTCAAGAACCTTTCCGCCCCAACGGCCATCAGTTCTCCTTGCTATGTGTCCTGCCCATTGCCATTTCAGCTTCGCAATTCTTTGAGCTATGTCGGCGGTTTTAGTTCTTCTACGGATCTCCTCATTTCTGATTCGATCGCGTAGGGAAACACCAAGCATAGCTCTCTCCATTGCCCGCTGGGCGACCTTGAGCCTTCCTACAAGACCCATAGTGAACGACCACGTTTCACTGCCATAAGTCATCACTGGCAACACGCACTGGTTAAAGACTTTCGTCTTAAGGCACTGAGGTATTTTGGACGCTAAAAAACTAAACTAAACTGATACTAAATAATGTTGTAAATAGTTTTAAATTAAATTCTTTTATTGTCGCAATAAAATAATATTGCTTTGTATGGTAATAAAAATAATTTAAAAAGCTAATAAGTTTTTTTCTACTCATTTTTCTTGTCTGTTTAAAAACATCCTGAATACAAAATGCATGATAGGTAAAAATGTTGGACAAATCAAAAAGGCATATTGAAACTGCATTTGAATCATGAAAAGGGTGTAGACAATAATAATTCTTACATTTAGACAACAATTTAGCATTAAGTAAGCACTGTAAGGCTTGTGTTATGGATACTAGGGTAACAGATAGACATACATATACGACACATAAATATGTAATATTCATAGAAATAGATATATAAACACCCAAGACTTATGTTCAAATGCTTGTGTTCATTGTACAAACATCTTCCTCTTCCGGGACACTAACCCAGTATCATCGGTGTGAAAGGCAGGATCACTACCGTTGCACCAAAAGGTTGTCGTTGACATGTAAAGCCTGACCAGAAAAATAAAAAACCTTTCCATATTGCGGAATTTTTAAGAAGTAATTTTCGTCATACAATTTGATAGAAGATTGACAGTTAAAACACGAAAGCGACCTCCTAACAGGTTTTTTATATTTCTGGTCAGCCTTTAGTGTCAAATCCGTCATCTACACTTTTCCTAAATCGTATCTTTAAACACGCAACCTCCTTATAATTTCTTTCTTTTTTAGAAACCACCTCTCAAGCCAATGTGGACTCAATTCTGCGTGCACAACGGTAGAGCTCCGTACCTTGAGCAATATCCGCTCGCAGAATGTCCAGCCACCTTATCCCATAAGCCTGTGTGGCGGGCATGTTTGAAAACTGCGCGGCATGTTACAGCAAGTGTGAAGCCGCATATTGGCAAAGAGTACGACTTCTTAGTGGATACTGACGAAGGACCAGTGAGAATGTTAGCACCTGATTGGTAAGTATTGAGTGTTGTAGTTCAGTGTTGCCAGTAGCCGTTAGTTAAAAGTAGTGATGTGCCGGATCGTCAAAAATGTAGGTCCGCGGATACGGATCTAATTATTTTTTATTTTTATTTATTTATTTATTTATTGAATAGGGCTTACCAACTAAATACATAAAAATAATTTACATTAAAATTTCCGCACTTAGCAAAAAGGTATCATATATGCATTTAACTTAAAGGTAAGCACAACATTATTATACATAGAAGACGTTTAAATAATTAATTATTTAAAATTAGATATTTGAAATTAGGACATTATTAATGACAGAATAAAAACTTAAAAGAAAAAAAAAACTTAAAACTAAAAATTAATCCTACAACAGTCCAAAATTGTTTTCTTAAAGGAAGCTTTTGAATCGGAAAAAATATTTAAATTATTATTTTGAAATATCAAATTACAATTTTTCAGCATCGAGCAAACAGGAGAAAAACTTCCATAACTGTTTTTTCTTAAAGGTACTGAGAATGGTTTATAATTATGCAGACGAGCTGCAACTCTAGGAACTAATATATTAATTTGTGATAGGAGAGACGGACAATCAATATCATGGTTCAATAATTTATACAAGAAATTCATGGCCAGCTGTTCTTTTCGTTGCCTTAATGATAACATATTAAACTGGACCAACCTTTCAGAATATCCCCTAACGCTGCGGTAGGTACCATTGATGTAAGAGATTCTGTTCACAAACTTTTTTTGAATCTTTTCGATACGCTGCATATTGTTCTGATAAAATGGATACCAAACAAAACAACAATAATCCACATGGCTACGTACCAAAGCGAAATACAAAACCTTCATTGCCTGAACACATTTGAATTCTTTAGTGTTTCTAAATAGGAACGCTAACATTCTAAAGCATTTGTTGACAGTATTATTTATATGATTTATAAATCTCAATTCAGAATCAAGAGCAATACCTAGGTCTCTGACTTGGTCCACTTTCGTCAAAACCGTTCCATTTATATAGTAACTGCTAGCAAATTTGTTATGTTTTCGTGAAAATTTTATATGATAACATTTATTTGCATTTAAGATCATACCATTTAGTCGACACCATTGCGTAACCCTATCTACGTCCTCTTGAAGTTTCATCTGATCGGCACTGTCTTGAACTGCCCTAGATAATTTTAAATCATCTGCGTAGAGTTCAAATTCAGAGTTAAGTATACAGCTTTTTATGTCTTCTATGAACATAACAAACAAAATCGGACCGAGGTGTGAGCCCTGTGGAACTCCGGAGGACGGATGAATCGCTTTCGAGGTAAAACCATTCACAACAACTCGCTGAGTACGATTGGTCACGTAAGATAAGAACCAATTTGAGAGTGATCTGTGTATGCCAAAAATGGTGTTTAGCTTGTATATTAGTAATGCGTGATCCACCTTATCGAAAGCTTTACTAAAATCAGTATAGATTGCGTCTACTTCTTTTCCCAAACTCATACTAGTAATTATTCTGTCCACAAATGCTAAAAGGTTGGTTGCTGTAGAACGTCCTTTCACAAAACCATGTTGCTGATCTGACACATTTTGTTTTACATGCCAGGATATGTGTGGGCATACTAACTTTTCAAAAACCTTGGCAAGAACTGAAAGAATACTAATTGGCCTGTAATTATTGACATCACTTTTATCGCCCGCTTTGTGTACTGGAATAATAATAGCGTCTTTCCACATTTCAGGGAAACAACCTTCCAAAAGAGATCGGTTGTATATAATATGCAAGGGTACATTTAAAACAGTAGCACAGTTCTTAAGAAAGATTGGGTGAATACCATCTCTGCCTGCTCCTTTACTGGAGTCAAGATCTTTTAAAGTTTTTTCTATTTCGTCACTAGTTATATATATTTGACCCAACGTAGCAATAACTTGAGTAGTGGTTTCATTACCTAAAATAGCATTATTAGCCCTATTATACGACAAAGCGAAATTGTCGGCAAAAAGATTAGCAATGTCATCTCCATCTCTCGCAACTCTGTCACCTAAATTCATAACAGATGGTATATCACTTTTTATCTTTCTTTTGCTCTTAATATAAGCCCAAAAGTACTTAGGATTTTTAATAACACATCTGACTACTTTTTCTATATAGCTTTTATAATATTTTTTTATCAATGCTGATGTACGGTCTTTTAAAATATTATATTCCAACTCATCTAAGCCATTCTTAAACTTTTTGTACCTTCGACGAGCTTTTTCTTTTTCACGCAACAAACGAATTAGATTAACGGAATACCATGGTGGGTACTTCCTATTATTATGCTTCCGTAAAGGCACATGTTCAATAATAACCTGGTTTAAAATCATATAAAATTTAGCTACAACCTCATCTATTGTTATACATGCTTCAAATTCCATTTTCCAGTTCACTTGATTTAAACGATCCCGTATCTTATTATAATCTGCCAGAAAGAAGTTGTACCTAGGTGTAAATTTTGGAGACAACATTTGAGGCCTATGCAAATGTAAAAGTACCTGTAAAGGCGGATGGTATAGGTCTACACGAGAAATTATATTTTGTGACTCTTGTACAATAATACCACAACTGGAATTACTCAATACTAAGTCGAGTATTTTTTGTTGATGGTTCAATACATAATTGTACTGTTTTAAATCGTAAGCGGATAAAAAGTCAATTAAATCACAAGCGATCGAGCCGTCATAATTACTAGGCCTTAGAAATGAATCCGAAGTAGATGGGGACCAGTCAATGCCACGCTGATTGAAGTCACCAAACATAAACACATCACCATCCAAACCATCTATAACACTACTGCTTTTATCTAAGAAATGTTCAAGATGAGTACGTTTAAGAGGAGACGACAAATAAACACAGCAAATATGTACCTTGGTAGTACCAAAAATTAACGTTACCCATAAGTCCTCACAACGACTTTCGAAGGTATAATTTCTAAATGCATGGATAGACTTTTTAACGGCAATGAGTACACCACCACCATCAGAACCCGTCTCAAAAGTGTCTGATGATCTGTCTCTCCTAAAAACTTGATATCGGTCGTCGAATATTTCACTATTAAATATACCATCGTTTAGCCAAGTTTCCGTTAACACAATCAAGTCAAAATCATTGGCTCTAACTTCAAGAGAAATATCATTTAGTTTTGTCCGCATACCACGAATATTTTGATAATAGATGAAATAGTTGAACATGAAATATTAAAGCACTTATCATTTCTAAAAAAAAAAAGAGAAAATAATTACATAAAAACTAAATAATTGTTAAATAGGAAGTTAATTAAACCAGAGTCTTCAAAAATTCTTGATGAAGTACCAACTTTGCTGGATAGTCATCATCCTTTCTAAGAAAAATTTTTCCATTTCTCACCCATACATACTTGAAATTATGTTCCTTGGCCCATATTCTTGTTGCTGCATGAAGTGATTTGTTAGCTTGCGTTAGATGCTCCGATATGTAGACTGGTGATTCCTTGTTCCCATAGCCTAGCAATTTTGTATTTAACTTTTCCTTGGGATGGGATCTGTTGTACTTGTACACGGCTGCTAGTAGATTGTCACGCTTCAGTTTACTGCTAAGTCTGCATATAACTGTTTTAGGCAGATTTGACGTCTTACTTTGCTTTTGTACACGATTACAAGATAAGATATCAGTTTCCGTTAAGGAAAAACCTGTCACTTTACTAATTTGCATCACTACATTAGACAGATTTTCCTGTTTATGCTCTGGAAGACAGTGGATCTCAATATTATTCTGTCGCGAATCTTGTTCCATTACTGATAGTCTTGATTCTATGTCTCTGATTTTGCGTTGAAGCTGTTCGTTTTCTGAACGAAGCTGCCTGGTGTCCTGCATATAGGCTTCTACTTTGTTCTTCATGTCTTCAAAATTAGCGTTCATGTAACTCACAGAATCTTCAAGACTACGTATCTCTTTTCTCAAAGATGAAAACTCTTCTCTAATGGCCTCGCTTAATATAACGTGTAGCTCCTCTTGAATAATGTTTTTGATGGATGAGCGTAAACACACATTATCCTCTTCGTCATAAGTTTTGCGACTGCCCCGTGGATTTTTATTAACATTACGCAATTCATCAGAAGAATGTCCAGCCATCGTTACAGCACTTTTACATGGTGTGTCATCACTTTTTGTTCGTCGCTGAGCAGATAACATTTCAATGGTACAATCAGGACATTTCCAGTTCAATTGTTTTTTAAAGTTCGTATTGGTAAGATTAACACACTGATAATGAAAGAGCTTTTTACACCGAGATTGAGTGCATGTAATTTTTTCACTACTTTTTAATATGTTATTACATCCGCTGCAAGTAATATTACTCATTATATTTACCTTTAATTACGGATATTTGGTGTCAAGATCCGCAGATACGGATACGGATCCGGATCTTAGCTTTCTTGCACAATCGGTGTCGGTGCGCGCGATCTTGCGTTAAGACATGTTACCACTTGCATTGCGCGGCGGGTCTTTCTTTTATTTTGTTTCAGTTTAATGGGACACTGGGCAGCATAGATAACCCTTATGTTTTATCTAACACTAGCTTTCCGCCCGCGGCTTTGCCCGAGTGGAATTCGGTTATATTGCGGTATAAAGCACAACTATAAGAAAACTTCTCATTCCCACGGAAAAATCTAAGAAGCGCGATGTAACGCTGGATATAGGTCAGTTAATTAAAGCTGGCACGATCAACACATTTACACATTGCGCTTGTGTAGCGTCTGTGAATAAGCGTGCGGCGTGACGTCGTACTGCATAGGCATCATGAAAAGTATGCCCGTCTCTTTCGCGCGCGGTCTATCTTATGAGCGTGAAGGGGACAGTTATTGTTTTTGGTTTTCTACTGTTTATAAATACAGCGTGATGTTAGCGCGTTAGTCACGTGTGATCGGTGCGCGGCGCGTGTGTTTATTTACCTATTTAGAGGTTAGAATAAAATGTCTTCGGAAAGAATTGGTTCCGGAAAAACTCTGAAGGGACAATCTCGTGAAATCGTGTACAATGTTTTTAACTATTTCATGCATCACAATAAAAACAGTGATGGTGGATATCTTCCAATGAAAACTTTGTACGATTTGACGTCGGAGGCGACTGGTGTTTCTCAGAGAAGTGTTCAACGAATTGTTTGTGAAGTACGCAATCAAGTAACAGCGGCTGTGAAAGCTGATGCAACATCTCAACCATCTACCTCAAAAGAAGGAGAACCGCAAGCACCGAAAAGATTGGCGCATCAAGTTACTTTCAGAACACCGGGTAAAAAGCGACCAAGGTTAGCAAAAAAATCTACAGTAGATAGTTTTGATCAAGAAGTCATAAGGCGAACTATCTATAACTTCCATCTGGTTCAGCATACATTTCCCACATTGAAAAAATTATTAGAAGTGTTGAAAGAAAGTATCAACTTTGAGGGTGGTGTTTCTTCACTAAGGAAGATCGTTCGGAGGCTAGGTTTCAGATGGAGAAAGACACAAAATAATAAAAAAATACTCATTGAAAAAAGTCACATCAGACTCAAAAGAACATTATATCTTTCGAAACTGCAAGAATATAGATCACAAGGCCGACCTGTAATATATACGGATGAAACTTATATACACAGCTCGCATACATTGCCACGAGCATGGGCCGACGAAACGAGCAAAGGTTGTAAAGTACCTATTTCCAAAGGCGATATGCTAGTGATAGTTCATGCCTGCTCGGAACATGGATTCGTTCCAAGAGCTTTGCTTATCTATCCAGCAAAAAAGCAAACGGGAGATTATCACAGTAATATGAATGCTGGTAACTATCAGAAATGGATTACAGAAAAACTTCTTCCAAATTTACCGCCTCAGTCAGTTTTAGTAGTCGATAATGCATCGTATCACAACGTCGTATCGCATCGAGTGCCCACCTCGAATTCAAAAAAAAGTGACATGTTAGCTTGGTTGGATAAATATAACATATCATACCCAGAAATAAACACAAAACCTATAATATATGATATTATTAAAAGAAATAAGCCAAGCCATGTACAATTTGTACTTGATAAAATACTCGAAGATCACGGACACAGTGTATTACGCCTACCACCCTACCACCCAGAACTGAATCCCATAGAGTTACTGTGGGGTATTATTAAAGGGAAAGTTGCATCACAAAATGTTAAGTTTAACTTGACAACTGTGGAGGAATTGTTTAGAAAAGAAGCCGATTCTATTACTATGGATATGTTTAGTGACATTTGGAGAAAGACGCGAGTACATGAGGAACGATATATTGAACTGGAACCAAAAGTGGATAATTTCACTGACTCATTTATAATAACAGTAGGAAATTCCGACGGCGAAACATCAAGTTCTTCGAGCGATGACAGTTTGAGTGGGGTAGAAGATTTAATTTACGATTCTGATTAAAAGCAATAATGTAATAATCATAATATAAACAAGTAACACGAATATTTGTATTAATTTATTTACAACCCACCCATTTTACTAAAAAACGAACTCTAATTTACCTACATTTATGAATCAAAATCATTTATTTTTAAACATACTGTATAGTGAAATTGCATAAGTGTGAGTACTGTGAACGTGCCAGCTTTAGTTAACTGACCTGTACAAACTTCATATAATTCATTCCACTTCTTACGTATCTTAAAAAAACACTTCGTTACCACGTTTTAAAAAACACCCAGCGCCATCTTTCGCATACCTCTAGAACTAAATAGCGTAAGCTATCATTCAACTTCTTATGTATTTTAAAAAACACATCGTTACCATGTTTTAAAAAACACCCAGCGCCATCTATCGCATACCTCAAGAACTAAATAACGTAACTAATACTTTTACCAATTAGTAATTCGTTGACTTTAGTGATTTCAGGATAAGTAGATGTAAAAAAAAACAATTTAGACGATAAAACAAATTGTACGTCATCCCTCGAGAATTCCTCATTTTCGAGGATTCATTTTTGTATCATTTAGCTTCAAAATTTACATGTTCATATTCGTTTGCAACATATAAGTAGATGTAAAAAAAACAGTTTAGACGATAAAACAAATTGTACGTCATCCCTCGGGAATTCCTAATTTTCGGGGATTCATTATTGTATCATATAGCTTCTAAATTTACATGTGTATATTCGTTTGCAATATTTTACGTTGTTTTAAACGACACACAGCGCCATCTACAATCCATCCATCAAGCAAACAATATTTTTGTTTTCCTCGGGAATATCAATTTTTTCCAGGATAAAAAGTACCCTATTATTTAATCCGGACTTTTATCTTTACGTCTGCAAAATTTCAAAGCAATCGGTTCAGTAGTTTCGGCGTGAAAGCGGAACAAACAAACAAACTCACTTTCCGATTTATAATATTAGTAAGGATTAACATTGTATGTGTCACGTAGTATTAGTTTACTTGATAAAAAAATCATTTAATTCGAATTTAAAATATTGCGAAGATCTAAGTTCTGTTTTCTTGATAAAAAGTGATCTTATAACTTTCTATAATATTGATCTCATTAAAAAGCTAGTTGACTTAGCACCTTGCGAGTTATATCCTATTGGTATGGTAACTACGGCAAAGTTTGCAAATATTTGATTATAAGAAACAACAAAATATCTTTATTTTATTTAATACTTATTTATTGCTACCTAATCACTTATTTAAGGCGAATAGTACGGCGCACTAGCGACGCCAATTGCTTGAAATTGTTAGCTTTAAACCGGATCTATTTTGGACCGTCAGAATCTCGGCAAGGCGGAGGGCCTTAAAGAATTTTATCTATAAATTTAAAATTAATAAGGTAAATAGATCCGTAAAAGATCCGCCAAAAAGTACCGGATACGGACATGGATACGGATCTTTCCTCTGCCTCGGATATCCGCGGATACGGATATCCGGCACATCACTAGTTAAAAGTAACATTATCTTGTTTTATATATAAAAAAAAATTGTCTACATCATACATTATTCTGAACCCAAGTTAAGTAATCAAAGTTTCCGTAATTTTATTAATAATTTTGAAAGCGTTCCGACTAACATTTAATGACACAATATTATAATATTGCAAATGTCGTTACTCCTGTTAACACTTAATCGTCAGTCATATGTGTCTGACGCTAAAAAGTTCTTCATGGGCCATGTCAGACATATATGTCTGACGTACGCGATTTGTTAGAAGGCCACGTCAATCACAGACGTCAGACGCAAACGATACATTTTCATAATGTTTCGAAGCTTGGCCTATCAGGAACAAAACCTGAAAATGTCTTGGCTTACTAAAAACAATAAAATTAAATAAACATATTTAAAAAAGTTTTAATATAGGGCCATGTCAGTCATATATGTGTGACATAAAAAAAATGTGCTTTTCCGGGAAATTTGGCAAAAAAAAAATTTCTGTGATACATTAAGTTTCCTTGATACATTTTTAACTAAATTTTTTTGATATTATTGTGGCGGTTAACGTGTTAAAGCTGACGAGTTTCTCCCGCCCATTCTTTTTGTCATTTAAAAGATGCCCTGAATGGTTGGTAGATAAAATGTAGGACATTTTTTTTTAAATGCATTTCATCAAAGTTATTTTCTATCCGTTACCTAAATATCCATAACACAAGCTTTACAGTGCTTACCTTGGGCTAGGCTGAATATTATTATGTCAAAACCCCTATTTTTTCTTTAGTTCAGCTTTGGAAGCCTTTCGGTTAAGATATACATTCCTAGAAGCGAAATGAAATAGATTTATTACGTTTTTATCTCATTATCATAAATTAAAATTACAGCATTAATTAAAACACCAGGTATTAGCTAAGAATGTTTTTAGTTTTAGCAATTCAACATCCAGTTATGGTAATTCTGTATTGCATTTCTGTTATAAACTTTACGCTTCTGTGCTTCGAGTGTAAAAATTTGGTTTGGTAATCGCCTAATGCTTGCATGCGACAACTCGGTCGTGTGTTGGAATCCTGTAAGTGGCGAATAATAAGTTAATTTTATCAGGATTTTTTTGACGCCCTCTATGGTCGAGTGGCTCGCGTACAGGTTTTTGTGATAACGTCACTCAGAGGTCCCAAGTTCGATCCCTTATTCAATTCAAATTGTTTATTGCATTCCATAAATTCAAAAAATGCTACACAAATTATGTCAATTCAGTAAAAGAAGGGAAGGAAGTAATTAATAATATTTGTTAATATTATCGGAAGAAAGTGTTGAACAAAAAACATTATTCACCACACTTGTTTTTTGTTTTGACTAGCACCGTATCAATATATATAGTACTAGTGGACCCGACAGACGTTGTCCTGCCTGTTATTTTTGCAGTATAGATAAATAACCTAGATACCGTCTACAGCGCCATCTGCCGGGCTGATTTGTGAATCTAAACCATTTTCAGATCCCCTTAAACACACACAAAAAAAATCATTCAAATCGGTCCAGCCGTTTAGGAGGAGTTCAGTGACATACACACTCACAGAAGAATTATATATATAAAGATATGCAACAACCCTATTTATACGCATCTTTTTTTAATAAACAAAACAAAATAAATAATTAAATTAACATATAAACATATAGCGCATTATAGAACCGGATTTTTTTTACAATAACAAATATTCTTAATCATATATGTTGTGGTAAAAAATATAATTATATGTAATAACGTTTTTACTGACGCTGGCTAATGACATAAAATTTTGTTAAATTATTAATAACACCAAAAGCTCGCTTAAAAATACATATCGAATATCTTTTTTTAATCTCCAATATAAAAGGTAATAACTATTGAGTCATAATATTTGTCTTATTTTTATTTAATTTATTTTTTACTATGTGTGAATTGAATCAGTTCTATTAATAGATATTGCCCCAATGACGCCCAGTGAAACGTTTTTTTTAGTAACTTTATTGTGTTTTTAAAGACACAGTATAATATAGCTAAGATTGAATTAATGGCCCATGGATGAATTAAAAAAAAATGATTGCCTTCATTATCGACTTTTCATTCGATTAATAAACAAACTCGATTAAATTTCAATTGAATATTTTTTATTCCATTTCATTACATATCACTAGATTCAAATGCCAAACGTCACAGTACCCATGCTATGTGAAAAGGGATTTAACATGCCGTTTGTTACGTCATTTACAGGGAGTCCATGCAAGATTGGGTCTTAACTCTACGCAACAAGCTTCACGAACTACGCGTGCTATCGGCTGGACAGAACGTTTACTGTACAATACCTGCGGCCGCCCCCCCTCCCGCGCCTCGGGCTGCCGCCCGCGACCCTACTAGCCCGTTGCCGCCTACCCCCCATCACCCACCAGACAGGTGAGTTTGAGATTATATATTATCTCATTTTTTTTTGCATTGTTAAGATTTCCCATAAGGGCAGGCAGTGGGTACAAATCTTATACAGCCTAGTATTCAGTTAGTTTTCTTCTTCATAAGATGATGATGAGAGTCGATCTATAAATGATTGGTGATCAATGAATGAACAGTGAAATTTCCCTTTTCCTAGGTTTCAGTAAAGGGGTGGGTTTTACTGAAATCTCTGTGAATTTCTTGATAGAGCAGGAAAACACAACTTCCACTGCTTTGTTTTACTTGCCAACGTACTTGCATGTTTACAAACACTTAGTCGCTAATAATCCACCATTATTAGGCACTAATATCTATCACAACACAAAATTTTTGCAAGAAAAACAAAACCACCAAAGAGCGGGAGCGAGTCCCGCTAAAAAGTCCTTGTTTTTTTGTTGTTAGGTTAAAACCTAACCGTAAGGGACGACAAAGGGTATAAAACCTATACACCCTAGTTTTAAATAATTTCTAATATTATTTAGTAATGATGCAAATTCAACTATGAATAATGAATGATAAATGAATAATAAAATAACTCCTTTAACTAGATTTCAGTAAAGGTGTGAGAATTTACTGAAACCTTCCAAGACTTTTTGGTCGTGAAAAGACCCCTTTGGTTGTTTTGTTACATTTGCCAACGCTCGTGCTTGTTTACGTTGATCATGGTTCATAGTTATAAATCCACCACTATTACACACTTATTTTTGGAAAAAGCTGGTCTTTTACTGCGATCTCGTATTTGTTTCTATTAATATTCACATGCCCTGGTTCGGCAAAATAGACGTTAAAAAATCGTTATGACTACCTTACCAATATGTACCAATTTTTTCTTGAGTGAATAAATAAATTTAACTTTATTTCAGGGTACCAGGTATAGAACTCACGACACCAATAACACAACGTCCTGAACCACCAAGCGAACCTGAACCACATACTCAACCAGATCCACCGCAACAGGAAATCGATATATCCAACTGGGAAGAAACTCCTAGCACCAGTCAAGAGACAAATTTAGAAGTTCGATTGACTGAACCCAAAGAAACAAGAAGTGTAGCAAAAATATGTGGACAAAACATATGTTTGGACGACTCCATTTTGAAAAGGAATACTGAAACGACGGAGAGTGATGAGGAGTTTTTTAATGAAATAGATAGAATTAGTGATTCTGTGGAGAATATAGACTTTGATTATAAACAAACTTTGGTGGTAACTGATAGACCGGGGTCTGTTCCTGTCAGTGAAGCGAATGGGTGAGTGTTTCCATTATCCTTATTACTGGTTCACCAGTTCCTGATAAAGTTTCAGATAGTTATCTGCCATTTAATTTTATTCAGGACTAGCAGCCCGTCCCGGCTTCGCACGGGTGGACAAAATTCTTTAAATTTTTGAACATAGCTTTCCAATGGTGAAAGAATTTCTGAAATTGGCTTAGTAGTTTGAGTTTATTAATTCCAAACATACAAAAATACAAATCATTCTTCTTTATAATATTAGTGCAGACTTGTGAGATTGAAAATTTTAGTTTATTATGCATATGAGTTCTGTATAAGCTATCACGGACTTTATCAGCAAGGGGTAAAACAGACACATCAGTTATTTTTATTCATGACTTGTGAAATCGAAATTTGTAGTTTGGCAGATAAGTTTGGAACAGGCTATCATGGACTCTCATGATGTTTTTAAACAGACAAGAAGAATGAGTAGAAAAAAACTTATTAGCTTTTTAAATTTTTTTTATTACCATACAAAGCAATTTTATTTTATTGCGACAATAAAATAATTTAATTTAAAACTATTTACAACATTATTTAGTATCAGTATAGTTTAGTTTTTTAGCGTCCAAAATACCTCAGTGCCTTAAGACGAAAGTCTTTAACCAGTGCGTGTTGCCAGTGATGACTTATGGCAGTGAAACGTGGTCGATCACTATGGGTCTTGTAAGAAGGCTCAAGGTCGCCCAGCGGGCAATGGAGAGAGCTATGCTTGGTGTTTCCCTACGCGATCGAATCAGAAATGAGGAGGTCCGTAGGAGAACTAAAACCGCCGACATAGCTCAAAGAATTGCGAAGCTGAAGTGGCAATGGGCAGGACACATAGCAAGGAGAACTGATGGCCGTTGGGGCGGAAAAGTTCTCGAATGGCGACCGCGTGCCGGACGACGCTCAGTGGGTAGGCCCGCTACGAGGTGGACCGACGATCTGGTCAAGGTCGCGGGAAAACGCTGGATGCGGGCAGCACAGGACCGATCGTTTTGGAGATCCTTGGGGGAGGCCTATGTCCAGCAGTGGGCGTCGTACGGCTGATATGATAATGATGATGATGATGATCATGGACTTTGTCAACAAGCGATGAAACAGGCCCTTGTTAATTCAATTCAATTCAAACTTTATTGCATGCCATAAAGTGAATACAAAGATGGTCATTTTATAAAAAGAACATTATGGACCCAGCAGGATATAGCAACTGAGGGAGGAGAGGATGTCTTATTATAATTTTTCACATTAAAAATGCTTATACCAAATTAATAGATAAAATATAAATACATCATTATAAGTAGGCAATTGAATTGTGTATGTGTATATTATGTATGTGAATATATATCCTTAAACGGTTATTTTATCATTTAAGTATTCTTATAGACTATAGTAACATTAATTTAACAATATCTCTTTTAAACTGTTGTTAAAGTGTTTGTTATTTTCTTCATTTAATAATTTTCCTGGCAATTTATTATAGATTTTTACAGCCATATTATGTGCTCTAGATGAGCACAAATTCATGCGAGCGGTTGGAAACTTTAGTATGTTTCTATGCCGTAATGAATACTCTGACTAGGCATCCTTGCGTTTATATAACCCTGTGTGTCGTTAAGTTAATGTTTGCAATCCCCGTACA
The DNA here is from genome assembly GCA_927399485.1 of Calamotropha paludella. Classification (NCBI taxonomy): domain Eukaryota; kingdom Metazoa; phylum Arthropoda; class Insecta; order Lepidoptera; family Crambidae; genus Calamotropha; species Calamotropha paludella. The sequence goes on along the minus strand of OV656829.1, from coordinate 9,246,663 downwards.
GACTTCCCCAATGGATGAAAATACCACTAAGCGTACTAATATCGTATTAGTGGATGCTATACCGTGGGACCAGATGAGGTAGTGATACTCCTCTTAAGGGTATAGAAGTATATGTAGCAGTCCTAAATTATTCACTTATATTTATAAATAAATAAGCCTGTTTATTTTGTGCTTTACAGTAATTTATGGGTTTTGGTTTTAAATAAGCTCAGATTATGTCCCGAAGCTCAGTGTGTTTTTGCCATAGGCCTTCTCCAACTTTTTCCACTGAGACCTATCGCGAGCTACCCTCCTCAAATGACGTCCAACTGTATGTTTAAGGTCGTCCTCCCATCTTGTTTGTTGGCATCTCTTGCTTCTCCTGCCATATCTGGGATACTACTCAGTGACAATTTTGCACCATTTCTCTTGGCGATCATAGATCATGTGGCCTGTCCATCTCCACTTTTGTTGATCTATTCGTGTAGTTATGTCAACAACTTTAGTCTTATCCCTAATTGTGCTGCACCTAACTCTGTCCCGATTTCTGATTCTTAGCATGCTACGCTCCATGGCTCTTTGACAGCGTTCTAGCTTTCAACTAGCCTTATCTATTTGTATCATATCAACTAATTATTAAGGGCTGTATAGTGTCAATTATGTGCCTGACCGGCACAGGTACTAACCACAGTAGATACAGTCAAGATCAACCATTCTATGACCAGCATTTCCGTTAGTTGTTTCATTTTCACAATCGTTAGTCGAACGCGTTAAATACTTCTCCATTAAGCTTCTAAATTGTGCATACTTATTGAGTCCTTAGACTTTAACTAGCGGCCCGTCCCGGCTTCGCATGGATGGACAAAATTATTTATTTTTTTCTATTACTAAATATTTTTCCGTTAGCGCCATCTAGTGTCCGGTTGATTAACTTCTTACGGTTAATGCGTTGCTATGGTAACGTTAACTGATACAATGGAAAAAGAGCGGACAGACAAACACAAACTACTGTGATCTTAGATTATAGATTTTTGGTTCATATCCGGCTCGAAGGACCATTATACTTTTATGGCGTAGTGTTAATAGCTGCAGGACGCAGTCGAGTCGGTATAACGCAATTAAGCTGCTCAGTATTAATTAAGTCTTATGTATATTTTTTTCTCTCAATATAATATGTATTTCAATTTTAGTTTATTATCACTTTACATATTTGATCAAAGATCAATATCAAAACAATGCATTAACTGCAGTCAATTTGAATATTAAGAAGGTCATTGTCCTCCAGAAGATATCTTTTAAGATCATCTGGAATGGTAATTCGTTAATAAAAGTTGATATGAATAATCATAAAATATAAAAAAAGGCTACTACTAAGGAAGCCTTTGCCATAAATGTTTACGCTATATTAATTACGGATCATGGCCACTATAATCGTGGTGAAAGCACAAATCCTTCAACTAAAAGCTGTTGTAAAAGGAGGCTAATGATTCTAGACATAAGTATAAGAATAAATTACAGGACCCAGAAATTGAAACTACAACTCGGTTACAATATCTGTGGACCTCGCTGGAATGTCAAGCCCCCTCCCCGTTCTCTTGAAAAGGAATAAAAGAGAAAAAGTATAATATATTTTATTTATAGTTCATAATTATTATTGTTTACAATACTATCCCCATGATGCTTGTTTTGTGCACCGTACCTAAGCGCTGACGTGACGTCATCAGGTCCACAGATATTGTAACCGGGTTGTATATGGAAATGGTACGTTTTGTAAAGCAATCAAGATCTATAATGTGCTGCCAGTTGAAATTAAGAAATTGCCTACCAACAAATACAAATAAAAAAAATGTTTGACATCCTTTAAGATAAATGTTATTATTCGGTTAACAAATATCTAGGACAGAAACTGTAATATATATATAAATTATTATAATAGAAAAATACTAGAAAAAATCGACTCGGGTCACAAGTGAATTCTCAGGCGGAAATCGAACCCGCAACCTTTGGAAATCCAGTCCAATGCTCTCCCAATTGAGCTACCGAGCCTTGTGAACACTCGTCGAAATTTTCTAGTACCTTTGATGGCTGTTTCATCTTAATCAATTGCCCAAACATTTGTAAAAATGTTTCTTTCGAATACGAGAGGATGTTCCTCTCATTGATGAGACAACGCTGGCCTATAGCGTAAAATCAGGAAGGTACTAGAAAATTTCGGCGAATAATATATACTTACGCTGTAGGCCAGCGTTGTTTCATCAATGAGAGAAACATCCTCTCGTATTCGAAAGAAACATTTTTACAAATGTTTGAGCAATCGATTAAGATGAAACAGCCATTTTAGTTTTATAATTTTTATATATTTTATGCATTTTGAATGCGATCTTATAAGATAAATTATTAAAATAAATAAATAAAGAAAAATACTAGAAAAAATCGACTCGGGTCACAAGTGAATTCTCAGGCGGGAATCGAACCCGCAACCTTTTTAAATCCGGTCCAATGCTCTCCCAATTGAGCTACCGAACCTTCTGACTACTAGTGATAAAACTGTAATATATATTTTTAATGTTACTTATTACTTTAAGATTTTTGGACTTAGTTATGTTATTAATGTAATTTTGACATTTGCTTATTTTAATTTATTATGTATATTATTTACAGTGATCGCCAAGCCACAAATGTGACAGTTATCCAAGTATCAAATAAAGGCCCCCCGCACACCGCCATTCCCGTATTAGGCCCCGAAGTTGACGTATTCAATTTCAACTTCCAAAATCCAGAGACAAAATTCGTGAACATAGTAAATACAGAAGTGAACGTAAACAGCGAAAATGGTTACGGAACGGTTTTCTCCAAAGAATCCGACTATGGACATCTCAGTTTGACAACAACTGTCAATGTCACTAAAGACGTCACGACGACAGCTGTCACTGTGACAGATGTCAAAGCGGCAGATAGTAATGGCGTGTACGAGAGGCTCTGCTTGGCGTCGACGTCAAGTGAAACGCCAGTGACTAGAATTAAAAATGTAGAAAGGTCTAGAAAATCTTCTTTACCTAATCTAGACACCAATGTAAGCTCGAACAGCGAAACCACTTACGAATGTTTGTTCCCGAACGAAAGTAATACAAGAAATACTACTGTGACAGTTAATTCCGAGAGACGTGTAGAGAATTCTAACAGTGAAAGAAATCAGAGTGTGACCCCTGTCAGTGCTAATGTGAACTCTAATACGAGAGTGTTAAGAACTAATGTTGAAAGATCTCACAGTCAGAACGCTTATGACACTTCGCCTAGAATGAGAGAACATTTGTATAGAAGAGTGCAGAATAATAGTCCGAAGAGGGAAGTAAAAGCAGGTAAAATATACAAATGAATATTAGATTTATAATTTTTATATTTTATGCATTTTCAATGCGATCTTATAAGATAAATTATTATAATAGAAAAACACTAGAAAAAATCAACTCGGGTCACAAGTGATTCCCGCCTGAGAATTCACTTGTGACCCGAGTTGATTTTTTCTAGTGTTTTTCTATTATAATAAATGAATATTACTTACTTTGTTTTAATTATGACTATAAGTACTTAGATATTATTATATATATTTTAAATATAAAATAAGATAGATACATTTGATTATTTATGTATGCATTTATGTATATTTGATGACTGTTTGGTGCACCGGTAGCGATCCTGCCTTTCGCACCGATGGTCCTGGGTTCAAGTCCCGGAAGAGCGAAAGTTTTGTATGATAAACACAAGTTTTTGTACCTGAATCATGTGTATATGAGGGGTGATCCAAAAGTAATGCTAATGAATATTAAACAATATGATTATAGTTATTTTATAGTCTCCTAACAAGTTAATACATTGAGTCCATCTTTTTTCTAAACCTAAAAATCTCTTTGAAAAAAAAAAATCTTTTTCTTGACTCTCCCTAAAAGTCTCTACAGCGGCCATCACTTCGCTATCGTCTTCAAATTTCTTGCCTCGGAGGTGTTCCTTGAGTCGAGGAAAGAGATAGAAGTCGCTGGGAGCTAGATCTGGCGAATAGGGAGGGTGTACGACCAGCTCTGGCGGCTCTAATTTCTTTCTTCTCCATTTTGATGTTCTCTCTCCGACAGCTCGTATTCAAATGAATCTAGCTCCCGTTTTTTTTTTCCCTTCGGACGCGAGGGATCCCTCCCTCGCGGTGGTGAATTCTACATGGGTATATCGGCCGGCCGAGAGGTTATGTCAGACTCATACTGACTAAACACCACCTGTGCCTTAGCCTGGGAAGGCTATACAGGCTTATTAAGAGTGATCGCACCCGGGAATGAAGGGCGACGCAACGCCGCGGTTGTCATTTATTCCCTGCATGTTATTACAATGTTGAGGGGTACTTACTTAAAACAGATACTTGTTGACTTTGTTGTAATCAACGAAATAATGATATTATGACACTACTATTATTTTTCGTTTTCTTTTTTTTGTGGATTATGCATGGTGACGACGTATTATATTGTAAATGTCGTTACTTCTGTTAAAGCTTACGAGTTTGTTGCGCCCATTCTTCTTGTCAGTTAAAAGACGTCCTGAATGGGTGGTAGGTGAAAATGTTGGACTATTCAAAACAACTTATTTTTAAGTGCATTTGAATAAAGTTATTTTCATTTCATTTGGAAAAGCTTTACAGTGCTTACTTTGGGTTAGGCTAATTGATCTAAATATATAGAATATTATTGTTATTATTATATTATACTAGCTTTTTCCCGCGGCTTCGCCCGCATTTTTTTCCAATAAAAAGTATCCTATGTTACTTCTAATACCTTCAAGAATATATGTACGAAGTTTCATGATGATCGGTTTAGTAGTTTTTGCGTGAAAGCATAACAAACAAACTTACATTCACATTTATAATATCAGTAATTTCAGATATAAAGGATTAAATATATTATTATTTGTATAATTTTTTTTTCTCTAGAAAAAACAGAATCAACACAAGCCAAGCCAATTTGGAAGAGGGGTCTTACAGAATTGTCATTACTGACCAGATTGAGAGGCATCGGGCAAGGCAAGAGGCACGAAAGTCCAACAAGGCAAGAACCGGAACAAAATGAAAGGTAGGTGTATAAACACAGTCGATATTTTTTTTTTGCATTTTTTCAATGCTATCTTATAAGATAATTTATTTTGTAGAAAAATACTAGAAAAAACTGTATTCACGGGCGAGAATCGAACCCGCAACCTTTGGATGTTCGGTCCAATGCTCTCCCAATTGAGCTACCGAACCTTGTGAACACTCGCTCTTTTTCCATTGTATCAATAACGTTACCATAACAACGCGTTAACCGCAAGTAGTTCGTCTACCGGATGCTAGGTGGCGCTAACGGAAAAATATTTAATAATAGAAAAAAATTAAAGAATTTTGTCCTCCCGTGCGAAGAAGGGACGGGCCGCTAGTCTATAATCAAAGAACACAAATTTGTTGTTTGTGTGTTTGTCTGTCCGCTCTTCTTCCATTGTATACGCGTTACCATAGCAACGCGTTGCCGGGCCAGCTAGTGTTTCTTTAAAATAGGAGATGATGTTCCTCTCGTTACTGAGTTTATGCTGGCCTACAGCGTAAAAATTAGAAAGGTACTAGAAAATTTGGATGTGTTCACAAGGCACGGTAGTTCAATTGGGAGAGCATTGGACCGGACTTCCAAAGGTTGCGGGTTCGATTCCCACCTGACAATTCACTTGTTAGCCGAGTCTAGTATTTTTCTATTAAAATAATTTACACTAGCTGACCCGGTAATGCGTTGCTATGGTAACGTTAATTGATACAATGGAAAAAAAAGCGGGATAAGAGCGGACAGACAAACACACAAATAACAAATTTGTGTTCTTAGATTATAGACTAGCTGACCCGGTAATGCGTTGCTATGGTAACGCGTATACAATGGAAAAAGAGCGGACAGACAAACACACAAATAACAAATTTGTGTTCTTAGATTATAGATTGTTAGGGCTGATTCCATCTTTATCAAATGTTGAAATTTCTAAAAATTTTACTTTCATTGTTGAAGGTAGCTAACGTTTAGAAATACGCTTGTAAATTTCGTGTCTCGTTAGCGCAGCGGTCAGAATACTTGCCTGTATAGCGAAAGGTCGTAGGTTCGAATCCCATGCGAGGGCATGGATATGTAGTTGTTTTTTACGTGAATATTTTAAATGTAGTGTACATATTTTTGCTATTGACTATACAAGCTTGATTCGGGATTATAAAATTGGAGTGAGACGCCGCAATTTTTTTTTTGAGAATTTGGTGCAATGGATGTGATCCTGCCTTTTGCATCAAAAATCCTGGGTTCGAGACCCGATAGAGGCAGATATTTGCATGATGAATACGTGCGTTTGTATCTGTTCATGGTCATTTATACATATATATTGATTTAAATATTAAATATCTATATGTCATATATGTATGTCTATCCGTTACCCTAGTATCCATATTGTGTTATATAAGGAGACTGGATGAAGCACGCAAGAATGCAATGAATCTAAAAACTTATCTTGTGGTTGTTTTTTTTATGTATATTTATGATAGTTCGACAGTGGAATCTCTATAACTCGAATGTCAAGGAAAGTGCAAAAAAAAAATCGAGTTAACGAGTTTTCGACTTAACAAGAACTTCGAGATACATATGACTTAACTGCTGAAATTTCGACTTACAGAAGCGCGATTTCTAAGTGTATATTTCGATTTGTAAAGTCGAATTTGAAAAATAACTTACGTTTTTTATATATATTTTTTACATATTAAAACCTTATATATTAATGATGTAAACTGCACTAAAAAAAACCGTTATCTTCTTTTGATTTAAACAATTTGCAGATTTTTTATCAATTATTTTTCAAGCTCAAACAATAAACCGAATACATGATCTTCGATATCATCACATCTTTCAACATGAGTTCGTAGAGTGTTGATTGCAGCTCTGGCTTTTTTATTTGTTATTGTTGGTTCAAAACTTGCTGGATCAGTATGATCAACGTCATTTTCATTAACGTCATCATCATCTATATTTTGATTAACTGTGTCGATGATTTCAGTTAGTGTTCCAGTAGTAGCTAGCCTAGCTAGTTTCGTGAATGTATTCATTCATTGCACGTGTACAGGACAAAAACAATAGATTAGAAATCAGGAAACATCCTAATTTCAATAGAGAAGAAGGTTGGAGCGTTCCACCTGCTTGGGATAATTAATAAATTAATACCTACAAAAACACACACTGCAAGACCTGATGATGTAGTTAGCTCTTTTTGCAAATAATTAAACAGTAAGATGGAGGTCGGTCCCCCTGCCCGAGTTTCTTTCGCCAGTTCTTCTCGGAAGGCCCTCCCAATTTCCGAACTGGTAGTAGACTGTGTAGTAGACAATGTAATCGTAGTGAGAAGTAATTAAATAACTAAAGAATGTATAAAAATAAAACAATTTGAAGAACAAAGAAAATACATGACAACCATTATCTTAGTCATCCTGTGATCACGGCTCCTGTAAAGGAGTCGAAACGTCAGGATTAAATATAAAATAAAATAAAACATGCGCAAAAATCCGTAAAAAAGTGTTTTATTCTGAGATTAGAAACCCCGAACCCGAACATTTATTTTGGATTTTATTGCTATTATTTCGGGAAATTCCAAGTAAGACGTCATTACATTTTACTAACTACGACTAACGGAGTCTCCTTTGTGAAATTCGAGTTATATAGTATAAATATGTATCATCAATACTTCGTAGGGAAATAACACTTTGTTCAAGTTACAAAGTCTAAATAATTTGAGATACCGTGTATTTAGGTGTTCAGCGGAAGGGAATGGCAATTTTTTTCGAATTACTGAGGATTTCGACTTAACGAGGTTCGAGTTATAGAGATTCCACTGAAATTGATTTCTTGTTATATCTCAGTGAAACCTATTTAACTGGGTCCTGGATTATTGTAAATGCAAGAAATGATATTATTTCCTTTGTTGCAGAAGTGTTACTTCGCCTGTGAAAGTGGTTCACAGATCGCGAACAGAGGCTAGAGCTGACAACACGAGACGACGAAGCAGTAGTCTTAGCAACGGTGAGATATATTATCAGCATTCGACGACCGTTTGGTGCAACGGTAGCGATTCTGCCTTACACACCGACGATCCAGGGTTCGAGTCCCGGAAGGGGCAAATGTTTGTGTGATGAATACGAGCATTTGACTTGTGTCGTAGGGGTTTATATATATTCAAAATCTATTACTTATATATATACATATATATGGTATATGTATGTCTATCCGTTACCCTAGTATCCATAATACAAGCCTTTATCTAGCTAGGTATCTAAGATCTGTTCCATACCTAAAAAAGTACCATCTTCCTAAATGTACCAACCTGTACGGGTCAAGAGTTTCAAGATACTTAATACCTTTTTATTTAAATAAATTGCCTTCGTAATAAAAAAAAAAATTATAAACAAAATGTTAAAATGTTTAAAGTTAAGTTGAAACAGTATTATTTACCAAATAAGCAATTAAAGTATAAATAGCGAATTCCCGTCACTCAGATAAACCCTGAGAGGTTTACGTGGTGCGGCTTTAAATTACTTACCTAAATGTCATAAAATATATCTATACTAATATTATAAACAAGTTTGTGTGTTTGTATATTTGTTAAATTGTAAGGGGTAATCTCGGGATCTACTGAACCGATTTTAAAAATTCTTTCACCAATAGAAAGGCACATTATTGCTGAGTGTAATGCTAGAAAAAATTTAAAGACATTTGTCCACCCGTGCGAAGCCGGGACTGGCCGCTAGTATTGAATAAATGAATAATAATAATACAGTGTTTACTTTGGACTAGGCTTATTGGCTTGAGTCTAAGAATTAGTATTATTATCAGTGACGTCAATGCATTTAATAAGCTTGTGACGACGGTAAAATCAGCTAAAAAATTTTTTTTATATACTGTAACGCTTGTAGTGGGTAGATGTGAGTCTACAAGTAAACATCGACTCCGTGTTAATTAATTCGAAATAATATTAATAATGTGTTTTTCTTCTATTTTTCTTAAATAAAAGTGATTATTAAGTAACAGCTATCGTGTGACAGTGATCGTGGCATAATATTTTGAAAAACCAGTGAAAAAAATAAATAATTAAAAGTGCAGATATAAAATCTTGTGATAGTGTAAAGCTATAAAATACGATACACAAAACTTTCATATAATGAACACAAATAAATAATAAAGAATTACTCAAGTAATATAAATTAACTAGCTTGGACTAAGTTCACGATTCAGTCTTGAACCGTCAATAATTGAAGTCGGGTGAATTAACAAAATAAACGTTAAAGTATTTAATTGCTTGTAATAAAAAAGACCGGTTTAGACAACGACGTCTCCATAAACAAAGTGTAAATAAAATGCAAATAATTTACAAGAAAAAGTGAATACAGTGAACCTATGAGTACATATTAAAAAAAAACCAATTAAAAAGTGTGTTTTACGTTGAAACAGTGGCATTAAGTACTAATTTTTTTATTTCATTCCATACGAAAGGATAACATCGGTTAATCATTGGATGTAACCGGTGATTTCATCAAGAAAATAGAGGTAAAGAATATTGTTTTATTTAAACGATTGTGATCTACCTTCTCATCAAAATATTAACTTGTGAGTACCATTACCTATGATAAATTCTCTCACTCGGTTACATAGCTACGTGGAACAGTGGCGTGAATGTAGGTCTCTGCGTAAGCAACCAAGGTTCGAACCTCGTCGACCAAAAAAGTATTTTTACTTATAAAATTTATTTTTAAGGAAACAATAACATTGCATAGTAACATTAATAAAAGAAGGAACTACTAAAATTAAAACGGAACGAAATTGTATGCCTCATTCATAGGTACCGTGCGTAATAAATATTTGCTGGAAAAATGACTCCGACGGCTAAATTCATAAAGTGCTGTAAATGCAAGCGCAATATACCAAACAGAGAATACATGGTATGTTCTAAATGTAAATTGGCCTATGATTTGGATTGTGCTAGTGTATCTGTTCAACGTTTCTATAACACACTATGTAATGAGCATAAGAAAACATGGATTTGCAATCCATGCGTAGAAAAGCATCGCAAGGACGAAAGTAAAGAAATAAACATCGAAAATATTTTACCCAGCCATACTCCTCAGTCTAAATTCTACCCAAAATTTGTAACTAGCACCGAGTTTAAAAATGTTACTCAACGAAAAAAACAGTGCTTAGTTAATGTACCCACAGAAAATTCGTTTGAATCCTTATCTATCGATGACGAGGAAGAGGATACAATACTGTCATCTCCCGATCTCAAGTCTTTAAGCATGATAAACAGAAGCTGCCCGGATCTGAGACCAGTAACAGATCTTGAAAAAAGACAAAAAATGGAACAGACTATTCACAAATTAACAGAAAAATTAGCGTCCGCTGATCAAGAAATAATAAATTTGCTTTCCGAGAATAAGTCTCTTAAAGACTTTATTACAAAACAGAAGGGAAAAATTTTGCAGCTTACTAATATTTGTGGAAATACAAAAAAGGTTACACCATCAAAAACTCATAAAAACACCAGAAAAAGTTCCGAGCTGACACTTCCTTGTTTATCAAAAGAAATAAACATAATAAAGACTCCAAATACAAGTAAAGATGACAACTTACTATGCGAAAAAGACAGTGAATCATCATCAACTCATAAACAAAGTAATGGTAACATTTCGAAAATAAAACATAAAATAAGAATACTAGGCGATGAAAGCCTTTCAGGGCTATCAGCTACTCTTTTGAAATCCAGAATAGGAAAATGGAATGATGAGTATCAACCGAGTGCATTTATATTGAAAGAAGCGCCTAGCCACCAGATATTGAGACATTGCAATGATAAGTTTCTCGAGTCTTTATCCGAACAGGACATTGTGGTACTAGGAGTAGGAAATCACGACGATAATCTTATAAAATTGGAATCGGAATTGCATATTGCACTCAATATGCTTAAGAACTGTACAGTATATATTGCACCAATACTACAAAATAAGTTCTACAACGTAAAATTATTAAATTATAGATTAAAGGAATGTACTAAAATTCATTCTAGATGTATATTCATTGATTGCTGTTTTAGTAATAATAGTTACTTAAAAACAATATGTAATAAACTTAATATTTATATAGATAGTGATAAGTACAAATCTACATTTCTAAACCCAAAAATGATTGTTTCATATTGTAAACAATCTAGAAAAGAAATCCGTAATCCACGCAGTTTAAAAAAACAATTAACTTTACTTGACTATTTTCCTGTTATTAAAAACATAAGTAAAAATATGTTAAATAACGAAAAAATAACCAATGTGATAATTTTTTTCGTACCTAATGTTGAAAATCTTACAGTAAGAATATTTCACCAAAATATTCAAGGATTAATAAATAAATTAGATACAATGGAGTTATGTATTGATGAATTTTCGGAAAAAGGGAAAAAGCTGGATATTCTTTGTTTCTCGGAATCTTTTATTAAAAGAGGAACCGAAAACAATTTTCGTTTTAAAAATTTCAAATTAGCCCCATTTAAGTGTAGACCTAACGAAAAGCGTGGGGGAGTATGTATTTTAGTTTAAAAATCCATATCTTTTAAAACTATCAACATATGTGCAGAACTATCGATTGAAAGAATATTAGAAGCATATTGTGCTATTGAAATACCATTGTTTAGCTGCATTGTTATTTGCATTTACAGAATACCAAAGTATTCAAATTTACCGCAGTTTTTTAAATCCTTAGAAGTCCTCTTACATAGAATTACGAATAAATGTACAAAAAAGTTTATACTTACTGGAGATCTAAATATAGACACTTTAAAAGACACTAACATCGCAAGAGATCTGAAAATTTTGTTGGCAACTTTTAATCTTGAACTGCATGTCAACTCTCCTACAAGGATTAATTCATGCATCGATCACATTGCTAGTAATTTAAAGAATCCCAAATGTGATGTACACAGTTTATACCTATCTGACCATGATACCTGCCAGACACTAGAGTTTTAGATTTAAAAAAAAAGTGATATGCCGACGTACTTTTATAAATATGTACGAGAAATAAATGATGAAAACAAAAAAAAAGTTTAAAAAATATTTGTCTTGTCTCACTTGGAATGATGTATATCAAAATGAAGCTGACCTGAATAAAGCTTTTAATAGCTTTTACGAAGATTTTTGTTTATTCTTCAATTTATGTTTCCCAATCAAAAAACTAAAAACAACTTTAGATGTTTCAAAACCAAAATGGATAACAAAAGGTATTAAAACTTCTAGTATAAAGAAAAGAGAACTTAGATTTAAATACTATAAAGAAAGAACATTAGATAATAAATTAAATTTTAAGAAATATACTCAATGTTTAAGAATATGTATAAATAAATCACAACAAAGAAACAACAACAAATTTATTAATAATTCTAAAAATAAATGCAAGGCAGCGTGGAACATAATTGGAGAAAAAAGATGTTGCACTAACATTCATGAAGAGATAACAAATATAATATTGGGCAACGTCACAATAAGTAACCCTAACGATATAGCCGTAGCATTCAACAATTATTATATAAATCAGCCTTATACACTCAAGCAATTTGATGATAAAAAATTAATGTGTGATAATATAATTTCTCCCAATGAAACTCTATTTTTGTCACCAATTACTGAATTAGAAATTATAAAAATAGTGAAGTCCTTAAATAATACTAAGGCAGTGGGTATTGACTCCATCCCGACTAACCTTTTAAAATTGTGTATTGACGTAATTGCTCCAGTGTTAGCCTTTATAGTGAATCTATCATTTAGCCAAGGCAAATTTCCTGAGGCACTGAAATTCGCAATCGTTAAACCAATAGCGAAAAAGCAAAATAATAAACAAGATATAGGTAACTACCGTCCTATAACACTAATTCCGATACTCTCCAAGGTGTTCGAAAACTGCCATGGCAAACCGGATTACTAGCTTCTTTGAAAAGCATAACATAATCGCAAATGAACAAAATGGATTTCAGAAGAATAAATCCACAACTTTGGCTACTTTTTCATTAATTAAGTCGGTTACAGAAAACATTGACAATAAAATACCAACAGTAGCGGTATTTTTTGATATGACCAGGGCGTTTGATCTCGTTGATCACCAGATGCTCCTGAGAAAATGTGATAAATACGGAATCAGAGGAATAGCTCTGAATTGGATCGCTAGTTATTTACTAAATCGTCGGCAATGTGTCCAAATAACTAGATTAAATGATGACAATGAAATCGCTTCTTACAAGTCCCCTTTCTTAATAAATAAACAAGGCATTCCTCAAGGAAGTGTAATGGGCCCACTCCTTTTTCTGATTTATATTAATAATCTACCAAAATCAATTGACTACCAGAGTATCTTATTCGCTGACGACTTATCAATTATTATACCCAAACAAAAAGAGACCATTGATTACGAACATGACATAAACATGGGCGTTGATAATGTTAATGAATGGCTGATTCATAATGGACTTGGTGTCAACTTTTTAAAAACCACCTACATACAATTTTCAAATTATAAAGCAGATCGTTTAAATCTAAACATAAAATGTGATGGACAAAAAATACATGAAGTAAATCAGTCCAAATTCTTAGGCATCATTGTTGATAAAAATTGTAACTGGAAAGATCACGTCCACAGCATTTGCACAAAGTTAAGCAAGTTTGTTTATGCACTGAAACGGCTAAGACATACAGCAGGTGAAAAAGTAGCACTGACCGCCTACCATGGTTATGTAGCAGCGGTGTTAAGATACGGAATCATATTGTGGGGGAATTCGCCGGATATAAATAAGGTGTTCATCATGCAGAAGAAATGTATCAGGGCTGTTTGTGGGATAGGGCCAATGGCAACATGCAGACTTTTATTTAAAAAAATGAATTTATTAACGTTAACCGCGATGTATATTTTAGAAGTTGGAACATTTATTAGACGACACCAAACACTATTTCATATTAAAGACAAAAGAAATCCCCGTTTACGTCCGAAAGATACAACTCTGCTTAAAATGCCTCCTAACTACAGTGCATTTTACGAAAAAAATTGTGTTGGTATGTCAATACGTATTTATAATAAAATACCAATTGATATAAGAGAATTATCTACGAATAAATTTGTACCGCAATTGCGAAAATGGCTAATAATGAGATCCCCTTATAATCTGAGAGAATATTTTGACATTGTGTAAATTAAAATAATTTTAAAATGATGAAATTAATTTTTATATATTGAAATTGTTATTTTAGATCATTCTCATGTAATATTTTATGTAATTTTGCACGCCAAATTATGGCAAAACATGTTGGTTTTATCATGTGTGTTATCTGTATTTACCATGTTTAATGCAAATAAAATTCTTGATTCTTGATTCTTGAAAATTATTAAATGTAAAGAGAAAATAAGCAATAACAATAATGTTTCTTACATTCACACCAATTCGCCTAGCCCAAAGTAAGCACTATAAAGGCTTGTGATATGGATACTAGGGTAACGGATAGACATATATATATATCATACATAAATAATTAAGATTTATAGAAATATATATAAATACCCATGACTCAGGTACAAATGCTCGTATTCATGACACAAACATCTGCCCCTTCCGGGATTCGAACCCAGGACCATCGGTGCGAAAGGCAGAATCGCTACCGTTGCACCGAACGCTCGTACCAAAACAATAAATGAAAAAGTCTCCTATTTAACATATGATACGGCGGCTACGATTAAACACACCGTGACGCTGTTTCCCATACGTAGCTTAATGTATATTTATGTATATACACACAATAAGATACTACAAAATTCTTTGTTCCGCACATACACTAATTTTGCGACCGAGTCGCTTGTGCAGTGCTTGTGAAAATATGAAGTCGGGCAATACCAAAGATAATAGCGCAAATTTGCCTAAAGTAGATGCACTATGGTATTTTATGTGATATGACGTCACAACCAATAAATGTCACGTGTACGGCTGTTTTCCCGCGAATTTTAAATTGTTTGCTAAAAAATATTTTTCCTTATCAACAGGGCGTTTTTGATTGAAAACTGTAGTAGGTGTAAAATTGTTTTCTGAAATCTGTTAAATAGCCAAATGGGTATATTTAAGACGAATTTAAAAGTTAATTAATTTCGGCAAGTTTGTAGAACAAGTGGAATTATTTTCGGACTTGTTCAGAAATTTGTTTCCGAAAAAATTATTCTGTGTATGTTATTAAATCTAGATATAAATAATAATTTTATTTGTCTATCCAATACACAGCATATAACAATGTTTTCCAATTATCAGGTCACACTACCGGGGGCGGGCTTATCCCCTTGCGTCGTCGCCAGGCGCTGGCGCTGCAGGCGGACCAATCGCGGCGCGCCGCCATCCCCACCACTGCCCCCACGCACTCGCCCCCACTATTCGCCGAATACGACAACCATATATGGTATGTATGTCAGAATCATGGATATTACGAATCTTCCCGAGTTCTTAACCGATTTTAATAATTTTTGTGTGGAATCAACAGGTTTAGTACTAGATCGTGATGGAGAATTTTGGATTCCCAAAAATCTAAAGGTGACCAAAAAACATTGGCTTTATAGGATTTCCCATTGAAACAAAAAGGGCGCGTTTTTTGAAAGTTTTCATTCTTATGAAATTTTAATTTACGAAACATTTTTTTTTTATTATTTTTAGTATTACGCCCCGCTCTCTAATATATGGTACCTAGTATATTTTTTGTAATATTTTTAATGCTATCTTATAAGATAAAAAAATTTAATAGAAAAATACTATAAATTATTATAATAGAAAAATACTAGAAAAAATCAACTCGGGTCACAAGTGAATTCTCAGGCGGTCAAGCTCATTCTCATTTATATTTTTAGGATAGCGTGGTGGGGGGTGGGGGGATCTAGATGTAGCGGTCGTACTGGGGATCGGCTAGCTGCAGTACGAGGGACGCAGCCGAGAGATGTGCAACACGCGAGACATCTCATTACAAGCTCCCATACGCTTTTTGTGAGTACAAACAATCTATATACAATGTGTCCCGTCACCAGTGTCGGAGCCTTTAATGGTGTGAAATATGGCATTTTTTATCGACAAATTGTTCCTCAAATTTTGTTTTTCTCTTCTTCGACCACCAATACTCATGTAAATGTCCTATCAACATTAAAATGGTGTCATTTGACAGCTAAACATGTAGACAACAGTTACACAGCCTTCATGTTTCAATTTTCATGGAATAAAAAAATAAAAAAAATAATTAAAGAAAAACAAATAGATTTTTTTTGTGTATTTTTTAATTATTAGCTTTCAGAGAAAAACCAAATGTGAGGGGCTTCGATAAAAAATGACATATTTCACACCATTAAAGGCTCCGACACTGGTGACGGGACACATTGTATATAAAAATTTCATGTCACAGTGTTTGACAGCAATGAACTCCGAAATTAAACGATTTGAATGTTTTTTTTTTAATTTTGCTTTATTTTTTCTAACATGAGACATTTTAATTTATAACACAGCAACGCGTGGCCGGATCAGCTAGTAATATATTAAAAATTGTTATCTCGTGCTTGTGCGTATGTAAGTTTTGTTCCTCATTTTATCAAAAGATGGCGTTGCATGTATTTTGGATAGTGCTATGGTTTGGGTTGTACTAAGACAATTATTTATACAAAGATGTCTTCGTTCTGAGTTTGAAGTTTTATTAATTTTTACTCGCGGATTTTGGGATCCCGTACCGATATCGTACAAGAATATTTATTTCTCTTCATAAAGGTAATATTCGTTGGTCTTTTTTAGGTGACAGACGAGTCTGACATAGGTTTTTTAAATATAAAACTCGTATTTATAAATCACCGTTGCTCCCGTAACTCCGATAAATGCTGTGTGTTACAAAGTTACAGAAACAGAAGTAAAGACAACATAATTAAAACTATCATATGGATATATATATTAGTAATTTATAAAATTTAATAGTTATTTTTTTATTAGTTCCCTTGCCTCGGCCAAGCATTGTCTAAAAATTGCTATTCAGTTATTTTATAATTTAAGGGTAATATTTAAGTTTCAATTTAAAATTAATCATTGAATCATAGGTTACTTACATAATAGGTAGTCTGTGTTTACTTCAAGTAGGGTAAGAACGATGACAATACAATAACTTAAATTCATTTTTTATTTCATCGTAGATATTTTGATGAACATTTCAAAATATGATGAACTAAAAAATTACAATAAATGACATGATTTATTTTTTACTTATTCGTTTGAATTTATTTTTTTAATTATAATTTATTTTATTCTGTTACAGGTAGACATATTGTTTCACCGAGTACCATTAGGCAAGATATATGTGATCAACAAGAGGGACCAAGAAAGCATAGGTAATGCCTAATATTAAACATAATTTGCACACTTGGTATCAAACCAGATCTTATGGTTTATAAAGACAGCTGTAGTATTTCGTTATGATTTGTATGTATGTTAAAAGAATTGTTTTCGGGTTGAATTTCACCCCGTGACTTCTGGCAAGAGACTTTTTGGCGGGAGCGCGAAGCGTCATTTGAATGGTTTTGGTTTTCTTGTTAAATTTTGTGTTGTGGTTGATATTAGTGTGTAATAATGGTGGGTATTAACCACTGAGTGTTTCTAAATATTCATGAGTGTTGCCAAGTGAAACAAAACAGTGGAAAGTGTCTTTTCGCGCTCCCTCAAGCAGGCCACGAGGAGGTTTCAGTAACACCCCACTTCTTTACCGAAATCTAGGAAATTACTCAAGAACATAGAAGAAAGATTATACTTACTTGACACTGGCTAAATGCACAAATTGTGCAAGCCACAAATAAAGAAAATAGACTTCTGGCAAGCCAGTCAATAATCGAGATTTTTTTTATATTTACAAATAATTATAGCATTGTATAAAAAAATATACACTGTATTAATAATAATAATTCTTGTAAAATTTTTACCAAGTAACCTTGCTTGTGTAATGGATACTAGGATAACGCGAAGACAGACCGTTAGATATACATATATAAAATATATATGTGTGTGTGTGTCGGGGTAAACGTCAGGATTTTGGTCCGAACCTTCCGATATCATATGGGCAGAGTTAGAAATCGTGCACTGAGAAGATGTAATTTTTGGACACAGTATTAAGAACCACGTTGCACGTAACAAACTTGTTATAATAAAGCATTTAGCGAAACGTAGGACAGTTCCGTGAAGACGTCTACACTTGATGGCGACTCGATCGAAAGTGAATCGGAGCTCGCATGTTGACAGCATCACGACTCTGTCGAAGCGCGGGAAATCGTAGTTTCTTATGTTCGCCGGCTAGAGGGCGCGCTTGCGTTTCGCTTAGTATCCGTACTCATGACCGGATACGACATCGTAGTTTCTTATGTTCGCCGGCTAGAGGGCGCGCTTGCGTTTCGTTTAGTGTCCGTACTCATGACCGGATACGACATCTATATGATTCAAATATTAACGCTCGTATTGTATGACACAAAAATTTAATTCTATTGGGATTCGAACCAGGACCTGTACCATTCCCTCTCGGCTAACTCGCCCAATCCATAATAGTGACTTCGAGGCCCATCTGGTGTACTTTGTAACGTTTTTTTCTTCTTTACTCGAAAGACTTGTTTTAAGAATGAGGCAGAACTCGAACCTACAACCGCTAGATGCCCGGACCAATTCTATAGGGTATTTGACAGATTTTCGTAAAGTACTTCAAAATGTTCTAAAGTCGCTAAAGATACGCTTGACAAATCTTTTTCTTATATTTAGAGCCATTTTAATAACAAAAAGATAGTTTTAATAATTACATTTTGTATTTCCCGCTGAAACGCTAGGTCACGTGACAAATCAAAGGCGTGACGTCATGATGTAATAGTCTTTATGTAAACAATACGCGAGAGATTAGTTTTCGTCCATGATTCTTTAAAATATGGCTTCAAAGACATTTTGTTTATTACATCGTGACGTCACGTGCTCTGATTGGTCGTTGAGACGTTTCGTGTAAATGATGCACAGATTCAATAACTCTAATTTTTATTTACGAAAATAAAATATTTAATAATTTTTATTTGTAATTTAAGTAAAATATTATTAATTAGGACCTTAAATTCTGTAGTGTCCAATACAATACTTATTTATTTATCAACTATGTCAAATACCCTATTGACTACTAAGAAAAGTTGTTTTATTACTAGTAATTTCGATAAATCATATCAAATAAATTTATTTATTCGAGAAACTAAGTCTCATAATCTATTAGTAATAAAGAAACTTAAAAGCTATGTTAGTATGTATATAATTACAATTAAAAAAAAAATTAACAAAAAATATCCCATCATAAAAATAAAATTATGAAAAATTAAATAACTGAAAAATCTAGTAATTTAATGCTTGAATAATAAAAAAATATATTTTTTTCTTAAATGTTAGGTATAAAATTGGATGGAGAGTGCAATATAGCGAGCGTGGAGCGTGGCTCGCCCGCCTCGAGGTGCGGGATTCCACCCCCGGGCGCGTGGGCGCTTACGGAAGTCAACAACCGACCATTGAACTTGCTCAAGGTATGTAATCTTATCGGCCTTTTGAGGTGCGCTTCCACTGATCCGTACCTGTCAAAACACAAGGAAAACAAATCTTGTTTTTTTTTAATGCAATAAGTAACACTAACATTTTGTTAATACAATATTTATAGATTATTACAGAATTATTCTTTATTGATTTTTCTTTTTTGCATTTTCAAAACTTTTCTATATATCTTACTATTATATATCTTATATGATAAATATACATATGTATACACATTAATTCTTTTTTATGTTCATTTTTTTGACATATATACCTAATAGTGGAGAGAACGACCGGTTTCGTTACCCGGTCCTCTCGACTCGCTATGGTCAAAAGCTGAAAACCAGCGTTTTGCTCTATTAGTGCAAATACATCGCTGAGTTTTGATCTTTTTGCATTGCTGTGACTCTCTGTCAGTTTTTCTTATTCACTTTGCTGTTTTCATGTGTTTTTTTATGTGTGTTCCTTTGATGCAAAGACATAATACATTTATCTATCTATATTTTTTTTTTCATTTTAGGGCGGTGATGAAGAAATGCACAGAATAAGTTTGCACGGCACTGAAGTATCAGTGTTGCTACAACCATCCCCTCTAGTCAAGAAACTGCGTGCTGCCATCAAGGCAAACAAGACTCTATTGTCTAAAAGATAAGGTTCAGTTTACGATACACTGAAATATCATAATAAGCAACACTTAAGTATCAGAAGTAAAAGTGTATTGAGGGACCTTAAGTTCCGCAGTTTCACTTCTTAAGTGACTATAGAGTATTTGACAATGAAAATATATATCAAACTGCTGTTAGATTAATAGCAACCATTTTATTAAACCAGTAAAGTCTAAATTTATTTAATTTTTATAAGATATCATTTATAAAACAATTAAAATTTGTGGTTTGACCACGGGATTAACTGAATCTGGAGTGACGTCACTTGCTTGTATACAGTAATTCAGTATAAGTTTTAGTATGATGTACCGTATTACGATACAGTACAATACAGTAACAATTTATTGATTACACTACGTAAACAGAAGGATACACAAACACAGATTTCCTTAAAACTAACGTGTAACAATCGGCGGCCTTATCGCTAAAAGCGATCTCTACCAGACCAAAAGACCTCTAGACCAGAAGCTAGACCTAGTGTGGTGTAACTTAAAGAAGAAATAATTAAGGAGATATACTAATAATGAAAATAACGCGCGTCAACTGTTAAATTAAATATAAATAAACGTATATAATAATGTATACATACTATAAATATAAATATTTAAAGGCACCTGGCCCCTATCATGTACTATCGAGGTCGCTCGTGCCTTACCACTTTGTAGAAATATTCGTTTAAACTGATCGCATCGGACACGACCCATACCTATCCCTAATTGGCTTCGTATTTTACTACGATTTATACTACGGCCAATCATAAACAACTAGTTTTAAATCGCCCTTGATGTCAGTACTGTCAACTGTCAATCTGCTCTCACTTGCTTGTTTGCGCAAGCGCGCCATTGTTGAATGAATGGAGCGGGGCGTGGCCTGAAGCGCTAGGCATCGTGCAGTGTGTAAGCGACTTTCGACTTAGGACTGATAAGGCGCCAGAGGCTTCGATAGTACATCGGTAGACTCCATAATTTTTAGTAATCAATCTTAAGGTCGAAATGCGTGGGCAATCGGGCGAGGAAATAAAAAAGATGTCTGCTTTGAATTATCACTTATTAATCTCTATAATTTTAATTCCGAAAATAAGATTAGTCGCACACTGAACACATTTAAGTTCACAAGAAATCACTGACACTCCGCCGAAAACGTAAAATGCGCGCGCGATGAAAACGGATTACTATACTTTGTCCAATGTAGGATGATACTTTTGACAGTTGACACCTATATAGAGGGTATAAAGTTGCTATTGCAATGTCAAGCCAAACATAAGAAAACAAACGCAACAATAAGAAATTGACACCTGTCAAAAGTATCATCCTACATTGGATAAAGTATAATGGCCTCCGTCCGCCCGCCGTCCGTTTGGTTTTTATGTCCACTGCACACTAGCGCTCGGAGTTGCGTCAGAGCGGTTGTGACGTTAGATCCGCTTGTCACGACCGGTCTATAATCGATGCGCCGTCATATTCATTGTATAATACACATACATAAACAGTATACATATCAATTACGATTTGAGAGCTAAAATTTTGTTTACTAGCAGGTGACGTCATAACATCAAGAAACCTGCATAATGATGTCTATAGCGTTTTAGCGGGTTTTTTAACATATCATGTTATACTAACATTTTGAGATATTTTCGTTAAACCTGTCAAATACCCTATTGAAACAATTTGAGGATAAGATAATATTTTTTGGTCAAACTACTCTTAATCAAAGAATTACAACATCCATTCAACAGGATGTTAAGCTATAGAAAACTTTAAAATTTCACCGTTGACATGATGTTGTCTGTATTGTCCCCGGCAAATAAATTGAACATGATTTTGAAATCACGTGACATGCGCAGTAGTGAATAATGTACCTAAACTTGCTACTGCGCATGTCACGTAATTTCAAAATCATGTTCAACTTATTTGCCGGAGACTATACCAATTACTATGTGAATTTGATAAAGTTCTAAAGTCGTGTATGAATTTGATTGGTTGAATGCACGATTATACATTTTAAACTGTAATACTTTGATTTTCGATGATATAGAAATTTTATTTGGTATACTTATAGAGAAAATTGTAGGGTCCAATTTTGTAAAGTTATTAACATTTAGGAATTAATTAAAAAAAATACCAAAAACAATACAATATCGATAAAATAAAAAAACTTTAATTCTTGGGTTCAAATGTGATTTCGTTTTGAATATTGAACTTTAATGTCATAGAAATTAAGTTCAATTGTAGACTTTAATTATCAACATATCATTTTCTAAACCCCCATTCATTCATTTAATCGAAGATATAGTAGATTTATATTGTACTAGCGACTCGCCCCGGCTTCGCACGTGTCAATGCTGATACTAAATATACTAAAGAATGTCTTTATATACAACGTTCACAGCTGTTTTGTCATAAGACCATAAAAACATGTTTTCTTTAATTTACGACATCATATTAGAAACCTCTAAAAGCAGCATTTCTCTACTATATTATATATATATATATATATATATCTACACTAATACATATACAGATTAGTGTATATGTATGTATGTTAGTGTAGATATATATATATATATATATATATATATATATATAGTATATATCTACACTAATATTATAAAGAGGAAAGATTTGTATTTTTGTATGTTTGTAATGAATAAACTCAAAAACTACTAAGCCGATCTCAATAATTCTTTCACCATTGGAAAGCTACATTCACGCTGAGTAACATAGGCTATATTTAATGCTAGAAAAAATTTGAAGAATTGTGTCCACCCGTGCGAAACCGGGATGGGCCGCTAGTAATACATATAAACCTTGCTCTTGAATTACTTTATCTATTAAAAAACTGCATCGAAATCCGTTGCGTAGTTTTAAAGATTTAAGCATATATAGGGACAGACAGAAGGAAGCAACTTTGTTTTATACTATGTAGTGATTAAATATTTTGAATATTTTTTTGAAAAAAAAATTAAATAAGTAATCAATTTTTAACATTTGTCTGTCTCAAAAAAGTAAAAAAAATCAGTAATAGTTTTCATTATCATCTCAAACGTTTTTCGGATTGAAACATTGTGGAAAATATTAAATTAAAAAAAATTAACATCCTAAAATAGGTCTACATTTTAACAAAAAATGTGGAATATTTAATTTTAACTATATTTTTGAGAAAATGAAATGACGGTTTGGTCTAATTTGCCCAAAAAATATTTTTTAATAGTGTAAATATATGAAAAGTTAGTCTTTATATGAAAAATGTGTTCAATAATACATTTGAAAGAAATTACATTTGAATACAAGAATTGAACCTGAAACTTATTATTTTGGACACCAGTGTATATGAATATTTTCAAATGATTCTAAAGACAATTATAGTAAAAATCTGCGTTTTTAATCAAGTCAATTAATTTAATTAAATGTTTTCAATTCTCTTAGATACGCAGGTTACGTTACTATGTATCGTAAGTTCATCGAAATAAGGTTCAATATGCGACCGATTATTGATATTTCGAACTGAAATGAGAGAAATACGAAATAAAGTTACGTCCCTTTTAGAGAACTTTTACACTAATAAATAGTAAATTTTTATAGTACATTTTTTATTACACAATATTTAGAGGTAAGCGCTCATTCACACTGTTTTATTGACGAATAAAAAAATCAACTAAAGGTATGCGATTTCCAACTTACTGTCCAATAGTTAGAGTTGAATATTGATTGAAAAGAAAATGTGATATTTTTATGTCATATTGTCTTTTTATGCGTTATATTTTAACCTAGTTGTCTCCATAATAATAAAAATTCAATGACGAGTGAAAACGTTGAGTTTGATATTTTGTTTTTATAAGAATTTATGTGATTGGAATATTTGGAAAAAGTATTTAACCAATTCGTTGCGGATGGCACGCCTGTCGTGCCATCACTTTCTTTTGCGTGTGGCGCTAGCCACTGGAGCCGTGTCAGTTTTAAATCGATAGCTCCTTCAAATTAAGTTTTAGGGAAATCTACCTAGAATAAAACTATCTTCATTTTTCACGTAAATAAATCTTACTTACGTTTCTGGTAATTGTATGTAGCAACGAATCGGTTAATTAGAAAATTATCATCGGTCACTAGCATAAATTTGCAAACCTTTTTTATATGTTTGTTTTTTGTATTATAGGGTATTTCAAATGAAAATATGGATCAGACTGCTTACAACTTACTTTCTGCTTACAAGGTTTTCACTCGTCACACGCTTAATCTGTGCTAAATGTTAGCTAAATGTTAGGTTGTGTAATTTAGGATACAACTGGTCACATCGAAAAATTTGTTATTAAATTTGATTTAGTTCGTTAAATACCAAATTTTATTATGTTTGTGTGAAATACATGATTTATAAATCATGATATTTATCCTCGGATATGTATCTTTACCTCAAATATTGCGTAACTCTAATAATAGATGGATCTTATTGTTTCTATTTAAACATTGGATTGATGAACCCGATCTCTGCGCATCAGCATTATACTTAAAAAAAATATATAAAAAATATCATGTAAAATTTTTTTTTTTCACTTTAATACCAAATAAATACCAAAATATTGAAACTGCTGAATTCATATTTACAAAATTTTAAGTCAATATTGATCGATATATATCGGAAATATATCATAAATATCAGATGTTTATCATAGATATCGAATGTTTATCATAGATATCGGATATTTATTATAAGTATCAGATATTTATTATAAATTAATGTAATTGCATTTTATTTGAATTTAATATTTAATTTCACTTACTAACACGATATGGACTTGCATTAATTAAGAAATGATTATGATATGATATGATAAATATCAGATATTTTAGACACCTAATATACACTCTATATATGTTTGATAAAGATTCTAAGCCCTTAATATCCTTTATAGTTGTCAATTTTCATTTGTGACGAATGACAAAAAAATTTTCGTTTGTTAGCAGTTGTATCATAATTCCATTTAATGCGTTACGCGACTGATAATAGTGATTATTTTACATTCTTATCATACAAATAAACTTTTTTGTAGTACATTTTACACATTTGTTCACCGTATATACACATACACTTGCATGTATTATGCAAGGTATTTAGGTTTTTATTTGTATTAGTAGTTAAGACGCTTTTCGTGTAACACTAACGTGAGATGCGTAATATACAGTACCGAAACATAATTGATTGTATACTGATATTGAAAATCAGGAAGGTGCTAGAAAATTTCGACGAGTGTTCGCAAGGCTCGGTAGCTCAATTGGAAGAGATGGTTCGATTCCCGCCTGTGAATTCACTTGTGACCCGAGTCGATTTTTTCTAGTATTTTTCTATTATAATAATTTACCATTAAAGGCTCCGGCACTGGTGACGGGACACATTGTATATATTTTGTGGTCCTTCGAGCCGGAATGAAATGGAAGTATCTTAATAAATAGGCGTCGTTTCGGTACTGTTGTAGCAATATATTTACAGTAACGTGGATCCAGTTATACAATGTGTCCAATCGGTATGTAAAATTACGCACTAAGGGCAGCTCTGTACGATTTGTTATTTCTTTTCGCATTTATTTTAAGTTTGCCGTTTTTTTAAAATCTGTAGACATGAACCTCCCTGTTCACAATGTCGCATCACCAGTATTACAAAGACAGAACATTTTGGCATTGCTAACCCAAAAAGTTTTTGGGACATTCCGGAATTGTTACCTCAGTTTCAAAAAATTTTGCCAATTCTCTCCTTGTAATAATACTGCAGGTGCGATGTGTTTTCCTGTAAGGGGCCATCCATAGATTACGTCACATGAATTCTTGGACTTTTAAACCCCTCCCACTTCCATGTCACAGGTTGTCACATTTTAAAAACCTCCCCCCTATATAATGATCAAAACAGTTATTTTTCATGTTTTTTCTTATTTTAATTAAATAATGTTTTATAAAATCAACATGAAGTGAACAACCGAATGTGACTAAGTGTGAACAACAGTATGTGACCAAGTGTGAACAACAGAGAAAAGAAACGACTAGAGAGAGATTTATACTTTAAATTTTTACCTGTGACGTTACAAAGATGTTGACAACAATGTCACATGCCGATTGCACCCCTTTTACGTGTGACGTAAATTTTATGGATGACCCCTAATCTGTTTAGGACAAATGGAATCATAGTTTTACATTTTTAAAAATAACACTGAATAATATTCTATGGCTCTATCGAAGTTTAAAGTTGGAAGCTTGAGTTTTCTTACTTAACCTATAGTTCACTGACATCAAATCGTCAAGCGTGAAGTTATTTCTTTTTGTTCTGAACATAACGTGAAAACAATTAATGAAATGATATTTTTTAACTGGTTAATATATATTTAGAATCTGCAGCTAATAGAGATAATATTTAGTTAAAATAATTTCTCACATTATTTACTCAGATTTTTTGTTATACGTTTCATTTGGTGCTTGTTTTGTTCTCTTTCGAACTGTCAATTTGTAAAGTGAATAAAAAAGACATAGATAAGATAAAAATAATGTGTTTATAACTTCTAAGGGTGCATTCACACAAACCTTTAAACCACGTTATATAACTTATGGTTTATTTAAGTAACATCACCTATCATAATCGACCTTTAAGACAACTTCTTTGTATTATTTTTACATTAGTATAGTCTGAACGCACCTTAAGCTGCATTTCCATCGGCTCCGTTGAGGCGAAAAATTGTTTCGCGACGATAATGAACCGTATTACGACCTACATAGAGTATTTATTAACTTTGTAATGGTAACATTTCTGCAATCACAAATCACAGTTAAAGGCATAGCTAGGATTTAAATATATGTTAGTACGATATTGAACCATATTTGCTGCGCACATTGAGGCTGTTTAAGCTTGCGATAGGTTTCATTTACAATTTGTTACATTCTATGTTCGTCTCGCCTCATTTCGCCTGTAGAAAAGCAGCTTTACGCATTTTAACCGATTCGTTGCGGGTGGCACGTCTACAGTGCCATCACTTTTTTGCGTGTGGCGCTGGGCACGGGAGCCGTGTCATTTTTAAATCGATGATAACTCCTTCAAATTAAGTTTTAGGGAAATCTACCCAGAATAAAACTATCTTCATTTTTCACGTAAATCAAGTTCCTTCGTTTACGATAGTTGTATGTCGCAACGAATTGGTTTAGGTGGTCAATAAGGTTGAAAGTTGAATACTTTATATAAATTAAGTGGGAAATAAAAATGGTTTCCTCAGGCATATTAATAAAGATGTCGATCATAATTAGTTTTTCTCTGTATTCTTTGTCTATGTTGTACACATGCGATAAAAGAGAAGTGATTTATGTAAGTGTTTGGGCCCCGTTTCTTCGTTGACCCATAATTCAATATCAAAGGGTCCACTAGGAAGAACTATTTCTATTGGCACCCTCAATGTTTCTCTCATATCTCCCGTTGGTAGTACTATCAAGAAAACCTATTACTCGTAGACCCACTGAAATAATGCAGGTAAATTTTTTGGAAAACTACGTTTACTACATAATTAGGATGCAAAAGTATTTTTTTTCTTTTTTTAAAACCCGGGATTCTAAAAGTAGGCATTATTCTTATTAAGGAATGTTTTTAAATACTAAGACAAGCTTTCAGTCTCATAAATTATCTGGTCAAAGAAAAATCATTCGTAACGTAACAATAGTACTAATAACGCGTCTTGATTTGTCAGTATAATACTATATTTGACGGCTAAGCATTGGTTAAAGTCGGTTGTAAATTGCTTTAAATTATTGTCAAATAAAAGAAAGTGGGTCTACGAGAAATTAGTTTTACCCGGTGATCCCACCAGTGGGAGAAACCAGAAAAACAATAGGGGACAACGAGAAATAGTCATTCCTTCATGGACCCCTTGATTCGATTAAATAACGCGTTCACAACGCTCACATACGTATAGCACGAGCATACATCTACAAAACTATAAAATTTCTCTATTCGATGTTGAGTTTTAAGTCCCACACATAGAGATCAAAATTAATTGAGAAAAAATACAGTCCTTAGTAGACGTGCCGATTTCTATATAAATTCTATGGTAACGAATATGTCTAATAAATTATAGGTCATTTAAAAGATTCTTGGTCGACTGCAAAAAGTTTGGCTAAAATTATCTGCTGTCCCACTTAAATTATTATTTTAATTAATAAATGAAACCCTTAAGATTCGGATGTGGTCGCTACGTTCCATCTTTGACACGTCTGACGTGCCAAAGATGGAACAAAGGGTTTAAACAAGTTTCATCTAAAAATAAGCAATTACAATTGTGATAATAATAATAATAAATGTACTATTTCAGTCATTTTATGTTTAATTATTTTAATTCATAATGTGTTTACTCGTTACATTAAGTACATACATTGTATTATGAAAAATTCTTAATTCGATTCGTAGATCTCTGTGTAGTTCTGATAATTTATTGAAAAATTCTATTTATTGGCAAATAAAATATGTTTACAACTTTTTAGTTTTTAAGTGCTTATGTGATTATTAATAATAATCTTTATGATAAGTACCGTAATCACATATCTTTAAACTTGTGATCTTTTTATAAGTATATGAATAAATGCTGAATTTGTATGAATTGTTTTATTTTTTGGCGATTTTTGAACCAGAAATTATTGTGTACCGATACACAACAATATTATAATCGTTCTAGCAGTTAATATAATAATAATAATAACATTTCTTACATTCACACCAATTAGCCTAGCACAAAGTAAGCACTATAAGGTTTGTGTTATGGATACTAGGGTAACGGATAGACATACATATATCATACATAAATAAGTAATATTCATAGAAATATATACAAATATCCATGATTCAGGTACAAATCGTATTCATCACACAAACATTTGCCCCTATCGGGATTCAAACCCAGGACCGTCGGTGAGAAAGGTAGGATCGCTACCTTTTGCATTTTCGATTGTTTTGAATCGACGATGGGATGGATTTTCAAAAAAAACCCAGCTGTATGATACAGGTAGAAACATAGGTTTCTTTTATACTATGCAGTTTTAATAAAAAGTCTCAGGCAATTGACGGGTTATATAGTAATTTATAACACCTTTGCACGTAAAGCTGATGTAATTCCACCGGTTTTAAATATGTT
Source organism: Calamotropha paludella (assembly GCA_927399485.1). Lineage (NCBI taxonomy): Eukaryota > Metazoa > Arthropoda > Insecta > Lepidoptera > Crambidae > Calamotropha > Calamotropha paludella. Next base: position 9,217,182 of record OV656829.1, on the reverse strand, counting down.
AAGCGGGTCATAAAAAACGCGTATGTTACCAAAGCAAATAGTTAAGTTATAGTCCATACAAATTCCATAACAGTGTTATTTGCCATTCCGCGCGCTGTTGCTATTCAAATTTCAAACTAATCCCCGCTCGTTAAAATCGCGGGAAAGCAACAGTGTACATTCACAGATTGAGTTTATTTTATAATAATAACATAATTAAAAAACCAACTACAACTACGTATCATTTTAATAATTATAATTTCACTAACTGTTTCAATAATTAAAAATGAAAAAAATATAAAATGTCTTTTTTTTCTGTTTCCTCGCAAATGTGTTAAAAAACGTCGTACGATATACGTGCGTATTGGTCATAACATGCTCGGCTCAATTACGCCCTCGCCTTCGGCTCGGGCTGAAATTCCGTCTCGCATGTTATGACCATCATAACGCACTAATATCGTAATGTACTATTAACAGTTTGAAAAAGTATAAATCATACGATGGATGAATCTTTTATTTTTATATATTGCATTATATTTTAATGGGCACGTACAATAGTATTAATTAAAACTGGAAAATTGCCTATTTTTTCAAAAAAACTTTCTTTCGTGATGATGTCGCATAAAACTAAAATATCGCAGCATCATAAAAAAATTTAATGAACCGGTTTCAATCATTAGTTTTTTATTTAGTTTTGAAGTGATAACTTTTTATGGGAGGGTAAACCGCTTCGTTACGTAACGCGTTACGGCGCCGGCGCCGGTCTGTTTGGCTTCCCTTCCTCTCATGCATACGGCACTGGTAGGCAGGCTCCAGACAGAACGTTAAAAAAAATCATTGCTAATTACAGCTACCATAAGCCAATCGTTACTTTTATTAATGTACATTTTCAAGAATTGAAACTAAGAAAAAATATATTTTATAATCAATAAAAGATTTTATTAATAAATAACCTTTTCTTACATCATCATAATAATAAACATAAAATTTTATTAGTTACCTCAACTTTTCTCAAGTTAAACAATTTCAATATTAAATGGTTCAACTTGGATTAGTTTAACCGATTCGTTGCCACATACAATTACCAGAAACGAGCTTACGAGCTTGATTTACCTGAAAATGAAGATAGTTTTATCCAGGATAGATTTTCCTAAATTTTAATTAAAAGGAGTTATCATCGATGTAAAAATGATACTGCTTCAGTGGCTAGAGCCACACGCAAAAGAAAGTGATGGCACGCCAGGCGTGTCATCAGCAACGAATCGGTTAAGTTATCACTTCTGTCGTGCGTCCCGAGACGCACACGCTTTTTTATAACGCTGAAGTTTTACCCATTTAATAACACACATGTTTTAAATAAAACTACATTTTATATATGAATAAAAATATTTTATTTTACATAGGAGTACTTTAATAACTAACGTCTCAAAGACATGATTCCATCATATAAAACCGTACTGCATACGCCAGCATATAACAAATCTGTGACCTTCTCTCAAACATCATAAATTATAATAATTGATTATACTTAATATCGGTACATACATTTATTCAATATGATATCTCACGAATCATTTAATTACATGAAACAATTACCTCGATTCGTAAAGAAAATAATTTGGAAAGCAGGTTAAATGCGCCTAAAACCGACCACATTTGTCCTGAGCATAGTTAATAAAAATAAAACAAAAGTGTGGAAATCCCGCCATTTTTCAAATATAGAAACACCAACTATTCATAAAGAGGTTGGTAGCTTATTAGTTTATGGTAAGGTATTATGGAATTAAAACCTTTTTTATGATTGTGGATACTTCTGACTTGTAATTTGATCGTCACGAGTTTCAACGTTCGAGATTAAAAAGTTTATTTACACGACTTCGAATAGCGGTAGGTAGTAGGTGCATTTATAAGTTGGTCTCTTTCTGCCGCACAGAAATAATAACAGTAGTCTGTGAACATTAAAATCTCAAAAAGTATTACATTTAAAGGTTCATCCATAAATGTTACACGTCATGTAAGAATTGGGACTATCTTCAATTTTAAATTGGGACCCAGTGCCGGATTTACCATAGAAGCTGAAAAAGCTGAAGCTTACGGCGGCAAAATTAGTACAGAAAAAAGTAAGTAATAATGCAATTAAAACAAAGCTTTGCTTTTTTTAGCTTAAAAGTATACCCAAAAAGTTGTAAAAATAATCTTGAAACTAGATTATTCCCTAAAAAAGGAATTAACTTTATTGTAAACAGTGAATCTAATTTTAGAGGTCAGTAGGGGCGGGAAAAATTTTATAGCTTTGGGGCGGCAAATATGTAAATTCAGCACTGTTGGGACCACACAAAATAGTGACATAGAGACTTGAATGCTCCAAATAACATGAAATTCTGAATACAATTTACGGGTGACCATAAGTTTTTAAAACTAGCTTGAGTTTTGTATGCATTGATATTTTTCTACAGCGCAATGTCTCAAACAAAATTTTCTTATGAATACAAACTTATATGAAAGTTAAGGGCAGTATAACTACTTTTTAATAACAATATATTTTTTGTATGTTCATAAAAGCGTATTTGTGATTCTTAACTTCTAAGTTTTTATTATATATATGTTGGTAAATTCGCAAATCGTTAAGGTATATACAAAGACATATACCCCAAGTATATACGATACTATATATATGGTATTACATATTTTTTTATTTTTTAGTGGTTTAATGAAACTTTCTTTTTGTTTAACTGGATTTTGGCTTCAAAAAGGCTGAAACTGCTAGGTTTTCTTTATGGTTTTAACTGATTCGTTGCTACATACAATAACCAGAAACGAAGGTTACAAGTTTGATTTACGTCAAAAATGAAGACAGTTTTATTCTTGGTAGATTTGCCTAAAACTTAATTATGAGTTATCATCGATTTAAAAATGACACGGCTCCAGTGACTAGCGCTACACGCAAAAGAAAGTGATGGCACGTCTGGCATCAGCAACGAATCGGTTAACTGACTTTTCATAGGATAAATTCAACTTATGCTGCGTCTAGGATTTTGCATTTTACAACTGAGATAAGTTCAATCTATTCCTCCATTTAAGGATGAATTGAGTGGTTCGTTAGTAACAGAGAATTTTCTTCTTAGTAAAATTACTTTAAATATTTATAAAAACTTGATAGTTTTTTTAATAGGGATCATATTTCTTCAGGCATAATAATAAATATATGGCATTTTTAACGGCGTGCAACTAAATTAATGGTAAATAAAAAGATAATAAATGTCAACAGAGAAAATACATTTTATTACAGATGACATGCTGTTGACAGTAAAAAAAATGCTTTCTTGTTCTTAAGTAAAAATAATTTTGTACTGACCGGGAGTCGAGCTCTATGGGAATAAGTTAGACGTTATTTACAAGTTTTGGGACAAACATTGGGACGTTATGCGATTATTTTATTTTAATTCTTAACATTACGACAGTAAGGCATTTTTTTAAAGTATAGATGGCGCTCGTGTACACAATTGACAATACAAAGCACACTTGTATTTAATTAATTTTTGTTCAGTACATTATTTATAATATAATTCTATTAAATTAAAATATATATGCTGCATATAATATACAGGGTCACTTTCGGAGATTTCGCCAAAATTTTTCACTACACCCCATAGAAGTAGTAAAATCTATCTATGAAGAATTTTTTGTTTTTATGAATTAAAAAAAAAAACTAGCAGGCGAGTAAAGTATTTTCATTTACCGCCCGCATATGACAATAAGGCGTACTTTCTGTTCCGTGCACAAGTATGAACGTACTTTTAAAACAAGTGAAGTATATATACAATGTGTCCCGTCACCAGTGTCGGAGCCTTTAATGGTGTGAAATATGGCATTTTTTATCGACAAATTGCCCCTCAAATTTGGTTTTTCTCAAAAAGCCAATAATTAAAAAATACACAAAAAAGAATCTATTTGTTTATCTCTTAGATAAAAATGACATTTTCTCGCTAAATAATGAAGCTAGGACCAAACAAAAAAATACTACCGTAAAGCTGATTAAATAAAGAATCCACCACGGTATATTTGGATCTCTGTAACTCAAAAATTAATCGTAATTTAAACAAAAACAGCAGGGCATGCGGAAATTTGAATATGGTAGCAATTGCTACCAGCGACTGACGAGGGGTGTTTGCTATCGGTAGCAATTGCTACCGTGAACTGACAAGTGAGGCCGATGCCTACTTATGGCCGTCGTAAGAATGATGTCGTGATGATAGCCACTGCTATAGGATGCTACTAAAAAATATGGCGATGGACCCAAAAGTGACCTTGTATGGTTGAAGTGACCCCATTGCCTCTGGGTATCGACCTTGGAGACTTGATAAAAAACCTTCAAGTCTTCAAAATCAAAATTGCTATTTTTATTTTCAATATTGAAAACATAATAACAAAAAAAAAAATTGCTAAAATTGTAAAATAATTGATTTATATTTCATTGCAGTTTTGAAGAAACAAAACGTTTATCTATTAATACGATTAATTTGTATACATTTTTGATTGTAGACAGAATCATAAACAGAGACGAATACATAAAAAATACTGTATACTTACAATTTAAATACATATTACTGTTACCTACAGATTAAATGCTATTATAATATTAACAACTAACGTTACTGGTTCGTTATGTATACATTTAGTATACATAATAATATTACTAGTAAAATTTGTTAATGTGACTGAGTAATAAAATATTTTTAATATTTTCAGGCTGGTGGTACAGCATAATTAAAATGATATTGAGATACTAATTCTAATAAGTAAACAGGGTGTTCTTATAAGTAAATCAATTTTTGTTATTTATTACTTATTCAAGATTACCCTAAACACCCTGTATACTGATACATAAATTACCTAAACCCAAGAAACCGAAAGAATAAAAATTATATTATTAGAGAACAGGTATGTTAGCATTTTTTTACTCACTGGCGAATGGGCCTTACTTGTAGTGTGATATGTATTGTATACATACCGGCATGACACGTATAAAACGTCAAGCTTGTGTGTGTGTGTGTATACATGGAGTACACGCACATAAACTATGCTATGTGTGGCTACACTACTACTAGCCGACCCGCTGTTGTGAGAAATTAATACAAATTTAGTAACAATTACTTACTGTATCAAATAAATGGTACGTTTTTACGTGTTAATTAATAATTAATAAATTAAATTTGACATTCAGTTGCTTATGAATACAATATTAAATGTGTATACAATAATTCATAATCATTAATAGAAATCGAAATTTTTAAATTACAATAAAAGATGCTTCATTTTACCGTAAAACAATGCACAGTTTTATATGAGTATAAGTAGTATATTATTTGCTGTGATTTATTTCTAAATGTAAAAATTGTTCAAAAAATTGGGCTATTTTTTGTTGTATACAAATCAGTTGTTGTCAAATGTATACATGCAATATTTTTTTTATAATTATCAAAGTGTATAAGCAGCATGATTAGTAAGCAGTCTTATTAGATATCTGTTCGGTTATATACAAAAGTAATTTAAGGCGCCTTTAAACTTATCGCTAGAAAAAGTGCCAAAGAAGAGCGAAAGTAATCGAACTACGCCAAAATGTATTCATAAAAATTATTTAACATTTTGTGTCAATATATTTTTCAAATTATGTGTAATGTTATTTAGACTCCTTGAGTGGTGCAGTTTATTAAAAAAGGATATTCTGTTCATAAAAAATGTAATTGAGCACCTTGGCTGACCGGTGGGATTCCCCACTGCTGCGCCGCTGGCTGCAGCTCCATGCTCCTACCTGTAGCTATTATTATATGTAGCATAGGAGCTGGATCGGTGGCTTAGTTAATTATTTAGCGTTTTTTTATGTTTCATTACTAACTACCACTAGACTAAGATTTCTTGTAAATAACATTACAGTATGGATTTTTTATATCTGAAATAAATAATAATAATAATAGTATTAGCCGTATAGTGACTGAGTAGATTAGCACTAACCCTTCGCACTTAAGAGTGTTGTAAAAGACGATTCATCATACGTAATCACCATATACCAGAGACAAGAAAATAGGCAGCAAAGTTAGCAGAATCATGGTCAACTATTGCGATCTCCAACACGTCAAGCTGAGAAGCCGTCCATCTAAAAGTGTATATCTATCAGCTGAAATGACTAATATATGCTGTTAAACTTTATTTCTAGCGATGAGTTTACCCCTTAAAACCCACGCTTTGAGTTAATGCGTTATTTCTCCCTCTATCGGGGGGAAAAAACTCAGACTGCGCGCTATAGAGTATTATATAATGCTCGCGGATTTTAGGTATCGTTCTCGCGCGAATGTATACATGCTACATGTATACATGTTCGTGGGTTTTAAGGGGTTAAAGGCGTGCTAATTGACTTATCAGGAAGAAAGAATCCCACTTTGATTTAACTAGTTTGTTATTTCTCATGTAACAGAAATATCTGAAAAACTAAGCTTTGTTGCATCATTTTACTGAAGAAAGTTTATTTGGTTTTGACCGTAAGTGTACATATTATTAGTATCATCAATAGTAATGGCATATATTCGAGATTTTCAGTTTTGGAAGGCACATTTAAGTTTATGGTCAGTTAGTTAGTAGAAGCCTATGTACAATCAACAGCACATCAAGATATACACTTTGACATTTCGACCTTATATCATTGTAATAGAAGTAATTTTATCTACTTACATAAATTACCTCAATCGATTTTAAACTTTAAAAACAATCTAGTGAGACTGATGATGGTTAAAATTTATGATGTGCCTTACGTTGATGTGCTCGTCTGTACATAACATCCCTGTGAGAAACAGTACGTTTATTAAGCGCGATAAAGATAGCAATAATATAGCGAAAGGCTTGAATTATAGATCCCGCCAAATTTATAATATTCTTTCGATATAACCAGACAAAATAGATAAATGATCTTAGTAGGTCTTTCATTTTTAAATTACATTTTGGATATACTGATAGAAGGTGTCTGTGTAATCTCTTTTATGGTAGTCCAAGTACCTTGTATACAAACACGGAAAATTATTACAAAGTCCGAAAGTAGCTGTTAGTTCGCGATTTTTATTTTTTATTTTTAAGTTTTGCATTGATAATTTTCAAATAAAGTTAGTAAAATGATACGTTGAATAAATGAAATGATTTAATTCTTCAGAATATTACACAAAAATTTTATACGCAAAGAAATATTTTACTATCGACAATAAAAAGATATAAGATCACGAATAAAATACAGTATTAATATTGTAAACTCATAGTACTCGATTACAAATGCTTATTACATCATACAAACATATTTTTATTGGGATTCGAATCCGCCACCGTAATTTTAGGAGCCAAAGTCAATAACCTTTTTACTATTTTGATGTTATAAATTGTATCCGATATAATGTTATGAGATGTAAACTATACAATGATATTTTCTTCTGGGCACACCCTGTATAAAAATTCTTATAAGTACCAGTGTGATAGCATACAAAAAACATCTTTAATGCACTTTAAATAACGTTTAAAATCCCACAGCGTGTTCGAATCTAGCAGCCATAACATCCTGAACCCATCTTAGTGCTTTAAACTTAAAACAATCTACTCATTCCTTAACTACAAGCGAATCTCAACCATAACACCCTTATAATAAAGGGCACTCGCACTTATATTTCCAAAATTAACACAAATACAAAGTAGATGTAGGAAAATATCATCTCTAGTGCAAGTGCATAAAAGCGATTTTCGTATACTACGCTTTCTCATTATTTTTTCGTTTCTCAGCTAATCTTCTTTGCCTATTAATTAACGGTACAAAACCCCATAACGCCGCTCCGCTTACCAAAATAAAACCTAACGTAACAAAAAGGGATTTATAAGATTTAGTGTATTCAAACCAGAAACCACAAATTGGTGGACCTATCAGTTGCAAAATACCATTCATAAATAAACTGATACCATACGAAGACATCAATCGTTCGGTACCCAACATTTCTGTCATCACTAGTGCTGTTACCCCCACGTTGATACCAGAAGCGATACCGAATATCGAGCAAAACGCACTTATCGCCGAGTAACTCGATACCAGAGGTATCATAGCTAAACTGATACCAGACAATAGTAACCCGAAAATAAAGAAGTATCTCTTCGGAGTGTTGACAACATCGGACAGGGCTGACCCACCGATCCTTCCCACTAAATCTAATGCTGATATTATCGATAAAAGGTACGCGCCCAGAGATTTATCGAAACCCAACTCTTGTGCATACGACGGCACTAAAATAATGAAATTCGTATACGATATTGCGCATGTGCAGTTTGATATAAGAATTACTAAATAAATAGGATCTTTTAATAATTGTACATCGAAATATTTGCTTGGCTCTTTTTTTCCTTCGTCGTCTCTTGGACGCTTTTTACAACCACAGCAATAAGTTATGGGAGCTAAGCTATCTGTTACTGATTTTAAACTAAATTGTGAAGCAAATTCGCTCGGTTTTTCAAATGCAGATAGCGTTGAGCCGTGGAAAGGTGTAGACATATATTGGAAGGATGAAGTAGAAGGGCTTCTCTTAGGCGTCTTCGGTACTACCAGTTTCTTACCAAAAGTATCCGTCGAGTTAACTCGACTAGTTTTGCCTTCTGGCACAGATTCTAACAAGGATAGGTTGCTTGGTAAATGATTTTTACTAGGTATGCTTTGTAAACCGTGTCTCGATGAGACTGGGGTGATTTTTCTGGTTTTATCGATAGTTTTGTCTACTTGCGCGGCACTAGCGGATCTCACGAAGTTGTCTTGTTTGAGGGGGGATTTTTCACCGAAGTTCGCATTGGATTTGTTCTTGAAAATGGGTGGGGAGCCGTTGTGTTTTTCTGTAGGGATCTCATCTGGGGTCAGTAGCTTCGGGTGGTTCAGCTCATCGGTGTCTGTTAAATCTTCTTCAATGAATGGTTCCAACTGTAAAAAATAATGCGAAAGTGAGTTATGAAGCCTTTAAATTCTTTTTGATTGGCCATCGCTCACGCTAACGTAAGGTCATTTGTTTGAGAGTCATGCATCTTTCATCGCGTATCGCGATTTCGTACGAGCGATAACCAAAAGAGATTGTGACTTAATAATGTTCCTGAAGTATCTCTTTGACTCCTAGAAGTAACCGATATTCGGAACTTTTCGTTTCAAAAGTTATTTTGTCAAAGAGTTATCGTCTGTAATAAAACTCCATCTAAATTTAAAAAGATAAGTGGCGACCGTGGTTATAATCGTATTACCACGAAAATACGATTATTACCACGGTACTATTACCATGGTATCGTGGAAAAAATATGGTAAGCTCTGTACTTAAACTGTTTATGAAAAAAGAGCTTATTTATAACTGTTTATTTTTTTTAATTATTTTGTAAAACGTCTATTGAATTATAATTCTGACATGTAAGTAATTAATATGCATGCCACGAAATCTGGCGACACATGTTTCACTTGAAAAATATATAATAAACAAATATACCATGTTTTAAATAAACAGTACTTTATTCTAACCGGAAGCTATCCACTGAAAGACTTCCTTAAAAGATGGGAGAAATTAGTGTTAATCGCCACACTTGGGAGGCAGGTAAGACAGTGGTGACTACCAAAAAGGCCCACAAGGCCACTCAGTGAAGTGAAGTACAATACGGGGTTTAAGTGGGTATGCCCGTCAACTTTACTGATAGGCGAGTCCCACATAACTCCCACCGTCCAACCTACGGTGGGGTATGCATTAGGCATTTCCCCAGGGAAAAAAGGAAGGTAAAGCAGTAAAACATCAAATTAGGAGAAAATGTAAATAACTAAATCATTAGCATTTTTTTTCTTTATTCGTGGCTTGCACGATTTGTGCATTTAGCCAGTGTTTAGTTAGTATAATTGCCAGTTCTTGAGTTATTTCTTTTCTAAATTTCATGATAATGACTGAACAGTAAAATATATTTTTCCCCCCCTAGGTTTCAGTAAATGTGTGGGATTTTACTGAAACCTCCCCGTGGACTTCTTGAGAGCGCAGGAAAAGACAACTTCCGCTGCTTTGTTACACTTGCCTACACTTGTATGTTCACTAACACTTAGTGGTTAATAATCTTCCATTATTACACACTAATATCCACAACAACACTAATTTTAACAAGAGAAATAAAACACCAACGTGACGCTTCCCGCTCCCGCCAAAAAGTCACCATAATTATTAAAAATTATATTAGCTCATGGTGACTAACATAGATAAAGATGGCTTCCGTTTTTAAGGCTTTTGTTTTTATGCTTTCCGTGGCAACCTTTAAGAGGGGCAACACTTAGTTTAAGCGGTACATATCATTAAGTTTTTCATATGTATAATGTATGACCTTGTTGGTTGTTCTAATAAATAAATAAATAAAATGCTTCTGCCATTTTGTGGTAACTTCCCGTGGGAAGTTACTTCCACTAACATAAGTCGATATTTACAAGACCCTTAAGTGCGTAGAGTTGATGCTATAGAGGTTAGAAAGAAGGAGTACGATCGCTACGTGCTAAAGCATTAGCCCGCTTGTCCCTGAAAATTTGTAGAATTTATAGTTAATTTTTCAGCCACCAGCCGCGCTGCCGTCGGTAAGTAGTATCTGCGAAGTTAGCTGTTTATGAGTACAAGTAGATGAAGTTAGTTGAACAATGTACAAATTTAACAACAGCCCGCTTTTATTGAGACAACTTAGCGATCGCACCGCCTCACTTATTTTCTCCATATTTCTGGGACACCATTTTCTACAGCGATCGTTCTCCTTCTCTCTAACCTTATATACTTTGTTTTTGTTTGGTTGATATACTTTGCCACCACAGAGCATATACAAAGAGGCGTTTTTAAAGAGTATATAAGCTTATAAATTCACTGGAAATGGTGTAGAAATACTTGGGTTTTATTGGTACATTATGGTTTGGAGATATGAGGGTCAATTGGCAGCTAATGCTTTGTGTGAGTAAAACATATAGAACCGTGAATACATTAAATAAGTGGACCTTACATATAGATCCGGATATTGTCATATGTTATGAAATCACTTATTAATAAATGTTATTTTATTTAATTAAATTATGAAAATGATTGTTAAAATCAATCGACTGTTGTATTTAGGGTTGTCACTAACGGTCAACTAATACTAGAGCTAGTCGAAGCGCATTGAAGCGTCAATCTGAAACTTAGCATAGCATATTCGTCCTTATCTCCTTGTAGAAAATAATACACATATTTCTTCTAAGATAAAAAAAGACAACGCAACCAACGCTGATTGGTGCGCACGCATTCGCACGAACCTAAGTGTCTACTAGCCTATCAACGCTTGCTCATTCGTCAGTCGGAATCGGAAATGCAACTGATATCTGTCACTACAAATGCAAAAATTTACAAATGAAGAAAAAAATTCTCAGCTTAGTTCTTGAACTATATTGTCACAGAATCACATATGGGATGGATGTTTCGTTTTCAGAATTATTATAAGCAGCTCGTACTTAATATAGCATCAAAAACTATCTATGACAATCAGCCGTTATTTTGGTGCATAACAGAAGTGTTTTTTGTATAATCCATAATCAGATTATACTAAATATTAAGATTAATGACATGTCATTATGAATATTACATGTAATATTTAATGATTACATGTAATATTTATTATTTTATTTAAACTACATTTAAAAAAATATTGATTTTACTAAAAGAAAAAATTTAGCACGCCAAATGTTGGCAAAAAATGTTTATTTTATCCTGTGTTTCATTTATATTTACCATGTTTAATGCAAAAAAAAGTGCACAACACCGCTAAAGAAATTTTCACTTCAAAAATCTCTTGATTCTTAAATAAGGTAATGTTAATTTAATTTTCTAATAAAACAATATAATAATTAATCACATAAATGTATTTATCATCACAATTAATAAGTAATCATTTAAATTAAGTAACAATTATAAAAATACATGATTTATTCATAGTTACTAATAGAAAGGTAGCCTTGCATTATTTTACAATCATTTTTAATACCTTTAATATGAATGCATTTATATTTTTTATATTAAATATTCTTATATATAATGATTCCGATCACATTTAATGTTAAAAATATCCTATAGTAATAAGAAACATCACCTAAGATTTAATAATTTAAATTTATAATATAGGAAAATCATAAATAAATGGCTGTTTCATCCTAGTCGATTGTCAAAAATTTGTAAGAATGTTACTTTCGAACGCCTTCATCATCCGAATTTACCTGCACTATCCAATAATCGCATTTATCCCTTAAGTGTCAAGCTTAATTCGACTTTGAACCAATACAATATTAATTAATTTTAAGTGTATATACAGGGTTAGCTAAAAATACCGGAACACCTAAATAACTCTTGAACCGTAAAAATTTCAAACAAGTTTCTTAAATGTAAACAAGCTAACGTTTAAAAATATTTTGAAAATACAGGGTGTTCATTTTATTATGGAAACAGGGTAACCAATATTTTTTTTTTAAACAACACCCTGTATATTATTACATTTTCGATTCTTAGATTAATTTAAAATATTTTTTATCCAAATTTTTTTTTTATAATTCTCACCATTTTTGTATAAGCAATTAAATCAAACTTCCAACCTTAACTTACATTTATTTAAGTCAAAGGATAAATTAATTTCAAAAAGAATTCAAACGAGTATGTATGAAATTTAGGATTTTGATTAATTTCTTATTACTCAAAAATGGTGCGTTTTATAAAAAAAAAATAGCTAATTAGCAGGTTAAGTCATGAAATCAAATAACCTGCATAAAGGTGTCTTTAGCGTTTCGGCGAGTTTTTTATTCAAACTTTGATGATATTTTGTAAAATGTTATAGTAAAAATTTCCTTATCTGTAAATACAACTTCGTAAGCACTAGCTATTAACGGTGCGCCAAACAAAAATTAATGGTTGCAATAATCAATGCTAAGCGACATGGTTACTGAGAGGATGGGTGATCGGAAACGATCATCACCTAATAAATACCATCCTTAACTTTTCTGAGAAAAAAAGAATTAATTTGTTTTTAATAGGCAAAAATGCCTCATCGTCATCATAATGTCTTATACTTCCACTTCTGAGTCCCTTAAATTTCCTTTTAATGAAAACCCATTGGATAGACCGGGTAGTACGTCCACCACGTCTCGTAGCGGATTTAAGGTACGTGGAAAATAATAAGTTAATGAATCTTTTTATTGTTTTAGAATTATTTTTCAATAAAATAATCAGAACCATAAATATAAGAATAAGGAATAAAAAAAAAACTTTATTTAGGACACATTTGGAATGGTAACTATAAAATAAAATAAAAATATATTGCAAGTTTAAAAACTCTTTGCCTATTTTTATTTTGGGTTTCATTTAAAAAAGTGTGTCAAATACCTGTCTTTTATTTTCTCACTTTTTAAAATAATCGACCATAATTCCTTTTTCGCAAGTACTTTTAAGTTATTCTATTCTATAAGTACTGTTAAGTAATATTTTTGAATAAAAAAGTTCTAAGAGTAAAAATTGGCAAGAATAATAAAAATTACAATCTAAGTATTAAAAAGCAAACTAGGTTAAGACCAGTAAAACTTTAATTTTTAACGCAATATTTAACCCTTTTAGTGCCAAGGAGAGCCGTCGCGCTGCTCTCGCTAGTTGTGAAAAATGCCAGCGTCGCGATAGCGCTCCTTTTAACAGTTCACTTTTGGCGTTTGGCGCGCGCAGGTGACGGCCGTGTCACCGTGTTCGTATTTTTATTAATTATATAAATTGTCTATAATAAAGCACTTTTTTATTGGCATTTTTAGCATATGTTGGTAAAATATGTGTGGCACTAAAAGGGTTAATATTTTGATAAATCATAATTAAAAACATTGCTCATTTGAGGACAATAACATATGGCAATACTACAGTCTATTTATTGATTTCAATATGTATAAAAACATAATGTGACTCCTGATATATTTCTTTTTCATTGATTTTTGTTTATTGAGGTTATTTGGGCAGAATCAATTTCGCCTTTGTCTTTTTCAATCGGTCAGTATTGCCATGTCAAAGTGCAATTTTTCTGACCGCGGTAGAGAAACAAAAGTTACTCTGCCTAAATATAATACAAAAAAATATGGGGATTTATTTTTACTAAACCAATAAATAAACAAATAAAAATATATAAATACAAAACTAATGCCGCTCAATTCAACAAATGAATTATTTAAAGAAAACGGATATATTAAAAAAATGTTGACTGCATATAGTAATTTCGGTTGAGGAGATATTTAATCAATTTTATAACGCCAACGATCTTAACAATAGCTAAATTAATTTTACATAATTTTAAAGTACTTAAGCTTTAAACCTATGATGCGTCAGTTGCCCACCGGTTAAGTCCTTTGCACACCACCTTTTTAATGTTGATAGGACATTTACATGAGTAGTGGTGGTCGAATTAGTATGATAGCCCAGGTCTTGGTTACCAAGAAAACAAAATGGCGGCCATTTTATAACCGTAAAGGAAAAACAAAATTTGAGGGGCAATTTGTCGATAAAAAATGCCATATTTCACACCATTAAAGGCACCGACACTGGTGACGGGACACATTGTATAAACGCGCCGTTGCTTGTATCGATATAAATACGAGTCAAACGCAGCTATGAATTTACCATATATTCAGTACTCCTATATTGCTAGTAGAGGTGTTGAAAAATATATATGTCTGTCCCCTTCATTTAAACTTTGAACATTGTGCGTATGTCTGAGACATGTCATGTACATGTTTGAGAGAAGAGGGTTTTCCCCAATACTGTCGCAACGCATGCGCGTAACTCATCAAGTATAAACGACTGTCTCTCTTGCTCGGCAACGCTGCCACTTACAGGGACTAGCAATATAGGAGTAAATTTAGTCTCGCGCTTGAATCGCTATTTATATCGATATTGTATCGATACAAACTTATTAGACATGCATAAATTGCTCTGTGGAATTAAAATAAACTGTTGCTATGTTTTTATTATTTTTTAAGATTTCGGCGTAGTGCGCCATCGTCACCCCAGAAGGTCTGTTTATGGTAAAAATCCTTGCCGACGCATAATGTACCCCAGAATTAATAATAATAATTTAACATTAAAAAGACTTACAATAATTGTAAAGATAAAAATTGTAGTCGCTACGCAATCTATGACGTCACTTGCGAATATGGATCGTCTTTAAGCAGTCCACAAGAAAAGATGTATGAGTTTAATAGCGTCGTAACAACACTACTACAAATAGTAAACACAAAGCAACATTGCACAACCCTAGTAGGGCGAAGAAATTATGCCACCACATTCACTGGGCTTTGTGAAACTTAATCCTTTGCCATATCATTTTGTCTCACTAGTAGGATTGTGTAATGCTACTTTTTGAACACAAATTAAGAAACAATGCATAGCTTTCTTTATTTTAGTCTAGGGTTGTCGAAGTTGTAAAATTGTTTACATTATAAAATACTTTTTATTGTTTTTGGACACAAAAACAAACGAATAGACAAATATGAATTATTATAATTATATAGAGAGATAAAAAAGCTTATTTGGTAACTATACGTCGTGAAACATTTATAAAAATGACGATAAAATACAAAACAATAATATTTGTAAATTTGTACATTTCACGTCTAATGGAAATGATATTGAGCTTCAAATATCATTTAAGGTAACCACAATTCGGACTTATTACCTAATTTAAACGTAAAAATAAATGATTTATAAAATTGATTACACTAACCAACTAATTACAAAACATATTAATACCTTTCTAAAGTAAAAGTAATTACATTTTTTAAGAATTTGGTTTAAACATTGCCTCGATTTTGGGATTATAATACTTTCACAGAATTGTCTAAAAATAGACTTGTTGATGCTAACAGCAGGCAGCGGAGCTGTGAGTGTTTAAAATCCAAAATAATTAAATTTTTATTTATTCTTCTGTCACATTGCGTAATATAATTTTATGCGTGAGAGTCTGAAGCCTAAGATAAGTTTCGTAATACAAGTCATCAGAGGTCAACTTCACGGCTACTAATTACAAAAACTAAGTACATTATTTTTTATGGATTAGCAAGAGAAAATACAGAACAATCATAATTATATATGCCATACATATTATCAAAAAATTCTATCATAATTAATGCATTTATGGCCCTTATCTTATAATCTGCGACTTAAAAAAAACCTCCTGCCAATTGATTACATTGACATTTAAAGAAAATACTCCTTTTTTTCGCGTAAATTTTCTTTTCGTGGTTACTTTTTGCAAGAACAGGAAACGTATCCTTGCCTAAAAGAGAAGAATTTCGCCCAATTGATTACCGACTTTAATTCAAATATAAACAGTTTCATATGATTTGAGAAAGCTTCACATTGTGTTGTAGGTTCATGTGAAAATATCCATTGAGTTACTCATGTTTCAGCATTCCATAAGTAAGTAAGTAAGTAAGCAAGTAAGTAAGTAAGAAAAAAAGAAACTCAAAGTTTCGGTAGCTCAATTGTAGGAGACATGAGGCGTTGATTTTCTCGTGTTATAATTTCTTTAGTTACCATGAGTTATCATAACGATCAATTCACGATCTTGCCCTCTATCCAATATCTTTCTACGACCTTGACTAAATCGTCGGTCTACTTTGAAAACCTACCCACGGAAAATCGTTCGGTTCGTGGTGGTCATTCAAGAACCTTTTCATCTCAACGGCTTTCGGATCTTTTCATTATTTGACCAGTTCATTTTGTTTTTTTTTTTAAACCAATGAAAATCTTTTGTGTATTCGACCCGCCGCGGATTGACGGCGGAGATATGTAGGACTCTTTCACATCTTAGCACACGGAGCGTAGGCGGGGCAAGAACTTAAAATCACTGGGACGTACGCCTTGTCGGTCGAGGTTGTGTTTCTGCAATTACTACGACCCGTACACTGCCACTTAAGCTTGCTCAGCTTCGTGAATTATATGTTACTATGTACTTCTGCGGTTTTCTTCATTTCTGAATCTAACCAAAAGAAAAACGCCAAGCATCGCTCATTTCACTGACCACTGTGAAGAATGAAGCCTTCTTATGAGTCACTCCCGTATGTCATCACTGGCAACGTACACTGGTCAAAGATTTCCGTCTTGACACACTGAGGTAATTAGATCAGCACAAAGGCTTACTAATGTGTTTGACGAATCAATATTGTTTTAAAAAAACATCCTCCGTCTGGCTGAGTCTTTGGTCATGAAAAATTGCAATTAGAATTACATATATATTTACAGAAACTACTGTAGCGTATATATATGCCTAACAAAACACTACAACCACCAGCTGTAAGATTGTCCCTTCATCTGATTTATTATTTTATTGCAGTAACGCTCTGTGCTTTCAGGGTTCATGAACTTCAATAATGTTTAAAAAAAAGATCACCAATTCTTAATGCCCGTCATAGGCTAACTAAATGGAAGTTTATGCCGAAACTTATAGCGCGAGTCACTCACATTTTTGTTTTATGCAGATGAAAAGGAAATCTTTGGCTCTAACTAATAACGGTGTGGCAATGCTAATTTGTGCCGATATTGTACACCGAAAAAATATAATTCTTCCTATACAATTAGATTACAAAAGGCAAATGACATTAAAAAAAGGTATATTTAAAAAATATATATTAATCTTATTATAAACAAATAGGAAAAACCTATAAATCGTATCGTGACGTAATATTCGCAACGTATATGTAACATTATTGTAAAAGTCTTTATTTTTGAGAACAAGCTTCGGTAAGAATTTGCAATTTCTGCGATTGTTACCTATTGCATAACATGTGTATTTTATTATGATCCGAAGAGACTCCCATTAATCTAATTATATATAAATTCTGTGTTACAGATCGCGATGGACTGCGAAACTACTCAATTAATTTTTATTTCTTTTTATTTGCTAGATTTGTTCCAACTTAGGACATAGGATAGGTCTCATTTTAATTTATAACACAACAACGCGTGGCCGGGTCAGCTAGTAACCTAATAAAAATGAACATAACACAATAGGATGCAAACGCTAGTTTTATTCAACATGATAAATACGATACGATATCTACTTAAAAACACTAACATGACAAAAAATATTTGTTAGGTATACTTGTAACTGATTACAACTGATTACAAACGATAATTTTGAATTATTCCTTTACAGTATGTGTTAAAAATGTGTAGCTGCGTAATTTGAACCGCCAAAAGTCCTCAAGCATGAGAATCACACAGGATTTTTTATTATAGTGAAAATGAGCTCCTAAAGATAGCTCTCATGACGTTCCGTCAGTTTATGACGTGTTGTTTTATTTAATACGAAGCGAAATAAAACATACATTAAACAATGAGCCACTAGTACATTGATTCTTAAGAATTCGATACGCGTAATCGATTATGGCGCAATTGTAAAAGCAACTAACACATAGGAGTAGCCAATGAAATAAAATTTTGTGGCTTTGCTTAAAATATGGTACTGGCCTAAAAATGGCAAACATATATTTTATATTCCAACGTAATAGGAATATTAATTTTAAATAAAGGTATACAATTGTGTTTTGTTTGAATACACGGCCGCCCAAACAAAAGTCGCCGACAAATAAGGTTTTTTTTTTTTAACAAATTCTAATCTAATCATTCAATTTGATTTTGTATTGCTGTTATCATTACTGAAAATATATTTGAAGTTTAGGTTTAACCTGTACTAAGACCCTAAAAAAGAAATTAAAATCGTGGTTTTCTGTACTAAGACCCTAAAAAAGAAATTAAAATGGTGGTTTTCTAAGTCACAATTGTTTTTTCCTTGGAAGAAATGGCTATTATCCGCGTAGAACGCCTATGCCATAACACTGGGAATATTCATACGCTAATAAAACCAAATTTAAAATAAAATATAACCTACTTGCTTTACTTTCAGGGGCACGCGTATTTATTATACAACTTATAATAATCAGATGTAGATATTATATTATTAAAGATACTATATTATTTTTTTATTACTTGCTTTGAATTAATCTGTATTTTGGTACGTATTTTGGTGGACGTGTCCGTCCATACAAATTATACAAATAAAATATTGAAACAATGGAATAATTAAGAAAGTGGGTGTTATAGTGAGTGATCTTGATAACGAATTTGTACTGGTGTACTCGTGAAGACTTCGCATATGTTTGTTATTTAAATAATTGAGATAAACAAAATTTAGTGAAATCAGCATTAAGAATGAAAACATTTATTTTAATTCTTTTTTGTCTTCCTGATAAGAAGGTGAAAAAAATTTTAGTTTTTTCACACAGATGCAAATATGGTTTGGATAAAATCTTTTCTCTTATTCGTATGTAAGTTTTTAAACGAACAAGTTACAACGACGATAACAAACAGAGATGTGACCTCTGTGGTGGAATATGTATGAATGGAATGTATTTCGATAATACAGTCACCTAAAAGAAGTCTTAATATCATAAAAAGCTATGACTCTAAGTTCTAGCAAAATGATCGGTTGATCCAGAATCCTCAACCATTATGGAGAAGTGCCGAAGCACAAAGTTTTATTTCACACGAATATGAGGAAATAAATTTGTCTTTTATAATTAGGTAGAATAAGAAAAAGATCAAAATATGATTTAATCTTTGGAATTGAAAATATTAATCATAAACATACTTAATACTCTAACAATTAGTTTCTACTTTTTTCTTCCTTTTGTTTATGAAAGGCATCAAAATCCATAGCGACGCTCCTCCTATAAAAATGAATCCAAATGTAATGAACATATTTGTGAAATTTCTATCTCGCTCAAACCATAAACCGCAGATTGGTGGTCCTACTAATTGCAAAATTCCATTCACGAACAAACTTATGCCATATGTTGACATCAACCTTTCTACCCCTAAGATTTCCGCCATTACTAATGTCGTGACACCATTATTGACTCCCGAAGCTAACCCAAAGAAAGCGCAACAAACACTTATACCAACATAAGAAGTAAGAAACGGCATCAACACCAAAGCTATTCCAGAAAACAATAGCCCCCCTACAAAGTAAAATGTCTTTGGAATCAAATTCAAATCGCAAAGAGCGGAACCACCAATACGTCCTACCAGATCTAGCGCTGACACTGTACTGAGAAGATAGGCGCCTTGTGCTTTATCAAAACCTATATTTTGAGCATGGGAAGGGAGCAAAATTATGAAATTAGTACACGAAATAGCTACTGTACTTGAAGATATCAAGATGACTAAATATGTTGGATCAGTTAAAAGACTTAAATCAAAGAATTTATTTGGTTCTTTCCGTTCTTTTTTCTTGCAGCAAAAACAGCAATAAGCTACGTCAGCTACACTTTCAGTAATAGATTTTAAAGAGAATTGTGAAGCAAATTCGTTTGGTTGCTCGAACGCTGAAAGAGTAGAGCCGTGGAATGGAGTTGAAACGTAAGCGAAACTTGAGGTGGACAGGTTTCTTTTTGGACCAGCCATGCTCAACCTTCTGCCAAAAGTTTCTTGAGAGCCTAACCTTTTTATATCATGTGTAATAGAAGCTGAACTATTATTAGCTTTAGACATTGGCCGTGATAATCTTTTCTTAGACATATTATGCCTTAACTGATTCTGAGACGATAACGATGGCATACAATTTTGACTATTATGTATATGACTTTGAGATAAGTTTTTCTGTAAATCGTTTACATCTTTATTTAAATTTATGGAAACACCGTCTGGTATGGTAGAGTTTTCAGCTGGCTCTTCCTCTTCCAATAATATGTCATCCTGAAAAGAAATATCACCTTTAATTATTTATTTCTGTAGCTAAAGTAACATATACAAAATACTGATATCTAAAAGACAAAATACATGTAAACTACATTACGAATGCTAAGTAATTGACAACATTTCATTAAAATATACTATAACAACGCTGCTAAAATAAACTAATTTTATAAATGCTTGATTATTTTCAAACAAGATGGCTATTTCCATATTTTTAATAAAAACGATCATGTCAAATTTGTTACACATTTGAGGTTATTTATTTGTAAGTAAGTAATAAGTCTAAGTTAGGTATATGCAGCTTTTGATACATTTCGAATTTATTAAATCAGAATAGAATACAACAGTGTCCAACAAAAGTAAATGAAACTAAATAAGTTCTTTATAAATACAAATTGCGCAAAATTTGCCGGCGCGCTAAATTATATTACTTAATTTTCTAATTGACAGTGTATCTTAGTCTCAGCATATAAATACACTTCATTGTGCTTTACTTCTCGGTAAATCAAAAACAAATTAAAAGCTAAATTTCTATACCATTATGGTTTCACGAATACTCTTTTAATCTTTAAAATAATGAAATGTAATCAATTTCTTTACATGTAAAATACAACAAAAAACAAAAATTTTTCGACAATGCCCGGCAAAACTCTCTTACGTCAAAAAATATTACGACTAAATGTGTTAAAATTTTGCTTGTGTTTATTTTAAATGTGTACGACACGCATTTATTTACCAAAGTCTTCCTTGAGTATATAAAGGTCCGCCGTTTATTAAAAACTAGAACAGATTGCAGGACATTGTGAAATGAGGAATAGTGAAAAAAATAATAAAAACCAACCCACACCATTAATAAATAATCCATTCATTCATATACATACATATGAATGAACAAACCATTGGAATGCAAACATCGAAATCGGACGCCCAATCGATTATGAGATGTAATCAAAATAGTTTTTTGGGATATTACTATTTTCTTTTTCCAAAGGCACTGCTATTTCAACGTTTACATATTTTTGACAATAAAACACGAATTAAATAAATAAAAAGGATTTAATAAGCCACAACCAACTGATTAAACCGACTAATCTACATAAATATAATTACAGAAAAAACATGGCACAATAAATAAACAATCAAATAATTGTAATTATAAATATTATACTTTCTATAATATAAAAAAATAGTTATAGAGTTAGTTGATTACTATATAGATTTTAAAAAATATTTGCTACAAATATTTGCTTAAAATTTACAAGCGGGTGCTAGCATTTTGCTAGTTTTTTATTATTTTTCAGAAGAAAGCCAGATATTGTTGTCGTTATAAAAGGTCTTGAGACGAGACCAAGTAACGCCTGTTGCTATCAAATACTCAAATATTATAATATTCATATTTAGTTCTTAACACTTCCGCGTGTAGTGATTTAATTTCAATAAGTAACTTTTAAAATTGATCACATCATCCCATTGGAGTTCAGAATGTGAAACGAAGTAAGTGATAACGAATTATCATTCTAAAAAAACGCGCCAGCATTTTTTTTTTATTGCCAGTGTTAACTCAAAGAGGATATGTACCTTTTGAAGCACGACAAAGCTCTGGTTGCCGGCATCTGGATTACCTTTGTACCACCTATAGTGCGTTCATTATATTGTAGTGCCTTAACAAGTTTTTCTGTATGTATAAAATAGAAATTGGTCCTTCGACCCGGAGATTTTTTTTATTAATATCTAATATAATTGACTTCAATTAACTATT
This sequence comes from Calamotropha paludella, assembly GCA_927399485.1. Taxonomy (NCBI): domain Eukaryota; kingdom Metazoa; phylum Arthropoda; class Insecta; order Lepidoptera; family Crambidae; genus Calamotropha; species Calamotropha paludella. The sequence continues at coordinate 9,194,589 of OV656829.1, read as the reverse complement.
TGTTGTTAATATTGATAAATAATTGAACAACAAAATTGGGAACGAAAGCAAAACAAAAAAACATGCCATTAAAATTCAATCTACCCAAAAATTGACAAATTCTCTCAACCGATTTTCAACTTTTTGTACAACATTTTAGATTTGACATTTCATGGTAGCTTGACGTCCCATTGCCCATACATAAAAATGCTTATATTTAAAACTCAAAACACCTAGTCTTATTGTAAAACATTCTTTATTAAGACCATTGCATACATGCTGCATTTTTAGCTAAACAAACCAAAACCCTAGAACTAAAATGACCTAAAAAAAATTGGAAATTAATAAAATAATTTGAGAAAACATTATGCGGGAGAAAGTTAATTATATACATGTTTCCAGTAGCTCATTAGAGCGGATAGTTGATTTGTAAATTATTATGATTAAAATAAACTATACTTTTTTTTTAATATAACAAATAATATATTGGTTTATAGAAAAATTCTGGAAATATTTGCAGTTTAAGTCATTTAAGTTCTTAAATTATGACATTTTTATATAGTTATTGCCTAACTGCTAGAAAAATAATTCTTACTATAATATAATTAGTCATTAAAAAAGGCTAAAAAAATATTTCCATTGAAAGAAGCAACGACTTACAATAAGATTTACATATTAAATATAAAGCAAATATATACTATAAGTAAAAAAAACAAAATATGGGCCGCTCATGATCATTTACTCATTATTTTTGTTATTATTTTTTTATCAATATAATATAATATGAAATCATAATAATAATTAGTATAATATTGACAATATTATACTAATAATTATTATGATTTCATTACATTTATTTACATTTATCGACTTCCATTCATTTATATATAGTTAAATATATAAAAGAAAAAGTTCAGTTATGTTAAAAGAAAACTAAGTAGCCTCTATTTTGTTCGAAGCCAGAATATAATAAATAAGATAAGTAATTATATGAAAAATTAACGCTTACTTGATGTAATGGTGCAATCCCAAAAAAATAATTCAATTGTACACTTTTGTCAATTCAGGAATTCACTTCGAAATTTGGTATTAAAAATAGTTTTTTTTTTTTGTGAAATTTTCTATCAAGGGATAACGGGTAGATACTTTGACTTGATCATGAAACTTTGACTAAAATAATTTAGTTAGTAAAATTTATTAATAAAATTGATTATTTTTTATAATAAATTTTATTATCTTCACGGAAGACAGAAACAGCACCAGAGTTGAACCAGGCGATTATATATATATTTATTTACAACGGCACAATATTTTTTTATGATTATTATTATATAAAGTTAATTGTTGTAAGATATTAGACTGTATGGCTATTGTCACTGATCTTTTGAAAAAAGGGAACTTTTGAAAAATTATAATGCAAACACGTTCCATTCAAAGAATAGTTCAAATATACATCGTTTGTGCAAAGTAGCATAGAAGCAGAAGTCCAAGTTTTATAATGTGGGGGGAGATAGTCATCTCCACAAAAAAGTTAACGTCAACTTACTGTAAACTGTCAAAATTTCAATTGTCAAATTTAAAAATAGAATGTAATATTTTCTCAGTTTTGTATGGGTTGACGTGCTTTTGGCTATTATACATATCCGATAATTATATTAACACTTTAAATTCATAGATTGTATGAATATTTCAAAGAATTCAGCTATAAACCTCTTTTCTCAGTGGATTTCGGACCCTCAGTAATGTATTATTAAGTTGAAAATGGATTACACTAAGGTTAACTTGTCTACTTCTAACATAAAAGCAGTACCTTGTCCGTAGAAAATACTCCCTGCTGCATTCTTCTCCAGTCTATTGGAGAGATTGGGCTATAATACGCCAAAATGGGCCAGTTACGTCCAATCCTTGTCGATGTGTGTAACGCAGATCAATTTTGGACAATAACTGACAAATCTTAATCAATGATATTCCACAAGTAAACAGATCAGGCAAATATCAGTCAATATTGTCCAAAATCATCTAAAATTTCACCAAAAAGGTCCAATAATCACCACCAACTCAAAGCAACACCTTTTAAAAAACTGTTTCCTCAAGGAAGACTTCAGTAAGTATTATTTTTCTTTGCCGCAAAAGAATATAAGCAAAAAAATGTATTTCAGGTTTATATTGCTAAATAAAAAATCACTTTCAGTTCTTTTTCATAGATTTTCTATAATAACATTCCACCGTGGTACGTAAACTCTATAATATACACTAATGGCAGGCCCCAATTTTATCCGGGTTAACTAATGAAATATAATAGTATGTGTACTATCGAAGCCTCTGGCGCCTTATCAGCCCTAAGTCGAAAGTCACTTGCACACTGCACGATGCCTATCGCTTCAGGCCACGCCCCTTTCATTCATTCAACAATGGCGCGCGTTCGCAAACAAGCAAGTGAGAGCAGATTGACAGTTGACAGTACTGACATCAAGGGCGATTTTAAAACTAGTTGTTTATGATTGGCCGTAGTATAAATCGTAGTAAAATACGAAGCCAATTAGGGGTCGTGTGGGCGTGTCCGATGCGATCAGTTCAAACGAATATTTCTACAAAGTGGTAAGGCGCGAGAGACCTCGATAGTACATTACTTATATTTTCCTATAGATTAAAAACTTTCAGGAGACTACTCCAACAGTGAGAACCGTTGGGTATTTGAGAAGGGCAAAGGCACAAACAGAGATGCAGACAGCAACTCTATTTTGTACCATTTAAAGCTCATTCTTGTATGGTATGTAAAATCTATTTGTCTATTCCTAAAATAATGCTAAGCTAACAGAACGTAGTATACTTTGGAGCCAAATATATTTACAGTCCATTTCAATAGTTGTAGTATTCTCTTGGGAATATATATATTTTTTTTATTTAACATTTGTTTAAAGAATATTAATAAAGCGGAAACGACATTATTATTTCAGTTAATTATCTCGTGGTTTCTGTTATGAGTGAATCCACGTCCGTAGTAAGTTTATTTTTAATATTTACTTTATTCTCAGTGAAAATAGAAACTGGCAGAAATAATACAGAAACTTCAGTCAAACATGTTCAAGATGTTTTAAATTAAAATATCGCTCACAATATGCTTTTATATTTTTTTAAATATTCTTTTTTCAGTTTTCCCCTTAGCTGCTAAATGAAAATATATTATTTTTTAACGTCTGCATTTATTATTTTAGTTAAATGTAGAGAATAGACAATATTTCAATTTCAAACTCATGTTTTAATAATTTAATTGAATATGCAGTAGAAATAAAGTGACCTATTTTTTTGTTTCAATTATATTTAGTATTTGTTTTTAATTAAAAAAATATAACTTGGCAGAATATTTTATTGTCTTCGTCTAAAAAAAAAAAATTTGTCAAGAACTGTCAGAGATGTCATTATTATGTCAAAATAACGTTTCTCTGAGTAAGACAAAGGATATAAAAGTTGTTCTGCCCAAATGGTATGAAAATTTAAAAGAATTTTAGACTCGTGAAAAAAAAATACGGTAACTTAATGTTTATAAAAGTAAATAAAATGTTTTTGTGAATACGAAACATTCTCAGTTATATAAATATACGACAAAAAAGTTAATTTCATAAGCCTGAAAAATTATATGTAAAAAAAATGTAGCAAAGATTGTTTTTAAAATCCTCAAATTTCATCTTGATTGAACAGCGAAGAACTTGATCGGTTATATCATTTTAATATTCTGATTTTAACAATTATATTTATGTATGTTTATCTTACCTGTGGGCCTTCCTCATCTTCTTCTGGCTCCTTATATTTCTTCACCATGTGTTCCTCAACAGGTTGGAAAAGCAACGCGGCTGCCCACACATTCAGCATAATACCACCCAAAATCAACACCGCCCCTCTGAAACCAAGATTTTTGTTAAAAATACAATTCAGTACTCAATAATATAAGTTCAGAATCTATCATTTATAAAAAGCTTAATAACCGAGCATAGTCGGAAGGTAGCCAGCCTATCCGGTTTTTATAAGATACATACATGGAGAATAATGTTTAATTGAAAAAACTTAGTTTGGATGAATGTGACTATTGTAATATTTTAATTTTTAATAATAATAATTATAATGTTATTTTAGATAATATTACTAATTAATAAAAAAGGTGTAAATATCATTGTAATTTGTATTAATTAATTAATAATTATTTAATTATGCAATTTTTGGTGCTTTTCTATAAGTAATGTTTCACTTGTATTTTTTTGTCACTGTAACGTGTAATTTTAATGGTGAACATATTACACATATGCTTTATGAAAAGGAATGTCACCCTTTTAAATATAGAATATTCTAGAAGGCTAGACGAACATAAGACGATCACCAGTAGTATCTGAGAGTGCAACCTGTGTCGTTGTAAAAGAGAGTTGAGTAATGGATAAATTATATTATTATAGAAGTTATACCTAAATGGTTTAAATTAACGTCCCAAGTTCTCAACGATCCACGATCAACGATAGGGCGCTACAGTACCAACCGCTTGGTGCAACTGTCGCAGTCCTACCTTCTGCGCCAAAGGTCCCGGGTTCGAATCCCGGTAGGGGCATATGTTTGAGTGATGAATAATATAAGCCTTTGTTCCCGATTCATGGTCGGTCACTTATTTATGTGTTCTCTCTACTAAATAATTGTTTTATAATTTTATATATTTTATGCATTTTTTTTTATTATTAAAATAATTTATATTATAAGATAGCATTGAAAAAAAAGTGCATGAATTATTATAAAACTAAATGGCTGTTTCATCTTAATCGACTGTAAAAATGTTTCTTTCGATTACGAGAGGATGTTCCTCTCATTGATAAGACGACGCTGGCCTATAGCGTAAAATTAGAAAGGTACTGGAAAATTTCGACGGGTGTTCACAAGGGTCGGTAGCTCAATTGGACCGGACTTCCAAAGGCAACCTTTGGGTTCGTTTCCCGCCTGAGAATTCACTTGTGAGCCGAGTCGATTTTTTCCAGTATTTCTCTATTAAAATAATTTATCTTATAAATAACTGTTATTTATTGGAATTTATAAATTGAAATCTTCTGATTTTTTTTTGTTTGCACATAAACTTACTTGTAACCATATGTCTCCAACAGGTACCGAAGTACTGGGGGTAGTATTATACTGCCGAAAGCTGAGCCGGACATACAAATGCCGTTAGCCAATCCTCGTAGCCTGACGAAGTATGACGTCACTATATACACGGTGGGGGGGAAGGCTAACCCAGCGCCCGTGCCCACCATGGCGCCGAAACTGAAGAAAAAAAATATTTATATAAGTACAGGCCACATGCTACATTGATATGTTTTAATAAACAAAAAGACGCGTGAGAGGAGTATATTCCTTAAAAACGATTATCTTTAAATATATATAATAAGCAAAGGAAGTCAATGATTCATATATTTAATCATATTAACTTGCTGACCCGGTAACGCGTTGCTATGGTAACGCGTATAAAATGGAAAAAGAACGGACAGACAAACACACAAACAACAAATTTGTGTTCTTAGATTATAGACTAGCGGCCCGTCCCGGCTTCGCACGGGTGGACAAAATACTTAAAAAAAAATCTATTATTAAATATTTTCCGTTAGCACCATCTAGCGTCCTGTAGACGAACTACTTGCGGTTAACGCGTTGCTATGGTAACGCATATACAATGGAAAAAGAGCGGGGGGAAAAGCGGACAGACAAACAACAAATTTGTGATCTTAGATTATAGATTACAGTGGATCCCTGGTTATCCGGCCCCTGTCTAATCCGACGCCCCCTGTAGTCCGACATGCCTATCACTGTTAATGTAGGCACACAAACATTATTTTAGCAAAAGTTTGTAATTTATACGCGCCACCACTACACTGTATTGTGCTCGATGTGGGTTGATTTATTTCTGTCTGATTGCTCAGTTTGAATTTGACCACATATAGTATTTCATAAATTATCACTACCTTATAATCGGACACACTGTATATGAGAATCATAAAAAAGATTTTAAAGCGTCTATAAATAGATTGGAGTGAGTTATATTGCGCTGTGAAGATAGCTCACCTAAAATACAAATACGTAATAGAGAAGGCACAACTGCTGAATATCATTCCGAAGGCGGCGAAGCTCCCGCCAATTAGGGTCACAGTCCGATATGACCATCTCACGGAGAGGATCGAAGAGAGAGGACCTGAAAAGAAAAACTATAATATAGCAATATTTCTTACATTCAACCGTCCTTCGTCGTCGAGTGGCTATACTTTGTCCAATGTAGGATGATACTTTTGACAGTTGACGCCTATATAGAGGGTATAAAGTTGCAATTGCAATGTCAAGCCAAACATAAGGAAACAAACGCAAACCTTAGTACGTAGCAATAAGGAAGTGACACCTGTCAAAAGTATCATCCTACATTGGACAAAGTATAGTATATAGCTATTTATGGTAAAGACATTTCGGTTCGATCCCCAGATGGGTCAATGTATAAAATTATTGCTTCGGGTCTGGGTGTTGATGTTGTTTCTGAATTCCATAATAAGTGTTTTAGCTACTTGAGTTTAAAACAATATATGTATAATATGTCCTAGATCGCATCGTCGCTTCCCATCAGGCGAGATTAGGGAATGCAAATCTCGCGAGATTGGGGCTCAAGCGAGATCTCGCGAGTTTATGAATAACAATACTGCGAGATCTCGCCAATTTCGAGATCTCGCGAGATTAGCAGTTTGGTGTGTTTTTTTTGCAAATAATCACAATATTTGAATAAATTAGGAAAGAATAATAAATATTATAAGTATTATAAGATAAACATTTATTTTCACGAATTTTTTCAATAGCCTTTTATGCATCAATCAAACATTGTTTGACGTATCTGTCTATAATTTTCAATAAACTTCTAAGTTGTAAACTTTGCCATACGTATCTATCAAATAACAAATGAAAGAAACGACCAGTCATCTCTTCTAATATCAAACAAAAATCTTTTAGTAATAAAACAGTTCTTTTATAACAAACATTGTTATGTTTGTTACAAGAAGTCAAAAAAATGAAACCTATCATCTAAGTTGAGTTGACTATTAAACTGAGATATTATTATCAATTAAATGAAACTATATGTACTCAGTAGATCCATTTGATATTACAGATTAATATACCAATTAGTCAGACTATTAGAAATTACAGATTAATTAACAAAATATACTAATCAAATGAAAGAAAAACGTAACGACGTAACGACAGATCGCAACTCCGTCCGTGTCAGTCCGCGCTTCAAATAAGACGTTTTTATACTCAAGTGCAATCTCGTTAAACTCGCGAGATCTCGCCTTTTTTTCGTCCGAGATCAATCTCGTTAAAAAAGGCCGAGATTGCATTCCCTAGGCGAGATAGTGGTCAAGCGATTACCTATTCAAGGTAAAAAAAAATGGTTGTCTGTAAAGTCAGTTTACGGACTATAATTTTACGTGATAGCGTCATAAGAAAACATTGATGACAATTGCGTACTTTTATGAATTAAATTGAATTATTATCACTGAATTATCATTATTTTGTATAATACAAAGAAGGAGTTAATTGAAAATTATTTTTTTTCGATAAATTAATATTAAGTTGTTGTATTAAACAATGGAGACTACATTAAATTTTCACTTCATGAAGTGGAAGAGAGATAGATGTGCTACAAGTCGAACGCTTAGCCCGATCGTGCCTCTCTATCGCTTGTTCCGCGCTCTCGCTTGCACGCTCAGCTCAGGCGGAACGTTACACTTTCCGTGCATGCAGCCGATGTTCATCGATTTATAAGACGTTATCACGTCTAAAAAATTATTTACACCAATTAGCCTAGTCCAAAATTAGCACTGTTAGGCTTGTGCTTTGGATACTAGGGTAAAGACATACATGCATGAGGTAATTATTCATATAAATAAATATTAAATACCCATAACTAAATACCCGGGACTCGAATCCAGGACCGTCGGTGCGAAAGACAGGATCGCTACCGTGCACCAAACAATCGTCATTAAAGATTTCCAACAAGTAAAAAATGGATAATTACTCACCAAGGCTGCTGTACAAGAAGTAACAGAGAGCGACAATACCAGATGCCGCGGAGGCGCTCGTGTGGAATACATCATTGAACTCCACGAGTAAAACCCCGAAGGATTTTATCGTTCCAGGTATCAGTATGTTGACGAGTGTCGCACCTGGAAAAAATAATTTATAACCAGTGTTGCCAACAATAAAATTAAAATTCTACTAAGCAATTTGGTATTTTCCATCAAGATCATTTCCGTCCCAGAAATCAGTTAAATAAAAGATAATTTGAATTTATTACCAATGTTGCCAACAATAAAATTAAAATTCTACTAAGCAATTTAGTATTTTTCATTAAGATCATGACAGTCCGAGAAATCCGTGAAATAAAAGATAATTTGAATTTATATCCAGTGCTGCCAACAATAAAATGAAAATTCTACTAAGCAATTTGGTATTATCCATTAAGCTCATTTCCGTCCCAGAAATCCGTCAAATAAAAGATAATTTTGGATTGATTACTGTTAAAATGTTAAAAATACGATTATACAATTAAATTTTTAATAAACATACATTGTTCTACTTAAGTAGCTAAAGTACTTGTGTTATGGAATTCAAAAACAGGGAATGTACCAAAACATCGAGACCCAAACCAAGGAAAAGTTCGTTTTCTACGTTGACCCGCCCGGAATCGAACCCGGGACTTCGGAGTGACATCACCATGAAAACCGGTGAGCCACTCGATCACGGTGGTTATCAAATTAAAATTTAAGTTAAACACATCAAAGCAAATATATAAGCTAAAGCTGTAAAGTCGATATTCGATCGATACGAATTATCGATCGAATCAAACGATATTTGAAAATTTTTGATTGAGTTATTGAATAAAACAACATAACCACTTGTCAGTCCGCTACCGCACGCCCCACCTCTCTCAACAGTCCGGACTCAGACTCGTCAGAGTCTAAGATAAAAATTCCATTTTCCGGCTAAATAATGAAGCTAGGACCAAACAAAAAATACTACCGTAAAGCTGATTAAATAATAAATCCACCACAGAATATTTGGATCTCTGTAACTCATAATTAATCGTAATTTAAATAAAAACAGCAGGCCACTTGGAAATTTGAATATGGTAGCAATTGCTCCCAGGGACTGACGAGGGGTGTTGGCTATCGGTAGCAATTGCTACCGTGGACTGACAAGTAGTTTTTTAAGGTTTTTTACACATAATTTATATTTAATCATGAATCGTTTCGAATCGTCTATAGGAGCCGTGATTCTTATGATCCCGAGTTCTGTAAAGGAGTCGAAACGTCAGGATTAACTACGAATTATGCCTAAAAAACTTTTTTCTTTTAAATGTGTAATGTGCGCGTGTAAGAACTAAATATTTTTTATTGAAGTGGGCATAATCCCTGCAAATAGCAAAAGTGTTTGAATAAATAAACTCACACAAATTATTATCAATTGCCAAATAAAGCTTAAACAATGGACACAATAAACAATTACATAACTTTTCAAATTTCGAAATTTACACCATTATAAGGATTTTTGAAACAGTTCCGCTCTAACCCGCTAGATGTCTTTAGCGATGTTTACCTACGAGCACGCACCATCCCCACTTGCCGTCCGGCGGGACCATCTCCCAGTCCCGTTCCGGCGCCGGACCGATAGTGAAGCGACCGCCGACACCGGTCTCATCTTCCGGCAGTTTTACTGTGAACAAGGAATTTATGACAATCAATATTAAAATGATAAGAAATAAACTGAATCTGAAAACGGATACTGATATTTTTAAACTGTGCCGTTTCGTAAGAGAATATGGTTATCTCTATAGTAACTAGTTTGTATCTTTTACCTGTGCCAAAGAATAAATTCTAACTAATATAATAAATATAAAAGTAATTTTTTTGTTACACTTTCATGCCCTAACAGCTAACTACTAAACCGATAATCATGAAATTTTGCATACACGTTGTCAGAGATACAGAAGTACAGAGGGGCCTTTCATCCAGAAAAAAAGCACTGTTCCCGAGGGATAGAAATATAACTTTTAATCGGTAGTCTACATTAACGCGAACATGCCGCGGGTAAAAACTAGTAAATACTTAAACCGTTTGGTACAACGGTAGCGATCCTGCCTTTCGCACCGACTGGGTTCGAATCCCAGAAGGAGCAGATGTTTGTGTGATGAATACGAGCATTTGTACTTGAGTTATGGGTGGTTATATATATATATATACAAGCGGCCCGTCCCGGCTTCGCACGGGTGGACAAAATTCTTTAATTTTTTTCTATTATTAAATATTTTTCCGTTAGCGCCATCTAGCGTCCGGTAAACGAACTACTTGCGGTTAAAATGTAGCTTATATGACACGTTCGTAGATTTACCATAGCAGCGCCATCTATTGATTACTTACTCAACCCAGTCGAAAGGTATCGACATCTGTTAGAATCATTTGGAGTTAACAGATAATTGTGACTGTCAAATAATAACAGACAAATAATTAGCAATAAATTAAAATTGCGACTATAATTTGAGATTTAAACTATCCTATCTCTCAAGTTGGATCGAACTGCACATGGTGTGCGAATTTTATTATAATCGGTTAAGTGGTTTAGGAGTCCATTGAGGACAAACATTGTGACACGAGATTTATATATATTAAGATATTTCTTTGAATATTACATATTTATATTTATGTATCATGTATGTATGTCTATCCGTTACCCTAGTATCCACAACACAAGTCTTATAGTGCTAACTTTGGGCTAGGCTAATTGGTGTGAATAAGAGAAATATAAAAAAGACGCACATTTTGGCCACCCCGACTTTGCACGGGTTAAATATAATATTATTGACATAATTATACACCTGTGTGCCTCTAAAATAATTTACTTAAGAATCAACTACCGGATTGATTTAGCGGCTCTGGTTTACCCGCAACATATAAAAAAGATTAATAAATAAATATTAAACAAAATCACACATATAATTTTGAAGTTGAGTCGTTCAAGCACTTGTATTATGGAATTCAGATACAAACCGGTACCACAACACTCAGAGAATCGAACTCGGACGTCGGAGTGGCGCTACCATAAAAACAGGTAGATATACGGGCCACAATTAAAATAAAGTTGACCATGTCACAGCAAATATAAAACTAAAACAGAAAAGTAAGGACGTGCAAACCGTCGAAACGAACGCACTCACCCAGACTCACGCCACAACCAAGAACCCTAAGCGAACGTCGCAGTGCTGTTAGTCGCGAGTGCGGCGGTGCAACGAATGGTCACTTTTGTATTGTTGCTGTTCATTAGAATGAGAATTTTTTATGCTATAAAATCTAATAATAATAATAATTATTATTATTTATTCAAAGTCAGCAAATGGACCAATTACATTAATTTGATAAATTACAAAATTTTAATAAATTACAAAGTACGATAATAAATAAAATATAATAAATTTCAGAAAATTAAGTTAAAATAAAATAACATTATTAGCCCATACATGTACCATGTCACAGTGATACACGTACTGGCAGTCAAAGCGCTCGGCAGAACGAACGCATCTAGCAAACAAAAAATATTATTTAGTGATAAATAAAAAAAAATGTGATTTCTTTATTACTCAATTTTATTTGTGGGCTTCTCAAAATTGTGATTTATTTATTACCTAATTTTATTTGTAAAATATTTGATTCATTCGATTATTGGATAGTTACAGAAGCCATTTTTTAATAATAGGGGTTAAAGTATGAAATTGCCGTTTTATTGCAATAGGTTCTTTGAATTGACATAGAATCTTCATGGTTTGAGGTTTTCGAATGAAACTTTTTTTAAATGGTTTCTATGATGTTCTTTTTTTAAAAAATGTAAAACATTTGAATATCGACTTTCAATTGTTTTTGTTATTCAATTTAGACAAGAAAGATGGATACTGCGAAAATTCGAGTTATTTTTGAATACGAGTTCCGACGCGGAACTAACGCGGCAGAAACAGCCCGCAATATCAATGCTGCGTTTGGAGAGGGGTCTACTAATGAACGCACCGTGCGATTTTGGTTTAAACGCTTTCGTGATGGAAATTTCGACTTAAAGAACGAGCCACGAGGAAGACCGCCCACACAGGTAAATAACGATGAATTAAGAGAGATAGTGGAAGCCGATCCTAGTCAAAGTACCCAGGAATTAGCGGCATGGTTTAACGTTACCTTACCCACAATATTGACTCACTTGCGTCAAATCAATAAAATAAAAAAATACGAAAAATGGGTGCCTCATGATTTGACTGATCTGCAGAAAGAAACGCGTGTTGAAACTTGTGTTGCCTTGTTGAACCGGTACAGAAATGAAGGAATATTGGATCGAATTGTAACATGTGATGAAAAGTGGATTCTTTATGATAACCGGAAAAGAAAAATGCAATGGCTGACCCCAGGTCAAATGCCACAACAGTGTCCTAAAGCAAAACTTACCAATAAAAAGGTAATGGTAACTGTTTGGTGGTCTCAGCATGGTGTTATTCACTATAGTTTTCTCCGATCTGGTCAAGCAATAACGGCAGATGTCTATTGTGCCGAACTCCGAACCATGTTGACAAAACTAGCAGTAAAACAGCCCCGACTCATGAATCGATCTTCACCATTATTGCTCCACGACAACGCGAGACCTCACACAGCACGAGAAACCATTTTGACCCTTCAGGAACTGCAGTTAGAAACCATTCGTCATCCTCCGTATTCACCAGACCTTGCTCCAACGGACTACCATTTTTTTCGTGATTTGGACAATTATCTACGTGACAAGAAGTTTTCTTCCCAGGAGGCAGTACAAAATGCTTTCACACAGTTTGTGCAGTCTAGATCGTCGGAATTCTATCGCAAAGGCATTAATGACCTTCCCATTAGATGGCAGCAATGTATAGATAATAATGGCAACTATTTTGATTAAATAAATTTGTTAAAAATTTAAAAAATAAACAATATAGATTTTCAGTACAAATCGGCAATTTCATACTTTAACCCCTAATATATAACAATTTAAAACAAAAAGTAAGATGGCGACCCCTAAAGCTCTAATGGACAGTAGGTATTTATCTTAACAAATAGGCATAGTTTCGGTACTGCTTCAGCATTTACTGTGACCACGTGCTACGCATGTCTCTCCCGTATGCACCTAATCCAGTTCCATAATCTGGATTCGAGCCAACCAGCAAGAGAACTTCTATAAATAGCATACAAAATCAGCTCCCCTCAGCCGGTAATTAAGGCTCACTGAAATGGATGAATACTATCTGTGGTATTGCCATCTTTACAACACTGTACAATGACCTCTTTTGGCGGCCATCTTTCTATCCAAAATATAATCGGAAGAAATCTCGGAAAAAATGACATGATATTGAGGCTTTATGTCAGTGATAAAACCTCGATACAATTCTGAACACTTCAAAATACTATATTTCGCAACTGTAGATTTAAATAACTATTCGGTTGACCAAGTTACAACTTTTGAGTCCAAATGAAACTTGATTTTTAGGCTTCCGCAGCCAAATGGCAAAAACGGAACCCTTATGGATTCGTCTGTCTGTCCGTCCGTATGTCACAGCCACTTTTTTCCAAAACTATAAGAACTATACTGTTGAAACTTGGTTAGTAGATGTATTCTGTGATCCGCATTAAGATTTTCACACAAAAATAGAAAAATCAAATTTTGGGGGTTCCCCATACTTAGAACTGAAACTCAAAATTTTTTTCAACAGACCCAAACGTGTGGGTATCTGTGGATAGGTCTTCAAAAATGATATTGAGGTTTCTCATATATTTTTTTTCTAAACTGAATTGTTTGCGCGAGAGACACTTCCAAAATAGTAAAATGTGTGTCACCCCCGTGTGACTGCTAAAATAAGAGAATGATAAAACTAAAAAAATATAAATGATGTACATTACCTTACAAACTTCCACCGATAATGGGTTTGAACGAGATCTAGTAAGTAGTTTTTTTTTAATTTACTTTACTGCATAGTTAATACGGAACCCTTCGTGCGCGAGTCCGACTCGCACTTGGCCGGTTTTTAAAGCAAGAGATTTCAAACGAATCAATATAATCACTTATTAAATAATTTATGTGGTTACAATCAAGTGACAGTTTAAAATATTTTATCTTGCAACTAACTGGTGGGTTATTATCTTATTGAGACTTTAAACAGATTCCAGACAAATAAAAAGGACTCACTTATTATAAAAGATTAATTTTATTGTATTACTAGAAACAGTGATATGTACTTTGAAATGTTTTGTCTGCCACCTGGAGAGTTAATTAATTATATAATTAACTAAGTAAGACTTTAGGAATCAAATTAAGGCACAAATATTGACCACTCATATAAATTATCAGCCTTTTAAAATTATGGAATCTTTTTAAAAAGAATTCAAAAAAGTTTTGTTCAATTCCTCAATGGTGAGGTCCTATTTGGCAAAACTCAAAAATCGAATCGAATAAATAATGGCACAAAGAATTAAAAAAAAATTGCGTGTAAAATTCCATAAAAAAAAATTGGCCAATACCACATTCCAATAGGGTCTGTGATGCTTTCAAATACAGAATACACAGCTCACTAAAGTTATACCTTTTTTCACTTTTCTTTTGTCTTGTTTAGGCATATTAAAACAAACTATTTTTAAAAATAGAACACACAAAGCACAGATACATCGTCCGAAAAATCGCGTGCAACTGAATAATCGTATATACATCCTTGAAATATAATCGCCAGCAATCGAATTAAATTCTAATTAATAGCAATATGTAAATCCTTTAAACGTATCATACGAAAATTTATGGATATTAATGAATTATTACACATTTTTTTAGCATATATGTATGTCTATTCGCTACCGTAGTATCCATAACATTTTTTTTTTATTGCTGAAAGTTGGCAAACTAGCAAACTGCCCACCTGACGGTAAGTGGTATCAGTCACCTATAATACATGTGGCTCTTGTGAGATTCGCAGCAAAACTGCAACCCCCACAAGAACCACAGTGTACGTTGCCAACTTGTGACACAAGATGTAAAGTCACTGTACCCAGTAATTTTACTGCCACATCTTACCCTTCAAATCGGAACACAGCAATGCAAGCACTGCTGCTTTGCGGCAGAAATAGGTAAGACGGAGGTACCTAAGCAGACGACCCTGATACAGAGTCTCCCTCCAGTGGACAAGCCTTATAGTGCTTACTTTGGGCTAGGCTAATTGGTGTGAATGTAAGAAATATTTAGTATAATTATTATCAATTATTAATTTATTTATATTACACGTAAAACCAATAGCGGTTTTAACAATAAACTGCAATCACATATAAAGTTAAAAATACTGTATCATGATTATCACTAAGCGCCATCTATTGATAAACGAATGAACAAAGTACGTTTATGAACAACGAAATAAACCCTTTTTAACTGATCGAAACGAAAAACGAAAGATGGCGCTGCATTGCATCCTTATTATAATAATAAATTAATTATTGCTTAAAATACTATTGCTAAATTTCATTGTATATATGTTGTACTTTCTGTATATTGAGACATAAATAAATTATTAATATTGAAATTAAAATTTTTATATGCAAAGGGCAGCGTCATCGTATTTTTTTAATCTGTTACAAGAAGGCTTATTTAGCTTTCGTTTTTAACATCATATTATATTGCTTGCAAACAAAAAATCGTAATTTCACAAGAACTTAACATCATCACTGCATAGTATAAAATAAAGTCGCCTTCTCTGTCCCTATATCCCTATGTATGCTTAAATCTTTAAAACTACGCAACGGATTTTGATGCGGTTTTTTTTAATAGATAGAGTAATTCAAGAGGAAGGTTTATATGTATAATACATGCATAATATAGTAGAGTATTGCATCCGTGCGAAGCCGGGGCGGGTCGCTAGTAATAAATACAGTACATAGTACATCACACAATAAATAAGATATATAAATGACTGCAATTTTTTTATTTGCTAAGATTAATATTATCTTGCATTTAGGTATTTTTCTCTTTTTTCTATGAATCATTTGTAAAATTATATTGGAATCTTCGTGGCATTCGTCATCAAAGTACGAATGACTGAGACTATTATGTAAAATCTTGTATAAGTATTACTCGAAATTAGAAATTATAAGATATAATAAGTTTACTTACATTGCACATATTTGGATTTATTCATTTTATTTTTATTTTAAACACAAACACAATGAACCTTCCGTGGAGATACTAATTCGACTGAGAATATGACATCTCACATTTATAACCGGATTTTTTTAAACTACCCTCACTTATATTTTTATAACGTTTAGAAATTTTGTGTCCATTTGAATATTTGAAACGAATAATAATATTAGAAATAATAATATTAAAGAATGTATTAAGCTACTTATTAAACAGTTATATATTTTTTTATTTAAGCAATTAATTGCATTTTTTTTATATTTAAACAATTAATAATATTATTTATTTAAAAAAACAATCTTTCGATGGGAATTTTTGCGAATTTCAAAATTCGGGCTCCGTCACAATCTGGTCCTACACCTGTTGATTCGATTCCACACAAACGATATTAAAATCGGTTAAGAACTCGGGAAGTTATGGCGTAATAGACATTGCGCTATTGAAGCTGAACCATGGGAGCTTCGCTCGCTTCGCTCGCTCCGCTCCAATATATGAAACATATTTGTACAATATTCTCGATGTTGAAGGTAGTTAACATTCAACATTGGTGGAACTTTA
The DNA here is from genome assembly GCA_927399485.1 of Calamotropha paludella. NCBI lineage: Eukaryota > Metazoa > Arthropoda > Insecta > Lepidoptera > Crambidae > Calamotropha > Calamotropha paludella. The sequence continues at coordinate 9,177,768 of OV656829.1, read as the reverse complement.
CTAGCTCATAGTAGAACTTGAAATACGTGTATAAATATCGACGCGTCTGCCAGCGTCTCGTTAGCTCAGCGGTGAGAGCATTCGCCCAGATTGTGAAAGGCCGTGGGTTCGAATCCTACTTGAGGGTTCGATGGCGTGGTCGTTTTTGCATGCTTATTTTATATCTAATAGAACCAAAAAGGTAAATATATAAAACTCACCTTTCTTCGAAGATTTGGCGGACAGAAGCCCGCATTCATCTTGAACTGAATTTGGCACAATCAACACCTTATTCTCCGAAAGTAACTTCTCCTCAGCTTCATTCTCCTCAATCACCGACCGGATGGGCGTCGACGCCATTTTGTTTCCGCGCGAAATGGCCGCTTACCAAGATGGCGTCAATGAAACATGCTATATGGAATGTGCGCTAGTTTCTCTTAAACTATATCTACATAGCTTAAAAATTCAGTCTTCTATTTGGCTGGCGTGGGTTAATCTGGAACAAAAGATAATTCTCTTTTTAATATTGTAACTTTTCCATCTCAGGCGAAAGAAATCCTTTCCTAGGTTGTCCTACATCTTAATATATGTATATAAATTACGTGTCAAGTTGTTTGTCCGCGATGGACTCCTAAACTGCTTAACCGATTTTGATCAAACTTCGTAACTATCTATTATTTGATCTAATTTAAAAGATAGGATAGGTTTTATTTTAATTTATAACACAGCAACGCGTGGCTGGGTCAGCTAGTTTACTTACTATAAAAAAGGAGCTTACAGGGATTCAAAAACACCTTTATAAGGATACACTTTCATAAGGGTTACACATTGAATCTGTTACAGAATTATTCCTGTATCACTTATTTGGGTGTTTTGAACCTGTTTTGCGTCGAACACTTATGAAAGTGTAACAGATATAATGATTTCTGCTACCAATCTGTTGAAAACTGTTTTACGTTTAACTATCTAATCAAATTTTCATTCATTTCAAAGTACCTAAATCATTAGTGAGCTGTCGCATAGTTATGCCAATGTGAACCTTATTGACTGTAACAGATATTAACACTTATGCACCGGTATTTTCTAAAACAGATTCAAAGTGTTACAGTTTCTTTCTGTTTAACTTTTAAAACAGAAATGAAAAACAGTGTTCAGAACACTCTATTCGGATACCGCTAAAATCCCTGGAGCTTATTCAGTCCAGTGGCGTCCTCATATAACAAATATGTAGGTGTTTTTATTGAAATTAAAAAAAACTGGTTGGTTGCCTGTAAAGTCGGTATACGGGCGAAAGTTTTACGTGACAACGACTTTGAGTGGTAAAATAATTTTAATGTGAATATTCATTCGTATAGTAGGAAGAAGGATGAAATAATAGTAACAATTTAAAACATTTATTTATACAAAGAATTATATTTAAAACATTAATTTATAGGCACGCGTCCCTTCCACTTTTTATGTCTGTCTCTCTCGCTCTTAGGCGGGCTAACCATGCCCGAGTGGAAGGGACGCGTGCCTCTCACTCGCTCTCATTGTAAGCGCATAACGTGAGCGGAGCGTAACGCAGTTTCTTGAAGTGTCACCCGGCAAACCAATTTATAAGACGTTGTCACGTCAAAATAACAGGAGTAAAAATCAACCGTCATCTATGATTTACGTGTGGTAAAATTTGTAAAACGTGGTAAAAAAACGAAAATGGAACCTTAAAAATATTAGAATAAAACACTTTTTTACTTTTTTTTACTATGTTTTTTATATTATCACTACGTAGTAACATTCATTATGTTTATACCACTTGTGATAAAATGATGTTTGTATTTGTAAAACAGTTGATAAGATTGTCATACTTTAAAAACGATTTTTGGATCAGTTGTGAAGAGGCGTAACATTAAGATTTGTCACAACATAACTAAGATTGTGTGACGAGGTCGGTGATACGGAAATCATTGTAATTATTAATACCCAGTGTAACTTGACCCTTAACGAAGCTGCAACTAGAGAAGTGTAAGGACAACAAGACAACTTAGCAGTTAAACTTTTCGATCAATATTGTGTTCTATGAGATGAAATTTAAAGATGAAAATAGAATGGAGAACTCACATTGAAGTTTCTGGGTTAAAGGAGCCTTTCTTTCTTCCATATAACTAAGGCTAAACATGTACCTAAGATTCAAAGATACCACAAAATAGCAAAAAAAATTGTATATTCTGAAAAAAATACTTATGTATTTTTAAATACATTTGTACCACTAAAAATATCATTCAAAAATATGCATTACTTGCAACAAATGTTTTTTTTAGCTGGCAAGCACAATTGTTTTGATTTTGAAGCGTTTTGTAGCTTAAAGTTATATAAACATTTTTCGATATTCAGTCTTAAACATAAAATGTATACAAGTTTATCAGCAACATACTGCTTTATGAATTCTCCTGTTTTTAATATATATTATACAATAGGATCAAGAAGAAAAATAGATATTTATTGCTATTGCGAATCATTCTAAGCGTTTAGTTATTTTATCAGCCTACGGATTTTACTAAAATACCGTGTTCCAGAGCCGCGAAAAACTTGTTAAAATCTAACCGACTGTCACACACAAGTGCCACATTAGCGTTTCATTTTACGCAGTTGTGATTTAGTGTATAATTTATTGTGTTTTATTATCTTTATAAAAATCTAATTTACGGGTATATTATATATGAAATAAGTGTTTGTACATTATTATGAATAATTTCAAATAACTTGTACCAAGGTACATTTTTGGCCCAAAAAGAAAGGTCTCCTTTCCGGAAGGGGCAGATATTTGTGTAATTGTTACTATTTGTGGTTAAGTACGAGTATTTTTTTCTTCTTCGTTAGTGTTTTTATTAAGTTATCCTTAGGGCCTACCATCATCTTTTAGCGCGATTCAAGTGCGATTGTTAGAGTGAGTCTATAGTGGCGTCTCTTTTTAACACACTTTTATTAGATTCACTTGTAACTATGTAAGAAAATCTTGGAATCTTAATTTGACCCACTTTCCGGTCTTTGATTAGGATGAAATTTTGCACACGCTCTGAGTTCTGATGACAATACATGACAAGCTAAGAAACGTCATTACAAATCAAATATGGCGGCCTCCCCAAGATGGCGAACTGGCTGTTTGAAATGCACTTCCATGATATAGGTATCAAATGAAAGGGTTTGCTGTCAGGAATACGAAAAAAAGTCAAATAAAGCGTGTTTTTTAGTTTTTTGAACTATATTTTATTAACAGCTAAACTTGATTCGCTATAAGACGTGATGGTAGGGCCTCTGTTATTGTATTGTTTAATGTATTATTGTAGTGTTTAATTTAATCATAATTTTTTAAAAGTGCTGTGCACAATTGTAATTTGGCGCAGACACACTCGATGTTAATCGTAAGTGTTTTATTTGTGCATTTCGTCTGTCTGTTATTGTGCCTTTATGAGAAGAAAAGAATAAAAAATTAAAAAAATATATACATTTCTGTAAATATCACATATTGTGTAATATTCATTCATTGTCTCATATCCTCAGATATCTGTTACCCTAGTATTACTTAAGTGCTTACTTTGGGCTGGGCTAATTAGTGTAAATGATAATATTATTATTACTACTATTGTTGTCATATTAAACTAGCGGCCCGTCCCGGCTTCGCACGGGTGGACAAAATTCTTAAAATTTTTCTATTATTAAATATTTTCCGTTAGCGCCATCTAGCGTCCGGTAGACGATCTACTTGCGATTAACGCGTTGCTATGGTAACGCATATACAATGGAAAAAGAGCGGGAAAAGGAGCGGACAGACAAACACACAAACCACAGTGATCTTAAATTATAGATTTGGCGTCCTCCACATTTATACGGATCCTACGATCTGTTTCCATCGCTCCATCCCTTTCTGTCCCACAGCATTGTATTTTAGTGAGACTGCGAATAGACGACCATATACGTACGTCAGTTTCGTTACTACTCCGTACGCATTTTACTCTTTTCTCATTTTATTTAGAGGAATTAGTTTTGATGTAACAGGAAAGTATGGACACGCTTATATTGAAGTACATACTAAACTGAGGCCCCACCATCACGTATTATAGCGACTCGAGTTGAGCTGTTGAAAAGAGACGTAACTATAGACCACATATAGCGGTGTCTCACTTTTAGAATCGAACTTGCATCGAGCTCAGAGATCGTGGTAGGCCCTCTGGTCAGTATGATTGGTATAATTTTCCACATTTTATGAGCCTTATATAACTCGTAGAAGTAATCGATTTGTTTCGCTGCGCTGATCAGCTTATCGAATGACTGGCTGAAATCGATACGTTCCGCTCGCTACACTTGGCTACTGATGTTTTAACAATAAATAATTACAGAAAATACCGAGTGAAATAAAAGACTTTGATTAAAAATCTTAAAAAAAATATCTTGAATTTTATTAACCACAAGCTGATCCGGCCTCGCGTTGCTGTTATGAATTAAAATAAAAACTATCCTATCTCTTCAGTTGGACCAAATTACACATAAATACCAACTTTCATCAATATCGGTTGAGTTGGTGAAGAGTTCACTGGGAACATACATTGTGACACTGGATTTTTATATATTAAGATGAAAAGTATACTACAACCTGCCCAGGAGTATGAAGAATAATTGTACCAAGTTTCGTTAAAACCCGTCGAGTAGTTTTTGTTTCTATAAGGAACATACAGACAGACAGACAGACAAATATTTTACTGATTGCATTTTTGGCATCAGTATCGATCACTAATCACCCCCTGATAGTTATTTTGAAAATATATTTCATGTACAGAATTGACCTCTCTACAGATTTATTATAAGTATAGATAGATAGATTTGTCAATTTTATGAAAAATTTTCGCTGGCTCAATCACCTATCTGTTCTTTTAGTTATCAGTTAAGAAATCGGTGCTGCGGCAGCGCTGTACCACGAATTCAAAGGTATAAAAATGCCGCTGATACTATTATCACTAAATATAATTGTCCTTCTCTATTAAGAGATTAAAATAGCAAAGCTGGAGAGGATATGGAAAGACCCATAAGTGTGGTGTATTTGGAACGACTAATGACCAATGAAGTCTATATATTTGGAACGCCCAATTATTAATAAAAGCATAGCATAGGTGGAGAGGATAGGGAATGACCAGTCTAGTGTGTGTATTTGGAACGAATAATAACCAGCAAAGTATGTGTATTTGGAACGACTAATAAAGAATAAGAAAATAACATAGCTGGAGAGGATAGGGAATGAGCAGTCCAGTGTGTGTTTGGAACAACTTATTATAAATAAGAAAATAGAAATAAGGAGAGGTAATACACTAATAAAGTGTGTGTATTTGGAGCGGTTAATTTTAGAAATAAAACAGAAAAATAATACTAGATTTAAAAATCTAAAAATCCCACGTTTTTCAGTGGGGGCGCATCTTTACAAATACTCTCAACATCTATGCATATCATACATCTCATTACATTTCCATAAGTAACATGCGCCCCCACGTTTTGAGTGGCCCCTCGCTTGGCACCGCCGGGTTATTATATTCTTTTTTGGTCACTGAAAAACGTGGGATTTTTAGATTTTTAAATTATTATATTTTTATTCTTTTTAATTATTAACTCAACGAAGTAACCATGTGTTCCGCAACAAACGGATAAGCCCCATACAAAAGTGAAAGTTGCCGAAAGTTGACCTGAAAGTGCACCTAGAAAGTTGAAAGTTGTTTAAGCGTGCATTGTCATCGGGTTCTGAGCTACCCTGAAAGTTTCAACTCGCTAGGTGGTCGGAAAGTGCCTCAAAATTGAGATACAAGATTCCAACCGGACAGACAAGACGACAGACAAGAAAGCGACCTAAGAAAAACGTGGGAATAAGCTTGTATGGGTTTCGTTTTGTCTGTCTTTCAGTAAAAACCTTTTTAAAAAACAAACTAAAAGGAAACCATCTTAGGTTTTAAATTAAAAACTAACGGCCTTTGTAACCGATTCGAATCACTATGTCGAATTGGCCTTAATTATCCTTTTTTTTTAATTTCCTATAAAATTGAACGTTTCTTTATAAGGCAAAGAATTACTGGGCTGACCATAAAAGGAATACTACAATGCAATAACAGCAAATAGACGCAAATAATGCTCTAGTAATTTTTTTTCTAGACTACCTGTTTGGCCTAGCGGAAATGGACTGGAATGACTTCGAGTCCCGGAAGGGGCAAATGTTTGTGTGATGAGCCGAGTCATTGATATACTATATTTCTATAACTATTACATATCTATGTATCATATATGTATATTTGTCCGTTGCATAAGACAAGCCTTATTTTTTATAATTTTATATATTTTGTGCATTTTTCAATGCTATCTTATAAAATAAATTATTGTAATAAAAAAATACTGAAAAAGTCGACTCGGATCAATAGTGAATTCTCAGGCGGGAATCGAACCCGCAACCTTTGGAAGTCCGATATAATGCTCTCCCAATTGAGCTACCGAGCCTTGTGCACACCCGTCGAAATTTTCCAGTACCTTTCTAATTTTAAGCTGTAGGCCAGCGTCGTCGCATCAATGAGAGGAACATCCTCTCATATTCGAAAGAAACATTTTTACAAATCTTTTGGCGATCGATTAAGATGAAACAGCCATTTAGTTTTATAATTTTATATATTTTGTGCATTTTTCAATGATATCTTCTAAGATAAATTATTCTATTACAATAATTTATACAAGCCTTACAGTTGCTTATTGGTGTAAATGTGAGAAACAATATTAATTATTTTTCAACATATATTAACTTATTTTTAGTACATTGTAAAAAAAATGTGCGTAATTTTGTGTAGGAAGAAAAAGACAATGCATAGATAAGTAAAATAGTTAATGATAGCCAATCAAAATTTTGAATCTTAATGTCTTTTTTAATAATAAATATCACGATGTAGGTACAAAAAATCAAACTACCTACTTCCACAGACCTCTGCTCATGACGTAAACAAGAAGATTACACCGTATACCGTGTCACACTACAACAAGTATCTATTTCTATACCGTTTTCTCTTTCGTTTTCGGCCGATTTAGTGTGTCATGGTACTACGATACGATATATACGGTATCATTCAGTGTGTTTAGCAGAAAAAAGCGCTAGGCATTGCTTGTAAGCAAAATGGCGATCGCTAAGCGCTGTCAAATAGCTATTTTCCTCTAGGACGCAAACTTAGCGGTCACTGGGGAACATAACCTCAATTATATATATTTTTATCAAATGCAGTGAAAAGATTTAAACTATTAATAATTTAGTGAATGACAATATTGAAGAAGACGAGATTACTACTATTATTTTAATGATGGCACAAAACCACCGGTTAACTTAAGTTTGTAAACAAACTTATGTAAACAAAATGGCGGAAAACGTCAGCGCTGCAAAATTTAGAAAACGTGTCCTTGCCGAAAACTGTATAGTTTGTTTCTCAGCGCTAGCAAGCGCCGTCAATCGCTTTTTTCTGCCAAACACACGGATTGTTCGTGACTGTATAACCCTCGAGAGCTACCGTTGAATATCCAAAGTGGACTTTTTGGCGGGAACGGGAAGCGTCACGTTGGTGGTTTTGTTTCTCTTGTTAAAATGTGTTGTTGTGGATATTAGTGCGTAATAATGGTGGATTATTAACCACTAAGTGATTGTGAACATAAAAGAGTGTTGGCAAGTGTAACAAAGCAGCGGAAGTCTTTTCCTGCTCTCTCAAGAAGTCCACGGGGAGATTTCAGTAAAACCATTTACTGAAACCTAGGGGACAAAAAATATATTTTACTGTTTCGTCATCTTCATCAAATTAAGAAAAGAAATTACTTAAGAACTGGCAATTATATTTACTTGACACTGGCTAATCGTGCAAGCCACAAAAAATCTATAATCCAAGATCACAAATTTGTTGTTTGTCTGTCCGCTCTTTTCCCGCTCTTTTTCCATTGTATCAATAACGTTATAACCGCAAGTAGTTCGTCAACCGGAAGCTAGATGGCGCTAACGGAAAAATATTAAATAATAGAAAAAAATTGAAAGGATTTTATCCACCCGTGCGAAGCCGGGACGGACCGCTAGTATATCCGAAGTGTGCATCGACTTCTCCGAAATCCGAAATATCGATTATAAAATCGATTAATCTTTGACCAGCGATTAAGGAAGAGTAGACGGACTGCCAAAAGCGTTTAATACTGATCTATCAGTCTATCAGTCTAAAGGTTTAAATTAATACGATAACATTGAAATATTGTCATGAAATTGTCGGCAACTATACAAGGAATTATTTTTGGACACTCATTTTCATTTTAAGAGATAGCATCGCTTACATTATCGGTTTTAATGCCTTAGCGATAGATAAAATAGTAATTCTGAGCACATTCACCTGTAAACTATGTATAGATAATGCAATATTTAATGTTTTCTAATTACTATAATTATACCTCTAACATTCACACCATTAGCGTAGCCCAAAACAAGCACTGTAAGCCTTGTATTATGGATACTAGGGTAACGTATTCATAGAAATATCCATCCATTACTCAAGTACAAATGTTTGTATTCATTACACAAACATCTGCCCATTCCGGGACTCGAACCCAGGACCGTCGATGCGAAAGGTAGTATAAGGTACGATTCAGACCGACCGGCTCGCATCGGCCCATCCCGGAAGGCATTTCACAATGCGGTAAAGGAAATTGAAACTTGTAACAGGAAATTAAAGTTCATATTTCTGACACATATACATTCCGCGACGGCCGTACGGCTCTGGTCGGCTCCGGTTGGCTCCGGTCGACGCCGTTTGGATCCGAGCGGCTCCCGACAGATACCGCGACAGCTCCATCGGCTGTTGAACGCGAACGGCGATTAGCGGTGCAGGGAGACGAGTCATTTGAAGTTGTGTACACTAAAGGACAAGGACGTAATAACTTAAATAAATAATGGACACCGAAGAAAAACTTTTTTTAAATACGATTGTCGTTATAATGTCGGCTGCCGCAGCACGCATACGGCGCTCGCGGCACCCGTACGGCTGTCGCGGCATACGTCCGCATCCGTTCCGGTTCGAGCCGATGCGGGCCGTTCGGTCTGAATCGTACCTAACTTTACGGGATCCACGACGCGTTTATTTTTTTATTTTTATTTTGCTTCCATCCAGCTGTCATATTTCGGCGAATTTGGTAAGAGTATTTTTTTAATATATTATGAAATACTAATAATTTCAATACCAGAGATCTAACTATAACGTCTTAGCGCGATACAAAAACCACCGTTGAAGAGAGACGCCACTATAACCCACGTATAGCTGTGTCTCACTTTCACAACTTGCATCGCTCTAAGAGTTCGTGGTAAGGCATCTTATTAAAACTAAGATTCAGACAAAGCAACTGAAAGGGCTAACCTTGTGTTTTACCCTCTAGGCCATAACGTTGAATATTGCTTAAATATTTTTAGGCTCAGTTAATTAGTGCAAATATAATAAATATGTATAATCACTACATAGTATAAAACAAAGTAGCTTCGTCCCTATATCCCTATGTATGCTTAAATCTTTAAAACTACGCAACGGATTTTGATGCGGTTTTTTTAATAGATAGAGTAATTCAAGAGGAAGGTTTATATATATAACACATGCATAATATAGTAAAGCATTGCATCCGTGCGAAGCCGGGGCGGGTCGCTAGTTATTATTCCCACGCTTTTCTTAGGTCGCTTTCTTGTCTGTTTGCTTGTCTGTCGTCTTGTTTGTCCGGTTGGAATCTTGTATCTCAATTTTGAGGCACTTCCCGACCACCTAGCGAGTTGAAACTTTCAGGGTAGCTCAGATCCCGATGACAATGCACGCTTAAACAACTTTCAACTTTCTAGGTGCACTTTCAGGTCAACTTTCGGCAACTTTCACTTTTGTGGGGCTTATCCGATTGTTGCGTAACACATGGTTACTTCGTTGAGTTAATAATTAAAAAGAATAAAATAATAATAATATATTTAAAAATCTAAAAATCCCACGTTTTTCAGTGACCAAAAAAAATAAATAGCCCGGCGGGACCAAGCGAGGGGCCACTCAAAACGATTTTTAGATTTTTAAATCTAGTATTATAAAGTTGGCTTTTAGGGTTGTACCTTGTAAACATACAAAACAAATTCGGTCTATAACAAAACTCCTGCCTTCTATCTGCCTCAATTTGTCCACTGAGATTTGTGTTTATATTTCTGTCCAAAACCATCAGTGATATGGAATAAATATACTTCATATATTTATTTTTAAATAACGCGCTGCCAACGCCTTTAAAAAACACAGTGTACATAAACCCTTCAACAGAATATTTACATAAGGCTGTTATGTCAATCTGGAATTATTTCTCCCGGGACTCGAACCCAAAGCCGTCGGTAAGAAAGGCAGGACCAAACGGTCATCATTTCTATAAATATTAAATATCTATGTACCATATATGTATAAGTAACCGTTACCCTAGTATCCATAACACAAACCTTACAGTGCTTACTTTGGGCTAGGCTAATTGGTGTGAATGTAAGATATACCTATTATTATTATTTCCCATTAAGAAGGTTTATAAAACACAAAAGTAAAAAAAGATAAGTTTTCCTATCTATACATATAAATAAAATTGGAGTGTCTGTTTGTAATATTAAAAAAAATTACCGTTTTTTACTATATACGGTACATACACCAAAATAACATTTCTTACAATTTTTGTCTGTCTGTCTGTCTGTTTGTTCCGGCTAATCTCTGAAATGGCTGGACCGATTTTGACAGGAAATTTATTGGCAGGTAGTTGATATAATAAGTAGTAACTTAGGCTATTTTTATTTTAGAAAAATAAAATTACTGTGCCACAGCAACGCGTGGCTGGGTCAGCTAGTATCCACTAAAACACGTTACCAACTTAGGTAAAATCAATCAAAATATATATTATAGTAATATAAGTTATTTACGGGATTTTTGCCACGTACCCTGTTATTGAGTTTCCGATATTTCGGCACTGTTGCAAGTGCCATGCCAGTCGCTCCGTGATCATGTTAGTGACCATGAAAGTTTAAAACAATAAACAAAATATATATTACCACAATCGACAGCATATAAACAAAACCTTCAAACTTCTCGAATCGATATCAACTTTAACTCCAATGTAAAGAGTTCAATATCAAATAAAAAATAGTTGATACTATGTTTACAGAAACTCCAATTAATTCTAAGAAATAATCTTTCAAGGTCTTCATGAGAATTGTGGACAAACTTGCGCCTGTTTTCCTAGTAACTATTATATGATTCCGTCACACATACATTCACTGATAACGGTGTGTTTATATATATCTTGTTTACGCATTTTCTATTAAATTAGACGGAGAAACATTACCTATAAACATATATATATTTAAGTTAGTTAAGAACTTCTTCCGTGACGATGACGCTTGCAACTACGCCTAAATAGGTCGGAATTTTTTTGCCACTTCTTCTCGGAAGGGCCTCCCAATTTCTGAACTGGTGGTAAACCCAGTAGTTTACAATAATCGTTTATGCAATAAAATAAATAAAATACAAAATGAAACTTTTTCATTTGTATAAATTTCAACAGTTATTTGATAATATAAGTTATATACGGGATTTTTACCATGTACCTCGTTTTTTCTATTATTAAATATTTTTCCATTAGCACCATCTAGCGTCCTGTAGACGAACTACTTGCGGTTAACGCGTTGCTATGGTAACGTTATTGATACAATGGAAAAAGAGCGGACAGACAAACACACAAACCACTGTGATTACAGATTTAGATTATAGATTTACTTGCTAGCTTACAGTTTGCCCAAAACGCCAGCAAGTTGTTAATATACAAGGTGTCTCAAAAGTAAGTTCACATTTGCTTATTTTATTACGCGAAAGCAACTATTCTGAGGGGCGCAGGGGGTATGTCAGTCGGTAGTCTGGCTCTTGGGAATTTAGTCGCTATGGAGCGTTTCTCTGGTGCGGACCGTGCGTTGTGCGTACGTGAGTTTTACAAAAACGGTAATTCGGCGACTGTAGCGCGTAGAAAATTCTGCAGTATTCGACATATTCGTCACTTAAATGATGCGCCTAGCACTCGACTCATTGCAAAATGGGTTAAGAAGTTTGAAGAGACTGGGTCAACTCTGGAGAAACCAAAATCTGGCGGCCAAGAACATCAAGAACAGCCGAAAACGTGGACAGTGTTACTCAGTCTATTCGAGATGATCCAAACCTCTCGATTCGGAAGCGTGCTGTTGCTTTAAATGTGCACAGATCTTCATTATGCCGCATTTTACACAAAGATTTAAAGCTGCACCCGTACAAAATTCAGTTAGTGCAAGAACTGAAGCCTCAAGATGCTGGTCAGAGGCTTGCCTTTGTAAATCAGATGATTGAGCGCTTTCCAACGTTCACCAACATCTTGTTTTCCGATGAAGCCCATTTTCACCTGAATGGGCATGTAAACAAGCAAAATTGTCGTTACTGGAGTGCAACCAACCCAAAACAAAAACATCAGAAACCGCTACATTCACCCAAAGTCACCGTATGGGCAGCGATGTCGGCGCGAGGAATTATCGGCCCTTACTTTTTTGAAGATGCAAGGGGACGCACACTCACAGTGAATTCAGAGCGTTATGTGGAGATGTTAGACGAGTTTTTCGTACCCCAACTGCAAAACTTTCCTGGTTACAACCAAAGAACATGGTTCCAGCAGGATGGGGCAACTTCACACACGTCCAACAGATCTCTGCCTCGAGTTCGAGAAATTTTTCCGAACAAATTAATCTCCAGGCGAGGTGACATAAATTGGCCTCCACGGAGTCCCGATTTAACGCCTATGGATTTTTTCCTGTGGGGTTATGTCAAATCAAAAGTTTACGCTAATAAACCGACTTCCCTGGCACAATAAAAAGAAAATATCCGTCATGAAATGGCAGCCATCACGGAGACTACCTGCCGAGCTGTCATAGGCAATTTTAGTGCCCGACTAAATGAATGCCGAGAGCGCAACGGTTTACATTTGGACGATGTTATTTTTAAAAAATAAATTCCCAAACAGTGTACTTCAATATAAAATAAAAAAATGTTCAATAAAGCTAAGACTTTTCTTTAAAAAAAAGATTTAAATGTGAACTTTCTTTTGAGACACCTTGTATTACATAAAAAAATGTCAATTATAATTGTAAAATTGTCTTATATACTAGAATACAACTACATAATGGCCAAAATAATATGAATGTCATAACGGTTAATAATACAAATAAAGTCAAAATGTCAAGAATTATCAAAATACAGGTGGTACCTTGTATGTCAAAATCAGGGTTGCAAATTATCAAGATAATTATTTTCTCTGATAATAATCAGATGTTTATCCGATATTTATCCAACTATCAAATCAAATAACATATATATAAATGAAAGATTCTTTCTATTTTTAGACATTACTTTTACCTGAGAGTCTGAGACTACTTTTGTTAAAAAAAACTATTAATTTTCATATGTGTACGACTTAATTATTGTAATTTTTTACTGACTCGTATTATTAAGTCCTTGTCTACGGCTCGGACTTCAAACTCCACTCGTCCAGCAATTCCTGGTTTTCCGCGCCTTGACAACAATGTACTATTATTTTGTTTTGTACAATAAAAGTTATTATCAACGATAATTATTAATACGTAATTATCTTGATAATTATCAACGTTAATTATCAATACGTAATTATCTTGATAATTATCAACGATAATTATCAAAATAATTATCACGATAATTATCCAGTGCAACCCTGGTCAAAATTTATTCATATCATGTTAGCACTTATGCAAGCTAGTACCTTGCTACATAATTGTTCAAAGCGGCCAGCAAATATATCTATGTCGAAGTGGTGAGCGAGTTAATCTCCAATGAGACGCAAAGCACGAGACGCAAGTCATCAGTCCGTTTATCTAAAGTATGCGCAAATATCTGTTAAAAAGTTATTTTATTTAAAAAAAACATGGTTATAATCTCCTTTTAATGAATACTAACAATAACGTAAAGTTCATTTTAATTTTTCGTTTTTATTTATTGAATTAATGGTTATTGTTTCGCAGTTCTCAAAGATGAATGAAAACTAAGAAAGTTAACCATACGACTCTAAATGATTCATTCAAGAAATGAACTAACCACTTATCGGACGATGCGAAGCACTCAATGAGGTCGATTATTTCGATACACATATCGCTTAAGTAGTCACAATAAGCTACGAATACACTGTCCACTTTTTTTTTATATCTATGGATCGTTGACGCAGAAGCTGAAATAACTCTATTCTGCGACTCACCATAGTTCGAATGGTAAAATGAAAAGTAATCCGTTCTGTTTTCAAATGCAGATTTGTGCAACATTGAAACTCGACTGCAGTTTTGTAGGTAAAAATTGTTTCTTTTTTTAAACAGTTTAAAAAAAAGGTTAACAAGCTCATTTTTAATTAAAATTTTAGACTTCTGTACAAGACGCTACCATTATATGTTTGTTATACCAAAGAGGATTAAGATTTTGGTTCCAATTTTGTGATACGTACTGCTTAGGAGTGGAACTCTTTGCCTGAGTCTGTTTTCTGACAAGTAGAATTTAGGGGTCTTCAAGTCACGAGTGAATAAGTATCTTCTAGATTTCGTTGAGGCGTGCGTATGTGTGAGTGCGGTCGTTTCGATTAATTGTACGTAGTTACATGTTGTGATTACATACTCTTTGCTAGTTACTATACTTTGTAATGCGTTACCCATACGCTGCCGTTGGGAGAACGGCGGACGTCGTGTGGTGGGTCAGTGCACTCCTACACGACGGTAAATGTTCGTCGAGTTGGTCTGCTGGGGTCTACCCACTAAACCACCGCGATGTCCCTTTTAACACCTTAGTGGGGTCCGCGCGGAACCTCGCAGATGCTGTCGCGATTCCTAACGTAACCGGGCAAGACGTCTTAACTCACCGGGCAGCATCGGAAAAGTCGTCACCAAAGGGAAGGCGCTTGGAGCGTACCTGGCAGAGCTGGGATGGCTGGAGTAAAACAAGCCAAGCACCCTCCAGATGCAAAACAGACGCACATGGTGTCGAGTTGCGATAATTGTCTGTATTTATTAAGTGTTTTGGAGCTAGACTGCGTTCGTGTGACACATTTTCGGTACCTATCACATTGCAAAACTAATTACGATAAAAATCGTTACATCTTAAGAGCTGCAAGAAATTATAATGTGAATTTTAGTCATATAGACATATTTAATACCAAACTTGCCACATTAAAATTTGAACTCTTCAAATTTGTTTAAGTAAGTTTTGTTTTTGAACAAAATCAATGTTTCTTTTGTCCTACAGTCAATACTTTATTATTATTATAAATTATCACTAGTATATTCTTGGTTGGTAGAACTTTTTTTGTCTGTTCAATAATATGTATTAGTTAGTGGTGGAAACTCTTTTGGCTTTAGTACTAAAATTCTGTTTTATTAACAGTTACGTTTAATGCTGTATTTTTCCCTAATAAATAAATATAGTGGAAGAAGAAGATCCTAAGGTAGTTACTATACTGCTTTACGAGTAGCTTTATATTTTCTGTGGCTCAATTTAACTTGTCAAATATGCAATTTTTACTTTCAATTGAGACCTTATGTTCAAGATCTTACATAACACTTATTCAGTGTGTACACAGCCTAGCAACAAGTATGCCACACCCACCCAACGTTATTTACGTCAGTGCTTACGTCATCTCATCAATTGTCTCTCATTCGACCAATCAGAAACAGTTCACGATCCAATTCACTTCTGAAAAGTGTTTACTCGAATGCCAAGGAAGGAGCATAGACTATACTTTATTTATTACCATAGAGTCAGAACGCGTTAATGATATTGTCTAAATGGTATGTACGATTTTTCTAAATATTCTTACGATTAAAGATCAATATAAAGAAATAACAACGTTCTGTTTTTATAGATTTATTTTTAATAAATATAATGGAAATGATTCGTTCTCTTAATTATACGTTTGTCTCTGGCAGTAACATCGTCATGTCAAAGTGACGTTTCACTAAGACAATGGAAAAAGTGATTCTGCCTAAAACATCTTCAAATAAAATATAAACCTAAAAAATAGAACAAAATTTTAAACAAAAAATATGCAGGTCACTATATTTCTACTACGAGGTCAAAAAGTTCACGGCATGGAGGGGTTGCTAGGGATGAGCTTACTCATCCAAGTAGTCGCTAATTGAGTGACTCATATTACTATATATACCTAATCGGGTCATTAGTTCTTGAGTTATCAACGAGTAAACAAGTAAATCGGGAAACTACCCACTATGGAGAAAATTGAATATCGCGCTGTCATAAAGTTCCTCACTCAAGCAAGGAACAACACCTAATTTTTTTTTTTTTTATAGAAAATAGGCATGCGCTTGACCAGCATCTCGCGTGATGGTAAGCGTCATGTGATCTAGGATGTAACGCACTTGCCTAAAAGGTACCTATTTACTCGTGACTTGAAGACCCCTAAATTGTATTGTTGTCGAAAATTGTTGTCTAAATTGTATGTGTATATTTTTTCTACTTTCTAATTGAAAATAAAATATAATGAAATTTTATAGTTTCTAAGTAATCAAAACATGGGCAGCCTTCGCCTTATTTGCTGTATCCGTAAAGGGCGACTAAGTTTATTAAGTTCCTTTAATATTTTTTGTACACTTAGTTGGCAATAATGATTTGATTTGATTTTACAAAAATATATATACGAAAAGTTGAGTTATTTTCGCTCCACTATTTAGGTCTTCATATTTTTGGATCCCCTTTCAGGCGCAGGTATTTACCGGGCGCGGGTATTTCTGTGAGTACCTGGAGCTGATTCCAATGCGGCGTGTCACGCGAGTGGAGCAGGAGAGGTCTTTACAAAGCACACCCCCCAAGTATTTTTTTTATACTAAGGAAAATGCGTTACGCTTACTCCACCACCGGGCGAGCGGCGCAGTTATGTGGGACTCTCATCCATTCCCTCACCCGGTCTAGTGCCCGATGGAAGATTGGAGGCCTACCCAGCCATAAACCTAAGCAGCCACCCTCATACTGCCACTGGTCCCGCGGGGTGATTGTTGTATTTCGCCGCGAGGACACCCGGTGACTGTGACCAGTATGACTAAAGTTATCCTGACTACCGAAGGATCTTAGGATGAGGAGGTCACGTTGCATGAGTGATATCTCGCAGAAGGAGGTGCCGAACGGGTGAGGGAAGAAGACCTTATCGGCCCTCATCTGGCGTAGACGGATAGGGAAGAGACGGCTTCACGCCCATCTCATCCCACCTTGATAGAGCTAACCGTAACGAATAGTGATGTCTGAGTTGGACTCAGACATCGCTCTTGCGCAGAGGCCATGCAAGCCAAAGTTATATGGTACTTCCTAAAACTGGACCCACGAAACCAATTGCAGAAGGAAGGGTCAACGAGGAGTTTTAACGGAGTATGCAGCTTGCGCCTCACGACACGTGTTGAAGCGCCAGCGGAGAGACCAACACTCGCCCAGAGTTCTTGCACACAGGGGCCGCGAACGTAGAGGGCGCCGTGCAATTTTAATCACTCATGTCAATAAATTACAATCGTAAAAAACTGAATTTTCCATACAAAATGACCGATCGGTTGATCGAGTGAATATGGAAATTCGTACGTACTTACGTATATCGATGTTAGCATCTATTGTGTATATAAATATTGTCTATGAAAACATATGTTAACATAGGGTACATATTGGCTTGATAAAGTTGCTTACCTTCTATAATTTTAAATACAGTCAGCACATCATGGCATCCAAAACTGTTAAATTTGTTTAATCGATTTTAAATTTAATCTTCAAACAATAGAGAATACTATTGTGGTAATGTGCTGTAATTTATACCCATTCCATTTTGAACACAAGCTTACTAGAGGGCGCTAGTGTAGTGATTGCACACGGGTGCTACATAAACTAGAGACGCCGTTGACTCGCCGTTAACTCAACCCAGTCGGCGGAAGATAATAATAGAATTTGCCCCCGTCAAAAAAAAGAAAGGTGTCAAAGAGAACCCGAATTCACACCCCTCGCTAACCGGTCAGGAATTCTTCCGATTAAGCTACTGGAACCTTAACAGATTATTAAAGACAAGTTGATTGTTTCTAGTTGTAGCGGAACGAGCGAAAGCTCCCATGGATCAGCTTCAAATGACGCAATGTCTGTTACGCCATAACTTCCTTCCTTAAAAGATTTTAATAATTTTTGTGTGGAATCGAATCAACACGTTTAGGACCGAGTGACGAGTTGAAATTCACAAAAAAGTTATGACCAAAAAACATTGGCGCTATGAGATCTCCCATTGAAACAAAAAGCGTGCGCTTTGTGAAAGTTTCATTCGTATGGAATTTTAAGATTTACTAAACATTTTCTTTATTTTCTTTTTTAGTACTAGCGGCCCGTCCCGGTTACGCACGGGTGGACAAAATTCTTTAATTTTTTTCTATTATTAAATCTTTTTCCGTTAGCGCCATCTAGCGCCCGGTAGACGAACTACTTGCGGTTAACGCGTTGCTATGGTAACATTATGATACAATGGAAAAAGAGCGGACAGACAAACACACAAACAACTGTGATCTTAGATTATAAATAAATTACGCTCCAATATATGATGCTAGCAAAGCTTTATGCGCCATCTAGCGCCCGGTAGACGAACTACTTGCGGTAAACGCGTTGCTATGGTAACATTATGATACAATGGAAAAAGAGCGGACAGACAAACACACAAACAACTGTGATCTTAGATTATAAATAAATTACGCTCCAATATATGATGCTAGCAAAGCTTTATGCTTAGCGACTGCATCGACCTAGTAATAATTTTATTAGATGTATTATTTTATATCTATCAATGTCAATGAATGACACTATTGCTAGATAAGGAGGTAATAATCTAGGACTTAAATGAACATGGCCGCCGACGATAACGCATCGGGGTATGACTAATCGGAATGGATAAAGTGGAGTTATTCGTCAGTGGATAAAGTCCGATATCACTATGCAATCAAGTAAAGAAACTTATATACACTTGATTGCATTGTGACACCGTATATAGCTAGTTACATGTGTAGTATATTCCTGTGTATGTATGTTTCTGTGTGGATATTAATAATCTATATACAATGTGTCCCGTCACCAGTGTCGAAGACTTTAATGGTGTGAAATATGGCATTTTTATCAACGAATTGTCCCTCAATTTTTTTTTTCTCTTACGGTTATAAAATGGCCGCCATTTTGTTTTCTTGGTAACCAAGACCTGGCCTCTCATACTAATTCGACCACCATTACTCATGTAAATGTCCTATCATTAAAAAGGTGTCCTTTGATAGCTAAACATGTAGACAACAGTTGCACAGCCATCATGTTTCAATTGTCACAGAATCAAAAATAGAAAAAATTAATTAAAGAAAAATAAATAGATTCTTTTTTGTGTATTTTTTAATTATTGGCTTTTTGAGAAAGACCAAATTTGAGGGGCATTTTGTCGATAAAAAATGCCATATTTCACACCATTAAAGGCTCCGACGCTGGTGACGGGACATACCACATTGTATATAAAATTTCGATAGGTGCAAATTTTTTGGGCAAAATTCTGAAAAATGTGTTGATTAATGACATTCAACAAAACATATATACAGAAAAGAACTAAATATTAGCCCAGCGAAGAGGGCGAGTGCCGGCTAATCAACATATAACGTTTCCACACTTAACTGTTGGATTGACATCATTAGTTTTCTTATTTAAATTTTCGCGTTTTTATTTTGATGTCAAAGAATTAGTTATCTAAGTTAAATACAGAAAAATATATTCGGATTCGAACCCGTCCCGGGTTTATCATTGGCAGAAGGTGGGCTCTCTACGTTGCACCAAGCAAATGGCGTTTGTTCTCACCGTGGCATTATGGACAAACCTTGATTGTACAGCAGAACGCCGATTATCCGTATTAATTGGGACCGGGGTCGATTCGGATAATCGGACATAGACTGGTAATAAAGAAAAACGAACTGTCACACATAGAATAAACTTTATTAAGTTTAACAAACACAGTTCTACAATAACGCTCATATGAATATCTCGATCACTTATTTAAAAATTAATTAACAAACAATCAATGGTATTTTTGTAAAAAAGCGTGGGGCGCTTTTCAAGAACTGATATAAGGAAACCTCCATCGAATATGTCAGTTCTTAAGAAGCGCCCCACGCTTTTTTACAAAAATACCATTGATTGTTTGTTAATTCATTTTTAAATTAATATTATTGTGAAAAAGCGTGGGGCGCTTTTCAAGAACTGATATATGGAGCCCCCTACGATTTTTTCGCAATAATACCATTTATTGTTTATTGATTTATTTCTAAATTAGAAATTATTTTCCACTTTTTAGTTTCTTTCATCATTAAAGCGTGTTTTTTATTTTTTTGAATTATATTTTTAGTGCGTAATAAAAGCGTGTTTTTTAGTTTTTTAAACTATTATTTTTTTTATTTTATACTTTTTAGTCTTCTTATTATTCAAACTTAATTTACTACTTACTAATTTCAAATATTGATAGGTATTTAAAGATATTTATTATTTCTTTATCCAATCGTCCTTTTCTTTGCGTTGCTGTTTCTAATGGTTTAAGTTTTTTTGGTTTATTTTTCAAAATGTTGTTCCCACGAGTAGTGGACAAATAGACGGTCCACCCCCCCAGAGGTCCATGTAGGGGGGCAAAGCTAATTACAATAGGGTTGCGCCCGATGCCCTAAGGTGACGCTAGCGACATGACATTTTTTACCACCCTCATACCATTCAGCCCTCGGCGCGTATCCTACATTGGCTTAGGTGGGATTTCATAGACTCAAAGTCCAGTCTTCGTATTCCTCTCGTCGAACCTTATTGATTGATACCCATGACATGATAATTTGGCAAGAAAATGTAATTTCGCATTATTTTCTGCAAACCCTTTCATTTTAATGTTGGATTTGAGTCACGTGACAATTTTCTCGTATTCCTGACAGCAAACCCTTTCATTTAATACCCATATCACAGGGGTGCATTTCAAATAACCTGCCCGCCATTTTAGACGTCCGCCATGTTGGATTTAAGTCACGTGACTATTTTTTTCGTATTCCTGACAGCAAACCCTTTCATTTGATACCCACATCATGGTAGTGCATTTCAAACAGCCAGTTCGCCATCTTGGGGAGGCCGCCATATTTGATTTGTAATGACGTTTCTTAGCTAGTCATGTATTGTCATCAGAACTCAGAGCGTGTGCAAAATTTCATCCTAATCAAAGACCGGAAAGTGGGTCAAATTAAGATTCCAAGATTTTCTTACATAGTAACAAGTGAAGCTAATAAAAGCGTGTTAAAAAAAAAACAAAACAAAAATTACTTGGTTTTAATTTTTTATATTTCGCTTAGGACCAATTTGGATAATCGGCGTTCGGATAATCGGCGTTCGGATAATCAGCGTTCTACTGTGTTATATTGATTATAATGTTATTTTTTGTATTATTGATAAA
The DNA here is from genome assembly GCA_927399485.1 of Calamotropha paludella. Lineage (NCBI taxonomy): Eukaryota > Metazoa > Arthropoda > Insecta > Lepidoptera > Crambidae > Calamotropha > Calamotropha paludella. The sequence continues at coordinate 9,156,180 of OV656829.1, read as the reverse complement.
TAATATAAAATATTGATCATATATTTTCTTTTTTAAAGTCGTTTATTCTCTGCAATCATTGCAATGTTTATGGATACTTTCTTAAAACAATTATTGACTTTGTTGTAATCAACGATGTAATGAAACCAACACACTACTATTATGATAACAGAATTATATTGGTTTTTTTGTGGATTATGTATAGAGAAGACGTATAATATTGTAAAGATTGTGACTTTTGTTAAAGCTGACGAGTTTCTTGCGGCCATCTTGTCATTTAAAAGAGTCCTGAATGGGTGGTAGGTAAAAATGTTTGATGATTCAAAACAACTTGTTTTAAATGCATTTGAATAAAGTTAAGATATTTTCATTTCATTTCATAAGAAGCTGAAATAATATTAATTTTGTTACTTACTAGCGGCCCGTCCCGGCTTCGCACAAAATTCTTTAAATTTTTCTGATATTAAATATTTTTCCGTTAGCGCCATCTAGCGTCCGATAGACGAACTACTTGATTAACGCGTTGCTATGGTAACGTTATTGATACTGATTATATTGATTGAAAAAGAGCGGACAGACAAACAACAAATTTGTGATCTTAGATTATAGATTATAAGAAGAACACCTGATAAGTTTTTTTATCAAGGTTGTTTTCTCTGTGTCATCTAGTTTTATAAGCAAGGCATCTGCAGAATACCTGAATACCTGTGCCGCCCTTGTAGGATCATTTTATTGTCCGTCCGTCTGTCGAGACCCTTTATCTCGAAAACGTGTGGAGGAATCGAATAGAAATTAATACCATTTACTCAGGTCTATAGTCCCTTGAATCATCAATAATCAAATTTATAAGTTTACGCTAAAAATATATACGGCCGTTTATATCGCAACATATGTAATAAATACGTATAATACGCAACGCTCTCAAGGGAATAAAAATATATAGGGTATTTCCCGTTGACCTAGAATCGTGAAATTTGGCATGAACCAATGTCATGTAGCACGAGTAGAGGAAAATTCCGAAAATTTGTAGATGCATCAAAAATTGTTTTGTAAACAGTTGATACCCTAACCGCAACCTATGTCGATGTATGGATACAGCCTGAGAATTCACTTGTGACCTCGATTTTTTCTAGTATTTTTCTATTATAATAATTTATATCATAAGATCGGATTAAAAAAAAGTAAAAAATAATAAAAGAAAATTAATCCTAAAGTACCTATATGTATAAGTATGTATTAATTTTTTAAAAAAAACTTCGCGTTCGGGGACTACATGTGACACTAATTAATGAGGAGCGGTCCCCGAACGCGAAGTTTTTTGACGTGACAACATCTTATAAATTGGTTTGCCGGGTGACACTTCAAGAAACTGCGTTACGCTCCGCTCACGTTATGCGCTCACAATGAGAGCGAGTGAGAGGCACGCGTCCCTTCCACTCGGGCATGGTTAGCCCGCCTAAGAGCGAGAGAGACAGACATAAAAAGTGGAAGGGACGCGTGCCTATAAATTAATGTTTTAAATATAATTCTTTGTATAAATAAATGTTTTAAATTGTTACTATTATTTCATCCTTCTTCCTACTATACGAATGAATATTCACATTAAAATTATTTTACCACTCAAAGTCGTTGTCACGTAAAACTTTCGCCCGTATACCGACTTTACAGGCAACCAATTTTTTTAAAAAATTAATACGTACTTCTACATATAGGTACTTTAGGATTAATTTTCTTTTATTATTTTTTACTTTTTAAAGGTAAACATACTTATAATATCTCTGGTTAAGTTGTAAATACATAGGTTCTTGTCGATTTCAAATTCATTTGAGACCCCACTTGAGCATATTTGCAGACATTCGGTTTTTATTCCCCACTTTAACCCCCCATAACTTTTAAACGGCTCAATCGATTTTCATCAAACATTTCTAAGAACACTCGCCCGTTAAACACCTGTAATAAAAATTGAAATCGGTTCATTCGTTCGGGAGCTATGATGCCACAGACAGACAGAAAGACACGTCAAACTTATAACACCCCTCTTTTTGCGTCGGGGGTTAAAAAGGCAAAAAATATATAAAGATATGATATCCCGTAAGTTTGCAATATAAAGTGGCCTCAACATGGTCACATACAATTTGACTACCGCTATGGTCGAGTGGCTTTCATACCGGTTTTCATAGTAAAACGCAACTCCGAGACAATGTAGACATAGTTTTTTCTATATTGGGTCGGGTTATGGTGTTGTAGTATGTACCCTCATTGTTTCTGAATTCCACAAGTGTTTTAGGTACTTCAGTTCAGAACAATGTATGTATGTTATTGTCCAATATTTATCATTATATTGTTTATAGCACATAAATAATAAATAATATACAATGATAGGTAAAATTGTTTGCAAGGACTTATCTCTAAAAGAGATCTCTTCCAGTCAACCCAGAATAAGTGTGGTTGATCGTATAAGTGGGTGTCACTAAGAGGAGACAAGCAGTCACGTGAATACTTGTAATCGAAAAAAACATTTTCACAAATGTTTGGGCAATCGATTAAGATGAAACAGCCATTTGGTATTATAATTTTTATATATTTTATGCATTTTTCAATGCGCACGGGTCATAAGTGAATTCTCAGGCGGGAAATTGTGACCCAAGACGATTTTTTTCTAGTATTTCTCTATTATTGGAGCGGAGCGAAGCGAAGCTCCCATGGATCAGCTTCAATGGCGCAATGTCTGTTTTGCCATAACTTCCAGAGTTCTTAACCGATTTTAATATTTTTTGTGTGGAATCGAATCAACAGGTTTAGGACCAGATTGTGACGGAGCCCGAATTTTGAAATTCGCAACAATTCCCATCGAAACAAAAAATATATTTTTTTTTTTTTTTAGGTATTACGCTCCGCTCCAATATATGGTGCTAGCGTAGCTTAATGCTTAGCGACTGCATCGCCTAGTAATTTATAATACAACCTTTTTGACGTGACAACGTCTTATAAATTGGTTTGCCGGGTGACACTTCAAGAAACTGCGTTACGCTCCGCTCACGTTATGCGCTCACAATGAGAGCGAGTGAGAGGCACGCGTCCCTTCCACTCGGGCATGGTTAGCCCGCCTAAGAGCGAGAGAGACAGACATAAAAAGTGGAAGGGACGCGTGCCTATAAATTAATGTTTTAAATATAATTCTTTGTATAAATTAATGTTTTAAATTGTTACTATTATTTCATCCTTCTTCCTACTATACGAATGAATATTCACATTAAAATTATTTTACCACTCAAAGTCGTTGTCACGTAAAACTTTCGCCCGTATACCGACTTTACAGGCAACCAACCAGTTTTTTATATTTCATATTTGACTTACAAAAACAGTATACCTACTTCAGATAACTACATTACCTACTTGACAATGATTTTTGTTCATTGTACTATAAAGGGAAGGACCTGCCTCCTAGAATTGTTCACATAACCTAACCAGAGTAATTATTGTTTAATGTTAGCTTTGCATTTTAAATTATTTCTGTAATATTATCGTTTTTGTGCTATCAATGGACAATAATAATTTCTTACATTCACACCAATTAGCCAATTCAAAGTAAGCACTATGGGGCTTGTGTTATAGACACTAGGGTATCAGATAGACATACAATCAGCGGTGTAAATAGATCAATTGCCGCCCGACAGTTTACCAATATTGTCGCCCCTTGCAGAGGGCTGCGCCGCCCCTTGGAACGTTCTTCCAGTGGGTACCACATGCCTTATCTTTTTACCGTAGATCGTGCCGCCCGGGGCATTTGCACCCTCTGCCCCCCCTATTTACGCCACTACATACAATATATGATGCAGATATTTAATATTTAAAGAAATAAATGTAAATACCCATGGCTCAGGTTCAAATGCTCGTATTCATCACACAAACATTTACCCCTTCCGGGACTCGAACGCAGGACCGTCGGTACAAAAGGAAGGACCCATGCGTTTCACCAAACAGTCATCAATGAAAAACATAAATTTATTATTTTTGTTAATATTTTTGTCGAATACCCTTCCAGGGTCGGTCCCTTACAAAGCTTCCTTTAACCTTCGCAATCATAGGCCAAGGGCGTTTGCCACTGCGCCATAAATCTTGATTACCAACAATCAATAAATGGGCGAATTTTCTACGAGAGTGAGGTAACCGCTAATCAAATTAAAGGAAATTGCGAAGCCGTTGCGTGGTAAGCACAATAGACCTAAAAGCAACCCGTCATTAAATCAGTATATATTTCGTATTTATTTGTATTTATATAAACCCTAAGACTTATGTAGTTACAGAAAAGGAAACAAAAAATTGGTTACTTACACTGGATTATAATACCACTGAATCACTTCTTTTGTAATTAACACACATACACAAACGCGCACACGCACACAGCCACACACAAACACCCTAAATTTAGGGGGAAAACCCCTAAGTTGGGAACCCTGTAGGGGTCTTAATCAAGGCGTGCGTCTGTGTGAGTGCGTTACCATACTGCTTTAGTTATATATTTTCTATGCTTCTAATCACAAGGCAAAATTAATTTATTCACATATGCGTTTTTTGCTTCCATTCACGGCTCACATTTATCCACCTGCCTTACTACTTTTTATAGTATCACACTGGAATCTTTTTTATAGTATCAGACCAGCATTTTTTGTACCGTGGTGCAACAAAAAATAGACTAGAAAATTGCTAAAATCCAAGGCATCTTTTTTTATTTATTTTTTTTGGCAATAACTGCCATTCATAATTTATACGACAATCTGATATGGATAATGACGTTTTCGGCCAAAAAGATGCCAACAGTAACTAGGTCTGCAATACATGCTGCTGTTTGCAAATACTGAGCGAAGCAATTAGATTTTTGAAAGGTGATTATTCCTCAATGGTATGTCCGATTTCAAAACTTTTTTTGCACATTAGTCGCGACTACGGTGTGAATTTTGGCGCCAAATTTCATTAATGTAGTATCAGCGGTTTGACTGTGATCAGCTTTTGAATTTTTCTTTCGGTGATTATTCCTCCATGGTAAAGTCTATATTTTTTTTACATAGCCTATGTCCGTCAGGTTATAATCATGTATGTTCATGCCAAAATTCGTTCGAATCGGTTAAACCGTTAAGTAGCAGGAGGGAGACAAGCGAAATTTGTGAGTTGCCTAAAAGAGAGCTTCGCTCAAAAACAATTGCAATACGCCTAAGCCAATAAAGTTGTCAAATAACAAATTAACACAAGCGACCCTAAGATTACTATTAATAGCACTTAATATATAAAATAATAAAATATAATACAATGTAATAAAATAATGAGGCTGAAACTGGCAGCAGAAAAACAGCAGCTTTTTGCAACGACCAAATTTTCTAGAACTTTTTGGAGACATTTCAACATGTATAATTTAACATTCTAGTAGGTATTCAAGAGGGCTTGAATAGCCTAAGATATATGTATGATAAAATAGACTAAAATATATGTAATACAATAGACAACATACAAATAACCACAACACGGTATAAATCCCTTTCACTATATAAATATACATAGATTATTGATTACTCATTTATTTATCACTCATAATCGTAACTCATAAGACATTGCCAAATGGATGGGCAAAATAAAACATAATCAGTCAAATAGTTGCTTTGACCTTTTTCTTAACACCAGCAAATTGGGATTTTCTAATTTTCTTGTCATGGTACTGGTTATTTTATGTACATTTACCTGAAAATAACACATGTTGCAACGAATAAATAAATAATAATAATATAAATTAAAAATAATATAAATAAGTCCTTATCTAGAACACAATACCGAAATATAGTTTATAAAAAAATATTTAATCTCTTCTATATAAAAGAAGGACTTTGTGGGTTTGTTACTATGTAAGTTATTATAACCCTAAGAATAACAGTTTTTATAATCAATTAACGTTACCATAGCAACGCGTGGCCAGGTTATACCAGCAACGCGTGGCCGGGTTAGTTAGTTATTATAAAATTGGGATTCGACAATATTTCAATAAAAACGCTTGTTAGAATTCTATAGAAAAATTTATTGATGAGCGAGCACAAAAAAAAAGTGAATGCTACAGCGCCGCCAGTGGCAAAAAACGGAAACAAAATATATTTGTTTACTAAGACACTCTGCAACAAAATGTTTACAAAGACATATATGATCTATCTTATAAATTTATATTAATTTAACAGTCGTAACACACATTTTCATTAAAAAAATTGTCTTCGCATCATTCGGTCATTCGAAAGCCTATTTGCTTTCGGATGACCACCTTTTTTACTGCTAATAATCTTCATATCACAAAATTGCATGAGGTGATTCCATGATGAAATCATAGAGAAAGATAAATATACCAAAAGTAAGGAATGGATGAAATCATCATCAAACAAAAACAGCTCCACATATCGTAATAAAGATAATCGCTCCTCAAGCTTCTATTTTGCAGCGTAATTAAAATTTAATTGCTATTTCTTATTCCAATAGATATTTTGTATCAATATTTTGATTTCCGTAAATAAATATATCCAAAATTCAACAACTTGGCTCGCCATATATTTTATTAGCAAATATTGACGCGCGAAGAAAAAGTTTCCCCAAACTTTGATACTGGCAGAAGTAACACTTATGAGAACTTGTGAAAATAATATTTATAGTCTATGCTCGATTAGGTAAAAGGATAAGTTGAAATAAAATCGTTCTATATTCAAACTCAATGTAGTTTAGCTTCTGATATCACTGTATCATATAACACCTCAACCGTCTAAATTAATTTGTTTATCAGAGTAATTCCAGATAACAACAGATGTTATTTCTCGGAAATTTACACTCACAGCCATATACCTACTCGTGGTGCATGACTAATTCTGTAGAGATAATATTACTTTACCAGACAATGCCCTTTGTTAACAACTGAAAAATGATCTCCAATATTCTCGGTTTGTGTAGTAACAACGCATTTAGGTTACCAGGAAAATTTATATAGAAAATTGTGGTTTAGGAAAACCTCCATCACGTCTGAAAAGGAATTAAAATAAAAATGGTTTCTGGTTCAAATACAAGTGAACAGGATATTTTCATTTATTTTGAATGATCATTTATTTCGCTCTTGATCTCAATAAAGCCTTGGTGCCTGGACAAAATCCACGATGAAGCCAGCTAACCCAAAAGGTGTCTATTCAGCCTGACTTTAAAAACAGACGAATTATAAGTACTTGGAAAATACAAACGCCGGGAGGTAGTTCCACTCCTTAGCTGAGCGCATTATAAAAGTTGAGGAATGCTTGGTGTGACAGTAGTATTCGTAACTGTCGTACCAAGAAAGGGCGGTAGCCCGCATGTGTCTGGATGTCCGATGGCAGAAGTGAAATGACGGTAATCTATAATCTAAGAACACAAATTTGTTGTTTGTGTTTGTCTGCCCGCTCTTTTTCCCGCTCTTTTTCCATTGTATACGCGTTACCATAGCAACGCGGTACCGGGTCAACTAGTTGTAACTAAGAAATTAAAAAAAAACGACCTAGGACTTTCTGAACACCGGGACATGTACTGCTAGACAAATAGGTTATATAATATGACGACCGTTTGGTGCAACGGTAGTGACCTTGCCTTTCGCACCGACGGTCCTGGGTTCAAATCCCATAGAGGAAGAGCCAGTGACCAATTTTAGGTGGTAATTTCAAAAGTCACGAAATTTTCTACAGTTAATCCTCCATACTTACTAAAAATGAAAAGCCACATCTGGCAGCCCAGTGTGGCCGGGATAGACTACCCTAAAATTTTAAGGAGGGTAAGAAATAATTTTTATTTTAGTTAAAGTATCAGTCATACAATTTTAGGAAATTACTTTCGACAGTATTTTGTCTTCATGGTATTTTTGCCAGAGCATTTACATCTCTCCTAATTGCTGCCAGAACGCTATAATTATTTATAAAATAAAAATCCATTTTTGTCATTTCATCAGTCTTAAAATTTTAACAGTATAAATAAAATAAATAAACAATTAATAATATTCAATGCCAGAACGAAATTCCATCACCAACAGTCTGCCAGAGCGAAAAACGTGTAAGTACAAGTAAGACAGTAATATGGAAACCTGCGGGTTAGAGTGAGAACGCTTATTGGAGAGTAAAATAAATAGAAGTTGAATACAGTGGTGCCTCGCATAAAGAACGCCTCGCACAGCGAACGCTGCACACAACGAACTTCATTTCATGATTCATACAACGAACTTCGTTTCACACAACGAAGTCGTTGTCCGTTATTTTCGGCAGATGTTGGAGAAAAGAGAAAAACAAACGACTTTGGACAGGTTTGTTGAAACCATCATCCAAAAAGCAGAAAGTGGTTGAAGATGTGCAAGATTCGGTAGACTCTATTTAGTCTGTCTTAAAATTAAAAAAATGTGTTTTTTTTTAATTATGTTTTTAGATATATCTAAATAAAAATAATAACAAAAAAAAATATTTTTTTATGTTATCTTAGCATATTTTATGCTATGGAACAAATTATTTTTTTTACCATGTATTGTTATGGGAAAACGCGTTTCACATTACGAACTTTCCGCATAACAAACTTGCTCATGGAACGAATTAAGTTCGTTGTGTGAGGCACCACTGTACATAAAATTTAAGAAAAAAATTATTATACTAATTAAAAAATACAAAATTTATGTTTGTGGAATTATTAAATTGTTTAATAGTCTACATCCTCGTGTGCACTATCATATTGGTCGCCGTGATCCTCAATGAATACAGAATCATTTGAATCTTCTATTAACTGATTTCGAGTCTCATATATCCCATCATCTGTCAACAAGATTAATAATAATATTTTACGACTTGATATATATATACATACTAGCTGATCCGGCCACGCGTTGCTGTGCCGACTGCAGCACCATCTGCCGGGCTAATTTGTGAATCTAAACCATTCTCAGATCCCCTTGAACACACACAAAAAAAATCATTCAAATCGGTCCAGCCGTTTAGGAGGAGTTCAGTGACATACACACTCACAGAAGAATTATATATATAAAGATGTATATAAAAAATACACTTACCATCAATATTGGCATCATCTACTTCGATATCAATTTAGCGATAGCGTCACTTATTGTAGGTGGTAACTGATCTCCCTCGAACCAGTGAAACTCGTTCTGACCAAAAAAATTATGAAGGGTCACGAAAACCCTTAAAATATCCCTAAACATATAAAAACCCCTAAAAAATCCCATCTCACTTATTTACCCCCTAAATTTAGGGGGAAAACCCCTAAGTTGGGAACCTTGGTTGAATCGTATGCAACACCCCAAACCGTTAGAGGATCCCTACTTTTTGTTCATACCTGTGTTAGTAAGGACCATTGAAATGTAAAGTAAGGAATATAAAAGTACGTCACAGGTACAGGTAAAAGCAATAGACCTTCTACGAATAGTCACTCCTAAAAAAGAATACCTAGAATATAACGCGTTTTAATATTTTCCCACAGTATCCTTGACCTAGAGAATATCTGCGTCAAAGGAACAGAATTTTTTTCTAAAATGATGTTTCAATAAGATTAAGAAAAATGTATTGCATTATGTATCATTACAAATCTACGTCTAATGAAGTCCACAGATGCCCAATAAGTGTTCTCACTCTAACCCGCAGGTTTCCATATTACTGTCTTACTTGCACTTACACGTTTTTCGCTCTGGCAGACTGTTGGTGATGGAATTTCGTTCTGGCATTGTATATTATTAATTGTTTATTTATTTTATTTATTCTGATAAAATTTTAAGACTGATGAAATGACAAAAATGGATTTTTATTTTATAAATAATTATAGCGTTCTGGCAACAATAAGGAGAGACGTAAATGCTCTGGCAAAAATCCCATGAAGACAAAATACTGTCGAAAGTAATATCTTAAAATTGTATGACTGATACTTTAACTAAAATGAAACTTATTTCTTACCCTCCTTCAAAATTTAGGGTAGCCTATCCCGGCCACACTGGGCTGCCAGAAGTGGCTTTTCATTTTTAGTAGGTATGGAGGATTAACTGTAGAAAGTTTCGTGACTTTTGAAATGACCACCTGAAATTGGTCAGTGGCTCTTGGTCCACCAGAATGTTTATATGATGAATATGAGCAATTTGTACCTGAGTCATGGGTGTTTTTATATATTTCTTTGTATATAACATATCTATGTATGATATATGTATGTCTATCCGTTACCCTAGTATCCATAACACAAGCCTTACAGTGCTTACTTTGGGCTAGGCTAATTGATGTGTATGTAAGAAATATTTATATATTAAAAATGTTATAATATCGAGCTAATTTAAATTTTTCGTCTTGATTAAATCCAAAATCCGTTTTTATAACTAAAATTTCTTTACACAAGTTTGACTTGATGAGTAAGTTACTGAATGCGTGACGAGAGCGTTACGAAAAGTGTGATCGGTCAAAGCGAACGGAAGTTTTTATTGTTGTAAGTTATATTATATTATAACTAAAGATCGAAGTATATCAATATACATAATATGGACATGCCTTTTCGGAAAGATCCCATTTAGAGTATAACAAGAATAATTATAAAATTAGTACAGTGATTTAGTAATTACCACAGTTAAAAAGTAGAAGTAATCAATAACGAATAAAGGATTCATCCGACTTTCGTGAATGAGAACAATGAAATGACAAGGTGAAGGTTTTTACGAACTTTAATTGCGGGAGAATAAATTTCTCGCGAAAAAAAACTTCAAATATAAATAAGAGTTACAATAGTAATATTTTAATAGTAGCCCACAAACTAAATTACTACTTACACGCAGATTTCGAAGGTCTGGGGGATTTGGGGCAAAAAAGGCCATTGTAATCAATGACCTTTGTTGCCATAATAATCAATATTTTTTCGACTATAAACTCCATCTCAAAATTATTTATTGCGAATATGAGTTCTACAGTTGTTCTATATTTTACCAAATAAAAAATTAAAATAAATATCTGAAAATAAAACAATAATTACCGACCTGTCAAAAAAAAATCAATTTTTTATCTCTATTGTGGTGGCCCATCTCTTGTGGAGGCCCCAGGGCAGCAGCTCCACCTTCCCTCCCCTGAATCGGGCCTAGCTCCATATAATAATTTTGAGCTTCTGGAAATTATTCCTAATAATTTTAAAATACCAGAAGCTAGGAGGCATGTCCATATTAACATGTACGCTTGATGTCATTGACTCTTAACTCAATATACCTACCCAATCTCTGATTGTAATTCGCCATTTTTATTTGGCTATCTTACACGTGCGATCAAACGACACATCGATAAGAAATATTTTTTTTTAATTGAATTAATTATTTCTTCATGTAACTATTTAAAAACATGAGGATTGCTCAATACATATAACGTGATCAAATTTTTTAAACCTCTGTTTTCTTCGATCCTGTTTTATTTAAATATTCTATAATGGTCAATTATTTTAATAGAAAAATACTAGAAAAAATTGACTCGACTACAAGTTATTCTCATTAAGATAAGATAAAATGCTTTTCATTTAATACTAGCTTTCCGCCCGCGGCTTCGCCCGCGTGGAATTCGGTTATATTGTGGTATAAAGCACAACTACCTATAAGAAAACTTCTCATTCCCACGGAAAAATCTAAGAAGCGCGATGTAACGCTGGATACAAAATTCATATAATTCATTCCACTTCTTACGTATCTTAAAAATACACTTCGTTACCACGTTTTAAAAAACACCCAGCGCCATCTTTCGCATACCTCTAGAACTAAATAGCGTAAGCTATCATTCCACTTCTTACGTATTTTAAAAAACACATCGTTACCATGTTTTAAAAAACACCCAGTGCCATCTATCGCATACCTCAAGAACTAAATAGCGTAAGCTATCATTCCACTTCTTATGTATTTTAAAAAACACATCGTTACCATGTTTTAAAAAACACCCAGCGCCATCTATCGCATACCTCAAGAACTAAATAACGTAACTTATACTTATACCAATTAGTAATTCGTTGACTTTAGTGATTTCAGGATAACTAGATGTAAAAAAAACAATTTAGACGACAAAACAAATTGTACGTCATCCCTCGAGAATTCCTCATTTTCGTATCATAAATGATAAAAATTTAAAAATTTTCAAAATTTACATGTTCATATTCGTTTGCAACATATAAGTAGATGTAAAAAAACAGTTTAGACGATAAAACAAATTGTACGTCATCCCTCGGGAATTCCTCATTTTCGGGGATTCATTATCGTATCATTTAGCTTCTAAATTTACATGTTTATATTCGTTTGCAATATTTTACCTTGTTTTACACGACACACAGCGCCATCTACAATCCATCCATCAAGCAAACAATATTTTTGTTTTTCCTCGGGAATATCATTTTTTCCAGGATAAATAGTACCCTATTATTTAATCCGGACTTTTATCTTTACGTCTGCAAAATTTCAAAGCAATCGGTTCGGTAGTTACGGCGTGAAAGCGGAACAAACAAACAAACAAACTCACTTTCCGATTTATAATATTAGTAAGGATGAGCATTTACAATGCCTTTTATTGAAAGTCAACTTGCCATGACTTCGTAATTCTAATACGTAAATACTTAATATATAACGTGTAATATTTATAGAAATATATATAAATTAAATACCCATGACTCAGGTACAAATGCTCGTATTCATCATACAAACATTTGCCAGGACTCGAACCCAGGACCGTCAATGCGAAAGGCAGGATCGCCACCGTTGCACCAAACGCTCGTATTGTATTGAATTCAAATGACTTTGAAATTTGAATACGAATTAATATTCGTAAGAAGTATTTGAATTCTTACGTTTTTTTTCTACGATAACGATATCCGGAATATTGGACACAAATATAGTTATATGTTGAAATGATTGTCATTTGGCATCATTCCCATTAATTAACGATAAATGTACTAAAATATACACGAAAATGACTCATTAATTTACACAAACTTCACAGAATTCGCGAGAGAACTATGCGTTCGTGTAAGAACTGGGATGCAGCCAAAAATAAATAACTTTACGTACAAGGTGGCGCAAAAAGAACGCATGGATTTTGAAATATTATAAGTTTGTTTATTATAATCATGAAACATTTGTTTTAATACCAAAACAATCAGCAATCAACCCAATTTAAGAATTGGTCATTGTGAATTCCAAAGCCCCTCATTAATTTTTAAAATAACATCTGAGGTGGCGTCCTTCTGCATTCATATTGCATTCATGCCGTGCGACTTCTTCTTGTGGGGTCACCTGAAATTCAAAATGTACTGTCGAAAACCTCGTTTCATCTAAGAGTTAAAGGCTGCAATACGTGAATAAATTGCTGCTGTACCACAGGACACATTGACAAAGGTTATGTAGAACTTTGAAGAGAGATTTTTAATGTGTATGAATGCAGCAGGACGCAATTAACATTAAGTCCGCCTTTTGTACCATTTTATATTTATGGTCAAAAAAGATTTTAAATAAATAAAAGTAATGCTTTCTATCTCATTTTCTCCTACGATAGATCTTATGAATTTATGTCTGTCTCTTTCTACTGTCGCTTTTTCGTTTCAAAGAGGCACTGTATAATGCTCCTATTTCATTTTCTCCTACGTTAAATCTTATGAATTTATGTGTCTGTCTCTTTCTACTGTCGCTTTTTGGGGCATGACCCCTGTCTGCTACATGCTTTTTAAAGCAAAATACTGTTTCGGTTTATCCGTCAAAAATAAACTATATAATCGTATGAAGACTTAGAATATACAATTTTCTATTCCGAAAAGTCTGTGGGACATCTTCTAGAGATTAAATCTATAATCTAACATCACAGTGGTTTGTGTGTTTGTCTGTCCGCTCTTTTTCCCGCTCTTTTTCCATTGTATACGCGTTACCATATTGCTTAAGAATAACATTCAAGAAGGCTAAGATCGGTTAGCTATATGTGTAGTCGTAGAACCGGTAAGTTAGCGCGATTCATTTCGGTACAGCGACATCTATAACTGAGACACAACAACGCGTGGCTGTGTCAGCAGCAACGCGTTAACCGCAAGTAGTTCGTCTACCGGACGCTAGATGGCGCTAACGGAAAAATATTTAATAATAGAATTTTGTCTACCCGTGCAAAGCCGGGACATGCCGCTAGTACTTTATAACAACGAAATATTCAAAACTATATATGCAAATGCTTATGCAATTAAATGAACCCAACACCTTTGGCATCAAACAATCGTCAAACGCCGATTGAATACCTAATCAAGTGCTTAAAGGATATTGATCATATCCACTTAGATGAGTTATCAACTACCTACATATTTAATTCTTACATCCGTGCATATTACACATTTAAATAAAAAAAATTTTTTATGGATTACTGAGGACATACCGATGGTCTCAATAATTCTATTAGAATTAGGATTAGAACATACAGATGTTCCCAATAATTCTATTGGAATTAGGATTAGAACATACCGATGTTCTCAATAATTCTATTGGAATTAGGATTGGAACATACCGATGTTCTCAATAATTATATTGGAATTAGGATTAGAAGATGTATACCGATGTTCTCGATAATTCTATTGGAATTAGGATTAGAACATACGGATGTTCTCAATTTTAATCTCGATATCCCCACGGGAACAGGAATCATGCGAGCAAAACCGCGAGGCATAACTAATGAATATTATAGAACATGAAAATTGATCAGTAGATAACATAAAAAGTTAAGAAAATGCTAAATATGAAACACGATTAACCAGAGTTTCTAGTCCTAAGTTAAATGACCGTTTGGTGCAACGGTGGTGCTGGGTTCGAATCCTAGTAGGGACAGTATTTGTGTGACGAATACGAGCATTTTTACTTGAGTCATGGGTGTTCATATAGATTTCTATTAGATATTACATATCTACACTAATATTATAAAGAGGAAAGATTTGTATTTTTGTATGTTTGCAATGAATAAACTCAAAAACTACTAAGCCGATTTCAAAAATTCTTTCACCATTGGAGAGCTTCATTCACGCTGAGTAACATAGTCTATATTTAATACTAGAAAAAAATTTCAAGAATGTTGTCCACCCGTGCGAAGCCGGGACGGGCCGATAGTGTATCATATAAGTATGTATGTCTATTCGTTACACCAGTATCCATAACACAAGGTTTACTTTGGGCTAAGCTAATTGGTGTGATTGTAAGGAATACTATTAAAACATATAAATATTATAATTATTATTAATATCATATAGAGAACGGATGTTGTAAGTTATTTTCATAAAGAAAAGCTTTTTTCACCGACACTTGGAATGATTACGATTTGTCAAAGAACTTTAATCTCAATATCCCCACGGGAACAGTTATCATACGACTAAAACCACGAGTCATAGCGTGAAAATTTAAGTTGTTGACAACATACAATAACAAGTCAAAAAAATATATTTTGAACCTGTTTTTGAAATCACGTGACATGCGCAGTAGCAAAAGGTACATTATCACAACTGCGCATGGCACGTGATTTCAAAACCAGGTCCAACTTATAAGCCGGGAACTATAATTTGAGGATAAGAACCACAGACTTCACGTAGATAAAGTTATAAAGACATCTAATGATTACCTCACATCTGAGTGTGAATTGTTTTCACTTAAGCCACGAACATACAACGTGTATGGTATGTGTTGCTTTGAGATTGACCGCTATCTCGTATGAGGCTGAATCTAACAGATTTTTTATTTATTTTAATCTTTAAAAACAGATTCTTTCAAAATTGTATTACATCGATCGAGTATTTATTTATCTATTTATTTAAGTTCACCCACATGACAAACATTAAGCGTTCCTGCACACGATGCCGTCACCGCGCCGTCGCCGCGCCGACGCCGCGCAATTACACTGTAGATACGAGTCGCGCGAAGCCCGCCACCGCGTCGCCGCCGCGCCGCCACCGCGCGCGTTCCCCTCCCTCCTTGTTTGTTTGATTCATTCCATTACCGGCCGCGTACGAACGTGCACGTGCGTGAACTTGTTAATTAATTACCATGGATAGTTTTGATTACGAAACGTTTATAAGTTTAGTGGAAGACAGAGAAGTGTTATGGGACAAAACTTTGGAAATATATAAAGACAAGCGTAAAAGTTTAAAAGCTTGGTTTGAGATCTGCCATATAATGAATGAGAACTTTGCAGACCTACCCGATACGGAGAAAAATAAATACGGTAAGTATCTTTTTACAAAATTTTATTTATTCTTGTTAATGTATTTCTATCTAGTGGGGCCAAACGAAAAAATATATAAGTAGCTGACTTAAAGGAAGTTTGGGACAAGACACGATCAGTATGTTTTTTATTTAAATCGTAATGCAACAGTGTATTATATAGTGTGTGGATAGTATATCTCGTAAGCAATTACTCGAGTTACTCGAGTAGTTTTGTTTTTACTCCCACTCGAGTAAAAACAAACGAGCTTTCACAACATCAACAGCCAAATCCAATGACACATTTAAAGGTCGATGAAAAATTCGCCACTTATTGGCCAGTATCCCAAAGGTGCATTCTACATATCGTCTCGCTCTTGTTAACCGATAATTAAAAACGGATTTTTCTGCATCAAGCATTTGGCTATTATATGGGCGCAGTAAATTCTGATGTAATGCAAATGCTTCATCACCTACGAATACATATGGCAAGGCAATGTTGGTATTAGGTAAGAAAGTAGGTCCTGGCAAGTTCAAAGTATTGTTAATCATGTTGTGCCAGAAAGCTGTGTCTTTAAAAACACCTGAATCACAATCCTTTCCATAAGCACCGACACTGATATAAATAAAGTTGTAGTCACTATCGGCGACTGCCATTAATACAATCGAGAAGTAATGTTTGTAGTTCAAAAACATCGAGCCACTTTTATTTGGTTTTATTACTCTGATGTGCTTTCCATCTACAGCACCGACACAATGGGGGAAATTAGGAGACACTTCAAATTTATTTGCTATTTCTAGCCAATCGTTCATACATGGCATTTTCATATATTTTGGGTAAAGTTCAGACCATATTAGAGAACACACTTCTCGTATGATTACGCTTAAAGTTGATTTTCCCATTCTAAAACGATATTCAAGATCGGCTAATGAAGTTCCGGTTGCTAAATACCTGCAATTGAAAAAAACATTACAATAGTAAAATGGATTATTAATATTAATTATTTCAGGTAAACTAATATCTCAGAAATGGAAGAATATAAGGGATGCGTGGATGAAATGCGACAAAAAGATACGTGAATCGAAATCTGGATCAGGTGCAAAACCAGTACATAAATATCAATATTATGATAATTTACAATTTTTGAAAAAAAATAACCCCACAGCCATCCCAATCTGGATCAAACATGCCGGAAGAAAACAAATCTGAAGTTACCAAAAGAAAGAAAAACGAAGAATTAAATCCTGTAGATAAGAAAATGATTAAGTTTATGGAAACGTTAGAAAAAGATGACGATAGTAGAATGATGTCTTTTTTTAAAGGTATAGCTCCTACCGTGGAACGCTTCAAAGACGAAGATATTGTTGAATTCCAGTACCAAGTATTGAATATTATAAGAAATATCCAATATAAAAATAGTTATAGCGCTCCACATCATTCACGCACAGCAGGCGCAATGGACACCCCGGCACACTATGGTACTACTGCTGGACCCAGTACGAGAGTTCAATCACAGGCTTCGAATTATAGCATTGAAAACGATTCATTACAAAGCATTCCAAGTCCATCTACTTCAAGCTTGATTGATTTTGATTTTTCAGAATCATCAGAATAATTAAATATATATTATATTTATTTTATTTACCTCAATGTAACAACCAATCTCTCCTTAGCAGATATACTTGCTCGCATATTTGTATTTGTGTGTTGCAGTTTATTCTTTAATAAATCTAATAATTTATCAAATGTCTTGTAATTCATTCGAAAATAATCACAAAACTTGGCCTCGTCTTTTCGGAGATCTTCGTAAAGTGTATGAAATTCACCAAATTGCTCCCGTGCCGACAGCATAGGATGAACCCACAAATTTCTGACTCGACGTTCTTTTTGCCATTTTCTATACATATAGTAGGCAAGCACAAATTTCTTTTTTTTCATTATATAAGACATGTTTGCGTCACGTGCGATCTCGCGGCGTGCACGTTCGTAAGCGGCCGGTAATGGAATGAAAACAGCAGGGAAGGAGGCGAACGCGCGCGGTGGCGGCGCGGGAGCGGCGCGGTGGCGGGCTTCGCGCGACTCGTATCTACAGAGTAATTGCGCGGCGTCGGCGTGGCGACGGCGCGGTGACGGCATCGTGTGCAGGAACGCTAATACATCCATGTTACAAACTAGTTATACTTTGTCCAATGTAGGATGATACTTTGACAGTTGACACCTATATAGAGGATATAAAGTTGCTATTGCAATGTCAAGCCAAACATAAGGAAACAAACGCAACCTTAGTACGTAGCAATAACGAAGTGACACCTGTCAAAAGTATCATCCTACATTGGACAAAGTATAAGTGTAGATAAGTTCTGATGCATGCCACAATAGCAGCGTATAGAACATTCGCAGATAAATATTAAATACTTAAAGAGAAATATAAGGTATAAAAACATTTTCTATAATCGTATACAAGTAAAACGAGAAATTAATAAACGAGAGTTAAATAAATTAAAGTTAATTGCTTTAAAATTAATCTATAATCTAAGATCACAGTGGTTTGTGTGTTTGTCTGTCCGCTCTTTTCCCCGCTCTTTTCCCATTGTATCAATTAACGTTACCATGGCAACGCGTTAACCTCAAGTAGTTCGTCTACTAGACGCTAGATGGCGCTAACGGAAAAATATTTAATAATAGAAAAAAATTAAAGAATTTTGTCCATCGGTGCGAAGCAGGGACGGGCCGCTAGTTAATATTTAATAAACTGAAACCAATTTTCGAATAGATTAAAAAAATTACATAATTTGAATTAAAATGAATAAAATCAAATGGCAAGACTACTCTCAATAAAAAAAAATATAGTTCAAAAAACTAAAAAACACGCTTTAATTGACTTTTTTTCGTATTCCTGTCAGCAAACCCTTTCATTTGATACCCATATAATGGAAGTGCATTTCAAACAGCCAGTTCGCCATCTTGGGGAGGCCGCCATATTTGATTTGTTATGACGTTTCTTAGCTAGTCATGTATTGTCATCAGAACTCAGAGCGTGTGCAAAATTTCATCCTTATCAAAGACCGGAAAGTGGGTCAAATTAAGATTCCAAGATTTTCTTACATAGTTACAAGTGAAGCTAATAAAAGCGTGTTAAAAAAGTACCAGACCTTGTGCCTGAAGGTTGTTTAGTGGTCAACCAAATATTTTTTTTTTACTGAACAGATTATAATCGTCACAAATACGTGCCAAAGGAGACTGCCTGCCCAGATTAGTTCTAGCTAAGCTTTGAACGTTTTAAGTATGCGGTGCCTAGGATAATTATAGGGCACAGACAATGAAAGATGTGACAAGTGACTGCACTGCATACGGGCCTACAATTTTATGAGCGAATGTCATTAAGTTTAAATTTAATTAAACGTTGGATGTACGATTGTCTGTGGGAGAACACGTAAAGGCCCGCTGTATGCTTTCCACTCTCTGTGAAGGAACGCTATAGAGCCCTAGCACACGGCATATTTTGAATGCGCAGACGACGCGCGTTTCAGGAAAGCGCGTTTTCTGCGCCGTTGATGCTCCCATTTGCGTTTGTATTAATCAAACGTGCTTAAAACGAGATACAAACGCGCGTATGAAACGCGTTCGAAACTCGTTTGAAGAGCGTACAAAAGGGCGGAGGAGGGGCGCGCGCTCACGCCACCTCACCGCCCGCGCCGCAGTTGCAATAATATAACACGGAAGGCTACAACGCATCTGTATCGCTGTATCAGCGCGTTTACGCGCGGTTCACGATCGCTCCCTGTGCTTAGGTTACAAAGTTGCGTTCGAATATCGCTTGAAGCGAGTATACGCGCAACATCTGCGTGTCGTCTGCGCGTTTAAAATACGCCGTGTGTTAGGGGCCTAAATGGGACTCCATACACAAGAGAAAAATTCGAGATGGCTACGCACTAACGCATTATAACAGCGGAAACTTGGTGTTTATATTAGTGCAGTATTTGTTGTTTGTTACTTTTGATGAAGCCTAGCATTTGAGCAGCTTTTGTAATTGTTTCATCTATATGTGAGTCAAACTTCAATTTATTATCAAATCTCTGATTGTGTCTACTTGTGCGAATTTTACGCCGCCAATCTCGTAGATTGTATAATAAGGTTTTCTCTTCCTAGAATATTTAATACGGTAACACTGTTCGGTATTTACCACCATGCACTTGGCAACACATCAGTCTCCTGTTCTATTAAGATCATCTCGAACAAGTTGACTATCAAGAATCGTTTTTTCGTTCTGTATCAAATCGTCAGCAAACAACGACACTCAGCATTTTTTATGCCGGCAGTTATGTCATGATGAAAACGAAGAAAAATAGTATCTATTAAGAAAAATATTTAAACAGATCGATCGGCTCCAAATACCTATGTCTCGCAGGTTCCGTTTATGGTCAAATCGACTGCTTATACGTATACTTACTTACTTACTTTTACGGAAAAAAAATGTTCTTTTTTTTCAAAACGGGGAAACCCGGAAATACGGGACATCTGGTAAGCTTAAAATCAGGTGACATAATTTACACATCTATCAATGTATGTTTGGCAGAAATGTTTACTAGCTATTTGACAAAACTGAGCTGTTTTATAAAACGGCTTATCTAAAAAAAATTACTAAGAAAAATTCTATTTGGGTCAGGTGTAAGTCGGGACGCTAACACATATCCTCCCGTTATCCGGTTGTGTTTTCCTCCAATTGAACTATCGTGACTTTGACGGACCCATTTAAAGTTTGTTCCTGGGATTTCCCGGTTCTAAATTTTCACGGGATTCCCAGTACTAACAGAGCACCATTGCCATTACATATAAAACCAGCTTTAAATAAAAAACAAATATTTAAAAACCCGATGAACTCCGAAACTACTGAACCGATTTTGATGACTTTTTTAATTAATTTTGCTGGATTTTTCTGACTTAGGATAAGTTTCATTTTAATTTACAACTTCACAAAAATAAAGCACTCAAAAATATAAAGTGAGGAAAAAGCAAGTAGATTCAGCTTCGGAAACAATTGTTTACGTGAAGTCATAAGCGGTACGTCACATATGACTCGTACACGTACCAAAAACAATTTTTGGGATGTGTGATGGATGAGTCTCTTTTTAAATCAGTATTGTTTACCTACCTACTATGAAATCTATCCAAAGATCGTAATCAGCACGTGATATAATAATAATACTTTGTGTGTTTGTTACCATATAGAGTTACCATAAGCCTAAGAATAACAGTTTTTATAAACAATTAACGTTACCATAGCAACGCGTGGCCGGGTCATCAATTACGTTACCATAGCAACGCGTGACCGGGTCAGCTAATAATAATAATTATTATATATCTTACATTCACACCCATTAACCTTGTCCTAAGTAAGCACTGTAAGGCTTGTGTTATGGATACTAGTACCCTAGGGTATGGATAAACATACATATATAATACATAGATGTTTGTTGCAATAATAGCGATCCTATCTTTCCCATCGACGGTCCTGGGTTCGAGTCCCGGAAGGAACAAATGTTTGTGTGATGATTACTAGCATTTATACCTGAGTCATGGGTATTTATATACATTTATACAATGTGTCCCGTCACCAGTGTCGGAGCCTTTAATGGTGTGAAATATGGCATTTTTTATCGACAAATTGCCCTTCAAATTTTGTTTTTCTCTTACTACTGCCATTTTGCTTTCTTGGTAACCAAGACCTGGCCTCTCATACTAATTCGACCAGCACTACTCATGTTAATGTCCTATCAACATTAAAAAGGTGTCATTTGATAGCTAAACATGTAGACAACAGTTACACAACCATCATGTTTCAATTGTCATGGAATTAAAAATAGAAAAAAGTAATTAAAGAAACAAATAGATTCCTTTTTCTGTATTTTTTATTATTGGCTTTTTTGAGAAAAACCAAATTTGAGGGGCAATTTGTCGATAAAAAATGCCATATTTCACACCATTAAAGGCTCCGACACTGGGGACGGGACACATTGTATATTTCTAACTGACACTTTACACAAGCCTTACAGTGCTTACTTTGGGCTAGTCTAATTGGTGTGAAGGAAAGGAATATTATTATTATTAAAATAACAGCTATGGTTTTTGTAAATGTTCGGTAATACTGAATATTGTGAATTTATGTATCAAAATACCAATTGACTATAATGATAGATAATTGAGATCTATCTACAACTATCAGAACTAAAATGGCTCTTTTTGAAAATGGTAGCAAGGTAATTTTTAGTGATGGCATATCAAAATCTTATTATATATTTATATTATATATATAAATTACGTGTCACGTTGTTTGTCCACTATGGACTCCTAAACTACTTAACCGTTTTTGATCAAACTTCGTAACTATCTGTTATTTGATCTAACTTAAAAGATAGGATTGGTTTCATTTTAATTTATTACACAGCAACACGTGGCTGGGTCAGCTAGTATATTATATATAGCTATATTTTTAACAAGTGGAGTGGGAAAGAATAATCTCTTCAGGCTATTTTATTTCTAATATCATTTCTGAGATGCTTTCCTTTATTTATGCTCTCACTAACTATAAAAACAAAATGATATGACAATGGTGTGTTAAATAAAGAGAGACTGGTTGATTAAAATTCCCTAAGTTGATTCCATGGTTATTGACATTTAGTATTTAAATAATTATAATAAAAGTTTTTATTTTATTTAAAGGTGATCAATTTGATTATAATTGTGTTTGTAATTACGTTATTTACTTAACAAGATAATGTTTTTATTTATGCTTTAAGTCTAAAGATAAAACTTTAAATGTGATAAAAAATTCTGTTTTTTTATTCCGAATGGGTTCACTCTTGTTCCCAATCAAGCCTGGGGGTCAAGACGGGGTCCACAGGATTCACCTGCCTATATGGGAAACTGGGTAAAGGAAAAACCTTTATAAATGATAAATAATTCTAGATCCCTTGAGATCTCAGTTAAAACAGAAACTGTAATAGAAAATAAAGAATAAAATTAGGTAAATTTAAAAGTAAATATATAAAACATAAACAATGCCGCTGAACTATCAGTAAAGCACGTTCTTTTGAGTCGTTAGAATTCAGAAACTGCTGCTGCCCATTTCATGATCTAAGATCGCTGATTAATTGCTTATCCTTTACGACACCCTTGTGAACGGTTGATGCAATTCTACTTCGTCAGACAACAAACAGCTGGGCACATATAACTTATTTGTATATATTCCTTTTATATTACAGGCACTATTCGAAAAAGATGATTGTTGGAAAAACACCTTCAAAGATTTTTGAGCCCCTGTATTGTCACAAAATCGGTCATAAGTAAAGTAGTAAAATAAACTAGTACTAGGATAAATTTAATATGCGATAAATATTTCATGCTTAGTGAACATGCTCTTATGATGTTTTATGATTTTGCTTTCAATAGTTTAATTTACTTATGACCGATTTTGTGACAATACAGGGGCTCAAAATTCTTTAAATGCGTTTTCCCAACAATCATGTTTTTCGAATTGTGCCCCTTTAGTATTAAAGCTGCAATATCATATCATCAGCCCGAAACAACTCAAAAGATTACTAATATCTCCAATAAAACTTAATGTTAAAAAACATCTCTTATTAGTTAGTTATAGAAATCATACATATAAAGGCCAATAAAATGTAATAATATAAAAAATCAATACAATTTTAAAATGTTTCAATACTGTTTCTGTCCGACGATATATGTATGTATGTCTATCTGTTACCCTTGTGCTTAATTTCGGCTAGGCTACTCAGTGTAAGAGAATAAGACTACTAAGA
Organism: Calamotropha paludella; assembly: GCA_927399485.1. NCBI lineage: Eukaryota > Metazoa > Arthropoda > Insecta > Lepidoptera > Crambidae > Calamotropha > Calamotropha paludella. The sequence goes on along the minus strand of OV656829.1, from coordinate 9,132,140 downwards.
ATTTTAGTATTATTATTATTATCTTCCATAAGTAATATAATATCTATCAGCATGATAAAAGTTTTTCATTGCACAATTAACAACCAAATATCTATATATAAAAAAACCCTGTCCCAGTGTTTGACTGCAATTAACTTCAAAACTACTCAACTAATTTTGATGAATTAGTTTTCATTTTGCTGGCTTTGTTCCTATTTAGGATAGGTTTAATTTTAATTTATAACACAGCAACATGTGGCTGGGTAGCTAGTATATAGAAAAATCCGTCTCACAATGTTTGATTGTGATGAACTCTAAAAGTACTCAACTGATTTTCTTGTTTGTTTTTCATTTAGCTGGGTTTGTTCTGACTCAGGACGTAGGATAGGTTCAATTTTAATTTAAGTAATAAAAAATATATAATACATTTAAATAACTGAGCCACAGCAAGACGAGGCCCGGTCACAAAGTAATAAATAAATCAAGACTTTTATATGGTAAAAAAATCCATGTAATGTTTCTCGAGTTTAATATTAGTTTGATACTCTAGTAATTATATAGAAACCTCTTTGTTTTCCTATTCTATTTTACTTAAAAGTTTGTTTTTAGGTACAATGAATCTTCGAATCCACAGTTTAAATGAATTCAATGAGTCTACACCACTGATATTAACTTTTCTTGAATCAAAATTTGATAACCAAAAATAAGAATGAAATAAATTAAGAAAAAATTATGTTTGCTCTTAACTCGAATATTTAAATAAAATTTTAAATAGTTGCAAAAATTACCTGAAATCTTTTGTAACTTTCTCTCCAATTCAAAAAGAAAAAAGTGAAAGGATTATTGGCGCAATAAAAACATTGAATTATAAAAATTATAAATTATATACGGACCTAAAATTGGGTAGGAAAACTATGGAGATATTGTATTTTGTGTTGTAAGATCAAAGTCTACATAAAATATCAGTAAATTATGGTATTATGTATGTAACTTTAAAACACAACTTACCGATATGTCAGACAGATACTATCCGATGTCAAAAAACTCACAAACACTTTGTTAAACACTATAAAGTATCACAATGATTCACCAGCGAACCAACGGGCTCTTGTCACATAATTGTCTTTTTAATTACAAATTCACATTAATTGACTATGTAACACTAACAGAAATAATAACAATGCCTTTCTTCCATAATTTTGCTTTCGATGAAAGGAAGAATAAGAAACGTGAATGAAACCACAGAGTACTATAAAGAATGAGACAGACACAAACATGTACAATGGGAAAGAGTGAAAGAAGGCATGGATGGAATGAATGAATGAACAAACCATTGACTATAAACAGCTGGTTAACATTTTACCAAGGGTTGGGATAAAAATGCTATTGATGTGAAATAGTAAAATGTTATTCTAATTTAACAACACTTTAAAAGAAAAACGTTATTTTCTTTAATAAAAACAAATAACTAAAAATAATTCAAATAAACTAATCTACTTCTAAATATGAAAGATGACTTTGTTTGTAGTAGTAATTTGGATATCGTTTTTTTAACTTTCTAACCAAAAGGTTCTTCAATAGTAGTATTTAACAAAAAAACAGAAATCCTCGTAAACATAATAATATGACTGGTTAGAGACAGTTGAGACTATATTTATCTAAATATAGTAAAAACTTTATGTAACTAAATTTTGTAATAGTTGATTCTATAATAGACGTAGTATCTATCTATATATATAATAATTCCGTATTACAGTGTTTGATCGCGATGGTCTCCAAAAATACTCGACCAATTTTGATAGTTTTTAGGGTTCCGTTCCTCGAAAGGAAAAAAACGGAACCCTTGTAGGATCACTTTGTTGTCGCTCCGTCCGTCTGTCAAGACCCTTTTTCTCAGGAACACGTAGACGTATCAAGCTGAAATTTATATAAAATACTCAGGTCTACTGTCCCTTGGAGCTGTTAAAAACTCAAACTTCTAAGCCAACGCAATCGAAAGATACAGCCGTTTATGCCGCAAAATTCCGCAAATTTTCGACACTCGCAAGGGAATCAAAACCTACACGGTACTTCCCGTGAACTCAGAATCTTGAAATTTTGTACGAAGCAACGTCTTATAACAGATAAAGGAGAAATTGCAAAAACCGTAAATTTTTAGTTACATCATATAATAAAAATATTTTAAGTAACCCTCGCGAGTCGGACTCGCACTTGGCCGGTTTTTTTCGTTTTGCTGGATATGTTCCAATTTAGGACATAGGATAGGTTTCATTTTAATTTAACACACAGCAACGCGTGTCAGCTAGTAATATTATAAAAAACTTTTAGCGTAAAGCCTTCAAAATTAAATTATCAGCCTCCTCATAATTCTTTTATATAAAAACACCATTATTCATGCTCCATTCTTTAGATACAAAATTGTAAGATTTAATGTTTAAAATTACTGGATAAATTAATATTTTTTTAACTTTTTCATTGTTTTTATAATCGCCAAACTAAACTCATATAAGGAAATCAATTCATGGTTTAAAAATCAAGGACAATAAGTTTGTATCGATAAACCCAACATTCGACCATTGTTTATAAACACGAAGTCTGAAACGAAAACTAATCATTTGATTTTACGACCACTAGTATACTACAACCAGTCAGATCGTTCAAAATCATATTTTTAAGTTCAAGATTTTAATTAATTTCCTTTGTATTTGTTATGTCTTTGTAGTTGAATGTACCCACACAAGAAGATATTTAATGTCAAATATCTTAAGAGATACGAAGTTTAATTGTGAATAAAATATAGCCACATAAGAGACGTATAATACAGATTTTTTAAATAAAAACCTTATTATGAAAAAACGAACCATTATCTTAATTGGCGTGTTATATACTTTCTTTAAATCAGAAGCGAATGGCGAGTTGGAGCTCCCTGATTACGAATACTACCGCAGTAGACATATCGTAAATAAACCAACTCTGCGTGAAAAGTTTCTGGAGAGAAAAAACAACAAGCGAACAAAGGAAATGAGAATAAATATGCTGAAGAAATATTCGTCTGAAGATACAGTCTACTTAAACGGAATAGGTCATACAAAGATGAATAAAAATTTATTTAATTGGGATAAAATAAACGAAATTGAACTTGACCTCAAAAAGATTTTGGCAGGAGTGGGAGTCAGTTACATATACAAAAGAGACCATTTCTGGAGAACATGGAAAAAAGTTATTTATCCAAAGAATATAACGAAACTCATATTTTATAAATATAACAGTATTGTGAATACTAAATGTAAAAAATGTGATAACGCAGGATTCTGGGTGATTAATTTAATAATAACCTACTAAAGGAAATACTAAATAACACTATTTCATGTGCTGTCTTTGCATCTATAATACTTTTTCTTTATTTTGTATTTATTTACTTATTTATGGACAAAAGCACGTTTACTACAGCTTTCCAAATTGATATTTACTGCTACATGAAATCTGCTATTACTACTATATGTAAGACTTAAAACTGAAAATAGAAGGCAAAGTTTTATATATTTTGTAGTGCTGTTGACTGTATACTGATAACTTAAGTTGGCTTTATTATTTTCTAAAGTTTAGGTGTCTGAGTCACAATTTTAATTTCAAGTCTCTTCAATAACATATGCATACAATTCTGTTGTGTTAAAAAGGCATTTTACTTTAATTTTAGGTAAAGAGAATGTCAAAAGTGTTTTGTTTATATTAATGTTAATAGTGTGCTTAATTAGGTATGAAAATTATTTTATAAGTAGATAGAAACCATTATTTTTTATATACCACTAATACCTGCTTTAAAATGTTTTAGAATATCGAAGAAGAACCACCTTGTCCTCTGGAGTTATATTCTGTCCTTAACTCAAACCAAGTTTGTGGAGTCAAGTACACTCAGTTATACAACTACACTGATGATTGTCCTGTCGTCGTAAACTTTGCAGATGTAGTGAGCAGTTGCGATAATCCAATCAAAACTTCGTATCGCATCACGAGATTGTTTAAAGAATCTAAAAGTCTACCGACTGAAATTTGTGGAAAACTAGATTACTGCGAGATTTCAACTTTTTATAGGGTAATAATATGTGTTAAAATCAGTTATTATTAAAGTTGATTTTTATTCGTAAAATCAAGCGATTCTATAGGACTTAATCAATTATGCCACACGCCGTCTATATATTCTATAATATGGGATTTATATACTTGAAATAAAATCCAAAATCAAATAATTACTTTTGTTCTTGAATTTTTGTGCTTGAATTTAATTATTTTAATATGTTAAGATCAAATTAAATAAACAGGTGGGATAATGGCTTTATATAATTTTCAGATTTACAAAAAATTTGTATTGTTTAGAGTGATTAACTCCAGTAACGACATAATATATTCACGAATAATGAAATCCGGAAACAAAAATTACGTATGTACAACGAACTGTGGTCAAATGGATTCTAAAAACTTAAAAGTTATAAACGATAAACCATTGTCAGTTAGCTTATTACCGAAACGCTTTAGTAAGCGTGAAAACAGTTTACATAAAATAAATGAGCACAACACTACAACAAAAAAAGGAAAAGAAAAAAAGGTTAATGTCACAGTAAAAATGGCGGGAAAAGGCGAATCAGAAGGAGGCACGGAATCGCAGAACATTGTGAGCTATGGAGAATTTTACAAAAAAGCCATGTTATCGATACAAAAATCATTAAATAATATGAAAGCTAAATATTTCGCAAATAACGTAAAGCCTGTTACAGAATCAACATGCACCAGGTTGAGTAAACACGCAACTACAGAAGACTATGAAGAAAACAATATAGATTATATTGTTGATCTTTAAATAAAGTATTTAAACTACAATATTGTTTTTTACCTACCGGTCTGACGTCTGTAATAAAATAATAATAAATTGTCGTCCAACGTCCAATAATATCACTTTTTTTTTTATAAGGGGTTTTGGCTTGGTGACAAAGACCTTTGAGCCATTAATATCACAAAACCAACAATCTTACAGAGATAATCTAAAGTACAACTCTAAACACAAACAATATTACTCTGTCCCCTAGTTTAGGTCAACCAGTCTTCCCTTTAGTATTGGAAGTATTGTATTAGCATTATTATAGCATTGTCTAATTGCTATAATAATATAAACTAAGAAAGTCATTAGACGCATTAATGTGGGTGTATGTGCGTCTGTGTATAGGGAGAATACGTTATGCGTGCGTGCGTGCGTGTGTTTGATTTGATGGTAAGTATAATTTTAAGTTTATTTTAGTTAATTTTCTTATTTTTCAGTTGCTAGGAATGTTAAGTTTAATATTTGTTTACATTATTATTTTATCTTAGTTTTGCAATATATTTTATGCATTTTTCATATAAAAGTACTAGAAAAAATCGACTCGGGTCACAAGTGAATTTACAGGCGGGAATCGCACCCGCAACCTTTGGAAGTCCAATGGTTTCCATTGAGAAACATTTATTTAAAAATGTTCATACAGATTAACCCGGTGTCCCCATTCGAGGACATTGTTTCTTTGTAAATATATAGTAATATATAAAAAAAAAATATCGGATATTATATCAATTTATAACATCGATTATTCAAAACTAATTTGTCAATTTAAATTCAGTAGTCCGAAATGAAGGTATTTATTTAGTAAGTCCAAATTGGAATGGTTTTTTTTTTTGCCATTTATGAATGGCTTTGCTCTTGATCCCAATCAAGCAAGGGGGCCAAGACAGGGTTCATTTAAATGAAGAAGAAAACAAATAACATTATCTTATTAATTTTTAAGTAAAGTCGGATGCAGAGAGTCGGATGCAGAGAGTTGGAAAATCAAGTTCCAATCCAATGTTTTCGTAGAAATAAAACGATTTATATTGACGAATTTTAAATTACCACTAACGCCATCTATCGTCAGCATTTCGCAAATCGAGTATAAGCGAGATTTCTTGTAGGTATTAGGGGTTAAAGTATGAAATTGCCGATTTGTACTGAAAATCTATATTGTTTATTTTTTAAATTTTTAACAAATTTATTTAATCAAAATAGTTGCCATTATTATCTATACATTGCTGCCATCTAATGGGAAGGTCATTAATGCCTTTGCGATAGAATTCCGACGATCTAGACTGCACAAACTGTGTGAAAGCATTTTGTACTGCCTCCTGGGAAGAAAACTTCTTGTCACGTAGATAATTGTCCAAATCACGAAAAAAATGGTAGTCCGTTGGAGCAAGGTCTGGTGAATACGGAGGATGACGAATGGTTTCTAACTGCAGTTCCTGAAGGGTCAAAATGGTTTCTCGTGCTGTGTGAGGTCTCGCGTTGTCGTGGAGCAATAATGGTGAAGATCGATTCATGAGTCGGGGCTGTTTTACTGCTAGTTTTGTCAACATGGTTCGGAGTTCGGCACAATAGACATCTGCCGTTATTGCTTGACCAGATCGGAGAAAACTATAGTGAATAACACCATGCTGAGACCACCAAACAGTTACCATTACCTTTTTATTGGTAAGTTTTGCTTTAGGACACTGTTGTGGCATTTGACCTGGGGTCAGCCATTGCATTTTTCTTTTCCGGTTATCATAAAGAATCCACTTTTCATCACATGTTACAATTCGATCCAATATTCCTTCATTTCTGTACCGGTTCAACAAGGCAACACAAGTTTCAACACGCGTTTCTTTCTGCAGATCAGTCAAATCATGAGGCACCCATTTTTCGTATTTTTTTATTTTATTGATTTGACGCAAGTGAGTCAATATTGTGGGTAAGGTAACGTTAAACCATGCCGCTAATTCCTGGGTACTTTGACTAGGATCGGCTTCCACTATCTCTCTTAATTCATCGTTATTTACCTGTGTGGGCGGTCTTCCTCGTGGCTCGTTCTTTAAGTCGAAATTTCCATCACGAAAGCGTTTAAACCAAAATCGCACGGTGCGTTCATTAGTAGACCCCTCTCCAAACGCAGCATTGATATTGCGGGCTGTTTCTGCCGCGTTAGTTCCGCGTCGGAACTCGTATTCAAAAATAACTCGAATTTTCGCAGTATCCATCTTTCTTGTCTAAATTGAATAACAAAAACAATTGAAAGTCGATATTCAAATGTTTTACATTTTTTAAAAAAAGAACATCATAGAAACCATTTAAAAAAAGTTTCATTCGAAAACCTCAAACCATGAAGATTCTATGTCAATTCAAAGAACCTATTGCAATAAAACGGCAATTTCATACTTTAACCCCTATTATTAGTAAAATTAATAATTAAGATATATTATAGGCATGAAACCCTGATCACAAGTCTCATATGAATAGCTACTAACGATTAATGAACTTTCGAAATGTTATAATAAGATATTTGTGTCATTCAGCTGCAGGGTTTCGAGGTGAACACAACTTTAAATCTTCTCTCACCGACCAACTTGAAGTTTATGCAATTTCAGTTACACGCTACGATTATGTAGGTCTTATGTTTTCTCTCTGACCATCCCAGAAAGACAGCCAATGCGATAATAACAGTCATACTCCACTACGACCACCGAATGATCACTGACTTTCCGCCACGTACTTATTATTACTAAAGGATTACACAAACGTGAACTGAGGACATACCATGATCTCTTAGCGCGATGCAAGTTCGATTGTCAAAGTGAGACACCGCTATACACGGTTTATAGTGGCGTCTCTCTTTAACAGCTGAACTTGAATCGCGATAAGAGGTGATGGTAGGGTCTCAGGGCCGTCTTTAACCTATTGGAGGCAATGGGCATATAATAAATAGGCCCCTATGACTGACATAACACTTTTTTACTACTAGAATAGACAATGAAAGTAGATAAACAATTCAGATTTTTTTATATTGACAATCAATAGATGAATAGACTAATCTTTTATTTAAATGGGGCGATTCTCACATATTTAAAATTATCTGAGCATGCTGAAATTCCATAGCCTTATTTTGGGCGAGAGTAGAGTAGCTTCATGCGCGAAGCAAAAAAAAAAAAAGGCTAATAAACAAGTAGATAATATAGTCCCTAATTGAGGTTCGATTTACACTAATTAAATATGTTTTTCAGTAATAAATGTCGGTATTGGTTTAGTGATCTGGCAGGAACTAGTGCCCAGTGGCATATATTTATCTCCTCCATCCATACATAAACACACACACACACAAACACACACGCACTTACACATACACACACTTACAAATAGCAAATTTAGTAGATTCTTTATTTTATTTCATTTTTTTTAAATGTGTAATTTGTTACTTTTTTAATTTATTTAAGTAATAAAAAATGTTTGATAAAGTTCGAGGTGGGCGCTAATAACTGCGACACAGTACTAGACTAATGTAGTTATTAACGTTATAATGTTATGTAAACTTTTATATTGTAAATAAAGACTATTATTATTATTAGTGGGAAAGAGGGGTCTGATCTGACCGTGAAATTATGTATTTATACATCTGCCAACATTGGTCGAGACCCTTGGTCCGTGGGGGCCTAGCGCAATTTCGCTTTCTAAGAAAATATCATAAAGGTTAGTCGTCATCACAGGAGACCGAAGAGCTGGCAGCTACCTCGGACAAAGAATTAGTTTAGCTAAACAAAGGGGGAACGCTGCCAGTATCTTTGGAACCTTGCATAAATAGACTCCTTTTAGTAATATATTTTAGATATAATATTATATTTTTTAAGGTTTTTAGTTTTTAGATTTAGACTTAATAATTTTAACTTAATTATTTCTGTATTATAGTTGTTACCTAGTTATTATTTAGATATTATATCTGCCAACAAGTGCCACAATCGTGTCAAAAGCATGTTTTTAAATACTTTTTTGATCGATACATAAATCTAAGATCACAGTGGTTTGTGTGTTTGTCTGTCCGCTCTTTTTCCATTGTATCAATAACGTTACCATAGCAACACGTTAACGGCAAGTAGTTCGTCTACTGGGCGCTAGATGGCGTTAAAATATTTACAATAGAAATAAAATTGAAAGAATATTGTATGTTTTTAATTTTAAGGGCCGCTAGTATGTTTTTCATTTTTCATTTTTTTACCATAATTCTATAAGTTATAAAATACGCCTTAAAAAAACAACGCCTCCGCCCTCAGGTGGAATTCAAACCCCTATCTTACATAAAATTAATGCAAAATGCACTTTAAAGTCAACAAATTACAGTTGACTTTTGTCAAATAACTTTGCTTTTTGGTTTTGTACATATTTTTTCTCTTGACTGTACTCATCAACATGACATATTAAACTAGTTTTATTAAAAATAGATTTGCAGATATTTTATAAATAAAAACCTTATTTTCAACTTAAGATTTATTTTGATAAAGAATTTAACATGCAACTATATGTATAAAAAAAACTTATAATGCTAAATATAAACTAATCAAACTTAATCTTTTGTTGTATTCAAAGAACAACCTAATTTTAACATAAATACCATATCTATTTATACCATAAATATATGGCAAACATAATTATAATAATATTTGTAACAATCACCCCAGTTAGCCTAGCCCAAAGTAATCACGATAAGGCTTGTGTTTTGGATACCAGGGTAACGGATATAGACATATAGACATCGTCCCTTAGCCAATAACACCGCATAAGTCATTTTTACCAACTTTTAGCAGACTAAGAAAACTGTCTATATTAAAAAAATCGGTGGAATTTTAACCAAAGCATATTATAATAATACGTATATTATAATCAGTGCTGACTTTACACATTTGCCGCCCCAAAGCTATAAAATTTTTGCCGCCCCTACTGACCTCTATAATTAGATTCACTGTTCACGATAACGTTAATTCCTTTTTTAGGGAATAATCTTGTTTCAAGATTATGTTTACAACTTTTTGGGTTTATTTTGAGCTAAGAAAAGCTAAGCTTTGTTTTTTTTTAATGCACTATTACTTACTTTTTTCTGTGCCAATTTTCTGGGCAAATTTTGCCGCCCCCTAATTTTGCCGCCCTAAGCTTCAGCTTTTTCAGCTTCTAAGGTAAATCCGGCACTGATTATAATAAGTATATTATATATACTTTAGTTAAAATTCCACCGATTTTTTCGTCTCCTGTAAAGTTGGTAAAAATGACTTATGCGGTGTTGTTAGCTAAGGGACGATATGTATTATTTATACAAATATATATAAATACCCATGACTCAGGTACAAATGCTCGTATTTATCACACAAACATCTGCCCCTTCCGGGTCTTGAACCCAGCACTGTCGGTGCGAAAGGCAGGATTGCTACCATTGCACTGAGCAGTCGTCATAATTTATAGTAGATAACCAGATAATCTGGTTAGGAAGCTCTCCAGACTACATAAAGTATCCGTTATCAAGCTTCCCTTAATTACATGTACTAAACATTTTCTGGTGACCAACTGCTGGTCAGTCTATCATATTTCATTACAAAAAGCAAGAGTCAACTCCCGATTACAGTGAACGTTTTCTATTTAAACAAAATTGTCGACACTGTGTTGCACTGTGTCGACCATACTATAGCGAAAACCTATTGGCATACACACACACAAAAAGTTGACACAGTGCAGCACAGTGTCGACTTTTTTTTCTAAATGGAATACGCTCTCTCTGTTCATCCTAACTTGTCCTATTTGGTAAACAATCTTGGCACTCCTTTTTTATGAAAATGCAGCATTAAAAATCAACTGATAACTAGATTCAATAGGTTTCAGTCTATAATAACGATTTATTGTAATAGATTATGGACTATGATATTATTTTATTTTTAAATGGGTGATTTTGTTAAAAAGTTGTGCCAAGATTGTTTACCAAATGGGAAAAGTTATAATGAACAGACTTTACAAAAGCGTGAAAACCATAAACACGTAAAGTTTGTACTTTGTGTATTTTTTTTTAGTTTTCAGGCAAAGAGAGTTAAAATTATTCTTCCTAAAGAATCGCCGAGGATGCACAAGAAAAACATCTAACCTATAATAAATGTCATGGATTTTTTTCAGTAACTTTAAATAATAACTAAGTCAAGTTAGTAAGACTGAAAGCACTGCAGCTCCAAATCTTTATATTTTTGCGAGAAATAAAAATTAATCCCCCAGAAAAAACAATTTCTTACTAACTTAACAATAAAAATAGTTTAATACTATAAAACCTTAAAATGTCTTAATACTACTTTATCCGAAAAGAACTTTGTCAAAAATAAAGGCACGTTTTGACTCAGTCTTTAGCTTGTGCGTGTGCATTGTAGAGAAACACAAAAATAATGTCGATTACAACACTCTTACTAAGTAACTAACGTTATATCTAAATACAACAGTCATAATTTATATTATTATTATAAATTTTCTATGCGAACATATGGAAGACAATAATTACTTGTATACTTTACATTAAGATTCCACTAACATAGATCTAGGAGGGGAGGAGTTTGTAATTTACCAATCACAATACTGTTTCCATTGATGATGGAACTATTTTGAGTATCGTTATTGGTCAATACATGCGCTGCTAAACTCCGTTCCACCCAGGACTCAGTATAACACACCCTTATAATACAATGTTTAAGTTGCATAATAAAAGAAAAAATTATACAGACTATCGATTTATAAACAATTTTTTTTTGTCATAAATTTATGTTTCTTGTCATAGTTCAAATTAAAAAGATTTGCACTACAAAATATGTAATCTTCAAATCAAAATATGGTTTCAACTAATGAATGAATGTATCAAATAATAGTATGGACGGAAACATCATCGCTTTGCTGCAACTTTAAAGACATGCATCCCATTTTCTAATTACTGGTCATAATCTGATATATTTAACACATGCAAGACAACGCATTTATAAATTTATTTTTAAATATAACATGAGAAAAAAACATGCATGCTCCATTTTTATTATTGCCATGTGAAATAATTAGTATAACAGAGGTAACCAATAATAATGGGAACAAGTGATTTCCAATTTACAGCCTATAACGGCAATCTCCGACTCCGTGCAAAGCATGGAGATCACGACAATACCATTTAATTTTTGAGGCTTTCCTCCAGTTGTGGACGGCTTTCAACTGTGAGACTGCAATGTTTTGGTAAATTGCTTTAAGTAAATGGGTCTCTTGACATGATTCATTTTGGTAGCATAGTACATTTATATTCTTTATTTATCCACTTGGCAGTCCACTGTAGCAATTGCTACCAATAGCTAACACCCCTCGTCAGTCCAGGTAGCAATTGCTAGGTATCATATTCAAATTTCAGCGTGGTCTGCTGTTTTTTACAAATTACAATTCATTTTTTTATTACAGAGATTCAAATATTCTATGGTGGATTCTTTATTTAATCAGCTTTATGGTAGTGTTTTTTGTTTTGTCCTAGATTCATTATTTAGCGAGAAAATGGCATTTTTATTTAGAAGTCCCACATTTTTTTCACAATTTGCGCAGCATTGGGACTGTTGAGAGGCGTGGGCGCGCAGCAGACTCACAAGGGGTTATTTTTATATTTTTTTAATATTAAATTTATCCTCTTTATAGCGTCTTCTGATTTTCTTCCCACATTTATGGTCTATCATTTGATAATGTCTATTAAAACTTCTTTTGCATTCTTCACATTTGAATTTACGAATATTCAAATGCCTTTCCCTAATGTGATTCTGGAGGCTTTTTTTCAACATTTCTTTATTACAGTAATCACATACCGCTTTAGAATACTGCGATTTATCATTATGACCAAATACAGAGTTTACGTAGCTCACAAATTTGTCACTCACATCTTTATCTGAATATTTAGTTTCTTCCTCTGTGGCGTCGCATTTTTTTATGGAAATTACATTGTTGTTTATTTTAGTCATTTCTACATATATATTAGTTGTTAAAACTTTTTCAACCCATGTTTCGTTGAGTGGTTTTTTCTGTATAGAATCATCTTTTTTTTGTAAATTAAAATGCTCTTTCCTTATATGATATTTAAGCAATCTCTCTTCACAATATCCTACACCACAAGCTCGACAACTGTAACGAGGTCGCATTATAATACCATCTTCGTGGACCTTCAAATGAGTGATGAGATTTCTTTTGTCGACGAAATTTCGGTCGCAGTAATCGCATATGAAAACCTTTTTTCTTCCTGTATGTACTTCCAAGTGTTTGTTATAAACATCTTTTCTAAAATACTGTCTAGTGCAGTATGGACATGAAAAACGTGGTGCGATTATCTTGTGCTGATACAAATGAGCTTTAAAAAAGTATGAGCTTCCAGATATATATTTGTTACATATTTGGCATAAATGCTTCTGTTTTTTCCGAGGTTTCCCAACAGCATTTTGGTCCATTTTAAGAAATTAAAAAAACAAAAAAGTGAAAATAAACATAAGCGAACTAAAACAAATCAAATCAAAACATTTCAATTCAAGACAGATCAGACAACAGATTAGTTAGATGGCGACTTTTTTTAAAAAATTTTAACGGCTTTGGATAATAATTATTATCCAAAGCCGGTATGGTTCATTATACAGCCCATCCTTAATAATTATTTCTTAGATCATGATGAATAATGATGATGAGAGTTGATTTATAAATGATAGACGATCAATAGACAATGAATGAATAGTGATATAATCCCTAGGTTTCAGTAAATGTGTGGGGGTTTTTCGATCGATTTTCAGCTTTAACTCTAAGGCATAACGCTAATTATCGATTGGGGAAAAGGATAATTTGGGGTAGGACGACATTCTGGTGTTATAGTAAGATAACAGTGATAGTGCAATGAAAACAGATCATAAAACTAAAAAAATCAGAAGTATTTCAGGAAGAATTACATTTTATTTAAGAAAACCGATCCGAACTAAAATACGGATACATTTATTTTTAATAGGTATAGGTATGTAATAATATTGACGAAATATAACTATTTAAAAGAAAAAATTATCTATTGACGTTTCACCAGTGTTGCATTGTTTTGTAAGCTACTTTTATAAGATTTTAATGCCTTAATGCTTTATTCCAATTATGGCTAATGATTTTAAATATGTGTCATTAACGATATATCTGATGGTGATCACAGAAACCAGGTCCTTTGATTAATCACCCTTGGCGCTGAGACCTATCTGTGTCTTTCGTGTTTATATTTAAAGTGCGTTGTGTTTCATTGATACTAACTAACTATCAGTCTTATTAACATATTATGGATCTTTTAGCTAGCTCATGAGATTAATTATAGATTTGTTTGCAGTTATTTTAAATAAGTAAGCAATAAAAGTTATGTTTAATCTTACGTGTGGTTTCGAATTTGAGTTACCTATCATAGAGTATTTTTGGAAAAATATATACTTAAAAGAGAAAGAGTAGCGCTAGACTTTGAGAGATCCGGCAAATAAGACTTTGAGAGATCCGTTGGCGGGTGAAGCGGTATTTTTAAGCTTTTGCCCCGCCTCGAAAAAAATTAAGATTCAGGGCTGCTAACGGCACAGCGACGTACTGTTATAGCCATATCTACTTACTATAAATCGCTTACCTAGTTATTTCATTACTTGTATTTTTCCATACTATACTTCCCGCGAATCTCGTTATTTACTATTTTATTATTTATTCATAAAAATGTAAACCTTCTCATAATGTGTATTATTAATGTTTTGTAATGTTATTGTTTTGTTTCAATAAATTATTATTATTATTATCTAAAGAAGGTTTAAGTAAAAAATAAATAGTAATATTAGTTTTTAATCTTCTTCGATGCTAGGAACACAGTAAAATTTATGATTACGAGGGTCAAATACTTTTTCTTGCCCTACAGGGCAATTTATTGTATTTCCAATAATTCTTTCATCGATCTTGTAAGGTGACTCTGCGTAACTCGTCCATATTAGTATGGCCAATATTAATAGAAGCAGGAAGTGATGGGACATCGTCATTTTGTACCTGAAAGTAAATATTTAAAAGTATTAATATTTAAAAGTATTTTGACAACCGTTTGGTGCAACGGTAGTGATCCTGCCTTTGTGTGTCTGTCATGTTTGTATGATAAATACGAGCATTTGTACCTAAGTCATTGGTGTTTTTATATATTTATATGAATATTACATATTTATGTATAATATATGTATGTCTATCCGTTACCCTAGTATCCATAACACAAGCCTTACAGTGCTTACTTTGGGCTAGGATAATTGGTGCGAATGTTAGAAATATTTATTTATTTATTATAAACTAATATCAGTATTCCAGTATAGGACGCACTTTTAAACCGAATTTTACCGATTCACCAATCACATGTACCATATACCAAATTGCATCGAGCTGTTCTTGACTTATATAACGAGACACAGATATACAAAGATATAAAAAATAGTAGTTTTTTTTTTTCTAAGTAATGTACAGACAGAACATATAGATTTATATATTATACTTACATTAAGTATTTGTAAGAATTGTATTGACTTCTTCCCCCTTCAAACCGCAAATGAATTAATTCCTGCATTTACGTATGTATATAAGTACCCGATCTTGTTTTTCCTCAATTTGAAGATACTGCTATCAATTATTAGTAAGAATTATAGTCAGTCTGGTCACTGGCATTCCAACCGTTAAGGCATAGCAATATCATTAATATAAACGACAATTCCACAATGATATCGACGGCGAAGTACCAAGACCTCCTAACTGAAAAATCTCGTCGAGAAATCAACTTTTTTTTAATGAATTTCCTAAGCGTCTTTTCAGTTGCAAGCGCATAGTTAAAATATATATAATAGTTTGAAAAACTAAAAAACACGCTTGCCCGCCATTTTAGACGTCCGCCATGTTGGATTTAAGTCACCTGACTATTTTTTTCGTATTCCTGACAGCAAACCCTTTCATTTGATACCCATATCATGGAAGTGCATTTCAAACAGCCAGTTCGCCATCTTGGGGAGGCCGCCATATTTGATTTGTAATGACGTTTCTTAGCTAGTCATGTATTGTCATCAGAACTCAGAGCGTGTGCAAAATTTCATCCTAATCAAAGACCGGAAAGTGGGTCAAATTAAGATTCCAAGATTTTCTTACATAGTTACAAGTGAAGCTAATAAAAGCGTGTTAAAAAAGAAATAAACAATTTTTTTCATTTTTTAACTTGTCAAGAAATTAAACTTTTTTTTTAGCTTGTGTATTATTTTAAATTTAGCAGTTAGGTGTTATTGGCACTTCGCCGTCGATATGGCATTTTGGCTTTGAAAACCGACGGGTTATAAGTTCTCGGAAATACAGACGCAGGGAATGAATTCCACTCCTTTACTGTGCGCATTATATAAGATGTTGCGAAGCGTTTAGTAACCATATTAATATGATGCGGAAAAATGACTTAATAAATTATTGAGATACTTTATCCGAATGGAATTTTTAGTATTAACTAACGGGAAAATAAACAAATTTAAATTATATATTAATTATCGGGAATTTTAATTGTTATTATATGCATTGTTATTTTTAACATTGACTGAAAAAATATAACAAGGAAAATTTTTAATTTGTGGCAGGCAGGTGGAACTGGAACCCACGAAGAGACGGCGCTGGCGTAAGATTAAGAAATAGATGAAATAATTCGACGGGTATGCGAAGGTTTTGGTAGCTTAATTAGAACAGCACTCGCTAATAGCGAGGGATATGGGTTCGAATCCCGCTTGACGTCTGTGACAAGTTGAATTTTTCGTGCAATAATTTCATGCTTATTTTTTTGTAAAATTTCTTTACGTTGTTCGATAAATATTAAATTATTTTCTTAATTGGAGCAGAGCGAGCGTAGCTCCCATGGATCAACTTCTGGCACAATGTCTGTTACGAGTTTTTTTACCGATTTTAATATTTTTTGTGTGGAATCGAATTTCCAAAGGTTGCGAGTTCGATTCCCGCCTGAGACTTCACTTGTCGATTTTTTCTAGTAATTTCTATTATAATAATTTATCTTATAAAAATGTTGATGCAATAAACAGTATAATCTAAGTATAATCTAAGATCACAGTGGGTTATGTGTTTGTCTGTCCGCTCTTTTTCCATTGTATCAATAACGTTACCATAGCAACGCGTTAACCGCAAGTAGTTCGTTTACCGGACGCTAGATGGCGCTAATGGAAAAATATTTAATAATAGAAAAAATTAAAGAATTTTGTCCACCCGTGCGAAGCCGGGACGGGGCCGCTAGTAGATACAAAAAGCAGTTGTAAATAACAACATAAAATATAATATGAAATTGATTTTGTAATGTCACGTTTACGAATTAAGGTTGAAAATATACTTTAAGGTGGTAATAAAAATTGTGTACAAGAACGTACATAGTTTGCTTATTTTAAGTACCTAGTTGTAAAAATTGTGTAACAATAAAAAACGGTTGCGATTGTTGATAAAGTTAAAATGTGAAAATGTTGTGTTTTATATTTTTGTTTTATATCGCAGGTAGGTAAATAAAATTATTAATGTTTTCTTTTCAAATTATAGCAATATCCATCCACATTCACTGTGTCTTATGATTTTTACATATTTTCTGTATTTTTCAATGCGATCTTATAAGATAAATTATTATAATAGAATAATACTAGAAAAAATCCACTCGAGTCACAAGTGAATTCTCAGGCGAGAATTAAACCCGCAACCTTTGTAAATCTGGTCCAATGCTCTCCCAATTGACCTACCGAGCCTTGTAAACACTCGTCGAAATTTTCTAGTACCTTTCTGATTTTACGCTATAGGCCAGCGTTGTTTCATCAATGAGAGGAACATCCTTTCGTATTCGAAAGAAACATTTTTACAAATTTGGGCAATCGATTAAGATGAAACAGCCATTTAGTTTTATAATTTTTATATATTTTATGCATTTTTCAATGCGATCTTATAGGATTAATTATTATAATAGAAAAATACTAGAAAAAGTCGACTGAGAATTCACTCGTGACCCGAGTCGACTTTTTCTAGTATTTTTCTATTATTATAATTCACTGAGTCTGTTTCCTGATACCTACAATTTAGGTGTCTTCAAGTCACAAGTGAATTGACGATGCAAAGATTATCCGCGCGCCTCTAGCGGCGAAATTTAGAAGTTGTCTGAGAACGACACTTTGCTTTAAAATTGAGGTTAAGTTTAGACATAATCAGATGATCACGATTACATGCAGAAACCAGTTGTAAATAAAAGCAGAAAAACGAAATGTTGTTGCGTTCCTCAACGTAAGTAGTACTTACGGAGATTTGGGAATAAGTTTTCATTTAAAAAGACAAAATTATGAAGAAATGGGAGACTGCTTTAAGAATAGGCAAGCCGATTTCACCAGCAATAAGCGTTTGTTTATCATTTTCATCTTCAAACTTTTTTCCGACGTCCGCAGTATCAGTACTTGTGCTTACATGAATTATGTTTTTTTTTTCAGAAATCACCATTCCACTCCGTAATAATTCTTCTCCAAAACGCATTGGTTTTGTGTATCCTGCAGACGCTTTAATTACATCTACTATTAAAAACACAATTATTGTCTCGTCCAGCATTAAACCACATAAATCTGATTTACATTTAATAAATAAATTGTCCCGTGACATAAATTGTATTGAAAACTGTCAAAGTGTCGTTCTTACAGCTTCACAATT
Source organism: Calamotropha paludella (assembly GCA_927399485.1). Classification (NCBI taxonomy): domain Eukaryota; kingdom Metazoa; phylum Arthropoda; class Insecta; order Lepidoptera; family Crambidae; genus Calamotropha; species Calamotropha paludella. The sequence goes on along the minus strand of OV656829.1, from coordinate 9,113,542 downwards.
TTCACGCTTGAGGCGCTAGTTAGAATCTTTGCATCGCCAATAGGTATCTTCTAGGCAAGTGCGTCACATCCTAGATAGCATCATCGCTTATCATCAGGCGAGGTACTGTTCATATTGAATAAAAAGAATTTTAATTTTTTATTATTTTTTTTTGTTACTTTTTCAGTGGTTCTTCAACTGTCAGATGGGCGAAAGTATGATATTGAGGAAGAATGTAGGAAGCTCTATGGTGAAAACCTGAATAAAGTATTGAAAAGATTCCGACGGACTCCGGACTACTTGAAAATACTCGAATCCCGGGTAATATATCGTGAATCTCGATTGAAGAGGAGTTCAATTTATTTTACAGAGTTCTTCGTGTATCGGAAAATACGTTAGGATTTTAAATGTGTCTGCATCTGAAGTTTTGACAACCACAAACTTTCGCTTTGCACCGTTTGGTGCAACGGTAGCCTGCCTTTCTCACCTGGTTCGGACGGTTCTGGGGTTCGAGTCCCAGAATCAGATGTTTGTGTGATTAATACGAGCACTTGTACCTGGGTCATGGATATTTATGTTTTTTTTATTATGTTGAATGGGTTTGCTCTTGATCCCAGTCAAGCCCGGAAGCCAAGACAAGATCCACGATGGAACGAGCTAACCCAGAAGGTTCCTATTCACCCTGGCTTTAAATTCTATCTATTGTAGAAAACGATGCTTAAGGTATTTTGGGGCTGCCACAGGTGCGTATAATGAAAGCTCGGAGAGATACTAGTGGTATAAAACGTATATTTCTTGCACTTAGATCACAATAATTTACAACTGGTTTCACGCACAGGCGCTAAGACTAGAATGGCCGCTCCCGCGTTTCTCATTATCGACTCGCTTCCCTATACCGTTGGCGGGAAAAGCCAGCCCTGCCACTGGTTTACGTATTAATGCGTCAACCAATCACAGCGCAGCAGAACCACGCCGCCAGGTTACAATGTTGCCATAGTCAAAAATAATTTAATTATAGAATCAAATATGATAGAAATTATGAACCCTTACACTATAATAGATTTGTCTTTTCGTAAGCCTAGTATCCTTAACACAAATCTTGTAGAGCTTATTTTGGACTAGGCTAATTGGTTTGAATGTAAGAAATATTATTACTATCTGACCAGTGGCAAAAAATTTCTTATCTCGATGACCATCATATTTAAGAAATGTATTTAAGCCCTTTTACTACTATTAAATATTGTTTTTCTCTTTATTAACTAAAAAGTTTTTAATGTTTTTGATTATGGCCTCAAAACATACCTTAATCACTTGTCAGTTCGCTACCGCGCGCCCCAACCCTCTCAACAGTCCCAATGCGGCGCGAATTGTGAAAAAAAAATCGTGGGGCTCTTAGATAAAAATGCCATTTTCTCGCTAAATAATGAAGCTAGGACTGAACAAAAGATACTAATGTAAAGCTGATTAAATAAACAATCCACCACAGAATATTTGAATCTCTGTAACTCAAAAATTAATCGTAATAAAAAAAAAAAACCGCAGGCCACTTGGAAATTTGAATACGGTATCAATTGCTACCAGGGACTCAGTGGCGGATTACCCCCTAGGCACACTAGGCACGTGCCTAGGGGCCCCGGTGTGGAAGGGGCCCCAAAATGTAAAAATATAAAAAAAAATGTAAATATAAATTTTTATTTAAAAAATACTTTCTGATTTTGTAATTATTCACTCAAGAAATGAGTATCCACATAATTTGAGGGGCAATTTGTCGATAAAAATGCTATATTTCACACCATTAAAGGCTCCGACACTGGTGACGGGACACATTGTATAAGGGGCCCCCAAACATAAAGTGCCTAGAGGCCCCAGGCGACCTTAATCCGGCACTGCAGGGACTGATGAGGGATGTTGGCTATCGGTAGCAATTGCTACCGTCGACTGGCTTTAGACGGGTCAACATTGAATCAGATTCGGTAGTTTATATTTAATGTAATTTCATCCTAGTCCCCCCTGTTCCAAAACCCGAAAACACTGTTACTTACTTTTTGCCGTTTATACTCTGTATGTCATTGCAATATTTAAGTATACTTATTTGAAAAAGATACTTATTGATTTTGTTGTAATATCGATGGAATAAAACCATAACGCTACTATTATTGTCATAATAGAAAGATATTATTTTTTGTGGATTGTGTATGGTGACGACGTATAATATTGTAAATGTCGTTACTTCTGTTAAAGCTGACAAGTTTCTTGCGCCTATCCTTCTTATCAGTTGTTGGACGATTCAAAAGAATTTATTTTAAAAACATTGGAATAAAGATGATGATATTCTATAATTTTATTCTTTCAGTTTATTTTGGGGCTTATCCATGATTATATAAACACATGTCTTGAACCGCATCGTACAGCACAGTTTGAAGAGATTATTTTGATTCTATTATTTATCTTATCCAGTCTTGAGTACGGACACTAAACGAAACGCAAACGTGCCGTTCGTGACGTTGTCAACAGGCGAGCCCGGATTAACTTAGGGTGGTCACGCGAAAGCCATAAACCTGAAGCTAGAAGCGGCTACAAAGGGCGTGACAGACACTTGTGTTTGGTAATAACTTATTTCGGTAGTAGACACTTGTGGTCGTTTAGCAGACACTTGTGGTCCTTTAACAGACACTTGTGGTCGGCAGTAGACACTTATGGTCGGTAGCAGACACTCGTAATCGGCAGTAGACACTTGTGTTCGGTAGTAGACACTTGTGTTCGGTAGTAGACACTTGTGGTCGGTAGCAGACACTTGTGATCGGCAGTAGACACTTGTGTTCGGCAGTAGACACTTGTGTTCGGCAGTAAACACTTGTGGTCGGTAGCAGACATTTGTGATCGGCAGTAGACACATGGGGTCAGTAGCAGACACTTGTGATCAGTAGTATACCCTGTGTTCGGTAATATACACTGTGTTTGGTACTATACACCGTGTTCGATAGTATACACTGTGGTCGGGAGTAGACACTGGTGGTCGGTAGTATCCGTTACCTTCATTTCGAACTGGTTGACTGAAGCGGAGGGAAACAGGAATGGGGTATCGCGCGAGTTTCGTGTGTCTGCGTTTTGTGTCGGCGTTAGTGGCCTGTGCCGGCCATAAGAAGCAAGCAGCGACGGTTTGTAGCGTGAAGCGATGTCCGTCGTCAACCTTGTGCGGCGAGTTCATATAAAAATGATGAAAGTGACAGGAAATAGGTCGGTGGCGGTGTTTTGTGGTGTCTGTCGCCTGTGCGCGGCCAGACTTACGATCGAGTCGCCTTAATGTCGTCGTCACGACTGCCCTACGATTCCTAATTTCAACAAGTCTGTTACGTACTACGTGATTCTTAATAAACTGTGTTGAAAATTAAAATATCTTCTCATTGCACCATCTCTAACTTTGCCCATATGATGTCGGAAAGTTCGGACCAAAGACCAACGTTTCCCCGACCTATATTTTCAAATGTATATATAAATTCCGTCACAGTGTTTGACCGCGATGAACTCCGAAACTGCTCAACCGATTTTTATGTTTTTTTTTTCATTTTGCTGGATTTGTTACGACTTAGAACATAGGATATGTTTCATTTCAATTTATAATAAAAAAAAAACGACGGGTTGCACTCCGGGAGTGCCGGCAGAAGTGAAAACTTGAATATTAACGTTGTACATTTTTGATAGTTTGAAATGGTTAAGGAATAATATCGCACGAATTGCTTTAATGATCAGTATAAAAGTGCTATCATTTATGTGGTAAAATACAATATTCATTTATTGCGCTATCGTATACAAACATGTCAACAAACACACCAAGTCGTGTTCGTTGCATTTTTTTGTGCGCATGTGCAGGATTTTGCACATGCGCAATGAATAAAATCAGTTGAACGCATGCGTTCTCATGACATTACCTGCCATTTTAAAATTTCAAAATGACAGTTTTAAAAAAAATAATAATGTAACTGTCACTATGAAGTTTAAAAATGACACGACTATACGCACATCGCGCAAGCGCCCTACGCCGTCTTACGAATTTTCGATCAGGTCACGTGTCCTGACGCGAGTTTAGAAATTTTTACCCATTCCAAAAAAGTACACAGCGCCACAAAGAAGTTTTCACTTCAAAAATATTGCAAATTAAAGTAACTGCACCACAGCAACACGGGTCAGCTAGTGTGTCTATAAGCTAGCATAGCGCTCATTTTAAATAACAACGTGACAGCTTCACAGACAGCGATTTTGGAAATAGTATCACAAATTATTCACCGCAACGCGTTCTTTACTACTACCAAAACATGGTATTTACAAAGTAATAAATGAAGGCTCTGTGCGAAAAAGAGACAAAGTTATCGTATTTACAAACATTAAAAGTCGATTTCTCTTAATTGAAGTATATCGAGATATCACGTTCTCTCTTCAAATGAGCGCATAGGGGTTGGAAGAATTATCCGCAAATTAACAATTCAAACATGTTTTCAGATGGAGGAGATTGTAAAATATAATGCGGAGGTCACACAACACCTTATCTTGTACCAAGAGACGGAATTAAAAAACAAAATCTACGAAATGTTCAATTTAACATCTGCGTCAGAAAATAGAGATTCTTTAAGGTATTGGACTAGAAAACGCTTTAATATCATTATTTGAAGACCGTTTTGTGCAACGGTAATGATCCTACATTTCGCACAAAGGTCCTGGGTTCGAGTCCCGGAAGAAACAGATGTTTGTGTGATGAATACGAGCATTTGTACCTGAGTATTGGGTATTTATACAATGTGTCCCGTCACCAGTCGCCTTTAATGGTGTGAAATATGGCATTTTTTATCGACAAATTGCCCTTCAAATTTTGATTTTCTCTTACGGCCGCCATTTTGATTTCTTGGTTAGCAAGACCTGGGCTCTCATACTAATTTGACCACCGCTACTCATGTAAATGTCCTAACAACATTATAAAGGTGTCATTTGATAGCTAAACATGTAGACAACAGTTACACAACAGACAACAGTTACATAGCCATCATATTTCAATTTTCATGGAATAAAAAATAGAAAAAAAAATACAAATAGATTATTTTTGTGTATTTTTTAATTATTGGCTTTTTGAGAAAAAACAAATTTGAGGGGCAATTTGTCGATAAAAAATGCCATATTTCACGCCATTAAAGGCTCCGACACTGGTGACAGGACACATTGTATATATTTATTTAAATATTTAATATCAAAGTATCGAATATGTATGTCTATACGTTACCCTAGTATCCATAACACAAGCCTTACAGTGCTTCCTTTTGCTAGGCTAATTGGTGTGAATGTAAGAAATATTATATTGTATATCTTTTTTTCCGGTGATTTGATTTATTTTATTTTTTTATATCATTATATATTTACTATATTTATTGCTACATTTGTTTACAAAGAAATAAAGTTAGAAACTTTTTTCCAATTTTGAAAATCAGAGCAGAATATGCGGATAAATATTAATCTGTGTGGCTTTTTTATTTTTGGGACTGGCAACCCTACGCACACCACTATCATAATGATAGGATTGTATTCTTCACAGAGCGATGCGAGACATTTTCCGTTATCCAACAAACATTGGATCTATTGGAAACTATCGAAAATACGTTCAACATAAAAAGAAAGGAAAACGAGAGGGTGAAGAGACGGAATCTCCGGCAAGACCTGAAGAACTCAACCGTAAAGATGGTAACAAAAGCCATTTTATTATTCGTAATATTTTTATTCATACTTTTACCAGCTGGCCTGGTATAGTATAATGTTAATTGTATAGATTTTCACGTTCGCGCTGTTACACGTAGACTCGTGCGTTCTCTGGGTACGAGCTGAAAATCTGTGCTTTGCTCTCAGAGTAAAGGCATCGCTGAGCTTTTTCCCTTTGCGTCGTTGCAGCGCGCACCCTTAAATTTAAAATTGTGTATATGTTCAGATTAATTGTTATAAACGTGTGTGTGTTTTACGATGCAAATAAATTAATTATCTAATTCACAATCACTGATGTCTTGAATTATACTATTTATTTTTGAGTCGTCACCATATAGAAACATATTAGAATGTGATATTACTTTTTTAATCTCGTTTATGTATAAAGTAAATAATAAAGGGCCCAAATGTAATCCTTGAGGCACTCCAGAAGTAACTATTTTTGAGACATAAAAACAGAAAGAACTACACATTGATTCCTATTTTCCACGTAAGATTTGATTCAACGGAACAGATCAACATGTATACAAAATTGCCAAAGTCTAATTAATAGTGTTTTGTGGCAAATTTTATCAAAAGCCTCGGCAAAATCAGTATACACAGCATCTACACTATATCCATTGTCCATTGTATTGATACTGAAGAAAAACCAATAAAATTACTATCTTCCTAACGCCCTTTAAAGAAACCATGCTGATTTAACTCATTCAAATTCGAAACAAAAAGACATTAAACTTATTTAAAAATGTCTGTTTGTTTCGGCTAATCTCTGAAATGGCTGAACCAATTTTGGCGTGACTTTCACTGGTAGATAGCTGATGTTACAAGGAATAACTTAGATTACTTTTGTTGAATGACAAAAAAAAAACACCAAAGAAAGAGCTTTGCAAAGCACGTCTAGTTAGTAAGTAGTAAATGTTAATTGTGCAGGTGATGACAAATCTGACAATGGCGACGCAACTACACAGTCTCCAATAGAAATTTTGGACGAGGCGTACTCCACTAACTTCTTGACTGTGACCGAGAGGAACATGTTCAGGGATATTGGTTTCGAATTCGCTGGGTAGGTCAGCTATACTGCAATCCGTTAGTAAAAAGGTCGCTAAGCACTTGCTGAGTTTCTTACGGCATCTTGGTTCAAGGTCTCCCATCGTAGGATTTACGAAGCCATTTCATTAGTTGTTGACTTTCACGCATTGTAATCAAATTAATAAAATCATGCATTGTAACAAAAGCCACCTTTCGGCGTTCGACGGAGTCTATGACGTAATGGTTGGCCGAACGGAGCTCAGCTCAGTCTTGTTGCAGCAGATGAACCGTCAACACATCCTATATGTACTACTGTATTACCGATTTGTGATAAGAATTGTACGTTACTCGAACATATCTAGACTTATGATTTCAACTAATACACCCACTTAATAACTGTAGCTGAAAATAGCGATCAAGAATTACCATTATTGATATGCTGTAATAACAAAAAATATAATAAATAACCACTTGTTACTTCGCTACAGCACGCCCCATTCCTCTCAACAGTGCCAATGATGCGCGAATTGTGAAAAAAAATGTCGGACTCTTAGATAAAAATGCCATTTTCTCGCTTAATAATGAAGCTAGGGCCAAATAAAAAATGCTACCGTAAAGCTGATTAAATGAAGAATACACCACAGAATATTTGGATCTCTTTAACTCAAAAATTAATCATAATTTAAATAAAACAACAAGCCACGCGGAATTTTGAATATGGTAGCAATAGTAGTAGAATATGCCACCAGGGACTGACGAGGTGTGTTAGCTATCGGTAGCAATTGTTACTATGGACTGATAAGTGTTTAAATGGTTATTCTTTCAGGAAACTTATTCATAGCGTTATTGCAAGTATGGACGACGATTGCTCTATGAAATCGACCAGGTTCCCAGTTGAGGGAAAACATACAGTAAAACATTCTGCAGTCACTGAACATGTGCATGAGGTAACATACTAATATGGTGTACAGTCACGATTACTAAATTGTATACACCGTAGAACTATGTCATATTACATCAATTACTTATTTCTGTACTGTTTGACTCTTTGCTTTCGGCCAATTTAGTGTGATATGGTTCTAAGTACATCTTATTGCCTGTGACTGTTTCTTGTTTGCATTTATCTGCTAGATTTTTATATCGAGGTAACCTGCTCTAGACAATAGAAACGCGATCTCATGTTGCAATCAGTACCGTAAAATCAGCGTGAACGCAATTTACGGAATCTCTAGAAATCACGAATACATAGTTTCAGTTAAAACTGTTTTTATTTGCATTTTTATGTAATTTTTAGTTAATAATATAATTAGTTGTTATACCTTCGTTATTCAGGAGGGTACTCTCCCAATCGTAAGTTTCAGTAGCTCAGTTGTAAGAGTACTCGGCCGAATAGCGAGGGAATATGGGTTCGAGTACAACCTCATTCGTTGAATTTTTATTATAATAATTTCTATAGATTTAAAAATCAGTACAATTCTTAAATTACTCAGAAAAATACATGACGAACATGAAATAAAGATGCATTTAATGTTTAAATTTAAATTAAATTAATTATTAGCGGCTTAATGCACACGTTACTTTGCACATCATGTTTATGGTAGAATTCAGCGTTAATTGGAGTGAACGAAGTGAGCGAAGCTCCCATGGATCAGCTTCAATGGCGCAATGTCTGTTACGCCATAACTTCCAGAGTTCTTAACCGATTATAATATTTTTTGTGTGGAATCGAATCAACAGGTTTAGGACCAGACTGTGACGGAGCTCGAATTTTGAAATTCGCAAAAATTCCCTTCAAAATTTTTTTTTCTTTTTTTTTAGGTATTGCGCTCCGCTCAAATATATGGTGCTAGCTTAGCTTTATGCTTAGCGACTGCATCGCCTAGTTTATTAAATAACCCAATATCACAATTATTGTATTTTAACACTGTGTTCTAACAAATAAATTATTTAATATATATTTACATCATATATATTTACAATCAGAATAAAACACTTTTTTAACGGATTATTGCGCATGTCTAATCACAGGATGACTCTTAGTCATCCTGTGATTAGACTGTTGATGACTCTTAGTCATCCTGTGATCCTTAGTCATCCTGTGATCACGGCTCCTGTAAAGGAGACGAAACTTCAGGATTAAATATGTATAAAATAAAATATATATTTACATTTGACCTATTCATGGAATGCCATGGCTTACTTCAGGGTCTGGGAAGCCATTCTTTTAAGGAAGGAATGGCCTTTAAAAACTATACTTGTAATTAATATTTTGTAAAGTTAATTTTTCTAATGCATTATTACAATCTCTAGATTTCATTTCATTTAATTTTCCTTAAAAATAATATGTAACACGTTAAATGGAGAAACAATATCTCTTGCGCAGTTTGTTACGACTTCTTCTATCTACAAGGCCTCCCGTCGTATGCCTTACGAAGCCAAGGCATATTAGACTTTCAATAAATGTATGGTAAATGGTCTAATTGAATAAAAAGCATTTTATTTTTTCTTCCTAAAACAACGTAACATACTGGCTATGTACTATCGAAGCCTCTGGCGCCTTATCAGTCCTAAGTCGAAAGTGCACGATGCACACTGCACGATGCCTATCGCTTCAGGCCACGCCCCGCTCCATTCATTCAACAATGGCCCGCGTGTGCAAACAAGCAAGTGAGAGCAGATTGACAGTTGACAGTACTGACATCAAGGGCGATTTTAAAACTAGTTGTTTATGATTGGCCGTAGTATAAATCATAGTGTAATACGAAGCCAATTAGGGATAAGTATGGGTGGTGTGGGCGTGTCCGATGCGATCAGTTCAAACGAATATTCCTACAAAGTGGTAAGGCACGAGAGATCTTGATAGTACGGACTTATCAGATGCTCCTCTTACTCTATCTTTTTATAGGTGTCTACTACGCCAAATAACGAGGAGACAACGCCAGCAGGTGCTGAAGGAGAAGGTGACGAGACCTACTATAGGAACAACGTAAGAATTCCGCATAGGAAGCCAAGAATGTATTAATAAAGTATTATTGATTTAAACAAGAGGTTTTTTGTTATCATTATTAACGTAGTCCACAAAACGGGCAGGAACGTTTTTCAAATTATAGCCTTTGCTGCAATCTCCAAACCGCCTTCCAAGCGTGAAAATTATTGCATACCCCCACCTTTTGATAATATATATAAGACTAGCTTTTAACCGTGGCTTCGCTCGCGTCAATGCAGACTACCAATTAAGTTATATTTTATCCCACAGGAACTGTACTTTTTTTCTGGACAAAAGGTACCCTAAGTATTTTTCCGTAGCCCTGGCAAAGTGCATACAAAATTTGATCGATTGAGTAGTTAGGGCGTGAAAGTGTAACAAACAAACTCACTTTCGTATTTATATTAGTTAGGACTAAGGTTATGATGTAGCCTATCATTTGTGTAATCACATGTTCTTTCTAAATACTAAATTTCATCGAAATCGGTCAACCCGTTCTTGACTTATAGAAGGACATACAGACAGACAAATATTAAAAAAATTGTATAATTGGTATCGGTGTCATAAAACGATTGTTTATAATAAAATTGGTCCAAAAAATAAATTTGCAGACAGAATCTACAGATTTATATAGTAGTCCGCGGGTCAGCTAAGACCCGGCAAACGTTGTTTTACCATGTATGTTATTTCTAGGAAAAATAAAAAATAGGGGTCGTAGAGGGGTGAAAATTTAGGGTTGTATGTATTTTTGTATGATGTATCATAAAAAAAAATGACAAAAAAAATAAAAAAAATTTAAGGATGGACCACCCTTAACATATAGGGGAATGAAAAATAGTTGTTGCCCGATTCTCCACCCTAGCCGATATGCACGCTAAGATTCACGAAAATCGGTCGAGCCGTTTCGGAGTAGTTCAATTACGCACACCGTGACACGAGAATTTTATATATTAGATAGATGGAGAATTATTATTGAAATTTAAATTAAGTATAGAGATTCTAAATGGCTTTATTCAGAACCTCGCTGATGCGCCAAATGCAGCCGTTAACAGTCAATATTCCACATTAACAATAAGTGGTACTGAGGACTTTTATAGTGAAAAATAAAAACAAAAAATTTGTATATCATTATATATTAAAATAAGGTACATTATTAAAGCAAAAATCATACTTTGTACGAACAATCAGAACATGAAAAACATTACAATATCCATTGTGGTTGTAATTAAAAATTTTATACATATTTTCTTATTTAATTATTTCATATAACATTCGTTGGATTGAACGTTTTATTTTAAAAATATACTCGTGTATCTCGTGTAGGGAAGATAATAAAGATATATATCCAGCCAAAGATATATTATATCTGCTGATCATTTGTGTAACAATTACATCTCTAGATCTGAGTATTAAGATACATTTTCGGATAAACAAGACAATGTCAAAAGAAAGACGGAGTTGAAGTGAAGATAGACAGTTACATTGCTTTTCTACAAAGAAAAATAATGAATTTGTTAAGAGAGTTCGATAATATCTCTCTCTGATAAATGTTTATTGATAGATAGTTTATTTTCGCACCGAGCAAGTGAGTTGAAGCTTTACGAAATATATATATATATATATCTTTTATTTTAGTTGATTTATTATATCTTTTCTTTTACATATTTTGCACATGCTTATTGAAAAACAATATATTTCACAGAATAACAACAATAGTGATGTCTTCGACTAGCAATAGTGTGGATATAAAGAGGACTTAATCGGTGTGTTTGGCAGAAAAAAAGCGCTTGAAAGCGCTTACAAACTATACAGTTTTCGGCCAGGACACGTTACTTTGAAGTTAACAAGCTTCAGTTGGGCTGACACAATCCGCCATTTTGCTTACAAGCGCTCTCAAGCGCTTTTTTCTGCCAAACACAAGGATTGATTGTATAGCAAAATATCGATGAAGTAATATAGTATCGATAAAGAAGAGACATGCTATAGAGCGTTACGGATTTCTACGAAGATACATAGTTACTGAGTTCCGATGCGTGAATTCGCACTAAGAACTCGGATATGTATTTGGCTGTAGTAACCAAAATAGAAAAGACTGCGACACGAGCGAAGCGAAGCGAACTTAGCTTCGTTTCGCTTCGCTGTCAATGTAACCTGAGCTTTAGGCAGTGAACATTTAAAGTGTCAAAATAATCACTAAATCGTACGGAAAACACAACAAAATATCAATTTATTTTTAATAGTAGGTAAGTAGGTGCTGTTGATTGTACATTGTAAGCTTTGGTGTTTAATAAATAGATATTATGCTAACCGAATCCTACCGATTCGATCATTTGTCCTATAATAATTTTATAGGTAAATAGGTAGAAATAAAATAATTATACATTAAAGAAATTTCATTTAACGTATTTTGAAGTGTGTAAATAGGTATTTGTACGAATCAGCTGTACTCAAGCGCTGTGTATAATTGAAAATAGTTTTTCTTTGTGCGTTTAAAATAATAAAAGTATTTATTAAAATAACTATTTAACACAACAATTGAGAATTTAATAAACTACTAAATATTTTGTAGGCTTTCCTGGAAGAGAATTTGTAATCACCTTATATGGACAATTTTATTTAGATCGAATTAACATGTCAATATTTATTTATTATAACCCAGAAATCTTTCAAATCTAGGTTTAAATACTTCAAAGGATAGAATTTATTGCAAAACCAAAAATAATCATTAAAAAAGGTGTAAATAATATCGAGAGCCTATTCCACCAAATTAAAGACAAAATGACAAAGGCTTTTAACATTTTAGACACTAATAAAGAATAGTCTTAAAATTAAGGTTAAATGCCTTTTGGGTCACTAGACACTATACTCTATCCATTTCGACCTGAGACAAAAGGTAAACAAACCATAAAAAAAGGTTCTTTAAGATGTCAATTTTCTTCATTGCCGGAAGGTTTGATCAAAAACATACGATTATTCAATATTTTATTATTCAAACTTTTTAAATTAAGATAACTAAGAATTACTTGTCACCTTCAATAATTTTCAGTATTTTTACATCGATGTTAGGTATATTTTTAACGTAAGTTTAGATTACTATATATTTGCTATTAAAAAGACCTAAAATGAATAGTGTTCTAAAACTTTTACGCATTTATAATACTTTCAAATGAAGATGAACAACCATCACATACTGTAATGTAGAACTAAGTGTTTAACAACCGGGTTTAGCCGGATTATATCCGCCATTTTTTATTCTCGATCAACTATTGGTGCGAGTGCGTTCTCTCCTTGATTATTTCGTTGTTTCTTGTTAATATTTGTTATAATTGACGTTTTTGTTAAGTTTTATTGTTGTGTTATGTTGGTATATATTGTTATTGTTGAGTTTTTGTTATTAAATCGTTTTTGTCAGTGAAAATGAGTGAGCCTAGACCAAGCAGCGCTTGCACTTTTACTTCTGGACAACATATTTAAGTACGTAGAGGAAAGTTGGTCCAAAGATTCATATCCTTAGAAAAATGATGTCGTGAACAAGACTGCCGAGATAATGGGAATATTGCAGGCCTATTATAACTAACCTAATTTGAATTACTTTTGAATTAATTGTTTTATTTCAATTCAAATTAGTAGTATCATTTGGATGAATAGCAATGATAGCTTGTGTTTATATACACTTAAGTACCCCTTTTTCCTTTTTTATTATAAAAATAAACAACCTTAAATAAACCATATTTTTTATGCCAAAATTAGATAAAAAAGTTTGAGAACCACACATTCTTTGTTTACCTTTTGTCTCAGATCGAAATTGATAGAGTATAGATCACATGACAACATACCTCAAGTTTGATTTTTTATTTTAATTTTTAATATTGCCATGCCATTGCAAGGCGTCACATAGACACTCTATTTTTTATTTACCACCTTTTTAAACATAAAAATAAAACAAATCATATGAAATTATATACAATCAGCAGCACTTCATTCTATAAATGTCAAATGTTAGAGTCCGTCTAATGAAAGCTGAACCTGAAAAAAAGCGGCAATTTCAAAAATCCTTCGTATGGTATTACCGACCAAAATGGGAATAAACGATTTTGATACTTTTCAAATTTTTTATTTTTTATTATAACAGTCTGCAAAAAAGGGAGGAGGTTCTCTATTCGTTTGTTTTACTTTAGTAAATAAAATTATCAATATTAAAAAGATTTTATTTATTATTAGGAACTGTAATCAAAGTCGGTGTCTAGATACTCTACTTCCAATGATTCATCCGAACTACTGCCAGACTCATCATCACACACACTTCACTAAACGATTCGAGGTCTTCGGTTACTCCATCTCTAGTTTTGTACTGTGCTTCAATATTAATTACATGATCAGTCATTTTTTTCCAATGATCTGAATTTCAAAATATAGGTTGAAGGTGAAATGTATATGAAACTTTGGATTGAAGATGTAGAAATAATAAATATCAAAATTAACATGTCATACTATCCGGCGAATTCAGTCACCACATCTTAACACCGTTTCTTCTGCTTGAACAAGACTTCTTGTTTTTGTTTGAATTTGCTTATCATGGTAAAAATAATATGTATCACACAACTTTTAATTGTTTTACCCATGTTTCAACATGAAATCCTTAAAAAACTCTTCGATTTGACACGCTCGGATGTAACCTCAACAACTGTCAAGACAATAATGACGAAATGACATTTAAAAAGTGTTGCCACTCAAATAATAGCTGGGTTCAGCTTTCCTTAGACAGACTCTAACAATCGATTTTCAACTTAAAGTAAAAGTTATAGAGTTCTTTATCAATTGGAAATAAATGTCTTGTAGCTTGGCGTTCCATACTACACTTTGAGATCATTTCCCTGTCTTATATAACTGACAATATTTTATTTTTCTCTAAATACCTGTATTTTATATCATTAATTAAATAAAAAATACAGTAATAACAAGTTAATTAGTTTTAGAAAATATTAATTTTTATTTTAGAAAAAAATGAGTATCTTTACGTGGATTTTTTTTAATTATTATTTTTTATTATTTTCCGTTTCTCACAGAAATTTCGCCAATGTCCTGTAGTGATAGATACACGGAGTACTGCGTTAAAAATATCCAAGGAATTGGTCAACTTTTGAAGGCTACTGTCTTTCTTGAGAACTGTTTCTGAGTTCTAAAAACAACACAATACAACACGTCACATCACAAAGGGTTATTAAAATACGTTTATATTAAATGTAGGGGTTGTCGTACAGTAAATATTTTTTTCTTATTTGTCGCAAAAGTAAAAAATGGTCTGGCTGAATAATTCACAATTGTCAATGTTATGTCAAAAGTGACGTTTCTCTGACAGTTATAAAATATGAAAAGCTTTACTTGAATATAAGTAGTAATTACTGAAATATGAGGAGCTTTACTTACTTCATATGAGTACCTACTTTTTGAATAAGACAATAAAAACTGTGAGTAGAATTTACAAAATATTGTCAGTTATAATACGTTATATTTTGGTTTAACATAAAATTACTTAATATTTGAAAGTTAGTCTTAGTCAAACGACGACTTGCGAAGTAATACTATAAAAAAAAATCACAATGCCAGTAATTTTAGGGCTTTTGTAAATCGAGATCTTTCTAAAACGATCGACTATAAGTTGTTGTACTAACAATGATAGTGTTAATCTGAAAAAGAATGGTTGGTTAATCGATAATCGACTGTCCCACCCACTATAGTTCCAGGAAATTACAGAAAAGTCTGATTACTGAAATCGTTAAAGCTTTGTTGCCAAGTTAGCAAAGTCTGATTTATCTCCGAGATTCCAGACGAGTTAATAATCAAATCTAATTCTAAACAAGAAGATTTAAAAATTTTTTGTTAAGTTCTTTACATATAATAATAATCTTCTTCTGATTTACTAATACAAAATTTTGGCTACTTATAGGATATGACGTCATTTGACATGATAAAAACAATCCACCTTTTTTGCTATATCTTTTGCATTTACGTTTCATTTCAAATTTCAAACACACATAAAAGAGGATAAAGCTATCCTTTAATTTTTTTTTATATATTGAGACACATTGAATATATCTCATATAAATCCTTACTTATAAAATCACACACTATTTATTTGAAAATTAAAGATTCTTTCCATAGCTACTTAATTTATTTCAATATCTTTGAATGTTATATAATTTCATCAAGTCTCTAAATTTATAACAATATTTCCTAAAAATAAAAATATCATTAAAATTACTATTTTTTTGTTAGCAGGATTAATCTTTTGTAAATAGTTTTTTTGTTCATTCGACTATTACAGTACTTAGCTAAAAGATTTGAAACTTTAATAAGAAAAGTCAAAAAATATTAGTTCGGAAGCAAAATTATACTTTGTCCCATGTAGGACGATACTTTTGACAGTTGACACCTATATAGAGGGTATTAAGTTGCTATTGCAATGTCAAGCCAAACATAAGGAAACATACGCAACCTTAGTACGTAGCAATAAGGAAGTGACACCTGTCAAAAGTATCATCCTACATTGGACAAAGTATAGTAAAAAAAAAATCCTCATGCAGAACGACAGTTTATAAGTAAGGATCTGATTTTAAACACACATTTTTATACTTTTTTAGTAAATTGAACGGTTGTCACTTCCATTGGAATTCGAAACCACGTCTTAATATTATACACATACGTTATATATTGCAATGATGGGTGCCCAATACTTTTATTTGCAAATAATACAGTTTTTTTTATTTTAATAAAACACAAACTTCACTATAATAAATATCTACACATATATCGAAACTACTCCTTCCAACCATTTATTTTACTTTTAACAGCAGTAGTTTATATCCGTCCTTTTCGGGACAGGCAAAGGTCTAAGCCATACTGCCAGATTTTGAGTAATTTCTTTTTTAATTAGACGATGATAATTGATAATGAGAGCCGATTCTTGAATTTGAACGAAGAATGATCAGTGAAATATACCTTTCCCGTCTTCAGTAAAGATGTGGGGTTTTACTGAAATCTTCCCTTAGTCTTCTTGAGAAGGAAAAGACAACTTTCGCTGCTTTGTTTCACTTACCAACACTTGCATGTTTACAAACACTTAGTGGTTAATAATCCACCATTATTACACACTAATATCTACCACAAAACAAATTTTAAAAAGAAAAACAAAGCTACCAAAGTGACGCTTCCCGCTCCCGCCAAAAGTCATTTTACGCTCAAATACTATGTGACAGCATAATGCGTTATCGATTCAATTTCTTATTACAATCGACTTTACGAAGACGTCTTAATCGATTCAACGCATCGATGCTCATTTTTTTTCAACGTTTTTATTACTTTATAAACATACTACAATGACTTAAATATATATCAAAGTAAAACCAGTAATGTTAAACATACGGTATATATTATTTACCAACATCAACGAACAATGTAAACGATTAGTATCGATTCATTTATTTGCAATGAAAATACTCGATACTTAGCATCGATAGTATTCCTTGCAAATTAATCGTTTGATGGAAGGAATAGTTCGCGTCCTGTAACTAGAGCAAAGCCATAAACAATATACTTCCGCATAAATTGGTTAATGTACTTAAATTTGATACTGCGCATGTTACATGGTTTCAAATTTTTTTTACGTATTTTACTTTTTTTTTAAACTGAGTCTTTAACCAGAAAATAGGGTAAATCAGATATAAATCCTTTAATTTCGTTCACAAGTGTCAAAAGTAAAATAACTAGTTGGACCAATCAATATTTAGCAATAAAACACAGGTGCCTAAAAAAGTTTAGTAGTAAATTTCTTAAATATTTTTCTTTACATATAAGTGAAATATTTTACTAATTTTTAGGAACCTTATTATAGTTAAAGTGTATTAAAAGGTGCATTTTTAATAATTATTTTCTATCTGTGCTGCCCATTGGCAAGTTTATGAAGAAAATCCCAAAATTTTGAATTATACGTTCATGGAACATATGGGAACACTTGAGTGACTCTGCCGATAGCCCTGAAAAAGAAAATGTGTATTAAATAATCTATAATCTAAGATCACAGTGGTTTGTGTGTTTGTCTGTCCGCTCTTTTTTCATTATATCAATATCGTTACCACAGCAACGCGTTAACCGCAAGTAGTAATGAAAGAAAAGCAAGTCATTGGCACAGACTAACTTTATTTTTTATTTCAATGCATACAATATAACAAGTAGTTCGTCTACCGGACGCTAGATGGCGCTAACGGAAAAAATATTTGATAATAGAAAAAAATTAAAGAATTTTGTCCACCCGTGCGAAGCCGGGACGGGCCGTTAGTTGATATCTCACATCATAACACTTTTTATAACCGTGTGAGAGGCGTGGAATTATTAAAACTTTACTTTTGCATCCAAATTTGTATCAGGCGTCAGTTCATGTAAAACAAACGTGCAGTTAATCCCGTTATAAGTGTTTTATTAATAAAAAAAAACCATTTTTTTTTTTTTTTTTTTTGCCTGTAAAGTCGGTTTTACGGGCGAAGATTTTACGTGACAACGTCTTTTTCTCGGTAGAATATTTATTGATATGAATATAATTAAATTGCACAATGCGCGCGGCAGACCGATCATAGTTGAGTGGGAGAGAGACGCAAGGCATTCGGCGGGCCTCTCTCTCGTTCGGTGACTCATCGTAACGTTACCGAGCGTTACACTTTTTCATAAGTGACTCCCAGCCGCAACCTAATTTAAGACGTTGTCACGTCAAAAATTGAAATAAAACTTCTTTAGCTCCATCTTTATATGTACGAGGGGCGTTTAAAGTATTCTCGGTATCGGGGTGATAAACTAATGTTGAGGGTAATTATATTATCTAATTAGCTAAAGACACTCTTTGAGGGTATAAATATAAAATTTCATTTAATTGTCATCATTAGTATTCAAGATATCATTACGAAAAGACAACTACGATGACAGATTCCACAATGTTGAAAAAACACACAGGGCACGTTGCCAAGGTTGCTGTGAGGGATTGTGGATTTGAAGAAATCACTCATCAACCCTACAGCCCAGACCAGGCCGCCAGTGATTATTTTTAGTTCCCAAACCTTAAGAAAGATCTTCAAGGTAAGCATTTTTCCGACGATGAAGAGTTGAAGGCGGAAATTGATGAACATTTTTCAGGCAAAGAAGAAAATTCTCTTTTAGAGATAAGCCCACCATTGCTCACAAATATATCTAAATGTACTGTTTAATTACTTTATAAGTGCAATAAAGAGTATATATATAAAATTATTTTTAGAGGGTATTGAAAAATAACTTGCCCGATCAAATAAGTGTATTGAGGTTATGGGGGACTACATTGAAAAAAAAAATTATTTACAATTTTCTGCTTATTATTTCATGCCCATACCGAGAATACATTGAACGCCCCTCGTATATGTCGCCGTCATCTGGTTGAATCTGCTATTTGATTGAACGACTAGCACGTTCATTGAATGACGACATTTAATTGAATGACTAAAGGACAACTCGTCAAGTTGTTTAATGTAACGTTCAACGTCGTGACTGAACGTCATTTAGCATAGTCGTTGAATGGGATATAGCCGAATTTGTAATGTTCGGTTAGGTTAGGTTACATCCATGCTGTCACACTATTTTATTACGAATAACGCACTTTATAGTAAAATTAATCAAAAATAATTATAACTGAATTATTATTAAGTAATTTCAATCACCTGACTGATTTTACGTCCGCTCCGTTCCAGGGGCTATGTTACAACTAACTAGTTGGACGTTGAGTGACGCTTGTTCAATCAACGTTCGGCCTAGTCATTCAATTAAATGTCGTCATTCAATGAACGCGCTAGTCATTTAATTAAATAGCAGATTCAACCAGCTGACGGCGACATAAATATTACATTACGAAACGTAACTGGCTATGGGAGAAAGAGAGAAAAAAACATGTGCTGGCACCTCTCTTTTACCCCTACAGTAATATACGAAACGTAACTCCCTTTTCTATCTTCACTAACTTAATCCGTTCGCCTCGCCTGATCACACTTTTCGTAACGCTCTAATAACTCATTCATCAGCTTACTCTCCAAGTCAAACGTGCGTATTGAAGTTTTACTTCAAAAAAGATAGTTCGTACCTTGTACCCTGTCCAGCGGCTAGTAGTAGCCTTCTACCGCGTTGAATATATTCAGGGCATCGCGTCAGTCTGAACACTAGAGCTGCCCAACCGCCTGCCCGAACTAAGCTGTTTCGCGATAATATACCCTGAAAACGTATAAATTTAATTAGTAAATATTTTTATAGACAGACATAGTACATCGACTTTGAACTTTGTGGTTTGGTATTAAAGTTGATAATCGATTGTACAAATTTGAGTTAGTATATATGAAATCTATTGCAGTTTATTGATGTTATGATGATGTTATTGTGTTGCTAGCTAAATAAATGTTATTTCTTTTTTCTTATAAGTTTAAAAATATGTTCACAAAGTACTAAAAAAATGTTTAAAAGAAGGTAATTCTTACACGGGTAACAATATGTTTACGAAATAAGTATCGGTTTAAAAGAATGCAACATTATCTCAAACATGAGGTGCATTTTTCATTGTTTTGATGTTACGATCAAAAGTGTACGTAATGCCCATTGACTTCAGGTCAAATTTTGAGAAACGGCTACATATTTTTGGCAGTTTAATATGTATCTTTATTTTCACCATTGACTATACATTTGACCTTTAGCTTATAATGTTTAGGAAACTCCATAATCGTATCAAAATTCATTTTTATACCAAATAGGGTGATTTAATAGGGCATTTGATAATGAAAATAAAGATCAAAATGTTAATAGCTTAACCCCTTAAAACCCGAGAGCATTATATCATGCGCGCGACAACGATACCTAAAATCCGCGAGCATTATTTAATGCTCTATAGCGCGCAGTCTGATTTAATCCTTATTACAGCTTTGGTAATGGTTCTTTTTGATTGAATGATATTTTCCCCGATAGAGAGAAAAATAACGCATTTAGCACAAAGTTGGGCTTCAAGGGGTTAACAGTAAACTTTTTTTAAACCAATGTAGCTCAAATATAATTTTGGAATATATATGATTGTCATGTTCTATGTGATTGAAAATGCATGGGATTGGTTGAATCTGGAGTGACGTCACATGCTTGTTTACAGTAAATAACAGCCTAAGTTTTTGTTTACAAGCATGTGACGTCATAACATCAAGTAACCTGCATAAAGGTTAAGCGTTTGACTGGTTTTTGAATTAATTTTAACTTTCATAGTGATATTTATAGAAAACTAGCTAATCCCGCCACGCTTTGCTGTGGCTCAGTAATTATAATTTGTTATGTTTTTTACAATAAATTAAAATGAAACCTATGCTATATCCTAAGTCGGAACAAATTCAGCAAAACATCAAAATCAGTTGAGTAGTTTCGGAGTTCATCGCGGTCAAACACTAAAAGATAGACAAAGATAGAGAAATTAACAAACAATTAATCAAATGACAAATATACTAGGCGATGCAGTCGCTAAGCATAAAGCTACGCTAGCACCATATATTGGGGCGGAGCGTAATACCTAAAAAAAGATTTTCTTTTATTTCGATGGAAATATTTGCGAATTTCAGCATTCGGGCCACGTCACACTCTGGTCCTAAACCTGTTGATTCGATTCCACACAAATAAAAATAAAATCGGTTAAGAAAATGAAAATAACTTTATTCAAATGCACTTAAAAATAAGTAGTTTTGAATCGTCCAACATTTTTACCTACCACCCATTCAGGACGTCTTTTAACTGACAAGAAGAATGGGCGCAAGAAACTCGTCAGCTTTAACAGAAGTAACGACATTTACAATATAATACGTCTTCACCATACATAATCCACAAAAAAAAAACAAAATTATTTTGTTATGACAATACTAATAGTGTTATGATATCATTATTTCGTTGATTACAACAAAGTCAACAAGTATCTGTACTTACTTAAAGTAAGTATCCCTGGACATTGCAATAATATACAGGGAATAAACGACAAATTTAAGAACTCGGGAAGTTATGGCGTAACAGACATTGTGCCTATCAAAAACATAAATGAAATGAGAATCAAGTTCAATATTATGATATATGCCTTGGTTGTTGACTTCAACGACAAGAGAAGTGAGATCTAAATGGGTGCCAAGTTCAATGGTCAGTCCTGAAATTTATTTATAACAACATAAAATATCATTTCTTCTTATAACTTAATATATTATAGCCTAAGGTCTGACTTGGCTAGTTCTCATATACGAATTATTATGTTCGATGGCTACTTTCTACAAGCAAGCCAAATTTTCGGAATAATAAAATAAGAACCGAAAAGTAACAGGTTTAGAACTCCACCTATGCTAAAATTGTAGAAATGTACTATACCTCAATTATAGCTGTCTGTCGTACGTTTCCAATGTGAACGGTGCATTGGAATCCGGGATATATGGCCGTCGAATGTCTTAGCACATGCACTGATGCCTAAAACAAATTATTAATAAAATATCTCGTAATTAATTCTCAAAAAAATAATAAAACGTAATTCTCAATTTGAATGTAAAAAGATACATTACGATACAGATATACAAGATACGACCGTTTGGTGCAACGGTACCGATCCTACCTTTCGCACCGACCGTCATGGGTTCGAGTCCCAGAAGGGGCAAATGTTGGTGTGAATGTGAGGGACAATTTGTCGATAAAAAATGCCATAGGTATTTCACACCATTAAAGGCTCCGACACTGGTGACGGGACACATTGTATGTTTGTATGAATATTATATATCTATGTATCATATATGTACTATGGAGGCCTCTGGCGCCTTATCAATCCTAAGTCGAAAGTCACTAGCACACTGCACGATGCCTATCGCTTCAGGCCACGCCCCGCTCCATTCATTCAACAATGGCGCGCGTGCGCAAACAAGCAAGTGAGAGCAGATTGACAGTTGACAGTACTGACATCAAGGGCGATTTTAAAATTAGTTGTTTATGATTGGCCGTAGTATAAATCGTAGTAAAATACGAAGCCAATTAAGGATAGGTATGGGTCGTGTGGGCGTGTCCGATGCGATCAGTTCAAACGAATATTTCTACAAAGTGGTAAGGTGCGAGAGACCTCGATAGTATGTCTATCTGTTACTCTAGTATCCATAACACAAGCCTTAAAGTGCTTACTTTGGGCTAAGCTAATTGGTGTGAATGTAATAAAATATTAGATTGAAAAGAAATCTCAGAGATTGGTTTTTCTTAAAGACATTCCAACTAAGCGACTCATACATACATAAATAAACATTCTTTGGGGAAAAAGTTAATGGTATTTAATTTAAATAATTAATTGACTAACGGTTTATAGATCAATCGATAGTGAACGGTTTAAGAATCGAAGGTGCTCCAGCATTGAAGATGTGATGATCATTATAATCATATTGTTAAGTTTCAGGTCGCTAAGGGGCACACTAGGATAAAGAAAGTGTTTATGTTTATGTAAAAGCCTTTTTATCTTTAACCGATTCGTTGCTGATGGCACGTCTGGCGTGCCATCACTTTCTTTTGCATGTGGAGCCACTGGAGCCGTGTCATTTTTAAATCGATGATAACTCCTTCAAATTAAATTTTAGGGACATCTAACCAGAATAAAACTATCTTCGTTTTCACGTAAATAAAGCTCGTAGCCTTCGTTTCTGGTAATTGTATGTACGAGGCATGTTTTTTAAGTAAGTACCGTTTTGAAATTTAAAAAAGATGTGCTAAGATATCTCAATATTTTTATTTTTACATGGAAGCCTGTACCTTTATCTATATACTACATAATTTTCGTCAATATTGAGGCACTTATCATAACGTTGTACAGGTTTTTGAATGCCCTCCTCATAGAAGTCTGCCGCCTGACTTTTTAAAAACTGCATCACAAATGTTTTGACTTCGTCATCGTCTTCAAGACGCTGACCGCCAAGGTGTTTCTTCAAGTGCAAGAACAGATCACTGGGTCACTGGGCGCCAAATGAGGGCTGTACGGAGGATCATCTAGAGTTTCCCATCGAAAAGATGTGATGAGATCTTTGGTCTGATTAGCCACATGCGGACGGGCATTATCATGCAGCGAAACGATGCCCTTGCTCAACTTGCAACGTCTTTTGTTCTCGATTGAACGACGCAGATTGTGCAATGTCTTACAATAAGCTGCTGCATTGATTGTCTCATTACGAGGCAGAAATTCCACAAGCAATAATCAATCGGCGGCAGACTTCTATGAGGAGGGCATTCAAAAACTGGTACAAGGTTATGATAAGTGCCTCAATATTGCCGAAAATTATGTAGTATATAGATAAAGGTACAGGCTTTCATGTAAAAATAAAATTATTGAGATATCTTAGCACATCTTTTTTAAATTTCAAAACGGTACTTACTTAAAAAACATGCCTCGTAGCAATGAATCGGTTAAGTCGTTTATCGTTAACATTTTATTAAAATGATATTAATACACTGGTTTTATTTTTATCACATCCTTCCTCCATTTTGTCAGATTTGTAAGAGCACCACAGACTACTCAAAATGGATAGAAGACAAGTCACAGAGTAGTTTTATAACTTAACACATATACAATTTTGTACTTTTCACAGTGATAAAAATACTAGATTGGTATTATTCCTCACCTGGAAGTACATGCAGCCTCTAGGATCGTTCGGGTCTTCAAGTACAACAGAATCACCGCAGATGCAATCTTGTTCGCTATATATCTTATTCTTTTCTTTGTCACCGTCAGATCTGTTGTAATTAAAAATTGTTTCTCATGATTTATTTGAAAGTATAAATTTGCTTAACCCCTTGAAGCCTAGCTTTGTGTTAAATGCGTTATTTCTCTCTCTATCGGAGAAACATATCATTCAATCAAAAAGAACCATTACCAAAGCCGTTATAAGGATTAAATCAGACTGCGCGCTATAGAGTATTATATAATGCTCGCGGATTTTAGGTATCATTGTCGCGCGCATGATATAATGCTCTCGGGTTTTAAGAGGTTAAAATGTAATATCTTTATTGTTTCGACATATTCGACGATCGTTTGGTGCCACGGCAGCAATCCTGCCTTTCGCACCAGCAGTCCTGGGTTCGAGTCCCGGAAGGGGCAAATGATTATGTGATGACTACGAGCATTTGTTCCTGAGTCATGGGTATTTCTATATATTTATATGAATATAACATATCTATGTATCATATATGTATATCTATCTGTTACCCTAGTATCCATACAGCCTTACAGTGCTTACTTTGGACTAGGTTAATTGGTGTGAATGTAAGAAATATTATTATTATATTCGGCGGTAATTTTTATATATTGTGTTTTTTATAAGATACTTTATATGATACATTTTAATAGAAAAATACAAAAAAAATACTCCACCTTCAAATTATCTAGTCACAAGGATTTTCAAAAAGTGCGATATTGCCAAGGGAATTACAAATAATTTGAAACGCGATGCCATTGGTTAAAGCTAATATGATGTAAAAGTCAATGACAACAAGTGTCAATATCACTGATTCCTTGGGTTTGGCTGAAAAAAGCGCTTGCGAGCGCTTGTAAGAAAAATGGCGATCGCTGAGCGGTAATAAGCAAAATGGCGGATTGTGTCTGCGCAACTGAAGTTAGAAAACGTGTCCTGGCCGAAAACAGTATAGTTTTTTTTCAGCGCTAGTAAGCGCTTTTTTCTGCTAAACACAAGGAATGAGCAAAGTTTTTCAACGTAACCTTCATTTGTTTGTTCGTTATCATAGATTATGACGTCACATTAGCGCTAAAATGGCGGGTGTTTAAAATGCCCGATTCGGTTGGCTATTTTTAATATTTTTAAATACTTTATCTTACTTTTTTGTGTTGAATATTTTTTACCATAATATAGTGATGCAAATAATCGAATAAAAATATATCAAAAATTTCATGCATATTCTCTATTGTGTCTATCAGTTTGTTATTATAAAAGAGACCTGAGGAGCTACCATCATCTTTTATTGCGATTCAAGTTAAGCTGTTGGAGAGAGACGCCACTATAGACCACATATAGCGTTGTCTCACTTTGACAATCGAACTAGCATCGCGCTAGGAGGACATGGTAGGCCCTCTGTTGGTTTTTCAAAAGGAAATAAAGAAATATCTCACCTGTAATAATTTTCATCTATTTTGTCAATGACCTTCACGCCTTCGCCTTCGTCACTATCTGATCTGTATATGTTAGGGTCATTGTCTATGTCCTTAACTAGCGAGCACTCTACATTGGCTATGTCTTGCAGTAGATTCTTGTTTTTCCTTCTGACGTTTTTGCGATTCTTTGATTTTTCTTTGTTATGGATACGATTTAATACGATATCTGTGGCCTGCAAAAATTACCAAGGAGTGTTGAGAAAAAGACAATTAAAGAATATAGAAAAACAATTTGCCATTTTCCATACAAATATAAAAAAGTGGTTAATTCACACGTGGTAGAAGTGTAGGTAGTATCCGTGGTAGTATCCATAACACAAGCCTTACAGTGCTTACTTTGGGCTAGGCTAATTGGTGTGAATGTAAGAAATATTATTATTATTATTATTATTATAACATGGATGTCGTCAAAATATTAGAAATATACAATTTGTCACTGGTGTCCGACCCGTTAAGACACAGCATTATCCATCATAATAAGGCATTATGTTCTTTTATTCATGAGTAAATAATTATTTTATGTTTTTTATTCTTTCTACTTCTGAGGATCTGAGTAAAGGGTCATATTAAAATAGTCACCATCCCTAAATTAGGTTTGACCTAAGTTGTAGGTCCTATCTACGGTTACACTTTAAGTATTGACATCAGTTTTTAGGTAATATCTTAGTGCATCTTAAAAATAAAAAGTATGTTTAAGTAGAAGTTGAAATACGTTTGTAAATTTGTCTACAAAAAATGCGTCTTCATGCATCTCGGTAGCTCAGTGGTCAGAGAAGTCGCCTAGATAACGAAAGGTCGTAAGTTAGAATCCTATCTAAGGGTTATGAGATGTAGTTGTTTTTCATAAGCATTTTTCAAATCTTATTGAAATATACATACACTAGCACACACGGGTGAACAAAATTCTTTTTTTTTTTCTATTATTAAATATTGTTCCGTTAGCGTCATCTAGCGTCCGGTAGCGAACTACTTGCGGTTAACGCGTTGCTGCTGACCCGGCCACGCGTTGTTGTGTCTCAGTTATAGATGTCAATGTATCGAAATGAATCGCGCTTATGTTTCGGTTATACGACTACACATATAGCTAACCGTTCTTAGCCTTCTTGAATGTTATTCTTAGGCACTATGGTAACGCGTATACAATGGAAAAAGAACGGGAAAAAGAGCGGACAGACAAACACACAAACCACTGTGATCTTAGATTATAGATTAATATAATTACGTTTTCTCCCGTAGGGGTAGATAGAGATCACAGATTTCTACCATGATCTCGACATACATCTGCCGCTTCTTCAACTCATCAGACCTTTTATACAAGATCGTTGGTTGAGGGTACTTCTAATATTATAGAAACTAGATGGCGCTGTAGCGCGTAGAAACACGCTATCGTATTGTTTTTGCGGGAGTACGTAAGGGCAAGTTTATTTTGCAATGTTAGTATAGCGAGACAATATGGTAACAAACACACACACACAAAGTATTGTCATAATATAATTAGGATATGACTGTGAATGCATAAAAAACAACTTAAAGATCTATGTTAAGTACATTTGATGTATGTACTATCAAGGTCTCTCGCGCCTTACCACTTTGTAGAAATATTCGTTTGAACTGATCGCATCGGACACGCCCACACGACCCCTAATTGGCTTCGTATTTTACTACGATTTATACTACGGCCAATCATTAACAACTAGTTTTAAAATCGCCCATGATGTCAGTACTGTCAACTGTCAATCTGCTGCTCACTTGCTTATTTGCGCACGCGCGCCATTGTTGAATGAATGGAGCGGGGCGTGGCCTGAAGCGATAGGCATCGTGTAGTGTGCTAGCGACTTTCGACTTAGAACTGATAAGGCGCCAGAGGCCTCGATAGTACATCCTTTACATATATTAAGTATACATATTTCAGTATTATATCTCATATTATGTCTCACCTCGTTTCTCATTTTGCATTTCCCTTTTGGGCATCCTCCGAAGACAGGCTTAGGGCCATTGCTGTATTTATGGGGTTTGGTGAGTAATACCATCCCTGGCCTCAGCCTCATGGGTCCATCAGCCACCAGACCCAAACTGGCGCAGTGGCCAGCTCTCACTCGTCCACAACGAGCTCGGTTCCTATATATAGTCCGGACTGATATCTCTTTGAATTCCCCAGTCTCGAACGGACCTGAACGACAAATAAATCTATATGTATAAAAATTGGATATTTAACGATGAACTCAGAAACTACTAAACCGATTTTGATGATTTTTATTCATTTCATTTCTTCAGACTTAGGACATAGGATAAGTTTAATTTTAATTTCTTACAAAAAAAACATATTGCATATTGTAATTACAGCCACAGCAACGCGTGGCTGGTTGAGCTAGTCAAGGAGGAGGGTAGCTAAGGCTGGTTTTTGGCCTATTTTACTTTTTTTTAAAAAAACCTTTTGTTTCGCCATTAAGTATATAGATCATAATCAGTCGATTTGACCATAAACGGAACTTTAATCTCACCCTCCCCCTTTATTCAACTTATAGTCCATTTTTCTATCTGGCAAAGAAAATAGGCCAAAAACCAGCCTTAGCGACCCTCCTCCTTTATTAAAAAAAAAAAACAATTTTTACGCAATTTTTTTTTGTATTTGATCCTATGGTAGCAACCCTGCCTTTTACACCAACAGTCCTAAGTTCGAATCGTAGAAAGGGCAGGCATTTGTGTGATGTAGACGAGCATTGGCTAGATTTCTGTGGCATTGTTTAATCTATAATTCACGTATCATTGTATGTAACTAAAAAATAAAAAATATGCACTTGAATCATGGGTATTAATAAATATCAAAAATTTATCATATATGGTATGTCTATCCGCTAACCTATTATCCATAACACAAGCCTTACAGTGCTTACTTTATGTCTACTGAAATAATATTATAATAATAAATAAATTTTATATTTTTTATATATTTTATGGATTTTCCATTGCAATCTTATAAGATAAATTATTATAATAGAAAAATACTAGAAAACATCGACTCGGGTCACGAGTGAATTCTCAAGCGGAAATCGAACCCGCCATCTTTGGAAATAAAATAGATAAATAAATAAATAAATATTTCTTACATTCACACCAATTAGCCTAGCCCAAAGTAAGCACTGTAAGGCTTGTGTTATGGATACTAGGATAACGGATAGACATACATATGTATATGATACATAAATATGTAAAATCATAGAAATATATATAAACACCCATGACTCAGGTACAAATGATCGTATTCATCATACAAACATCTGCCCTTTCCGGGATTTGAACCCAGGACCGTCGGTGCGAAAGGCAGGATCGTTACCGTTGCACCAAACGGTCGTCGAAATCCGGTCCAATGCTCTCTCAATTGAGCTACCGAGCCCTGTGAACACTCGTCGACATTTTCTAGTACCTCTTTAAGTTTACGCTGTAGGCCAGCGTTGTTTCATTAATAAGAGGAACATCCTCTCATATTCAAATGAAACATTTTTACAAATTGGGAGAGCATTGGATCGGATTTCCAAAGGTTGCGGGTTCGATTCCCGGCTGAAAATTCACTTGTGACCCGAGTCGATTTTTTCTATTATAATAATTTATCGTTTATTTCTAATTTTACAAACATAACTAGTTATTACCAACACTGAGCTATGTCTTTACAATATGATTTGAAGCCAAACACAAACAGAATTGAACAATTGTAATATGTAAATAAAATACGAAATATAGAAACAGAGAAAGTAATTTTGATAGTGTATTTTTCAATGTGTGTGTGCGTGCGTGCGCGTATACGTGCGTGCGTGCATGCATTATACTGTTTGTGTACATACGTGTGCGTGTGCGTATGTCATTATATTATACCCTCACTCACCAATAATCAGATTGTCCCCCTCAAACAGCTGTCCCCTTGCCATAAGTCCTCCCACCACTGGTCCGCTGGAATCCCCAACGTGGAATATCTCATCGATTTGAAACTCACAGCTCTCCTAGTAATAAATAAAGTGATTTAATGGGTATAAAATTGGCATGTTATCAAACTTTTCATCAACACTTGCATGTATTATTAGGTAACAACAAACACGGTACTACAATACCCAGACGCGAGCCTATCCTGAACAGTGAACAGTGTTAGATGTTGTATGAAATACTCACGTTATCGTGTGTTGTGTGAGCTGGCGGTTGCAGCGCTAGTAAATATGCGTGCAACGCGTTCAGACCGACACCACGGACACAGCTCACGGGAAATACTGGTACAGGAGAGAGGCCTGACCTGTGAATAATTTATTATTAATTAGTTAAAAATATGTATCATAATTTTTACATTTTTTTAATTTATTTATTTTGATAAACCAACAATGTCACTAGTTATTTAAAAAACAAATAAAGGCAGTCATGAACCTTAACAGAATAAACTTGAATCAAGTTAGGTAATACAAAAAATACGCATTAACAGAAATGTGACCAGTTTAAAAATTAATAGGAATTATAAAATATTTAATAATGTTATAAGAAATCCTATTACATAATTATAATTTGATACGTGTGTACTTATTTAAATATATATAACAATGTATTATTATAGTATATATGTATAGGTATATTTTGTGTATATTTTATTAATCCATCAGATATATACAAATTTGTACATTCATAGTATTTTTTTTTAATTCAGTATCACCGACTGACTTGGATTATTTTATTGCTTACATTTCTGTCAATCCAAGGTTGCCTGGAAGATATTGCTTTTAAGTGATAAGGCCGCCATTTGTAGTTTGTCTGTATCTCTCGTTGTCTTTATTTTGTCGTATATGATGTACAATAAAGAGTATTCTATTCCATTTCTTTTACATTTAAAGTAACTAATCTGTGACATGTAATGTGATACTTACTAGTACAAATTAATTCAAATACTTACTCTTCCTTTGGTGGCGGTCTCTCATCCAAACCGTTGTCTATGGCGTCGAGAATCAGCTTCTCTGGCGCCACACAGTTTCTTGCTAGGTTCTCGTCCGTTATCAACTGTGGTTTCTGAAAAAAAAACTTTAATACTATACTTGTTCCGTAATAGGTTAATACTAGTGAAAGTACGGGTCAGTCAAAAATTCTTTATTGTCATAAAAATATGTGGGAGGTGTTTAGCCCTTCATTGTGTGGTGGCTGTGGCTCAGTTATTATAATTTGCAATATTTTTTATATCCCTACATTTTAAAGGAGGATGGTCAATAAGGCGGGATTTCGGACACTTTTATTTTTGACCTAAAAATAAAAAATAAAATATATACATATACTATATGGACTAACAAATCGATTCCACCCCAAACGGAACCAACCTCAACCCCCTCCCCCCTTCCACCCCCCAACTTAATACATAAAAAAATATTTTTTGAGCTTAAAAATAATATAACCTTTCAAAACCCTGTACTCTTAGTAGCTCCGCAAAAATATATATATTTTTTATTATATTATTATTTTATCATGCGCGCGACAACGATACCTAAAATCCGCGACCATTATATAACGCTCTATAGCGCGCAGTCTAATTTAATCCTTATTACGGCTTCGGTAATGGTTCTTTTTGATTGAATGATATATTTTTCCCCGATAGAGAGAGAATAACGCATTTAACACAAAGCTGGGCTTCAAGGTACATACATAAAATCGACGACTGTTTGGTGCAACGGTAGCGATCCTGCCTTTCGCACCGACGGTCCTGGGTTCGAATCCCGGAAGGGGCAGATGTTTGTATGATGAATACGAATATTTGTACCTGAGTCATGGATGTTTGTATATATTTCTATGAATATTACTTATTTATGTATGATATATGTATGTCTGTCCGTTACCCTAGTATCCACAACACAAGCATTAAAAGTGCTTACTTTAGGCTAGGTTAATTGGTGTGAATGTAGGAAATATTTATTTATTTAAGGGGTTAACCTCGAATAGTTTCAAGATTCTTACCTTATTAGTTTGAGCTAATATGTCGGTCAGTTGTTGTAATAGTGGAGTCAATGAGGCTCCAGCTATATCGCACTTGGTTATAACTATGAAGAAATCCAAATCTAAAGCCACCAGCAATGATAGATGCTCCTCTGTA
The DNA here is from genome assembly GCA_927399485.1 of Calamotropha paludella. Classification (NCBI taxonomy): domain Eukaryota; kingdom Metazoa; phylum Arthropoda; class Insecta; order Lepidoptera; family Crambidae; genus Calamotropha; species Calamotropha paludella. Next base: position 9,081,454 of record OV656829.1, on the reverse strand, counting down.
ATACGTGTTATGCCAGCAGTCGCAGATATCTGTAAAAAAAAATAACCATTTGGTTTCCAAGAAGTTGTATGCGGAATACAAGCATTTGTACCTGAGTCATGGGTGTTTATATATATTTCTATGAATATTACATATCTATGTATCATATATATATGTCTAACAGTTACCCTAGTATCCATAACTCAAGGGCTTGGGCTAGGCTAATGGGTGTGAATGTAAGAAATATTTATTTATATAATACTAGCGACCCGCCCCGGCTTCGCACGGATGCAATGCTCTACTATATTATGCATGTATTATTAATATAAACCTTCCTCTTGAATTACTCTATCTATTAAAAAAAACCGCATCAAAATCCGTTGCGTAGTTTTAAAGATTTAAGCATACATAGGGATATAGGGACAGAGAAAGCGACTTTGTTTTATACTATGTAGTGAAGAATATTTCTCACATTCATGGGTGTATGAATGCATACATAAACTATGTATGCATATATAGGTATATGTATACATACGAGATATATACTTTACAGAATTCACATATGTCTGCCAACCCAAAGTCAAGCAAAACGCAATACAATTGGGTTTAAGTAATGTTTCGGTTTCCTATTGCATTGAAGTAAATGGAATGGGGAACTAACGATTTTATTTTAAAATATTTAATTATGAACTTACAAATATAACAGATCCCTAGGTAAGGATGTAATTTTTTTATTAATTATCAGCCAGCAAACTATATTAAAATATAAGGTTTAAAGACATTTATTCTCATAAGAACATATGTTCGCTTAAAATGAGATTAGTAAAAAAGTACAATTATAACAATAATTTGGCGCAGCGCACATACAACTAAACATTAACAAAGACACAAACAGAAAACAACAACCAGACCTATACATCACAGATTCAATACATTATGAAACTTAAAACAAAACAAGAACTACTTGCACAAACACACTCTCAAACGCAATGAGAGCATCACGACAGACATGAAATTTTCTCCGACCCGTCCATCCGACACAAAAGTCATCGCGCAATGTTGGGACGAAGACTAATTAAATATGCCTTATTTATGCATTTTAAAATCATGTTTTTTATATTTATGCAACCTGCTTGCAAAATGTAGAGATTATGGCATAACATCCCATTTTTTGAAACTGACCGAATATTGACAGTCACTGACGAAAAGATTATTATTATAAAACGATCAGTTTGAGGTATTTTCGACAATCCTGTTAAATACCCTGATATAAAATTAGTATGGATAAACAATTATACTGACCACAAGCATAGCGTGGTGTGGGCAATACCCGCATATTCCATGCAGCGTGGTGCGTTGGTACTTCGCATGTCCAGCCAAATCCAGGAACGAAACTAGTTTAGCGCTTCGCTCGCCAATACGTTCCGCTGTCATCAGCTCTGAACAACCGTAATTTACTACATTTCCCTGTGAAACAAATGAATTAATTATTTAATAATAAAATTATGAAATTGATGTAAAAATAACTTTATTAAAATGCAATTAAAATAAGTTGTTTTGAATCGTCCAACATTTTTACCTACCACCCTATTCAGGACGCCTTTTAACTGACAAGAAGAATGGGCGCAAGAAACTCGTCAGCTTTAACAGAAGTAACGACATTTACAATATTATACTTCGTGACCATACATAATTTCCCAAAAAAAGCTTAATTATTCTTTTATCACAATAATTAACGATCGTTTTGTTCAACGTTAGCGAGCCTGTTTTTCGCACCGACGGTCCTGAGTTCAAATCCCAAAATGGGCAGATGTTTGTGTGATGAATATGTACCTGAGTCTTGGGTATTAATATATATTTCTATAAATATTTAATATAAAAGTATCGAATATGTATATTTATCTATTACCCTAGTATCCATAACACAAGCTTTATAGCGCTTACTTTGGGCTAGGCTAATTGGTGTGAATGTAAGAAATGTTATTATTATTATTAATAATAGTAGTAGTGTTATGGTTTCATTACATGGTTGATTACAGCAAAAACAACAAGTATCTGTTTTAAGTCAGTAACCTTAAACATTGCAATGGGAATTGCCTGGAAGATATTGCTTTTTAGCAATAAGAACACCATTTGTACTTTGTCCGTATATTTGTCTCTCTTTGTCTTTTTGTCGTGTGTGATGTGCAATAAAGAATATTTTATTCTATAATAATATTAGACTTGTATTGAAGTGACTCACCTGAGCATCGAACCCTAGTATCTCGTGGCTGAGGGAAGAAGTCCTGCCGCTCTTGACCTCGTGCAAATGTCTAAACATATTCAAACGAGCGCTGCCTCTGCCATTATCCAGCTCTCCTGTTAAAAAATAGTAATTTTAGCCTAAATATTCATTGCAAGATTATGACGATATGGTCGATTGGCTTGCATACCGTTTTACATGGTTACGCCTCTCCGAAGTCCCGGGTTTGAATCCCAACCAAGTCCATATCATAATAAATAATTCCGGACAACTTTCAACAATAATTAAATCCTTTAGTAAGCAGAGCTTGTACTATGGATACGTTCTATCGAGGTCTCTCGTGCCTTACCACTTTGTAGAAATATTCGTTTGAACTGATCGGACACGCCCACACCACCCATACCTATCCCTAATTGGCTTCGTATTTTACTACGATTTATACTAAGGCCAATCATAAACAACTAGTTTAAAATAAAATCGCCCTTGATGTCAGTACTGTCAACTGTCAATCTGCTCTCACTTGCTTGTTTGCGTACGCGCGCCATTATTAATGAATGGAGCGGGGCGTGGCCAGAAGCGATAGGCATCGTGCAGTGTGCAAGCGACTTTCGATTTAGGACTGATAAGGCGCCAGAGGCTTCGATAGTGCGTACGTAGGGTTGCCAGATCTCAAAACCGAAAAGCCGAACAGACAGCCACGTATAGCCGGATCTTTGGGTAACAAGGTTAAACAATATACATATAGATATATATTAGATATAGGAAATGTAACTGGCTATGAGAAAGAGAAAACGTGTGCTCGCACCTTCCTTTGTTGCCCCTACAGTAATATACGAAAAGTAACTCTCTTTCTTCACTAACTTATATTTCCCCCTCTACTTCAATTCAATTTAATTCTTTATTGCACTCCATAATGTTACTTAAAGATATTACATAAAAATATTTTTAATCAATTATGGGCCCTGTTGGGCACGGCAGTTTGATTGGAGAGAGGAAGTAAATTCCAAAGCTATTGCGTTTGATTTTTGTTGGAATTTAATTAAATGATTTAAAATTATATTGTTAACACTTTTTTATGTTTTTTTATAATATTATGTACCGTTTTTATTCATATTAAATTTCCAATATTTTTTTAGGTTATCGGTATAAGATCTCCGTCTGTTTCACCCGATCACAGTTTTCATAACGCTCTCGTCACGCATTCACCAACTTACCCCAAAAGAAAGGGGTGCGTAAAAAAGTTTTACTTCAAAAACGGTCAAATTTAAAAAGCCTTGTAAAAGCCCGACATATCTGATACCGTCTAATTTGGTCGCACACGCAAACAAAAAGCGACTGTATCTGGTTTTATCCGGACGCCAGGCAACCCTATACGTACGTATAGGATACAACTCGGTTACAATATCTGTGGACCTCGCTGGAATGTCAAGCCCCCTCCCCGTTCTCTTGAAAAAGAATAGAAAAATAAAATAATAAAAGAGTAAAAGTATAATATATTTTATTTATAGTTCATAATTATTATTGTTTACAATACTATCCCCATGATGCTTGTTTTGTGCACCGTACCTAAGCGCTGACGTGACGTCATCAGGTCCACAGATATTGTAACCGGGTTGTAAGTTACTTAGTTTTATGAAATGAAATTAGAAATTGAAATTTATTTATTTGCAAAAGACATGGTTTTACATGATGTAAATTAAAATAAAGTTGCATATCATATCTTGCCTGTACAGCATGCAAAATATCACATATTAAATATGTATTACACGAAATACCATTTATTTTTTATATTAGTTAAAATTAAGCAAATATTTTAATTGAAACACATTTAATTGAACAACAAATATTCAATATTTTTTTGGAATTAAATAAAACTAGTTAATTAATTAGGAACGAAGTACCGAATCAATTTTTTTGTCCATGAGATATTCATTTACAGTATAATTACAGCATTGATCAATAAGCCATGTCACTAATTTTCGTTTAAAAATTTCAAGCGGATTTATTCGATACTTATTTAAGTATATAAAAAAGCATGAGGCGGAAACAAATTTTAATTTTCATCAAACATTATGCCTCTAGTGGGATTCTAACTCGGGTCCTTTGGCTAAGAAGGTAGGATCGCTACCGTTGCACCAAGAAGCGCCCATCATCGGTGCAACGACAAACAAGCTAACATTGCTTCGTGTCTAGGTGTTATAGTAACGTTATTATTTTGAATACCATAACACAAATGCTATAGCTACTATGTGATGTTATCGAATATTAATTAATTTATATGACTGTTATTAAGTCTATTATTTTTTTTTAAAGCTACTATGATAAAGCTATGTCAGAGTAACAAATACAAATTAAATAACCAAAACGATGTTGGTGGTGGTACCTTTACCACCCAGAGACGGTACCCTTAACATCCAGACACGGTACCCTTAACATCCAGACACGGTACCCTTAACACCCAGACCAACGGCCAACTTCATCCTGATGGTTTATTCCATGTCGCTTTTGCGGTCAACTTCAACATGATAATTTTGTGTCACAACTTCAACATGATTTATTCCATGTCGCTTTTGCGGTCAACTTCAAGATGATAATTTTGTGTCACCACTTCAACACGATTTATTCCATGTCGCTTTTGCGGCCAACTTAAACATGATAATTTTGTGTCACAACTTCAACATGATTTATTCCATGTTGCTTTTGCGATCAACTTCAACATGATAATTTTGTGTCACAACTTCAACATGATTTATTCCATGTCGCTTTTGCGGTCAACTTCAACATGATAATTTTGTGTCACCACTTCAACACGATTTATTCCATGTCGCTTTTGCGGCCAACTTAAACATGATAATTTTGTGTCACAACTTCAACATGATTTATTCCATGTTGCTTTTGCGATCAACTTCAACATGATAATTTTGTGTCACAACTTCAACATGATTTATTCCATGTCGCTTTTGCGGTCAACTTCAACATGATAATTTTGTGTCACCACTTCAACACGATTTATTCCATGTCGCTTTTGCGGCCAACTTAAACATGATAATTTTGTGTCACAACTTCAACATGATTTATTCCATGTTGCTTTTGCGATCAACTTCAACATGATAATTTTGTGTCACAACTTCAACATGATTTATTGCATGCCGCTTTTGCGGCCATCTTCAACATGATAATTTTGTGTCACAACTTCAACATGACGCGTCTAAAGGAGTATAACTTCAATAAGTAAATATAAAAATATTCGCTTTTCATTACAACCAAATTATTTTCTTCTAAATCAAATTATTTTACTATCTCGATCTATGTTCATTATAATGTATGTCATTCTATTTCAGAAACTTCATATGCCAAAAGTCACCATACCTTGATATGTGAAAAGAAGTATAACCTACATTTCCTCACTCGCGAAATACTCGTCAAGTAATAATTTTATTTTGAACCTTATTGTAAAGTGTTAAGATTGCCTACACCAAGTGTCATTTTTTTATTTACCTTGAGTAAGAACTCCAATAAGGGTAGATTTGCCAGCTTCGTTCGCTCCCATTACGGCTACCCTCAACTCCACACTCTGCTGAGTGTCTGCCAACTGCGAACAAAAATTAATTTTCAAATAATTCCTTATTCATAAACATCCTATTGTTACAACGAAACGTATCGCGAACTATCATTTTTTAGTAATATTAATATTTCCTACATTCACACCAATAATCTTAGGCCAAAGTAAGCACTATAAGGCTTGTGTAATGGATAATATTATTAAAATATTATTATTACAGTGGATCCCCGGTAATCCGACAATCGTTTTGCAGGGCAGTGTCGGACTAACGAATTTTTCGGATTACAGAGTACTCCCTAAGATCCCCCACAGGGCAGAATTGTTTGAAACATAGTAACTACCTTGTAAACCTACTAATTACAGATCACACACATCATACTGGTAAACAATGAACGCACGCTAGGCTGCTCCCCTATCAAATGTAGTCAAATTCAAACTGAGCAATCAGACTCAAAACAACACCCATCGAGCATAATAGAATACATTTAGTGAAGATTTGCCAAGATAATGTTTGTGTATACCTACATTCAACAGTAATAGGCATGTCGGATTACTGGGGGCGCCGGATAAGACAGGGGCCGGATTACCGGTGTTCCACTGTATTATTAAAATATTTAAATTGAATGTTGTGATCTGTTGTCATTGAAATACTAATTCAGCAACAAGTAATTGAATATTATGATTTGAATCTTGGTATCGTGTCAAATAAAGTAGGTCGATGCAGGCGCTAAGCATAAAGCATCGCTAGCACCATATATTGGAGCGGAGAGTAATACTTGAAAAAAAAATCAATAATGTTAAGTAAATTTTGGTTTCAATGGGAAATCCCATTGAGCCAATATTTTTTGGTCATAACTTTTTTATTTTTTGAATTTTAAAATTCGGTCACAATCTGGTCCTAAATGTGTTGATTCGTTTCCACACAAAAATTATTATACTCTAAATCGGGAAGTTATGGCGTAACAGACATTGCGTCATTACAGCTGATCTATGGGAGCTCCGCTCCAACTAGGTAATGCAGTCGCTAAGCATAAAGCTACGCTAGCACCGTATATTGGAGCGGAGTGTAATACCTAAAAAAAGTTATTTTTTATGTTTCAATGGGAATTTTTACGAATTTCAAAATTCGGGCTCCGTCACTATCTGGTCCTAAACCTGTTGATTCGATTCACCATAAAAAATATTAAAATCGGTTTAGAACTCTGGAAGTTATGAGGTAGCAGACATTGCGCCATTGAAGCTGATCCATGGGAGCTTCGCTTCGCTCCGCTCCAACTAGGCGATGCAGTCGCTAAGCATAAAGCATTTTTTTGGTTCGATGGGAATTTATGCGAATTTCAAATTCGAGCTCCATCACAATTTGGTCCTAATTGTGTTGATTCGATTCCACACAAAAATTATTAAAATCGGTAAAGAACTCTGGAAGTTATGGCGTAACAGACATTGCGTCGTTGAAGCTGATCCATGGGAGCTACGCTCCAATTAATAAGAAAATTCTACTAATTACCAACCTTCCTGATATAAACTTCAGCCACAGCTCTGTGAGGAGCAACCCTCCTTGCTGTGACATGGGTGAGTGTAGCGGATAGGGCTCTGGCCATCCTCCTCAGGGAATATAATGAAGCCCTAAGCGCCTTCGCCCTCAACCCTCTTAGGGCTCCGCAGTCCCTCACGCCTAGGACGTAAACCGCGCTTCCCCCACCAGAACGGAGGCGCCACTTTAACTGAAACAGTATTAAAAAATCAAGTATTTCGTCACCAAAGTTTTAAGGACATTGTCCACGGTTTGCCGTATATACATACGTTTTGGTTTAGGTATAGGTTCGGAAGTTCACACTACTTATTCTAAAAAAATATTGTTTGAAGTAATCTTCTTTAGGCGCGTTATGAAAAAATGATGAGAGTAAAATTTTAAGATGTGATTCAAAATTATCATGTTGAAGTTAGCCGCAAAAGCGACATGGAATAAACCAGCAAGATGAAGTTGGCCGCTAATTATGAATGTGTGTGTGTGTGATTTTAAATTATATATGGTAGTTAACAATAATTTATATAAAATTATAATAATAGGGGTTAAAGTATGAAATTGCCGTTTTATTGCAATAGGTTCTTTGAATTGACATAGAATCTTCATGGTTTGAGGTTTTCGAATGAAACTTTTTTTAAATGGTTTCTATGATGTTCTTTTTTTAAAAAATGTAAAACATTTGAATATCGACTTTCAATTGTTTTTGTTATTCAATTTAGACAAGAAAGATGGATACTGCGAAAATTCGAGTTATTTTTGAATACGAGTTCCGACGCGGAACTAACGCGGCAGAAACAGCCCGCAATATCAATGCTGCGTTTGGAGAGGGGTCTACTAATGAACGCACCGTGCGATTTTGGTTTAAACGCTTTCGTGATGGAAATTTCGACTTAAAGAACGAGCCACGAGGAAGACCGCCCACACAGGTAAATAACGATGAATTAAGAGAGATAGTGGAAGCCGATCCTAGTCAAAGTACCCAGGAATTAGCGGCATGGTTTAACGTTACCTTACCCACAATATTGACTCACTTGCGTCAAATCAATAAAATAAAAAAATACGAAAAATGGGTGCCTCATGATTTGACTGATCTGCAGAAAGAAACGCGTGTTGAAACTTGTGTTGCCTTGTTGAACCGGTACAGAAATGAAGGAATATTGGATCGAATTGTAACATGTGATGAAAAGTGGATTCTTTATGATAACCGGAAAAGAAAAATGCAATGGCTGACCCCAGGTCAAATGCCACAACAGTGTCCTAAAGCAAAACTTACCAATAAAAAGGTAATGGTAACTGTTTGGTGGTCTCAGCATGGTGTTATTCACTATAGTTTTCTCCGATCTGGTCAAGCAATAACGGCAGATGTCTATTGTGCCGAACTCCGAACCATGTTGACAAAACTAGCAGTAAAACAGCCCCGACTCATGAATCGATCTTCACCATTATTGCTCCACGACAACGCGAGACCTCACACAGCACGAGAAACCATTTTGACCCTTCAGGAACTGCAGTTAGAAACCATTCGTCATCCTCCGTATTCACCAGACCTTGCTCCAACGGACTACCATTTTTTTCGTGATTTGGACAATTATCTACGTGACAAGAAGTTTTCTTCCCAGGAGGCAGTACAAAATGCTTTCACACAGTTTGTGCAGTCTAGATCGTCGGAATTCTATCGCAAAGGCATTAATGACCTTCCCATTAGATGGCAGCAATGTATAGATAATAATGGCAACTATTTTGATTAAATAAATTTGTTAAAAATTTAAAAAATAAACAATATAGATTTTCAGTACAAATCGGCAATTTCATACTTTAACCCCTAATATAAGTTATCTTTGTTTAGTAACGATAGAGAAGTATAACTTCTTACGTGCGTACATAAGTATACACAACGGTTTTTTTATATGTTTAGTACAGTAACATTACAAACAATGAAACAACCATTTTGAAGTAAAAATTCACTACGCACGCTTGATTTGGGGAGAGCGTTACGAAAAGTGTGATCGGGCGAGAGAATTACGTTTCGTTTATTACTGTAGGGGCAAGAGAAAGGTGCGAGCACACATTTTCTTACTCTCGTGGCCAGTTACATTTGGTATATCTGTCGCAGTCATCTGGTTGAATCTGCTATTTGATTGAATGACTAGCGCGTTCATTGAATGACGACATTTAATTGAATGACTAGGCCGAACGTTGATTGAACATACGTCACTCAACCGCCAGCTAGTTAGCGGATTGTAACATAGCCCTTTGACCAGAGCGGACGTAAAATCAGTCAGGTGATTGAAATTAAGTTCAATAATTTAGTTAAATAATAAAATAGTGTGACAGCATGGATTTACATATTATTACGCCGCCGCCGGCTACTTTTAAAGAAAAATTTGAGGCGAAACTGGCTGAATACGAACAACAAAATCAAGGTAAAGTGATTGTTATTGTTTAGTTTATATGTGAGAATTAGGGCTTTGTAAGTGTTCTTGTTGACGTGAACGCAACAACAATTTATTCTGTTGCTACTTACCTAACCTAACCGAACATTACAAAGTCGGCTATATCCCATTCAAAGACTATGCTAAATGACGTTCAGTCAAGACGTTGAACGTTACATTAAACAACTTGACGAGTTGTCCTTTAGTCATTCAATTAAATGACGTCATTCAATGAACGTGCTAGTCATTCAATCAAATAGCAGATTCAACCAGATGACTACGATATATCTACACATATATAGATGGAGCTAAAGAAGTTTTTCTTCAGTCGTGTGGACTTAAGCACACTCGTTTTTTGTTTTTACATATCTCTATTAATCCAAGTCGTAATAAACAAATAATTATCTAAAAACTGGGCACGTGGAGACAAATTATCCTGGTGCCTTGCCCTAAAAACAAATGTCGAAGCAGTCCAAAAGATTACGCATCTACACGCAGAACGACACAGACTATATGAGTGCTAGTGACATTTAGAGTGAGCTTTTTTGTGAATAATCGATAAAAATCGATTACAATAAATTTTGTTATAAATAACGTGTTTGTGCGCATTCATTGTTGTTAGTTAGTTTTTTAGTTTCGCGTTAAGCAAAGATATGATTTTGCGTTATACGTAAGATCTATTTTAAATAAAAATTAATTTAGAACCTATAATTCAGCGAAGCTCTCTTTTAGGCAACTCACAAATTTCGCTTGTGTCCCTCCTGCTTCTTGACGGTTCAACCGATTCGAACGAATTTTAGCATGAACATACATGATTATAACCTGACGGACATAGGCTATGTAAAAAAATAAAGATTTTACCATGGAGGCATAATCACCGAAAGAAAAATTCAAAAGCTTTTCACAGCCAAACCGCTGAGACTACATTGATGAAATTTGGCGCCAAAACTCACAAACGAAGGTAAGGTAGTGCTTCGCTAAGTATTTGCAAACAGCAGCATGCATTGCAAACCTAGTTAAATTGATTCGATTCTTATTGGATGTAATTGTACAACGGTAGGACCTACTTCCTACCATTTCCTTCTTCTTACCTATTACTTCCCATAAGACTTGTATATCTTGTATAAGGGAATTCGATACAACTAAAAGGTGATTAATATTCGTCTTAAGAAATAAGAATTTAAATATGTTTTTGCTGAGCACTTTGTCTACGCCAAGCCAGTTTTGGACAATGTCCTTTGTTAAGAAAATTTCTAGCAAATCAAAGGAAAAGGGTCAATAAGGCGGGTTTTCGGCCCCTTTCATTTTAGACCTATAAAATAAAAATAAAAAAAAAATTATCTACTATATGGACTAACAAATGGATTCCACCCCAAACGGAAATTGAATTATTCACTTAAATCAAGTTTTCGATTTTTGGTAATTGTATGTCGAAACGAATCAGTTAATGGAGAACTCCATAGCAATCATGTAAGGATGAGATTGAAACGAGAAATATTAAAAAAAATATTAATATTTGTAAAAAATCAGAGGTATAATATTTTATTGTGGTTCTAATTTATCATATATATTCGTTTACATTTAAGGCACATGTATATATTATAAATTTTTTTTCTTATGAATATACAGTGCTGAATTTACACATTTGCCGCCCCAAAACTATAAAATTTTTGCCGCCCCTACTGATCTCTAAAATTAGATTCACTGTTCACAATAACGTTAATTCCTTTTTTAGGGAATAATCTAGTTACAAGATTACTTTTACAACTTTTTGGGTATATTTTTAAGGTAGGAAAAGCAAAGCTTTGTTTTTACTGTTACTTACTTTTTTCTGTACCAATTTTGCCGCCCCCTATTTTTGCCGTCCTAAATTTCAGCTTTTTCAGCTTCTATGGTAAATCCGTCACTGTGAATATATATGACGATTTTCACATTAATAGAAATACAAAAAATTATTTACCTGAGTAACCAGATGTTGGAACCTCCTCTCGCACGGAGATACCAACTGTAATTTATATTCAACATTGCCGAATCGCGGCTCTGGCGGTAGACTGCCATACACTTCCTCGCTAGAATCATCTGGCTCTGATGCACTGGAAAAAAACGAACAAACCTGTCAAAATTATTCACGAGTGAGAAAAAAGGTCCTAATAGGATAGTGTCAGTTCACACGCAGTTACGTACATTATTTTTAAAGTAATTACATAAACGCTGAGCATCTGCCAAGCGTACAGATTATGGTAAAGACCCCCATTTATGGAGGAAACTTCTGTCTAACAGTGGACTTTGCCTGGACTGAAATATAAACTTTGGTAGTAATCATTGTACTTTATCTTAATATATATAAATTACGTATCACGTTGTTTGTCCGCGATGGACTCGTAAACTACTTAACCAATTTTGATCAAACTTCGTAACTATCTGTTATTTGATCGAACTTAAAAGATAGGATAGATTTGATTTTAATTTATAACACAGCAACGCGTGGCCGGGGCAGCTAGTAGTAATCTATACTAATATTATAAAGAAATAAAGTTTGTGTGTTTGTATATTTGTTAAATTGTAAGGGGTAATCTCGGGGTCTACTGAACCGATTTTAAAAATTCTTTCATCAATAGAAAGGCACATTATTGCTGAGTGTCATAGGCTATTATTGAATGCTAGAAAAAATTTAAAGAAGTTTGTCCATCCGTGCGAAGCCCGGACGGGCCGCTAGTATAAGTTATATACGGGATTGTTACTATGTACCTTGTTTTTATTGAGTTTCCGATATTTTGGCACTGTTGCAAGCGCCATGATCACGGAGCAACTGAAGTAGTGCGGGTAGGCTTTTATTTGCAGACATATTGGTCTACCCTCCGACGCAGTCTTGTATTGTGTTCGATACCCGTACCACTGTTCACATTCTCACCATTCACATTCTCACCAGTCACTTGAAACTGTTCTCGACACACAACACTTTCAGTATCGGATCGCGACACGACACTTTTTTGATTATTTCGTGTAAAAACCGAAATAATCAAAGAAGTGTCGTGTCGTGCCTGCCAATAACAGCCTACCCGCAATTACTTCAGTTGTTCCGTGATCATGGCGCTTGCAACAGTGCCGAAATATCGGAAACTCACTAAAAACATGGTACATGGTAACAATCCCGTAAATAACTTATATTACTATAATGTTAGTGTCCATGAAAGTTTAAACAATATATCATTGTACCTGTTTGTGAGAAATATATTTTGAGTTTTCATAACTATTTAAAGTGCCTACGGTTTGGTTGGGTAGCACGGTTTTCGTCTAAAGGCGTGCGAGACTGCGGAGCCTTAAGAAAATTCATTATATTCTCTGTAGCGGATGGCAAGAGCCTTATACGCTTCACTCAACCACAGCGAGAGAGGTTGCCATATCATTACCATAGATCACAAAACGGGCTTCAGCGTTTTATGAATTATGGTCTTTTGCTGAGATCTGCAACCCATCTGCCAAGCGTATAAATCATGGTAAAAACCCCCATGTATTTTTATTTTAAGTTTTTGCATTCACCATGTCATATTTCTATAAGATACAAAATACGCCTGTAAAAAAACAACCACGCACAGTGTTTTACAAAGGCCAATTTTGTCTCATGCCCTTTTTATTGTTAAAATTGTTAGTTTATATCATTCTAAGCACTACAGTGGAAATCCGGCATCAATACGACCTTTAGTTTCGACAAAAAAAATTGCAAAGTTTCTCTATATCCGGGTCCGGGAAATCACAAAAATAAAAATAAAATTAACGATTATTTATATATTATATATTATATATTCTGACCATTTTTGAAATTTATAATATTAACAGATTATGAAATAATAATTGTTTTATCGTATTTCTTTTATATTTATTATTTCAAGTATAATGCCATATTAGAACGAGATATTCAAAGAGTATATTCTTCATACGTTATTCTATCAATATTATGAATACCACAATGTAATTCCGCGTTATTGACTAACGATTTTAACAATAAAAAGGGCATGACACAAAATCGGGGTTTGTAAAACACTGTGCCACGTCCTAAGGGCTTGGAAGAATGATTGTTTTTTTTTCAGGCGTATTTTATAGAAAAAAGCCCCCATTTTTGGGGAAACTTCTGTCCAACAGTGGATGTATTTTTGGTTAAAATTATGGTAACACTCACGTATCATCAAACGAGTCGTCCATTTCATCAGAGCTGAAGAAATCATTCTCCAATTCCTCCGCGTTGAAATCTCCAGCCAAATACGTGTCGTCTTTCAAACCCACTTTTTCTAGTTTGTCTATGACATTGTAAACTGTCTCGTCAAAGCACGAATTGTCGAAACTATCATTTTCTTTCCTGAAACAATAGTTAGAAAAATAATTTCAATTAAAACATAAAAAAGAACCCGTTAGATTTTATGATTTTAATATTGTTTAATTATTTTTCAATGATATGATATTTTTTTTAATAGAAAAATACCATAAAATCGACTCGGCTTGCCTCAAAATTCACTTGTGAACCGAGTCTATTTTTCTAGAATTTTTCTATTAAAAATACTAGGCACTTAAAGCTTGAGGAGCCAGTATTTTTCGATTACAGCGTATAAATCCTATTGAGGAGAATTTTTTACACCGCCGTATTTATCGCAGTGTTGCCAGTTACCATAAGTCGAAAGTAACAATTTCACGGGAAGAATAACATTGTTTTATTTTATATAGAAAAAGACGAATACTGCAAAACTCGTTAAATTTAACTGGTAACAAAGAGAATGCAAACCAAAACCAAATTCTACGGCTGTGCTGGCTGGTCAGCTTGGACTTTCTTATTGAATTTCTGATTCCCTACGTGCTTAAAATATTTACTTAGGTAATTAATACACACACAAGTAGATGACCATCCTGATTATATTATGACAATACTTTGTGTGTGTGTTTGTTACCATATTGTCAGTAAAAGCCCAAGAATAACATTCATAACACTAAGTTATGTCTTGATTGCTTATTGTAAGCGAATGTTATCTTTATATATAACTAGCTAACCCGGCCACAAGTTACTGGTAAAACCCGGCCACGCGTAGCTGGTATAACCCGGCCACGCGTTGCTATGGTAACGTTAACTGATTATAAAAACTGTTATTCTTAGGCTTATGGTAACTATATATGGTAACAAACCCACAAAGTCCTTCTTTTATATAGTAGAGATAAATATTATATTGCAAATTAAAATAACTGAGTCGGGACAACTAGTTTTAAATAAAAAACATTATTACCCCGTTTGAATTAATACTAGATATTTTAATTTTTATATATTCTGTATCTTCTTATATAAAAAATACAGCCGTGCGTCTGTCTCACAACACGGAAATTATTCGATGGATTGTGACGTAATTTTGACTAAGTTGTAAATTCAAGGGTAAAAATATAGACACATTTTAATTGCGAATAACATTTATCTATATGATAAAAGTTAACTTTAAGTAAATATTCATTGAATACAGCTAGAAGTTGAATGCTTCGAATAACAAAGAAATATTTACACAGCTGTTTCTTCTTTAGCGATTGTTCAGTATTTGTAAAAGTACTACATTAGATGTCAGCTTAAGAAATAAACTCACATTCAAATTCAAATTTATTAGTTGCAGATCACAGGTTACATTAAGTTATTAAAATATGGTTAGTACAATCTATGTCTTACTTCGTAGAGTATACAATATGTTTTGTACTATTTGTCATGCTATCGAATACCAAAAGTAGTCAAAACAAACACTAAAGAAACAAATTATTGTAACTGGACGTATTTCCATGGTAAGGGTCCAACCCACAACTTCACTTAAATTGACGTAAGTATACCAAAATGGCCTTAATGTCACGTCACGAAAACAGCTGTAGCAAATAGAAAGTAGCATAAGTAGAAAATGACCCTTCGCTCTGACATTTTGCTACAGCTGTTTTCGTGACGTGAAAGTTTAGTAGTAGAAAAGGCCATTTTGGTATACTTACGTTAATTTAGGTGAAGTTGTGGGTTGGTTCCTTACCATGGAAATATGTCCAATTAAAAACATTCAATGCTGTAAAAAAATATAATGATTTCGGATTTTGTTATTAAAAATTCGGATACACTGTAGTAGCATTTTAGTACAAGCATTTCGTGAAGTCTTTTTTTTTAAATATTCATTTGATCAATGCAGGGATCTTATTGAAAATTTGTGAGGCGTTACAAAAGAAACTCTTACTCCTCAGTGCAGTGTTTTGCACGGAATTTGACGTAAATCATTTGGCTTTCGAGAACATGTCTCAAAATTAAACAAATTCAGATTACTTTTAGTAAAAACTGCAGTTACGAAAACGTATAAACAGGTTGATGTCATAATATTATACTTTTGAATTGAACACACATTGAAATACTTCTAACTTCTAACTCGTTGGTCTGTCAAAGTTTCGGTAGCTTAATTTGAAGAGCACTCGCTTTGGATGGGTGGGTTCGAATCCCGCTTAAAGATGACAAGTAAATTTTTTTTCTAGTAATAATTTCTTGACATGTAAATATCAAGTACTTAAATTCCTTAAATATCAAAAAATATAATAAATGGATACATGTTTTTGGGACTTTAGCTGTATACACATTTTTACGCTTGCCTATACGTATCAAAGAAAAGAAAAAAAACGTAAACGCGGTGCACAGTTTATATAATACAATGAAATTATGTATCAACTTTTATTTAATCTGAAATCAAGATAACTCGATTTACTAATGGATGAAATGTATTATTAAATCCAAGACTCTAGCAATGATAGAATTTGACTTGGTTTCTTATGATTATTATTTTTATTAAAGTTATTAAATTATTTCATTATTAATTATTATTTTTACCTTTTTATCACAATTTTTTCAAGTCTTATAATTGTTATCTGTTTTGTTGGCATGATTTTAAGTATAACTAATGCACGTGCTCATGATACGTGATAAATCTATTTTTATGGAATAATTGTTTACATATACTTTTTAACCACTTGACAGTCCACGGTTGCAATAGGGTATTTGACAGATTTTCGTAACGTACTTCAAAATGTTCTAAAGTCGCTAAAGATACGTCTGACAAATCTTTCTCTTATATTTAGAGCCATTTTAATAACAAAAAGATAGTTTTAATAATTACATTTTGTATTTCCCGCTGAAACACTAGGTCACGTGACAAGTCAAAGGCGTGACGTCACGATGTAATAGTCTTTATGTAAACAATACGCGAGAGATTAGTTTTTCGTTCATGATTCTTTAAAAAATGGCTTCAAAGACATTTTGTTTATTACATCGTGACGTCACGTGCTCTGATTGGTCGTTGAGACGTTTCTGTAAATGATGCACAGATTCAAAAACTCTAATTTTTATTTACGAAAATAAAATATTTAATAATTTTTATTTGTAATTTAAGTAAAATATTATTAATTAGGACCTTTAATTCTATAGTGTTCAATACAATACTTATTTATTTGTCAACTATGTCAAATACCCTATTGTTATCTATAGCCAACACTCCTCGTCAGTCTCGGCAGTAATTGCTACCATATTAAAATTTCCGCGTGACCAGCTGTTTTTTTATTTACGATTAATTTTTGAGTTACAGAGATCCAAATTTAGTGGTGGATTCTTTATTTAATCAGCTTTACGGTAGTATTTTTTGTTTGGTCCTAGCTTTATTATTTAGCGAGAAAATGGCATTTTTATCTTAGAGTCCCACATAATTTTCAAATTTCGCGCGGCATTAGGACTGTTGTGAGGGGTGGGGCAAGCGGTAGCGGACTGACAAGTTGTTATAAACATTTTTAATGGTTAAATTATTATTATGGGATTGAACTTTAAAATTGAATATTTGTACATTGAAAACACTATAAAATATATTAAATAATAGATATTCAAAACCAATATGTAACCATATATAAGCAAATAAAGGACATGTTTCATTTTGGGCATACACCTGTAGCAGTTTTGAAAAAGGGGAAAAATATGATGATTTCAAAACACTAAAATGATAGTTTATAAAGTTTTTTATAAACCAGTAGGATTTATTTAAAGTTTTAGAAAAAAATCCCACAAAGACCATAAAATACACAGAGTAAAGTCACGTTTGTGGCGGTGTTTCTATACCTAATCTGTGATCGTATTACGGTCCGAAATGCGCTTATTCAATTGCTTACGATCATTGACAGCTGAAGCGGTATACTCTAAAGCTGTATGTTGAATAAATTTCGGACCGATAACATCAATCTGTCATTCAATGTAACTCTCATGGAGGTTAGAGAGAAGGAGAACGATCGCTGTAGAAAATAGTGTCCCAGAAATATGGAGAAAACAAGTGTGGCGCTGCGATCGCTAAGTTATCTCAATAAAAGCGGGCTGTTGTTAAATTTGTACATTATTCAACTAACTTCATCTACTTGTACTCATAAACAGCTAACTTCGCAGATACTACTTACCGACGGCAGCGCGGCTGGTGGCTGAAAAATGAACTATAAACTCTACAAATTTTCAGGGACAGGCGGGCTAATGCTTCAGTACAGAGCGATCGTTCTCCTTCTATCTAACCTCCAAGCTAATCAAATCAAAGTATAATATAAGCGAAATCAAAGTAATAAACAAAAGAAGTCAAGTAATTCTTGACTTCTTTTGTTTATTACTTTGATTTCGGTAACACATTTATTTCGCAAAAACGTAGGTCTGTTTGTTTTGTGATAAACGAACATTTTTTTTGATTATCTAAAAGTCATGATTCTCTCGCGACAAACTATTTGTATTTTCAGTTCCTATCAAGATTACACGATGCAGAATTATAAACTACTAATACAAATCTATTTTTTTTCCCTCGTTTTTCCCTCAGACAGACAAACAGACACCAAGAGAAGTAGAGATACTTCTCTTGGTGTCTGTTTGTCTGTCTGTAACTTACAAATCTTGAAACTCAATTTTCATGCATTTCCCGACTAGCTAGAGCTCTGAAACTTTAAACATAGCTCAGAACTCAGAACTTAATTGAATTTCAAGTGGAAAAAATTTAGTTCCGAAAAAATCCACAGATGGCGCTAAAATCGACGCAACAAATGTTGCATAATGAAATGTTTCATAATGAAATGTTGCGCAACAAATAATTTTACCGAAAAAACATTTTCAAAACAAGCTTAAAAAATTAACCTTTAAATAAAAAAAAAAACCCTCGTTTTTCAGGCCATTCGCATCAGGATTCTGAGGCAGGCATAATACCTGTCACCATTTACCAGAAAATTCAAATGAGGATTCTAAGGCAGACAGAGAAATATTTTTTTCTTTTTAGTTGACCTGAAAAACGAGGGTTTTTAAAAAAAATAATAAATGAAAATTTTTAATTTCCCACTTTTCATACAAAACTAAAACATCTTTATCTTATCTTAAATTACCTGTTATTCCTCTTATAATGTTCTGTGAGGTCATTGACATTCTTGCCAACATCGCAGCTGATCTTCAGGTCGTTTCTACACACTTCTGCTTGGTTATTCCAACTGGTAGCTATGGTCTCCGTCCACGCGTTCATCGGAGTTTCCTTTGGGGGCGAGATTTTATTCTTTTTCCGGCGATTCTTGCGGCCGGAGTTACGCCTTTTTGGTTTCTTATCTGTATCAGCTTTTGTATCTGTACGTAACAACAAGACATATTTAATAATAATAATATAATATGGGGCATGCAGTCGGAAAGCCTCCTAGTGGCGCACCCCGGGCAACGGCAGCAACAAATGCCCACCCGTTTTTCGTGGACATCTGATGCTGACGGCGAATATTCCACAGTGACGAAGGGCCCGATTCTTATCACCGAGCATCTCTGATGGACGGTGAGCGGAACCGAGCCTAGAGGAGGACTCGGTGCGGCGCCTCCCACCCACCGAGTGGTTTTTCCCTATCCCTCTCCCCCATCCCATCCCAACTCCTTCACCCAACTTTTCCTACCCAACATCCTACACCCTAATATTTTTACCCTAGTGCACTCTGTGTGGAACTTCCCACCCGCGGAGTGGTCTCCCTATCCCTCCCACTTTTCACTCCTACCCCTCTGCCCATCCCTATTTCTCCTACCCAATGCCCCATATCCAAATTCCTATCCAAACCACACTACCGAGGGCCAGAGTAGTGTGTGTTTCCTTTTTATTCTTCTTCTGCCCCACAATAATGGAAGCACAATCGTCAAACAAGAAACTACCCAAGGAGGGTACCACAAACAGTGGAGAATCCCTCACTGAGCCCAGCTCAGTCTGTTCCTCGTATTCTGGGGGGAACAAACAATTGTGCCACATGATTTCACATGAACCCAGAAGATCCAGCCTTGACCTGTCCAGTCTCGTAGAAGCCATCCCTACGACCACACAACCACTGGACACAACAACGACGACAAAATGGAGCCTAGCAGCTCATAAGCGCCCTTGCAAAAGGACCGCTAACAGAGCCGCGACAGCTCCAAATGACCACAACCGGACTGACGTAAAGAAGGACCAACCTGAACGCAGTCGCCCCAACAGGCGCGCGAGAAGGGAGGCCCTTCAACGACCAAAGACCCAACTGACCGTGTCGGGTAACGCAGCAGCGGAAACGCAGCGCGACCCTATGCCATCCACCTCGAAAGAGGTGTCGAAGGCACAAGACGACACGGTACTACCACCACCGCCACCACCCAACCAGCCGAAAAGGAGACGAACTCGGAGGGGTCACCGCGGTCGGCGGACTGCTGCGATGGCACCCACAGCTCCTGAAAAGGAACATCCTGGGACCGGGGGTCGTTCGGACGAGCGAGCTTCAACGAAGCGCGCTCGCCTGGATGACACTCGATCACCCAGAGGGGAAGCCAAGCGCGCGAAAACCGACGCGAAACCGAAGCGGACAGCGAGCTACGCAGATGCGATGCAATCGCATCTGAGAGTAGCAGTTATTACTGTCCCGCCGAGGGACCTCTCACAGTGTCAGGCAGATCAGCTTAGGAGAGCTATCGACGATAGCATCCTTCAAGCGGTACTGTCTCCACCATCTCCGAGCGCGCAAGCTCCATTTTTCCGCGGACGACCCTTCCTTATGGATGGGGTACTAGCGATGTGGTGTGAGGACGCAAACGCTCTTAGCTGGTTGGAGAACACTGTCAAGGTAATGACATCACCAATACCCGGTACCACTCTGGCTGTTGTAAAACAATCAGAGCTGAAGAAGAAGCTCAAAGCAGGGCTTCTTATACACACACGCATCACCGATGCCGAGACACTGCAGAGAGTCCTTTGTGCCCAGAACCCTTGGTACAAAGTCGACTCCTGGCAGTGTTACGACATGTCGGTAGATGAGAAGTCCGGTGAGGAGGATAAGGTAGTCCACCTTATCTTGGGCATCCCGGAAGACCAGAGAAGAACAATCCTGGACAGAGACCGCCGCGTAGCCCATATGTCAGGAAGCGGATACATCCGCTTCTTTAACGCTGAAGAGGAGGCTACAGGTGAAGGCAAACAGACAGTGATGAGTGAAAACACGGCGAAGGGAACATCCACTCCAGAGCCGACCACCTCAGCTCCCCAACAGGGTCAGAGCGAGGTGGTGTTGAGCTCACCACTGGAAGGGGAGAGAGGGGCTAGCGACGAAGATGACGTCCTCCGCAGCCCCTAACTCTCTAAATATCATCCAAACCAACCTCCAGCACAAACAAATAGCGGCGGCCACCTTACGCAGAGTGCTGGAGGTCGACAACAAGACCGTCGCTCTAATCCAAGAGCCTTGGATTAGAAAAGACAGAATCTGCGGTCTAAACAACATCGGAGGTAAGATACTGCTAAACACCTCTATTGCAAAACCAAGGACCTGTATTTACATGCCTAAAACTATAACAGCAACTTTACTTAACCAATTCTGTTCTAGAGACCTCACTGCAGTGAAAATCTTTACAGATAGACAAACAATCCTAGTGTTAGCTTCAGTGTACATGCCGTATGAAGGCGAAGTGCCTCCAAAGGAACTGGCAGAGCTGGTGCAACACTGTGATACACATGCCTGGGACATAATCATCTCCGCAGACAGCAACGCACATCACCCGCTGTGGGGAAGTGAGGAAGTAAACAAAAGGGGTGAGTCTTTAACCGAATACTTATTGCAAACAAACCTTAACATTATGAATAGAGGTAAGGAACCCACTTTCGTAAGTTCAAGGTACCAAACAATCGTTGACATCACGCTAGCTACTAATGCCGCGGCGGACCAAATCAAAGGATGGCACGTATCAAAAGAACCGTCCTTTGCGGACCATCGCCGCATATGCTTTCATATACAATATAAGCCGGCTGATCCTGTCCGATATCGTAACCCCCGTAAAACAGATATACCAAAGTTTACAAACTTACTTACCAAGACACTAAGTGAGACACATATGACAGACATGACACTTGGTACAAAAAGCATAGACTTCAATATACAACTTTTAACCACAGCTCTTTTAAAAAGTTACGAATCAGCGTGTCCTGAAGTAGTACCCAAAGCTCCAGATAAAAGTTCCTGGTGGGGGCCTGAGCTTGAACGACTACGTAGGGAACTCAGGGCACTTTTTAATCGAGCCAAAAACACCAGAACTGAAGAAGACTGGGACAACTATAAACTTGCACAAAAACACTACAAGAAACGCATTAGATTCCGTAGTAGAGAAGGATGGCGTACTTTCTGTAGTAGCATCAACTCAATGAACCAAGCCGCGCGGTTAAAGAAAATCCTAGCAAAAGGTGACCTTAATCTTCTGGGCTCCCTCAAAAAAGCCGACGGCACTTATACGAACTCAGACGATGAAACCAATGCAGTGCTGCTTGAGACACACTTTCCTGGCTGTCTCATTTCATCAGACTCTGAATGGGCGAATGAGCATCACAACACACCAACATCCCAGGAATGGGAAACCGCCGCCAAGATAGTAACCGCAGATAAAGTAACGTGGGCCCTAAAAAGCTTCAGATCGTTTAAATCCGCGGGGCTGGATGGAATCTTTCCAGGATTACTACAATGGCAAATCGGTCAAATAACAAAGTACTTAGTACCAATATACAGGGCGTGCATAGCCTTCAAATACATACCTATAACATGGAGAGAAGCTAAAGTAGTATTCTTACCAAAACCTGGAAAAGACGACTACACACAAGCTAAATCCTTCAGACCCATCAGTCTAACGTCTTTCCTACTTAAAACGCTGGAAAGACTAGTAGATCTTCATCTACGAGATGGAGTCTTAAAGAAAAAACCACTGCATCCTCAACAACACGCATACAGGAAAGGCAGATCAACCGAATCGGCCCTACACATGGTAGTGCATAAGATAGAATCAGCCATCACAAACAAATCGTCAACTCTAGCTGTCTTCATAGACATAGAAGGAGCTTTCGATAAAACTACACACAATAGCATAAACCAGGCCCTACAAAGATACAAAGTGGAACCGGTATTAACAAACTGGATTACCGAGCTCATCAGCAAAAGGGCAGTACAAATAGAAATGAACACCATAACTAGAGCAAAAGTGGTCAGAGGATGCCCGCAAGGGGGCGTTCTATCACCGCTTCTGTGGAACCTAGTAGTGGATAGTCTCATTAGAAGATTAAACAAACAAGGCTACACAACCATCGGTTATGCTGACGACCTCACTATTCTAATAAGCGGGAACGCAGAAAACATACTATGTAAGGAAATGCGTTCAGCTCTCCGAATTGTGGAAGAATGGTGTGACGATCACAAGTTATCAGTAAACCCGAGAAAAACAGAACTCATCCTTTTCACCAACAAAAGGAAGTTACCGCAACTTCAACTACCCAATTTTTTCAACATCAAACTCTCCCTATCAACACAAGTCAAGTATCTGGGCGTTATCCTTGACAACAAGTTGAACTGGGCGAGCCATATCGAAAATAAAACCAAGAAGGCCTGCATAGCTTTTTATCAGTGTAAGAGACTAATAGGTAAAAAATGGGGTCTCAACCCAAAAATAACACTTTGGCTGTACACTTCAGTTATCAGACCATCCATAACCTACGGCTCAGTTGTATGGTGGCCCAGAACACAACTGGCCACGGTAAAAACAAAACTCCAAAGCCTACAACGCTTGGCAAGCATTGCGGCAACTGGATGCATGAGAACCACCCCATCAATCGCCCTTGAATACTTGCTCAATCTAAGACCCCTACACCTCGCTATTCAAGAAGAGGCACAGGCGGCCGCACTTAGATTAAGAGCAAACGGATTATGGAAACAAAACATAGAAACACCACACTCAACTGTTCTAAAGGATATCTTTAAAGAAAACCCACTCTTTGAGGCACCTACGGACAGTATACAGTGTCATCATGTTTTCGATCGAAGATACAATATCCAACTTACAGCAGAAAAAGATGATAACTCTGGCACAAGAGAAGTAAGGATATACACAGACGGTTCCAAAACCTCACAGGGCACTGGAGCCGGTGTCTTCTCGAACGACCTAAACATCAAAATCTCGACCACCTTAGATAAACTCAACACTATATTCCAAGCAGAATGTATAGGTATTACCAAAGCTGCACAGGCGGTTGCAGCCAGAGATGTCAGAGACCATAATATCAAAATCGTCTCTGACAGTGCATCCGTACTTCAAGCTCTGCAAAGCAACACCATAACATCTGTCCTAGTACTGGAGTGTCATAATACACTCCAGTACATTGCAAACACAAACAGCATAACTTTGCAATGGATCAAAGGACATAGCAACTCACTAGGCAACGACGCGGCAGATGAACTAGCCAAAAGGGGTTCAAATGGAACGGTGTATGGACCGGAACCATTACTGCCTATACCCATGGCACAAATTAGAACATGGCTGCGTAAAAAAACAGAGGAAAACCACCAAACAGAATGGAACAATAGTGTAGGCTGTAGGCAAACAAAGAATGCCATTCCGGTGGCTTCGAAGAAGCTTGCCCGCAACCTCACCAGACTAAACAGGGACGAAATCCGCAAAGTACTAGGTACTATAACCGGACACAGTCCTCTGAATAAACATCTATTTACCATAGGTGTGACAGATAGCCCTCTGTGCAGAGGCTGCATGGAGGCGGAGGAAACGCCACATCACGTGCTCTTGGAGTGCAGGAGCGTGGCCGATCAACGGGCACGTTTTCTCCAGTCTCCAAAATCACTACCGGAAGCTTGTAGCAACCTGAAAAGGCTACTCGCCTTCTGGAGTGGACTAGGATGGCTGGAGTAAAGGAAGAATACTCAATCACGTACAATGGCCCAATCAGGAGGCTAAGTGCGGAAAATGCCCCGTAAAACTAACTAACTAACTAAATAATATAATATTTCTTACATTCACACCAATTAGCCTAGCCCAAAGTAAGCACTAGAAAGGCTTGTGTTATAGATACTAGGGTAACGGATAGACATTTAATATGATACATTGATATTGTATAGTAATAGAAATATACGTATAAACACCCATAACTCAGGTACAGGTGTTCATATTCATCAAACAAACATTTGCCAATTCCCGAATTCGAAGCCAGAATCGTCTGTACGTGACGCAGTTTTTATACTTCCACACTTCTGCGCTTATTACACAGTTAAATAAAAAAAATTGGTTGTCTTTAAAGTCAGTTTACGGTCCATTATTTTTCCGAGATAGCGTCATAAGAAAACATTGATGCAAAATTGCACACTTTTATGAATTGAATTATTATCACTGAATTACCATTACTTCGTAGAATACAAAGGAGTTAATTTTTTTTTGGCAACAAACAGTCATACATAATTACAATAATTATTGAGAAAACAGTAATAAAAATAAAAGACCTACAGTGCCCAAAATTTACAATAAATTTTAAATAATTCTTACGTGATCAAATCGTGGAAAACAAACATACTTATGGGAAAACAAACATAGTTGTTGTAATAAACAATGGAAACCACATTAACTTTTCACTTCATGAAGTGGAAGAGAGATAGATGTGCTACAAGTCGAACGCTTAGGCCGATCGTGCTTCTCTATCGCTTGTTCCGCGCTCTCGCTTGCACGCTCGGCTTAGGCGGAACGTTACACTTTTTCTTGCGTGCAGTCGGCGTTCATGGATTTATAAGACGTTATCACGTCAAAAATTAAACGGATATTGCGTATACGCGTTAGGAATTCGGCAAAAGTGGTTTAAATTAACCATGAGTTACTTTCAAAGAAAATAACTAAATAAAAATTGGACAACATCACATCAATTGTTTGAAAGTAGTTAAAGCATTTATGTTACAGAAATCAGACACAACGACGGTTCCATACCATCCAAATTCGAGACAACATAGTGAAGTTCTTTTCCTACAAATACCCGGCCGGGTATCTAACCCGGATACAATATAATTTGAAACTATAAAGATAAAATATTATGTACTTAAATAATTTAAAAAGACTTTGGTTTTATAATTTTTATATATTTTATGCATTTTCAATGCGATCTTATAAGATAAATTATTATAATAGAAAAATACTAGAAAAAATCGACTCGGGTCACAAGTGAATTCTCAGGCGGGAATCGAACCCGCAACCTTTGGAAATCCGGTCCAATGCTCTCCCAATTGAGCTATCGAGCCTTGTGAACACTCGTCGAAATTTTCGAGTACCTTCCTGATTTTACGCTGTAGGCCAGCGTTGTTTCATCAATTGGGAGAGCATTGGACCGGATTTCCAAAGGTTGCGGGTTCTATTCCCACCTGAGAAGTCACTTGCGACCCGAGTCGATTTTTTCTAGTATTTTTCTATTATAATAATTTATCTACCGTGTTATGTAAAAAAACACCCAATTCTAGTGAACAACCATTGATTAGTTGTTCAGGTAATAATTCCTTAATCAATGGTTTAGTGAATCGTTATGTATAAAAAAAAAGTCATAGTGCTAATCTGTTGACTTATTATTACCACGATATACTACTGTTATTATAATGGCAATACTATTTTCGAAGCGTTATGTTGGTACAACTGTCAAAAATCTATGGTTATCGGCTGTTAATGTGTCAATTTACAGTCCATCAAATCTAAGAAGTACCGTTTGACAGTTCTGACAAATAGAATAATAGGGATGGGTTTAAAAAAATCGATTACTATGATATCTGAATTTTAAGAGATCGATTACTATAATATCCGAATTTTAAGAGATCAATGACCATAATATCCGAAATTTAAGATATTATTTCTCTGTACTCTTTTCCTATATTTTTTAAATAAGTTATTGTAAAAGGTTGTTTATTGGTAAATTTAGGTTTTACTAGTAATCTGAGGATATAATACCGAAAAAATCTTAAGGTTCTAAAGGTCGAAGTCGAAGCATTTAAATAAAAGTAATGTTTAGGATATTTTTTTATTCACTACTAATACTGGAATCATTGTCGTCCTCGTCATCATAGTCATTTAAATTAATGACTAGTTGATTATCCATGAAATCATCGAATTTTACGTCTCTGTCGAAGTCGTCCATTATTATTTTCTTTGTTTTTTCTACTACTTTTGACCAATCTTCTTGTGTAACTTGCGCACATGCTTCCTTTAATAAGCCTTCCATTTTCTTGACACTGAAGGGTGGTTTTGTGTTGTGTCTTGCTGCATAACCTGTAAAACAATTATATAATTTTTAGGTGGGAGACTTAGACTATTTTTTAAATTATAAAAGCTGGAGGCACTCGTGTTATGTGGCTACAAAATGTGTTAAGCTAATCTTGCAATATTTTGTTTGGTAATGTACAATTTTACACAACTGCGAAGAAGAAGGGTAATGTTTTATAGTATTACTGTACTTAACGGAAAATCTCAATTCACAATATAATATTTCAGCTTATTAAGAACAAGTTCTTGTTTAATATAATCAACTACTAAAAAATATTATTATATTATAAAGTATTACCTTTAACTTGGGCCCAAATCAGTTCAATGGCATTATATTGGCAATGATACGGAGGAAGTCGTATGACTTTGTGCCCGTGTTCTTCGGCTAATTGGTCAATAGCATAAGTCGGTCTTGGTGGTTTATGCAATTTCACTAAATGTAACAATTCAGCTTTTAATAGTGACATGTCGGCTTCCACTCCTTTTCTTTGCAGCCATGCCACCAAATCTGCTTTCTTATTGGCTGATGTTGGTGCTTTATCAATTTGCACAGAGTGGTATGGGGCATTATCCATTATAATTGTGCTGTTAGGAGGGATATTCGTTAGTAAATTTAAGAACCACTCTTGGAACCTTTCCGCGTCCATTTCTTCATGATACTCTTTTGTGCTTTTAGATTGGAAAGCTAATAATGAATTTTCCACGAAACCTGCAGACGCTGATCCAGCATGGCATATAATGAGGCGTCCACCTTTCCCTATCGGCACTTTCGAGCACGAAGCTTCAGAATCATCTGTCCATGTTTTCGGCACAGAGTGGTTGGAATTTAGCCATGTTTCGTCCAAAAATATTACATTATCCCAGTTTATAATTTGTTTTACTTCGCGCAGGAATGTTAGTCGCTGCATAATTATGTCATGTCGCTCCATAACAATTTTTCGTTTGTCAACTTTTTTGTATCTGAAGCCAATTCCTGTTATTATCGTTCTCAACGACTCTATGCTTCCCCTGTACAGCCCGGCATCTTCTAAAGTTGCACATAACTTTGCCAATGTTGGAAATTCGCCTCTTGTATAATAACCATAGATATGGTTTCTAATAGCATGGCTATCGAAGTCATCGATACCTGTCACAGGTTTAGTTCTTTTCCTTTTTTTCGGCGTGTGAAGTACGTTACTGTCACTCCCCGAAGGCCCATATTTTTCACTTAATATTTTGCCGACGGTGCGGCTACCAATACCGAGAGCTTCACCGACGCGATCCCGAACTTGTGTAACTGGCAGTAGAGCTCCACCATTTTGACATTCACGCTCAAAATACTCGTGTAATTTCACCACCAATTCACGAGCCTGGCTGTTCAAAGTACGTCCTCTTTTCGACATGATTAATAAACACTTGCTTAGTTCAGAGTCCAGAAAAGTAATAGCCAAGTCACAAATTGTAAAAAACAAACGAGAAAGTAGGTACGCGCACAGTCAGCTTCCAAGATGGCGAGAGACTGCTGACGCAGGCGAGGGGGACCGCGTGCGCTTGTGGTCGGCAGTGTTGTCTGATAAAAAAAATCTTTTTTCTGGAGCTATTTCGCCTATATAGATTTATTTGAAAATAATTAAATTAATTTATTTTAGGGTACCTATGTATTAAATGCATTATGCGAACGAGCAGTAACGTGAAATTATACAAAAATTAAATTGCGCTCTACCCCTAAACATTACGTCGAAAATTCGCTTTCTGGCCGTGGTCTGACATTGGCCATAAGCGCTTCTAGCGCTTATAACATCGTAATCTGAGTAGATTATGGAACGAGGCATCAAATTTGACCATTTTGTCATCTGTCATGTATTTTTACAAAGTCGTTAATTGATAATTTGAAAGTAATAAATTCGATTTTCCGAATAATGTACACGATTTTTTCGTACACAATTGATTCCGAAGAGTCGCAACACTAGGAGCAGTGCCCTAACTATGTGACTTTGCAATGAGGTCAAGAATAGAACTATTAGAACTTATTTATTGTGTAAATATTATTTATTTTGCTTTGTTTGAAAGTTTTCAATTACATTTAGATATTAAGAATTGTACATTTTTAGATCCAATAATAAAACCTTTATAAATCCATGGTTTTACGAAAAAGGTTATCGAATTTGAATAAGTTACGCTTAAACAAAGTTATATCTGTTTGAAAAACATGAAACGTCAAACGGTACTTCTTAGATTTGATGGACTGTAGTTGTCATCAGTTATAAATATAATTGCGTGTTCATTAAGAATATTAAGTTTTATTTATTTATTAATATGGAAAACGTGAGAAAGCGAAGCCATAACTGGGAGGGTGGAGAAAGAGTAAGTGCGCATTCAAATTATATGGTCTTTATATGGTCTCTTATACGTTTGTTTACCAAATATTATATTGTACCATTACAGACTCTTTTGAGGGAAGTTATTGAAAAAAAAACTAAAAAAAAAAATAAAAAAATAAAAAAAAACAATTACCATCGAGCGCTCGCTAATTCTCGAGCTCGAGAATTAGCGAGCGCTGTACCATTACAGACTCTTTTGAGGGAAGTTATTGGAAAAAAAACTAAAAAAAAAATAAAAAAATAAAAAAAACAATTACCATCGAGCGCTCGCTAATTCTCGAGCTCGAGAATTAGCGAGCGCTCGATGGTAATTTTTTTTTTTTTTTAATTTTTTTTCCAATAACTTCCCTCAAAAGAGTCCCTCGATAGATCTACGAATAATTTAGCTAACGGAACTAAGTGAACTAAGTGTACCACGTCATGTTGTTTTATTTTTAAGGTATGGTGTTCTTTTATGAAGAAGCTCCTGACTTGTGGCCAAGGCCACTAGAGAATTAGCGAGCGCTCGAGAATTAGCGAGCGGCTAATTCTCGAGCGCTCGCTAATTAATTCTGCTCGAGAATTAATAGCCACCATTTCCATATCCTCCACATCACTAACTTATTGATCAAAGAATTCTAAATCACTGTCCATTTTTTATTTTACCAACAACGAGATCCAATTGCAAACTACGACAAACCATACACAACTGTCAACTGTGAAACTATCTATGCGTCATAGATAATAGCTATGCCATGCTTATAACACCGTTAAACTACCCACAGGGGTGGAATAATTTTATTCTATGGAAGATCAATAGATTAGCGGTATTCCGCGTTTATACATAAGATTTTTTTAAATCTATGGACTATTTCGTGTATGTTCTATGTTATGCTATGCTACTATTAATGTTATGCTACTATTTTACATAACACTGCTAATGTTTAATGGTAATATTAATTTTGTGAAAAAGGTAATAACTAGGTCAAAGCAATCGCTAAGCATAAAGCTTCGCTAGCACCATTTATTGGAGCGGAGCGCATTGGAGCTTTCAAAAATATTAGCCTTAGAGAGTTCGGTGTACATATGCTGATTTTTGCTCATCCCATAGAGCCAATGTTTTTTGTTCATAACTTTTTTATTTTTGCGAATTTCAAAATTCCGGCTCGTCACTATCTAGTCCTAAATCTTTTGGTTCGATTCACTACAAAAATACGAAAATCGGCTAAGAACTTATACGAGTTATGGCGTCACATACATTTCGCCATTGAAGCCGATCCATGGGAGCTCGATGTGTTCCAATTAAAAACCACTAACCCTCGTCCTTATTGAGAGCAATGTAGCTCTCTATATAGCTGCCGTCGTTAACCAACACGTCAGTGCTCAGCTCCGGTTCGCATAAGAATGATGATTGTTCGGGCAGCGTTTCGTTTTTCCCGTGGGCACGGCGTCCTCTTCGTCTACCTGTTGAAAAATACCACTTTATAAGCGAGTTTCTATAGCAACATATGGCTTTCTTCGTTCGTCTTAGGGGTTGCACGTCACACTTTTAAGGAGGGGAGTGGGATTACCGGAATATGACATTTTGTGATAAGGGAGTGGTCAAAGCTTTGTGACGTCATATGTCTATGTAGGGCCGGATTTGTAGGTCTGGATGTCCTGGGGCAACGGAAGGCCCTAATTATTCAAAATCAAAATTATTTATTGATAATATAGGTTATACAGTTGTTATAACAATGTTAAAAGCTTTTTTGTATTATACCCTCTAAAATAAAAAAATCTGAAAAAAAACATGACAGTTGCTGACCAGTCCGAAATTTGTATTTTTTTATCCGTATTTTGGGGGCCCCTTTCTTGCGGAAGCAAGGCAGTAAGCCCAGGAGCCCAGGCAGTTTGAGGAAGTAAAATAATTTAATGAAACCAAAACGGGGTATAATAGTGTTACGTGCTAGGGTTCGCTGGATTTGGAGAGAAAGACCTGCTGACTCTTTTGAAGACTTTATTCACGAAGCACTAGGTCCAACACAAACCACTAGGTCCAATCACTAAGCACTAACGATGTCCTAGGTCGTAGCCAAGTCGTAGGTTTCACTGGTATCACTCTTGATCACTGGTTTTCACTTCGAAGTCGCCTCGAAGGTAGCTCAAACTGAACTGACTGGCTCGCCTCTCAGCGGTTATTTATATGGGCCGAGACGAGCCCCAGACCATTCCAGTACGTTCCTTTCTGGAACGTACCCGACTCGCGCGAACGCGATCGGCCGTGTCTGGAAAGTTCGCGCATGTACCCGGTTTTCGAGACTATACTTCTATGTAGTGCCGCGCTTGTTTGTTTGCGCTTTGTGTGTTCGTAACACTACTCCCCTCTTAGAGATGCTCGAGCATCGTTGTTACTGCCATGGTAGCGCGCCAGACGGTCTATGTGTACCACTTTGAATGTCCCTCTTGGTTGTTTTTTAATCCTATAAGTCACATCATTCAGTCGGGTAACCACTTTGTATGGACCGTCCCATTTGGTCTGCAACTTTGGAGATTTCCCTTTCCGGCGAGTTGGGTTATGTAGCCACACCAGTGACCCTTCCTCGAAGCCGCTCGTGTTCGATTTCCGGTCGTATCTGGTTTTCATTTTCTCGCTTGACTGTAACCCATTTTCCCGGACCAAGGCATGTATATAGCGCATTTTTTCCCTTAAATCGCAGACATAATCTAGTACGGTGTTTGGTTCCTCAGGTGACCCCCCTGTCAATAGATCGACTGGTATTCGTAGTTCTCTACCGTAATTGACATACGCCGGGGTAGCTTTTATGCTCTCATGCTCGGCGGTGCGGTACGACAATAGTATTAATTTAAATAAGAAAAAAATGTAATTTATAAAGACTATAATGACGATTCGGAACGTACCATGTGAATAAATTCTAATTTTAAAACACTTTTCCACGTAAGCGTATAAAACGCAATTTTCCACGCAGAAATTAAAGGGCAAACCAACCTTTTCCGAGCGTGTGAGGCGAAAATGTATTTTTTGCTGGCAGTAGAAATAAAGTAAACAAATAAATAAAAAAAAGCATGTGTGCAATTCACACGTGGTAGAAGTGAAACCTTCAAAAATAATACGTACACGTTTACAAAATAACACGGTTGTTGTGATGCCTTCTCTCAAGCTTTATACTACGCAAGCGCACACAAACACGTATTAACACACGTACATAATTCTTCCTATCTCATTTTCTCCTACGTTAAATCTTATGAATTTGCGTCTGTCTCTTTTTACTGTCGCTTTTTCGTTTCTTCGACTTTCGAATCACAACTATACTAAAGAAGTTTTCACTTCAAAAATATAATAACAAAGTCAAAATAAAAAAACAGCCAACTAAAACTCTATGGGTAATGGTACACTACCTTTAGGTCCGTCAGTTTTTTTCTTTACATTGTCTATGTCTGGCCGTTGTTTCTTCTTGGCGTTCTGTTTGCCTTCCGATGGATCGAATAGGCTGAAAAACGAGTCCATAGTGCTTCTGAAACAATAAAAAAAAATTGAAGACCTGCGTAGCGTGTGAACAGTTTTAAAACATATTATGATCACACCAATTCAAAAATACACACAAAACGAACGCTTTTACCATAAAAGTGATTTTTATTTAAAATATTTCACTCATTTTCTAACTCGTTATTTTTAAATACTAAACATCTCAGCCAAACGCCTGAAAACGAATTCACCAAGTGAATTTGAATTAGTTGAGCCTGAAAACCGCCCGCCCCAAATTTTTAGTCATATTACATCATAGTATTTGAACATATATCTTTGAATTTTTTATCATTCGAGAAAAGAATTTTCCATCACAATTCTGGGTATAAAATTATTTTCTACTCTTTAGTCTGCTTATAAAAAAATGTTTTTATTATTTTTTTTACTTCTTTTTTTTTAACGGAAATCCCAGGATTAATCCGAGGATTTATTGTATTTACTTTGGGCTGGAAATGGTTGTAAACGTAAAAAATATTACTGAGTGTTTGTTTGTCAATATTTATTCCACAGACCCGTTAATAGCTTCTAACCGTAGACACGCTCTGCTTTTCAGAAGAAGAATCTCACCTAATATAATTTCTTTTTACAAATCTCTTCTAGGTCTATTTTTATTTTTAATTTAAAGTTAACTGACCCGGCCACGCGTGGCTATGGCTCAGTTATAATTGGCAATATTTTTTATTATAATTAAAAAGAAACCTATCCCACGCCCTAAGTGAGAACAAATCTAGCAAAATAAAAAAAAAACATCAAAATCGCTTGAGTAGTTTCGGAATTCATCGCGGTCAAACACTGACAGGTTTTTTATATAATTTTGTGACCTGGTAACATAGACCATAGATAAATTGGATGATGAATGAATAGTGAAATACCTTAACCTAGGTTTCAGTAAAGTTGTGGGGTTTTACTGAAAATTTAAGAGAGCGAAAAGACACCATCCATTGTTTTGTTTCACTTGCAAACACTCATGCATATACAGAAACACTCAGTGGTTAATAGCCCACCATTATTACACACTAATATCAATCACAACACAAATTTTAACAAGAAAAACGAAACCACCATAGTGACGCTTCCCGCTCCCGCCAAAAGTCCCTGTGATAGGGAATTTATATATATATATATATATATATATATATATATATATATATATATATATATAGATACATAACAGGTACTCGTAATAAAAATTTGTATATTAACCTCACGTGTAAATAGTAACTTCAAAAACACAAACGAAAACAAAGGAACGTCACAACCTCTGTTTTTAAAATTGTATATTAACCTCACGTGTAAATAGTGACTTCAAAAACACAAACGAAAAACAAAGGAACGTCACAACCTCTGTTTCAGAAAAATGTAACTTAACTAAAAAATGACTTTGATATGTTCGTGACTCGTGATATAGCTTATTTTGTTTTCCGTCTCTCTCGCACATGGGATTTCACCATGTTTCACGGTTGTATAACTGTTGCATCAGATTTTGAGTCACTAATTCATATCAGTATAAACAATGTACGTATACCCAAAATGGAGATATAGGGCACCTGAGATTGGGGAAGCTAAGCAATTTTCGACATGGAATAGGTGACCAAAACTTTTATCATTTATTTTTTATAACTACAAATCTACGTGATGGTTGGGTTTCATAATATATGTATATCCTTAATATATTTATATTTATCCTTGGCAATATATCAACAATATATATTCAAGTATGTGACGACCGTTTGGTGCAACGGTAGTGGATCCTGCCTTTCGCACCGACGGTCCTGGGTTCGAATCCCGGAAGGGGCAGATGTTTGTATGATGAATTTGTACCTGCATTTGTACCTGAGTTATGGGTATTTATATATATTTCTTTGAATATTACATATTTATGTATCATATATGTATGTCAATCTGTTACCCTAGTATCTATAACACAAGCCTTTATAGTGCTTACTTTGAGTTAGGCTAATTGGTGTGAATGTAAGAAATATTATTATTATATTATGTAGTGAGCTCTTTTTGTTAATAATAAATGTAAGATGGAGGTCGGTCACCCTGTAAGTTTCTTTTATCGGTTCTTATCGGAAAACCCTTCCAATTTCCGAAATGGTGGTAGACGGTAATCGTAGATATAATAAAATAAAATAATACAAAATAAAACAGTATTGTCTGTTTAAATTCAGTGGTTAGGAACCTACCCGATTAAATTATTGGATGGTAGTAACCCATTAGTCATCCATCCGGCTCCTGAAAAGAAGTCTTAATGTAAGAACTAAATAACTTACGCAATAAAAACAAAATGATAATTTTAAGTGTGAATGACCTAAATACAACACATTTTTAATCTCATCTTAAGTATTTTAGATATAAACTTTATTATCAAGCATTTGGCTTCATAATAACATTGAATGTTTTATAACATTGATAAACAAACATTGACAAATTACTTTTTATTATTTCCTTTAAAAAATTATCACTTTAAAATTTTTATAAAACTTAGGACGTATGTACACTGCGTTTTTTAAACGCGCGTCAGACCAGGCCGTCTTTAACCTATTGGAGGCTCTGGGCATATAATAATGGGCCTCTATGACTTTGACAGAACTCTTTTTTATTACTAGAATAGACAATGAAAGTACATATACAAGCTTTCAGATTTTTTTTATTGACAGTCAATAGATGAAGAGATAATCTTTACTTTCAATGGGGCGATTCTCACATATTTAAAATTATCTAAGCATGCTGAAATTCGATAGCCTTATTTTAGGCGAGAGTAGAGTAGCTACGCGCATGCAAAAGCTAATAAATAAGTCGTTAATATAGTCCCTAATTGAGGTTCGATTTACTCTAATTAAATAAGTTTTTCAGCAATAAATGTCGGTATTGGTTTAATGATCTGGCAGGAACTAGGGGGCCCCCTAATTCCCGCTACTACGTTCCTAGGTAGTGGGAAAGAGGAGTCTGCGTCAGACACATCGGCAGCGCGCTCTTTTTCCACAAAGAAATTACTGCCGTTCTAATGAGTTTGTACCGACAAATGCGTACTATCATCTCGTCTGTACAGATTCAAGAACGAGACTGAATTTATGTATACCCTGTCTCAATCCAATTTGATAAAATGGTAAACAAAGACGCCATTATTGCGACTATAGACTACTGAGTGATGTGGTAAAAGTAAAACCATCTATGTTTCGATCAATTAATTGATTGCTTCGATTAGATTAATTGAACACTATTGTTGTTATATGTTGTTATATGTTAGAGCTTCGCATTAGCGTAGTTTGTTTTTATTCCGAGTGTCGGATAATGGGCATTTGTTCTCAAGCCTCGAGAGATGATTCTGTTCATCGTGATTATAGAGAAATAAAATGCTTAGATTGAAGGGAATAAAAGTTACTTATATTTTTTTTAAATTTCATATAAGAAATCAATCTTTGAAGAAAAAAGGTATCTAGCTAGATTTTTAAATAAATAAATATATTTAGTATTAAATTAAGACAAATTTAATATTGACTTCTTAGGTTTTGACGCGTATAACTCATTGAAATGAAACACTTATGGATAAATAAACGCGTTATTTATTTTCACACAAAGAAACAATTAGCCACCCCGCAACCACGGCACCTGCAAAGGTGTTGAAACTTCGGGACACTAAATAAACATACATTATAACAATAAGTATTTAATTACGATAAATATTTAACTAAAATACATAATAAACAGTAAAACACATAAAACAGCTAGTTCGGCAACACTGACGAATTCGTTGTTCGGATCGCATTATCATCAGTTATCATCACTCATAGGTTTAATTATCACGTAATTATCTTTACCATTTATCCATGACTAATATTTTATCGAATTCTTAATGTACATTATCTCGATTCATAATCTCGCGTCTTCGATTCATAATCGATTTCATTGAAGTAATCAATGAATTGAGATATACTCTTTTACGGTCAAACACTATGCGAACACAGATAAGACAATTTTTTTCATTGGATTAATAACGTCTCTTTTCGTCTTAAGTTTTTCAATTAAATTTTAAATATGTCAAACAAACTATGATCTTTGAAAGAAACTAGTAAGATACACGTTGAAACTCTTATTACTTATCAGTGGCGACGCGTGCATATAACACGATTCCCATCGGGTTGCCTTGGCGATCACTAATATTTTTTTTATTATTTTCAATAATAGCTTACCCCGCTTTGTAATGTAAGCCGAAGTTCAACGGCTTTCGGATTGCAAACGCCATAATTACATTGCGCGCTTTGTAAAAATATTCTTCTATATCCCGTATACAAGATACGCAATGTATTTGAAATAGCAAACGCACACAAACACAGTTTACAATCATATGACGCGACAAGTGCGACGCGCTCCTCCGCTCCGGCAACCCGATCAAAATATTGGGAATTTACAAATGCCAAATGTATGCAAATCACTCACACATACATAAACAAATACATGCAAAAGCCTCGTAATAATTGTTTATAGATAACTCGATCTCGGATAGCCTACCAATCTTTATTTGTCTCACGTTAAGGTTTCGTTTCGCTTGAGCGTCTAGTTTCGCGCGACCTCGACCTTGAGGCTGACACTCGCTTGATTGATCACAGATCACTCATTACGCGGTCACGGTCAGCACGGGTATTTTATGCTATAAATTAGCATTTATGTGAATTATTGTTTATGTGAATGAATAGATGTGAAAAATAAGTGAAATTTTACTTGCCGAGTGTTGTGTTAGTCTGTAATAAATAGTTTGTTTCGTTTCCTCGTAAAGGTTTGTCTTTATAGTTTATTTAACTTTGTTATTTGTCGTGACGCGGTTAGACGAGAAATGGCGGCATTGATACAAATTGACTGTTGTCTTACAGATTACTTATTAAATGACTTAACTTCGTTCTCCAATCAATCTTTCGAAAATAAAAAATATATCATAAAAAATGGACGGGCTTGTCCCGATATAAAAATTGATTATAGGCGTAAAGACGGATTTTTCAAACATTTTCACAGTTCTATGTATGATAAATACAATTGGTTAACGGGCAGTTGCAAATTAAATAAATTATTTTGTTTTCCATGTTTGTTGTTTTCCGATACAAACAGTGCTTGGAATAAAACGGGTTTTTCAGACATTAATAATTTGACAAATTCGGCTAGGAAACATACTCAAACTGAAAAACATTTACGCAGTTGTTTATTATTACACGATTTTGGAAATAATAGAATAGAAACATTTTTCGGTAATAGTTATGAAGCCCATAATCGAAAAGTGGAGCGTAATCGAAACTTAATGAAACGTTTAATTGACACTGTTGTTCTTCTTGGAAAACAGGAGTTATCTTTCCGCGGCCATAGTGAAAACTTAAATTCAGACAATCGTGGCAATTATGTAGAAACATTGTTTTATTTGAGTAAGTACGACAGCGTTATAGACTCTCATCTTGATCAATGTTCATATAATTCACACTCCGTGTTTACCGGTCTCTCGGGAGACATTCAAAATGATCTTATACAATGCATCGCGGCGGTAATTTTAGACGAGATTAGGTCTGAGATTAGCCAAGTTAAATTCATTTCAGTCATGATAGACGAAACCCCAGATGTTAGTCATAGGGAACAATTATCAGTCATATTTCGTTATTTAACCGAAAACGGTCTGGAGGAAAGATTTGTAGGTTTTTACGACGTTAGTGAAAGCCGGACAGCGGCTGTATTAGCGACTCAGTTGCTTAATATTCTTGAACAATATCGATGCAAAGACAAATTGATCGGTCAGACATACGACGGTGCGGCCGTTATGTCAGGTGAACGCGGAGGCGTTCAGTATTTAGTACGGGGTCAATGCCCTCTCGCACGTTTCGTACCGTGTTATGCTCATATACTTAATTTGGTTTTAAGCAAATCCTTGGAAAATATTTCGGAATTAAAATCATTTTTTGGTCATATCAATGGAATTGTCAGGTTTTTCAACAAATCGTCGAAGCGGTCAAATCTTTTAAAACAGTTTTCCGACCGTCGTATGCCTGGAGTAGCTGAAACGCGATGGCATTATCATTCACGCATTATTAATGTTATATTTAATTGCAGGTTAGATATGATTGAAACGTTTAATCATATATTAGATGATCCCCAATCGTGGGATGTTGATTCTGTATCCATGTCGGAGTCGTTTGTAAGTAAATTAGAAGATATGCAATTTTGTTTCCTTTTACATGTTTTTTCGGAGATTTTTGCCAGAACTGACATTTTATTTGCTTTGCTTCAAACCAAACAAGTCGACATCGAAACCTCAGTTAGAGAAATGAATGCATTTCAATCTTGGATGTCAGAAGAGTTTTTAAAGCAATTTGATTTTATTTTCAGTAGTATTCAGGAATATTGTGAACCACCACGACGACGCCGGCGGCTGGATACAGAAATTGACTTAAAAACACAATACAAGCGTTTATTCGTTGAAATAATAGATAACATCAAAAGCCAAATAAACTCCCGTTATTCATCTTTTCAGAACTTAACTTTTCTTGATTTAGTCAACAAATCGAAATACGCGAGTTACCGTAGTAGTTTTCCTGAGGAAAGCGTGTCTAAATTAATATCCGAATTTCCAAATATATTTGATTTTCACGCCTTAAAAAACGAATTAAAAGTTTTATACAGTACTTCATCAATTAGTAATTTAGATGTTTACGAACTTTATTTATATCTTTTTAAATCCACGTTGAATGAAGCTTTTCCTCAGCTTTTAATTTTATGTCAAATTATTTTGACTCTTCCCGTATCGGTGGCTTCCGCGGAAAGGTCGTTTTCGGCATTGAAGCGGATTCATACTTATACACGAAACAGCCAAAGTGAGGCAAGATTATCAAATCTCGGAGTAATATCAATTGAAAAACATCTATTGTTAAAATTGCAACAAAAAAGCGACTTTTATGAAAGGATTCTGGCTCATTTCGTAAAGAAAAACCGTAGAATTATGTTAGAATACAAATAAAATAATTTATAATTTAAAATCATGTATAAATAAATAATTTATCAAAAAAAATGTTACGTAAATTTATCGGGTTATAGAATATATATATGGCGAAGACAGACGACAAACGACAAGTAACAAAATAAAAACATCCAATATTTCTACTGATATTTATTTGCTAGCTTATGCCTGCGATTTCGTATGTGTGGAATTCAGGCCATGTTGATTGTTCTATTCCGTGTCCAAGGCTACATGCATGCCAAATTTCATCCAAATTCGTTAAGCCATTTTCGCGTAATTAAGTAAAAACATTCACCATTTGTAATAATATAGTTAGTAGAATATGTTCAGCAAGTGAAGTTTCACTTATTTTTGGTTCTTGTTTTTCTATATATTATAACCAGTGGTCGGAGTAGGTATATTGATTTTAGATACTTGCGTCATGATATCATAACATGGACATGCATTTCTTCCGGAATGTACCGGAGTTTCCAAAAATTTGGTAAATAGAGTAATAAAATAAAAAACCATATGTAAGCAAACAAAATTGTTTATTGTGAATACAAATAATCATTATTACAGTTTTATTAAAAACAATTATTTTTAATCCTCATCGGTTACAATTTCTACATTTTGATTTTCTGTCTCTATACAATTAAAATAAATAACTATAATTTTTTCAATATTTTCTATTTTTAAGCTATTTCTTTTAACATCTAAGATCCATTTGTAAGTGGAAAATGATCGTTCAACATCTGTAGATGTCAATGGAGCGAATTTGAAATAAAGTTTCTGATTATTTGCTACGCTTTTTTCAATACTCTCGCTGTATTCTCTAATTGTATCTAAATCTGGATTTCGTTCCATAACTGATTCTATTTTATTTTTTATATTCTCATTATTGCACTCGTTAAGCGTAGCCCTTACTTGATCAAATACTAAAAGTGAATCAGCTAGAGATAAATTTTGTTTTTGTAACTCTTTTAGGGCTAGTAGTATAATAGAGTAATTTTCTTCGATATATTTTAAATCATTTTCTAAATTTTGTTTTTCCAAAATGTTTTTTGCGTTTCGTATGGCTATAGCATCAGAACTGCTCAAGCAGGATAAAACTTCTTTTATTTTATCTAAATGTTGAGCGTAGTAAGATGTTGCCTGTAACCAAGTACCCCATCTGGTAATGACTGGTTGCGGAGGCAACGGTAAGTCAGGATATTTTTCTTTTAAAATGTTTACCCTACTAGGAGCCTTTAAAAATACTTTTTTAACATTTGATATAAGAATATCAATATCGTTGTATTCTGACCTTATCTGCTCACTTACACGATGAAGAGCGTGCGCCAAACATGTCACATGCTTCATTTCAGGTAAGTAATGTTTTAAATTTCGCCCTGCAGATAGCATGTACGCGACACTGTCAGTGCAAAGCATTAAAATATTGTCAACTTTCGCTTCAAAAGTGTTTTGCCATAAATTTTCTAGACATTGCAGTACAAATTGTGTTATTGTTTGTCCATTTACTGCTGTTAGCATTTTACAAGCAATCAAATAAGGCCGGCCTGCACTATTACTAGGATGCAATGGTTTTATTAGGAAATTGACTATGTATCGACCAAAAATGTCTGTTGTCTCATCCAGCGATATCCATAGTTTCTCATTTTTATTAATTTCATAAATCGAATTGATTTTATTCCTATAAAACTTCTCCAAATAAACTTTTCGTAACTGTGATTCGTCAACCACTTTACGATTGGTACAAACGCAACAACAAGTACTGCACATATATTTCTGAAAAAACTCTTTGAACGCTGGATTTTTCATTTGCGACCAAGGAATATTGCATAGAATCAGGAACTTAATGAGGTCGAAGTAAAATTCCTCTTGCGGTC
The DNA here is from genome assembly GCA_927399485.1 of Calamotropha paludella. NCBI lineage: Eukaryota > Metazoa > Arthropoda > Insecta > Lepidoptera > Crambidae > Calamotropha > Calamotropha paludella. The sequence continues at coordinate 9,039,355 of OV656829.1, read as the reverse complement.
TCTTAAATTTTCCTTGATGTACAGCGCCTTCAATGTGTTTGGTAATGTTGCCTCTATTCACAGCTTTCAAATGACTTTCACACTTTGTACAGTATATAGTGCCACTAGCGTTATCGTAAAGTAGCTCAGGATAGTGCAATAACCACTTTAGCACTGTTTCAGCCTTGACCTTTGCCATATTTATTTATATGTCACCTAAAACAATGATTTAAATTTACAATATATACATACACAACTGTAAAGTCGATAATGAAATTCTGTTTCATATAAAGTGATTTTTTTAACTGAAGCGGTGATAGCCCTGCGGTGTGCGTACCGGACTCTCATGCGCTATGATGATTGCTATAAAGTGATATTTTAACTGTTTCCAAGTTCTAAAACCTTCTTAAATAGTGAAAATAATTAAAACTTACCCGTACAAAAACAACTTCAAATGGGCCCAATCCAAGAGTAATAAATCGATGTCCGTAGTTATAAGCCAAATTCGTCGTTTTAAGTAGATTTCAGAAGACAGTACACAAGCCAGGGTCAAGTCAAGATATTCACAACACATAAAATAAGCGCACTCCACGAACCGAAATAAGTGAGTGAGCCACTTGGTCTGGATGTCGGTGCGAGCATTGTTTTCGAACAAACAGTCAATGAGTCATCCAGGATACTTGATTCTAATTGGTCAGATGCGTTGAGCATAGACATAAGAGGACAAAAGACCCTGTTTGCCGGATGTCGTGTGTTGAAATGAATATTATTATTATATCATTTTATAAATGAGAGCGAGTGAGAGGCACGCGTCCCTTCCACTCGGGCATGGTTAGCCCGCCTAAGAGCGAGAGAGACAGAGCGAGAGAGAGAGTGAGAGAGATAGGCATACACACCGGTTCATGTCTTGCGCTTCTATTTCGCTTAGGCGGTGATATATGAAATTCAGTGCGAGATTCTTTGTATAAATTAATGTTTTAAATATAATTCTTTGTATAAATAAATGTTTTAAATTGTTACTATTATTTCATCCTTCTTCCTACTATACGAATGAATATTCACATTAAAATTATTTTACCACTCAAAGTCGTTGTCACGTAAAACTTTCGCCCGTATATCGACTTTACAGGCAACCAATTTTTTTTACTATTAAATTCTGGCCATCTACGCCACTAGCAGCATAGCGTTGAGAGTATTGATACATTTTTAACTAGTTTCATGTAATAATTTCGATGTTTCGGTATTTTTATCATAATAATCCGGAAACTCGGAGGCGTATCCATATTAACATATACGTTTGATGTCAGTGACCTTAATTCAATATACCTACTCCGACCACTGATTATAACCCCTGTGCGAGTGACGTGTGCTTAAAACGGCTTTTTTCAAAGCCACTTTTATCATACTCGACATGCACTGTTCATATAATACCAGTGATGTCATGTATGGTGAAGGTGGTGAACACTAACAACTGATAAATTGCATACAACGCACGCAACGCAAGCAAATCACCAAACCTAACATTTCGTCGTAGTTATGGAAAAGGTAAACTAACACAACACATGAACACACTCAGGTCAGGTATGTTATTTATTGCATATTTTTTTATAATATGATATTTTGTTTAATTACGCATTAGCCGTTTTTTGGTCCGGCTTTACCTTCCTTTTTTTTCACCCCACGCCACTGTTACTTATGAATGTGTTTTTATATCCATTTAGTGGCCGAAAGTGTGAGTATTTTAAATGAAACTGGTTTGTTTACCTTTTTATCAAATTGGATTGAGACAAGGTATAGTTATTAAAAGGTAGAACTTTGAAAACCTACATAATTTAATAATCAAACTGCGTTTGACTGGTGTGATTATAGCGTTTGCATCGACATTTACGCGTCGACGGCGCGTTTAAAAAACGTGGTATGCATACGCTCTTAGAAACCACAGTGGTTTATTGTGTTACTTTTAGAACACAATACAATGCCAACAGAAAAATTACAATATTAATAACTTCCCTGTTCAATGACTCATGCAGAATTTTAGTAATCAGTTCAGGAGTCACAGGTGACCATTTCTGATATAACTTTGCGATATCTTTTTGTTAAGAGGTTACGAAGTTTGTATGTATGAGCTTGGTAAGCTCGTATCAAAAGATCTCCCAAAGATGAGGCTGAAACTGGCAGCAGAAAAACAGCAGCTTTTTGCAACGACCAAAATTTCTAGAACTTTTTGGAGACATTTCAACATGTATAATTTAACATTCTAGTACGTATTCAAGAGGGCTTTTCAAAAAGCTGCTGTTTTCTGCTGCCAGTTTCAGCCTCATCTTTGGGAGATCTTTTGATACGAGCTTACCAAGCTCATACATACAAACTTAGTAACCTCTTAACAAAAAGATATCGCAAAGTTATATCAGAAATGGTCACCTGTGACTCCTGAACTGATTACTAAAATTCTGCATGAGTCATTGAACAGGGAAGTTATTAATATTGTAATTTTTCTGTTGGCATTGTATTGTGTTCTAAAAGTAACACAATAAACCACTGTGGTTTCTAAGAGCGTATGCATACCACGTTTTTTAAACGCGCCGTCGACGCGTAAATGTCGATGCAAACGCTATAATCACGCCAGTCAAACGCAGTTTGATTATTAAATTATGTAGGTTTTCAAAGTTCTACCTTTTAATAACTATACCTTGTCTCAATCCAATTTGATAAAAAGGTAAACAAACCAGTTTCATTTAAAATACTCACACTTTCGGCCACTAAATGGATATAAAAACACATTCATAAGTAATAAGAAGGTTTCAACGTGTATCTTACTAGTTTCTTTCAAAGATCATAGTTTGTTTGACATATTTAAAATTTAATTGAAAAACTTAAGACGAAAAGAGACGTTATTAATCCAATGAAAAAAATTGTCTTATCTGTGTTCGCATAGTGTTTGACCGTAAAAGAGTATATCTCAATTCATTGATTACTTCAATGAAATCGATTATGAATCGAAGACGCGAGATTATGAATCGAGATAATGTACATTAAGAATTCGATAAAATATTAGTCATGGATAAATGGTAAAGATAATTACGTGATAATTAAACCTATGAGTGATGATAACTGATGATAATGCGATCCGAACAACGAATTCGTCAGTGTTGCCGAACTAGCTGTTTTATGTGTTTTACTGTTTATTATGTATTTTAGTTAAATATTTATCGTAATTAAATACTTATTGTTATAATGTATGTTTATTTAGTGTCCCGAAGTTTCAACACCTTTGCAGGTGCCGTGGTTGCGGGGTGGCTAATTGTTTCTTTGTGTGAAAATAAATAACGCGTTTATTTATCCATAAGTGTTTCATTTCAATGAGTTATACGCGTCAAAACCTAAGAAGTCAATATTAAATTTGTCTTAATTTAATACTAAATATATTTATTTATTTAAAAATCTAGCTAGATACCTTTTTTCTTCAAAGATTGATTTCTTATATGAAATTTAAAAAAAATATAAGTAACTTTTATTCCCTTCAATCTAAGCATTTTATTTCTCTATAATCACGATGAACAGCATCATCTCTCGAGGCTTGAGAACAAATGCCCATTATCCGGCACTCGGAATAAAAACAAACTACGCTAATGCGAAGCTCTAACATAATAGTGTTCAATTAATCTAATCGAAGCAATCAATTAATTGATCGAAACATAGATGGTTTTACTTTTACCACATCACTCAGTAGTCTATGGTCGCAATAATGGCGTTTTTGTTTACCATTTTATCAAATTGGATTGAGACAGGGTATACATAAATTCAGTCTCGTTCTTGAATCTGTACAGACGAGTTGATAGTACGCATTTGTCGGTACAAACTCATTAGAATGGCAGTAATTTCTTTGTGGAAAAAGAGCGCGCTGCCGATGTGTCTGACGCAGACTCCTCTTTCCCACTACCTAGGAACGTAGCAGCGGGAATTAGGGGGCCCCCTAGTTCCTGCCAGATCATTAAACCAATACCGACATTTATTGCTGAAAAACTTATTTAATTAGAGTAAATCGAACCTCAATTAGGGACTATATTAACGACTTATTTATTAGCTTTTGCATGCGCGTAGCTACTCTACTCTCGCCTAAAATAAGGCTATCGAATTTCAGCATGCTTAGATAATCCTTACTAATATTATAAATGGGAAAGTGAGTTTGTTTGTTTGTTTGTTTGTTCCGCTTTCACGCCGTAACTACTGAACCGATTGCTTTGAAATTTTGCAGACGTAAAGATTAAAGTCCGGATTAAATAATAGGGTACTTTTTATCCTGGAAAAAATTGATATTCCCGAGGAAAAACAAAAATATTGTTTACTCGATGGATGAATTGCAGATGGCGCTGTGTGTCGTTTAAAACAAGGTAAAATATTGCAAACGAATATAACATGTAAATTTAGAGGCTAAATGATACGATAATGAATCCCCGAAAATGAGGAATTCCCGAGGGATGACGTACAATTTGTTTTATCGTCTAAACTGTTATTTTTACATCTACTTATATGTTGCAAACGAATATGAACATGTAAATTTTGAAGCTAAATGATTCACTAAATGACTCATTCCTCGGATTCCAATTATTCCAACAGACCTCCCATTTCAATTTAAAAGACTACAATTTCCTATAAGGGTTTTATTTGCAATGACTATTAATAAAGCACAAGGCCAAACTCTAAGGGTTGCTGGAGTACACTTGGAAAAACATTGTTTTTCGCATGGTCAGCTCTATGTAGCGTGTTCCCGGGTTTCCAGTGCCCAAAATCTGCATGTTTTTGCTCCACAAGGGTAAACATATAATATAGTGTACCATTCAGTTTTGGTTTAACAACTAATTGTATCCAGCGTTACATCGCGCTTCTTAGATTTTTCCGTGGGAATGAGAAGTTTTCTTATAGTTGTGCTTTATACCGCAATATAACCGAATTCCACGCGGGCGAAGCCGCGGGCGGAAAGCTAGTTTTAAATATGTGAGAATCGCCCCATTGAAAGTAAAGATTATCTCTTCATCTATTGACTGTCAATAAAAAAAATCTGAAAGCTTGTATATGTACTTTCATTGTCTATTCTAGTAATAAAAAAGAGTTCTGTCAAAGTCATAGAGGCCCATTATTATATGCCCAGAGCCTCCAATAGGTTAAAGACGGCCTGGTCTGACGCGCGTTTAAAAAACGCAGTGTACATACGTCCTAAGTTTTATAAAAAATTTAAAGTGATAATTTTTTAAAGGAAATATTAAAAAGTAATTTGTCAATGTTTGTTTATCAATGTTATAAAAACATTCAATGTTATTATGAAGCCAAATGCTTGATAATAAAGTTTATATCTCAAATACTTAAGATGAGATTAAAAATGTGTTGTATTTAGGTCATTCACACTTAAAATTATCATTTTGTTTTTATTGCGTAAGTTATTTAGTTCTTACATTAAGACTTCTTTTCAGGAGCCGGATGGATGACTAATGGGTTACTACCATCCAATAATTTAATCGGGTAGGTTCCTAACCACTGAATTTAAACAGACAATACTGTTTTATTTTGTATTATTTTATTTTATTATATCTACGATTACCGTCTACCACCATTTCGGAAATTGGAAGGGTTTTCCGATAAGAACCGATAAAAGAAACTTACAGGGTGACCGACCTCCATCTTACATTTATTATTAACAAAAAGAGCTCACTACATAATATAATAATAATATTTCTTACATTCACACCAATTAGCCTAACTCAAAGTAAGCACTATAAAGGCTTGTGTTATAGATACTAGGGTAACAGATTGACATACATATATGATACATAAATATGTAATATTCAAAGAAATATATATAAATACCCATAACTCAGGTACAAATGCAGGTACAAATTCATCATACAAACATCTGCCCCTTCCGGGATTCGAACCCAGGACCGTCGCACGGAGGGACACGCTCCATACAAGGGCGGTCATAAATAGTTAAAGTCCTGTTACTATCAATACATTGTATTATTTTAGTGACTTATAGTTGTAAAAGTGTTTTAGGAACATTAAAATGAAAGAAGTACATGTATTTACGGAATAAAAAACGTTTACTTCAGTAAAAAACAACATACTTATACCTAAATTTATCATGAACAAACACTTAAAAATTGGAATGTAAAACATATATTTTAAATAAAATAAGAGTCAAAACATTGATAACATTATTTAATTATAATAAAATAATAGAAATAAATAAATATAAATTAATTAAATACAAAAAAAACAAAACAACTAACAAAATACAAATAATTTATTCTTATTCTAACAATATTAAACATGTAACAATTCTATTACACTTTGTGACAGAGTATTTTTCTTTTTAGGGGGAAGTTTCCGAAGACTTGTAATATAAGGATCTGAATGTAATAATAGTCGTTGTATTAAATCTTGATTGGTAACTTCACGTGACATTTTTCGAGTGTGACTTCGTCTATAAATTTTGATATACTTATTTGTCGCTTCAGCAGCTTCTTCGGAAAGTTCTCCTATAGATAACAATGCATAACTTATAATATCTGATCCATGTACGAGCACCTTGTGGACAGAAGCAGGAAGACTATACCACGGATATTCCTCGACCAGGCTGTATGCTGTTTGTAATGCATAGTCTTTAAACTTGCATTCAATTATTTTATGTCCAGAAGATAACGTTTGTAATATTACACAACAACGATCTATGAGATCCTTATTCAAACCTGTAATTTCAGCAGATACAGCTGATTCCAAAAAAAACTTCCTGGCCGTGTTTCCGTCGTTAGACGTCCCGCTTCCACCACTACGCGGCTTGTCAACTATTAAACCTAATCGTTCCCTAAACTGGGACTGTACATATTGTTTTTTATTTGATAACAATTGTTTATCACTATCTAGCCTAACTTGCCATTTTTTTATGTCTAATCTATATGAAAGATGAATAAAATATTCGAAGAAACGTATCCAAGAATGTAGTGGTGATAATCCAAATTGGTATCTACTCTCTATTACAGGTTTTTGTAAACATTCGTCTATTTTATTCATCTCTTTAGGGGTAGCATTACATATATAACATCTACTTGTAGATGTTTCACTTAAAGCACTACAAATTTTACCATCTACCATTGAAAGCTGCACCTTATGAGAAACGACCAATTCACGATTGTCGATCTGAATAAAAATAGGTTGCAAACTTTAAATTTTATCCTTAAAATAAGCTTCCTCTTGCAAAGACACTGCTGTGCTTTCTTTCAAAAATTGAAATCGAATAGGACGGCAGTACCTAGTGGAAGAGGGTCGAGGATTTTTCCATAAAATTTTACAATTATCTTCAGCTAATTTTACAGTAATTTGAAGGGGTACATAAGATGTTACAAACAAACTACTATCTTCTAAAGTTGAATCTGAAAAAAATTGTTTGTATTCACTATGTCCAGTGCTGCCATCGAATCCCCATTTCCCAAGTAAAGAGATATTAGACAAACAATCATCAGGAATCTGATCTAAGACCTCTTTTTGAGATTCAAGGATTCGAGAAGCTGTGTGATCAAAAATACTTTGTAATTCAACTTCAGCTGAAGACTCGGAAACAGTTATATTAGAAGGGTAACATCTCTGTTTCGCTTTAGTAATTTGTTGGTAACATGGTAATACATTAGGAGAAATCTTACTATTAACAAAGTTTTTAATTAATAAATACTGATGTTTTGTCAACTGAGCATCAGTCACAAGTGACAAGACATCATCAGTGCTAACTCTAGATATACACGAATCGAATGAACAGTCTGAAACATCAAGCAATGCACTCACAGTAGAATCATCAGACTTTGACAAATCAGCTACTCTCCGACGTTTAGTCCTTTTACTACATTGCGTAAAAGGTTTTCGAGGACGACCACGTGAATGACACGGCGACGTTTCAGACGGAGTACATTGCTTATTGTTTTTCACAAGTTGAATTTTTCCAATAACATTAAACCAATCGGAATTCTTATATAAAAGCTTGGTCTTATCCCTATTACATTTTTTCCAGAATCGAGCAATAGCTTTACATAAATTATTAACAATTTTCTCTAAATAATGAATATCAATGTTCTCAGCATCGTTCAGAGTAGTCAACAAACTTTGTAGGACTTGACGACACTTTTCCGAGTCATTATCGGTATTGACAGTTAGCCATATTTCAAGAATATGCATTCTTGAAAACGAGCATATATATAAATTACCTAAAACAAAAAAAAACGGTTAAAATTCAGTCACAAAACCTACACAAAGCACTAAGACTAAATAAACTAATTTCGTAGCAAATGCTACGAGATAATCTGGCAACCGTAGCACCCTTGTCATCGCCAAAAGGGCAGATAAGGGCAGCCAAGTTTTAATTTTCCTAAGATAAGAAAGTCTAAAGATTATGGTGCAATATACCTCCATAGTCGGAGCGAGTGGGAACATATTTAAAAGTTTATTCAAACTTTGAATATTAAAATATAATACTCCAAGAAAAGTCGCCTCGTAGCAATGACATACTAAAGAAAATATATACTAAGATACAATAAAAATAAAAATATTAATTATTACATACCCTGTTCTTGGATATCCATTTCAGAAAAAACACACACAGCACTCACAGTTCCCGCAATGACAATAAATGATGTCACGCTTTTTAATGACTCACTGATAACAGTATTTACGATTGGCGATGCGCTCTCTTTGAATGCACAATAGATAATAAAGGCGCACTCTAATTACTGACCTATTTATAGTTTCAGAAGGTACCGCAACTATCCAATGTAACGACAAGGAATAAAATGTAAAACTAGAAAGCAGGTTTTTAAGATTTATGACCTATGGATGTCCCACAGTGCGTCGGTGCGAAAGGCAGGATCCACTACCGTTGCACCAAACGGTCGTCACATACTTGAATATATATTGTTGATATATTGCCAAGGATAAATATAAATATATTAAGGATATACATATATTATGAAACCCAACCATCACGTAGATTTGTAGTTATAAAAAATAAATGATAAAAGTTTTGGTCACCTATTCCATGTCGAAAATTGCTTAGCTTCCCCAATCTCAGGTGCCCTATATCTCCATTTTGGGTATACGTACATTGTTTATACTGATATGAATTAGTGACTCAAAATCTGATGCAACAGTTATACAACCGTGAAACATGGTGAAATCCCATGTGCGAGAGAGACGGAAAACAAAATAAGCTATATCACGAGTCACGAACATATCAAAGTCATTTTTTAGTTAAGTTACATTTTTCTGAAACAGAGGTTGTGACGTTCCTTTGTTTTTCGTTTGTGTTTTTGAAGTCACTATTTACACGTGAGGTTAATATACAATTTTAAAAACAGAGGTTGTGACGTTCCTTTGTTTTCGTTTGTGTTTTTGAAGTTACTATTTACACGTGAGGTTAATATACAAATTTTTATTACGAGTACCTGTTATGTATCTATATATATATATATATATATATATATATACTCGTATATATATATATATATATATATATATATATATATATATATATATATATATATATATAAATTCCCTATCACAGGGACTTTTGGCGGGAGCGGGAAGCGTCACTATGGTGGTTTTGTTTTTCTTGTTAAAATTTGTGTTGTGACTGATATTAGTGTGTAATAATGGTGGGCTATTAACCACTGAGTGTTTCTGTATATGCATGAGTGTTTGCAAGTGAAACAAAACAATGGATGGTGTCTTTGAGAAATTTTCAGTAAAACCCCACATCTTTACTGAAACCTAGGTTAAAGTATTTCACTATTCATTCATCATCCATTAATCTATCATTCATATCATTCAGATATCATTGAAGATTTCATTGAAGTAATCAATGAATTGAGATATACTCTTTTACGGTCAAACACTATGCGAACACAGATAAGACAATTTTTTTCATTGGATTAATAACGTCTCTTTTCGTCTTAAGTTTTTCAATTAAAATTAAATATGTCAAACAAACTATGATCTTTGAAAGAAACTAGTAAGATACACGTTGAAACCTTCTTATTACTTATGAATGTGTTTTTATATCCATTTAGTGGCCGAAAGTGTGAGTATTTTAAATGAAACTGGTTTGTTTACCTTTTTATCAAATTGGATTGAGACAAGGTATAGTTATTAAAAGGTAGAACTTTGAAAACCTACATAATTTAATAATCAAACTGCGTTTGACTGGCGTGATTATAGCGTTTGCATCGACATTTACGCGTCGACGGCGCGTTTAAAAAACGTGGTATGCATACGCTCTTAGAAACCACAGTGGTTTATTGTGTTACTTTTAGAACACAATACAATGCCAACAGAAAAATTACAATATTAATAACTTCCCTGTTCAATGACTCATGCAGAATTTTAGTAATCAGTTCAGGAGTCACAGGTGACTCATTTCTGATAGAACCTTGCGATATCTTTTTGTTAAGAGGTTACAAAGTATGTATGTATGAGCTTGGCAGCAGAAAAACAGCAGCTTTTTAATACCTACTAGAATGTTAAATTATACATGTTAAAATGTCTCCAAAAAGTGCTAGAAATTTTGGTCGTTGCAAAAAGCTGCTGTTTGTCTGCTGCCAGTTTCAGCATCATCAATAAGAGAGGTGTGAAAGAAAGTTTTGTTTTAGGTCAACACATCCCTTATCCCCATAGTCACAAGGTAGAGATCGCATAATAATAAGGCTAACTTGTTGTGGAACTGTTCATATGAGAGTAAAGCAGATGTTCTATTTGGAAATCTCGCAACCGTATTGATTGAGAATGGACTTTAAAGAGGTAATTTGTTTATGAGTTTGGTAACTAAAACTGAGACGTTACGAAAAGCGAGGAGCTTGTAGCCTGTTTGCCACTATATATCAGTGATTCCCAAAGTGGTCTACATCGACCCCTAGGAGTCGACGATAATATGCAAGGGGTCCATGTCAGCGAAAGTGATTATCACTATACTTAGCTGCCAAAAATACATTTGAACTTGAAACAATCAATATCAGATAAGTAAAGGTCTACCCAAAACCGGAAAACGTGGCAAGGCCAACCAAAAAGTTTGGGAACCTTTGCTAATCTAATCCTTTGACACTATGAAGAAAAAAATTTTATATTACTTCGGACTTTATATTCAGATTTTATATGAATTCTCCTAGATTTAATATTCAAAATGGCATATTAATTTATTTTTTTGTTTATAGGTACACCGATAGATTGTTATCAATACATTCATGTCAATACGATTCATATAAGTCAAATAGGCTAGACAATAATCCAGAAATTGTACTTTTTCTAATTTAATCAATCATATATTATCTTTTCTAATTATTTTGTTAGATGTATCAAGTATGTCTTAGAAGTCCCACGCATGACCGATAAATCGGTCTGATCTTTCACCAACTTTTATAATTTTAATACCGATTTAATGTACTATCGAAGCCTCTGGCGCCTTATCAGTCCTAAGTTGAAAGTCGCTTGCACACTGCACGATGCCTATCGCTTCAGGCCACGCACCGCTCCATTCATACAACAATGGCGTGCGTGCGCAAACAAGCAAGTGAGAGCAGATTGACAGTTGACAGTACTGACATCAAGGGCGATTTTAAAACTAGTTGTTTATGATTGGCCGTAGTATAAATCGTAGTAAAATACGAAGCCAATTAGGGGTCGTGTGGGTGTGTCCGATGCGATCAGTTCAAAAGAATATTTCTACAAAGTGGTAAGGCACGAGAGACCTGTGAGTACAATATATTTTTATATATATTGCCTCATAAATAATGCTTGCTTATGTAAGTCCTACCTTCCTTACAGAAGTGTACCTATAATCATAGACATAATTACACAATATTGTAATGCAACTTCATAACACAAATTATATTGTATAATATATGAAGACATTGAATTGTGGATTAGGAAACGTACAAAGGCCCAAATATGAGGCTAAGTGGGGATGGCTCCGTCACACTAACTTGAATATGTGATGTTATTACAGTTTATTATTTATATTACACTAGCTGACCCTGGCTTCGGTGTTGTTATGAATTAAAATAAAACCTATCCTAAGTCCTAAATCGGAACAAATCTAGTAAAATGAAAAAAAACTCTAAATTCGGTTATGTAGTTTAGCCCTTAATTCGACAAAAAAATATATTACATTTATATAATTATAATGATAAAATATCTTCACTTTGTGAATAGAAAATGTGTCAAAAAATATTTAAAAAAATGTGAATCGTAAATTTTTTGAGAAATTGATAGTATATTATACTATACATTTCTAGGTTCTTATAAAAGTACACCTCTGCAGATACGTATAGCTGGCTATACATTTTCACTAAAAACAAGTTACAAGTGTTGAATGAATTAAGTAAACAAAGTTTTATTTATTATCACAATAAATGTGATAATTATAAAAACAGTATCTTTTATTTAGTATCAGTATTTATTAGGTATAAAACACAGTCTCATCTGACATTTCGTACAAAAACATTAGTTTGCCCTTTTTCACAAAATCGACAACGTCCATAAGAGGTGCCAGCTTGAATATGGCCTACATTATCAAACCTCACATTATCACAAAGACGGCTTCTTTTGGGGTTTGATATTTTCTTCGAATTCGATAACTGAGGAACGTTAGCAGGTAAACCTTTTCGACCAAACATACGAAGACCGTCACTGATATCCATTCGAAAATGCTTGAACATCTTTGGTTTTACTCCAGCTCCAGCTCTCTTCAGATCCCGTTTATATGTCAGCCAGGCGTTGTTTGCACAAATATCTAATATTTGAGAAAATATAGATATGTGCCATCTTCGGGTCTTCATCTCAGTACGATATAGCGCAATTAGCATGTCGGCAAGGTCAACTCCACCCATATGTGCATTGTAATGTATGACAATCTATGGGAAATTAACATGGACCTTGCTTTTACTAACTTTATCGAACCTGAGGATCTTTCCTTCTTCCATTTGTAAACTACTGGATTTGGTGTAGTTTAGCGTTTGTTTTTATTTAATTTTTTGCATTCACAATGCAATATTTCTATAAGATATAAAATACGTGTGTAAAAAACAACCACGCCTCCGAGCCCTCAGATGGGATTCGAACCCACGACCTTTCGCAATCCGGGCGACTGCTCTGACCGCTGAGCTACCGAGACGCTGGCAAACGTGTCGAATTTTACAAACGTATTCCAACTTCTACTATGAGCTAGTATCGTTCCACCAATGTTGAACGCTAACTACCTTCAACATTGAAAGTAATATTTTTACAAATATTAAACAATCAATTAAGATGGAACCAGCTATAATTATGTTTTTATTTAATTTTTTGCATTCACAATGCAATATTTCTATAAGATATAAAATACGTGTGTAAAAAACAACCACGCCTCCGAGCCCTCAGATGGGATTCGAACCCACGACCTTTCGCAATCCGGGCGACTGCTCTGACCGCTGAGCTACCGAGACGCTGGCAAACGTGTCGAATTTTACAAACGTATTCCAACTTCTACTATGAGCTAGTATCGTTCCACCAATGTTGAACGCTAACTACCTTCAACATTGAAAGTAATATTTTTACAAATATTAAACAATCAATTAAGATGGAACCAGCTATAATTATGTTTTTATTTAATTTTTTGCATTCACAATGCAATATTTCTATAAGATATAAAATACGTATCTTATAGAAATATTGCATTGTGAATGCAAAAAATTAAATAAAAACATAATTATAGCTGGTTCCATCTTAATTGATTGTTTAATATTTGTAAAAATATTACTTTCAATGTTGAAGGTAGTTAGCGTTCAACATTGGTGGAACGATACTAGCTCATAGTAGAAGTTGGAATACGTTTGTAAAATTCGACACGTTTGCCAGCGTCTCGGTAGCTCAGCGGTCAGAGCAGTCGCCCGGATTGCGAAAGGTCGTGGGTTCGAATCCCATCTGAGGGCTCGGAGGCGTGGTTGTTTTTTACACACGTATTTTATATCTTATAGAAATATTGCATTGTGAATGCAAAAAATTAAATAAAAACATAATTATAGCTGGTTCCATCTTAATTGATTGTTTAATATTTGTAAAAATATTACTTTCAATGTTGAAGGTAGTTAGCGTTCAACATTGGTGGAACGATACTAGCTCATAGTAGAAGTTGGAATACGTTTGTAAAATTCGACACGTTTGCCAGCGTCTCGGTAGCTCAGCGGTCAGAGCAGTCGCCCGGATTGCGAAAGGTCGTGGGTTCGAATCCCATCTGAGGGCTCGGAGGCGTGGTTGTTTTTTACACACGTATTTTATATCTTATAGAAATATTGCATTGTGAATGCAAAAAATTAAATAAAAACATAATTATAGCTGGTTCCATCTTAATTGATTGTTTAATATTTGTAAAAATATTACTTTCAATGTTGAAGGTAGTTAGCGTTCAACATTGGTGGAACGATACTAGCTCATAGTAGAAGTTGGAATACGTTTGTAAAATTCGACACGTTTGCCAGCGTCTCGGTAGCTCAGCGGTCAGAGCAGTCGCCCGGATTGCGAAAGGTCGTGGGTTCGAATCCCATCTGAGGGCTCGGAGGCGTGGTTGTTTTTTACACACGTATTTTATATCTTATAGAAATATTGCATTGTGAATGCAAAAAATTAAATAAAAACATAATTATAGCTGGTTCCATCTTAATTGATTGTTTAATATTTGTAAAAATATTACTTTCAATGTTGAAGGTAGTTAGCGTTCAACATTGGTGGAACGATACTAGCTCATAGTAGAAGTTGGAATACGTTTGTAAAATTCGACACGTTTGCCAGCGTCTCGGTAGCTCAGCGGTCAGAGCAGTCGCCCGGATTGCGAAAGGTCGTGGGTTCGAATCCCATCTGAGGGCTCGGAGGCGTGGTTGTTTTTTACACACGTATTTTATATCTTATAGTTTAGCGTTTTTTCGATATTACAGAGCATATTGGGATTTGTTTTTGTACTCTCATACTGTGTCGAGTTTGAGGTAAACTGGTAGATGGCGAAGGGCTGTTAATTTCTAAATTGGATATTACTTCAGGTGAAGGAAATGGCTCCAGGGAATTTAAAGTGAGATTAGATGGCATAGGCACAGAACGGATTTCCCTCAACAAAAGTATCGCTGACGGTGATGAAGATGGTAAATTTTGGACTTCATTTTGCTGCAATAAAGAAGGCGCAATAATATTATCAGGCTTCCTCCTCAGAAGAGGATAGCAAATGCATATCCAGTATGGTTGGATCCAGTGACGGTGGATCAGAAAAATAGTCTGATTCCGGATCAGGTCTATACAAAACTTCTTCACATTTTCTCCTGACGATTCACCACTTACGTCTGATTTTTTTGCCATCTGCTGGAATTTTTTTTTGTTCGTGTAAACATTTCTTTTGTTCGTGCTGAAGTAACACGCTAGAACAAAAAAACCGACATGCAACACCCACACCACAGCAAAAGCAACCAAGAAAATAATAAAAATTGCAAATAAATATTGTTAGTGAGCATCCAAAAATGTATAGCCCTTTATACGTTTAATTTTTTATCACCTTTTCAGACTGTACGGAAATGTATAGCGGACTATACATAACGTTTAAACAAGATTTTTAGGCACACAGAACAATAAATCCGGTTATCAAATTGATTTCAATAATAATTCATGCAATAATAAATAGAATTTTATTGTTTATACGTAATAAAAAACATTAATTTTTAGCAAAATAACTAAACTCACCGGAACGCTCCTACAACCGTTTATTTTGCTTCAAACGTTTTTTGACAAAAGACAGATGTCAATTATCCAAAGAATAAAAATATTTTTTTTGACAAGTAAAAGTGATGCCAGTTCCATTTGTAAAATCCGAACATTAAAGATTTGATTCTGATAAGAGTTATAATTTATTAAAGTAAACGTATAAAATACTATACAACGTCGAATTAAGGGTTAGGAGACCATCGCGGACAAACAACGTGACACGTAATCTATAATATAAGATCACAGTGGTTTGTGTATTTGTCTGTCCGCTTTTTTCCATTGTATCAAAAACGTTAACATAGCAACGCGTTAACCGCAAGTAGTTCGTCTACCGGACGCTAGATGGCGCTAACAGAAAAATTTAATAAGTTATATATATTAAGATAACAATTCAATGTCACAGTGTTTGACTGCAATGAACTCTAAAACTACTCTACCGAATTTGATTAAATTTTTCAAGGTAATACAATGCTTTGAGTCTCATTAAGCATGGCGCCTCTAAAACAGTCTTTATTTGATGGTGAATGCGGATAATTTAGATATAACTACATATATAAACAAAGGATGAGGTAACTGAATCAATCAAGTGGCTGTCAGTTGTGTCCGGTTTCCGAAAGAGACTTGATTGATTTAAATGTACCGTATAGGGCGCTGCGTCTACTCTCTGAGAATCTACTTTGTAAGGATAACGATAACATTTATTTAAACGTTAAAATGCGAAATGGAAAATTTCGTTTTTTTTATTTTTTTTCGAAAGATTTTGATTAGTAGTGGATAGTAGTGAAGTTATTTTCGATAGTAGTAATGCCAAAAAAATAAAAAAAATAGTAAAAAATGGCATCCCCCGAAATGAGAAAAAATTGTTTTTTCCGGCGGTTTCTCATAGATAGATTTTATTCGTTAGTAGTAAAATAGAAAAATTTAATAAAAAATAAAAATGTTTCGGAGCATTTTTAAAAACGATTTTTATGATGTTAATACTGTTTCAAGGCTTATATGATTACTACAAACGTTTAATTTGACTAAGAGGGGATCGTAGAGGTTAGTAGTGAAAGAATGTTTGATAGTAGTAAAGAAAAAAAATCACTAGGAGCACTTGAATTGAGTCAAACCTGGTTTCGGAGCAATATTCATTGAATAAAGCACTTACTGAATTCCAACGTTTGTAGTAATCGTATTTATCTTCAAACAGATTTCATTCAATGAATATTGCTGCGAAACAGGTTTGACTCAATTCAAGTGCTCCTAGTGATTTTTTTTCTTTACTAATATCAAAAATTCTTTCACTACAAACCTCTACGAACTCTTCTAACTCAATTCCAACGTTTGTTGTAATCGTATTTATCTTCAAACAGATTTTATTCAATGAATATTGCTCCGAAACAGGTTTGTCTCAATTCAAGTGCTCCTAGTGATTTTTTTTCTTTACTACTATCAAAAATTCTTTCACTACAAACCTCTATGAACCCTTCTTACTCAATTCCAACGTTTGTAGTAATCGTATTTATCTTCAAACAGATTTTATTCAATGAATATTGCTCTGAAACAGGTTTGACGCAATTCAAGTGCTCCTTGTATTTTTTTTTCTTTACTACTGTCAAAAATTCTTTCACAACAAACCTCTACGAACCCCCCTTACTCAATTCCAACGTTTGTAGTAATCGTATTTATCTTCAAACAGATTTTATTCAATGAATATTGCTGCAAAACAGGTTTGACTCAATTCAAGTGCTCCTAGTGATTTTTTTCTTTACTACTATCAAAAATTCTTTAACTACAAACCTCTACGAACCCCCCTTACTCAATTCCAACGTTTGTAGTAATCGTATTTATCTTCAAACAGATTTTATTCAATGAATATTGCTGCGAAACAGGTTTGACTCAATTCAAGTGCTCCTAGTGATTTTTTTCTTTACTACTATCAAAAATTCTTTCACTACAAACCTCTACGAACCCTTCTTACTCAATTCCAACGTTTGTAGTAATCGTATTTATCTTCAAACAGATTTTATTCAATCAATATTGCTCCGAAACAGGTTTGACTCAATTCAAGTGCTCCTTGTATTTTTTTTTCTTTACTACTATCAAAAATTCTTTCACAACAAACCTTTACGAACCCCCCTTACTCAATTCCAACGTTTGTAGTAATCGTATTTATCTTCAAACAGATTTTATTCAATGAATATTGCTCTGAAACAGGTTTGACGCAATTCAAGTGCTCCTAGTTATTTTTTTTTCTTTACTACTATCAAAAATTCTTTCACTACAAACCTCTACGAACCCTTCTTACTCAATTCCAACGTTTGTAGTAATCGTATTTATCTTCAAACAGATTTTATTCAATGAATATTGCTCCGAAACAGGTTTGACTCAATTCAAGTGCTCCTAGTAATTTTCTTTCTTTACTACTATCAAAAATCCTTTCACTACAAACCTCTACGAACCCTTCTTACTCAATTCCAACGTTTGTAGTAATCGTATCTATCTTCAAACAGATTTTATTCAATGAATATTGCTCCGAAACAGGTTTGACTCAATTCAAGTGCTCCTAGTAATTTTCTTTCTTTACTACTATCAAAAATTCTTTAACTAGAAACCTCTACGAACCCTTCTTACTCAATTCCAACGTTTGTAGCAATCGTATTTATCTTCAAACAGATTTTATTCAATGAATATTGCTCCGAAACAGGTTTGACTCAATTCAAGTGCTCCTAGTAATTTTCTTTCTTTACTACTATCAAAAATCCTTTCACTACAAACCTCTACGAACCCTTCTTACTCAATTCCAACGTTTGTAGTAATCGTATTTATCTTCAAACAGATTTTATTCAATGAATATTGCTCCGAAACAGGTTTGACTCAATTCAAGTGCTTCTAGTAATTTTCTTTCTTTACTACTATCAAAAATCCTTTCACTACAAACCTCTACGAACCCTTCTTACTCAATTCCAACGTTTGTAGTAATCGTATTTATCTTCAAACAGATTTTATTCAATGAATATTGCTCCGAAACAGGTTTGACTCAATTCAAGTGCTCCTAGTTTTTTTTTTTTTCTTTACTACTATCAAAAATTCTTTCACTACAAACCTCTATAAACCCTTCTTACTCAATTCCAACGTTTGTAGTAATCGTATTTATCTTCAAACAGATTTTATTCAATGAATATTGCTCTGAAACAGGTTTGACGCAATTCAAGTGCTCCTAGTGATTTTTTTCTTTACTACTATCAAAAATTCTTTAACTACAAACCTCTACGAACCCTTCTTACTCAATTCCAACGTTTGTAGCAGTCGTATTTATCTTCAAACAGATTTTATTCAATGAATATTGCTCCGAAACAGGTTTGACTCAATTCAAGTGCTCCTAGTAATTTTCTTTCTTTACTACTATCAAAAATCCTTTCACTACAAACCTCTACGAACCCTTCTTACTCAATTCCAACGTTTGTAGTAATCGTATTTATCTTCAAACAGATTTTATTCAATGAATATTGCTGCGAAACAGGTTTGACTCAATTCAAGTGCTCCTAGTAATTTTCTTTCTTTACTACTATCAAAAATCCTTTCACTACAAACCTCTACGAACCCTTCTTACTCAATTCCAACGTTTGTAGTAATCGTATTTATCTTCAAACAGATTTTATTCAATGAATATTGCTGCGAAACAGGTTTGACTCAATTCAAGTGCTTCTAGTAATTTTTTTTTTCTTTACTACTATGAAAAATTCTTTCACTACAAACCTCTATAAACCCTTCTTACTCAATTCCAACGTTTGTAGTAATCGTATTTATCTTCAAACAGATTTTATTCAATGAATATTGCTCTGAAACAGGTTTGACGCAATTCAAGTGCGCCTAGTGATTTTTTTCTTTACTACTATCAAAAATTCTTTAACTACAAACCTCTACGAACCCTTCTTACGCAATTCCAACGTTTGTAGCAATCGTATTTATCTTCAAACAGATTTTATTCAATGAATATTGCTCTGAAACAGGTTTGACTCAATTCAAGTGCTCCTAGTGATTTTTTTCTTTACTACTATCAAAAATTCTTTCACTACAAACCTCTACGAACCCTTCTTACTCAATTCCAACGTTTGTAGTAATCGTATTTATCTTCAAACAGATTTTATTCAAAGAATATTGCTGCGAAGCAGGTTTGACTCAATTCAAGTGCTCCTAGTAATTTTCTTTCTTTACTACTATCAAAAATCCTTTCACTACAAACCTCTACGAACCCTTCTTACTCAATTCCAACGTTTGTAGTAATCGTATTTATCTTCAAACAGATTTTATTCAATGAATATTGCTGCGAAACAGGTTTGACTCAATTCAAGTGCTCCTAGTAATTTTTTTTCTTTACTACTATCAAAAATTCTTTCACTACAAACCTCTACGAACTCTTCTAACTCAATTCCAACGTTTGTTGTAATCGTATTTATCTTCAAACAGATTTTATTCAATGAATATTGATATAATTTAAAGATCTTACCAAAGTCCAGTCTTTAAATCGCAGAGCAAAGGCAGTTACGAAATAATATGCTAACACACTTATATAAATTAGATTTAATTACGCGGATGTTTTAGAATATTTTTTAATCGAATACACAGTTTTTGTTATTTAGTTTTACTTCACAAAGACGACAGACATTCATTATTTTTTTGCACAAGTCAAGACACCTATTGTCACTGTCTATGTCTATGTTTACTTATTTTTCTTAAAGAGTTTCTATATCTGTCAACTCTTAACACTTTCCCTAAACATTTACATAGTACACAATCCTAGCGCCTGGCGTAGAACTGCATATGATGGACGAGGTAGTGCTTTGGTGAGGATGTCTGCGACTTGATCCTTTGTTCCGATCCTTACAACGTTGCAGATTCCCTCAGTTACCAATTCTCTGACGTAGAAATGTCTGAGCCGGATATGCTTCGTTCTCTTATGAAACTCGAGTTGTGAGCAAGACGAACAGCAGCTTCATTGTCCACATGCAGAACCGGTACGTCCGCAATTGTAGTCAATGCCTGGTATATTCTAGCAAGCCACATTAGTTCTCTGCCGGCTTCACTGGCTGCCACAATTTCGGCTTCGGTAGTGGAGATAGCGACCGATGTTTGTCGCTGGCTGATCCATGAAACTGTGCCTCCAGAATAGCGACAGATCACTCCCGTTGTGGAACGTCCAGTTTCTGGATCACCTCCGTGGTCGGCGTCGCTAAATCCTTCTAGGATTTCAGGTTTGAGACCAGCTTTATAGGAGATCCCATGCGAAATGGTACCTTTGATGTAGCGCAAGATACGTTTTACCTTGAGCCAATCTGTCTTAACAGGTTTCTCCAACTTTCTTGAGACAACTCCGATGGCATAAGCAATGTCAGGCCGAGTACCAACCATTAAGTATGCCAGAGCACCGACAGCTTCTCTATATGGGAAACAGGAATCTTCCGTTTCTTCTTTCCCTTCTTGAAGAGTCTCTCTCTCAATCGGTGTGGAAACGGGATTGCAGTCACTCATTTGAAAGCGGTCTAATACCTTTTTCGCGTATGCCTCTTGGTTGATGAAGATGGAGCCATCCTTTCCTCGATGGATTTGAAGACCAAGATAATATGTCGCAGGTTTCGTCGTTATGCGCAGTTTCTTTTTCAAATATTCTAAGAAGACGTTAGCCGTGTCTTCATCAGTGGCAGCTACTAATCCGTCATCGACGTACAACGTGATCAGTAGTTTCTTACCGTTTACTTCTCTTGAATATAAGCAGCAATCAGCTTCGGACTGTTTGAAGCTCATATCCAATAGAATCTCTTGAAAGCAAGAGTTCCAGCACCTTGGTGCTTGTTTAAGTCCGTACAGGCTACGGTTAAGCTTGAAAACGATAGACGTAGACGTTCCTTCCGTGAGGTTGCACCCTTCTGGCGGTTGAATGTATATTTCTTCCTCGAGCTTTCCGTTCAGAAAGGCTGTGCAGACGTCGAATTGGACCAGGTGTAAGTTTTCCTGCGCACTAACACTGAGTAGTGCTCGTACAGTAGCCAGGCGTGCCACAGGACTGAAGGTCTGTCATAGGTCATAGTCTACTCCTTTGCTTTGTCTGTACCCTTTTACGACAAGTCGAGCCTTGTATTTGTCGATCGTGCCATCTGGATTTCGTTTGATCCGTAGAACCCATTTGCAGGGAAGTGCTTTTCGTCCTTTTGGCAGTGCACACGGCGCCCAAACATTCAGGTCTTCGAAAGATTTCAGTTCGCTATCCATTGCCCTTTGCCATTCTTCGCGATCGTCCCTTTTCATAGCGTCTGCGAAATTATTTGGGAATGTTTCAGTGATACAGACGTAATCTCTTAGTCTCTCAGGACGTCGAATCAGTGAGCGATCTCTAAGATTATAGCCGGTTAGCGGTGGTTCAGCGTCATAAAATTCTTCTGAAACTGTCGTTTCGTTTTCATGGTCATGGTCTTCGTGGAGGACTTGATCCGATTCTTCTCCCTCGAGAACATGATCATGGTCGTTGGAGATTGGTTCGGGTGTATCTCCCTCGTGAACGTGAGTTTGCTCTGGAGCTGCAACTTCTCTTTCTAAGTTCCTGTTTGGCGTTATGGAAATCGGGTATTCTCTTGTCGCAACTTCTGTTTTAGGAATTTCACTATTACAGGTCGGAAGAGGTTTCTCATCGAAGATTACGTCACGAGAGCGGACGAGCGTCGAGTGTTTTCCGTCTGTGACCCAGATACGGTAGCAATCTTCATCGTACCCGATAAGTCGACCTTTTATCGCCTTTTTGTCAAGTTTTCTACGCTTCTGCTTTGGGATATGGACGTATGCGGTTGAGCCTATTATTCGGAGATGTTTAATAATAGGTTTCTTTCCATACCAAAGTTCATACGGAGATTTCTTATCTGAACTTGTGGGACCAGTTCTGTTCAGAATGTATGCCGCGGTATTAATGAGCTCTGCCCAAACCACTTGTGGTAATGGCTCATGAGCATACATCATCGATCTGCCTGTCTCAACTAGGGTTCTGTTCTCCCTTTCGCTTACTCCGTTTTGTTCCGGTGAATACGGGGTGACGAGTCGCTGTATTATTCCATGAGTGTCTAAAACACTTTTTATGGACGCATTATCAAATTCGCCGCCGTTGTCACTCAAAAGGCATTTTATGGTGTGTCCGACTGTTTTAGTTTGAGCGATCATCAAAACTAACTTGTCTTTGACCTCGGACTTCTTGCGTATAAAGTACACCATACGGTAGCCAGTAAAGTCGTCCTTATACAAAACGTAGTACCGATTGTTTGAGAAGCTTGGTTGAAACGGTCCACAAACGTCGGTATGTACGATTTCTCCGGGCGCGGTAGCTCGGGTTCTTGTACCGAATTTAAGTCGATGCGCCTTTCCAAAGATGCAGCCTTCACAGGTCTCTTATCCATCGGCAGGTTTAGACCTAGTTCCCGTTGAATCTTCGCTCTTACGTGTCTTTTATTTTGGTGAGCGAGTCTCTCGTGGTACAGTTGCATCGTTGCTGTAGTTGCAAAGACTTCGGGTGGTGTTTCTGGCAGTACGGATTTTACTTCCAGTCGATATAAGCCACCTTGTTTATGTCTCTTCCCTATTAAGCATACTTTCCCGTTGACATTGACGTTGCATTCAGTTGTCCTGGATGAAAAGGTGCTATTCGGGACTCGGTCGTGAAGTGCGAGAACGGAGAAGAGGTTCTTGCTTATGGCCGGAACGTACCAGACGTCTTGCAGGCTGATGCCGATTTGTTTCCCGTTAACATATCCTCTGAGCTGTACTGTTCCTTTACCTTTGGCACGGACTTCATTACCAGCGGCCGTTGTAACAGTGTAGTTCTCATTGAAATGTTCGTAGGTTTGGAAAATGTCAGCTCTGTTGGTGACGTGGCTTGTTGCGCCATTATCGATGTACCAGTTCTCGTTGTCCCGTGAAACTGTGAAGATTTCGTTGTCTTCTAAAGACATGAGTAAAAAGTTAGCGGTCTTTGAAGTAGAAGGCGTTGCTGTCTGGATCGGATTTTGGCTCTTAGGAGGTCTACCGTCACGGATCCATTTTTGACAGTTGCGTACTCTGTGGCCAATACCTAGGCAGTAGTTGCATTTAAGCTTCTTGTCCTTCTTCTTCTCCGTATTTGAAACCAGGGCTTCCGATTGATGCGAGGGTGCGTTGTTACCTTGCAGTGCCCTTTCAAATGCGCAGAGATGACTGGTTAGGTTTTCTATGGTACGGTTGGATTTGGGCAGGAGGAGCCAACTACTTCTGAAGCTGAAGTAAGAATGGTCAAGCGTGTCCAGTATTTTACAAACAAGCAGCAGTTCGGGAAGCTCTTGGTTACTGTCCTTCTTGAGTTCTTGATTAAGTTCAGTCCAGATGTTCTTTAATTTTGACATGTGGGTGGCTACGTCGTCTGCTTGATCCTTCTTAAAGCTAAAGAAACTCATACACAGGTTGTAGGTTTTATCCTCATTTGTTCCGTCGAACAGCCTGTGGAGCTCTAACCAGACATCACGTACTTTAGTGAACCGCATAACTTTTCGAAGTGTATCTTCTTGCATATTGGTGGTAAGTATTAGGATAGCACTCGCATCAGCTTTATCAAACTTATCTTTCTGTTGTTCATAAGCCGCCAATACAGCATCGCCGCATCCGGTAGGTGGACGAGTGGGTTCCTGGAACGATCCTTCAACTACTTCTAAGGACGACGGTACGGTGCGTAGTAAGCATAACGCTTTGTACTTCCAGGTGTTCCAGTTGTTTCCATCTAAGAGGCCGATCTGAAGCTTTCCTGTAATACCTTCCATTTTCGCAGTGGAAGCGTGCTGGGCCCATAACCTGATATAATTTAAAGATCTTACCAAAGTCCAGTCTTTAAATCGCAGAGCACAGGCAGTTACGAAATAATATGCTAACACACTTATATAAATTAGATTTAATTACGCGGATGTTTTAGAATATTTTTTAATCGAAATCACAGTTTTTGTTATTTAGTTTTACTTCACAAAGACGACAGACATTCATTTTTTTTGCACAAGTCAAGACACCTATTGTCACTGTCTATGTCTATGTTTACTTATTTTTCTTAAAGAGTTTCTATATCTGTCAACTCTTAACAAATATTGCTCTGAAACAGGTTTGACTCAATTCAAGTGCTCCTAGTGATTTTTTTCTTTACTACTATCAAAAATTCTTTAACTACAAACCTCTACGAACCCTTCTTACTCAATTCCAACGTTTGTAGTAATCGTATTTATCTTCAAACAGATTTTATTCAATCAATATTGCTCCGAAACAGGTTTGACTCAATACAAGTGCTCCTTGTATTTTTTTCTTTACTACTAACAAAAATTCTTTCACTACAAACCTCTACGAACCCTTCTTACTCAATTCCAACGTTTGTAGTAATCGTATTTATCTTCAAACAGATTTTATTCAATGAATATTGCTCCGAAACAGGTTTGACTCAATTCAAGTGCTCCTAGTGATTTTTTTTCTTTACTACTATCAAAAATTTTTTCACTACAAACCTCTACAAACCCTTCTTACTCAATTCCAACGTTTGTAGTAATCGTATTTATCTTCAAACAGATTTTATTCAATGAATATTGCTGCGAAACAGGTTTGACTCAATTCAAGTGCTCCTAGTAATTTTTTTCTTAACTACTAACAAAAATTCTTTCACTACAAACCTCTACGAACCCTTCTTACTCAATTCCAACGTTTGTAGTAATCGTATTTATCTTCAAACAGATTTTATTCAATGAATATTGCTCCGAAACAGGTTTGACTCAATTCAAGTGCTCCTAGTGATTTTTTTTCTTTACTACTATCAAAAATTTTTTCACTACAAACCTCTACGAACCCTTCTTAGTCAATTCCAACGTTTGTAGTAATCATATAAGCATTGAAACAGTATTTACGCCATAAAAAAGTTTTTTAAAAATGCTGCGAAACATTTTTATTTTTTTTAATTTTTTCTGTTTTACTACTAACGAATAGAATTGCACTACAATCCACTACTAACGTCTATCTATGAGAAACAGTCGGAAAAAACAAATTTTTCTAATTTCGGGGGATGACATTTTTTTACTATTTTTTTTATTTTTTTGGCATTACTACTAACGAAAATAACTTCACTACTATCCACTACTAATCAAAATCTTTCGAAAAAAAAATAAAAAGAACGAAATTTTCCAAAGTCGGGTGCCAAGTTCACACAGCCACAATGTTACTTATTATTATTCTAGTCAATCCCAATTAATAATTTATATTTTATAATCGCATTCATTTTCATCATCATCATCATTATCATATCAGCCGTACGACGCCCACTGCTGGACATAGGCCTCCCCCAAGGATCTCCACAACGATCGGTCCTGTGCTGCCCGATATATATATACATAGCTCAAAGAATTGCGAAGCTGAAATGGCAATGGGCAGGACACATAGCAAGGAGAACTGATGGCCGTTGGGGCGGAAAGGTTCTCGAATGGCGACCGCGTGCCGGACGACGCTCAGTGGGTAGGCCCGCTACGAGGTGGACCGACGATCTGGTCAAGGTCGCGGGAAAACGCTGGATGCATTCATTATAATGTGTATTAATTAAATTGTTTGAACGTATTGTATTGTTAATTACTTTATCTACTCTGATACTATAATACAAAGATTCTAAAACTGAAAACAAAATGCTTATGACAAACATTACGTACAGGCCAAAAATAATAAAAAAAAAAGTTTAATTACGATACAGGTCTTGTATGGACACCTGTATCATAATATAACTTTTTAATCATAACGATACACCTATACAACCTCCAGCTGGACCAAGGAGGTTGAACCTCTACTTTAAAAAGGTTTCAATGAACGAGTCCGCGACGACGCAACACGCATGCGCAATCGATGTTTGCACCTTGGCGCCAACATTTGACATTTAAAAAATCTTTTCAATATTTAAACAAAATTTGGTTTTGTTTGCAATATTGTTTTACGTATTATAGGATGAGAGTAGATAAAGTAGTGTATGACACTGTACATAACTTGGTCTTATAACACTCGTGTGATACTATAAAAAAACTCGCCTACGGCTCGTTTTTTTAAAACACACTCATGTTATAAGAACCCTTATTATGCAACAGTATCATAAACTACTATTATCTACTCTAATACTATAATACAAAGATTCTAAAACTGAAAACAAAATGCTTATGACAAACATTACGTACAGGCCAAAAATAAAAAAAAAAAAGTTTCATTACGATACAGGTCTTGTATGGACACCTGTAACATAATATAACTTTTTTATCATAACGATACACCTATACAACCTCCAGCTGGACCAAGGAGGTTGAACCTCTACTTTAAAAAGGTTTCAATGAACGAGTCCTCGACGACCGACGCAACACGCATGCGCAATTGATGTTTGCACCTTGGCGCCAACATTTGACATTTAAATAAATTTGTTGTTATATTCAGCGTTTTATTTGCAATATTGTTTTACATATTATAGTATGAGAGTAGATAAAGTAGTGTATGACACTGTACATAACTTGGTCTTATAACACTCGTGTGATGCTATAAAAAAACTCGCCTACGGCTCGTTTTTTTAAAACACACTCATGTTATAAGAACCCTTATTATGCAACAGTATCATAAACTACTATTAATGTTTGTATTTTATAAATAGTGTATGCCATTAATGATACATATTGAAGCTTATTGCTTTATTTATGTTGGATTTATTGAAAATAGTTGAGTATGGGTGTTCAATCTATAATCTAAGATCACAGTGAATTATGTGTTTGTCTGTCCGCTCTTTTTCCATTGTATCAATAATGTTACCATAGCAACGCGTTAACCGCAAGTAGTTCGTCTACCGGACGCTAGATGGCGCTTACGGAAAAATATTTAATAATAGAATTTTGTCCACCCGTGCGAATCCGGGACCGCTAGTAATAATTCACACCAATTAGCCTAGCCCAAAGTAACCACTATACGGATAGACATACATATGATACATAGATATGTAATATTAAAAGAAATATATATAAACATAACCTACATAGCATAACATAACCATGACTCGGGTACAAATGCTCGTAATCATCACACTAACATCTGCCCCTTCCGGGATTCGAACCCAGGACTGTCATTATGAAAGGCAGAATCGCTACCGTTGCACCAAAAGGTCGTTGTAAATAAACAAATTTATTGACCGTACATAATTTAAACATTATGTATACTATACTTGGCAGACAGTTTCATTATAGTTTGGCAATGTCAAATGATAGTCCGTCGAACGTCAGCATGTTTTTTCATTAAAAATATATTACTTACATTTGTGTAGTTGCCAAATATGTTATATAATATTTGTGAACTATTTCCGAACTATTACATATATATTATTTAAACTTATGATTCAAGCTGTAAAAATCATTTAACCCTTTTCACGTGTATGTTGAGTGTAGCTCGACATTATATTTCTTACACCAACTCATATGTCGAGTCAGACTTGACATCATATTAAAGCAGGTTTAGCAGGCAAATAATTTAAATTATGAAATGTATTTTTTTCTTTGAAATACTAAAGATATCACATTCTAAATATTCCGAATTCGCAAAATAAAAATATTTCGTCAAGTTTCGCAACTCTAGTAATTTTTAGAATCATTTACGAGTTCAAAGGGTTAATTATTTGTTTAGAAAAATGCATTCAAAATAGAAAAATTAAAAAAAGTCATATATTGTTTTGACGACCTTCGCAGACGAGTGGATCGCATACCAGTTTCCATAGTGTAGCCACTATAAGGTCCCGGATTCGGTGCCCGACCAGGTCAATGTAGAATACGAATTTTTCTATATTCCTGTTGTTGTTCTTGAATCCGGTAACATAAGTGCTTCAGCATCGACATAAACTAATGGACATGCCCTAGCAGTGAGAATTGTGGAACTACGAAAGAAAGAGATAAAACTAAGTTTCGGACTATCTTTTTCTCTCAAAATATATACCGTACCTGTCATGAAAATTGAGAGCCAATCACCTATAAGGAATGAGATAGCTTTAGTCTGAAAGCATATATCTTTGTCACTCTTATCAAACCAAGAAATTACTGCACATTATATGGGTATGGCATGTCCCTTAGTATATGCCAAGCTATTAACATGGTTTCAAAACAATGTATGTCACATTGTTTAATATTTATATATATACATATATTTATATTATTATTGTTTACAGTCAGGAATGCATGTAGCTAACTCGCTGTACTAATATATTGTTTAATTCTTACACACCCCTGTAAAAATTAAAGATGCGGAGTAGATGTATATAGATTATTATATGCAAAATAATTTTAATGTGCAAGTAAAATTATTATTATGTACTCAAGTAACAATACATACTTTAGCCACACATAATATATCTATAATTTTTAAGAAATCTAAATATTTATAGATTTTTTACTATATGAATCGTCTATTCATAGCTTACTGATCATTGAAAATAAAAATGAAAATAACTTTATTCAAATGAACTTAAAAATAAGTAGTTTTGAATTGTCCAACATTTTTACCTACCACCCATTCAGGACGTCTTTTAACCTGACAAGAAGAATAGGCGCAAGAAATTCGTCAGCTTTAACAGAAGTAACGATATCCCTGAATATTGCAATAACATACAGGGAATAAACGTCAAATTTAAGAAAGCAACAAGATTTATGTTTAGTACTAGTCAATAATACTGAAGGTTAAAGCAGACCCATTTCCCAAGGCAGCACCCATTCACGAGCATGACGCATGGTACAGCCATCGCTTGGCTCAACCATATCTTGGGGAACGTAACAACCCACACCACTAGCCACCACCCAAGAAATGTATTAAGTATAATAATAAAAAAAAATTATGTATTATATGGGGTATAGGGTTGATAACCTGAGACACAGGTTCTACCTAGTTCAGGTATCAGCTCACCACAATCCTTAAAATTGTACCATCTTATATTGTACCTATTATTAGTCGATTGTGGTGTGAAATAAAATGTATTTACTATTTATTTTAAAATGTTTATACAGAGTTTCTTTCTCAATTTCCAATCACACATGAAATATGACACATTAATATGTGCGACATTGGTTACGTACTTACATTGAGTGTGTATAGGCTCACCATTAAAAAAAACTGCTCATTTGGGCAGTTATAACCACTAGTCAGTCCACAGTAGCAATTGCTACTGATAACCAACATCCCTCATCAGTCCCTGGTAGCAATTGCTACCATATTCAAATTTTCATATGGCCTGCCATTTTTTTAAATTACGATTAATTTTTAGGTCACAGACATCCAAATTTTCTGTGGAGGATACTTCATTTAATCAGCTTTACGGTAGTATTTTTTGTTTGGTCCTAGCTTCATTATAAAGCAAAAAAATAGCTTTTTTATCTAAGAGTCTGGCGGTTTTATATCATAATTTGCGCAGCATTGGGACTATTGAGAGGGGTAGGTGTAACGGACTGACAAGTGGTTATGTAAAATGTTTTCATTATCATCGATATAATTGTGTGGTCTTTGGACAACAATTAAAATACCTGTCAAAGTTGATTTTTTAAATAGAAAAAAGGTTATAGGCTATATGCATATCAGTGTAGAATTTTAATTTGCCGGGTTTTATGAAATAACCAAAGAGATCTCTGAGTAAATAATAAATAAAAATACTTCAAAACATTCCAAATTAGGGTCCATGACTTGAAAGTGTACAAAGTAGGTACCGTTCTCGTTTAAATTAAGATAATATTTTCAATGGATAATAGACTCTCATAGTAATTAATATTAAGTTATAATAAAGTTAAGGTTAAGACAGTTAGTCTGTCTTAACTGAACCAAACTTAAAAAAACCTGTTTAAATTGAAAGTTTCACAGAATATAAATATATTTTAAATAGGTATCACACTTTTAACTCCTACTTAAATCACTTTTGTTACTATACTTTTATCACTATTTCATAAATTTGTTAAATATGACATAACATATGCTAGTTAGATTATATTTTATATATGTGAAAGGTGTAATATTTCCAAAGATGTAACTCAAGGTTACAATTGTGAAACTCTGCATTAGAAAGCAAAACACAACTTTTGGCACCATTTAAACATACACTTTTACTATCTTTTGTTTTTTTTACTTAATCGACAACATATAAGAGTCCAATAGGAGATCAGCAGGTATTTGTAATAAAATAAAAAGGATATTGACTTACAAACAGCTGTTGGAGGTTCAAGGTCGCATGAAAAGGCGCTCTGTTGCCAACAGCGTCCCGAGTGTTTCTGAATCAACAAATTCGACGAAAACAAACAAGGGAATGATGCCAAAATTATTTATAATGACGCAAGTATGTGACAGTTATCAAAATAACTGTTTAAATACAAAAGATTTAACGCAGCACTACACAACAAAAATCAATGTTTTACACTTGTGTTACACATCAATATGTTTGTATTACGCGTAGGCACTTACACTTGCAAGCACATTTATTGCAGTACATATAATTTAATTTTGTAACAGCAATGAAACTAACAGAATTTGCTACATTTACATGCTGTTACATTTTCATTATTATCACTCTACAATCCCTTCACGGAAATTGAGCCGATTGTTTGAAAATGACAATGACATGCATGTTATGACATTGACTTTGACGTAAGTTTGAAGTATGTTTTCAAGACCAAAACGAGTAACAGATAAACCATAAGGGAAAAATAATATGTTTTTGCCTAAATATTGAAGGACGGGAAATAACAAATGTTTAGTAGCTATATCTTTAGATGATGGATGATAGATGATGCCTTCCAGCACACTACTGCTTTTTTAGTTGAATTTTTCAGTTACCTTAACACTGTTTTTGGGAAAGACACAACACACACGTCCGCAACTTCGACGGTAGCTATATAATTAAAAAATGTCATCATGAATTTACAATTTATGGATGTTTGGCGCCTGCGTAAAATATGTAAAAAATCGGTGATAAAGTTATTATAAATGGTCCGCTTGCGGGAACGTTAATACTACTGCTTAGGGCAAAGATACAGCAAGCTTCGCACCTTAGCTCTCCGCCGTAAAGTTGCCTGTTTGTCGATCTTTTACAGACTACTTACTTAGGAGAGTGCGTTCAGATGCTGCTCATACTGCCATCCCTCTACCATAGGATATTTAGAATTCCCGACGCACTGCGGGCTACGACCGTTTTTAATTGCTATTTCTAATTATCGCACAAAGCGCTGTTCAACATCTTTTACAATGCGCACGGCCTCCTTACCTGCAAATGAATTTTCGAGTACCTACTTACAACCTATTCGTTTTTGAAGCCAGGATAAATAGGCACCTTCTGGGTTAGCTCCATAGCTCTCTCCGATCATTTCAGTTGTTCTGTGTCAACTTTTTATGTGTGTGTGTGTGCCAAGTTGGCACTGCCAACTAAGTTGACATACAGTGCAACACAGTGTCGACAATTTTGTCTAAATGGAAAACGTTGTCCGTCTTGCATCCTATCTTGGCTTTTGATCTTGATTGGGATCAAAATCAGAAGCCACAAAAAATTACTAAAAAAATGAACGTCTTAATATCAATTTTATAGCAAACCATACTATGGATAATAACATTATTTAAAATGAAAATTAATGGAAAATACATCCAAAATTATGTCATTTGATTTCTTATGAATAAAGAACTGAGCGAAAATAAAGTCATGTTATTTGTTTGTTATGGCAAATGGAACATTACTTTTTAAAAAATTACTGCAATTAGCAAATTATGACAGTTTTAGCCAGAGCGTGGGCCGTCATTTTAGTAGCTTTAGTTTTCTTATTGGAGCGGAGCGAGCGAAGCTTCCATGGATCAGCTTCAATGGTGCAATGTCTGTTACGCCATAACTTCCCGTGTTCTTAACCGATTTTAATATTTTTGTGTGGAATCGAATCAACAGGTTTAGGACTAGATCGTGACGAGCCCGAATTTTAAAATTCGCAAATATTCCCATCCAAACAAAAAAAAACTTTTTTTTATTTTTTAGGTATTACACTCCGCTCTTATATATGGTGCTAGCGTAGTTTTATGCTTAGCGACTGGCAAAATGTATAAGACCATACAGCCTAGTTTTTAGTAATAGAGCTGATTTGTGAATGATGGACGATCAATAATTGATGAATAAATCAATTATTGATCGTCCATCATTCACAAATCAGCTCTATTACTAAAAACTAGGCTGTATGGTCTTATACATTTTGCCTTCCTTTAAGGTAAAACTAACAAAGATTAAAATAAAACCCGCGAAATTGAATCGTTGAATGTCATGTAATTTATCTTGTACACAAAAACACATTTTTACTTTAAAATATGTCGATCCAAGTAGAAAATAACTTTAAGAGTAGTGATAACAAAGATGTCTTCGAGCAACGCGCGCACTACGTACCGTGCAAAGTGGAAGAGGATGACGAAGCTAATGTGACTAAATACTTTGAGCCATACGTCGTGGATGTAGACGGAGGCAGGTTTTATGCATTAAGTTTTGAATTAATGGTCTTTATTCAATAATTCAAGGTCTCTCTTTAAGTGTATTAACTAAACCCCAAGTAAATCACAAAATCTAACCTTTCTTGACTTTATGATCATTTATCACAATGTCTTCCAATGCAAGGAATAAACAAGAAATTTGTTTGTTTATTTTATCTAAAGCAATAATTAAACATAACACGCTGTGTGTTAAATTTAAGATTCTCTACTTTTGTTGAGTGGGTTAGAAAATGGAGAAAAGCAAAAAGACTTAGTTAGGAATTGAAAGGCAACTAGCCTAATACATATTGGCATAATTCAAAATTCTCTATATATACAAAGTATTCTTGATGACTCTACGGTTTGCAGTACAAAATATCGAGCTTAAGTTAGATAGCATTTATTAGCTCACACCAGTGGCGGATTTACCAGGAAGCAAAGGAAGCAATTGCAAAATTTGAAAAAATATTAAAACTTATTTGAAAATGTAAAAATAATTAAAAATATTAAAATTTTTTGAAATAAAATAAAAATGACATTGACATTTTCAATTCTTCGATGGGCCAAGAAAAAGTCAGTGATTTCAGCCTCAGAGTAAACAGGACTGGAGTAGCCATTAGTCAATATCTCGTACATATTTTTCTGCCATTTTTTGCGGGGGGGTGAGGTTACTACTACATTCAATGCCAGCACACAGGAACAAAAACTCTTTGCGTGTTTACAAACGCACACATGCATAATACGACAAACATATTTAAAATACACGCACACGTGCTTAAAATAGTGGGTTAACGTTCTATTCAAACACACGAATGTCATTGTGTGAGAAGTGACATGACATAGCACGAGAATATCGATATCGATAAATCAGTTTCGTTCAATGAATGAATTTATTAACTTTGCGTTAGTATTCCTACAAATACAAATTGAAACTTGATAGTTTATTGCATTTAAAAGATATTTACAATAGGTGTTATTATATATATAGAATTCACTGTGGACCCTTTTGCGTATACCCATAATGGAAAGGAGGAACTCTGAAACATTATTTTTAACAAAGCGATAGTGAATATAGTTATATTTCTCAGATTTTTACTTTGACCGATTGATTATTTGTATTTTTTTGCGATTTGCTTACATCACTTTTTGCAGGTATTTCCTTTTCAACTTATTTTTTAACCTAAAATTAATACATTTAAATGTAATAAACTAAAACTGTTATAATATTACATGTTAATATCTATTTGAAGCATAACTAGTTATATAATAAACTAAGAGGATCATTCAAGAATAACGTTGGCACAGCATGGGCAACTAATCTTCTTCTATTGTTAGATAATTTTTGAAACTGAGACGGCTCAATATGTATGGAACATATAATATTTGTTCTTGAAGATGCCCAAGATGCCCTATTACCTATTACAAGCATGAATCCATTTTTTTCGTATGCTGTATTCTTTAGGAAAACTGAATATGAAAAATTAGATGTTTCCGGGCATATCAAAGCTTAAAGTATAAATACCAACAATTAGTATACCGCCTAGGGGCAGAGTATATTTGCCTGAACTACACATACCGATCATTTCTAATTTTAATACTGCAATACTATCTTCCAATAGCTTTCATTTATGTACAAATGACTTTTGGTACCACATACCTTACTCCTAGTATCTTGAAGTATTGCAGTTGGACAAGCCGGTTTTTAAAAGGAGCTATAAATGCTACAATATTAATAAAAAACTTAACTTAAATGTTGACGATGACATTTAGCTATTACCATACTAAAATGTCATCAAAATCCGTCGCGTAGTTTTTGGGTGATGCGTGCTCAAACATACATACAGACAGACAAAATGTTCAAAAATTAGTGATTTCGCTTCCTCTACTCTCATTACTAGCCATTTGGTTTAAGGTGGACTTGACCTGTTTTATTCTATATCTTTACAGTTTTATTCTCGTATGTATAATATCGCAGGTAAATAGTATAATTCCGCACTTTACATACGGCGTCATCAGTTCAAAATCACATACCTTATTCTTATTTGAAATCAGCATTAATACCTGGTAATAATTACTGAAACAAACTGTAATTTATCTAAGCTGTGTTTTATTATCGTTAAGAAAAAGAACTAAGAAAAGGGTATGTGTTTTTTAAACTGATGACGCCGAATGTAAACTGCGGAATTATACAATTTCCCTGCGACATACAGATTTAAATTAAAAATACATATTTCCAATTTAAGTATGTTACTTGCATTCATTCATTCATTACTCACTCGTAAAATCACAATATCGATGAAGTTGACATCACTATTGTGCAAATTAATATTGTACAAATTAATAAGGGTTGCTGATTACAAAATAAAAACAATTTGTCCTGTGGCTCGAAAAAAAATTTTGGTTTCTCGGAAATGATCGGGTGTGCTGGTTAGACGATGGTACCCTTTTAACCGTGTCTTTTTTATGAAGTCAGGGACACTGGAAGTATATACATCATTAGTACTCTTAATGTTTATGAGCGCCGCCCAGCATGAATAAAAGGACAAATAGTTTGATTATTATTTTAATTAATTATTTTATTTATTATTTTATATTTCCATGTTGTGTGGCAAAGAATAGGCTTCAAGCAGCCTCAAAAGTGTAGGTATGTACTTAATACTAAACTAAAAATAAACACGCAACGTACATTGTTAAAACGAAATTATAATTGGTAATTAATTAATACAAAATTACAGTTATTTATTACCAACAAACTTTTTCTAATTTTTGTCTTAATTAATTGAAATGCGATAATGGTCAACCCTAGGTAGTCTCGTGGGGAGTGCAGCCGTGACGTCATCAAACGAACTTTGAGCGCGAAATTTGAAATTGTAGTCTGCTAAAACATGAAATTATGAATTAAATAATAATCAAAACCTAAAAATTATGCTTACAAATGAAAGGTGACACCATCTTTTTGCATACTAGATATTTTCGAATTTTTTTTACAGTAGAAAACAGCACAGGCAGGCATTTTCGTGGGAGCTCTGCACGGTAAGACGTTCTGATTATTGTGGTTTTAAAATGGCGGCTCAACTAGTTTTATATAACGCACAGGATTCCGATGCTTGTGCATTTGGCAGAGGGGTAATGTTAGGCAAAGGCTTCTCCAGTCCTGTTTACTCTGAGATTTCAGCCTACTGTTTATCGAAAAAGACAAGCTTCGAGAACTTGACTTTGATGATATTATTAATCAATTTCCGACTGAAAAAAGTAGAAGGAAGTTGTAATGGAGATGGTTCAAATAATATATTGATTTTGCAAAATTGATGTTTTTTGTTATTTAAAAAGAAGAGGGGGGGGGGGGGTATATTAAAACGAGGGCCTCAAAAATCAGTTGTTGCTTGGGGCCCCGTCTGAGGTAAATCCGGCATTGGCTCACACCCCCATTTTTATAGTTTGACAGGGTTGCCATGTAACAAAAGCCCTTTTGAATGTTAAAAGCAAAACAAAACTATAACTGACTGGGATTTGATTATGTATCAAAAATAGAAGCTAGGATGTTTCATCCAGGTTACATTAACCACGTTAATGGGCCTATTAGTGTTTAGGTAATTCATACAACAATAAAAAATTAATAATTTTATACTTGATTGCAGATCTGACAGCAACATTTCGTGGACATCCGCTAGATGGAACGAAAATCAATTTGCCCGAAGGCTATAAGGCTGTTATTGTAACAGAAGCTAAGAGACCGTTAGCTGAAGATGCTGACCGACGGTTACAGGTATTCATTATTTGAGAATTACTGCCTTCTTTGCAATACTTTGTCATCCAGACCTTCCCACAGGTGTAAGTCTAATTATGTTAGTATTTACCCAGATGTCGAGTTGGGAGTAGAAACAAAAATGTAGAAGAAATAAATTTTTTGAGATATTCATTGTCCTTTATCCCTGTTGAGATAATGTTCGGAATATGTTTAAGAAACAGATATTTTTGGAGTTGCGATTTTGCCAGTTGGCGATTTTGAAATTGTTGGACATGTTTATAAATAAAATTATAGATGTGTATCATGATACCTCATTGGTCAGTCAGCCTTGTGGTTTTTGAACATGATATAGACCTTCAACTTTAACCGATTCGTTGCTGATGGCACGTCTGGCGTGTCATCACTTTCTTTTGCATGTGGTGCTAGCCACTGGAGCCGTGTCATTTTTAAATCGATGAAACTCCTTATAATTAAGTTTAAGGGGAAATTTACCCAGGGTAAAACTATCATCATTTTTCATGTAAATCAAGCTTGCAGCCTTCGTTTCTGGTAATTTTATGTAGCAACGAATCTGTTAAATTTCCTTGGCCTTGCGTGAAAATTTACAAAAACTGTAACAAAAAAGGGTGATGCTAGCATGCCTTGTAGAAGCTGGCAAATGCCTGGAATCACCAAAATAATTCTTCTTGTAATCTAAGTTAAAATTTTGTCATGTCAACTGAAAGACATCTACTGCAGGACTCAAGATCCACTATTGGCAGGCAGGTTTGAGACCGCAGTAAACGGCCATATTTGGAAAATACTGCTGCCTGTTTTATGGTCTACAAATAGTGTATCACAGGACCGTCTTTAATATTTTGGAAGCCCTGGGCATGGGGCCCCTATGACTGTCAGAACACTTTTTTATGACAAAGAAAGTAGATAAACAAGGTTTCAGATTTTATATTGACAGTCAATAGTAGAATAGATAATCTTTAATTAAAATGGGGCGATTCACACATATTTAAAATTATCTAAGCATGCTAAAATTGGATAGCCTACATTCTACAGACTGTACTTTGGAGAGTGTGCTCAAGAGCTGCATCTGCTCATACCGCCATCTCCTTTTCTCCATCGGACATCCAGACGCACTGCAGGCTACCACCCTTTCTTGGTTGATATTCCTACCTGTCGCACCAAGCGCTTTTCAACATCCTTCATAACGCGCACAGCAAAGGAGTGGAACTCCCTCCCTGCGTCTGTATTCCCGAGAACTTATAACCCGTCTATTTTCAAAGCCAGGGTGAATAGGCACCTTCTGGGTTAGCTCGTTCCATCGTGGATTCTGTCATGGCCCCCGGGCTTAATTGGGATCAAGAGCAAACCCATCCTAAATAAAAAAAATATATAGCCTTTTTTTGAGTAAAGTAGCGTCACGCATGCAAAAGCTAATAAACAAGTCGATAATATAATCTCTAATTGAGGTTCGATTTAGTCTAATTAAATAAGTTTTTTTAGTTTTTTACTTTAGTGATCTGGCAGGAACTAGGGGGGCCCCTATCAATCACAGGGCCCTTGGCATTTGCCCAGAGTGCCCAGTGGGAAAGAGGGGTCTGGTGTATCATTATTGCCTGCTGTATTATTGGTTGTCTTTTACAACATCCTTAAGTGTTTAGGGTGGTGCTATTAAACTCTGCCATACACCAGACACCACAGCTGGTTGTATATGACCAGAGTTTATTGACAAAATAACCATGTAAGTCATCCACCCTTGTATATAAGTAATCTTATCTCTTATCAGGTTGCAGGTGGTTTCAAAGAGGTAATATACTGGAATTGGGACAAGAAGCCATCAAAAAATGACAATTTTGTACGAGCTATGGATTGGATCGACATCGCTGATGCAGTACGTGTATTGTAGTGTTATAATTTTAGAATTATTATTCATTAAATATATTATATACAGTAAACGCTATGGCAAAATTCGGCGGATTTTCAGAATATATTGTCTATGGTGACCGACTTATATGAGCCTGTGAGGTTTAGTTCTATCATGACTTGAGTTGATAAAGTTGCCTTATCCATCATCAATTGTCACAATTTTATGATTATGGCTAGTTTTTAATGGAACAGAAAAGAAAAAACTTCTACGCGGGCGGGTCAAAAAGTTCGCGAAATGAGGGGCATGGAGGGGGGAAAGGTGACGTTTTACTACCTGCACTAGTTGTAACACTCATTAAGAGTATAAATACTAAGTTTAAAAAAAAATAGGTCATAATTACCTGAGCTACACATCAATCAACAAGTCAATCCGGAAGAAAATTTGCAACATGGAGAAAATTGAGTTTCGCGTCACACCAAACAAGGAAAACCTCCCCAGACTATTTTGGAAGAGATGTCTTCCAAAAATGTCTGAAGTCAAAATAGTCCCAAAAATTAAAAAAAGAGCTTCGAGGGAAGAAATTTTCCAGCAATGAAGAAGTGAAGAGCGCAATTTCGGCCTATTTTGACGACAAAGAGAAATCATTTTTTTTTCGAAGGTATATATTAATTGATAGGTCTAATAAATGTATTAGAGTTAAGGGGGAATACATTGAGAATGAAAAATAATTTTGTGTTTTATTTCTTACCTTTTACCCTCCATTCCGCTAACTTTTTGACCCACCCTCGTATATTATTCATGCTAACTGGGATCTCTTATAAGTTGTGGTGCTGCTGGAACGATGGATTTTTTTTTTCTATAGTTTCAGTTTAATTTGATATTAAATAAACATTTATCTTGTTTCAGATACATGGAGACTGATATGCAAAATATTATTTCTAAGCGCAGGTTATTTTTATACAATAAAAGCTTTTCTTATCAAGTATTTTTATTTCTTGTTCAACAACTTACATAATTTAGTTAACTATTATGCTTAATTTCATGATAGGAAGAATGGTGTAACTTATTTGTATAATAGGGTATGAGTTTAATACTATTTGCGCTATCGATAACCATAGATCCATCATTTTCAATCATATTGACTATAAACAATATTTCCAATAAGTTATGATATCAAAATAGTTTGCTTAAACTCATACCAGAACCATAGACTAAAATATTAAGAGGCAGTCAATATCATAACTGTCCAACTGACAACATTTCATTTGTAATTCTAATGTTGTTTTTATTGGTTCATTTAAAATTTAGTTATAAATGACCCATATATATATTTTTAAGATCTTTAGGCAGAATCACTTTTTTCCTCTGTCTCAGTCAAACGCCTTTTGACATAACAAATAAATTTCATTACCATTTTTTTTCTGACAGTGGCAAAGGCAGAAAATTATTCTGCCTAAAGTACATTTACTTAGCGACAAAAAAAACAAAAAATATGGGTCGCATTAACTTTAGCATTATTCACATTATTAAAAAAGAAAACTGGTGAGTAAAATAAAATTTTGTCAATTGGTTAATTGGAGCGGAGAGAGGGAAGCGAGCGAAGCTCCCATGGATCAACTTCAATGGCACAAAGTCTGTTACGCCATAACTTCCAGAGTTCTTAACCGATTTTAATAATTTTACGTGGAATCGAATCAACAGGTTTAGGACCAGACTGTGACGGAGCACGAATTTTGAAATTCGCAAAAATTCCCATCGAAACATTTTTTTTTCTTTTTTTAGGTATTACACTCCGCTCCAATATATGGTGCTAGCGTAGCTTTATGCTTAGCGACTGCATCGCCTAGTTATTTACAACTGATAAATGTCATCTCTTTATGTCTAGGATTTGTTGGGTAACACAAAATGGCGTAACTAAAAAAAATATTCTGCCATTTTCATTGCAGACAACATCACAAACATCCATAAACGATTTTAAACCTTAAACTCAATCAATAGAGGTCTATATAAGATGGTGATGTTGATAGTTATATACGAATTGGTTGACAATGTTGTCACGTACTATCGAAGCCTCTGGCGCCTTATCAGTCCTAAGTCGAAAGTCTCTTGCACACTGCACGATGTCCATCGCTTCAGGCCACGCCCCGCTCCATTCATTCAACAATGGCACGCGTGCGCAAACAAGCAGAAAAAGCAGATTGACAGTTGACAGTACTGACATCAAGGGCGATTTTAAAACTAGTTGTTTATGATTGGCCGTAGTATAAATCGCAGTAAAATACGAAGCCAATTAGGGATAGGTATGGGTGGTGTGGGCGTGTCCGATGCGATCAGTTCAAACGAATATTTCTACAAAGTGGTAAGGCACGAGAGACCTCGATAGTACATAATATAATGGTATGCGTTATATCTTAAAGATTCTTCTTGGAATATCTAACGGTTAAACAAAATTAACATTTTCTTTTATAACTTAAATAATTACCTATTAACGAATTGTAAAATATTTACATCTAACAGTTTCATAATAATTTTATTTTTAGGGATGGACTGAAATCAAACCGAACTCAGTAATATTGGCAATACTTGCATTTGGACCAAGTTTTTGCTCAGGGACCTAAGCATATGGGCGAATAAAATTATATTTTCATTTAAAAAACAAATTACTTAAAATCTTACCGATTTTAACTACGCTTCACGGTATTTGAATTTAAATGTAATCCTTCATAATACGCACAGTAAAGAAGTGGAACTCCCTCCCTGCGTCTGTACTTCTAAGAACTTATAACGCGTCCATTTTCAAAGCCAGGGTGAATAGGCACCTTCTGGGTTAGCTCGTTCCATCGTGGATTCTATCTTGGCCCCCTAGGCTTGATTGCGATCAAGAGCTAACCCATCAAATACTATAAAAAGGAATTTTCGTAAAGCTTGACTATATTTTACTATTATTTAAGTCCACTACATCG
This sequence comes from Calamotropha paludella, assembly GCA_927399485.1. Lineage (NCBI taxonomy): Eukaryota > Metazoa > Arthropoda > Insecta > Lepidoptera > Crambidae > Calamotropha > Calamotropha paludella. Next base: position 8,997,459 of record OV656829.1, on the reverse strand, counting down.
ATCAATCAATTTTCTAATTTATACCAAACATATAGAATTCAATATCGATAGGTAAATTTGGGAAAGTTTCTTAGTTTAAAGGTTTTAATTTGGAGTTCGAATAAACAAATTTCGTTCCATCCCTTATTGCAAACAACGGTATAATGTGATGAGAATTACCCTAACAAGGTGTAAAAAAACCTTGTGATAGGCTTATAAAAATGTTCACTATACTTTGTCCAATGTAGGATGATAGTTTTGACAGGTGTCACTTCCTTATTGCTACGTACTAAGGTTGCGTTTGTTTCCTTATGTTTGGCTTGACATTGCAATAGCAACTTTATACCCTCTATATAGGTGTCAACTGTCAAAAGTATCATCCTACATTGGACAAAGTATAAGTTATATGTTGTGACTTCTTTAAAGGTTTTTGTACACCCTGTATATAGATTTAATATTACGTATTAAGAAAATATTAACTCCTCTCACGTTTCATACAAACTTAAAAGTTCAAATACTTTAAAATTGTGATGACCACTGTGGTTGAGTGACTCGCTTAACGGTTTAATGGTAACGCTACTTCGATTTCCAATCGGGTCAATGAAGAAAATGGACTTTTCTATATTGTCTCGGGTCTAGGTGTTGTGGTGACATAGTTTTTTCTGTTTTTACTAACACAAGTGCTAGTTAACTTGATGTAAGGACAATGTATATTCTAATATTTAATTTCCTTTAAAAGAAAAAAACTTATTTTTTTTTCAATTTTAAACCGATTCGTTGCTACATACAATTACCAGAAACGAAGGCTACGAGCTTGATTTACGTGAAAAATGAAGATAGTTTTATTCTGGGTAGATTTCCCTTATACTTAATTTGAAGGAGTTATCATCGATTTCAAAATGACACGGCTCCAGTAACTAGAGCCACACGCAAAAGAAAAGTACGCTAGACGTGACATCAGCAACGGATCGGTTAAGATAAGTAATCCTAAAAAGTATAAACATTTTGAATGACGTTATAATATAAATTATTTTAATAGAAACATATAAAAAGATAGACTCGGCTTATGAGTTATAGTTAAGAGGGATCTGCCTGTCGACTTCGATTTTTCTTAGTAGTTTTTAAATTGAAATAATTTATAATTTAAAAAAGCATTAAAATGCAAGACAAAAAAATCGTAACTGACTTTGAATTATAACAATTATAAGTTTTCCTTAATAACAGAAAAAATATTATTATCTTCCTTCAGTATAAAACTGCATAAAATCAGTTCCTTATTTTGTGAACAATTTTTCTACAGATATTGTATATAAATAAAATATTTAAAAGTTTGATTCATTACCTCAGCTAATTACAGATGTCGTTATATTTAGAACTAAAATAAAAAAAAAAACTGGGTTTAATTATTTTTAAAGTATTTGGCAATGAAAGTTTATATAAAATTTGTTCTTTAGAATAACAATGACATTAACTAAAAACATCATACCTTTAAAAATACAATTAAAACTTTTCGTTTGCTTTTATGAAAAGAAAATGTGTATTTAATTTAAACTTAAATAATTTTAAAACATTTAAATTTATTTTATTTTAAAATAATTAAATTTATTTTATTTTAAAATAATTTACTTTTAATATTGATTAAATGTTTTGTTTTAGTATTTTTTTATATTGCCACAATTGAAAATCATACAGGGGGACCAACCGACTGAATAAAAGTAAAATGGAGGTTCTTCCGCCAATTCTTCCCGGAAGGGCCTCCCAATTCCCGAACTGGTGGAAGACTCAGTAGTGTACACCAGAATCGCAAATAAAAAAAATTTAATACTAAATAAAATGCAAAATAAAATAATTCTGATATATATATATTTTAACAGTTAGGAACGTGCCCGATTAAAATATGAAGGTAGTAGAAAATATATGACGACCATTGCCTTAGTCATCCTGTGATCACGGGTCCTGCAAAGGAGTCGAAACGTCAGGATTAACTATAAATTATGCCCAAAAAAATCTTAAATATGTGTTTGATAAAGTCATTTTCATTATTTTTTGCACTGGCGTCATTGTAATTCTAAACTTGGGAGATGTTAATATTCTTAAAAAGGCAAATTAACTATTACTTTCAGCAAACTTTTGCCTCAATTGGTTTTTTATTTCACATCTTCGTTTATACTCTTCCTTACTTAATTGTATTTTTCTAATAAATTTTACTTTCTTAATTCCCTTAGTAGTTTTTCTGGCAACGCTCTTCTCGGTGTTGCTACTATTATTTACAGGATTATTACTATTTCTGGTAGTTTCTTCACTATTGTTGTTTTCGTTTGTGTTGTTATCAGTAATTCTATCATTCGGGTTGAAATGTATTCCAAAATCACTTCTAGCCTCCAATTCTTTGAAGTCATTGATTTGTTCTCTATCCATTTTGTTGTATATTTTCAAAAATTGCCAAAATTCAATGTCACCTCCTTTTATGTTGTTTTCGTAAAAAGCTTTCAATTTAGGATCGCATTTGTGTTTGTTCACTATCGGTCTCGGTTTTGCGTCTCTATTAGATGTATCAATAATATTTTCAACTGGCAACACAGGTTGTTCGACTTGCAACTCCTTCTTATGTTTCCATACTTTAGGTTTAAAAGGTTTTGCGTTCGGGTCGTGTCTTCTCATATGCAGAGTTAAAGCGCTCAAATTCTGGCAGATTTTATCACAATTATTGCAAGGGTACAACATTTTCAACTTGTTCTTACGCGATTCAATGCTTAGCATTTTCATTTTAGCCAAATAATTGTCTTTTTCTTTTAAATTCGGCACTACGTGTTTACTTACATCTATCTTTTCCGTTTCAACTATCCATTCCTTTCCTTTTCTAACAAGTTTCCTTTTTAAAAGGCTTTTATCTTTTAACTCTCTATTTTTCTTATCAATTTCCATACTAGCTTTTTTATTAAGAATCTTAATGCTAGGTATTATTTCTAGTTTCTTAATAGCTTCATTATCTACATCGAAATAATATCTGGATCCGTTTTCATTAACCTTTTTATCTTTGATTTTCATAAATGAGAAATTAATGTTGACATTGTGTTTTAATTTCATGTGACCCTTTATATTTTTGGATGTAACATATGGGCATAGAGGACATTTTTTTAATGTGACTTCACTGCATACATCAAAATGTCCCTTACAATGTTCTATTAGGTCTGGTTTAGTTTGGAATAGCTGAAATAGACAATAAATGCAATAAGGTTTTGCTTTTTGATTCACACCAATTAGCCTAGCCAAAACGTAGTAAAGTAGGCACTGTAAGACTTAGATACTAAGGTAACGGATAATATATCGACGGCGAAGTGCCAAGATCTAACCTAACCTAACCTAACTGAAATTCGTCAAGAAATGAACTTTTTTGTAATATCGAATTAAAATTCGTTATTTGCATGTTTTAATGAAATTTCCCAAGCGTATTTTCGGTTGCAAGCGCATCATATTAAAAAAATAAATAAACATTTTTTTTACTAATTATTAACTTGTCAAGAAATTAAACGTTTTTTTCAGCTTGTGTATTATTTTGAAATTAGCAGTTACGTGTTATTGGCACTTCGCCGTCGAAATATGAATATAAATATATAAATCATTGAAATATATATAAATAGTCATGACTCAGATACAAATACTCGTATTACATAAATATCTGCCCTTTCCGGGTCGAGTCCCGGATAGGGCAGATCCAGGATCGTCGGTACGAAAGGCAGGATAGCTATCGTTGCACCAAACGGTCGTCAATCTATAATATAAGATCACAGTGGTTTGTGTTTGTCTGTCCGCTCTTTTCCCCCACACATTTTCATTGTATCAATAACGTTACCATAGCAACGAGAGAGAGGGGGGAGGGAGAAGGAGAGGGGGGAGGGAGAGGGAGAGAGGGGAAGTAAGAGAGTGATATAAAGAGGGAGAGAGGGGGGTGAGGGAGGTAGAAAGAAGGGGGGGGGGGAGTGAGGGAGGTAGAGGGAGAGAGAGAGAGAGCGAATGCATTACCGGGTCAGCTAGTACTACTAAAGTACATAGTATGACTACAAAAAACGTCGTGAATAATAAAACATTTTAGAATTTCTGTTATTTTTCTCCTTCAACGATAAATATATACTTGATAAATGAAAAAGGAATGTTAATCGGATCGAATCGAACCAGCATCTACCGTTTTAATAACGACTGAGACGAAATAATATTATAGCGGTAGAGAGTACATTTCATAAGTTTGTTTATATGTGAATGGAAATCCCCGGAACAGCTGAATCTATTTCAAAAATATGTCACCATTCGAAGAATGAAAATTATTTTATTCAAATGCACTAGGTGACCCGGTAACGCGTATACAATGGAAAAAGAGCGGACAGATAAATACACAAACAACAAATTTGTGTTCTTAGATTATAGATTTGTTTAGAGAAGAATTTATGACTAATAACAGCAATTAAAACGGAATCATTACTGTTTTTTTTATTTTTGACTCCACTATTTGGCGCAGTTGTTCTATCGTCACAGAAGAACTAAGTTCTAATAAAAAATATAGCGTTAATTTCTTTTTAATTAATATTAATTTTATTTGTAATAAATACTTTTCACTTGTTAAAACAGTTTACTACAAGCCACTTGGTGAAGTCTGAATACGTGATGGCGTCTCAAAAATAAAAAAATAATCCGTATCAATAAAAACTTAAATTTATTTTTATTGTTTATTATTAATTCCATTTTTGAGTTTGTTTTAAGCAAATTTTTGGTAAATAAATGATCGTTGACTTAAGTATACTTTTCGAGGGCGAGTGTTCTTATAATATCTCATATTAGAATTTAAAATATGTTTGTAAATTTCGACGCGTATGCCAGCGTCTCGGTAGCTCAGCGGTTAGAGTACTCGCTCAGATAGCGAAAGTGCATGGGTTCGAATCCTCAGGTAGGCTCGGAGATGTTGCTTTTTAGAGGCATAATTTATATTAATCTTATATAAATATGAAAAACATGTACAATGTGTCCCGTCACCTGTGTCGAAGCCTTTAACGGTGTGAAATATGGCTTTTTTTATCGACAAATTGCCCCTCAAATTTGGTTTTTCTCAAAAAGCCAATAATTAATAATACACAAAAAAGAATCTATTTGTTTTTCTTTACTTATTTTTTTCTATGTTTTATTCCATGTCAATTGAAACATGACGGCTGTGTAACTGTTGTCTACATGTTTAGCTATCAAATGACACCTTTTTAATGTTGATAGGACATTTACATGAGTAGTGGTGGTCGAATTAGTATGAGAGTCCAGGTCTTTGTTACCAAGAAAACAAAATGGCGGCCGTAAGAGAAAAACAAAATTTGGGAGACAATTTGTCGATAGAAAATGCCATATTTCACACCATTAAAGGCTCCGACACTGGTGACGGGACACATTGTATATAATACATATGTATTCTAACAAAAATTCTTCTAAAACTAGTAAAACAAAATTACCTTATAACAGACATAGCATTGGTGCGAGTTGAATTTCAACTTGAATCCCGTAGCTTGTTTCTTATTGGTATTGTCGTCTTTTTCACTCTCAAGGTTTTCTTCAGTCTCATTATCGCTATCCCTTTCTTCATTATAACTAGACAACTTTGATTTTGACTTCCGACTGTATCGCACTTTTTTGTTACCTGTAAAATAAATAAATAAATAATTCTTACATTCACACCAATTAGCCTAGCCCACAGTAAGCACTGTAAGGCTTGTGTTATGGATGCTAGGGTAACGGATAAACATACATATATAATACATAGACATGCAATATTCATATAAATATATATAAATATCCATGACTCAGGTACAAATGCTCGTATTAATCATACAAACATCTGCCCCTACCGGTATTCGAACCCGGACCGTCGGTGCGAAAGGCAGGATCGCTACCGTTGCACCAAACGGTCGTCAAAAAATAAAATCATTGATGACAGGGTTCCTGCTTACCATACTGAAGGTCCTTGGTTCGAATCCTGAAACTTACGTGACTGTGTGATGAAAATAAACATTTGTTACAGTCACGGTTGTTAAAATTATATTTATTAATAGTTAAAAAAGATTCTCTTTGCTAAATGTGAATAACTTAACCGATTCTTTGCGGATGGCACGTATGGCGTGCCATCACTTTCTTTTGCGTGTGGCGCTAGCCACTGGAGCCGTGACATTTTTAAATCGACGATAACTCCTTCAAATTGAGATTTAGGAAAATCTAACCAGAATAAAACTATATTCATTTTTCACGTAAAACTCGTAAACTTCGTTTCTGGTAATTGTATGTAGCAACGAATTGGTTAAGTGTTGATGAATATATATGAATTTAAAACCGACAAGTAGAATGCTTCAATAACCACACTAGAAAACATTTTTTATTAATATACTAGCTAACCCGGCCACGCGTTGCTGGTATGGTAACAAACACACACACAAAGTATTGTCATTATATAATGTAGATATAAAATGAGTTAATCCGTGTGTTTGGCAGAAAAAGGCGCTTGTGAGCGCTTACCAGTGCTGAAAAACATACTATACAATTTTCGGCCAGGACACGTTTGCTAACTTCAGTTGCGTTGACACAATCCGCCATTTTGCTTATTATCGCTTAGCGATCGCCAATTTCTTACAAGCGCTCTCAAGTGCTTTTTTCTGGCAAACACACGGATTGTCTATTTATATTTTATTATCTACGTGTGTGTGCGTGCGTTTGTGTGAGCATCATCTAGAAATAAGTATCTTTGTGGTTAACGATTCTCATTTTCTTAATGGCATTTACAGGCCTTAGTCGATAGCTAGAACATTAACAGTCTGATGACAAACTAAAGATACTGACCTTCTATATTACTTAATAGTTTCTTCTTCTTTTTCTCCATTTTCTCTTCCTGCGAACGCTTAGACTTCTTTCTCTTCTTCTTTTTCACGCATCTCTCTTTCTTTTCCCCTATCTGCGTTATCACTTCACCGTTCACTTCTATATTGATGTTCTTGAAAAGGAACTTTGATATTTCTGCAAAAGAGTTTTAGTTATAAACATTTTTTTTATACGGACTTGCTAACCCGGCCACGCGTTGCTGGTATAACCCGGCCACGCATTGCTATGGTAACGTTAATTGATTATAAAAACTGTTTTTCTTAGCCTTATGGTAACTATATATGGTAACAAAACCACAAAGTCCTTCTTTTATATAGTAGAGATTAAATTGTGTTGACACCATTTCCTATTATATGTTTTATAATTATGTACTCTAACACATAATAAATTGGTGAAAAACAACCTAACCTTTCTAACAAAAGTTACAAGCAGGTGACGTCATGACATTAACCCCTTGAAGCCCTGCTTTGTGTTAAATGCGTTATTTCTCTCTCTATCGGGGAAAAAATATCATTCAATCAAAAAGAACCATTACCAAAGCCGTAATAAGGATAAAATCAGACTGCGCGCTATAGAGCATTATATAATGCTCGCGGGTTTTAAGGGGTTAACCTGCATAAAGGTGTCTTTAGAGTTTTGATTGATTTTAACTATTCAAACTTCTATAGTTTTTTTAAAGAAAATAAAAAAATAATCAAACCGCAAATATGCTATAACGAACAATTTGATATATTTTTGTAAAACCTGTGAAATATCCTATTACAACAAATACTGATGGTTACAGAATGTTATACGATGTTTTACAACAAGTTTAAACAGTACGTGAGTTTTTAAAACATTCTTAACATGAAATGAGATGAAAGTAACTTTAGTCTTAAAAATAGTTTTATGAATCGTTTCAGACATCATTCACGATGTCTTTTAACTGATAAGAATGGGCGCAAGAAACTCGTCAGCTTTAACAGAAGTAACTATATTTACAATATTATATGTCGTCACCATACATAATCCATAGAAAACAATGAACGTTTTCCATTTAGACAAAATTGTCGACCACTGTGTCGACCATACTATAGCAAAAACCTATTGGCACACACACACACACACACAAAAAGTTGATACAGTGCAACACGGTGTCGAAAGTTTTTTTTCTAAATGGAAAACGCTCAGTATTATTCAATTATAACAATAATAGTAGTATTATAGTTTTATTACATCGTTGATTACAACAAAGTGAACAAGTATCAGTTTTAAATGTTGGTTTCATGTAGCGAAGTGTTACACACTTATAATATCTGTACATTTATTTTTTCAGACAAATTTTATGACAAATATTTGTTTTATGACTTACTTATATCAATTCTAATATTTTTAAATTTTTTGTCTGTCTGTATGTCCTTCTATAAGTCAAGAACGGGTTGTCCGATTTCGATGAAATTTGGTGTTGTCACATGTTCTTACCATGTGATTTGCGCAATCACATGGTAAGAACATGTGATTGCGCAAATTATAGGCTATATATTATATCAGTATAATTTTTATTGTCCTAACTAATATTATAAATATGAAAATGAGTCTGTTGGTTACACTTTCACACCTTAACTACTCAATCAATCACTATAAAATTTTGCATACTCTTTGTCGGGGGTATAGAAAAGTACATTGGGTATCTTTTACCCAGAAAAAAAGTACTGTTCCCGAGGGATAAAACTATAGCTTTTAATGGGTAGTTCAACACCGTACGTAGCGTGATTGTGAAAACAAATATAGTTTTATTTTGGATAACTTTGTACTACCTTAACTTAATATTTTAGTACTGGGTGATATTAAAAGAAAAAATACTTGTTACGTTATTTTCTTCAAAGAATATAATATATAAATTTGGATGGTTTTTTCAAAATTTCCCTGTATAACTTCTGTGTGGGAGCACTTTTATGGGGAGGGACCCTTTAGGGGGAGAGGAGAGCGGAGTTCGTTTAACCCTTTAAACCCGAGAGCATTATATCATGCGCGCGACAACGATACCTAAAATCCGCGAGCATTATGTAATTATAGCGCGCAGTCTGATTTAATCCTTACTACGGCTTTGGTAATGGTTCTTTTTGATTGAATGATATTTTTTCCCCAATAGAGAGAGAAATACCGCATTTAACACAAAGCTGGGCTTCAGGGGTTTAACAGTACTTACCATCGACATGCACTCTCTCCAGCTTCCTTCCGTATGCAGTTTTCTTTTTGCGTATGCCATTTTTTAAGTTGGACTTTTCTATTAACTCTTTGATGCGTATCCTCACATGTTCCTCGCTTTCTTCTTCGATATCTGTTGATAATACATTATTATTATATTGGCTAATTTTCAGGTAAGTGTCCGCAAATATATTTATACATTCATATATAAAACTAGCTGACACGGTCACACGTTGCCGTGGCTCAGTTATTATAAAAGAATTTTTCTAAAATAAAAGTAGCCTAAGTTACTCCTTATTACATCAGCTACCTGGCAATAAAAGTCCCGTCAAAATCGGTCCAGCCATTTCAGAGATTAGCCGGAACAAACAGACAGACAAAAATTGTAAAAAATGATAATTTGGTGTAGTTACCGTATATATATTCATATGTATGTAGTAAAAAACGGTTATTTCAATATTATAAACAGACACTCCAATTTTATTTATATATATAGATAACACTTTTTTTCTTTAGGGAAGACAGAGATAAAAGATTTCCACTTTCCTCGATTCTGACATACATTTCTCGCTTCATCAACATCAACTCTCATCAGAACTTACGTTGCACAAAACTATCACAAAAATGCTTCAAATCTATAATCTAAGAACACAAATTTGTTGTTTGTGTGTTTGTCTGTCCGCTCTTTTTCCATTGTATACGCGTTACCATGGCAACACGTTACCGGGTCAGCTAGTCTATAATCTAAGATTACAAATTTGTTGTTTGTCTGTCCACTCTTTTTCCATTGTATATGCGTTAACATAGCAACGCGTTAACCGCAAGTAGTTCGTCTACCGGACGCAAGATGGCCCTAACGGAAAAATATTTAATAATAGAAAAAATTTAAAGAATTTTGTCCACCCTTGCGAAGCCGGGACGGGCCGCTAGTACATTATTAATATTTCCTTTAAACACGAGCCAATATAGAGAACCCGGATGTTCGGAGTATTCTAACCATGAAAACTGGTATTTAATTCACTCGACCAAGGTGGTGTTCGAATAAGAATATATAGTATGAAACTCACCATCTGTCTGTATTTCTGTGTCCGACATTACATGTTGCAAAAATTCATCCACTTGCATAGTCCTTCGCCCCGGCTCTGCTGGCGTACTTTCCTCTTTAGAATCGCTAATGGCAGGGGTTTCCGTTGTATCTGTAAGTACAATAAATACATGAAAATGACAATTCATTTATTTAAAAAAATACGGTAAACAAGAAAGGTTGTAAGTGATATTTTTAGCTCATATTTTGTCGAATGTTTCGACGTGCAAGTATTTCGCTAATTTGTAAAATACTAGAAAAAAATTGAATCAAATTACCGTCTGAGAATTCACTTGTAAACCGAATCTATTTAGGCGATGTTCAGTCTCAGGATAGGTCACCAAAAATTTAGTAAAAGAAAACGGGTGATCGAAGAAGTGGCAATTTCTTCGCTCAGCGCTAAGCTGGCCATTCAAAGGGGGAATGCTGCCTGTCTTTTGGACACCATGCCTCGAACAGGCGATTTAATTTAAATGTTTTATTTGTGAAATGTAATTATGGTCTTAATTGTCTTAATTCAATTAAATTAAAACTAATTTAGTTTGCGGGTACATTTAAATGATTTGATGTAAGTAGTTACAGTTATTTTTTTAAATTGTAACTTGTGTTTATTAATGTAATTTAATGTATTAATGATCCCAATCAAAAACACAAATGTGAAATGAGAGCCAAGTTCAATATTATGATAAATGGCTTGGTTGTTGACTTCAACGACAAAAGAAGTGAGATCTTAATGGGTGCCAATTTCAATGGTCAGTCCTGAAATGTATTTATAAGTAACAGTATAACATATCATATCTTCTTATAACATAAGATAATGTATTGTAGCCTAAGGTCTGTCTTGGCTAGTTTTTATAAACTTACCAACGAATTATTATGTTCGATCGCTAGTTTCTACCAACAATACAAATTTTCGGAATTATAAAATAAGAACCGACAAATACTTGTAGATTTAGAACTTGCGAAGGCTATAATTCGTATATGAAAACTAGCCAAGACAGACCTTAGGCTACAATACATTATCTTATGTTATAAGAAGATATGATATGTTATACTGTTACATGAGACAAATTTGATAAGTTTATGTGAAATAGTTTTTGATTTATGAGGGGGTCAAAAGTGGCTCCAAATGGTTCGTGTAAAATTACACACGGTGCGGCTCGCCAGTTCTGTTTCTTGAACTTGGCTTGACACGCTACCGCGCGTCTAGATACCTGTTGGTCGAAATAAAATAATATGAAGTTAGAAACGCAAGTAAAACTGCCGATGATCTACCATGATGTGACTAAAGTGAGACACCGCTATACGCGGTCTATAGTGGCGTCTCCTTTCAACAGCTAATCTTAGTTATAAGACGTGATGGTACGGCCTCTGGTCCTTGTTACATCTACAGTTGTTAGTTCGTAACCGCCCACGAATTCAGACTAGGCCAAATATCTTTACCCGTAATCATATATCAAACCCACCTGTCTGTATTTCTGTATCCGACATCACATGTTGCAAAAATTCATCCACTTGCATAGTCCTTCGCCCCGGCTCTGCTTGCGTGCTTTCCCCGTTAGAATTGGTATCGGCAGAAGGTGTTTCCGTTTTATCTGTATAAACAAAAATATTTATTGTTGGAAAAAAAAAATTCGGACACTTCACAATTTTTAGCCCTAAATTAAGCTGAGCATGTACTATGTTCATCACACAAAAATATGCCTTTACCGGGAATCGAACCCGTGACCATTGGCGCAGAAGGTAGAGTTGTTACCAAAAATTCAGACGGGGTTAACCCCTTGAAGCCCAGCTTTGTGTTCAATACGTTATTTCTCTCTCTATCGGTGAAAAAATATCATTCAATCAAAAAGAACCATTACCACAGCCGTAATAAGGATTAAATCAGACTGCGCGCTATAGAGCATTATATAATGCTACCGGATTTTAGGTATCGTTGTCGCGCTTGATATAATGCTCTCGGGTTTTAAGGGGTTAAATATCTATACCCCGTCCTACTTATAGCAAACTCACCTGTCTGTATTTCTGTGTCCATTACATGTTGCAAAAATTCATCCACTTGCATAGTCCTTCGCCCCGGCTCTGCTTGCGTGTTTTCCCCTTTAGATTTGGTATCGGCAGGAGGTATTTCCGTTTTATCTGTATAAACAAAAAACATTTATTATTACAAAAGGTATTTAACAATTTATTTTGTTTAATATCACTTGTGAGTCTGCTACCGCGCCCCACGTCTCTCAACAGTCCCAATGCTGGACGAATTGTGAAAAAAAATGTCGGACTCTTAGATAAAAATGCCATTTTCTCGCTAAATAATGAAGCTAGGACCAAACAAAAAATACTACCGTAAAGCTGATTAAATAAAGAATCCACCACAGAATATTTGGATCTCTGTAACTCACTCTGTAATTCTTTTTTGGTCACTGTAAAACGTGGGATTTTTAGATTTGTAATCTAGTATTAATATTTTATTCTTTTTAATTATTATCTTAATGAAGTAACCATGTGTTACGCAACAATCGGATAAGCTCCATATAAAAAGTGAAAGTTGCCGAAAGTTGACCTGAAAGTGCACCTAGAAAGTTGAAAGTTGTTTAAGCGTGCATTGTCATCGGGTTCTGAGTTACCCTGAAAGTTTCAACTCGCTAGGTGGTCGGGAAGTGCCTCAAAATTGAGATACAAGATTCCAACCGGACAGACAAGACGACAGACAAGCAAACAGACAAGAAAGCGACCTAAGAAAAACGTGGGAGAAATTAATCGTAATTTAAAAAAAGCAGGTCACGGAGAAATTTTAATATAGCAATTGCTACCGTAGACTGACAAGTGGTTAAAGAAAATTTTAATTTTCGCATACTTTATATTTCGTTTTATTTGTACTATACTTTGTCCAATGTAGGATGATACTTTTGACAGGTGTCACTTCCTTATTGCTACGTACTAAGGTTGCGTATGTTTCCTTATGTTTGGCTTGACATTGCAATAGCAACTTTATACCCTCTATATAGGTGTCAACTGTCAAAAGTATCATCCTACATTGGACAAAGTATAGTTATAGCAAATTTTCTAAAGAGGGCGTTGGTAAAAAGTAGCGTAAAATAATTCTATTCAACGCTAGATGGCGCAATACTTAAACAATGCCTTTACGGTGCTTTTTTCTTTACTTTTATACTGACAATATGGTAACAAACACACACACAAAGTATTGTCATAATATAATTAGGATAAATTTTAACAGTTAGGAACAGTTACCTCCTGCATGTATATACGTGTCCGACATAACATGTTGCAAGAATTCATCCGCTTGCATTGTCCTGAGTACTGGCTCTGTTTGCGTACTTTCTTTTCCAGAATTGTTATCCGTAGAGATATCTTCAGGTTTATCTTTAAATACAAAAATTTACACGATAAGCCAAATAAACGACGTGCGGTATCCGGCAGAGTGTAATAGCATTAATTCTACACACAAGGGTGGAGTGTGACTTATATAAAAATTTAAATAGAAATATATTATTTAGTTCTTACTACAAATAAAACTCTTTTACCGAATATATTACGCATAATTTATATATAATCCTGACGTTCGACTCTTAGAGGAGCCGTGATCAGTGTGTTTAGCAGAAAAAAGCGCTGGGCAGCGCTTGTAAGCAAAATGGCGATCGCTAAGCGGTAAGCGCTGTCAAATGGTAAATAGCTATTTTCCTCTAGGACGCAAACTTAGCGGTCACTGGGGAACATAACCTCAATTAAATATATTTTTATCAAATGCAGTGAGAGTTTTAAAACTATGAATAATACATTGAATAATTTAGTGAATGACAATATTGAAGAAGATGAGATTACTACTATTATTTTAATGATTTCACAAAACCACTGGTTAACTTAAGTTTGTAAACAAACTTATCTAAGCAAAATGGCGGAAAAAGTCAGCGCAGCGAAAGTTAGGAAACGTGTCCTTGCCGAAAACTGTATAGTTTGTTTCTCAGCGCTAGCAAGCGCCGTCAATTGATTTTTTCTACAAACACACGGAATGGTCCTCCATATATTTTCTACTACCTTCACAATATTTTAATCCAGCACGTTATGATTAAATATAAAATAAATTAAGCGGAAAATCCGTAAAAAAGTTGTTTTATTCAAATGTGTATGTGCATGGAAGCGTAAGAATTATATATTTATTTAAGAAACTAACAGCGTCTTAAAAATTATAATTACATATAAAAATAATTATATTTTAACGACAATAACAAGTTTCTATTATAAATCATAAGCAAACCGAACAAAGCTGTCAAAGTGTCAGATCCTTTGTTTAGATAAACAAAGGATCTGACACTAAACAAATATTTTTGATAATAATAATATATTTCATATAAACACGTTTTTCTTTTTATGATACTTAGTGACGGATAAGCATACTTACTTTAAGTATACATATGCAATGTGTCCCGTCACCAGTGTCGGAGCTTTAAATGGTTTGAAATATGGCATTTTTTATCGACAAATTGACAAATTCGGTTCCGTAACGGTTATAAAATGGCCGCCATTTTGTTTTCTTGGTAACCAAGACCTGGGCTCTCATACTAATTCGACCACCACTACTCATGTAAATGTCCTATCAACATTAGAAAGGTGTCATTTGATAGCTAAACATGTAGACAACAGTAACACAGCCATCATGTTTCAATTGTCATGGAATAAAAAATAGAAAAAAATAATTAAAAAAAAACAAATAGATTCTTCTTTGTGTATTTTTTAATTATTGGTTTTTTGAGAAGAACCAAATTTGAGGGGCAATTTGTCGATTAAAAATGCCATCTTTTAGTAAATGCCATTAAAGGCTCCGACATTGGTGACGGGACACATTGTATACACACACACACACACACACACATAAACATACATACACAAATGCTATCCTATCAAGCTACCGTAACAGATAATAATAATTCTACGGCATAAGGAATTAATTCCTTTGCCATTTTTAAAGAAAATTTTAAAATGTCATATAGTTTGGGACCTTATGTTTATTTCAATAGAATAATTATATAAATATTTTACACCTTTAGTAATGATAAGACATATGCAGATTGAAAAAATCCACAATTGGCTCCGTGCACGATTACAGCGCCAACTAGCGTCCACAACTTTGTGGGCTCTGTCACATTGACATTTAGGTCGTATATTTTTGAAAAAATATCGAAATGAAAAAATAACAAATATTTTCGACTAGTAAATTGTTGTGATTCCACGATTTGGGTGGAAAAAATGTTTTGAAATCATTTTGGTCATTCAAATCAAATGAGGTAAGTCCAAAAAGTGTGTTTAATTTTGATTGTGTCAGGGATTCATTTATAGTACTTCATTCATTACTTCATTTATAGTTGTAGTTTTACAGTAAAACAAAAAGAAAAAGCTACTTTAATGGTTTCATTATATAACAGTAAATATATTTAAAATTTCCTGTATCGCTAGTAATAAATTAAATATCGTTTTCATTTCGAAATGAGTATTGTTTTGAAGACCGGATTTGTGAGTGTTTCTCACAATATCAAATTCCAACCACAAATCGTATTTAAAGGAAAGTTGTTGGTATTGGCTGGACATGTCCGAGATGTAGAAGAATTAAGAACAAAACAAGGGCAGAGTTCAATAATTCACGCTCTCATCATAAGGCAAACATTTATTACTTTGCCACCTTACAAAACGGTTTTAAACGTAAGTAATTATTTCCGTTTGAACTTAATACTTAGTTTGATCGAGTTTTGATAGACGTAATATTCAAATATTAATTTGATTGCAGTTGAATACAGCACGAATAGATAAAAATTAAAATGTATTATGTAGAATCGCTTTGCCATTGACAGATAAATCTGATGACAGAGCCCACATTATTTCTACTTTTGACCACCATGAGCGCTGCGATAGATTATGTTACCCCCACCTAGTACTTCGCACCCAGCGAATACATATATAATATGATTTGACAGTTATTTATGAATATACCTTTCGCCGTTATGTCATTATTTGACATAACGCGTTGTAGAAATTCATCAACTTGCATAGCTCTTCCCTCCGGTTGCACCTGTGGTGTACTTTCAGTTTCTCTCAATTCAGTTGCGGTCAAATTTTCTGTTGTACCTGTAATTAACAAAATTGAATTTTTCTTTTTATTTAGGACTAGCTGACCCGGCCACAAGTTGCTATGGTAACGTTAATTTATTATAAAACTGTTATTCTTAGGCTTATGGTAACTATGGTAACAAAACCACACACACACACACAAAGTATTGTCATAATATAATGTACTGATGGATTAGCTCTTGATCTCAATCAAGCCCGGGGGCCAAGACATAATCCACGATGGAACGAGCTAACCCAGAAGGTGCCTAATCACCTTTGAAAATGGACGGGTTAGGAGTTCTCGGAAATACAGACGCAGGGAGGGAGTTCCACTCCTTTGCTGTGGGTGTTATGAAGGGTGTTGAGAAGCGCTTGGTGCGACAGGTAGGAATAGCAACCAAGAAAGGGTGGTATTCTGCAGTGCCTCTGGATGTCCGATGGCGGTATGAGCAAATGCAACTCTTGAGCACACTCTCCAAAGTACAGTACAGATTTTTTATGGGAAGCTTTACTTTAGTAGTTTTTATTGTCACTGATTTCAGTTTACTTATTAAAATGAGATATAGCGATATATCTTTAATGAACTTAACTAATGGTACTCAACACGCAAAATAGCGCACATAGAAGCAAGCAAAGGTGTGTGATATTTTTCATTAAGGTGCCAAAATATGTTTATTTTTGTTATGATCATGGTATCTAAGTATAATTAAGAAATAATCGAATAATTGATTCCCGTTAGATGATTGATAATAAACATTTACCAGCTCAGGACATAAGTCTACCTGGGTTCTCTCTGTTTTTTTACCGAAAGTTTAGTCAAGGCTCAATAGAACGCCGGCGTTCTCACGCGCCAAGCTTACTTTAAACTCTTATTCCTCATGCTACATTATAATTTTCTATGAACAAGTTTAGTTTGAAGGCAATTAAATTATTTTTAAGTAGTACCAAGACAGAAAATATAATAATTTTGGACTAATTCACTTTTTTGATATCGGCGGCTATTAATGAGATACGACATTTAATATATTATTTTCTGCCGGAATTATGAGATATAAAATAAAACTGTTTTTTGTGAAATCAAAACTACCAAATTAGTAGTATAATAAAGTAAATTAAAAATTGTAGCAGTGATAATGTTGATTTGACGGTCATACCTTCGGTTTCTTCATAAACATTTGCCGTAGCCGGTTGCTCACCATCCATAGATACATCCTCAGTTTTCTCTTGGTCAAGATGTTTTTCTTCTTCACCTATACGATAAAAAAGGGCAAAGTTAGCAGTTGTCTTGCCTTCAGTGTAATATTTAATTAAATTTATACTACACCAGCTCTATCTATTATAATAAATTATTGGAGGCTCCCATGGATCAGCTTAAATGGCGCAATGTCTGTTACGCCATAACTTCCCGAGTTCTTAACCGATTTTAATATTTTTTGTGTGGAATCGAATCAACAGGTTTAGGACCAGATTGTGACGGAGCCCGAATTTTGAAATTCGCAAAAATTCCCATTGAAACAAAAAAAATTTTTTTTTTAGGTATTACGCTCCGCTCCAATATATGGTGCTAGCGTAGCTTTATGCTTAGCGACTGCATCGCCTAGTTGGAGCTTCCATGGATTGGCGTCAATAATGCAATGTCTGTTACGCCATAACTTCCCAAATTCTTAACCGATTTTAATAATTTTTGTGTGGAATCGAATTAACATATAAATTCACAAAAAGGAAGTGATGACCGAAAAACATTGGCTCTATGGGATTTCCCATTGAAACAAAGAGCGCGCGCTTTTTGAAAGTTTTCATTCTTAATATGGAATTTTTAAATTTTCTAAACATTATTGATTTTCTTTAGTATTACGCTTCGCTCCAATATATGGTGCTAGCGAAGCTTTGTGTTCCTGCTAAATGTGTATGCAGTATTCGAAGGTAACGTTGAATGAAGACAGCCGTAGCATTTCGGTTGAAATATCAGCTTTAACCCAAGCGGATAGAGTTCAATCCACGCCGATGTAGTACGTAGGGTGTACACACTGTGTTTTTAAGCGAGTTTCTTTTTATTCCATGGAACAATTTTTTTGTATGTTTTAGTATGTCCTGATTCAAGCGCAAGACAGAATTTATGAAGGTAGTCAAAGGTCTCCTCCTATATTGAACTCCTACATTTTATAGTCTAGCGTTTGACTCGCGTTTGTATAAATTTGTAATTAAAGACGGCGTGTTTAAAATACGTGATGTGATCAGGCTTGTACGAAAACAGCCGCTAACGTGGCAATTGCTTGCTGTGTCGTCACATCATATAAAATGCACCATAAATGCTCCTTTAGGTCAATTAAAGCTATCCGCTTTTGTATAACCCGACTTCATATGTTCACAAGCACAAATCAAAATATCTCGGTTAATCTGTGTATATTTTCAGTGCACAGTTTACTATAAAGAACATGACGCTGTTTTTTGTGATATGACGTCATCGGTTGCTTATGGAAGATAATTTCCAAATTCAAAACTACTTCTTTACGGAGTCGTGTTCGACCTGAAATATAAAGTAAAACTTTGAACTTCTACATACATTTATAGTAAGCTGCGTTTGTCTCGCGAGAGTACTGCATTTGTATAAAGCGTGTTTAAAAAACGTGGTGTGATCAGGCTTGTACGTCATACCCACCTCACAGTCCTCAGAGTGGATTTACTATGAAAACAAGGAAGCTTGCACGAGGCAAGCAGTTCCTTCGTAGTGTTGGCCGTGTGTGGACTGGCATTTTAAACTCGCGATACCACTTGAACACGCTCGTACGATTCATAGCTTTATCACCATCAGTTTTCACCTCATTATAAACCTCAACCGGAGGTTTTCCCTTCCAAACGAGATAACGGATGACGCCGCGTATTTCGCACTTGGCGGGAGATTGGATTGACATTTTTAGAAAACGTGTTGTCGCGTCGAAACTTCTCAAAATACTGACCTTGAACCGGTTTCCGAGGGGAAGAGTCAGGCTACACGTAAGTGTAGGCAATATGTCGAAATAAAATTCATTCAGTCGTACACTTACTTTCTGGATACGCCTATGAAACACTACATGTTTGCTTATTCTTACCTCTGCTTTCTTCAGTATGATTTCCAACAACTTCTTCTGAACTATTCATAGCTTCTACTAGTGTCGTCGGCATGGTCATATCATATTCGTAGTCTGGGTCTACATCGAATCCTGTAGTAAAACAAACTATTTTATAGTCAAGCCAAACTATTGTAATGTAAACATCACACATTTGATTATCATATATAAGTCACAGTGATAATTTTTTTGTTCTCTCGCCGAGGCAAAGGAAAGAAACTTATTCTACCTAGAGTTTAGCAGTTTTTTAATATTAAATATTTGAAAAAGAACAAAAAAAAAACAAAAGGCATGGGTTATTTAATTATTATTAAATTTTTAAACGAGTATATATAAAAGAGGGTTGGAAATGGAAATAAATAATCGGCATACGGTTTCATAATTGTACGAAAAACCACTTGTCAGTCCGCAAAAAAAAATAGAGGTGTAACTTTATCTGTTGTTTGATACTTATAAAAATAGTACACTCGATGAGTTATATCTATACTCAAACCACAAAGTACTATCGAAGACTCTGGCGCCTTATCAGTCCTAAGTCGAAAGTCGCTTGCACACTGCACGTTGCCTATCGCTTCAGACCGCGCCCCGTTCCATTCATTCAACAATGGCGCGCGTGCGCAAACTAGCAAGTGAATATTACAGACATAGATTGACAGTTGACAGTACTGACATCAAGGGCGATTTTAAACCTAGTTGTTTATGATTGGCCGTAGTATAAATCGTAGTAAAATACGAAGCCAATTAGGGGTCGTGCGGGCATGTCCGATGCGATCAGTTCAAACGAATATTTCTACAAGTTGGTAAGGCGCGTGAGACCTCGATAGTACATAACCACTTTTCAGTTTGCTATCGCGCGTCCCAATGCTGCGCACATTGTGAAAAAAATGCCATTTGCATGATAAATAGTGAAACTAGGACCAAACAAAAAATACTACCGTAAAGCTGATTGAATAAAGAATCCACCATGGAATATTTAGATCTCTGTAAATCAAAAATTAATCGTAATTAAAAAAAATAGCAGGCTATAGGGAAATTTGAATATACCATATTCAAATATCCCTATAGCCTCCTCCTACCAGGGACTGACGAGGGATATTGGCTATCGTTAGCAATTGCTACCGTGTCCTGACAAGTGGATAATATACAAAATAACATTTTTCGACATAGAATTATTCCCATATACGTTGCGCAGACGCAGAAACAATAACAGGCAATTGCAGTATCAAAATATTCAACGTATAAACGTACCATATTTCGTTTTGAAGAAATCCACACGTTAGCATTAAAAAAACGTAATATTAAAAATATTTCAGTAATAAATAACTGTTGTGTTAATTACATTATAGTTGCTATGATAATTTTCCTTTTCGAAGACCGTTTGGCGCAACTGTAGCAATCCTGCCTTTAGCACCGACAGTCCTGAGTTCGAGTCACGGAAAGTGCAGATGTTTGTGTGATGAATACGAGCATTTGTTCCTAAGCCTTAAAATAAGGGTCTTAAAATATGTAAAGGAAATACCTAGACGAGCCTATAGTCCATTTTTTTTAGCATTAGAAATTATGTAAACAAAGAAGCAGTGGCGGCTAACCTTGTGCTGGAGTCCACTTTGATCGGCTTCAGGCTCGTCCATTGATGAACAGATTAAATAACAAATAACAACAAAAACTTTTAACAAAAAGCTTCAACAAAAACAATAGAAACTTAACACTAAAACCAAAGAAAATAGTAAAAACAGATAAATGCAGACGTTGACATTTGCCGCTATTGTTGCAAATGGCGGCCATGTTAAGCGACCATTTTAAAAATCACCTAATATGGTACGTATTACAACATCGGCATGTACTTTTTAATTTTGTCGTGTCAAACTGTGTCGTTCCACAAGTTTGCAACTTCTGCTTCTTAAGGTATTTTTTAGTGTAAACTTTTCACGATGTTACGTTTTGCTTGTTACATTATATGTGTACAATAAAGTACCCAAATTACTTTCTAATACTAAAAAAAAGGACTATACAATTCCTTTATATTTGATTATAGCGCGTTTTTCAAATTTCATTAACGTATAATTGGTCCAATAGATGGCGCCACCTAGTAAAGAGTAAAACAGCATTTTTGGTTTTGACTCGATGTGGCTGTCATTGGATTGTTTGAAATATAAGAAAACGTAAATTTAATTTATTTAATAGAAAATATCGACAAATTAAACTTTAAATGTCGTTTCTTTGTTTTACAGAGCACCGCATTAATTTGTCATTTCAAATTGAAAGATAACAAATAAGACTTATTATCTTATACATATATTTCTATGACTATTACTTATTAATGTTTAAAATATGTTTATCCGTTACTCTAGTGTCCATAACACAAGCCTTACAGTTAGGGTTGCCAACGGTACTATAATAAATAGTATTGTACTATATTTCGGGTTTTCGTACTATATACTGTTTAAGAAATATATAGTACGCATAAATACTATATTTTTCAACACTGAAATATAAGTTACGAATATTTTTTTATCTACTAATAAGTCTCATGCATGAATATCCTTACCTTATGACTAGAGTAAGTGTATGTGTATCCGATCGTACTAGAACTATGCGCATTCCGAACTTGTCAATGTCAAACGAACGAATCTCTGGCTACGTCACTGGTTTGCGTGCATTGTTTTTGATTTTTGTTCAGATACATAACTTCGTTTTTTTTTACATTTTTCCATACAGTACTATTATTTTATGAAGGGTACTATATTTTTTATACAATAGTCTGAAAAATACTATATTTCGTCGAAGAAATGTTGGCAACCCTATTTACAGTGCTTTTACAAATAACATTTTAAACATTGTACTATCAGGATCACTTAAGTGTTTAAAGTAGTAACATATTACTTTGTTTAATGTATTTACATTATTACTGGTAGTTAGAGTATGACATGCTCTCTTAATACATTTCTTGGGTGGTGGCATGTGGTGCGGGTCGTTACGTTTCTCACGATATGGTTGAGTGAAGCGATGGTATCATGCGTCATGCTCGTGAACGGGTGCTGCCTTGGGAAATGGGTCTGCTTTAACCTCCAGTATTATTGACTAATATTAAACATAAATCTTGTTGCTTTCTTAAATTTGTCGTTTATTCCCTGTATGTTAATGCAATGTTCAGGGATACTTACTTAAAACAGATACTTGTTGACTTTGTTGTAATCAACGAGATAATGATATCATAACACTATTAGTATTGTCATAACAAAATAATTTAGTTTTTTTTTGTGGATTGTGTATGGTGACGACGTATTATATTGTAAATGTCGTTACTTCTGTTAAAGCTGACGAGTTTCTTGCGCCCATTCTTCTTGTCAGTTAAAAGACGTCCTGTATGGGTGGTAGGTAAAAATGTTGGACGATTCAAAACTACTTATTCTTAAGTGCATTTGAATAAATTTATTTTCATTTTCATTTTTTCATTATTTCTATATTATTCGAGAAGAGTAACTGTATTACTGCAATGTTAGAATCTCATTTCAACGGTTAGATTTTAGTAACGCAACAAATAAAAAACAACTCTATTGTTATACTAATAGAATTCAGTTTTCTCAAACAGTATAGACATATCTTTTTAATCCATGTGGTGACCAGAAGAGTAGATGACCAGGCCACGCGTTGCTGTGTTATAAATAAACATGAAATCTATCCTATGTCCTAAGTCGAAACAAATCCAGCAAAATGAAATAACAATCATTAAAATCCGGTGAGTAGTTTCAGAGTTCATCGCGGTCAAATACTGTGATAGGGAAATATATATATTCAGGTAGAAATGCTCGTATTCATCATACAACGTCTGCGCTTTTCGGGACTCGAACCCAGGACCGTCGGTGCGAAAGGCACGATCGCTACCGTTGCAGCAAACGATCGTCGCATTTTATCTACTATAAAACTACTGAGTCTACTACTAGTTCGGAAATTGGGAGGCCCTTCCGAGAAGAACTGGCGAAAGAACTAAAAAACCACCCTACTCTCAAGTGGCGGTTTCCGTCCAGCAGTTGACCTCTTTCAGCTAAGATTAAATCAATGAATCGATGACCTCCGTGGTCTATGTTACTCCGAGGTCCGAGGTTCCGGGCGGGGCGGAACAATGTAGAAAACGAACGTTTATATATTGTTTCGGGTCTGGGTGTTGTGGTACAGTCGTTTCTGAATTCCATAACACAAGTGCTTTAGCTACTTAACTTGGATTCAGGATGTGATGTCTTATATTTATATTATACTAGCTTTTACACGCAGCTTTACCCGCATTTTTGATTTTTTATTCAATAAAAAGTACCCTATGTTACTTCTAATACCTCCAAGAATATATGTACGAAGTTTCATAACGATTTAGTAGTTTTTGCGTGAAAGCATAACAAACAAACTTACATTCACATTTATAATATTAGTGTGGATTATATTCAAAGATCAGATGTCTCTGATGCCTACTGTACTTGTGAAATAACTACTCACCAGCGAACGGCTCCTCCTTGTCTATATCCAGCAAATCAATTTCCAAATCCGGTGAAAAGTCTAAAGGCTCTTGCTTTATTACCACCATAGGTTTGTCAATACTTCTGTATGGAAAAAAACATCATTATTAATACATAAATACTAGGTATAAGAACATTTCTGACTTATTTTCCTTTCAAACAAAAAAAAAATAATCGGTTCATCCTTCGGGAGCTCCGATGCCACAGACAGACACACAAACAGACACGTTTTTGCGTCGGGGGTCAAAAATCGACACAGCTCATAAGTTTTTCTCAGGCGGTTCGATGGTTCTCAAGGCTCGGTAGCTCAAATGAGAAAGAATTAGATCGAATATCCAATGGTTGTGGGTTCGGATCACGAATAAGAATAACTTGTAGCCAGGTCGATTTTTGTCTAGTTTTTCTGTATTAAAATAATTTATTATATAAGATAGCATTCAAAAATACAAAAAAATATATAAAAATCATAATTTGATTTTGTATTGATCAATGACGCGGGGAAGTGGTTATTTTCCTATTCGGAAGAGTATTGCGTAGGTTTATTTTATACAGTTATTATCTTTTACAATCTTAAAAGGCCTGATAATTGGGAAACATTTTTTTTAGCCAGCAAAGCAAAAGCAGCCGCTCACGTAAAATTTGCTGACTGTGACGTCACATCACATAAAACACACCAAAAATTAATCTCCTTTAGGCAAATTTGAGCGTGCACTTTTGTATAGTCCGACTTTATATTTTCACAAGCACAAATCGAAATATATCTATTTACATTCTCAGCACACTGTATACGACAAACAAACAAGACGCTGTTTTGTGTGATATGACGTCAACCGAAGCTTATGGTAGATAAAATAGACGCCGCAGTCGCGAACGTTTTACAATTATTGCATTTAATAGACATAAATCTCGAACAATATTCGCGAACCGTCTCGCTCACTCGCGGCACCACATGAGTTCGCTATCTCTGTCTAGTAGGTATAACTACTTTTATTACACCTACTTTTCATACCTAGGTTTTATACTTACTCACACCGTTCAATTACCGCGTCATTTAAATTCAGAATTTTAAATTAGTACTTACGTTTTAAATGAAATATTGTGTGTGTTGCGGTAATGGAGGGTCAAATTACATTTCCGTTTATAAGTCTTCTTACACACGTGACATTGTTTATCCTATAAAAAAAACATATTTCAATTGTAGGTCGATTATAAGGTTGTTTAATCGGGGTCACTATCCATTTGCATAAAAATTTAAACCATAAAATATGTTGGCATATGGTTATACATACTAATGATATTTACTCATAATATTATTATCCATAACAAAGAAGCCTTTCTTTCTTCCATATAACTAAGGCTAAACATGTACCTAAGATTCAAAGATACCAAAAAATAGCAAAAAAAATATATATTCCGAAAAATATACTTATTTATTTTTAAATACATTTGTACCACTACAAAAAATCATACAAAAATATACATTACTTGCAACAAATGTTCTTTTTTAGCTGGCAAGCGCAATTGTTTTGATTTTGAAGCGTTTTGTTGCTTAAAGATGTATAGACATTTTTCGATATTCAGTCTTAAACATAAAATGTAAACAAGTTTATCAACAACACACTGCTTTATGAATTCTTCTGTTTTTAATATAAACAGTAAGATCAAGAGCAAAAATAAACATTTCTTGCTATTGCGAATCATTCTATGCGTTTAGTTATTTTATCAGCCTACGAACTTTACTAAAACACCGTGTTCCAGAGCCGCGAAAAACTTGTTAAAATCTAACCGACTGTCACACACAAGTGCCACATTAACGTTTCGTTCTGCGCAGTTGTGATTTAGTGTATAATTTATTGTGTTTTATTATCTTTATAAAAATCTAATTAATGGGTATATTATATATCAAATAAGTGTTTGTACATTATTATGAATATTTTGAAATAACTTGTACCAAGGTACATTTTTGGCCCGAAAAGAAAGGTCTCCTTTAGCATAATTGTTTTCATTATAAATACAATCAGCATAATCATATTTAGGCATAAAATTCACAACCATTACTTTATGAAGGCATAATGGTATCAAACCATAATGAATGTAATCATAATCATCTTACGCAGAATAAGTAACTCCTAAGATAATAGACACACATCAATAACTGTTTACATAACTAACCCAACCTTTTTTATAAAAAACGACTATGCCTAAAAACATTGTGCAAATTATAATTATGCCTAAATATATAAGACCTAATTATAATTATGCCACAGTACATATGCTGCTAAAAATCAATTATGACAAAGTAATATTATGCAAAAAGAATGCCAAACTCTTTAAGGAATAAATACATTATCTCAACGAAAGGGTACCTGTTTAATCGGTCTGTTTTACATTTATAATACTCATGTCCTTATATAAGTATTATATATTTTTTCAATAAAAGTTATAATACAATTATTTGATCTAAGATATTGTTTTAAAGTTTTATGGTCACTTACATTCATATTAATTAAAAAGTAATAATTATCGTATTTTTTATATTTTTGAGTTTCCGATATTTCGGCGTATCGAGTGTAATAAAAGACAAAGATGGAGCGTAGAACGATACGTTTGCCTATAACATCAATGGGCAGAAAAATTCAGTTCTTCCGTTGCTAACAACCGTGACATGCAACGACACGAAAATCTCGAGATCCTTTGAATTATCATTAAATAAAAGCTTCTTCACTAATGTGCCTCTCAGTTCTACGCTGAATCGTGTCCAGTGCAACAAGTTGGTATTTTACTGAGCCATCCCAGAGGTGGCAGCAATATTCCATGCAGGATTGGACTTGAGCTTTGTAGAGAGTTCAAAGCTGTCCCGGCGTGAAGTATCTCTTGACCTTATTTAAGACGCCCAGCTTTTAAAGTGGGCTTGACGATCAGTTTTTCACATCAGTCCAGACGTAAAACTGTGGCGTCACTCCAAATGGTTTTAGGCCAATTCGATTTCCGCATTCACTGGCGTCACTTCGGCTCTTCAGTTTTCAATCGGCTCGGCTGTACTACCTGTTTGTGTTGGATCACACACTCCCGTTCAGTTTGGCGCGACGCGCCAAGTTGGATTTATGATAGTCTCGGAAATACGTGGTGCGTCGTCAGTTAAAACTCTGGAGTGATGATTCGACACTCACAATCAAATTTTGGATGGACATCAGTTCGACTAATGCGAAAAACTGATCGTCAATTCGCAGCTTTAGATATAACTCACCTCCAACATTGACTTTGAAACTTTTAGAAGTATCGAATCGAACAATAGATAAAGATACAGCTATGTAAATATTTTTTTTCCTGTAATAAACTCTTTGGAATAGATAAATTAGTTTTTTACTTACCAAATTCTTATGGGCGTGTCTGATATGTACCACTAGTCCAGGCTTATTGTTCGATTCAAAACTGCATATATCACATATGAATTTATTCCTTTTCCCATGCACTGTACGTAAATGTTTTAACAGATAATTTTTATTGTAGAAACTGTAATGGAAAGAAAAATGTTAAGTGTAACTAGCGGCCCGTCCAGGCTTCGCACGGGTGGACAAAATTCTTTAAATTTTTTCTTTAATAAATATTTTTCTGTTAGCACCATCTAGCGTCCGGTAGACGAACTACTTGCGGTTAACGCGTTGCTATGGTAACACGTAAGCAATGGAAAAGAGCGGGAAAAAGAGCGGACAGACAAACAACATATTTGTAATCTTAGATTCAGGTTCCGTTTCAAAGGGTAAAACCGGACCATATTACTAAGACTCCGCTGTCCATCCGTCTGTCTATCACCAGAAATTTTCACAGATGTTGTATTTCTACTGCCGCTATGACAACAAATACTAAAAAACAGAATAAAATAAATATTTAAGGGGGCTCCCATACAACAAACGTGGTTTTTTTGCTCGTTCTTGATAACGGCAACAGGTAGACGCTTGAAATATTCACACAATATTGAGTTGTATTATTCAATTTAAAAATAAATAATTAATTTAAAATAAAATAGTATTTAAGGGGGCTCCCATACAAAAAACGTGATTTTTTTGAAGTTATACTTCTTTAGGCACGCTATGAAAAAATTATGAGAGTGAAATTTTAAGATGTGACACAAAATTATCATGTTGAAGTTGGCCGCAAAAGCGATGAGTGTGACACAAAATTATCATGTTGAAGTTGGCCGCAAAAGCGACATGGAATAAACGAGCAGGATGAAGTTGGCCGTTAATTATGAATGTGTGTGTGTGATTTTAAATTATATATGGTAGTTAACAATAATTTATATAAAATTATAATATTAGTTATCTTTGTTTAGTAACGATAAAGAAGTATAACTTCTTACGTGCGTACAAAAGAACACATAACGGTTTTTTTATTACCGTGATGAACTTTACTTAACTAAAAGTTAGTACGGAACCCTCGATGCATGAGTCCGCCTCGCACTTGCATATCTGTTTTTATAAGCGATAAGTATTCTGCGATGCTTACCAAACTCCACAAAAGGGGCATTCGGTATTCTTAACTTTCGGTAAGTGTTGCGCAAA
Organism: Calamotropha paludella; assembly: GCA_927399485.1. Lineage (NCBI taxonomy): Eukaryota > Metazoa > Arthropoda > Insecta > Lepidoptera > Crambidae > Calamotropha > Calamotropha paludella. The sequence continues at coordinate 8,969,015 of OV656829.1, read as the reverse complement.
GTGGGCGACGAGTCTTGCTTTCCGCGTAAAGCTCTTTCCACAATCATTACAGATGACTTGTTGCTCAGGATAGTGTATCCGAGCGTGTTTCTTTAGGGTTCCCTGGTATATATGAATAAATATTTTGTTGTCATTTGAAATCACTATTAGGAAAGTCAAAGGAGTGATCTCCTAGAAAGTATAATGACAGCTAGAAGAAAAAGGCAAAGTAACCGTGTTATCATTATTAATAATTTATTTCAGATATTATAATCTATATTACAGTCATAAGAAAACGTTAAATTATTTTGATTGTATTTTTATTTATGAAGTAAATAAATATTGTATTATTAATAAAAAACACTCAAACGCTTAATAAACCTATTTTATTTTAAAAGTGTTTTGTAATTAACAAATTTTTTTCGAGTTTAAAGAAGAAGACAAAAGACTTACTAAAATAGGTTCAATTATTATTTTATAATTATCATTTTAGCTTCTTTTAATACATACATTATATTATAACAATACTTTGTGTATTTGTTACCATATTAGCAACGCGTGGCCAAATTATACCAGCAACGCGCGGCCGGGTTATACCAGCAACGCGTGGCCGGGTTATACCAGCAACGCGTGGCCGGGTTATATCAGCAACGCGTGGCCGGGTTAGCTAGTGAATTTTATGATAAGAATATAAACTACTTACCCGGTCTTTGTATTTTCTGGTGCATCCAGGGTAAGTGCATTTAAACGGTCTCAGTTCCAAATGGCTTCGCATGTGGGAATGAAGATTGGCACTGTTTGTCAAGCGTCGGCCACAAATACCGCACACGCAAGATGTAGACTTATCGTGGACGGCTTTCTGAAATCATCAATAAAATAGTAATACACTGATAAACTCTTTTATATACACACACACATAAACAGGCACACTAGACACACTAACACTACCCTGCACGCGTACTGGTTCTCATTTTTTTTGTATGTGAGGAAGTTGTGCAATTAATTGGTTTTGTTAGTCTGCTCAGGCACAAATCGTCCCTTAGCTAACAACACCGCGTAAGTCACATTATCAACTCCATCTCAAAGCATTGAAATGTGAAATAGACTTCGGTATTGTAAGCTAAGGGGCGAAGTTTATTTATATGTCCCCAAAGTATTGGGGAGCAACTGTCTCCTGACATACGGGCTATGTCTAGTTCAGGAGACAGGGCACGCACTGAAATGGACCATCTATGACTAATAAAGATTTATTATTATTATTATAAAAATAATGTATAAATTCCGGACAACTCAACAATTTTTTAGGTCTAAGCAGAATTTGTACTGTGGGTACTAAATAATATAGGATATGTCACCGTAAAATTGTAAATACTGTTAGATTATAATCTATCTCGCGAGATTGTAAACTGTCGAAAGATTGTGAACCGTAACATAGTGCTTACAATTTAACGAATCATTTTTCAGTAGATTATAATCCATCGAAGTGAAACTGGCAAATTGTGAAATGGCATGCGATGGAACACACATCGCGCGCTGATTTTTAGTTTATAATTAATAAACAAAAAATCAGCGCGCGATGTTTGTGTAAAAACAACACAAAAAGTGCCAATACCGTCGGTCGAGACAGTAAAAGTCGTCAAAACCGAATAGCATAATTTAATGCGATTTCATTAAAAATTTACCACGTGGTTAGCCAAAGTCCATTTGTTTTTGAAGTTCGTCCCACATATATTGCATGTTTTCTTCTCCGGTTCGATTCCACGATGAATCTGATTTACATGTTCAATTAACCGTATTTTAGTGTCGTACCTGTAAAGAAAATATAAATAACAATTACTTTTCATCGAATCATATAACGTGTTAATTTATGATAATTTATATTTCGAGTTTTAAAAAGTTTGTATGTGGAAAATATAAAAAAAATAATTGGAAACTTCACTCAATAGTACATTAAACCTGCATAAAACTGTAAAATTTCCCCATTCAATTTTCAGCTTGAACTCAAATATATAGAGTTCCATACCAATTGCGAGAATGTTACAGTTTGTGTTAGGTTGATGTGCTGTTGTAGGCCTATGTAGTTTTTGACACATAGGAAAGTGTCAGCATTTTCAACATTTATAGCTTGATGATGATAACCAGATATTTGTAATTATTATTGTATATTTACACACCAATTGATTTGTACTCAAAATGAATTCTTTGAAATATTATGTATTTTCTGTTAATTTTTTTTTTCTAGAAAGTATTTTATTTGTCTCATAAATTAGCTGGGACAGCGAGAAGATGTGGGTTCATGTCTGCCTGACTTCGGAGATATGTTGATCATATTATATATTTTTTATAGTAATAATCTAAAAGATTTCGCAATTTAATGGCTAAATAACAACAAATACAAAATAACATAGTTGTTCCTTCTTTGACATTGTTTGGATACTTGGTGTTGCATTCGATGTTGGATATATGTGGTTACCTGAACCATCAACAGATGGCGCTGATATTTACCTTAAGAAACAGTTGGAAAAATTCAATGGAATAGCTCAACTGGAGAAAGTATTTGCCCGGATAGCGAGAGGATATGGGTAAGTGTCCTTGACTCCTGAGAGAAGTTGATTTTTTTGTTGAAGTCATGGCGAGCGGAGTGAGAAGTAGGAAGCAATAATTACGGTAGTGGAGGGACACATACTTAGAGCTCGATATTGGACAGTTTAACAGCTCCTGATGATGCTCCATGTGAGGGCGGAACACGTGTAGTGTAGTTGGTAGAGGTGCAAGGTGTCTGTCTGTATTTATCTATTTGTGGGCGGGTAGTACATTTTGCTTGTGTTTACGGAAATAAACTACATATTTTTTTTTTTTCTTTTTTATTGCTTATAGTCACTTACTTGTTAGAACATTCTTCGCAAGGGTACTTCTTAGCAATGCCAAGATGGATGCTTTGGTGTTTCCTGAGGGAGGAACTGTCTCTGCAGGCGTGGTCACAGAACGAACATTTATAAGGTTTCTCATCTGAAAAGAATAAATAACATAAATATATAAAACCTACAACTTGAGTCAGGCGGGACTTGAATCTACATCCCTCACTATGCGGGCGAGTGCTCTCAAAATTAATCTACCGAAACCTTGACAGACTATACCTCTGTCCAATGTAGGATGATACTTTTGACAGGTGTCACTTCCTTACTGCTACGTACTAAGGTTGCGTGTGTTTCCTTATGTTTGGCTTGACATTGCAATAGCAACTTTATACCCTCTATATAGGTGGCAACTGTCAAAAGTATCATCCTACATTGGACAAAGTATAGTCGAATTTTTTCAAGTATTTCTTAAGTTGACGCCAGTGCGGTCACTTCATATTCTAGCTACTATATCGAGTGTAATGTCGATAATGACATAATGATTTACTGTCAATAAATAAGTAACAGCTTTGTAACGTTACATTAGAATAGCGATTGAATCATGTCTCGGTCTACTCAGTTAACTACAATGGGAGAATTGTTGGTGTCGATCGACACGTCCGCGTAATAAATTGTATCAAGTTATATTAAATACAAAAATACAAGAAACACCGAGTTTCTTTAGAAATTCCTGCATGTTCTATCAAACAGCTAGTAATTTTTTTTAAGTTATAAAAATCTAGTTAAATATTTATATAACAAAACATATCTTTATATCTTTACTCTTTATATATACAAGATAAAATTTTGACAATATTAAATTTCGAGCCCCCACACTAGGCTCAGCCTGTCCTGTGGGGGAAGTGGACGATTTACAAAAAAGACAAACTGATCACAGCATTTTCTTACATAACAAAGTAATAAACAAGAGGCAATAACTATTACTTAATATTAACCTTAGGATTTTTCTGATGTGTGTGTGTGTGTGTGTGTATGTGTCATGCGATGGTTTTTAACACATCTTCTGTTTCCATGTAATTCCATCTCATTACAGTGTAGGTGACAATATAGAAATATATATATTTCTAAATATAATAATTACTAGCTAACCCTGGCACGCGTTGCTATGGTAACGTTAATTGATTATAAAAACTGTTATTCTTAGGCTTATGGTAACTATGGTAACTATAAATGGTAACAAACCCAGAAAGTCCTTCTTTTATAAATTAGAGATATAGATATAGTAATATATATTTTTTTAAAGACTTCAATATCGAAAGTTAACGGGTAAAAACATTATGAATATTTCGATATTAAAGGTATTTGAGTTTTTACTTTATAAAAAACTGACTTTAACTAATAATAATACAATAGGTCTGTTAGTCTTAGTTGCTCAAATCGTAGAGCAGTGGCCCGGATAACGAAGTTTGTGGGTTTTAGGTAATTCTGCACCCCAGCTGGGTCAGTGTAGAAAACGAATTTTTTTATATTGCCTCGAGTCTGGGTGTTGTGGTACCGCCGGTAATCTAAATTCCATAACACAAGTGCTTTAGCTACTAAACTTTGGTTAATCAATGTATGGGATGTTGTCTAATAAAAAAAATCATTAATATTGAAAAAAGCATGTGTGCAATTCACACGTGGTAGAAGTGAAACCTTAAAAAAACACACGTACATAATACTTCCTGTCTCATCTTCTCCTACGTTAAATCTTATGAATTTATGATTCTATCTCTTTTTACTGTCGCTTTTTCGTATCATAGACTTTCTTTCACACTTTCACGACGATGCTAAAGAAGTTTTCGCTTCAAAAATACTTATAAATATATTCTTCTTTGTGACTTTTTTGATAACGAGCGATTTGAAAACGACGACTTAGTTCCCAAGAATATATAATAAATATTAGTAAGAATAACATAGTTATTATGTTTTTTATTATTTATACAGGTGTCAATCTAGACAATTTGTTTTTTTTAATAATTTCTTTAGAGTCAATAGAATTTTAACGTTAGAAAGCAAACAATATTAGACGAATGGAAAAGGTAACAATGGGTCCCCGTATCAAGTCGGAAAATGCATATATTATCTATATAATGCTGTTCCTTTAACTCGTTTAGGTACTATACTTTTTAAATCATTGAAATCGGTCCATTGGTTGAGAAGATATTACACATTTTGTACAAGCCAACCGTGGGGCGGCCGAATAGCTTATGTGACGTCACGATTACCTTTCCGCCTGCGCGCGCGCTCTCCGCCATTCATTTAATAAGATTCCCTCGATCTGCGCGGGTCGTGTTGTGGTTTTGCGTTTTTTAAGTGATAATATGCCGCGTTATAAGTACTGTATAGTACCGAAATGTACTAATACTTCAATTGGTTAACTTGAAAAACTGTTTTTCAATGTGCCAAAGGACCCGAAAGCGCGCAAAAAATGATGTATTGTCTTTACCTTGAAAGCGGAGTTTTTTCGAAAAAATTCCGCTTTCGTGCCAAGCTTTAAGATTTTGTTGCGAGGATCATTTTGATATAAGTACCTCCATATACCAACTTTTATTATCATTATTCGTGTGGTAAACAGGTGGGTAGGTAACTTAGTAAAACTTGATTACGAATGTTAAAAAAAATACAGGGTCGTACGTACAGTAAATAAATTATAAAAAGTGTAAGTAGTGAAGTTTCTAATAACCCTTCCTCGGTAGTCGGGTAAAAACCAGGGTTCTCAGGGTTCTCCGAAGTTCCTCGGAACATAGGGAAATATTCCCGCCTTGGGGAATATATATCTGTCTATACATGTAATAAAACTGTGGCCAAAGTGAATTCTGTACATTGAATATTTTTTTGAATAATCGCGTTAGAAGGGCTCCATACACGCAATAGAAACCAAAAATATTGTTTTTGAATTTCTTGTCTGTCTGTCTGTTGTACGATTTCCATGCGAAAACAGTTAGACGTATTTAAATAAAACTTTTTGCATTCGAGTGTTCTTCTGCCTCTTCAACATAATTTTGTACAATAATCACGCCTTCACCCCAAGGGACTAGGAATACCACAAGTGAAGTTTGTATGGAGAAGTAAGTTTTTTTGCTTCTATCACCACGAAACTTGCTGTAAATATAGTATGTACTAAGATTATAATAAATAAACCGGATTTAAGAAAGTAGTACTTACTTATGTAAATCTAAGCGCGAACGAAGTCGCTGGCAAAAGCTAGTACATATACATATATATGAATTTATTATATTTTTAAGTGGAAGCTGATATGGAGAACTACGTCAAGTATAAGCTTGGGAGGAACGCTTAGATTAAAGAAGGGAGTATTGCCTCATAAGTTTGATTGCCAAAAACCTCAAAAAACATAGCTGAGAGACCTGGGTTTAAGAAAAGGCAAGATATAGAACATTTTGAACGAGTTTTATGTAAAAATGTTGAACATGAAAATTTGATGCCAGACCCGGTATACCGATCACTTTGTATCTTAAATTCATTTGCACTTACAAAACTAGACGACAACAATACGCAAGTCAATAAGATTGAAATGAAATTAATCATTTCGTCGGGCACTTTTCTTACTTACCTACCAGCAATGTGCCGTTCATTACCTACTAGCAATACTAGGACTTAACATAGCGATTTCGTTTATTCATAGCTCAAAATTACGTGTCCTAAGAATGTAGGTATATTCCTGTCAAATGAAGTATTTAAGTCAAATTTTATTTATTGTATACCTACATAATATTTTTCTTTAAACAGTTTAGTTTCTACATACTCATCTACATAACAATGTTGAAAATAACGGCGTAGGTAGTTACAAAAACAAACACAACTACCCTGGCTGACTAACCTAAACCTTTTGGGTGTTTTATAGGCTAGTCCAAGTACGTGTACCTATTTTCTTATTATCCTGCTGTTGTTCCAGCTTCCAACCACGAATTTCAGCGCTTGTGTAGTCTAAACGATTACTAAGATAATCAAATACCATGAAGGTATCAACTTTAGGTAGATTATCGGATTGCGCTTGCACAAAACCGATATCTACCTTATTTCCACCACTCATTTATTATATTATAATAATATCAATCGATTGGGTATAAACTGGTGACGTTACGCTCCCTGTTGGACGAGTATCGCAAACAGAATAAAACCGTGCGGTCGTCGGGGCGCGCAGTGGTTCGGCGGCAAGCGCTGGGTCATTGTGACGTCATCACTTGCGTTCGCGCGATTAGTGAACCTCGTTCGGTATTTTGCTCATAACTTTGTCAGTTTTGGTCGTAGAACAAAAATTTTTGCACATTATGTTTTAGTTTCTCAATGTCTATAAAACTGCATTCATAACATAAAACATGACTGGTCCCCATTACATCATAAATTCAATCGAAATTATGAAACATTAATTATACACTCAATTAGTTTTTATGGGAAGTTAAATTTTACGAGTCCCTTTAGTAAAATCAATTAAGTGCAATTGTTAAAATGGGTTAAATACAATTTAAAATGTTAATAGTATCACTGGCCATTGTTATGGTTAATATATTTCGTACAGGTAAGTTTTCTTATATAAGTTGAGAATTATCTACCAAAAATTTAAGATTATTTCAATTTCTTAATTCTTTAATTTTTGAAATGAAAACTTCTTTAGCATCGTTGTGAATTGAAAGTCGATGAAACGAAAAAGCGACAATAAAAAGAGACAGACACAAATTCATACGATTTAACGTAGGAGAAAATGAGATAGGAAGCATTATACAATGTCTCTTTGAAATGCAAAAGCGACAATAAAAAGAGACAGACACAAATTCATACGATTTAACGTAGGAGAAAGTGAGATAGGAAGCATTATGTACGTGTGTTACTTGTACTTATATCTTTAAAATTTTTATCATACCGAGAAAAGAATTTTCATCACAATTCTGGCAAAAAAATATTTTCTTCTTTTTATTAAAAACGTGGTTTTAAAAGATCTTTTTTTACTTTTATTTATTATCCATCATATACAAAAATAAATAAAATAAAAAAATATAATTTTAGATTCCAGGGTTTACTGTGGAAGCCCATTTTCATCACACTGGAAGTCGCTAGGGTATGGCTGTCCAATCAACTGTCACAATATTAAAAACGCCATTGACAAGTAAGTATGTCTTCACATGCAAATATAGACAGACCAAAAACTTATCGCAATTGTGTTATAGCAATAACAGATTTTTTGAGAGGGTTAAATTATGAGAGGACTGAAGAAATGCTGAAAACCTTAAAATACCTTATATAAATATGTATTTCTTCACACACACACACACAAACACACGCACGCGCACACACGCACACACACACGCCAAACATAAGTATGTTACTTATGTACATATTTATATAAGGATTAACATTTTAAGGTATTCAGCATTTCTTCAGTCCTCTAATAAAAACCTCAAAACAAGTGTTTTGATTTTTATTTGTGTTCTATTTTCATTTTTCAACTTGATGTATGATATGGAAAGCGGGGTCCCCTGTTTCAGTGTTGTAAGCAATTTTTAAGAAATTTCTATATTGGCTCGTGTCTGGGTGTTGAGGTACCGTCGTTGTTTCTGGATTCCATAAAACAAGTGCTTTAGCTACTCAACTTGGCTTCAGAACAATGTATGATTTTGTCTTATACTTTCTTATTTTGTTTTGAATCCAATTAGGATTTTTTTTTTTTTATTGTCTCCCCTACTGCTATAGGATGACGTGAAAAAATTTTGGCAAAGGATCCAAAAGTGACCCTGTATATATGTCGCCGTCATTTGGTTGAATCTGCTATTTGATTGAATGACTAGCGCGTTCATTGAATGACGACATTTAATTGAATGACTAGGCCGAACGTTGATTGAACAAGCGTCACTCAACATCTAACTATTTAGCGGATTGTAACATAGCCCTTTAAACAGAGCCGACGTAAAATCAGTCAGGTGATTGAAATTACTTAATAATAATTAATTAATAATTATTTTTTGATTAAATTTACTTTAAAGTGCGTTATTCGTAATAAAATAGTGTGACAAAATGGATTTAATCTAACCTTACCAAACATTACAAAGTCGGCTATATCCCATTCAACGACTAAATGACGTTCAGTCAAGACGTTGAACGTTACATAAAACAACTTGACGAGTTGTCCTTTAGTCATTCAATTAAATGTCGTCATTCAATGAACGCGCGAGTCATTCTATCAAATAGCAGTTTCAACCAGATGACTGTGATATATATACTATTCATACATACATTTTGATGATCGTTTGGTGCGACGATAGCGATCCTGCCTTTCGCACCGATAGTCCTGGATTCGAGTCCCGGAAGGGGTAGATGTTTGTGTGATGAATACGAGCATTTAAACCTGAGTCATGGGTATTAATATACATTTCTATGTATCATAATATGTCTATCCGTCATCCTAGTATCCATAACACAAACCTTACAGTGCTTACTTTAGCTTAGGCAAATTGGTGGGGATTTAAGAAATATTATTATTATCATAAATATAAATAATTTCAAATTTTTCTTTTATTTAAATTAACCAGATTAAGGTTGATCGATTACGGATACTTATTGAAACAGAACGATGAGTCTGAAATGACAACGAAACCGAAGACAGATCTCGAATTGCATTTGGAGTTACACTTAGATCGACGTAACGTAACAGATACACGCAGTAGGAGAATGAACCTTAATAATATCAGCGGTAGTGACAAATATAGCACAAAAGAGATAATTAAAGGTAAGATTGTGTTATGTGGGTGTGTGTATGTGTATGTTACGAAAAAAACAAGTAAAAAAAAAAACAATAAAAATACATTTCAATATAATAAATAATTAACGAGAAAATTAATGTCTTCGTAAGAAAAGTGTGTTTTTTAGTTTTTATAAACTAAAATATTTTTCATTTTTCAGTTCGATCTACTATGAAAGCGCGATTTTTTTCAGTACTTTACAGATTACAGAAACTTCTCCGATGAAAAACAAATAACACTGCATATAACATTGCAAACGTAGTAGGATATGATTTGATTTTAGATGAGATGATGAATATTATGTATTATGATTTATGTGATTCGACTCTGGAAAAGCTTTCCCGAATCCATTAGAAAATCTCCTAATAAATTCGCCTCAAAAGACAATTTTGACCGTATCTCTTATAAAGATTTTTTATCGACGTTCCAGAAAGTTAAGGGAATTCAAGAAACCATCGCCCAATCATTTTTAACGCGTTTCCGTCGCTGCATGGCTTGATTCTACTGATCTCCTTTTAATTAAATTAAAAAAATTAATATCGAGTCACTAATGCCCGCGAAAATCGGGCAATTCTTAGAGAACTTCAACGACAACCTTTCGTCAATAAAATTTAAGCTCTTCCTGGAACAAACATGTGGAATAAGCTCAGAAAAACAATGTTCTTCTCATTTTAAAAAATTATGAACTTTTTAGAGCAAAAAAGTGATCCTTTAATTTTTCCAAAAATTCGATCAATGAAACAAAAAAAAGACTGGCTGGATTAATTTGGTTCTTTGTAGGGTTTTTGTGGATATATTGAACTGTAAAAGGCAAACTTAACATTAGTGGTTTCCTCAATATTTTTGTTGCATTTTCAAATTAATGTGACAAAAAGAAAAAAAAAAATTCGGTAAAGCGATGGCTAGCCGTTAAAGAGAATTCATTCAAGTTCTTGAAACCCACCTTTAACTTTCTGTGCGATCATTGGTTGCTGAGATATCGAAAATCAAAGACAAAAGGATTCTTTTCCATTTGAAGACCGATATCTCGGCGAGAAGTGGACGTATCAAGGTCTATAAAAAAATAAATTAAAGCTAAATGAACAAAGTATCCGATCCTTATAGTGGTTAAGCAAAAAAATATTTTTTCCACGCCCGTAAACAAAAAATAAAACTAAATAAAAATTCAAATTTCTTTTATATATATATGCAATCACGTCTTTTTCCCGTTGGGGTTGGCAGAGATAACAGATTTCCACTTTCCACAATCAACTATCAGACCTTTGACTTGGCCTCTTTTCAGGACATCTTCTATTAGGCTGTGAAAGTTCTCTTTGGTTTGCCTTTATAGATTTGCCCATGCACATTTGCCTCATATACTTGTTTCGTCGATCCTCTCACATGTCCAGACCATCTGAGCATCCCTTACTATTATTATAATTTATGTGTGTTAATTTATGGTTATTTTATATATCTACATTAATATTATAAAGAGGAAAGATTTGTATTTTTGTATGTTTGCAATGAATAAACTCAAAAACTACTAAGGCGATTTCAAAAATTCTTTCACCATTGGAAAGCTACATTCATTCTGAGTAACATAGGCTATATTTAATGCTAGAAAAATTTAAAGAATTTTGTCCACCCGTGCAAAGCCGGGACGGGCCGCTAGTGCAGTAATAAGTTTAAATTGTTCACTATTTGGTATCTATTTTGCCGTATTCATCAATTTCGTTAAAAGGTTGATCGATATTTTTCGCATTAGGTCCGCCTACTAATATGATATCGTTGTCAATAAAGTGAATAACTTGCTTAAACTTTTCTAAGAGGTAATTTATAGCCATTCGCGAATTTGTCCCCATGAGTAGACCTAAGTCGTCTAGATATCCAGTGGTTTAGTAGAAATTTAATCAATCGTTTAAGAGAAAAATAATTGTTGGTCGATAAAGTCAGTTTACGGACGATAATTTTACGTGATAGCGTCATAAGAAAACATTGATGAAAAATTGCATACTTTTATGAATTCAATTGAATTATCATTATATTGTATAATACAAAGGAGTTAATTGATTTTTTTTTTGATAAATTAATATTTAGTTGTTTAAATAAACAATGGAAACCACATTAACTTTTCACTTCATGAAGTGGAAGTGAGATAGATACGTCTCAAGCCGAACGCTTAGGTTGATCGTGCGTCTCTGTCACTTGTTTCGCGCTCTCGCTTGTACGCTCGGCTCAGGCGGAACTTTACACTTTTCGTGCTTGCAGCCGGCGTTCATCGATTTATAAGACGTTATCACGGCAAAAAAAAAATAAGGTTAAGATCCAAAAATCCTCTTGACTTAATATCGTTTCAGCTGTTAACAAAACGTTGCTTGTTTGGACAACTATAAACACACCTTAGTGAAATAGAGGACGGAATATCAAAGTACCCAAAACTATTTCATTCTTCCGTCAAAGCAAACCGCGGTAGTACTGGAACCTATTCAGCTGTTATTACAAACTCTATGCTTCTATTTCAGAATACTTAAAAACATTTGAAAACGAGAAGACCAAAAACGATTTGAGAATACATTTCAAAAGGATGTCATTTAAACGCGGCAAATATTTTGGATACGATAAACATGGATTAAAGAAAAATTATTCGGTGGGAAAACTGGATAAAAACGGACGGAGATATGACAGCGTCGACGATTACTTGTATAAGATAATCACCGACATTTTGAACCGGCACTCGACCACGATTAAATTCACTATAAGCATGACAAAAGTGAGTAGTTTGCAAAAAGTTGAAAGAAAAAAAAAACAAAAAACACTTTTTATTTGCAACATAGATCTCTACTATATAAAAGAAGGACTTTGTGGGTTTGTTACCATAGGTATATAGTTACCATAAGCCTAAGAATAACAGTTTTTATAATCAATTAACGTTACCATAGCAACGCATGGCCGGGTTATACCAGCAACGCGTGGCCGGGTTAGCTAGTATAAGATAAAGTATACAATCAATTAACAAGAAACAACCAAAGCAGTAACAGTAAAAAGAAATTCATAGAATTAAAAAAAAAAAACACAAAATATTCACTTTGATTTTGTTTCCTTTAGTTTGTCGTTGGTTTGTCTCTGGTTTTTTTTATGTTGTTCCCTCACTTGACTCAATCTGCCTATGCATAGATAAAAAAATTGTATTTTAACACATGTGTTTACCTGCTTTAGTGTAGTAATTATATTTATCATTGATATAAATTAAAGCAGAAAGAGAAAAACTAAAATAAAATCATAGCAACTCTGACTGTACATAACAAATTTTTCATCTTTTGGCCGAAACACGTCCATTGCTGGATGAAGGCTTAAAAATGAGGGGGATTTTGTCAGGATTTCTAATTGAAAATCCCAATAAAAAGACCATAATTAGGAAAAAGCTGCTGTCGATTGTGGACTACAGGATTACAGCGATACAGCGTATGCGATTCGGCATGGAATTGGCTACTTGACAGTTGTAACGAATGAAAAATTTGAAATATTTTAAATAACATAGTTTAGAGGTTAATAACATTTATACAATATGTTTTTTGCAAAAATATAATTAAAATATTACATAGTACTAACTTTGTACTAGGCTAACATAATTCATAAATTCGTATGGTCCATCATTTATCATCATCAGATTAAGAAAGGTAAAAAAAATAAATGAAGACTAGGCTGTATGGGCTTTGTACTCTTTGCCTTCTCTTATCGGGGAAAAACCTAACATACAGCCACAAGGTAAACACAGAGAAAAAATAGTCACTAATTCAAAGCTAAAATTATATTGGTACTTCTTACAGATATTACTCCGTAAAATCTTCGGCGACAACACGGATTTGCGCAACGGTTTTTTAGACGTGAACATAATTCTGCAGTACCTGAGAGACGTATTGAATCACTTAGAGCCGAAAAATGAAGTGGTGACGATCACGTTGAGGACGAGGCATTGCTTCAATGTGTTTTTACCGGGCTGCTATTGCAAGTCAGGGTAGGTACGGTTTTAGTTAATTTTTATGAAGTGGGAACATAAGTAAAACGGTGCCACTATATATACACAAACGCTAAAATATGTAACAGCATAACAGCGTAATCCAGTGATCGGAACAGAGGCCCTACCATCATCTCAAAACTCCTCAAAACCTTAGAGCACAAAATAAATTAGCCCAACGAAACTACAAATTAGAAATATTTATAACGAAATACCTAGAAATATTAAGGAAGAGACCAAAATAAATAAATTTAAATTAATACTGAAGGAATACCTAGTTAAAAATGTTTTTATTCTATGCAAGTTTTTAAATGGATAATTTTAATAAATCATTAATAAATAATGTCAATTATAATGTAATAATATTTTTAAACAACGATTGTGATTTGAAAGTCGATGAAACAAAAAAGAGACAGATACATAAATTCATAAGATGTAACGTAGGAGAAAATGAGATAAGAAGCATTATACAGTGTCGCTGTGAAACGAAAAAGCGACACTAAAAAGAGACAGACACATAAATTCATAAGACTTAACGTAGGAGAAAATGAGATAGGAAACATTATACAGTGCCTCTTATGTTCGTGGTTATCTTTGTGCTCTGCTTCGTACCCCCTCCACTCGTGTTTACCAAGGTATGGTAGCTTAGCTTGGGCCTCAGCGTTGTACGTTTGTTAATACGTGTTTGTGTGAGCATTAGAAGTACAAAGCTTGAGAGAAGGCATCACAACAACCGTGGTATTTTGTATACGTGTACGTATTATTTTTGAAGGTTTCACTTCTACCACGCATGCTTTTTTTTATTTATTAAGAATGGGTTCGCTATTCATCCCAATCAAGACAGGAATAATGATAAATAATAAATAGTGTTAGTATATAATATATACTGTTAAGAATATGCTGCTCATAAAAAAAAATTAATTACACATATCCTATTTAGTATTTAGGTAATTGCAGTGCCCTAGCAGGATCATGTTTGAGTCTATCTTTTATTATTTTTCAAGACCTATGTAACAACATGGTGCAATAAAGATCTTTGAACTTACCGACTTACTTTACGATTCAAATTAAGATGTTGAAAAGAGACGCCACTATGACCGCGTAAAGCGCAGTCTCACTTTGACTATCGCATTTGCATCGCGCTAAGAGATCATGGTATTCATGGTCAGGCTACAAATTTGTGGGATTTCGTAACGCTATCCTAATATGGATAAGTCGTTAAATCCCAATTGGTAGGGATATTTGTAGCTTTAAGAATTCAAATAAATCTAATCGAATACTTCTAAATACTTTAAAATATTACAAAGTGCTACTTGTATAAAGCCGCGCAATTATTTTTATAATGAAGATTAAAAAAATCGTTAAGAATTTCAATCGTTCCAATGTTACCTTGTGATGTTAGCATATTAATGAGAGAGCGTTAAGATTGTCATACTTATTTTTCTATCATGATTCAGAAAGGTGTAAGATAAGCTAAGAAATTCAAAGATAATTTTGGCACAGAATAAGTAATTTAGGTTTTTATCATTTATTATACCAATTGTTAGTAATAAAGCAATAAACATTTTATCAGAAGAATAAATTTGATCATAACGAATCATAAAATCCCGCATCCTACGAGGCTTATCCACATTAATACAATGTTTAAAGTCATTCACTCTAAATTGCACTGTCTATTCTGACCTCTCAAAATAACTTAACAAAATTAAAGAATACATCAAATTTCAATAATTTTGAAACGTTTGTGTGACGTCAAACAGACACAGCTACGAGTTATATTGAGCAAAAACACTGTTACTTTATCTAGCCGAGTCATTACCTGAAAAAGATATTCTATTATTTGTTAGATTTGATCTGAGTATTATATTTAATTTAGGTTTTGTTTGTTCGTTATTGTTTTCATTATTAGCATTTCACTTTAATTATTTCTTCTTTAAGTTACACCGCCATAGCTCTGGCTTCCTTGTTATCCTCTCCATCCTAAGGTTGTCTCGCTTTTAGCGATAAAGCCGCCGATTGATACACGTTAGATTTAAGCAATTACCTGTGTTTGTGTATCCTTCTGTTTTTGTGGTGTAATCAATAAAGTGTTTTTGTATTGTATTGTATTGTATTTAACTTGCACAATCCATTTATATCATATAGTCAATCGACATTTTTTTCAGATACGTAGAAAACGGAGGTCTTTGCGTTCTTCCGGCTAACTGCACTATGGAAGTGGATCAAATGAAATACGTGCCACGTGTAATAGTATATTAAAATCATTTGACATTTACTTGTAACATACTTCATTTTTTTTAATAATCTGTGTTCAAGACCGCCCTTTACCGGAAAGAGTAGCAATTAACACCCAGCGCTAGGTTTAACCCATTTATTTGAAGCAACAAGCAATGGATGTAAGAACCTGCTTCAACATCGCCGACCTGACTCATATGGTTCTTTAATTAGGTAAACCGTACTGCGATGCAAAATAATACAGCGCCATCTATGGGCACATAAAAGCTTAATAAATGTTCCTTACCTGATTGGTTTTTTATAGTATTTTGAAATCACTTTCGATAAGGAATTAATTTTTTTTTCTACCTTTAGATTATAGTTGTGATAAATGTCTTTTTTATATGAATTCAAACAATCGGTGTTTGTTGATAGTTATTGAATCACATGGACCGATTGTAAAGATTTTGATTACTACATTAAATCTTGACTTTCGTCTCCTTTACATTAGTACCATTCACAGGATGACTAAGGTAATGGTCGACATATGTTACAACCCTCCAACGGTTTTGCATAAATACAATCGAAATTTATTTTAATGTTGTTAATCTATAATCTAAGATCACAGTGGTTTGTGTGTTTGTCTGTCCGCTCTTTTTCCATTGTATCAATAACGTTACCATTGCAACGCGTTAACCGCAAGTAGTTCGTCTACCGGACGCTAGATGACGCTAACGGAAAAATATTTAATAATAGAAATAATAAAGAATTTTGTCCACCCGTGCGAAGCCGGGACGGGCCGCTAGTCTATAATCTAAGATCACAGTTGTTTGTGTGCTTGTCTGTCCGCTCTTTTTCCATTGTATCAATAACGTTACCATAGCAACGCGTTAACCGCAAGTAGTTCGTCTACCGTACGCTAGATGGCGCTAACGGAAAAATATTTAATAATAGAAAAAAATCAAAGAATTTTGTCCACCCGTGCAAAGCCGGGACGGGCCGCTAGTCTATAATCTAAGATCACAGTTGTTTGTGTGTTTGTCTGTCCGCTCTTTTTCATTCTATATGCGTAACCATAGCAACGCGTCAACCGCAAGTAGTTCGTCTACCGGACGCTAGATGGCGCTAACGGAAAATATTTAATAATAAAAAAATTAAAAAACAATTGTCCACCCGTGCGAAGCCGGGACGGGCCGCTAGTATATTCCTTTTTATTTTTTTATTTTTTAATAAACTGAGTAGTTGCGAATGTATCCGATTACAATGTTTGAGGATAATAAGTCACAAAAATGACGACCTTAGCCATTCTGTGAACACGGCTCCTGTAAGGGAGTCAAAACGTTAAATATACCAAAGTAGTATGTAAATCAATACAGATAGTGTCTATATTTCCAAAGCACTTATTAAGTTATGATACTTACTTGTATGAATAAATCTGTGTGTGTTTAATGAATACGATGAATTGAAGGCTTTGCCGCAAACATCACATTTGTTTGGTTTCTCACCTGAAAGATATAAATAAGGAATAAAAACTTTTTTAGAATCGACTCTTCTACATAGGTACTATCGAGGTCTCTTGCGCCTTATCAGTCCTAAGTCGAAAGTCGCTAGCACACTGCACGATGCCTATCGCTTCAGGCCACGCCCCACTCCATTCATTCAACAATGGCGCGCGTGCGCAAACAAGCAAGTGAGAGCAGAGTGACAGTTGACAGTAGATTGGCCGCAGTATAAATGGTAGTAAAATACGAAGCCAATTAGGGGTCGTGTGGGCGTGTCCGATGCGATCAGTTCAAACGAATATTTCTACAAAGTGGTAAGGCGCAAGAGACCTCGATATTACATATATCATCTCATTACTGTTATGCAATATTATTAATCATATAATCCAAGAGCTGATGACGAATTTTGAAATGGTATTTTAGGCAAGCTGAAATTGCGAAAATATGAAAATTTTGTTAATTGGAGAATCCAGTCCTGGCAGTCTTTTAGCGAGTTAGCGGTTATTTCGCTATTGCGCAGCATATAACATTTTCAAAAAAAAATCCAAAAAAAATATTTTGGGCAACTTGAATTTCTTTCTATCTCTTAATTTAGTCGGGTTTCTGTGTGCCCTAATTGTTTCTGAATTCAGGGTTTTATTTACTTGGTTTCAGAATAATGTATGTGATTTATAGATTTATATCGACAGAGAAGTGCCAATAACACCTAACTGCTAAATTCAAAATAACACACTGAAAAAAACTTTTAATTTCTTGACAAGTTAAAAACTTGTTAAAAAATTTGTTTATTTATTTTTTAACTTGATACCTTTCAACTTAAAATACACTTAAATTTCATTAAAACATGCAATTAACGAATTTAAATTCGAAATGTCAAAAATGTTAATTTTTCTATGAATTTCAGTAAGGAGGTTGTGACACTTTGCCATCGATATATCATTTATCATATTGTTGGTCGAAGACACTAGTCGAATATGAGCACAGAGCAGAAGTGGACTAACTTCTACTTGGAGTTCTGCCTGAGCATCTGCCCCTTCTAGAACTTAAACCCAGGACCGTTGGTGCGAAAGGCAGAATCGCTACTTATAGAATGTTCGTTTAGTTGACCACGAACACCGTACAGGTAGATGTTGTAGTTAGTTTTGTTGCTTGTTAGTCACGTAGTAAGTGGTGGTTGGCACGACGTTGAAAGTTGTGTTGTTGCCGAGATAAAACGAAAGGATTTCTTCACTTAGTTTATTAAAGTTATTAAAATAGTTTGGTCAAGTTACAGGTGAAAAGGTAGTTGAAAGATGGGTCCTTCCTCGACTGTGGCCGATAGTAATCTCATAATATTTCGACTTATCCATAGAACAGAGTTCAATGTGATCATGTGATCATGACTAGTTTTTTAGCTAAATGAGACCTTATCTCATTAAGCTAAAAAAAATAGCTTTTTGCGTCATGATCACATCGAACTCTGTTCTATGGATAAGTCGATTTTTTTATTTAATTTAATAAGATAAGGTCTCATTTAGCTAAAAAACTAGTCATAATCACATGATCACATCGAACTCTGTTCTATGGATAAGTCCATTTAATTACAGCAGATAAAATGTAAAGTTAAAATGTTGATGCGTAACCTAATTTAAGCGTATTGAACTGAATTAAAGAATGTGCGGTGCAAGACCATACACTACTACTACAACTAACAGTTATTAAAGGAAAAAAAATGGCGACAATTAAAAAATAAATTAACTGACTTACCAGTATGTACTCTTATATGTTTTTCCAATAAGCATTTGAAAAGGAACTTCTTTCCGCAAACGTCACATTCTTGTTTGTACTTGTCTTTATTGTGGACTTTCCTTGTATGTCGTGATAAATACTTTCTATTGTTTGTTTTATACGTACATTTGGTACAAGCAAACGGGTTATCTGGGTCGTGTGTATTTTGATGGATATTTAACACAGATTTATCGTCGAACTCCTAGAAATGAGGTAAGCGTGTTAATTATATGCATAAAAACAAAGCCACACGATGCGGTGCGGTGCGGCACCGCATCGTAATGAATTCGAGGTATAGGGTGCCACACGGGTGGTGTAGTGCCAAACGGGTGGTGCGGCGCCGCCAGGCACCGCGGTTAACAGCATTGTGCAACGCTGCGCTTTACCCCTCCCCGCTTCGTCTCTCAGGTCCCAAGTCCGGCGCGCTGCGGTGCGACGCCGCACGGCGAAATAACGCCTCGTGTGACATGGTATAGTAATTTGTATGTAGGAGCGGCACCGCTCAGGCAACGCACCGCACCGTTAACGCATCGTGTAGCCTCGCACTAAGGAATTGTATTAATTCTGGTTTGAATAAAAGAGTCACAATTAAAATTAATTATTAAACCCATTTAGCTAATAGCCATTTAATAACATTCCCAAAAAAGGAAGTGTTTAACCATGTTTTAAATATACCAAAAAATACAGGGGGCTTAGAAAAATATCAATTGTATGTTTTTAAATTTTTATATTTGGCATTCCCAATGCCATATTTCTATAAGATATAAAAACCAACTTATATCTTATATCAATTGTATGGATAATCTACCACAATCTGGCGATTTTTTAAATTAATATTTACATATTTGTATCACCCCAATATCGCAATGTGACATGCAATTAATAATTTAAATTTGAAGGACATCAAATATATTAATCTCAACTGATTACACTTGAATAGTAATAAATATATACCTCATAACATATCCTGCATTTGTATTTTTTGAAGATTAAAGATTTCTTTGTTGGTCTTTTCTTTCTGTTCTCTTTTAAATTCTCTCTTAAGATTTCTTGCGATGGAAGAAAATCTGCTGCTTCTTCATTGTTTAGCTGAAAAAATTTGTATTAAAATATAATGTAATAATAATAATATTTCTTATATACACCAATTAGCCTAGCTCAAACTAAGTTTGAGTTATGGATACTAGAATAACGAGTAAACATACATATTTGATGAATATGTAATATTCTTAAATACCCAGGTACAAATGGTCATATTCATCACACAAATATCCGCCCCTTCCAGGTTTCGAACCCTGGACGGTCGGTGCAAAGGCAGAAGCGCTAGGAGTGCAATTCACGGTTTCTAAAGTCTTTTAGCCAATTTTTTTTGTCTTTTGTCACTGTTATGAATAGTCACAACAATCAAAATATAATTAAATAAGTGCATTGATAAGAAAAGATATTGTCTGTCTTAAGCAAGAATAAAACACACAACTTCCACTATTCTTGAGCTTCACTAACCCATTTTGTGGAAGGTGTGACTTAATTCCCTTCAAAGACAACTGTCTTAGATGAATGTACAACTGTGTGTACACTCCTAGATTCAGTGATAGTTACCATAAACTGAAGGTTTATTACGATTTGCTTGCAATTATTAGAGTATCTCTTCAAGCAGCACTAATTCCAAGCTTGGTTATTATTATAATAAATTCTATTATTAATATCATATTATAATCAAATATGTAAATTGACACCAGAAATTTCCAGAAGTCAACATTGTTTTCTAAATAGTTCTTCAGATATAATATACAAACTGGTATACAAATAATTAATTAATATCTTATAGCTTTTTATTCACATAACTCAACCTCCAATTCCAATTTTGTGTAAGTTTAATTTCAAGTTTATAACATTTTCTTTATTATATAACAGAAATAAGTCTCTGGAAGTTCACTCATTCTGCCTATGTAAAATAATGAGAACTGCTTGGAACATGTCTTTTTAGCTTTTCACAGTTGTTTCTAGCTTCTATTATATTTTTCTGTGGTACAAACAGTGATATATTCAATTAGGAAACATAATTTAAAAACAGTTGTGTTTTTTAATAGTGCGAAGGTAAGGTCATTAAAATGATAAATAAATATGGTTTGCTGCTAGTGTCTTTCTAGAAATTAATCAAGTTGAGGAGAAAATTATGTTCTTCACAAACAAACAAAACAAACTCTTTTGCAGCGGAGCTTATATTTAACATAATTGGGTGTTTCTCTGTAAACTGGGCAACTCATTGTCCCAGGCTGATTTTGTTTAAAAAAATAAATATCGCAAATATTTCGTAAGTAATTCCAAAAAATCAATAACCTAATCTACCGCTGCACAACATTAAAAATCCAATAAAATAAACTTTATAATATTAAAAACGTTTTTATAGTGCTTCTAAACCAGTCCCCTGGCATGTCACCAAAGCTGTATAGTTACTTCAAACTAAATTATTCGGGACAGTAATCTATTGGAATTAATGTAATTAATATATTATTAATCAATATTGTTTGTTTGTTCATGAGACCCATTTATTTTGCATAAATATTATTTTATAATTAAAAAAAAAACAATGAAACTTTGTCTTCGCATTTTGGGAACAGTCCCCCTGTCTATATTTTAAATTAGGTGTCACGTAGCCCAAAGGTTAAACAACGCCTTTTCCGCGTATAACGAAACGCAACAAGTCTGAAGTTTGCGCGGTTGCCGCCATGATGGCTCGGACGCCATCTTATTTAGTGGTGTGCGAGCGTCCTTCCGTGGAACCCGCGTTATAACCTCAAAGCCAACAGTCCACTGGTAAGGATTTTTTAAATTTCTATTAATGTATTTTAATGATTCTTTCAAATATTTAAATTGGTACAACAAGTACATATTTCCTATGTGCAGTAAAATAGCATAGTTCAATTACATTTTATGCTACTCTTCAATGAAATCAAATAAAACAGTCCCCTGGCAACAGTCCCCTGTCTCTCTACAAGACAGGGGACTGTTTCTGCACCCAGGGGACTGTCTAAGAGGCAATTCAAGTATTATGTAAGCATTATAGAAAGTGGAGGGGGTCTTTTCTTTGCATATTTTTTGACATAATGTTCGATATTTATAAGTCAATCTATGTTGAATACAGTGTAAGTAAAGTTTATTTAAAAAATATCCCAAAACTATTACTTAAGTCTACAGACTTATTAATAATTACAAAAAAAATACCTACGTAATACTTGCCCAGCCTTTTTATATATACTGGTTATTGTTTTAGATTAGGAAATGGCGCCAAAGAAAAAAAAAGCCACTAAAGAAGAGATTCTACAAAAAAAAAGGGAAGCAGAGCGAAAGCGATATGCGAAGATTAAAAAAGATCCTCAGAAAAGGGAAGAACTTAGAGAAAAAGAACGTCTAAAGTACCTTAAGAAAAAAGAAAAGGGAACTAGAAAGCTTGTTGAGAATATTACTTCACGAGAACACCGAGACGCTAAAAAGAAGTGGAAAGAGCACTGCACCAAGTATCGCAGTAAGAAAAAAGTATTAGCAAACATTACTAATTCATTTATTAAAGAAAATACTCCAGATTCTGACGTATCTGCTTCATGTCAAATGGTAAATGGTAAATCTGGAAAAATTTGTAGAAGCCATTGAAAAGAGATGTCCTGCAATTAGTTTGAGCATTATACCAGATGAAGCAATTGAAGAAATGAGCACTGAAATTGATCGAGAAGTAACCAAAATGAAAACTTTCGTTGGCACCCTCAAAGTCCATCAAGTCACTGGAAAACTCTTTAACCCAACAGGAATAAAATCAAATTCTACTGAAATAGTGATGAAAACTTTAAGCTGTTTTTGCGACAATGATTATTGTGTGCACTTTAATATCGGAAAAATAATCTATGAAGACAAGCCAAAACTTAATGTAGAAGATGTGTACACTGATTCAGAATCTGACAATGAGGCTGGACCTAGTTCTGATGTAGTACAACCATTTAAAACTGGTGATTATATTGTTGTGAAATTGCTTGGCAAAACAAATACGGAATATAGATATGTGAGCATAATTGACAATATTGATGAAGAAGATAGCGAAATCCGGGTCACATTCCTAAAGCTCTGTGATAATAAAGGCCAATTATTTAGATACGATGCTGATGATGTGTCGGACATTACAATGGACCAAGTGGTACAGAAGCTGTCTAATCCAAACATAGTTTTAAAAGGCCATAGAATATTTTATAAGTTTGATTTGCCTGTAGATGTTTTCGAGAAAAAATAAGACTTTACGTACAATTTTTATTATTTTGCTATATTTTAGAAATAACTAAATAATTTTGAGACTGATTCTGTAGTGTAAGTTTAATTCAAAGTACTGAAAGTTTTTTCAAATATGTGATTTAATAAAGTAAATATTAAGATTACAGTGCTAAGTACAATGTTACAGAAAGATAGTTGATTCTTTATTTCTCAGTTACTTAATTCTTAAGCTCCAAAGTTTATGATACCAATAAAACGTTTGATTTCACTACTAAAATTGTATATTTTATTTAAGTTCACAGTCCCCTGGCTTTGGCAACAGTCCCCTGTCTATTTGTTTCAGAAAATACTTAATATTTCCTAAAGTAATGGGAATATTTGTGGTTCATCTTCTGTATATTAATATATAGGCAAATACTTATTTCCTAAAGAAAGTTTATTATATTAGGAGCAAAAAAGTAGCTTAGACAGTTTCATTAGAAGAGTTGCCCAGTTTACAGAGAAACGCCCAATTACAAAAGAGAGTAATTGTAGCAAAAATAAAAGAGAATAAAATTTCATAACTTAGAAAGTCGGGTTTTAAATCTCGTAAGTAATCAAATTAAGAAGGTTTATTTTTTTCATGAAGTATATAGATATAACGACCTCTTAAAACTTACTCTTTCTACAGTAACACTGGTTTCCATATCTGTATGCACAATATTAATAACGTTTGCATTGATTTATTTACGGAAAAAGAACGAATTCCCGTAATCCAAACATTTTCAGATATTGTTTGACTTGTTCAACACATGACAATCGCAGACGGATAAGATGACATCTCGCTTTTCGTTCTAAAACAAAGTAGTATTTAAGTAAAATTAAAAAACTAAAAAACACGCTTTTATCTGTGCTTAACTGCACCAAAAACAATAGACACTTTCAGTTTCATAAACAGATTTTCGTTGTCAGGTAAAATGAACAAATGTAATGAGCCCAAACTCGATCCTAGTAAGCAGCTAGGGTTCCATCTACGAACTCTGTCGTCAAACCGCTCATACTATTGTATTGTCATCTAAACTATTAACCAAGTTTCGTGATGATACCACTAGCAATCGATAAAATTCAGTAGAGTTTTTTAGTTACGTATACAGGTCGATCTAATAGAAGCGTGTTAAGTACAATATGGCAATTAAAATATTTATCTAAAGTGATTTTTAACGAAAACGGTTGCTTTATGTATTCAATTTACAATTTACAAAATAAACCTTCAGAACTTTTTCTTCTTAAGTTTTTTCTAAAAACAAAGCGTTTTTACTAAAAATATTTCATGAGAAATAAATTGTAAGGAAGTAAGTATTTTATCGTTTCATAAATGTAAATACAGGTGGTTAAAAATTATACAATTACCTACATCATGTTTATAATGAAGGCATTGCTTAACAGGAGTAGATAAGACAGCGTTTAAATACTATTAAAGGCTTTTTTTTTATAAAACTACAATATTTTAACGATCCTATTTTTTCTCAATACGGGTGGATTTCTCAGAGAGAGCGGAAAATGCTCTCAGAAAAAGCGGAAAGTGCTGGTTATGATTATGATTAATTATTAACCATTCAGTTTTTGATAACATGCCCGAGTGTTTTCAAGTGAAAAAGCAAAGGTGTATCAAGAAGCTCAAGGACGTCTCAAAAACTACACCTTTATTATTCATTCATCATTTATTATTCACTAACTAACACTGATCGTCTGTCTTCATCATGAAAATAAGAAAAATAATTACTCAAGATTAGATCGTATGAGTTTTGTACCAAATGCCTTCCCTTTTGAGAAAACTAATAAAAAAAACAACACAGCTGGCCGTCAGTGTCAATGTCAAATACATGTCAGCTCAGCTTATTGTCGAATACTTTGTAGAAGTAATGCGAGTGTATTTGTATTTTTCTAACTTTATTTCTATATTTATAAATACATATTTATTTGAGCAACATTAATAGTGTTAGGTTACTCTTTAAAAGTTGAAACAATCGCTGCACGAAATTTGGTTTACAAAAAGATGTTATGGCATATTCTAACCTCATCTTTGAACTTGACTATGAATACAATATAGAATAACCTTGAAATAAACATAATTACGTGCTCATATTTTTTACTTCGACTGTTTTTATGAGTGTTGTTGTGTATGAGCTAAACTTCATTTCTATTAATTTCCTGTTTAGGTAAGTGACTGCTTCATCTTAAAATTAGAGGTTATATATTATGTAAATCCCATAATAGATTGGTATGTTTATCAAATAACGAAAATATGAAAGAAAACTTCTTTAGAGTAAAGAAAAGGGTCTCTAAGTCGTCTAGGACATAGAACGCGTGCATCCTAATGCACTCATAAGCAGGCAACAAGCACTGCTATTGATTTTCCCATAGGAAATTACAACTGTAAATTTTGTTTCTGATTCCATTCAATTGCAAACTTTACCAACGCAGTATTGTTGCTTACAATAGATTTTATTGTTATTTCAGAAGAATGTTGTAGATAAACATCATGCTGAACAGAACAATAAAACCCTGCAGGATATTGCAACTTAAAAAGCTATTACATCTTCAGAATAACCACACAACCCACCAAAGAGGTCTTTCAAATACCTCTGTGATACAATCCTGTTTATGCCAGCGAGTGTATTTACTTAACCAAAGATTAGACAGCCTCCGTAATGTAAGAGTTCACTCTACTCAAAGTGATCAACATAGGCAAAAAGTTGTCATAGAGACATCAGAGCCTAAAATTGTCATAGAAAATGCTAAAGTGTTGCCAGATAAATTAATAGATGAAAACATCCTACGGGAGTTGTGGAGAAAGAAGGTAGATCCTTATGTTAAGTTGGCGAGATGGGATCGGCCCATTGGTAAGTTTATTTTCTATTTGTTATTATTCATCATGAAAATCTACTACTACATATTAATATTCATCGACATAGAATATGCAATAGTAGAGGTACAGATGAAAATCAAAAAGATTAACATCCTTGCATCAAGCAAGGCATTATAGAAAAATCTTGTTTACATTGTCTGAATTCTGCATTGTAGAAAAATCCCAATGACATCATTGAACTGCACTTGTAAATTGTTTGGTCTCATGTTATTATATAGTGTAACTATGTCCTCACTACTGGAGAAAAACCTCTTAAAATAATTGTCAAAAATTAAAATTAATAAACTTTTACCATTAATATTACTATATTATTTGTAAACCCTCCAGCCGCAGGCCGATTATCATTTTTTCTGTCAAAAAATGCAGGCAATTTTAATGCATTTTGATAATATGATTTGTTTGAAAAAAACATAGAAAAAAATTAAAAAAAAATTGGAATTAGTGAAGAATTTATTTATGAAATGAATACATATGTGGGAAACCCGTTTACCGCGTTTGATTTAAAATAAACGTTTCTGCTGACTACATTCAATGATATGACGAACGTTTGGTGCAACGGTAGTGATGCTGCCCTTCGCACCGACGGTCCCGGGTTCAAATCCCGGAAGGGGCAAATGTTTGTATGATGAATATGAGCATTTGTACCTAAGTCATGGGTGTTTTTATATATTTCTATGAATATAACATATTTATGTATAATATATGTATGTCTATCCGTTACCCTAGTATCCATAACAAAAGCCTTACAGTGCTTACTTTGGGCTAGGCTAATTGGTGTGAATGTAAGAAATATTTATTTATTTATTATTATTTATTCAAACAAATTACGTACGACGCAGATATAGCGTGGCCCGCAAAAATAAACCAAATAAGCAGAACGCTATTTCCACGTCGCCCGCGGTTGGAGGGTTCATAATTTCCACGTCGCCCGCGGTTGGAGGGTTCATAATTTTTTTTTTATCTATCTGCAATCGGCCCCATAGCCATGATCAGATGTTTTCCAATGCTCTTTACTTGGATGGCTGGTTCTCCATTAAGAACCATTGCCATTTAAATTTTATTACTAAGCTTCAGTGTCTTTCAAGAAGATTTAATATTTGCCACCTTTTAAGACGAGCAATTTGTTCACCAGTATTTAACAAATCTTGAGCCAGATTATTTGTGTGGATCTGAAGCCTTTCCTTATACTTTGTGCTATTTTTAGCTATTTCTTGTTTAATAGTTGGCATCTCTAGATATTCATGTATTTCAGTATTACGAGCATACCAGGGTGCGTTAGACAAGATTCTTAGGACATTATTTTGGAATCTTTGTTAGATCTCTAGATTTGAATTTCTAGCTGAAATAAAAAAGTATCACAATAAAGACTAGTGCTCTTTCTCTTTTTTGAAATTCTGTCTGTAATTTTCTATCTGTCTATCTGTCCTTGAGCACATCATCCTAAATCTACAGTATTTCTTGGGAAAGCGGGACAAAGATCATCAAAACAAACACCACCTGGGTATTATAAAATTATATTATTCTCAATTCTTTTGACGTGATAACGTCTTATAGATCGATGAAAACCGGCTGCATGTACGATAAAGTGTAACGTTCCGCTTGACCCGAGCGTGCAAGCGAAAGCGCGGAACGAACGATAGAGAGGCACGATCGGCCTAAGCGTTCGACTTATGGCGCATCTGTCTCTCTTCCACTTCATGAAGTGAAAAGTTAATGTGGTTTCCATTGTTTATTACAATAACTTAATGTTTATTATATTGTTTATTAAAATAAAAAAAAAAACAATTGAAAAAATCAATTAACTCTTTTGTATTATACAAAATAATGATAATTTAGTGATAATAATTCAATTCAATTCATAAAAGAACGCAATTTTCCATCACTGTTTTCTTATGACGCTATCACGTAAAATTATAGTCCGTAAACTGACTTTACAGACAATCAATTTTTTTGTGCATAGGAGCTGATTATAAAAAGTTATAATGTTCTTTTCAGGAGTATACCTCCTCTACTGGCCATGTTCATGGGCGATAGCCTTAGGCTCGATACCCGGCACAGTTCCACTACACACCAGCATAGGAATGGCAGGACTGTTTCTGGTTGGTGCAGGGTTGATGAGGGGAGCGGGGTGTACTATAAATGACATGTGGGACAAAGATGTGGATAGACAGGTATTAAATTTTCAATAGATAGCAGATATTTTTACATGCTTATGTAATCAAATAACCAATCAATCAAATAACAGATTCAACCAGATGACTGAGATATATATATATATATATATATATATATATATATATATATTATTATTTTATTGAATGACTACCGCTTTCATTGAATGACGACATTTAATTGAATGACTAAAGGACAACTCATCAAGTTGTTTAATGTAACATTCAACGTCTTGACTGAACGTCATTTAGAATAGTTGTTGAATGGGATATAGCCGACTTTGTAATGTTTGGTTAGGTTAGGTTAAATCCATGCTGTCACACTATTTTATCACGAATAACGCACTTTAAAGTAAATTTTATCTAAAAATAATAATTAATTAATTATTATTAAGTAATTTCAATCACCTGACTGATTTTACGTCCGCTCTGTTCAAAGGGCTATGTTACAATCCGCTAACTAATTGGATGTTGAGTGACGCTTGTTCAATCAACGTTCGGCCTAGTCATTCAATTAAATGTCGTCACTCAATGAACGCGCTAGTCATTCAATCAAATAGCAGATTCAACCAGATGACGGCGACATATACATGTCCTATGAACGTGGACCTAGAAATGTCTTGTTCAACAAAGTTCAAGATTTATTTTAGTATAATTTCTGTTGAAATAAAATATATGTATTTATTTAAAAATATTAGGGGTTAAAGTATGAAATTGCCGATTTGTACTGAAAATCTATATTGTTTATTTTTTAAATTTTTAACAAATTTATTTAATCAAAATAGTTGCCATTATTATCTATACATTGCTGCCATCTAATGGGAAGGTCATTAATGCCTTTGCGATAGAATTCCGACGATCTAGACTGCACAAACTGTGTGAAAGCATTTTGTACTGCCTCCTGGGAAGAAAACTTCTTGTCACGTAGATAATTGTCCAAATCACGAAAAAAATGGTAGTCCGTTGGAGCAAGGTCTGGTGAATACGGAGGATGACGAATGGTTTCTAACTGCAGTTCCTGAAGGGTCAAAATGGTTTCTCGTGCTGTGTGAGGTCTCGCGTTGTCGTGGAGCAATAATGGTGAAGATCGATTCATGAGTCGGGGCTGTTTTACTGCTAGTTTTGTCAACATGGTTCGGAGTTCGGCACAATAGACATCTGCCGTTATTGCTTGACCAGATCGGAGAAAACTATAGTGAATAACACCATGCTGAGACCACCAAACAGTTACCATTACCTTTTTATTGGTAAGTTTTGCTTTAGGACACTGTTGTGGCATTTGACCTGGGGTCAGCCATTGCATTTTTCTTTTCCGGTTATCATAAAGAATCCACTTTTCATCACATGTTACAATTCGATCCAATATTCCTTCATTTCTGTACCGGTTCAACAAGGCAACACAAGTTTCAACACGCGTTTCTTTCTGCAGATCAGTCAAATCATGAGGCACCCATTTTTCGTATTTTTTTATTTTATTGATTTGACGCAAGTGAGTCAATATTGTGGGTAAGGTAACGTTAAACCATGCCGCTAATTCCTGGGTACTTTGACTAGGATCGGCTTCCACTATCTCTCTTAATTCATCGTTATTTACCTGTGTGGGCGGTCTTCCTCGTGGCTCGTTCTTTAAGTCGAAATTTCCATCACGAAAGCGTTTAAACCAAAATCGCACGGTGCGTTCATTAGTAGACCCCTCTCCAAACGCAGCATTGATATTGCGGGCTGTTTCTGCCGCGTTAGTTCCGCGTCGGAACTCGTATTCAAAAATAACTCGAATTTTCGCAGTATCCATCTTTCTTGTCTAAATTGAATAACAAAAACAATTGAAAGTCGATATTCAAATGTTTTACATTTTTTAAAAAAAGAACATCATAGAAACCATTTAAAAAAAGTTTCATTCGAAAACCTCAAACCATGAAGATTCTATGTCAATTCAAAGAACCTATTGCAATAAAACGGCAATTTCATACTTTAACCCCTATTATTTAGTATTACTTACGTAGTTT
The DNA here is from genome assembly GCA_927399485.1 of Calamotropha paludella. Classification (NCBI taxonomy): domain Eukaryota; kingdom Metazoa; phylum Arthropoda; class Insecta; order Lepidoptera; family Crambidae; genus Calamotropha; species Calamotropha paludella. Next base: position 8,938,565 of record OV656829.1, on the reverse strand, counting down.
TACTTTCCATAAAAGATTATATAAAAGAGGAATTATTGATTGAATTATCAACATACCTCAAAAGAGGCAAATTATTTTATTTATTGAATCAAATAATTTGCCTCTTTATTTTGTGCCTATATTTATTGATTTTTTTATATTTTTTTCAATAACTTAAGGATTTTTGACATAATAATATTTTTACTTTGCCTCTGTCATTCATCCATCTGTCTCTGTCAGAAAGAAAAAAATTAGATTGACTATCTTAATATTAAAAAATATTAATAAACACACGAATGACGGGTCAGTTTATTTTTAATATATTTTAAAACTAATCACTAGAAACAGGGTGTTTGAAAAATGAAATATTGTCAATTTGACACTTATGACAGTATATGAATCTCTTCATAATTAATAAGAGAAAATACTTTCAGGTGGAAAGGACCAAAGACCGACCACTAGTATCAGGGGTGATATCCGATAAGCAAGCTGTTGCATTTTTGGGGGCTCAACTTACTTTAGCATTAGGGGTGCTACTACAGTTGAATTGTTATTCTGTATTACTAGGAGCGAGCAGTATGCGTAAGTATTTAACCTCATTACAGTGTTACAGAGATAGTTTAAGCGGACATTGTCGTTTAAACAATCTTGTGCAGAAAAAAAACGTCTCTTAGACATGAGAAACAGCGCAATAATCTTTATTCTTTACTAGCGGCCCGCCTCGGCTTCGCACGGTTGGGCAAAATTCTTTAAATTGTTTCTTTTATTAATTATTTTTCCGTTAGCGCCATCTAGCGTCCGGTAGACGAACTACTTGCGGTTAACGCGTTGCTATGGTAACGTTATTGATACAATGGAAAAAGAGCGCATATACAATGGAAAAAGAGCGGGCAGACAAACAACAAATTTGTGATGTAAGATTATAGATTTATTAGCGACTGAAGGATATCTGTCTCTCTCTATGTCAGCTCTTAGAGTTAACTTAAAATTGTTACGTAGGATAGGAATGTTGTCTTGTTGAAGGGTGCGAATGGCCTCTTCATACAGGGCTTGGGCTATCTTTATTTTGTTTTCTATGTTTATTTTTTTTCACGCTCTTTTAACTCAACAAGATAGTGAATGAAAAAATAGGTTGATATTTTTTGTCACTTTTTTTCGGAAAAACCGGTGGTAAACTTAGTTTTTACAGTAACGTAAAGATAATAAAATAAAACAAAAAAGGATTAAAAAAAATGTAGTTTAGTGCTAAAATTTAAATTGAATTGTAAACTTATTATTATCAGTACTGAATGTTTTGTAAAATAAAAGAAATGATTATTTTTCATTGATTGATCAGTTAATCTTTTTATTCCAAATAATGCACAGACATAAATACATTTCTTGAACTCATATGTACTATGGAGGTCTCTGGCGCCTTACCACTTTGTAGAAATATTCGTTTGAACTGATCGCATCGGAGACGCCCACACGACCCCTAATTGTCTTGTATTTTACTACGATTTATACTACGGCCAATCATAAACAACTAGTTATAAAATCGCCCTTGATGTCAGTACTGTCAACTGTCAATCTGCTCTCACTTGCTTGTTTGTGCACGCGCGCCATTGTTGAATGAATGGAGTGGGGCATGGCATGAAGCGATAGGCATCGTGCAGTGTGCTAGCGACTTTCGACTTCGGACTGATAAGGCGCCAGAGCCCTTGATAGTACACCTCCGACTTTCCCTATATTCCAACTATTTGTCTGCACTACTAAGTTGCACAGAATAAATTCTATATACCTAAAATATACCTAAGTAAATATACCTAAGTCTGTGTCGTGTGGATCCACCATAAGTTACCCAATGAATAGAGACCGACCAGTAAGAGCTGATGATTTGAGCTCATTTATTCTTTATTTAATTCTTACAATACCGCGCTTATCGCAAATTAAATAAAACCGGATTTAACCGGATTTACGAGCGTTTATTTCTGTTTTTTATATTCAATTCTGAAGTTTCGACTCCTTTACTCCTCCAGGAGCTGAGACCAAGGTAATGGTCATCATACATATGCTACCTTCAAGTATTTTAATTGGGCAAGTTCCTAACTACTCAATTATTTGTTTTTTTTTTGGATTATTTTACATTTATTTAGTTATCTTATTATCTCTACTTTACTTTAAACTACTGAGTTTGCCACCGGAAAATGGACTCTAATGCTAATAAATAATGATCTTTATTATAATAGCATAAGGTATACTTATAAGTATATAGTTATTTTTACTTTTTTCAGTCTTCGTAGTAACGTACCCGCTAGCGAAGCGGTTTACAAACTACCCTCAAATATTTCTTGGAGCCACTTTCAACTGGGGAGCGTTGCTCGGGTATAGTGCTATACAGGGCACGATAAATACTGCGATATGTTTGCCGATGTATGTCGGTGCTCTAGCGTGGACCGTTGTCTATGATACTATATACGCACATCAGGTAAGAAAAAAAATTGTAAAGTCGGTTTACGGACAATAATTTTAGGTGATAACGTCATAGGAAAACATTGATGAAAAATTGCATATTTTTATCAATGAAATTGAATTATTATTACTGAATTATCATTATTTTATATAATATAAAGAAGGAGTTAATTGAAAATTACAAATTTTCGATAATTTAATATTTATTTGCAGTCGTTAACGTTTTACGAAGCCATTAATTACTCTAATTGAGTTTGCAAACCTTTTTGAATGAAAACTTAAAATCCGTTAAAGAGTACACTCTGTTAAATAATCTATGATAACTTCAGTTCTATGCAGTGACAGCTTACTAGGATTGACAATATTTTTCGCTTTGATAATTTATTACATTTTTACGGGGGTTTTTGTAACACGTTGTATTGACGGATATTTTATTTATCCTCATTAATGGCTATATATCATATAGTTGTTTTTGATTTATAAACTTATTAATGCTTTTTTGGTTTTTATTTTTTCTTTTAATGGTTACAAATTTGTATCTTGCTAGGTACAATTTATTTATCTATAAATTTACATTTTATTTTGTGGTAGGACAAAGAGGACGACGCCCGAATAGGAATGAAGTCCACGGCGCTAACCTTCGGTAGTCACACAAAACCAGCGCTTACAGCAGCGCTAGTGACTAGTGTCGCTTGTTTCACTAGCGCTGGTTACGCTGCCGGATTAGATATTGGATATTACGGCGCGCTTTTAGCGTATCTAGCACATGCTGGGAGACAGGTAGGAACATGTTTAAATGATAATTTATTTTTGATTTTTGCATTGTACCATTAATAATGCGATATCGCCTGATTTGCAAACGATTGAAAAAAATTGTTTAAAAATAAAAGTATATTTTACACTTCCGCATACTTTACGCATTTAATTAAAATATTTTTTTAACGGATATGTGCGCGAAAAATTGATACAAACCAATTGTATCAGTTAGGAACGTGTGACGACCATTATCTTAGTCATCTTGTGATCACTGCTTCTTTAAAGGAGTCGAAACGTCAGGATTAAATATAAAAGTATGCGCAAGTATTCTTTAAAAAGTTATTTTATTTAAATAAAAGGATAGTTAATAATAAAACAGGTAAAAAATACTTAAAATACAACGCAGCTTCTAAATTACTTTAAAAAAGTGAGGCTTATATGTATGAAAGTTATTGCATTATGTGGAAACAAAATTATAAAAAAGATTTATTATCTCTTTCTTTCAGATATATACGTTGAATGTTGACAACCCTAGCGATTGCGCTGAGAAATTCAAGTCAAACTCTCTGGTCGGTCTTATAATTTTACTTGGCATTCTGGGAGGAGGTTACAGACAATATTTGGAGAACAGAGACAAGAATCGAGGCAAAGAGAATTTGGCCATCACTAAGAGCTGTGTGTTTAGCTAAGTAGACATAAAATGGCGCGCGATTTTTTTTTCATTATAGATTTTTGTCTATAGTCATGTTTGTTCTGTGTGCTTGAAACAAAATGAGTTTTTGTTTTGTAATAATCAAAGCATAGATAATGAAGTACAGATGGTTTTTAATGGATTTCTTGCTTAAAGCAGGTTGTATGTTTTTAGTAATTTTATTACAGAGGGTGAAGATTTGTGTCGTTTTTTTAACGGTCAGGGTGTAATATAGTTTTTACACCTAACATTCCAGACTGTTCAACGTAGAAAACGAAATTTTTTTTATATTGTTTCGGGTCTGGGCGCTAGTGGTTTCCTAATTTTACAACAATGTTTGGCAACGTTAATTGGTTATAAATATATTTATTAAAGTTATGTTTTTATTAAATAAATTTTAAAGTATAAAAATTGGCTACGATGCAGTTCTCTAGCAGTACAAAACACTTATTTTGGGAAACCAAAATAACAATGTTGACTAAATTCATTAAAGCTTTTAAGGTTCGAATCCTGGCTGAAGTGTATCTTCAAAACTCATTAATAATTAATACAATAAAATTATGGGTTTTAAATAATTCCTCGTTATAACATTCATTCTGTATCATAGTTTTATTTTAACATACATTCAAGGCTGTGACTTTGTTAACGGTACACATAGTGTCATGAGAAAAAAAAACACGTTTTATTTATTTATATTAAAATTATTTATAATTCCTATCTAGTTGTGTAAAGTCTACAAATCAAATTATATTTTAATTAAATAGATTGGAAAAAAATGATTTTACACATGGGAAGCATCTTTGTATCAGACAGTGGTAAGTTCAGGAATGTTAAGATTTTTTTTTATATACATTTATACTGATTCCCATTAACACGGAAATATGTCTAATATATCCCACCACCATGGTAAACTTGTACTACTAGTCTTACTTTTTTATATTATCCCGTGGTAGTACAAACAGGACGACGCGACGCACAAATAAGAACAAACGGCGAACAATAAGATTTATTTATTTATATTAAAATAAGTCAAATAAATATATGTAGCTTACTTCTGCAAAACTCTAGCAGTGTGCACCGCCCACCCGCCCGCAAATAAATTCTTAAACCGCAGACACCGGCACCTTCACCAACTACTACAACGAGCTCGTTATTGCACGGTCTAACAGCTCCTGATGATGCTCCGTGTGGGGGCGAAACACGTGTAGAGTAGTTGGTGAAGGTGCCGGTGTCTGCATTTCTTTGCGGGTGGGTGGGCGATGCACACTGCTTGAGTTTTGCGGAAGTAAGCTACATATTTTTATTTTACTAATGGATATGGACTTCTGCCAAGTAACGCCTGATTCTATCAAATATATTATAATTATTAATAATTCCTACTTTTAACGAAGACAAATGAGATAGTATTTTAATTAAATAAATTGTAAACAATTTAATATTACACGTGGGAAGTATCTTAGTATCGAACGTGTACCAGTGGTTAGTTCAGAAATATTAAGGAATTATTTTATGTTGTTAGAGGAAGTACAATTATACCGAGTTTCTACGGTTGACGAAATATGTTTAGTGTATTTCCTCACCGGTGCCCTTACATTAATGACGTTTTCATATTATCCTGCGGTAGGACAAACAGGACGACGGGTTGTACGAATAGGAGTGAACAGTGCTAACATTCGGTAGTCACAAAAGTCGCTTGCAGCAGCGCTGGTGACTAGCGTTGTGTATTTCACTAGCTACGCTGGTTACTCTGGTTACGCTGCAGATAGGGAAAATACTTTTATATTACACCTATTCGGGAAGTTGATACTACTACATCGAATTGTAAATATTTCTAGAAACAGAGCCAAAAATATATCTCCATTTGACAAAAAACAACATTACGTTATTGAATTTAAGGTGCACATTTCATTATTTTTACGTATATATTTAATGAACATCGATTTAAGGTTGATCTTTGTAAAATGGATACATGTTTTTGCATTTAAGATATTTTTTAGATTTTGAACTCTATAAAAAGAATACATAAATACCAAAATTCAAAAACTTCGTACTTCGAAATTCAAAGAAATAATGTTGGCTGGTAGATTCTTTTTATGCATAGATTCATTCCAAAAAACAAAAGCCGACCAAGTATGATTCAGACTCTCGCGCGACCTTTGGACAAAGCTGTAGGCATGTAAGGTTTTTTAGCGATGTAACCAAAATTTTGTGGTTTTCTGATTTTTCGTTTTTAATATGCTACAATAGCTGCTTGCCTCCTACCACAATACTTGTTGTGCAGTGATATTCGACGCCTGTTTTCATAATATTCACCAAGTCTTGGCGAAAAAAGTATATATAACTATAATAAATACATATTTAAATAAATATTCAAGATACGCCGCCAGGACTAAGAAATTCCCAAGCAGTAATTGAGAACTTTCTTTCTGAGATGTCTAGAAGTAATATGAAAACAATAATCATGATTTTATCTACGGAAAAATGAGTCTTATTTTCATATAGATTTAAGGAAATTATTTCTTTAATTTACTTCGTGGATGTGGTATAAAGTACTATGTACCACTCAAGAGTTACTTTCACCCCTTAGTAACCAATCTATTATTATTTATCTCGGTAGCCCATGCACTTAATGGAACAGATAGCACAGATCTTATAAAGTCGGCCAAGGAGTCGAAATGTCAGGATGAAATAAAAAAAAAAAATCACTTCAATAAAATTTTATTTATTATATCAATAGATGAAATATAGTAATGCAAATATAATTGTTTATTTAATATAAAAAATATAACTTTTTGCATTTTAAATCTGAGAAAATCGATTTTTATAGGCAATTATATTTTGAAGTGAAAATTTCTTTAGCGGCGTAGTGCACTTTTTGGGGTGGGTAAAAAAATGTTAAACTCGCGTCAGGACACGTGACCTGATCGAAAATTAGTAAGATGGAGGGAGAGTAGACCGCCGGCGCGGCGTAGGAGAGGAAGTAATATCCCCCTCTCTTTCTAGCTCGCGGCGAAAATGTATGCCTGCTCCTGCTGTTTCGTTTAGGCGGCGCAGGGCGCTTGCGCGAGTGTGCGTGTGTGTTTGTTGTCATGTTTGTGTACGATAGCGCAATAAATGAATATTGTATTTTACCACATCAATGATAGTACTTTTATACTAATAATTAAAGAAATCGTGCGAAATTATTCCCTTACCATTCCAAAACATCAAAAATGCACAAAATTAATGTTCATGTTTTCATTTCTGCCGGCACTCCCGGAGCGCAACCCGTTGTTTTTTTAATTAAAAACAGCTAATGTTTTGTATGAAAAACAAGGCGGGGGGAGCGGGGAGGGAATTAAATACTAAATTAAAAGCTGACGTAATTCTAAAAAATAACCATGAGAGTATATGGTTTTCAAGAAAGGAAAATCAATGTCTATGGCTAATCAGTGTCACTGACACAGAGAGGTGCAGACTAATTCGAACAGTAATTGATTGCTTAATCAACTTATACTCTATAACAAAGTTAGATGCAAGCAATTTTAACCTTAAGTGGTAAACATTTGCCGACTATATCTAATCAAATTCGTATAACGACCTTATAACCGAAATATATACAGGCAATTTTGAACCTTAATTGGCTAAGTTTCCTGACAATTATACTGTAAAACTCAATGATTCAACATAGCTTTACAATGTAGATAGATTAAAGTTTGAATGGAAAGAGTAAGTGGAGGAAGAAGATAGCATAATTATCGACGTTCATTCATAGAGCTTAATAGAGGGCAGTGGTTTCATAAAGTGAAACACTGAGAAACAGAAAGCAAAATTTGTTTGCAAAGGCAGGTCATTAAACTGTCTTTTTTTGGATGTCTCCTCCTTTTTGAAGTCGATTCAAAATACAAATCAACAAAGAAAGGTATACAAACAGGCGACCTTATTGCTAAACAACAATCTCTTCCTGATAAGCTTGGGTGTAAGCAGGGCCGGCTTTAACCTATTGGAGCATATAAGAATAATGGGGCCCCTATGACTTTGACAGAACATTGTTTTATTGCTAGAGTAGACAATGAAAGTAGAAACCTTGTTTTTTCAGAGTTTTTAAATAGATTAATAGATAATCTTTAATTTAAACGGGGTGATTCTCATATATTTAAAATTATCTAAGCAAGCTGAAATTCGATTTACTCTAATTAAATAAGTTTTTTCAGTAATAAATGTCGGTATTGGTTTAGTGATCTGGCATTGACTAGGGGCCCCTATCGATCGCGGGGCCCTGGGCGTTTGCCCAGAGTGCCCAGTGGGAAAGAGGGGCCTGGGCTTAAGGAATAAAGATAAAAGGATAATAAGGGAGTGAGTGTGCATATTGAAAGGATACATGTACATATATAATTTGTTAAAGCAAAGGTGGATATAAAATAATAAGATAAGAGAGAAATAATTCGAAACACGGTCATCTATTCTATATTTCTATTCGTATCGTTAATGCTCGTTAATAAAAAGCATTTTATCTTTGCCAACTGGAATTATTATGCGTGTTTTATTATGCAAACAACTCCACATGTATATAATTTACCAAAAAGTGTCGAACTTTTTCAATAGACATTAAAGTCTACGTGTTATTATTAAGGTTGAAAATTGATTGGAGAGTTTGCTATTTATTGGTAAGTATTCGAATTGCGCGGTAATTTTGAAAATGGTCGTAAAATTTTATGCATTGTTTGTATTTTATTGTGAATGGTATTTATTCTCTTGTTTTATGTATATATTTATCATGAATAATGTAAAATTGATTTTTTTCTTTGACATTTTGATGGCGAATGTAATTATGAAGTTTAATTTAGGTACTATCGAAGCCTCTGGCGCCTTATCAGTCCTAAGTCGAAAGTCGCTTGCACACTACATGATGCCTATCGCTTCAGGCCACGCCCCGCTCCATTCATTCAACAATGGCGCGCGTGCAAACAAGCAGATTGACAGTTGACAGTACTGACATCAAGAGCGATTTTAAAACTAGTTGTTTATGATTGGCCGTAGTATAAATCGTAGTAAAATACGAATATTTCTACAAAGTGGTAAGGCACGAGAGACCTTGATAGTACATACACTATAGAACCATGTCATGTAAATTGGTAGCAAACAAACGAGCAGTGGCATAGAAGTAAACAAATAAAGTAATGTGACAATAGTTCTATTCGGATCTTTCGTATAATGTTTTTATGCCTTATTTTCTTTGGCATAAAATTAAAAAGGAATAAATTGATATAGATTGTAGGTAAGGTTAGATTTTTTAAATCCATTACAAGTCAGCAAGCTATTTCAAATTATTCCAAAAGTTTGTGTCCCAATTACAAATAGCGGGATACAATATATAATGTATCCAAATTTTCAAATTTCATCTTTGTTTAAACATATATGTCAAAGTTTAAACGTCTTTTACTAAGCGTATTTGTGTCCTGGACAGTCGAATGTGTGCTAGAATTACCAAAAATCTGTATGTAATGTTAGTGAAATCATTTAATGTTGTTTCAATAAAATTATGTTCTTGCCATAAAACGATATATCTTTTATTGTATAACATACACCGTGTTAACGGTGGCTCATCGGTAAACTTAGTTTCTAAGTTATATTAATGTTAGAAGGTAGTTATGAAAAAAATACAAATTTAACTGACCTTTTGAATGTTGAGTCAGTCTGCTCTTGTCCGCGCTAGCAATAAGTTTACTTACCGTGTTGTTTCTGTTTTTCACCGAAAACGTGTAAATACATGATTTTCGAATCATTTGGTGCGTGTTATTACCATTCTTGAGCTCCCACAGTATACAAAGTGGTCTTCGAGCCGGATTATTATGTACCATACGCCACCTAGAATGGTCAGTACTCGTAGCCAATCGAAGAAAAACAAAATGGATGACCAACTCGAGCACAAGCAAGTGTCTACCGAAATGGATAGCCAACTCGAGCACAAGCACAAACAACGGATTTTACCTGGTTTAAGCCAGACGCGAGTAATAGAAGGCACAAGTTTGAAGTTTGATCCTCAACCGTCATTATCACAACCGCCCGCGTCCGTTACAAGTAAAAAATCCACCACGTCGTCTATGTTGGCTAGGAAAAAACAGCTTGAGTTGGAAGCAGCACGTGAAAAAGCTAGAATTCAAATGGAATTAATCGATAAGAAATTAGAGGCGGACCTAGCAGAACTCGAAGATGAAAAATACAGTTCACACTTAGAAAAACGCACAGATACTTGTACGAATATTGAAGTGGAAAAGTGGTTAGATCGCAGCCAGGTAGAACTGGAACAGACGCAGCCAGACGCCGATCCTGGAATTATAAAGGGTAACTTATGCCCGCCGGTGGTCACAGGCGCTGGTACATCCGATGGAACAATTCAGATGCTTGCTGCTGCACTTAAGGATATGGCCGCTTCCACGAATCGAGCTAAAAGTTATTCGGATACTAACCTGTTAAGCCGAATATGTACGCCGAAAGAACTACCTATTTTTTCAGGCGACCCTATGGATTGGCTACTATTTAAACAGGCATATGTCGAGTCTACACAAGTGTGCAGTTTTAGTCCTAAAGAAAACCTTTGGAGGTTACAAAAATGTCTACGTGGGCCCGCTAAAGATGCCGTTTCATCGCTTTTAATAACGGCAACAGACCCTGACAAAATAATGTCTACGTTGGCGCTAAGATTTGGTAATCCTGACACCATTGTATCCAGAATTATGCAAGATATAAAGAAGCTCCCGCCCATGTCTCCAGATTATCACAGGGATATCGTCATATTCTCAGTGAAAGTTCAAAATTTTATTGCCGCTGTTCAAGCCGTCGGTCGCGAGGAATACCTACAAGGAATGAGTTTAGTGTCTATAATTTTATCTAAACTTCCGACCGTGTTAATATCAAAATGGTCTGATTATAGCTTCCCGCTTATTTCCAAAGACAAGAGGTCACGAATGGAAATTATGTCAGATTTCTTAAACGAAGAAGCGGTAAAAATATCTACTACCGCAAACAGCTGCATAGTGAGTGCGCGAACCGATTATCAAAAATATAAAATACAAGATCAGCCGCAGACAGTATTAATACAACATAATGATCACAGTGATAAGTGTCTATTCTGTCGTGTATCAAAACACAAATTAACAGACTGTAGAAAATTTAAACGGTCATTATTGAAAGTCAGATGGCAGTATGTTAAACGCAGTGGTCTATGTTTTAAATGTTTACTCGCACGCCACGATCGGCAAACATGCACCGCACCGCTATGCAACAAAGAAAATTGCGGGCAGTCTCATCATAACATGCTTCACTACGCAAGCTACCACAACAACGGGAGCGACGGGCGACGAACGAGCGCACAGGATCCCCCCCTCCCAGTGCCGGTGACGCCGGCGTCGCCCTCGCCCGCATCTACGTCTTCGGAAGTTATTGCTCATATCAGTGACAGTAAAAGTGAAAGCAAAGTTTTATTAAAGGTAGTACCTATACGTATACACGGACCCAATGGTGTTATAGATTCTTGTGCGTTGCTTGACGACGGTTCGACAGTGACTTTGATAAGTGCTAACTTGGCGGAGCGCGCAGGGCTGCGCGGCCGCCGGGAAGCTATGTGCGTCCGCGGCGCATGGATCGATAACAAACTGGTTTGTGACGCAATGGTTATGACGGTGCATCTCTCTGGTAAGGACAATAAGATTTATACGGTTCGCGCGCGCAGTGTTTCTGAATTAAGTTTGCCTGTACAAAATCTGTCGATGATTAATTGTAATAATTATGCTAACTTGTTAAATATAAAAGATCAATTATGTAATTTTGATAAAATACCTGAAATGTTGATAGGTCAAGACAATTATCATTTATTGTATCCGATAAAAGTACAATTAGGTAAAATTAATGAGCCATCCGCTACACTTACTCCACTTGGTTGGTGCCTTCATGGTAGCGTGCGCGTACAGCAGCGCGCGCTGCAGACCACCAGCTACAACGCCGCCTTGTTCGAGCACGCTGCCCTTTCGGTGTCAAACATTGAAAGCGTTGAGGCGACGGCGACGGATCGTCTGCACGAAGAAGTCAAAAGGTATTTTTCTCTTGACGCGATGGGAGTATCGGGGAAAAAACGGGAGAACGCTGATGACGCTCGCGCTGTGGCGCTGTTGGAGCAGTCAGCTCAACTTGTAGATGGTCGTTGGCAGGTAGGGTTGCCTTGGAGGGACGAGAACTGCACGATGCCTAATTCGTTCCCGAGTGCTCTAAAAAGGCTCAAGGGTGTGGAAAGGAAGATGGAAAGAGATAGCGGGTACGCCGAAAGGTATGTGGAGAGAGTAAATCATTTATTTCAAAACGATTTTGCTAAAGAACTAATTAATATTAGTGTCACACCGAGAACGTGGTATTTGTCTCACTTTGGGGTTGACAACCTTAACAAGAAAAAATTACGTCTTGTTTTTGACGCGGCAGACAAAACTGATGGTAAATGTTTAAATGACTATTTACTTAAGGGACCAGATCTATTGTCGTCACTTTTAGGTATTATGCTGCGCTTTAGGGAATACAAAATAGCAGTAACCGGCGACATTAAAGATATGTTTCTTCGGGTGAAGATACGCCCTGAAGACCAGAACGCCCTTAGGTTTTTATGGAGAAACAGTCAGTCACCCGACGAACCAATAAAAACTTTTGTCATGACGTCTCTTATATTTGGTGCCAACTGTTCACCCTTTATTGCACAGTTTATTAAAAATAAAAATGCACAACGTTTTCAATCGTCAATGCCAGACGCTGTCGACGCTATACATAATTGTCATTATGTAGATGATTACATACATAGTTTGCCAGAAGAGAAAACCGCAATCGAAATGGTAAAAAATATTGCTTATATTTATAAGGCTGGCGGCTTTGAGATGTGTAACTGGACGAGTAACAGCGTGCCCGTTTTGAATAGTATACCAAATGAGGTCTTAGGTAGTGCTGCAGTAAGGTTTAAAATAGATCAGCAGTTTCGAGGCGAACGAACGCTCGGCCTTATCTGGTACCCGGGCGACGACGAACTCGGTTTTGATCTGTCTTTAAAAAAAATTCCTGACAACGTTATTCAAAGGAAGGAAAGGCCTACTAAGCGATTAATGTTACGAATAATTATGTCAATTTTTGATGTGTTTGGTTTTTTAGCGCCGTTTACAATTAAAGGTAGAATAATGCTTCAAGATACGTGGCGACTGAGCATCGGCTGGGACGATTTTATTCCAGACGATATTTACAAAAAATGGTGCGAGTGGATCGATCTGTTAAAGGTAATAAACCACATACGTATACCGAGGTGCTATATTCCAACGTTCAGTGCGAGCAAGCGAGAAAACGTAAACAGTTGCTGCTCGGCGCCGGCGACTATCGGGCGCCTAGCCTGTCCCGACTCGCACACCGCACCCCCTGCGACGTCCGCTACTACAGACACTGCTACGGGCGGCTACGCAGCTACGACGCCGGCTACTGCTACGGCAAGTTACAGCGATGTTCAACTTCATATTTTTTGTGATGCGTCATCGAAGGCAATGTGTGCGGTTGCGTACTGGCGATGGCATTATAATAGCAAAATACGTGTCGCATTTATAGCCAGCAAATGTCGTGTTTTGCCTGTCAAGCCCATAACCATTCCTCGAGCAGAGTTGCAGGCGGCTTTGTTGGCAGCAAGGCTGGCTGATACTATTGCAAACGAACACAGAATAAAAGCCGTGCGTCGATATTTTTGGTGCGACTCGACTACCGTTTTGCAATGGATAAGAAATAACACACGTACTTACAAAGCGTTCGTAGCAAACCGGTTAGGTGAGATTGACGATTTAACGCAAATGCAGGAGTGGCGTTATATACCTACCGGGCTTAACGTTGCCGACTTGGCTACTAAGGACAACTTTGACGTTTCCTTATTTAATAGGGATTGGCTTAACGGTCCTGGGTTTTTATATGGTGATGAACAGTTGTGGCCCGTCGACATTGTGACAGCTATGGCTGAGGCGAGCGTCGAATGTGTGGTTGTGTTGAGTAGTGATGTACCAACAGGGTTACCTATACCTGAAGCAGAAAGGTTCTCGTCGTTTCTGAGATTACAGCGTGCTACTGCAGTTTTATTAAAAGCAGTAAAAAGATTTAAGGGACTTACCATTAAAGTAGACTGCGCCCTAATGGAACATGCTGAACGCCTGTTACTTTTGCAAGCACAGGCAGATTCCTTCCCGCATGAAGTTACTGCAATAAGAAAAGGTAAACCCTTACCGCCCACTAGCAAACTGCTTACCTTGTCGCCGTATTTAGATGAATATGAGATTCTTCGTGTCGGTGGGCGTATCGACGCCGTTTCTGAGGTTGGTCTGGAAGTTAAACGACCTATTATTTTGGACGGCGGACATCCAGTTGCGCAACTTCTTGTGCGTCGTTATCATGTCTTGGCTGCACACGGAAGTCAAGAAGCTGTGGTAAATGAAGTAAAACAAAGGTACTGGGTGCTTCGTTTACGACCTACAGTGAAGCAAGTCGTTTTCAAATGTACGTTCTGTAGATTGAGAAGGAGCAAGCCGCAGGTCCCAAGGATGGGTGACCTTCCCCCGGCTCGCATGGCCCATCATGAAAGAGCCTTTACTCATTGTGGTTTAGATTTATTTGGCCCAATGGAGGTTGCAGTTGGCAGGCAACGGTCGAAGCGATATGGCGTTTTATTCACTTGTCTTACGGTTCGAGCCGTGCATATTGAATTAGTTAGTTCGCTTTCGTCGGATCCGCTTATTATGGCATTGCGTCGTATGGCGGCTCGCCGTGGATGGCCCAGTCACTTGTACTCCGATAACGGAACTAATCTGAGAGGCTCAGACACGGAACTGCGAAAGTCCATAAGAGAAATTGATTTCGGACCTTTAGAAAATGTAGCTGCAAACAATGCAGTTCAGTGGAACTTCATTCCCCCTGCAAGTCCTCACTGGGGTGGGGCGTGGGAACGACTAATTCGTTCTGTCAAGTCGTCGCTGCGAGTCATACTCAAGGAACGTGCCCCACGAGAAGAAGTTTTGAACACGTTGATGGCTGAGGTTGAGAACATAGTCAACAGTCGTCCCTTGATGCACGTTTCAGTTGAGCCAGGTGATGCCGAAACACTGACACCAAACCACTTTCTTTTGGGTAGCTCCTCAAACTTGCCCACGCTTGGAAAATTTGACGACTCAGACCTTTACCTAAGAAAGCTTTGGCGAAAGTCACAGAGGTTGGCAGATATGTACTGGCAAAGATGGGTCAAGGAAGTGTTGCCGGAGCTGCGTCCACGGAAGAAGTGGAACGAAGAACAGAAACCACTACAGGTGAATGACTTGGTTCTGATCGTCGATCCTAATGGTCCTCGCAACCTGTGGCAAAAGGGGCTCGTGGTACGAGTGTACCCTGGAAAGGACGGCCGAATTCGTGTCGTTGATGTGAAGACGAGCACTGGCACATTTCGGCGGTCTGTAGCACGCGTTGCACCCGTTTCTTTACTAGATTAGTGCTGCTTCAGCACTAGGGGTGGGGAGTGTTAACGGTGGCTCATCGGTAAACTTAGTTTCTAAGTTATATTAATGTTAGAAGGTAGTTATGAAAAAAATACAAATTTAACTGACCTTTTGAATGTTGAGTCAGTCTGCTCTTGTCCGCGCTAGCAATAAGTTTACTTACCGTGTTGTTTCTGTTTTTCACCGAAAACGTGTAAATACATGATTTTCGAATCATTTGGTGCGTGTTATTACCATTCTTGAGCTCCCACAGTATACACACCGTATCACAAATTCAGATACACACACACATTATACAAAGTTACAAATCATACACATATGCATACTTATACTAACACACAAATTAATCCCCTCAAAAAACAAATCCGTTGTCGTTGTAATCAAGTTCATCCCAGAAGGTTTGCAGCCTTTTCAGACAGCGATGCTGGAGACTGGGCATATGGATGTTTATGTGTAAGTATTTTTTTGTCTCAGTTTATGAAGTTTAAATATGAGTAATAAGTATATTAATAAGCGGAGAGACAAAGACAAAACTGAAAAATAAAGGTTAAAGAAAGAGTAAGAAGAAACCTAAAGAAAGGAGAGGAAAAATAGTATTTACCTTTTCGCCGCCATCGACTTGATATCATGTCAACATGTAAAGGCAACCTACGTGCTATCGAGTAATGTTCATTTTCCGTCTTTTGCTGCAAAAAACGGCGTGTGAGACACGACTTACGGATTTTACTATGGCGGTAAAGAGGTTAATAAAAGTAATGTTACCTCGTTAAAAGTTAACTAGAGAAAGAAGTTGTCTGTCAAAGGGTACAGAGAGAAAGAAAAGATCATACAAAATTATTAATAACTAAAAAAATATTAATTAAGACTACTGATATTATTAGCTAACATGTATCTTTTAGAACCTCGTCAATTAATAAAAAATTGTTACTTATATTATAGTAATATAATTTATATATGGGATCTTTACCATGTACCTTGTTTTCGTTTTTATTCCGATATTTAATATATTTAAGTGAAAAGTGATAATGTGAACAGTGGTACGGGTATCGAACGCAATAGAAGACTTCGCCGGAGGGTAGACCGATATGTCTGCTAGTAACCCGCAATTACTTCAGTTGCTCCGTGATAATGGCGCTTGCAACAGTGCCGAAATATCGGAAACTCAATAAAAACAAAAACAAGGTACATGGTAAAAATCCCGTATATAACTTATATTACTATAATGTTAGTGACCATGAAAGTTTAAAACAATATATTGTTACTTATATGTTTCTACAAATTGATTTATTTGATGAGTATAGCTTAACATACCTAATACGTGATTATTGATTTTGTACTAATAGGTTTCTTGCATTTTATTAAAAAAAAATCGAAAATATTTTTCAAATATTCTTCAAATATGTAATAAACTGACGGCATTCGTTAAATCGATAATTTCTATTATTTTTTAAGAAATATTTTTTTTTGGTTAAAAATTATGCATAAATTAAAGTAAATTTTTTAAAACAAACTGAGCGCATTCCCATTGGTTGTGACGTCACATGACATGAAGCCATGCTTTTGCCGGCGACATATATCATTACAATGTATGTAAATCTACCCATAGTAACGTGGCGAGTCATGTTATGTGATGTCATTCAAAGCGCGTGAAAATTGCGGCTGTTAAAATTACATTAATGCACTGACACAAGAAAATAATTTTTTTAACAATAATTATTTCTACAAAAAAAATTAAAACTATTTTTCTTTAAAAAATTTCTTGATTTTACGATTTATACAATAAAAAAATTCATTCAAGAAACCTATTGTATAATAACATAATATAACTTAGGCTTATGGTAACTATGGTAACTATAGGTATATGGTAACAAACCCACAAAGTCCTTCTTTTATATAGCAGAGATAAAATTTCTTACATTCAAACCAATTAACTAAGTTCAAAGTAAGGACTGTAAGTTTTCACCAGAGACGAGAAAAAATAAAAACTACGTATCTCACACGAATTACACTACTCCCGGGAATCTCTTATTTCACCCACGAAATGGGCAGCAGCGTCTTCGAATTATTAGTTTTTAAACAATATTAGCAATGCATTAAACATATAAATGTTTTTTAATTTTTATATTTTGATTAGGTTTGCTCTTGATCCCAATCAAACCCGAGGGCTAAGACAGCATCAACGATGGAACGAGCTAACCCAGAAGGTGCCTTTTCACCCTGACTTAAAAAAGGACGGATTATAAGTACAGACGCAGGGAGGGCGTTCCGCTTCTTTGCTGTGCGCATTATAAAAGATGTAGAGAAGCGTTTGGTGCGACAGGTAGGAATAGCAACCAAAAAAGGTAGCCCGCAGTGTGTCTGGATATCCGATGGCAGAAAGGAGATGGCGGTAATTATTTTATTTATTTAACAATTTTAGGGCGACTTACAGCTAGTTAAAAGTACAGAAACATGAAATAAATACAGAAGGCCACTTACAAGTTTCGAAAAGAAGAACTGGTGTTCCTATTTGTCATATAAAATAGTGTAGGATGATTAAATTGCTAAAGGAGTCTATTTAATTGGAGAATGGTATGAGCATATGCAGCTCCTAAGCACACTCTCCAAACTACATTCTGTAGAAGACCGACAGACAGGAAACATCGCGGCGGTGAGCTAAGGAGTGAAGTTTGCTCTTCACCAATTTGCTGTCACCAATGAGCCTCTCAGCTCTGCGCTGAATCATGTCCAGTGCAGCAAGTTGGTATTTTGCTGAGCCGTCCCAGATGTGGCTGCAATATACCCGTTAACCCCACGTGGTAAACTTAACGCTTGTGTCTCGTCCGTTGTACATCGGCGTGAATCGAACTTGGGTGACATCCCAACTCAACCGACGGGCTTCGGCCGTTTATGTTCTCACTTGCAAACTCAACTCCGCCTGCCAATCATGGAGATTATGGCGAAACCCTTCATTACTGGAGGAGGTCCGTCTATTAGCGTCTTTAGGCTAAAATGCTTATGATGTTGTTATATTTTTGTTATGTTGTTAACTGATTCGTTGCGGATGGCGTGCCATCACTTTTGTTTTGCGTGTGGTGCTAGCCACTGGAGCCGTGTCATTTTTAAATCGATGATTACTTCTTCAAATTAAGTTTTAGAGAAATCTACCCAAAATAAAACTATCTTCATTTTTCACGTAAATCAAGCTCGTAGCCTTCGTTTCTGGTAATTGTATTTATTTATTTATTCATACACATGCTACTAACAGAAGTTTACTTCCAATATACTAGCTGGTCATACAAGGCTATACATGACAAAACAAATTAATTACAATAGACTACTATTTTGTTGTGCTAGAACAATGTCAAAATCTTACATAAAATTAATTAAATTATGCGTCAATATCATACCAATAAATAACAAAATTAATTAACGAATACAATAACATAAAAATAATAATATACACGTTTGTAACATAAAAGAATTAATTGTTACTGCCTAAGGTGTTCTAATTCTATAAATTTACTGGCTTCTTTACATATATGGTCAATCTTACCAGCAAATGATTCAATGTTTGGACACTGAGTGAGTATGTCCCCAATCAGGCGTAAGGCGCGAACAGTAGGTGCGTAAGCTGCATGTACAGTGCGTGTGACTGTATGTAGCAACAAATCGGTTAACTGCTATTGTTGCTGATACAATATTAGGCGTTAATGTTTAAATTATTTCTCGGAAGAGCGGCCAACGTAAGCGAATAAAAAATCGGCAAATATTTTATAATAATATAATGAATGACACTTGTTTCGTTTTTTTCTATAACTAATTTACATTGACATTTGACAAATAGAATAAAAAGTATTTACTAAAAACTATTGCGTCGTCTATAATTCTCCCCCCTAGTGATGGCCAACATCACTAGTCAGATGAGAGTAGGACGACGCGTGTAACCGGACGACGCAGTGTTCCCGTGCGCGTGCGCACATCCACCACACGAACGCGACCGTCATCCCCTGAACGTGCTGCACTCACTACACCGTGCCGCCATGAACCACGTTCTAAATTTGGATCAACCAATAGAACATAGTCCCCTACACGTAGAGACCTCTCCTCCCTAGTCCACTTCTGACGTGGCAGAAGGGTAGGTAAATATTCCTTAATCCATCTTGCCCAAAACATATCCGTTAGGCGTTGCGCTAATCGCCATTGTTTACGAAGATGAATGTCCACGTCTTCGTACTTACCAAATGTTGGTAGGTTGTACGATGTTCCAATTAAAAAATGATTAGGTGTTAAAGCTTCTGGGTAATTGACATCAGATGATACATGTGTAATAGGTCTACTATTAACGAGGGCTTCTACCTCGGCCATCAGAGTTGCAAGTGTTTCAGGACGAGGTGCACGCTCCTTCAGAACAACACGTAAAGCCATTTTAATGGATCTCACCATTCGTTCCCAAGCTCCCCCCATTTCAGGCGCACCTGGAGGTATAAATCGCCATTCGATACCTCTTATCAATCCATCATTTCGTAACGCATCTACACCAAGTTCAGCAATGCTGCGCTTAAGCTCTGAATCAGCACCTCTTAGATTTGTGCCATTATCAGAGTAGATAATGGACGGTGATCCTCTACGAGCTATAATTCGCCGTAAGCCCATGATGGTAGCGTCAGTACTGAGGCTCTCAGTAATTTCTACATGCACAGCGCGAACAGTTAGACAAGTAAATAACATCCCATACCTTTTCTGTCTACTCCGTCCTACGGTTACATCCATAGGCCCAAAGAAATCAATACCGGTAAAGGTAAAAGGACGTCGATTATGCTGTAATCGTACAGATGGCAAATCTGCCATACGCTGTGGCTGCGGCACTGCGCGTCGATACTTGCAGAACAGACAACGAGCTGCCACGGCGCGTACAGTCGGTCGAAGCTTTAATATCCAGTAGGTTTGTCGCAGCTCATTTACCACCATTTCATGAGATCCATGAAGCGCTCGCCTGTGGTAGTAATCCACAAGTAATCTTGACAATCTATGTTGGCCATCGAGGATAAGTGGCCTTTTGACAGTCTCCATAACACCATCAGTCTTGTCAATGCGGCCACCAACTCGTAGTAAGTCTGCGCTGTCGAGGTAAGGCGTTAAATTTAATAACCTACTATTTTTATTTAAAGGTTTATTCTGCTTTAAACACGTAATCTCTGCATTAAATGAATCACTTTGACTTTTTTTTATCAGTAATTCTTCTGCTTTGGTAAGTAGCTTATGGTTTAATTCGGTATCAATATGTCGACATTTATTGATAAAAAGTAGTACCCTCGCAGTTGTCATGAGCAAACGATTCCATGAAGAAAAACGATCCTCATTAGGTACAGGAAATGCTGTTGATATCGGTGAAGTGGAAGTTAGGACATTAATTTGCCTTTTTTCACAAATTGTATTTTCCGATTGTATATAACCTTTTGAGTCCTCAGGCCACTTATTTTCAGGCTGTCGTAAAAAATGAGGTCCCTGAAACCATACGTCCTGATATTGTAATGGGGGTGCATCCTCACGGGTGGCTACATCGGCCACATTTAGGCTAGATGGCACATGTCGCCACTCTATAATGGTAGTCAACTCATCCAGCTCGCCGAGTCTGTGAGCAACAAACGGTTTATAATCTCTTGGGTCACTACGAATCCACTGTAGAACAGTAGTAGAATCTGTCCAAAAATATCTTTTATCCGCCTTTATATCTTTATGTTCGCTCTGGATAGTGCTGACGAGGCGTGCGGCTAGTAATGCCCCTTGTAGCTCAAGTCTAGGAATTGAAATGGGACGTAAAGGAGTCACTCTACTTTTACTCGCCACGAAACAAACCGATACTTTTCCATCTGAACGAATAAAACGCCAATACAGCACAGCTGCATACGCTTTCATGCTTGCATCACAAAAGGCATGTAATTCAGTGCATACAATAGTGTGATCACTTACAGAATCTCCCTTGTCTTCGTTATGATAGCATGATGTCCAAACTCCCGCATCTAGATAACATCTTGGTATTCGTAACGATCCTAAGAGTTTCAATTCATCGAGCCATCTTACCCATCTTATATGTTCATCAGCATGAATGCAGCAGTTCCAATCAATACCACTACGTTGCACTTTCTGAAAAATAATTTTACCTTTAATTAAGAAAGGCGATAAGAAACCATGTATGTCATAAACCGACATAATTACACTAAGCATGTTTGCTTTAGTAGGACGCTCGGTACCATCTAATATCTCCTTCGGTATCCTATTAAATGATACTTTGAACCTAAAGGTGTCATCTGATGGATGCCACAAAAGACCTAGAGTGCGTTCAGTTGTATTCATTACTCCATCCTTAAATTGTACAGCTGTTTGTGCGAGCGCATCGGGCGGTATTGTTTCTAATACCTGTTTATTATTACTTGACCAGCCTCTCATCTCAAATCCACCTTGCTTATGAATATGAGTAATCTGTTGCACTAACTGTATAGCTTTGCTAGCGTTCCGAGTAGAATATAAGCAGTCGTCCATATAATGACTGTTTACAATCGCTTCAACAGCTTCTGGATACAGATCTTCACATTTTAAAGCATTTTTATATTTTATATATTGTGCAATAAAAGGTGAACATGTTGCACCAAATATTAAACTTTGCATAGCACATGTTTTAAAGGCTGCATCCGGTGATTTCTGCCATAAAAATCGAAGTACATGTTGATCCTGTAATCTAATCTTCACCCTTAGAAACATGTCTTTAATATCCCCAATAATAACCACTTCATGTTCTCGAAACCTCAACATAATACCCATAAGCGAATTATATAAGTCAGGCCCTGTAAGTAAATAATCATTTAGACATGTACCTTTAACTTTCGCAGCAGCATCAAAAACAAGCCTCAATTTACCAGGTTTGTTAGGATTTTGAACACCAAAATGCGGTAAGTACCATATGTGATCAGCTGAGAGTTCTTTTTTCTGTAGTTCTCGAGCATAACCTTCTGAAAACAGTTTCTTCATTTCTGTTTCATACCGCTCGGCGTACGCAGGGTCCTTTAGAAATTTATTTATTAAAACCTGTTGACGCGAATTTGCCAGTTCATATGAATTAGGCATATTGAACATGTCATTCTTAAATGGCAAACCAACCTCCCATTGATTACCTGTAAAACGTGCCGTCTCATCCAATATCTGTAATGCCCTAAGGTGATCACTATTTTCTCGACGTACGGTTGAAATTCCTATTGAGTCTAATAAAAAATAATGTTTAATTAAATCATGCAATTCATCATTACCTGAATCCTTATGAGAAACGTGGAACACATTGGCAACGTTGGAGTGAGTGCGGCCACAATACCCATGAATTGACCAGCCTAGTTTACAACGTGATGCATATGGCATGTGTTGGTTGCCGTGAATAATTTCAAGCGGCGCGATTAAATAATAATTGTCTTCTCCAATAAGTATTCGCGGTAGTACACGACGTTTACAAACTTTTTCGTTAACACTAGACAAATGACTACAATCTAAATTATTAACAACAGACAAATTAACACAAGAAACTGATGCCGCATCATCTAACAGAGCATAAGTATTAATTACGCCATTAGGCCCTCGTAACCTAACTGATAGCACTTTTAACATGACCGATAACGACGATTTTTGATCAATATGTGCCACCGTAGCTTGCAACGCGGGCTCCGATGGAGAGGACGTCGAGAGGTGCGGCGCTCTGGACGCGGCGCGTATCTGGCTCGTTGGGTTGTCAGCTATAACAGTTTGCGAAGACGTAGGCTTTTTCCAATGCATCAATTTATGATGTGCGAGACCGCAATTATCAATATCGCACACAGGTGCTTGGCATGCTTTCCTATCGTGCCGTGAAGTTAAACAGCAATAGCATAGCCTGTGTATTTTTACGAATCTCCATCTGTCGCGGCACATTGCGCGTCTAAAAACACGACATTCGGGCAGCGGATGATCTAATTTTGAACAAAACTTGCACACAATGTTTTCTTCGACAGTAGCGGTTGATAATACTGATCGTTTAGTGTAATATCTATTCATATTCGGCCGATCTCTAACCGCTGATAGTTCATTTGTCTTGTTAGGTTCATGTACTTGAGATATTCCAAATATTGATAACATTTCTGCCTCATGCTTGAGAAACGCAGCTAATAGTTCCAACTTTGACTTATTTTCACATAGATTCTTACAGGCAAAGTCAGTCCATTTTCCAGTTAATGTACTGGGCAGCTTAGATAAAACAGCTGATGCCAACTCAGGACTACGCAAGTAATCATTCTGATTTAATGCACGTATGGCAGCCACACAGTTATTAATCTTAATAGAAAAATTAATCAGATCGTGCTGGTATACATTTGGTATTGCAGGTAACTTTTTTATTTGAGTTGTAAGGTTAATGACAATAACTTCAGGTCGACCAAACCTCAGTTCCAACGCCTCCATAACAGTAGCTGGTGATGTATTACCAATCAGCAAATCGGTCACTGCCTCTTTAGCGTCACCTCGTAAAGCCTTGCGCAGCCTCCACAGGTTCTCAGTATCACTCAATTTGCACAACCGTGTAGATTCATCATACGCACCTTTGAAGTGTAGCCACTCAACACTATCGCCGCCAAATGGAGGTAAGTCACGCGATATAGTTAGGCGACTGAGCAGACGGTCCTCATGCTGTGCTGACGAGGTTGTCATCATATCCTTCAAGGTAAGTGCCAATTGTTGTATTGAGTCAATAGGTGCATGGACGTTGCCGGCAAGGGGTGCTATCGGCTGTTGCCGAGGAGTGCAGGTGGAGTCAACCTTATCTTTGTTTAACCAATTTTCGACTCTTGTATGCGTGTTGTTATAAAGTACGTGTTCACTTACTTCGCTGTCGGGCTCACTCTGTGACTCCTCAGCATCGATTTGGGCTATATCAGCTTCCAACTTTTTGTCGATGAGCGCTAGACGAATTTGAGCCTTAGCTTCAGCGGCCTCCCATTCCAGTTGCTTCCGTCTAGCAATGGATGACGATGTGGATCGTTTGGTTCTAATAGAAATACTTCTAACGGACTCGATGGGAGTTTTTGTGGGTTTTGTGCCGACTTTCAATTGTTCCAAGTCCCTCGGCTGTTTAGAACTATCGGTGCCGGGAACTGATTGGATCATAGGTTCCGCTATATTGTAAGTCTGTTGTTCGACCATTTTGCGTTCTTCCAACTGACGCTTTTGTTTCCGTGTAGTTACACTACACGGTGGAGTTTTAAACATAACTATGTTCGTATCCGACTCGAAGACCAAAAAACCACTGTTGCTGATACAATATTAGGCGTTAATGTTTAAATTATTTCTCGGAAGAGCGGCCAACGTAAGCGAATAAAAAATCGGCAAATATTTTATAATAATATAATGAATGACACTTGTTTCGTTTTTTTCTATAACTAATTTACATTGACATTTGACAAATAGAATAAAAAGTATTTACTAAAAACTATTGCGTCGTCTATAGCTATACTTCTACATATATATAAACAAATTATAATAAGAATAATTGAGCATAGACGGAAGGTAGCTAGCTTATGCGTTTTTTATAGTATACATTTCAGCGTTCAACAAAATTGCACAGCCTTGTTTCGCCGTCTTCATTTTTTCATCGGACTACCAGACTTACGAATAGTCACTACCATTATAAGATGGATTGGATATACCAAAGATTTAGGCGTTTTGGTTCCAATTTTGTGATCCGTACAGCTAAAGACTCTGTTTACTGACAAATACAATTAAGGGGGCTTCATATAGGGATCTTCTAGGCAGCGTGTCACATTCTATAATAGAATTATCGCATTATCGGACGAGATAGCGGTCAAGCGCGCCTTAAAATACGATAAAAAAATTAACTTGTCTCAGGTGCTATTAGGGTTTTAAGGTGTCGGTATCCTAATTGGAATAGCACTCGCCCGGATAGCGAGAGAAATGGGTTCGAATCCCACCTGACACTTGTGACGAGAAGAATTTTCTTGTAATAATTTCTTTATCATTATGATGATTGTATCGATTTTCGATCGATATATAAGCGGTTCCCTAATCCATATAAATAAAAATCAATATTGGTATGTTTGTTTCAGAAACCATTAATCAGATTGTGACGAAACTTTGTCCAGTTGTTGTATGTGTCACCGTAAATTTGTTAATACCGTTAGATTATAATCTATCCCGCGAGATTGTAAACTATCGAAAGATTGTGAGCCGTAACATACTGTTTACAGTTTAACGCATATTTTTCGGTAGATAAAATATGCGATATATGATAAACCTAACCTAACCATAAGGTTAGGTTAGGTTTTTTTTTTTTTTTTTTTTTTCCTTTTTTATTAAAGATCGGGTAAACTGTTTCATAGTTTTATACCAATGTTTTTCAGATTGGGGCTATTGTTATTGTAAACGTTATTGCATCCTAGGGTCAGGGCTAGAGATACCTATTACCTAGGAGCAAGAACTGAGAGAAAAAGTAATCAGAAAGAAAGAGTGACAGAATGACAGAAAAGAAAGAGAACAATAAAGGAAAGAATAAAAAGAAATGTTGCTTCATTTGAAGCCTGATTTCGTTGTATACTAAGATTTCTAAAGTTTTGTACGATTATAATGTAATGTTATAAAGTTTTAAGTTTTAATGTTATCCATTTATTTAGTATATTTGATTTTAGTTTTAATTTTATTGTTATTCATTTATTTTAGTATATTTGCTTCTGAGTTTACAATTTTTAATTATTTGGAGTTTACTGTTTTTCATGAGCGTTGGTGTTAAAATTTTATTTTATTGTTATTATGAGATGTGTGTTTTACCACAGCAGTTATTGGGGTTGGTTGTTGTCATAGCCATAATCAACTTTTGCATCGATACGGCGCTGCATAGCCCTAACTCTGGGGCACATGTTTGAATATACTGAGTGTTTGGTGTCTTGCAGGGTTTTAAATCTGTTGTTGTGGGTTTCGCAATTGATACATATAGGAGCTTCATTTTTTAAAGGGCAGGTTTCGTCGGTGTGTGAATTGTTACCACAGTGTCCGCAGCGCCGTTCACTCTTGCAGTGGGTCAGTGTATGCCCAAAGCCCTGGCAGCCGCGGCACTGTTTAAAAGGGGAGAAGTTGTCTACATGGACTCTCTGGAAGTCAATTTTTATGCGGACCAGACCAATCAGTAACCTCCAAACAGGTGGTGTAACAGAGAGGACCGCGTTATATAGGCTAGGGTTTCTGTTTCTTCTGGTGAATCGAAGGCTTATATCAGACTCAGTGAAGTTTGCTAGTTCGGTATTGTGTTGGAGTATGGTAGAGACCAGTTCTTCTTTATTGGTGTCGGAAGTGATGCCCTTGACTATCACCATTGGTTTTAGTTTTCTTTCTTCTACCGCTGCCACCCCAAGAGAAGAGGGGGCGTTGTTAATCCTATTAAGGGCGTCCCTCATGTCGGAGATGGTGTCAAATTCGACTTTTGTTTTGCCTCTAGATAGGTTAACGACTTTGGCAGCGGTGTACTGAGTCTCTTTATGATTAATTATTTGTTTGAGAGCCTTTACTGTTTGCTCGCGGGGGGCCCCCTCAGCGTTACTGGCAACAATTAGTGCTGGTCGTGGGGGGTCCGGTGTGTGGCATTGTAAAGGTCTTTTTGGGGTAGCGACCATCTGTGCGTAAGAAGGACTCGGTGTTGTCGTTGTAACATTGTGAGGGCGCGATTGATTCACCCTTCCTAATTCTGTCCTGACTGTCTGTTGGACAATTTGCTTGATGTCGTCGGAGGTAATGGTGGGATTACAGCACCGGTGCTGTGCCGGAGGTTGTTGTTTGTCGGGTTGATTAAAGTTGGTATTAAAGTTTTTGAAAGCCTCGATTACAGTGTCCAGGCCTTTCAATACGCAGTCTATTGCTTCTGTCCTATTTTCGCGCGTAACACTGTGAGCGCTTAGTAAGACAGTTGGGACTTTGGAAAGAGAGGTGTATATGTCGAGCAATGTGTCTTTAAGAGGGTTGTTCTGCCAGTCCGGATACATCACCTCCAAAGCCGGGGCTGAGCTGTTAGAAGCCGCTTTGCTTTTGGGTTTTTTGGTTTTTTTGGGTTGGGATGCAGGTTTGCTTTGACTGCCTGACGAAGCTGTTTGTAAGGTTTGTGGGTGTGATGATGGGTTTTCAAATGTTATTGAGTCTTCGTATACTGAGGGCTCTTGTGGGGATGCAATCCGTGGAGTCTGGTATGATAGGGAATCATCATAGTGCAGGGGTTCATGAAATGAGTTGGAAGGGTTGATAATTTCGTCGAAATCATCGGACTCTGGGTCGCCAATATAATCAAGCATGGCTCTATCATTAGCGCTAAGCGATTGGGGATCCATACTTGACACGATATGAAATTATATAATGAAAGAGAAATATTAAATTTAAATATTAATTTTACAAATTTTAAAGAAATTAAATTTTTCAAGCTAATTTATCTTAAAAACTATAATATTTACAACAAAGATGTACGGAACTAATATATTTAAAAGCTTAAAAACTAACTTAAACGATGGTTAGGTTAGGTTAGATATTTTATAATCTATCGCATAAATAATGCGTTAAAGGTTTGAATGTATAGTCAGCAAAAAAAGATCAGCAAAAAAGAGCATTGCAAAGTAAAGAATTCCACTATAATTATATAAAGTCAGCAAACTGAATTTGTTTTAACAGATGTTTCAAACAATAAATAAATTGAGTGTCTTAAAATTTCTTTTCATTCTTTCACGTATGCGTCATTATTTTTCAACAGCGGCTGTCGAAATTAAGGTGAATGACTTATTGGTATGTAAGCTTGACAGGTTATTGAACTCCAAGGTTAATATTAACGGAACGCACCTGTTTTACAGAATGAATGAATATTTTTTATATTATATACACATAATTACAGTAGTCGGTAAACATCTTTACGCTCTTTCGATTTAAAATAATTAATTAACTTTTGATGTTTATTCGTGGTGTCCTTTCGGTTGCTTTCCGTGGCAGCCCCGGACATCCCGGATACTCCGAGTCGCCTGGAGACATGTGCAATGCAGGTGTCGGGCCTCCCAATCCGACACCCGCTGGCCTCCACGGGTGGAGATGGGGGAGTAACCTCCGCCATATCCAGCGGTCTTGGGACCTTCAAGCATGCGGGAGTCCTCCAGGGAGGAATGCCAGCCTCACTCCCGAATCTGAGCGCATCCCGTCCTCCACCTCTGCTAAGAGGGGAGAGGGAGCGCTCCCTACCTTTGGGGATGCCGACTACTCGGATATCCCCTGCTCCTCCGCCGCCCGTTCAGGGGACTTTCCCTTCATTACCGGCGTATCGCACCTTATGTGGTCGGCCGACTACCGAGACCACAACCGTCGAATACGCCCCTCGCACCCTAGGCACGTGCCTACTTTGCCTTAGGGATATTTTGATTCTACACTTACCTATTCACGATAAAAAAAAAGTGTGCTGTGCAATCCTCACTCGATTTTAAGAAGTTTGTCGGCTACTATGCACGCACGATTAAAGAAACATAGCAAATGACAGCAATGACAGCAATTACTTCAAGGCTACCTTGGGATGGACGGAAAAGGAATATAAGACTATGATGGGAGTTGGCAGTGTACATGTGTATACGAACTGTAAAAAAACACGTATGATACTACAGTGGACCACCGGTAATCCGGCCCCTGTCTGATCCGGCGCCCCCAGTATTCCGACATGTCTATCACTGTTAAATGTAGGTATACACAAACATTATCTTGGCAAATCTTCACTAATGTATTCTATTATGCTCGACGCGTGTTGTTTTTAGTTTGATTGCTCAGTTTGAATTTGACTACATTTGATAGGGGAGCGGCCTAGCGTGCGATCATTGTTTACCAGTATGATGTGTGTGATCTGTAATTAATCGGTTTTACTCTGTTTCAAACAATTCTGCGCTATAGGATCTTAGGGAGTACTCTGTTATCCGACAAATTCGATAGTCCGACACTGCCCTGCAAAACGTTTGCAAACGGAGAACAATCGCTGTAGAAATAGTGTCCCAGAAATATGGACAAAATAAGTGAGGCGCTGCGATCGCTAAGTTGTCTCAATAAAAGCGGGCTGTTGTTAAATTTGTACATTATTCAACTAACTTCATCTACTTGTTCTCATAAACAGCTAATTTCGCAGATACTACTTACCGATGGCAGCGCGACTGGTGGCTGAAAAATGAACTATAAATTCTACAAATTTTCAGGGACAGGCGGGCTAATGCTTTAGCACGTAGCGATCGTTCTCCTTCTCTCAAACCTCCATGCACTGTAAGGATATCACATCCCCGGTGGCACAAAGACATTTTTGCACTTTTTGCAGAGTTTTAGAGCTATTTTTTTACATACATACAAATTCACGCCTTTTTTACCGCAGTGGTAGGCAGAGATTACTGATTTCCATCTACTACTCGCTACCAATACAAATTAAAGCTACCCTTCTCAAAATTAAACTTTTAATCATCTGCTCCACACTCAATGCGAATTAAAATTTATAATCACATTCCAAATAATATAAAATGTTTAAAAGATTCAAAGGGATTTATAGCTAAACTAAAATCCATTCTTATTAGTAAAAGCTATTATAATTTAACAGAATATTTCCACGATAAAATTGGTTGAATAAATTAAAACTTTATGATTAAAAACATAAATACTACATTACTTTCCATTTATACAAAAATAAAAAAGAAATATGCTCATTGTCTAGTAATTTATTATTACATAATGTATTTGGTGCAATAAAAGAATTTATATTTCATTTATAATGTAAACTGAATCAAATTGTAATTTTATATTAATATGCTATAGTATTAAGGTCTTAAATTGCAAACACCCTTACAGGGTGTCACATGTACAAGAAAATGTAACTACCATCCTTGCAAAAATGTAAACATACCATGTGACAATGCAATAAAGTAAATAACATACTACGAACCCGTCATACATCTCTAGCTTCTTCAATTCTCATCAGGCTTTTCATACGAGCTCGTCGATTACGGGTACTTTTGACCTGGTCTTTTTTTCAGGACATCCTCTATATGGCCTCTGAAAGTTCGCCTTGGTCTGCCGTTACCGACTTGTCCATGCACATTTGCCTCAGATATCTGTCTTGGTAATCTTCATCCATCCTCTTTACACAAGGAACCGTCACGTTGATGGTTTTGTTTCTCTTGTTAAAATTTTACAATCGATTAAGATGGAACCAGCTATAATTGTTTTTATTTAATTTTTTGTATTCACATTGCAATATTTCTATAAGACATAAAATACGTGTGTAAAAAACAACTACGCCTCCAAGCCCTGAGGTGGGATTCGAACACATGACCTTTCGCAAACCGGGCGAGTGCTCTGACCGCTGAGCTACCGAGACGATTGTTATTTTTTAAATGTAGAATTCGTTTGAATGCGATTTTTAATATTTAATTTTGGTAAGAAAAAGAAAGTAAAGTCCCATATTATCTAGCAAAATGATAATTATTCTTATATTTTTGTTATAAAACAGAAACGACCAATAAGAAGTTAATACCGTAGAACCATGTCATGTCACACTAAATCTGTCGAAAGCAAAGAAACTACACAAATAAAAATAAAAATACAAATAAACAATTGATGTAATGTGATATGGTTCTATAGTTTATACATTTTATTACTCGTGACTGTACGGCATTTGTGTGCCTGAATTTCGTAGCGATATGCTTCTTTGCTACGGATAAGCTACGGTTCAATGCTACGCCCATCGTAGTCACCGTAAATGTTATTGGAAAATAATTAATTCCTTACATCTTTGCTTCACAATTTCCGACTTTTATGGAAATTATCTTTTAGTTTCAGTTTTATATTTTATTTTGAATGGGGTCGCTCTTGTTACCATTAATTCAGGGGCCAAGAAAGGATCCACGATGGAACGAGCTAACCCAGAAGGTGCCTATTCACCGTGTCTGTAAAAACGGACGGGTTATAATTACTCGGAAATACAGACGCAGGGAGGGAGTTCCACTACTTTGCTGTGCACATTATGAAAGGGTAGCCTATAGTGCGTATAATGTCTGATGGAAAAAGGGAGATGGTGGTATGAGCATATGCTGCACCTAATTGTGAGTAGGAAAAAAACCCGTAATTTTATATGTGACTAGCTGACCCGGCCACACGTTGCCGAGGCTCAGTTATTATAATTTGCAATATATTTTTTTATTAAAATCAGCAATAGCCCGCTCGCTCGTTCTGAACCCGCGCGATAGGCAGCCTTTGTGATATTGATTCGTTGGTGGGAGAAGTGGTGGGAGACGCCCGACGTGACGGCACAGTGGTGGCATGCGCGTGAGCTGCGCGCGGTACTGGGCAGTACTTGGACATGACAACATTACTTTATTTTTCTAAAATAAAAGAATTTTTCTAAAACGAACGTAGCCTAAATTACTTTTTATTACATCAGCTACTTGCCAATAAAGTGCCGTCAAAATCGGTCCAACCATTTCAGAGATTAGCCGAACAAACAGACAGACAAAAATTGTAAAAAAAAATATTTTGGTGTATGTACCTTATATATATATATATATTCATATGCATGTAGTAAAAAACGGTTATTTCAATATTACAAACAGACACTTCAATTTTATTTATATGTATAGATGTGTGCACGCGTGTGTATAGAAATGGAATAATTTTTATAATCTCAAAAGATTTATAATAAACACCAAAATGTAAGTAATATAATCACGAAGTAAAATAAAGAACAACACGAAAACTGGAGAGGACTGGAATATGTATAAAAACTTTTTACACTTTTTTTTAAATTGTTATATGAGGAAGTAAGCGAGATTTTTGTTTTTATAATTTGATATGGACTTCCGCTTAGTGACACTTGATTCAAATAGGACTGGAATTAATATGAGTAAGACTAAAAGGTCTCCGTCTCAGCGTGTGTTGCTGAGTGGCTTCGTTAAAAAATGTGTTTTTCTGAAAGGGCCTGACTCTTGGTTACGAAATGCTAAACAACCATCATTGAACTATATTATAGAAAGTATATCTCTGGGTCAAATTTACGCAGAGAACATATAACGCTCTACGAGTCCAGTATAATAATGCATTCAGGATGCTGTTTGGGATGCCGCGCCATTCTAGTGCGTCATTAATGTTTGCAGAGGCGCGAACTTATTGTTTCTACACGATCATCAGAAAGCGCTGCGCCTCGCTTTGGGTACGCGTGCGCGGCAGCTCGAATAGCATCCTGAGCACCTTGGTTGACCGGTGGGATTCCCCGCTGCTGCGCCGCTGGCTGCAGCTATTATTATCTGTATCAGCTCCCCTGTAGCTATTATTATCTGTATCACAGGAGCTGCATCGGTGCACTGTGGAATATTTTGGGTGTGTTTCGGAATAAAAATCTGTAACTCCGTCAATTTGAAAGATAGACTTATCAAATTTTGCTATAATATAAAATAATACATAAGGGTTCATATAAGTAATGTTTGATGAATTGGAATTTTGGGTATTTTTTTTAATTAATAAAAAGAGTCACAATAATTTAAAATAGTATTTATTTATTAAAATATTTTTTTTAGAAACATATTGTACGTGTATTTCTTATTCCTAATTACTCTATTAAGATAACTATCACATTATTATGATAATATAAAATTAAAAATGGTATTATACCTTTAACACTACGCTAACATACAGAAACAAATCAAAATTATCGCAATATATATTTCTTTTATTTGCTCAGCAAATAAAACCCGTACCCGGTGAGCTTCAGGATCTGAAATAAGTTCATTAACCTTGAGAAGGCGTAAAGTATCTTCATTGAGCTCCTTTACATTTTTTGCAACAGGTTTTCTTATGCTTGTTATATATGGGTCTGAAGTGTAAAGTAGTGTTTTAAACACATCTTCGTTTGTAGCTAGTCGAGAGCATTTCCGAGCGTGGTGTAGCGAAATTTTTTGTAGTCCTTATTGCGAGATTCTTGAGCATCTTCAGAAAGTTGCCCAATTGGTAATAGCGCGAAATGGTTAAGGATACTCTCTCCGTGAATTAAAATTTTGTGGACAGATGATGGCATGTAATACCAACTATATTTACTCACGTATATTCTTGCAGTTTCCAGATGGATTAAAAGTAGACATGTTGAATAATGAAATGTTGAATAATACTAGAGTACGTAGAAGTAAAGACCACTGAAACGGTAATGGAGACATATTTTTTCACTGCCTTTTTATATTGTTTCAGAATGTGGGAATTGTTTCTGATATCTATTTTCTTACGGAAAATGACATCGAAATGATAAAACCTTAACAATATCAAATAACTAATTAATAAAACGTACCACAAACTATTGATAATAAAAGTAAACTACGAAACCGCATTTGATAGCGATTTCCGTTCCCAGACTAGTATCCGATTTTTTTAACATATCTTCGAAAACCGCAAAAAGCCGCAGCTAATTTTGTTATATGTTTTAGATGAGTAACTAACCTATAATTTAACATTAAATTCAAAGCATCGGTAAACGACTCTAAATGTTAAAAACTTCGACGAAATTGAGGAAAAACTTTTTTTCTCCATTTTTTCTTTAAATTGGTTTTTAAATTTATATTCGTATTAAAAACAAACAATTGTATTTATGTCTAATATCTGATAAATGTGCTTTTCAAAAATATATAAAACCTTATATCTTTCATTTCAAGTTTTAAAACTATTTCACGTTGAAAAACGTGAATGAAGAACTTAATATTTCCCAATTGCCTAAACGTTTAACTTTGCTACATGAAAAAAAATACTTTTTCGAAATACAATATGATTTACGCTGGAGAATATTGAACTTCGACTTTTGAACTATTAAATTCTATTCATATATTACCCAATTTCAATCAGTGATAAAAATCAATTTTGATATGCGTTTGTTCTACCATATTCCACAGTGCGGTGGCTTAGTTAATTATTTTGCGTTTTTTCGTATGTATTTAATTACTTACTAACACTAGAATAAGATTTCTTGTAATTTACATTTTAGTATGGATTTTTTATATCTGAAAAAAAAAAAATAATAATCTACTTGTACACGTGTCATAACTCATAAGTGTGTGTGTATATCTATATATACCTATAGAGTAGGTATACTAGATGTGACCCCGCCTCCGCAGGTTATATGCCGGGGTAATAAGGTCGATGGCCCTATACGGAGCGCCGGTATGGGCGGAGGCGATATGCGCCAAAAATAGGGCGTTTTTGAGAAGGGCGCAGAGAGTGGTCGCCACTAGAATAATACGGGGCTACAAGACCGTATCCTGGGCGGCGGCATGCGTCCTAGCAGGTACACCTTCCTGGGAGTTAGAGGCCCGGGTCCTAAGGGAGGTGTACCTGTCGGGCAAAGCGGCAAGAGATAGAGGAGAGAGATTTGCCCCTCAAGAGTTGGTTAGGATAAGGCGGCAGGCAGAGGTGGAACTGATGGGGAGATGGATGGAAGCCATTCAGAACCCATCGGCTGGGGTCAAAACCCTGGAAGCAGTGCGCCCCATCCTTAATGAATGGTGCGCCAGGAGGTTCGTGTCGGTGATCTATAGGCTGGCGCAGATGCTTACCGGGCATGGATGCTTCGGTAAGTACCTGCACCGGATCGGTAGGGAACCGACCCCGTCATACCATGAGTGCGGCGCTGCGGAGGACATCGCCCAACACACCCTAGGGGAGTGTCCGGAATGATCTTCGCAGCGCGGTACTCTGGTAGCGACGATAGGGAGGGACCTTTCGCTACCCGGGGTGGCTAAGGCCATGCTGGCTACTGAGAGGTCGTGGGAAGCTGCGATCTCCTTCTGCGAGGAAGTTATCATTCAGAAGGAGATCGCAGAGAGGGCGAGGGAGGAGGATGCAAATGCCGCCCCCCAAAGAAGGAAAAGGACAGAGAGGAGGCGGCGCATGTACGCCAACAGGATTCCCATATAAGGGTAATGCTAGGCCTCCGAAAAATCCAAACGGAAAAGGAATGCCCAAGAAGCTATTGCGGAGTCACTAATATTATTTGAGCCCAAATGAAAACCAACTGAAAAGTTAATAATATTTTTATTAGGAAGACGCGTTTATAATACAGTGCGCTTTACAAGTGACTTACTGAACAACTCAGAGGGCTTTCCCACGGTCTTGAGCGCCGTATAGCTATATCCTATGTACTTATGTAGTTACATAGCAAAGGGCATCCAGCCTAACGACCGAGGGCGGCGGCCACTTCCACCCTTTTCCAGGGAGAAGGGCATGTGAAGAGGCCGGGATCCAACTGAGACGTGATGGGTTGCCCTTAAACGGACCGGGTATCCGTTGGAGGCATTGCACTCACCCCACTGACTGGGTCGGTGCCTGAACTGTACTTAGGCATCACCGAGTCGGAGGAGTGGTGACTCCCAAAAAGAGACCCACAAGCTCACACGGTGAAGTGTAGTACAGCGGGGGGTTTTAGTGGGTATGCCCGTCAGCCTTCGTGACGGGTGAGTCCCCCATAACCCCACCGCCCACCCAACGGTGGGGTATGTGTAAAGCATTTCCCCTCGAGAAAAAAAAGGTGTATAAAGATCGTTCACCTTGCGATAGGTATGTGACGGCTCAATATACCTATCTCGCGAAGCAATAAACTCGTAGAATGTATTATGTAGTATTAATTGGAATGTGAAAAATAACATTTCGTAAGAAAACAAATATTTACGTAGCAACAATAATTGAACTTATCAACGCAATAAGGTGAATGACTTTATAGAGCGTGATAAGTAATAAAAGTGAATTATTGATGTTAAAAATTTATATCGTTTACATTATAAATGTATAGAATTTTTAAACAATACATCATCATTTTGCTTAAACTTTTTCTAATTTTATTATTATGTTATCGAATAAAACATTTTTAACGGATTTAACGCATAATTTATTTTATTTTTAATTCTGACGTTTCGACTACTTTACATCCTGTGATTACGGCTCCTTTTTTTTGAAATGGCATTAGGCATTCCCTCGTGCTGGGAAAACACGAGGGATATGTGGGACTCTCCTCCATGCCCCTACCCGGCCTAGTGCCCGGTAAAGGCTTGAAGGCCCCCCCACTAAACCCTGCGGCGTCCCAAAACACATTGGTGGGGGTCGCGTGGCCCCTTACCGGAATCGGCCGCGACCCGGACTGCAGCCAGGTCTCCTATGCTCCGTTGGGGAAGATAATTCTCTCCACTCTTTATTACTTAAAGATCCTTTTAAATCAAATCATTTGTAAGAATACAGTGCTACAATTCAAACATTGTGGTATAAGGTTATTTTATGATTCCATAATGCATGCTACCATAAATACAATGTACATGGAGTACATTCACTTATAAATACAAAAAATACAAATACTACGTAATATTATATTTTTAAAAAACAATTTACAAGAATGCTATGAATTGGAATCCTCTTTTAAGCTCATAGGCCTGTGTCAGGAGACTCCACTCTTCGATAAAAGCGAGCATTTTTCACTAGTTCGGGTTGGTAAGTATTTATAAACATTCTTTATAATTGAACATTTAAAAACATATTTTAAACAACTACTAAATATGTGTGGTATAGTTAATGTCTCTCTCTCTCTCTCTCTCTCTCTCTCTCTGTGTGTGTGTGTGTGTGTGTGTGTGTGTGTGTGAGTGTGTGTGAGTGTGAGTGTATGTATGTGTGGAATGATACCTACATTTACATTTACTTACAATAATTAAAATTTATTATAAACCGTAATGCTACCTATGCTACCCATTTTGTGATCTATGGGAGGTGATACTCTTAAATGTGAGGGTTGACAGATCTACATGAGACGTGTGGTGATTAATTCTAGTACTAGTCTCCTCTTAGAACACTTTTGAGAAACAACACAAATGTTGAGCTGATATTGCAATGGGTTCCGGCTCATATTGGTATTGTAGGAAACGAGAAAGCGGGCCTTGTGTCCAGACAGGCACCAAGTGTTGGGAATGTGTTCGAATACTTGCCGGACTATTCTGAATATGTACCTAAATATAAAAACATATGTTTTAAAATATGGAAACAATATTGTGATTCAGTTTCTAGCGACAAAGGGAAGGTATAAGTCTATACAAGGAGAACCTACTCGTGTCTCTTGGTTTGACAATAGTAAGCTCAATAGAAACTATATCAAAATTGCACTACGCCTTCGTTCGGGATCATCCATCGGCAAAGTTTGCATTCTTAATGAAAAAGACTAATTCACCTAATTGCATCGCTTGTGACAAAATAGAAGATGTACAAAAAATGCTAATGGACTGTGTCAAGAACAGGGCCGAAAGGGAGTCACTGTTTGGAGAGTTTCAACTAAACATTCGAAATGTAGGTTTGGTACAAAACATCTTGGCTGAACCGAAATCTGATGTAACTAAAAAAATATGCGCTCTAGTGAAACTGACCGAACAGTGATTCCTCTTCGTCTATATAATACTATTGTATCCGATTTCTAAGACATCTGACATGTAATTGAGAAGTTACGATGGGGCTGACGTATCCATGTGGATAAAAGCCCCAAATTAATAAAGAAAATCAATACTTTTGAGTGTGAAGGGTTGACTCTATTCTATTTTTCACCACCATACGACGTTTCTATATTACTGGACACGATTCAGCGCACAGCCAAGAGGCTCATCAGTGACAGCAAATTCGTGAAGAGCAAGCTTCACACCTTAGCTCATCGTCGCAAAGTTGCCTGTCTGTCTTCTACAGACTGTACTTTGGAGAGTTTACTCAAGAGCTGCATTTGCTTATACCGCCATCTCCTTTTTTCCATCGGACATCCAGACGCACTACGGGCTATCACCCTTTCTTGGTTGCTATTCCTACCTGTCGCACCAAATGCTTTTCAACATCTTTCATAATGCGTACGGCAAGGGAGTGGAACTCCCTCCCTGCGTCTATATTTCCGAGAACTTATAACCCGTCCATTTTCAAAGCCAGGGTGAATAGGCAGCTTCTGGGTTAGCGCGTTCCATCGTGGATTCTGTCTTGGCCCCCGGGCTTGATTGGGATCTAGAGCTAACCCATCCTAAATAAAAAAAATGATCTTTAAGGCATATAATGCTTTTAAAAAGAAGTCATTTACCTTAATTTCGACAATAAATAATGACGCATATCTGAATAAATAAAAAGAAAAATTTAAAGACAAATATTTAAATATTATAACATCTGTTTCAACAGTTTTTGTCAACTTCATGATTTGATATAATGTATTCTCGCGAATTTGTCCGTCCTTTTTAATTCTATTTTAGATCAAGCATACGATGTTCTTAGGGTTAAGAATTACTATTAATTAGAATTAGGATTTATTTTTCTGCAGTTAGAAAAAGTATTTTTTTCCATTATATTAATAATAAGCACTCCGAAAGTGTCGTATCCGATAAAAGTATTTTTAATGACTAATTTGTATTAATAAAGTATAATCTTCTTAAAATATTGTTTTTTTATTACTCAATTTAATTTGTAAACTATAGTTTGACCGCAACCGCTGTAACGTGCCTTATCGCGGGGAGGTGGGGGGTGGGAAGGAGAGAACATGAACGCACACAACGCAACTGTTTCGCCCCCTCGTCTCTTCACAAACCTAAGGCGCGGTATAGCGGTTGTCAGACTATAGTTAATTCATTTGATTGTTTGATCATTACAGACCCTAAATAATGCTTTATAAAAATAAATAAAAATAATAAAAATGATTTTTAATGATGTTGTCCGTTTATGTCCCTAATAATATCCATTACAGTTTTATTTATTTATATGAGAATTGGCTTCGACATATACTTAACGCTTATTAAATATACTAGGCTATGCAGGCGCTAAGCATAAAGCTACGCTGGCACCATATATTGGAGCGTAATGACTAAAAAAAAATTTTTTTTATTTCAATGGGATTTTATGCGAATTTCAAAAAACGTCACAATCTGGTCCTAAACCTGTTGATTCGATTCCACACTAAAAATATAGAAATCGGTTAAGAACTCGGGGAAGTTATGGCGTAACAGACATTGCGCCATTAAAGCTGATCCATGGGAGCTTCGCTTCGCTCCGCTCCAATAAAAATATGTTATACATTCACCATTTAAAATATCACACACACTAATGTTGCTGGTCATCGTCTTTGTTGGTCACTCGTGATTGTAGCTGAAAATCAGCAATCACACACATTAAGGATGACTTTGTATTCTAGCTAAGATATGATTATTTTTTATTTTTGTTAATATATATATATATATGTGTGTGTGTGCAGGGCCCGATCTAAGGGGGGG
This sequence comes from Calamotropha paludella, assembly GCA_927399485.1. NCBI lineage: Eukaryota > Metazoa > Arthropoda > Insecta > Lepidoptera > Crambidae > Calamotropha > Calamotropha paludella. The sequence continues at coordinate 8,898,834 of OV656829.1, read as the reverse complement.
CAAGCCGGGCATTTGCCCAGAGCGGCAAAAATGCAGGGCGGCAAAATTGACTTATTCCTATCTTCCAACTTAGCCATTTACCACCCAAGTTTGAGAATTTTATGCTCCACCTTCCAACCTACTTCAGGTTGGATAGTGGAAATATTTAAGTACTAGCTTTTGCCCGCGGCTTCGCTCGCGTTAAATTTGGGGTAGCACTGTTCCCCTTTCCTGAACACAGAAGAGAACTCGGAACAGAATTTTACACGTTATTTATTTTATTTCAACACTGCCATCTGTTATTAATTTTTGAACTAAACAATAAAACCTATCGTGAACATAATATACAATAAACATATCAGCGCCATCTATCGGAATCCATAAGTTACACTTATTTATGTTTATAATGTTTATTTTCTCAAAAGCTGATTGATTTATGGTAAGATTTAATGTTTTTAATATTGTTTTATTTAATTCGTTTTAATTAAATTATTTTATTATTCGTTTGTATTAAAGAACCTGTTCTAATTTTGCGGAGTCTCACACACATTTCCATCCCCTATTTTAGGGGCTGGGGGAGGATTTCTAAAAAATGGCAGGTATTTTCGTTAGTAACAAAGAGTCTGTGTGCCGATTTTAGCTTCCTTCCTTGAAAACTGCGAAAGGTCTCATATAAAATTTCATCCCCTCTTTTAAGGGGTTGGGTGCAGATTTCAAAAAGAAAATGATGGGCGATTTTTTGGTAGTCATAAATAGTCAGCATACCAATTTTTAGCTTTCTACCTTGAAAATTGCGGAATGCTCCATACAAACTTCCACCCCCCATTTTTGGGAAGTGGGGAGTTAGAAAGAGGTAAAAAGTAGCTTATGTTACTCTCCATCCCTTCAACTATCTCCACTTAAAAAAATCACGTCAATTCGTCGCTCCGTTTTGCCGTGAAAGAAAGACAAACAGACAGACACACTTTCCCATTTATAATAATTAGTATGGATTTTACTTTACTGAATTATTTTAGTTCGAAAGAAAGAAAGAAAGAGTAGCGATCCGCAAAAAGTACCGAAACCTGAGTAGTATTGCTGGAATAAACACAACCTCTTTTGTGTTTTGATAGATTTTTTTTATAAAAAGTATTGTATGATTTCGTCATCTGTCTGTCTAAAATTTACATTCTAATAAACCGAGTTCAATATAAAAAGTGAGTACACCGGTTTTCATGGGTACGCCACTCCGAGGCCCCGGGTTTGATTCCCGGCCGAGTCGATGTAAAAAAAGTTCATTAGTTTCCTATGTTGTCTTTGGTCTGGGTGTTTGTGATACCGTCATTACTTCTGATTTTCCATAACACAAGTGGTTTAGCTACTTACATTGGGATCAAAGTAATGTATGTGATGTTATCCAATATTTATTAAATATTTATTTATTTATTGATACTTTCATATCGATACTAAGTATATTTGGATACGATACTTTGTTCCGATAATTTTGAGGTATCGATACTTTTATAAGTACTTGATTTTTTTAACAAAATTTAAGTCACATCATTAGATTTGGGTCGTAGCGGATTACCCTTCTATAGACAATGGTTTATGTTTAGAGCGTGTGTTGCCAGTTTCTCGTGATTGGTTCCTATTCTCCTATTTAGTAGATTTATTTTGATCAATTAACTAAAAAATGATTTAATACAGTTTAATCCTAAATTTACTATCTTACTGTTGCTCTTGCTTGTGCTAATATAGCACAAGGGAAAAAAGGCCCATACGCAGCAGTGAATCGCAATAGATCGATGATGATGATAAAGTTGAAAGGTACATAACTATGTCGATAAAAAAATATATCACTCCATCCATCAATAGTTCCTGTGAAATTTTTCAAAAGACATACATCGTATACTTATAGTAACATAGAAACACTTATCAACTTTCGTATAGGTTACTTCTTCAGAAGGCCCAAAATACTGACGTGAATATTGTAGGTAGGTATAATCCTAACAGTATGACGTATTTTATGTGGGTACTTGTATACTTAGCATCCCCCAACAAAACTAGCTCATGACTTATATGGTTTTCTGTATGTAAAGGGCGGCGAAAATGATCTTTGCCCTGAGCGGCAAAATAGCTAGATCGGGCCCTGTGTGTGTGTAAAGTAGGAAATAAAGCTTTTATCTATTTAACTATCTATCTTTTAATGAATAGTAACTTAAGATTTTACAAAAATAAAGTGTCACCTCTAACGCTCTAATGGAACGTAGCTATTTATCTCAACAATCAGCCTTAGTTTCGGAATTGTTTTAACTATATTTTTGCCGTGGAAGTAGTGTGAATCTTGAAAGGGAGAGAGTGTCGTAAGTGCTCGCGTCTTAGTTTCATGAGACAAATGTTACACGTAATATAAGTTATTTACGGGATTGTTACCATGTACCTTGTTATTGAGTTTCCGATATTTCGGCACTGTTGCAATTGCCATGATCACGGAGCGACTGAAGTTTCACATTATCACTAGTGAGAATGTGAACAGTGGTACGGGTAACGAACGCAATAAGAGACTTCGTCGGAGGGTACACCGATATTTCTGCCAATAACAGCCTACCCGCAATTACTTCAGTCGCTCCATGATCATGGCACTTGCAACAGTGCCGAAATATCGGAAACTCAATAGCAAGGTACAAGGTAACAATCCCGTAAATAACTTATATTACTATAATGTTAGTGACCATGAAAGTTTAAAACAATATAAATGTTACACGGTTACAGACAAAGTGCTTGATTTTGAATGGAAGCATGTGGTTTATGTTACTGAAATGTAGTATATGTAGCATATAAGCAAAATAATGAATATTCGTAAGAATTATTTAAAATAAAAAATATTTAGCAATTTTTCGCGATGCTCGTGTTAGGGCTGCCGGAAATCGTAAAATAAAACAAATCCAAACTGTTTATTTTAATGTAAGTAGTGGGTATTCACCGATTCTGGACCACCGGAGGCCACCCCCTGGTCTGCCTCGGTCCAGAATTTTGTACAATGGGGATGTCGAAACCTAAAAAAAAAAAAAAAAAAAAAGGTAAGCACCCCCATTTGGAGCGATTGCGCTGGGTCCCAGCTTCGTATCTCTTACCGTTTCCGAGATACGTTTTTGCTGAACTCATTCCTACTTGATCAACTAATGAACCCCTGTTAATGACACCTCGACGCTAATGACACACTCGACTTAAGGCCTTAATGACATGATTCTAATCACCTTCCCCCGATGCTTCTCATTAACATATCGATCATGGCTAATTGTTTTTTAGCAATGCTATGTACTCTGTACCTATCTAACATTACCTAAATAATAACAATAATTTATCATGGATTATTTCCAAATTTGGAATCTGCTCTTCATCGGTCATTCTCGTGGTACATTCACTATTATTTCATGCTCCTAAACTTATCAACTACGTATGAAAAATATGTTTAAAATTATGTTTTATTATTACAAGTAAAAACACCATATTTCTTTGTCTTAAACGTATACTCATTCAATATTGAAATGCTTTATCAACTACCTGTTACCGCAGTCCATGGTCGAGGACAATGAATTTGTACCATTTTTCACCCCATGCAGTCAACATCAAAGCAGTACAGATAATGAATTCGAGATCGATGGGTTGAGAATGATGGTTAATTGCACCTTATGCGTGGAGGAAAGAAATAGTGGACGTTTGGTTGCTGGTTACTCACGCCCATCATCACCGATTCCGATGGAAGCCGCACCAGTCAACCCCCTCTTGCGGGATTGGACCGCAGAGGAAGATGAAGAAATCAACGAAATTCTCGCCAATACCGATACCGACATGTGGAATAGGGAATATCGTATTCTCCAACAACCACTTCTCCAACTTTGTTTTAATAAATACGATGTTTGTAACATATATTAAGGAATTGTAAATTAATTAAAGCATTTTTTCTCTTTTACTCATCTTATCTACAGGCTACATATTTGGTCATCACTTTGAAAATACGGGACCTTGTCTACACAATTGCAACAATAAAATCTTGGCGATGCATACTATTATTTCATGCACCTAAACTTATCAACTACGTATGACATTTCTCTTTGCTGTATTTCAACCAAGTTAAACCACATGAAACTTTTTAACTTATGTTTTATTATTACAAGTAGATACTCATTACCATGCGAACACCATATTTCTTTGTCTTAAACGTTTACTCATTCAATATCGAAACGCTTTATCAACAATTTGAAAGTAATTTTTACTAACAACGTTGACTTGTTATTGTTGCACCATTTAAACAAGTTTGATTGTTTGAATCGTCAAATAAAGATTTCTTAGTAATTAAAACAAATCACTCTTGATCAACGAGTACGTACCATAAAAATGTATATGACTTATTTCAAAAAATAAATATTTTTGAATAAAAATTTGAGTTTTTATTTGGTTTTCCTTAAGATATGAATAAAACATGTTTTGTTTATTGAAAAACATTGACAAAACTTAAAATTAAATTACATTGTATAAAACTTAAAATCAAATTACATTGTATATATCTTAAAATTAAATTACATTGTATCTTTAAACATTTTTTGTAATATTATATCATTGCAAGTGGTATTACTGTTAAATATTTCAATAAAAATTTTCAAACCATTAAACTTGAAATATAAATACATTACACAGTATTCACCGCAAAGTGAAGACATAACATTTTGAATGACTTTATTGTTGTAAGACCACCTTATTGCATTTCTCCTCAAAAAGTTTAAGTGGAACCCATTAGGTTTACGTCCAAAAGTATCAAAATATTCTCCAACACCATAATTATCTATGTAAATTGCAGACATATAAATCGGTAATCGATTAGCAGCAAATACATTTGCTATTAATGAATCATCAATTTTTTTTAAACAATTACTTATTTCTATTGTATTCATTATGCATGTCTGTATTATGATAAAGTACAAAAAATATAACTAAATTATAAACAACATCGAATTATATATTTCCACATTAACATTTCGGTTTTTATCAATTTCAATTAAATTATCAAATTCTGCGTATACAATACAATTGACAGTTTGGTTTAAAGCATTTTCAAATCTTACTTCTATTCTTACACTACCATGTTTCACTAAATTCCAATGTGAAGAGGAATTTGCTGATAAGTCAGGAGTTAAATCAAAAGCCATCAAACAATAACCCTTTGAATAACTTTCTTTATTTATCCCATTACCATCGTTCATAAAATGAATCCCTGTTCCCGAGAACAAAGTATGATACATAACAGTATGAACATTATTACTAAATGATGGTTGTAACGCTTTTGAAGGAATCTGCATGCCGTCAATATATAAACTGAATAAGTTAATACCAAAATTATCAAAGTCAAAGGGATTTTTTGTTAAACTACCATTGAAAGCTGTGTTATCAACAAATCCTATTATACACCTTTTAGGTATTTGTCCAAGGAAAACGTTATCAAGTGTTTTACCCTGAATACCAGATGGTATTGTTATTACTTTCACTTCTGCTCTAGTTATAGGATATTTGGCTGTTGTAGTTGCTAGAACTTTTTGGTGAGCTAGAAGCACACTTGGGTTGATTTTAACTTTGCGGATCATAAGAGTAGCATCTGTGATTATAATTTTTACTTTTGTATCCGTTGTTGAAGCCATAAGATTAAATGTTTCTCTTGAACGAACCAGTTTAACACACATTTCAACTCCATTGATTAAAAACTTATCTTGGTTAAAAATATCCCCATGTAAATGTCCAATCATTTCTACTTCTTTACTATTTTTAACATATTTTTGTCTTTCAAAAAACCCTTTATTTGTTTCGTCTGCAACATTCATTTTTCCAGCAGCATCTTCATACCATAAACTACATGTAAGATGTGATTGTTTTGCAGGTGGAGCATAATTTAATAATGTTTCAATATATGCACGATAACCGTAAGTATTATTAGGTGGAGATTCAAGTTTCTGATTTAAATAAACATCTAGTTGACTAAAAAGAGAATGTAACCAATTATTTATTGGTGCTACACTTGCTGTATCAGAAAGAACAGTTAAGTCTTGATTCATTATTTTTACTTTGATATGAAGCAATGTATGAGATAAGTCAATGTAATCATCACCAGAACCAGGAACTTGAAATTCTAATGGTCCATCATCACTAAGAGATGATATGGGTTTGTAATGTATCCATTGTCCACTTTCTATACTTGTTTGAGTTGATGGTAATGCAAATAAATCCAACTCTGACTTAGCACATTCACTAGAATGATTATGTAAGAACGACATTTTTAATTTAAGAAAAAATATCGCTGTATTTGTTTTTAATGATCTTAGCTTTACTTGCTCTCTCCTTTGATTTAAGTGATTGAATGGAAATACTAGCTCTTTGTTTTTTACTTTTATACCCAGAACCTCTCATCACTCTATCGATTTTGTCATCAGCTTTTCTTTTTAAATTTGATGTAACTTGTTTGAAACGATTTGATAATGATTCATCTATAGGCTGCACATTTACCACATCAGATAATATGCCTACTCCGGCATTTAATGCTTCTTTACCAACTGCCTTAGCTCCACTAGACAAAAGTGGTAAAACTGATCGAAACAGTCCTCCTAAGAAACTTCCGATACCATGTCCACGTTGATGTGATATGCCCTTGTAAATAACACCAACTCCAGTTCCAGCTTGATTGGTATAGTAATGATGATATGGGCAAATATTATTTTTATTATTTAAATACATGATTTTATAAGTTGCGTTTAAAATGTAGTTTAACGCAACTCGTTCCAAATTGAAATGGTATGTTTTCTCCAGTATTTGTTCTTATATCTATTTCAATAACATCAAACTCTCTACGCAAAACTGGAACATAATGCGGTGGAGAGAAAATATGCATTTTGTTAGAACCATAAACATATTTGACAGGATCTAGGGATACAATCCTTAAAAGCGGACACATAACATCTCCCACCATTTGTGGTTGCACAATATCACAGTAAAGATAAAGTTGTGATGGTAATCCTAAGTATAGATTAGCTGGAAATTTTCCAGTAGTTTTTACAACAACGTTAGTATTTGGATCAAACCCTAGTTGAAGACTTAATTTTGAAGAAAACTGAAGTGAAATTAGATTATTGATATCACCTGACAAAGTGACATACTTTGAAATTTTATCATAACGTAATTTAAAAGATTCTCTTGAATTCAACGTAGTTAAAACTTCATTTATATCTTCATAGCTTGATGCTGGTATATGACTTTTATAAGTGACTGTGTATGTATCAACTTCATTGGGAACATTCATCATCTTGGTTATGTACATGATGTTATCGTTTTCTTGCACAGTAAACATAGTACATGGATACTGAAACTCTACAACACCAACTGACCATTCTCCTTCTAATTTTATAGATTTCGGTAATTTGGTTGAAAAGTTTGTAGTCTTATTTTCAGGGAAATATGAAATGGAGCTATTACTAGGTAATGTTAAATAAAAACTTTCTTGACTCATTTTAGTAATTCAACACTTGAATACGGAATCCAACTATTAAATTTATTTGGATAACCTTTCCACTTGACAAATACTTCCTTTCTGATACCAGAACTGCGTGTACTTATGATTTTATCTATTTTATAAATCATATTAGGTTTGAAATAGACTTTTTGCAATTCTTTTTCATAAAATGTACCTTTTATATCTTCATTTTCGAGATCTTTTAATGTATAGACAACCCAAGGTGATCTCAGAATGATAGATGATATTATAAATATTTCATCACTCCAATTGGTTTCATACCCTTTTTGAAAAATATGTTTATGCTTTGTAATTCTAACATGATCTCCTATTTTAAATAAAGGTCTTTTAATTTTATTCAAAAATGAATTTCTATCATAAAGATTTCTCCAAACACTCATGATGTTAGTAGAATTAACTTCAGAAGGACACATTTTGATGCTTGAATGTTTGGTGTGGTTATATGAGTAAATAAGATCTTCTAAAATATCTATATATTTATAAGTATTTTTATGAGTAAAATAACGCCACATCCTTTGTTTTAGAGTCCTTTGAAACCGTTCAACAATACTAGCTTTAATGTCAGGATTATTTGTTGTATAATAATTGATTGATTTGCTTTCAAAAAATGATCTTACATCTTTTGACACAAACTCTGTACCTTTATCTGATTGTATATGTTTTGGTGTTGCCCTAGCTTCATCAAAAATACTTTGAAAGGCAATTTTAATCGATTTTGAATCTTTCTTTTGTATTGCTCTTACAAAAGCATATTTACTAAATACATCTATAACACATAATATGTACTTATAACCACCATTATGCTGTGCGTAGGTTCTCATATCACTTAAGTCAGCTTGCCATAACTCGTTGAAATTTGATAATATATATTTATTTCGTGAAAAGTTTCTTTGTACAGGACGATGTAGAGTATAAGTTTCTTGACCCTCGAGCCATCGTTTCACCTCACCTTTTTCAAGTTTTCCTTTCATAGCTTCGGTAAGTTTTTTAACACTACTATATCCGGCTGGGTGACGAGTATCATAGTATATTTCGTTAATTTCTAGTAGGGGGTCCATTTCTCCCAATCTATTTTACGTTTAATTTTTTGATGTGTAGATTTTGTTTTAGTTTGCAGTTCTGTTTCACCAACACTTTGTAATTGTAGATCAGTAATATATTTGAATATTTTGGGATTACCTACATATGTTAAAGGCACCTTTGCTTCTTTCAAAAAAGATGCAAATTTTTGCCAACCAATGGGCTCAAATTTTCGCAATGGTCTTGTAACATTGTTTATAAGGTCCACAATATTACTTCCAATGATGTGTTCACCATTGATTACAACTGTACCATCATTTTTCCAATTAATTTTATCATTATTTTGGTTAATGTAGTCTATCAATAACTCGGCTTTTGGTAAATAAGACTTGGGAATATTTTTTAAGAGTTGTTTTTTTGTATATTGGTCTTCAGTTGTTTTTACTATATGTGATACGTTAGGTTCTTTTAAATTCTCTGTATCATCTATTAAAGACTTCTCTTCTGAAAAGTATTTATTTTCGCGGATAAGAGGAATTTGTAGGGGGCGTTGTTCTTCACCAATGAAATGTAAGTATCTTTTTAACACTTGTAAATATAACATAGATTTTTCACGGTCGTCAATATTTGATTCCAAAATATTTTTCATATCTTGATCTAAGCGTGATAGAATGGTTTGACTGGTACTTTCTTTTTGTTTTAATTTTTCGATTACATGTGGTTCAAGCAGCAATAACTTCTTTGCATGTTCCATTTTAAATAAGAACTCTTATTGAAAGATTGAACCAAGAAGGGTACTAAGAACAGACCCTAGGATAATGGGAAGAAATGCACCACCTTTTTGAATAATAACTTTTCTCCGGAGCGTACGTTTGCCTTTGGACACTAATTTACGAAGTATATTCTTGTGTTTTTTTAATTCATTTACCTCTTTATTAGGAATTGTTATTTTTCCTTTTAAGACGTTGTATATACATTCACAAATACAGTTAATCTCTTCTTCATCACACGATTTTAACAATGCTTTTTGATACTTAGGTTTTAATCTAATTAAAGACTTAATTAATTCCTGGTGTGCTCTTACTCTCTCAGCCATAATTTTTCAACTAATAGTCACTTCTCGATGAGTGTTATATTTATACCCTTTCTTAGGAACATACACAAAACAATATTCATCAGAAGGAAAGATTTTAGTTTTAAATCGACAACAGTCATCAGTGTTTTGTTTCAAATCGACAAAAATATATCCGTGTGCTTCTCGTGTGGCATCTTTAAATGCATCTTCAACAAATTTGGAATTTTCAGGAACAAGCTGTCGAGACAGGTAACGAATTTGAGTTCTGTCGTTTGGAGTTTTGAAACAAACTATATAACTAGAGTTCAAAGATATATCACGTTGTCCTTTACCTTGATGGAATAAGTTTTGTGTTATATAAAATACGCTAAGGTTTCTGTGATGACTACCTTTCGTTAAAATATCAACTACACGTCCATCTGCTTCTCTCATTAAATCGTCTATTATTACTAATTCTGAATCAATACCATTAAACATAGTTAGATCAGGAATACCATGATGATAATTGACATTATTCAAATTGCAAAGTGGTTGCATTTCATCATAACACCAAGTAATTTTTTTGAAATTTTGATTGCAAATTATATGAACATTTTTCAAAAAATTTGACACAAATACTGATTTTTCACTACCACTAGGTCCAGCTACTATACAAGTGAATGGATGGTAAAAATGAATCATTATTACGTCTTACTATAAGAACGGTTGATCGGGTAATGCATAAGAAATGAAAGTCAAGATGATTATTAACTATTGTAATCATAATAAAAGAACGAAGCAATTACAAAATAAATGAAAAATTATCCTATATATTACAGAACTCAAAAAGATTATTAACAATTATATTTAAAACACCATAAAAAATAAATAAAATAACACTGAAAACACGGTATAATACACAAATCTTACATATTTTTGCTAAATGTAAAAACTACTTACAACAAGGAAAATACTATAAATAAAAATTATTAATTAAATTTTACTATCACCTTAAATACTAACCTAATAATAAATTTAACTATTTCTTAAACTATAATGACCCCAAGACAAAGTGTTGGTTGAGTTGGGTAAAATGTATCGCTTTGTATCATTATAAGACAAACCAACTTTGGATATTTTTTGTGTGAATATCACATGTTTGATGGATCTAAAACGATGCATTTTGGAAATTAAAACATTTTTTTTAAACAAGCAATTTTTATAATCATCCATAGTATATTTTTTGGTTGTACATTTATTGACTCCTTTAGCCTTCGCCATAACTTTGTTTTCTACATTAATTGCATACATTTTTGATCTCAAACCAACAAATTCCCTAAGTATTTTTCCATTATATTCATCTTTAAAATAACCGATAACTTTTTTATTAATCTGAGGGAAGTCGTATGGAATAAGTTTTGTGTTATATAAAATACGCTAAGGTTTCTGTGATGACTACCTTTCGTAAAAATATCAACTACACGTCCATCTGCTTCTCTCATTAAATCGTCTATTATTACTAATTCTGAATCAATACCATTAAACATAGTTAGACCAGGAATACCATGATGATAATTGACATTATTCAACTTGTAAAGTGGTTGCATTTCATCATAACACCAAGTAATTTTTTTGAAATTTTGATTGCAAATTATATGAATATTTTTCAAAAAATTTGACACATATACTGATTTTCCACTACCACTAGGTCCAGCTACTATACAAGTGAATGGATGGTAAAAATGAATCATTATTACGTCTTACTATAAGAACGGTTGATCGGGTAATGCATAAGAAATGAAAGTCAAGATGATTATTAACTATTGTAATCATAATAAAAGAATGAAGCAATTACAAAATAAATGAAAAATTATCCTATATATTACAGAACTCAAAAAGATTATTAACAATTATATTTAAAACACCATAAAAAATAAATAAAATAACACTGAAAACACGGTATAATACACAAATCTTACATATTTTTGCTAAATGTAAAAACTACTTACAACAAGGAAAATACTATAAATAAAAATTATTAATTAAATTTTACTATCACCTTAAATACTAACCTAATAATAAATTTAACTATTTCTTAAACTATAATGACCCCAAGACAAAGTGTTGGTTGAGTTGGGTAAAATGTATCGCTTTGTATCATTATAAGACAAACCAACTTTGGATATTTTTTGTGTGAATATCACATGTTTGATGGATCTAAAACGATGCATTTTGGAAATTTAAACATTTTTTTTAAACAAGCAATTTTTATAATCATCCATAGTATATTTTTTGGTTGTACATTTATTGACTCCTTTAGCCTTCGCCATAACTTTGTTTTCTACATTAATTGCATACATTTTTGATCTCAAACCAACAAATTCCCTAAGTATTTTTCCATTATATTCATCTTTAAAATAACCGATAACTTTTTTATTAATCTGAGGGAAGTCGTATGGGTTATCCATTGGATAATCGGAAGTATCAAAGTATGAATGCAAATCTTGTTTTATATCAGCATAAAAATCATCTGTAAAAACTTGATACACAAGACTGTCGGTATCTGTATACAATAATTTTATATTCTCCTTAAATTTAGTTTTCATATAATTATAGTGAAATTTATACATTAAAATTTTTGATAAATCTAGAATACTAAAACCTAAGTATATTGGTTTATCATAAGTTATGCTGGTTTTTTTTAACTGTATAGCTACAAGGTTCTCGGAAAATATAGCTAAACTATGAAAATCAGGGCGAGCAATAAGGCTTTCCGCCCCTTGGCTTTTACCTATATTTTTCCAATGAGTTATTAATTTCACATTTACACGTTTTTCAACATTTTCCATTGTTTTACCGAAAACAGAGTTATTCATTAATTTGTAAAAGTCTTTTTCGAATTCTGATTTTGCTCTTTTTCTTAGTTGTGTATTTAAATCTATATATTTTTCTAGCCATGGTCCTTGATTAAATTTTAAAACTCTATGAATTTTTATAATTTTCATACCCAACTTTAAACAAAGCAAAAGATTTTGATAATGTATTACATATTTTTTTTTATTATTTAAATTGACTACTAGTTTACTTTGACTAGCTCCCGGTGTACAAATATTTTCTGGACAAAGAGGAAAATCGGAATGAAGGTCGTGTAAATTATCAGGATAGTCTAAATCCACTTCTAATATGTAGCCTACATCTGATGTTGGTGAAATATCATAATTTACATTTGTGTCAATCCATTCAAAACCACCATATGGAAGGTATTGAGACATCGCCCAACCATACAGATTGTTTGCATCTAAATAAGTTAAATATGATACAGGTTGATTATCATGAAAGTCTTCTAAATATTTATTATTAGCTTTGGCATATCTGTTACTACACTGAGAAATTCCACCTCTTATACCAGACTTTATGAAAGCTATCATCTCAATATCAGTCATAAGTTCTAATTCTATTTGTGTATGTTTTAACATAGCATCCCAACTAAGCCCGGGTGAAGTATAATAATGAGCAGGATCTAAACCATATGTACTTATACAAACATCACGGAAGTTTTCAAAAATGTCTGTTAAAAGTAAAACATCTGTTTTGAGATATAAATTGGAGTAATCTAACATGTTTTTACATTTAAAATATTTCCAAACGTTTTGTGCATGGTTGTAATCTTCATCTGACACATCAGTTTCAGTCAAACAACTGTAAAAATATTTTTTTTCTGGTAAAGATGTTGAATTTAAAGAGTCAAATGATGTGATAAACTCATAAGGAAAGACTCCTTTCCGTAACAGATATTTGAATCCCTCTGGGTGCAGGTTTTGTTTTGATAGTTCGCGAAACTGATTTTCTTCGAGATTTTTTGCAAGTTGTTCTAGACTACTGGACATAAATTTAAAAGAATCTAAAAATCTTAAATGGATGACTTGTCCATTTATATTCAACTTTTTAGTGAATGATATATATTTTTCTTTATTCTGTGGAATAATCTCAATATCTCCATCTTTAATATTCAAAGCATGAATTATAAAATGGGCGTCATAATTGCTCAAGTTGTGTAAGAATATTGGTATAAAAAATGGAGGTTTAAATTTAGAACTGCACACAATATGAGCGACACCCTTGAAAATACCAGTATTCCAATCATAATCTAGATTAAATTCAGAATCTATATTTAACGAACAAATATAACAATTTTTCGTTTGCTCAATCTGAGACTTTTGTAAATCACTTATCGGTTTGGGTTGTTTTCGAAAACTTAATCTATTTTGAATTTTGCGAACATCTTCGTTTATACTATCCATAAAATGGTTCGAACAATTAAAGCCACTATAAGATTTGTATGATGATAAGTTGTCATCATATGAACATTTTATATAATAACCGTAGCTGTAAATCTCATGTTCTTGTATATTAGTGGTAGAGGATAGAGTTGGATTTGGATGACATGAAGAAATTGGTTTTAAAAATGCTTCAGTATCAGCATAAATTACAAACGGTATTCTTAACTGTCTTAGATATTTATCAAAACGAATTTTATCAGATGACTCTTTATGACCAAACCAGCTTGTTTTAGTTTTTGTTGAACTGGGAATAGTAGTGCGGATGTGATTACAATCATTTTGTTGGTGTTGTTTTAATCTTTCATTTGAAGTGAAATATACAAGACAACCATCACATAAAAATATTTGGTGATGATCGCTAGATAATTGTCGACTAATCAACCGTGACATATTTTTTATATAACAATAGTGTCCGTTCGTACCGTTTGTAATATACAAAAGGTTAATATGTTTTTCCTTCCTGTTTTTGGGAAAATAGAGTGGACCTACTATATTGTTACGTTTAAATTCTTCTGAATACTCTAAACCAAAAACGTTAATACTAATGTTGTTATTACTCTCAACTTTGACAATATCTTTAAGTTTAACTGGGAATCTCATATTTTTAAAATTGAGTTTATTTTGATTTCTTATATAAGAAGATGTACGATCAACATGACTTTCAACAGGATATAAAGCTGAAAGTAACGCCCATTTAAGACATTCATGATCGTTATTTTTTACATTAATTATAGCTTTCTTGGTTTTAATATCTAATGGTAAATCTATATAACTTGAACCACGTAAAGGATTGAATTTGTTAACATTCATTTCCAAGAACTTTATTTTTTTAAATGACCAACCATTGTCTTTTTTTTCAAATTCAGAGATTTTAGTTAAAATAGTTTCTCTTAAATAAACTAAATATGGATCTAAATTATCTCCAATTGAAATGGTGTAGTTAGAGGTTTGAAAATCAAAGGAATTTTCAAGAGCTTTAGTTTCCTGCACAAAATCTGCATATACAATAAAATTGACTTTTATAAATGTGAGTTCCTTAAGACAATCATCAATAAGTTTTGAAATTGTAACTTTCACAGAATCAAAGAATAGATCAGGTGTTTCAAGAATTGAAGCATCCTCTTGAGGAGATAAAATTCGATAGGATAAAATTCGTGATCCGAAAGCAGTATCAAGTATTATAACATTTTTACATTCATGTTGAGAAAGTAAACTTTTATTTCTATGTATAGTACTTCGCAAATGATTTGAAAAGTATCTTCTACTCACCATAACATCACACACATCACACTTAATCTCTTCTCTCTCTCTCTTGTTTATTGTCTGTGTTTATTGGAAATTGGTTTTTCGAGGATGAAGTTGATGGTTCACCTAAAAAGTTTCTCTTTATACCTCTACCGCTACCAGTTTGAATTGAAATGCTAAAACAAACGAAAAAAGATTTTTTTTTATAACAGTATTAGTCTAGTTTACTTAGTAAAAGAGAAAAGATTCGTTAATATACTCACAGGTTTGGGTTCTCAACCACATTCTCCTTAACGGACATGATTTTTTCATCACCTTCAAACGAATTATTAAAGAACTCATCCTGCACATGTATATCATCCAAACACTCTAAAACTTCACATTGATCTGTAGTTTCTGTGTTAAAAAAACTGTCACTCTCATAATCTTCGACCTGCACTTGTATATTATGCAAACCCTCCAATTCTTCACATTGCTGTATAACTTCTGAGTTAAAAAAACTGTTACTCTCATTACTTTCTGCGGAAGTCGAGTCTCCGAAATAAAAGCTCACGACACGTTGTTGCTTGCTAGATTCCATTTTACGTTTAAACTTTTAATACGATTCAACAAACATGTTGACTCGTATATACATTTCAAAGAAACATAAACATTTAGCGTACAATAGAAAAATGAGATCTATTACTTAAGTACCATTAATTATTAGTAAGGAATATCAAATGCCATTCAGACACAGGTAAATTATGACAAATTAAGACTAACGACTACACATTAAAATAATTATAACTATAAGTGATCCACAAACTTTGAATTCACGGAAATGATGAGTTTTTGAAAAAATACTTTTTACAATCTTTGGTGTTTGCAATATCCTTAGTAATAGAGTAAATGAGCTCCTTGTTTTGATTGTAATTTTTATCGGAATCCTTTGAATAATATTTTATTCGTACATCTGCATGTTTCCAATGTTCACTGTTGGGAATCTTCGCTAACTTCCTTAAGTCATACACTTCTATTTTTATGAGATGAGTCGATCCTGCAACATCGTCCATGTTGGTTGATATGTATGCTGTACCACCGCATTTTTGCGCTCGCCCCACAGTTGACGATGTCTTTTTCTGTGTTTTCTTGGGCTTAGCTTCATCGAAAAATTCATTTATAGACGCATTGCTTGCAGTGCGTTTCAGAGTTTTATTTTTCAAAATAGATGTCTCACAAGATCCTTCACTCTCAGAGAGTGGAAAATAATAATGTTTGAAAGTATTTGGTTCGTCAAAACTATTTAAATTCTGTAAGCAAAAATAACTAATATTATCACTCAGTACTAATACATCAAAATTAAACATTAAGATGGAAACAAATTTAAGTATAGTAGATCACTTATGCTTACCGCCATTTTCCCAACACAGCAGATCGATGATAAAAATATAAGAGGGTGTTGTTGCACTTCGACAATAGAGTCTTTGTAACTGATTATTTGGGTATTGTAGTCAATATATACTCCAAATTTACTGATTTCTACACAATTATTGTTAATGATCTAGTACTCGTTGATCAAGAGTAATTTGTTTTAATTACTAAGAAATCTTTATTTGACGATTCAAACAATCAAACTTGTTTAAATGGTGCAACAATAACAAGTCAACGTTGTTAGTAAAAATTACTTTCAAATTGTTGATAAAGCGTTTCGATATTGAATGAGTAAACGTTTAAGACAAAGAAATATGGTGTTCGCATGGTAATGAGTATCTACTTGTAATAATAAAACATAAGTTAAAAAGTTTCATGTGGTTTAACTTGGTTGAAATACAGCAAAGAGAAATGTCATACGTAGTTGATAAGTTTAGGTGCATGAAATAATAGTATGCATCGCCAAGATTTTATTGTTGCAATTGTGTAGACAAGGTCCCGTATTTTCAAAGTGATGACCAAATATGTAGCCTGTAGATAAGATGAGTAAAAGAGAAAAAATGCTTTAATTAATTTACAATTCCTTAATATATGTTACAAACATCGTATTTATTAAAACAAAGTTGGAGAAGTGGTTGTTGGAGAATACGATATTCCCTATTCCACATGTCGGTATCGGTATTGGCGAGAATTTCGTTGATTTCTTCATCTTCCTCTGCGGTCCAATCCCGCAAGAGGGGGTTGACTGGTGCGGCTTCCATCGGAATCGGTGATGATGGGCGTGAGTAACCAGCAACCAAACGTCCACTATTTCTTTCCTCCACGCATAAGGTGCAATTAACCATCATTCTCAACCCATCGATCTCGAATTCATTATCTGTACTGCTTTGATGTTGACTGCATGGGGTGAAAAATGGTACAAATTCATTGTCCTCGACCATGGACTGCGGTAACAGGTAGTTGATAAAGCATTTCAATATTGAATGAGTATACGTTTAAGACAAAGAAATATGGTGTTTTTACTTGTAATAATAAAACATAATTTTAAACATATTTTTCATACGTAGTTGATAAGTTTAGGAGCATGAAATAATAGTGAATGTACCACGAGAATGACCGATGAAGAGCAGATTCCAAATTTGGAAATAATCCATGATAAATTATTGTTATTATTTAGGTA
Organism: Calamotropha paludella; assembly: GCA_927399485.1. Taxonomy (NCBI): domain Eukaryota; kingdom Metazoa; phylum Arthropoda; class Insecta; order Lepidoptera; family Crambidae; genus Calamotropha; species Calamotropha paludella. Next base: position 8,881,054 of record OV656829.1, on the reverse strand, counting down.
ATGTTAGATAGGTACAGAGTACATAGCATTGCTAAAAAACAATTAGCCATGATCGATATGTTAATGAGAAGCATCGGGGGAAGGTAATTAGAATCATGTCATTAAGGCCTTAAGTCGAGTGTGTCATTAGCGTCGAGGTGTCATTAACAGGGGTTCATTAGTTGATCAAGTAGGAATGAGTTCAGCAAAAACGTATCTCGGAAACGGTAAGAGATACGAAGCTGGGACCCAGCGCAATCGCTCCAAATGGGGGTGCTTACCTTTTTTTTTTTTTTTTTTTAGGTTTCGACATCCCCATTGTACAAAATTCTGGACCGAGGCAGCCCAGGGGGTGGCCTCCGGTGGTCCAGAATCGGTGAATACCCACTACTTACATTAAAATAAACAGTTTGGATTTGTTTTATTTTACGATTTCCGGCAGCCCTAACACGAGCATCGCGAAAAATTGCTAAATATTTTTTATTTTAAATAATTCTTACGAATATTCATTATTTTGCTTATATGCTACATATACTACATTTCAGTAACATAAACCACATGCTTCCATTCAAAATCAAGCACTTTGTCTGTAACCGTGTAACATTTATATTGTTTTAAACTTTCATGGTCACTAACATTATAGTAATATAAGTTATTTACGGGATTGTTACCTTGTACCTTGCTATTGAGTTTCCGATATTTCGGCACTGTTGCAAGTGCCATGATCATGGAGCGACTGAAGTAATTGCGGGTAGGCTGTTATTGGCAGAAATATCGGTGCACCCTCCGACGAAGTCTCTTATTGCGTTCGTTACCCGTACCACTGCACGGAAGGACACGCTCCATACAAGGGCGGTCATAAATAGTTAAAGTCCTGTTACTATCAATACATTGTATTATTTTAGTGACTTATAGTTGTAAAAGTGTTTTAGGAACATTAAAATGAAAGAAGTACATGTATTTACGGAATAAAAAACGTTTACTTCAGTAAAAAACAAATATAAACAATAACATACTTTTACCTAAATTTATCATGATAAACACTTAAAAATTGGAATGTAAAACATATATTTTAAATAAAATAAGAGTCAAAACATTGATAACATTATTTAATTATAATAAAATAATAGAAATAAATAAATTAAAATTAATTAAATACAAAAAAAACAAAACAACTAACAAAATACAAATAAATTATTCTTATTCTAACAATATTAAACATGTAACAATTCTATTACACTTTGTGACAGAGTATTTTTCTTTTTAGGGGGAAGTTTTTTTTTTTTTTTTTTTTAGGTTTCGACATCCCCATTGTACAAAATTCTGGACCGAGGCAGACCAGGGGGTGGCCTCCGGTGGTCCAGAATCGGTGAATACCCACTACTAATGTAATGTAAGCTTGTTAAGTACTGAATTTTTAAATGGAAATCAATTTCTCTGAGCTGTTAAAACCCGAGATAAGCTAAATTTTTTTTAGTTACTTAACTAATACTACATTTTTTGGGAGAGACGAGAGAAAGAGAGTGGACTACCGATAGTTTATTTTTGTGGAGGGCAATCATGGCAACCATTCAATTTATTTAAAAAGAAATCTCACCATTAAAAAGTTATATTATTGGTGAAACAAAGTCAGCTAGACTGCGCTGGTTCGGCCACGTTGAAAGAATGAAGTCGGATCGCGCTGTGAAAAAGCATACGCGGGGCGACCAACCGGGAAATGCCCGGTATGACGCCCCAGATATCGCTGGTTAGACCAGGTCGAAAAGTACATCAGTGCCAATGGCCGGACTGGACAGGTGGATGTAGATAGAGCAGAATGGTGAAAACTTGTATCGGAGTCCAAAATCCACTTCGGGTAGATGTTCCTGCGCAGTAAGTAAGTGTTTAAAAGTGTTTTCTCTTTCTTTACAATATGTTTTTGTTACTAATTTACTTTGTGATAAAATTAAATAGGCATATTTTTTATTTTGAATGGGTTTCAACTTGATCTCATGATGAATAGGCATCTCCGGGTTAACTCGTTCTAACGTGGATTCTGTCTTGGCCCCCGGGATTGGTTGGGATTAAGAGCGAACCCATTCTTTTTTTTCTTTTTATCACTCACTGAACCCTGTCAGAATAACAGCGCCTCAGTGTCTATTCTGCCCAGCTGTGAATGACATAGAAGTAAAATGCTGAGACGGGGTATTTGTTGACACCAGACATTAGATTTTTTTTTTCTTTTGTTCACATCGTTCATCCCTTATTTTTTGTTTCTCTCTTCTATCATTGTTTTCTCTTTGTGTGTGTGTGTGTGTGTGTGTGTCAATAAATGTTTTCTATTTCTTTCTTTCTTTTTTAAATAAAAAAATACTAGATTTAAAAATCGAAAAATCCCACGTTTTTCAGTGACCAAAAAGAATAAAATAACCCGGCGGGGCCAAGCGAGGGGCCACTCAAAACGTCGGGGCGCATGTTCGGCTTCGCTCGCGTTAAATTTGGGGTAGCACTGTTCCCCTTTCCTGAACACAGAAGAGAACTCGGAACAGAATTTTACACGTTATTTATTTTATTTCAACACTGCCATCTGTTATTAATTTTTGAACTAAACAATAAAACCTATCGTGAACATAATATACAATAAACATATCAGCGCCATCTATCGGAATCCATAAGTTACACTTATTTATGTTTATAATGTTTATTTTCTCAAAAGCTGATTGATTTATGGTAAGATTTAATGTTTTTAATATTGTTTTATTTAATTCGTTTTAATTAAATTATTTTATTATTCGTTTGTATTAAAGAACCTGTTCTAATTTTGCGGAGTCTCACACACATTTCCATCCCCTATTTTAGGGGCTGGGGGAGGATTTCTAAAAAATGGCAGGTATTTTCGTTAGTAACAAAGAGTCTGTGTGCCGATTTTAGCTTCCTTCCTTGAAAACTGCGAAAGGTCTCATATAAAATTTCATCCCCTCTTTTAAGGGGTTGGGTGCAGATTTCAAAAAGAAAATGATGGGCGATTTTTTGGTAGTCATAAATAGTCAGCATACCAATTTTTAGCTTTCTACCTTGAAAATTGCGGAATGCTCCATACAAACTTCCACCCCCCATTTTTGGGAAGTGGGGAGTTAGAAAGAGGTAAAAAGTAGCTTATGTTACTCTCCATCCCTTCAACTATCTCCACTTAAAAAAATCACGTCAATTCGTCGCTCCGTTTTGCCGTGAAAGAAAGACAAACAGACAGACACACTTTCCCATTTATAATAATTAGTATGGATTTTACTTTACTGAATTATTTTAGTTCGAAAGAAAGAAAGAAAGAGTAGCGATCCGCAAAAAGTACCGAAACCTGAGTAGTATTGCTGGAATAAACACAACCTCTTTTGTGTTTTGATAGATTTTTTTTATAAAAAGTATTGTATGATTTCGTCATCTGTCTGTCTAAAATTTACATTCTAATAAACCGAGTTCAATATAAAAAGTGAGTACACCGGTTTTCATGGGTACGCCACTCCGAGGCCCCGGGTTTGATTCCCGGCCGAGTCGATGTAAAAAAAGTTCATTAGTTTCCTATGTTGTCTTTGGTCTGGGTGTTTGTGATACCGTCATTACTTCTGATTTTCCATAACACAAGTGGTTTAGCTACTTACATTGGGATCAAAGTAATGTATGTGATGTTATCCAATATTTATTAAATATTTATTTATTTATTGATACTTTCATATCGATACTAAGTATATTTGGATACGATACTTTGTTCCGATAATTTTGAGGTATCGATACTTTTATAAGTACTTGATTTTTTTAACAAAATTTAAGTCACATCATTAGATTTGGGTCGTAGCGGATTACCCTTCTATAGACAATGGTTTATGTTTAGAGCGTGTGTTGCCAGTTTCTCGTGATTGGTTCCTATTCTCCTATTTAGTAGATTTATTTTGATCAATTAACTAAAAAATGATTTAATACAGTTTAATCCTAAATTTACTATCTTACTGTTGCTCTTGCTTGTGCTAATATAGCACAAGGGAAAAAAGGCCCATACGCAGCAGTGAATCGCAATAGATCGATGATGATGATAAAGTTGAAAGGTACATAACTATGTCGATAAAAAAATATATCACTCCATCCATCAATAGTTCCTGTGAAATTTTTCAAAAGACATACATCGTATACTTATAGTAACATAGAAACACTTATCAACTTTCGTATAGGTTACTTCTTCAGAAGGCCCAAAATACTGACGTGAATATTGTAGGTAGGTATAATCCTAACAGTATGACGTATTTTATGTGGGTACTTGTATACTTAGCATCCCCCAACAAAACTAGCTCATGACTTATATGGTTTTCTGTATGTAAAGGGCGGCGAAAATGATCTTTGCCCTGAGCGGCAAAATAGCTAGATCGGGCCCTGTGTGTGTGTAAAGTAGGAAATAAAGCTTTTATCTATTTAACTATCTATCTTTTAATGAATAGTAACTTAAGATTTTACAAAAATAAAGTGTCACCTCTAACGCTCTAATGGAACGTAGCTATTTATCTCAACAATCAGCCTTAGTTTCGGAATTGTTTTAACTATATTTTTGCCGTGGAAGTAGTGTGAATCTTGAAAGGGAGAGAGTGTCGTAAGTGCTCGCGTCTTAGTTTCATGAGACAAATGTTACACGTAATATAAGTTATTTACGGGATTGTTACCATGTACCTTGTTATTGAGTTTCCGATATTTCGGCACTGTTGCAATTGCCATGATCACGGAGCGACTGAAGTTTCACATTATCACTAGTGAGAATGTGAACAGTGGTACGGGTAACGAACGCAATAAGAGACTTCGTCGGAGGGTACACCGATATTTCTGCCAATAACAGCCTACCCGCAATTACTTCAGTCGCTCCATGATCATGGCACTTGCAACAGTGCCGAAATATCGGAAACTCAATAGCAAGGTACAAGGTAACAATCCCGTAAATAACTTATATTACTATAATGTTAGTGACCATGAAAGTTTAAAACAATATAAATGTTACACGGTTACAGACAAAGTGCTTGATTTTGAATGGAAGCATGTGGTTTATGTTACTGAAATGTAGTATATGTAGCATATAAGCAAAATAATGAATATTCGTAAGAATTATTTAAAATAAAAAATATTTAGCAATTTTTCGCGATGCTCGTGTTAGGGCTGCCGGAAATCGTAAAATAAAACAAATCCAAACTGTTTATTTTAATGTAAGTAGTGGGTATTCACCGATTCTGGACCACCGGAGGCCACCCCCTGGTCTGCCTCGGTCCAGAATTTTGTACAATGGGGATGTCGAAACCTAAAAAAAAAAAAAAAAAAAAAGGTAAGCACCCCCATTTGGAGCGATTGCGCTGGGTCCCAGCTTCGTATCTCTTACCGTTTCCGAGATACGTTTTTGCTGAACTCATTCCTACTTGATCAACTAATGAACCCCTGTTAATGACACCTCGACGCTAATGACACACTCGACTTAAGGCCTTAATGACATGATTCTAATCACCTTCCCCCGATGCTTCTCATTAACATATCGATCATGGCTAATTGTTTTTTAGCAATGCTATGTACTCTGTACCTATCTAACATTACCTAAATAATAACAATAATTTATCATGGATTATTTCCAAATTTGGAATCTGCTCTTCATCGGTCATTCTCGTGGTACATTCACTATTATTTCATGCTCCTAAACTTATCAACTACGTATGAAAAATATGTTTAAAATTATGTTTTATTATTACAAGTAAAAACACCATATTTCTTTGTCTTAAACGTATACTCATTCAATATTGAAATGCTTTATCAACTACCTGTTACCGCAGTCCATGGTCGAGGACAATGAATTTGTACCATTTTTCACCCCATGCAGTCAACATCAAAGCAGTACAGATAATGAATTCGAGATCGATGGGTTGAGAATGATGGTTAATTGCACCTTATGCGTGGAGGAAAGAAATAGTGGACGTTTGGTTGCTGGTTACTCACGCCCATCATCACCGATTCCGATGGAAGCCGCACCAGTCAACCCCCTCTTGCGGGATTGGACCGCAGAGGAAGATGAAGAAATCAACGAAATTCTCGCCAATACCGATACCGACATGTGGAATAGGGAATATCGTATTCTCCAACAACCACTTCTCCAACTTTGTTTTAATAAATACGATGTTTGTAACATATATTAAGGAATTGTAAATTAATTAAAGCATTTTTTCTCTTTTACTCATCTTATCTACAGGCTACATATTTGGTCATCACTTTGAAAATACGGGACCTTGTCTACACAATTGCAACAATAAAATCTTGGCGATGCATACTATTATTTCATGCACCTAAACTTATCAACTACGTATGACATTTCTCTTTGCTGTATTTCAACCAAGTTAAACCACATGAAACTTTTTAACTTATGTTTTATTATTACAAGTAGATACTCATTACCATGCGAACACCATATTTCTTTGTCTTAAACGTTTACTCATTCAATATCGAAACGCTTTATCAACAATTTGAAAGTAATTTTTACTAACAACGTTGACTTGTTATTGTTGCACCATTTAAACAAGTTTGATTGTTTGAATCGTCAAATAAAGATTTCTTAGTAATTAAAACAAATCACTCTTGATCAACGAGTACGTACCATAAAAATGTATATGACTTATTTCAAAAAATAAATATTTTTGAATAAAAATTTGAGTTTTTATTTGGTTTTCCTTAAGATATGAATAAAACATGTTTTGTTTATTGAAAAACATTTATTGACAAAACTTAAAATTAAATTACATTGTATAAAACTTAAAATCAAATTACATTGTATATATCTTAAAATTAAATTACATTGTATCTTTAAACATTTTTTGTAATATTATATCATTGCAAGTGGTATTACTGTTAAATATTTCAATAAAAATTTTCAAACCATTAAACTTGAAATATAAATACATTACACAGTATTCACCGCAAAGTGAAGACATAACATTTTGAATTGTTGTTGTTGTAAGACCACCTTATTGCATTTCTCCTCAAAAAGTTTAAGTGGAACCCATTAGGTTTACGTCCAAAAGTATCAAAATATTCTCCAACACCATAATTATCTATGTAAATTGCAGACATATAAATCGGTAATCGATTAGCAGCAAATACATTTGCTATTAATGAATCATCAATTTTTTTTAAACAATTACTTATTTCTATTGTATTCATTATGCATGTCTGTATTATGATAAAGTACAAAAAATATAACTAAATTATAAACAACATCGAATTATATATTTCCACATTAACATTTCGGTTTTTATCAATTTCAATTAAATTATCAAATTCTGCGTATACAATACAATTGACAGTTTGGTTTAAAGCATTTTCAAATCTTACTTCTATTCTTACACTACCATGTTTCACTAAATTCCAATGTGAAGAGGAATTTGCTGATAAGTCAGGAGTTAAATCAAAAGCCATCAAACAATAACCCTTTGAATAACTTTCTTTATTTATCCCATTACCATCGTTCATAAAATGAATCCCTGTTCCCGAGAACAAAGTATGATACATAACAGTATGAACATTATTACTAAATGATGGTTGTAACGCTTTTGAAGGAATCTGCATGCCGTCAATATATAAACTGAATAAGTTAATACCAAAATTATCAAAGTCAAAGGGATTTTTTGTTAAACTACCATTGAAAGCTGTGTTATCAACAAATCCTATTATACACCTTTTAGGTATTTGTCCAAGGAAAACGTTATCAAGTGTTTTACCCTGAATACCAGATGGTATTGTTATTACTTTCACTTCTGCTCTAGTTATAGGATATTTGGCTGTTGTAGTTGCTAGAACTTTTTGGTGAGCTAGAAGCACACTTGGGTTGATTTTAACTTTGCGGATCATAAGAGTAGCATCTGTGATTATAATTTTTACTTTTGTATCCGTTGTTGAAGCCATAAGATTAAATGTTTCTCTTGAACGAACCAGTTTAACACACATTTCAACTCCATTGATTAAAAACTTATCTTGGTTAAAAATATCCCCATGTAAATGTCCAATCATTTCTACTTCTTTACTATTTTTAACATATTTTTGTCTTTCAAAAAACCCTTTATTTGTTTCGTCTGCAACATTCATTTTTCCAGCAGCATCTTCATACCATAAACTACATGTAAGATGTGATTGTTTTGCAGGTGGAGCATAATTTAATAATGTTTCAATATATGCACGATAACCGTAAGTATTATTAGGTGGAGATTCAAGTTTCTGATTTAAATAAACATCTAGTTGACTAAAAAGAGAATGTAACCAATTATTTATTGGTGCTACACTTGCTGTATCAGAAAGAACAGTTAAGTCTTGATTCATTATTTTTACTTTGATATGAAGCAATGTATGAGATAAGTCAATGTAATCATCACCAGAACCAGGAACTTGAAATTCTAATGGTCCATCATCACTAAGAGATGATATGGGTTTGTAATGTATCCATTGTCCACTTTCTATACTTGTTTGAGTTGATGGTAATGCAAATAAATCCAACTCTGACTTAGCACATTCACTAGAATGATTATGTAAGAACGACATTTTTAATTTAAGAAAAAATATCGCTGTATTTGTTTTTAATGATCTTAGCTTTACTTGCTCTCTCCTTTGATTTAAGTGATTGAATGGAAATACTAGCTCTTTGTTTTTTACTTTTATACCCAGAACCTCTCATCACTCTATCGATTTTGTCATCAGCTTTTCTTTTTAAATTTGATGTAACTTGTTTGAAACGATTTGATAATGATTCATCTATAGGCTGCACATTTACCACATCAGATAATATGCCTACTCCGGCATTTAATGCTTCTTTACCAACTGCCTTAGCTCCACTAGACAAAAGTGGTAAAACTGATCGAAACAGTCCTCCTAAGAAACTTCCGATACCATGTCCACGTTGATGTGATATGCCCTTGTAAATAACACCAACTCCAGTTCCAGCTTGATTGGTATAGTAATGATGATATGGGCAAATATTATTTTTATTATTTAAATACATGATTTTATAAGTTGCGTTTAAAATGTAGTTTAACGCAACTCGTTCCAAATTGAAATGGTATGTTTTCTCCAGTATTTGTTCTTATATCTATTTCAATAACATCAAACTCTCTACGCAAAACTGGAACATAATGCGGTGGAGAGAAAATATGCATTTTGTTAGAACCATAAACATATTTGACAGGATCTAGGGATACAATCCTTAAAAGCGGACACATAACATCTCCCACCATTTGTGGTTGCACAATATCACAGTAAAGATAAAGTTGTGATGGTAATCCTAAGTATAGATTAGCTGGAAATTTTCCAGTAGTTTTTACAACAACGTTAGTATTTGGATCAAACCCTAGTTGAAGACTTAATTTTGAAGAAAACTGAAGTGAAATTAGATTATTGATATCACCTGACAAAGTGACATACTTTGAAATTTTATCATAACGTAATTTAAAAGATTCTCTTGAATTCAACGTAGTTAAAACTTCATTTATATCTTCATAGCTTGATGCTGGTATATGACTTTTATAAGTGACTGTGTATGTATCAACTTCATTGGGAACATTCATCATCTTGGTTATGTACATGATGTTATCGTTTTCTTGCACAGTAAACATAGTACATGGATACTGAAACTCTACAACACCAACTGACCATTCTCCTTCTAATTTTATAGATTTCGGTAATTTGGTTGAAAAGTTTGTAGTCTTATTTTCAGGGAAATATGAAATGGAGCTATTACTAGGTAATGTTAAATAAAAACTTTCTTGACTCATTTTAGTAATTCAACACTTGAATACGGAATCCAACTATTAAATTTATTTGGATAACCTTTCCACTTGACAAATACTTCCTTTCTGATACCAGAACTGCGTGTACTTATGATTTTATCTATTTTATAAATCATATTAGGTTTGAAATAGACTTTTTGCAATTCTTTTTCATAAAATGTACCTTTTATATCTTCATTTTCGAGATCTTTTAATGTATAGACAACCCAAGGTGATCTCAGAATGATAGATGATATTATAAATATTTCATCACTCCAATTGGTTTCATACCCTTTTTGAAAAATATGTTTATGCTTTGTAATTCTAACATGATCTCCTATTTTAAATAAAGGTCTTTTAATTTTATTCAAAAATGAATTTCTATCATAAAGATTTCTCCAAACACTCATGATGTTAGTAGAATTAACTTCAGAAGGACACATTTTGATGCTTGAATGTTTGGTGTGGTTATATGAGTAAATAAGATCTTCTAAAATATCTATATATTTATAAGTATTTTTATGAGTAAAATAACGCCACATCCTTTGTTTTAGAGTCCTTTGAAACCGTTCAACAATACTAGCTTTAATGTCAGGATTATTTGTTGTATAATAATTGATTGATTTGCTTTCAAAAAATGATCTTACATCTTTTGACACAAACTCTGTACCTTTATCTGATTGTATATGTTTTGGTGTTGCCCTAGCTTCATCAAAAATACTTTGAAAGGCAATTTTAATCGATTTTGAATCTTTCTTTTGTATTGCTCTTACAAAAGCATATTTACTAAATACATCTATAACACATAATATGTACTTATAACCACCATTATGCTGTGCGTAGGTTCTCATATCACTTAAGTCAGCTTGCCATAACTCGTTGAAATTTGATAATATATATTTATTTCGTGAAAAGTTTCTTTGTACAGGACGATGTAGAGTATAAGTTTCTTGACCCTCGAGCCATCGTTTCACCTCACCTTTTTCAAGTTTTCCTTTCATAGCTTCGGTAAGTTTTTTAACACTACTATATCCGGCTGGGTGACGAGTATCATAGTATATTTCGTTAATTTCTAGTAGGGGGTCCATTTCTCCCAATCTATTTTACGTTTAATTTTTTGATGTGTAGATTTTGTTTTAGTTTGCAGTTCTGTTTCACCAACACTTTGTAATTGTAGATCAGTAATATATTTGAATATTTTGGGATTACCTACATATGTTAAAGGCACCTTTGCTTCTTTCAAAAAAGATGCAAATTTTTGCCAACCAATGGGCTCAAATTTTCGCAATGGTCTTGTAACATTGTTTATAAGGTCCACAATATTACTTCCAATGATGTGTTCACCATTGATTACAACTGTACCATCATTTTTCCAATTAATTTTATCATTATTTTGGTTAATGTAGTCTATCAATAACTCGGCTTTTGGTAAATAAGACTTGGGAATATTTTTTAAGAGTTGTTTTTTTGTATATTGGTCTTCAGTTGTTTTTACTATATGTGATACGTTAGGTTCTTTTAAATTCTCTGTATCATCTATTAAAGACTTCTCTTCTGAAAAGTATTTATTTTCGCGGATAAGAGGAATTTGTAGGGGGCGTTGTTCTTCACCAATGAAATGTAAGTATCTTTTTAACACTTGTAAATATAACATAGATTTTTCACGGTCGTCAATATTTGATTCCAAAATATTTTTCATATCTTGATCTAAGCGTGATAGAATGGTTTGACTGGTACTTTCTTTTTGTTTTAATTTTTCGATTACATGTGGTTCAAGCAGCAATAACTTCTTTGCATGTTCCATTTTAAATAAGAACTCTTATTGAAAGATTGAACCAAGAAGGGTACTAAGAACAGACCCTAGGATAATGGGAAGAAATGCACCACCTTTTTGAATAATAACTTTTCTCCGGAGCGTACGTTTGCCTTTGGACACTAATTTACGAAGTATATTCTTGTGTTTTTTTAATTCATTTACCTCTTTATTAGGAATTGTTATTTTTCCTTTTAAGACGTTGTATATACATTCACAAATACAGTTAATCTCTTCTTCATCACACGATTTTAACAATGCTTTTTGATACTTAGGTTTTAATCTAATTAAAGACTTAATTAATTCCTGGTGTGCTCTTACTCTCTCAGCCATAATTTTTCAACTAATAGTCACTTCTCGATGAGTGTTATATTTATACCCTTTCTTAGGAACATACACAAAACAATATTCATCAGAAGGAAAGATTTTAGTTTTAAATCGACAACAGTCATCAGTGTTTTGTTTCAAATCGACAAAAATATATCCGTGTGCTTCTCGTGTGGCATCTTTAAATGCATCTTCAACAAATTTGGAATTTTCAGGAACAAGCTGTCGAGACAGGTAACGAATTTGAGTTCTGTCGTTTGGAGTTTTGAAACAAACTATATAACTAGAGTTCAAAGATATATCACGTTGTCCTTTACCTTGATGGAATAAGTTTTGTGTTATATAAAATACGCTAAGGTTTCTGTGATGACTACCTTTCGTTAAAATATCAACTACACGTCCATCTGCTTCTCTCATTAAATCGTCTATTATTACTAATTCTGAATCAATACCATTAAACATAGTTAGATCAGGAATACCATGATGATAATTGACATTATTCAAATTGCAAAGTGGTTGCATTTCATCATAACACCAAGTAATTTTTTTGAAATTTTGATTGCAAATTATATGAACATTTTTCAAAAAATTTGACACAAATACTGATTTTCCACTACCACTAGGTCCAGCTACTATACAAGTGAATGGATGGTAAAAATGAATCATTATTACGTCTTACTATAAGAACGGTTGATCGGGTAATGCATAAGAAATGAAAGTCAAGATGATTATTAACTATTGTAATCATAATAAAAGAACGAAGCAATTACAAAATAAATGAAAAATTATCCTATATATTACAGAACTCAAAAAGATTATTAACAATTATATTTAAAACACCATAAAAAATAAATAAAATAACACTGAAAACACGGTATAATACACAAATCTTACATATTTTTGCTAAATGTAAAAACTACTTACAACAAGGAAAATACTATAAATAAAAATTATTAATTAAATTTTACTATCACCTTAAATACTAACCTAATAATAAATTTAACTATTTCTTAAACTATAATGACCCCAAGACAAAGTGTTGGTTGAGTTGGGTAAAATGTATCGCTTTGTATCATTATAAGACAAACCAACTTTGGATATTTTTTGTGTGAATATCACATGTTTGATGGATCTAAAACGATGCATTTTGGAAATTAAAACATTTTTTTTAAACAAGCAATTTTTATAATCATCCATAGTATATTTTTTGGTTGTACATTTATTGACTCCTTTAGCCTTCGCCATAACTTTGTTTTCTACATTAATTGCATACATTTTTGATCTCAAACCAACAAATTCCCTAAGTATTTTTCCATTATATTCATCTTTAAAATAACCGATAACTTTTTTATTAATCTGAGGGAAGTCGTATGGAATAAGTTTTGTGTTATATAAAATACGCTAAGGTTTCTGTGATGACTACCTTTCGTAAAAATATCAACTACACGTCCATCTGCTTCTCTCATTAAATCGTCTATTATTACTAATTCTGAATCAATACCATTAAACATAGTTAGACCAGGAATACCATGATGATAATTGACATTATTCAACTTGTAAAGTGGTTGCATTTCATCATAACACCAAGTAATTTTTTTGAAATTTTGATTGCAAATTATATGAATATTTTTCAAAAAATTTGACACATATACTGATTTTCCACTACCACTAGGTCCAGCTACTATACAAGTGAATGGATGGTAAAAATGAATCATTATTACGTCTTACTATAAGAACGGTTGATCGGGTAATGCATAAGAAATGAAAGTCAAGATGATTATTAACTATTGTAATCATAATAAAAGAATGAAGCAATTACAAAATAAATGAAAAATTATCCTATATATTACAGAACTCAAAAAGATTATTAACAATTATATTTAAAACACCATAAAAAATAAATAAAATAACACTGAAAACACGGTATAATACACAAATCTTACATATTTTTGCTAAATGTAAAAACTACTTACAACAAGGAAAATACTATAAATAAAAATTATTAATTAAATTTTACTATCACCTTAAATACTAACCTAATAATAAATTTAACTATTTCTTAAACTATAATGACCCCAAGACAAAGTGTTGGTTGAGTTGGGTAAAATGTATCGCTTTGTATCATTATAAGACAAACCAACTTTGGATATTTTTTGTGTGAATATCACATGTTTGATGGATCTAAAACGATGCATTTTGGAAATTTAAACATTTTTTTTAAACAAGCAATTTTTATAATCATCCATAGTATATTTTTTGGTTGTACATTTATTGACTCCTTTAGCCTTCGCCATAACTTTGTTTTCTACATTAATTGCATACATTTTTGATCTCAAACCAACAAATTCCCTAAGTATTTTTCCATTATATTCATCTTTAAAATAACCGATAACTTTTTTATTAATCTGAGGGAAGTCGTATGGGTTATCCATTGGATAATCGGAAGTATCAAAGTATGAATGCAAATCTTGTTTTATATCAGCATAAAAATCATCTGTAAAAACTTGATACACAAGACTGTCGGTATCTGTATACAATAATTTTATATTCTCCTTAAATTTAGTTTTCATATAATTATAGTGAAATTTATACATTAAAATTTTTGATAAATCTAGAATACTAAAACCTAAGTATATTGGTTTATCATAAGTTATGCTGGTTTTTTTTAACTGTATAGCTACAAGGTTCTCGGAAAATATAGCTAAACTATGAAAATCAGGGCGAGCAATAAGGCTTTCCGCCCCTTGGCTTTTACCTATATTTTTCCAATGAGTTATTAATTTCACATTTACACGTTTTTCAACATTTTCCATTGTTTTACCGAAAACAGAGTTATTCATTAATTTGTAAAAGTCTTTTTCGAATTCTGATTTTGCTCTTTTTCTTAGTTGTGTATTTAAATCTATATATTTTTCTAGCCATGGTCCTTGATTAAATTTTAAAACTCTATGAATTTTTATAATTTTCATACCCAACTTTAAACAAAGCAAAAGATTTTGATAATGTATTACATATTTTTTTTTATTATTTAAATTGACTACTAGTTTACTTTGACTAGCTCCCGGTGTACAAATATTTTCTGGACAAAGAGGAAAATCGGAATGAAGGTCGTGTAAATTATCAGGATAGTCTAAATCCACTTCTAATATGTAGCCTACATCTGATGTTGGTGAAATATCATAATTTACATTTGTGTCAATCCATTCAAAACCACCATATGGAAGGTATTGAGACATCGCCCAACCATACAGATTGTTTGCATCTAAATAAGTTAAATATGATACAGGTTGATTATCATGAAAGTCTTCTAAATATTTATTATTAGCTTTGGCATATCTGTTACTACACTGAGAAATTCCACCTCTTATACCAGACTTTATGAAAGCTATCATCTCAATATCAGTCATAAGTTCTAATTCTATTTGTGTATGTTTTAACATAGCATCCCAACTAAGCCCGGGTGAAGTATAATAATGAGCAGGATCTAAACCATATGTACTTATACAAACATCACGGAAGTTTTCAAAAATGTCTGTTAAAAGTAAAACATCTGTTTTGAGATATAAATTGGAGTAATCTAACATGTTTTTACATTTAAAATATTTCCAAACGTTTTGTGCATGGTTGTAATCTTCATCTGACACATCAGTTTCAGTCAAACAACTGTAAAAATATTTTTTTTCTGGTAAAGATGTTGAATTTAAAGAGTCAAATGATGTGATAAACTCATAAGGAAAGACTCCTTTCCGTAACAGATATTTGAATCCCTCTGGGTGCAGGTTTTGTTTTGATAGTTCGCGAAACTGATTTTCTTCGAGATTTTTTGCAAGTTGTTCTAGACTACTGGACATAAATTTAAAAGAATCTAAAAATCTTAAATGGATGACTTGTCCATTTATATTCAACTTTTTAGTGAATGATATATATTTTTCTTTATTCTGTGGAATAATCTCAATATCTCCATCTTTAATATTCAAAGCATGAATTATAAAATGGGCGTCATAATTGCTCAAGTTGTGTAAGAATATTGGTATAAAAAATGGAGGTTTAAATTTAGAACTGCACACAATATGAGCGACACCCTTGAAAATACCAGTATTCCAATCATAATCTAGATTAAATTCAGAATCTATATTTAACGAACAAATATAACAATTTTTCGTTTGCTCAATCTGAGACTTTTGTAAATCACTTATCGGTTTGGGTTGTTTTCGAAAACTTAATCTATTTTGAATTTTGCGAACATCTTCGTTTATACTATCCATAAAATGGTTCGAACAATTAAAGCCACTATAAGATTTGTATGATGATAAGTTGTCATCATATGAACATTTTATATAATAACCGTAGCTGTAAATCTCATGTTCTTGTATATTAGTGGTAGAGGATAGAGTTGGATTTGGATGACATGAAGAAATTGGTTTTAAAAATGCTTCAGTATCAGCATAAATTACAAACGGTATTCTTAACTGTCTTAGATATTTATCAAAACGAATTTTATCAGATGACTCTTTATGACCAAACCAGCTTGTTTTAGTTTTTGTTGAACTGGGAATAGTAGTGCGGATGTGATTACAATCATTTTGTTGGTGTTGTTTTAATCTTTCATTTGAAGTGAAATATACAAGACAACCATCACATAAAAATATTTGGTGATGATCGCTAGATAATTGTCGACTAATCAACCGTGACATATTTTTTATATAACAATAGTGTCCGTTCGTACCGTTTGTAATATACAAAAGGTTAATATGTTTTTCCTTCCTGTTTTTGGGAAAATAGAGTGGACCTACTATATTGTTACGTTTAAATTCTTCTGAATACTCTAAACCAAAAACGTTAATACTAATGTTGTTATTACTCTCAACTTTGACAATATCTTTAAGTTTAACTGGGAATCTCATATTTTTAAAATTGAGTTTATTTTGATTTCTTATATAAGAAGATGTACGATCAACATGACTTTCAACAGGATATAAAGCTGAAAGTAACGCCCATTTAAGACATTCATGATCGTTATTTTTTACATTAATTATAGCTTTCTTGGTTTTAATATCTAATGGTAAATCTATATAACT
Organism: Calamotropha paludella; assembly: GCA_927399485.1. Taxonomy (NCBI): domain Eukaryota; kingdom Metazoa; phylum Arthropoda; class Insecta; order Lepidoptera; family Crambidae; genus Calamotropha; species Calamotropha paludella. The sequence continues at coordinate 8,864,063 of OV656829.1, read as the reverse complement.
TGAACCACGTAAAGGATTGAATTTGTTAACATTCATTTCCAAGAACTTTATTTTTTTAAATGACCAACCATTGTCTTTTTTTTCAAATTCAGAGATTTTAGTTAAAATAGTTTCTCTTAAATAAACTAAATATGGATCTAAATTATCTCCAATTGAAATGGTGTAGTTAGAGGTTTGAAAATCAAAGGAATTTTCAAGAGCTTTAGTTTCCTGCACAAAATCTGCATATACAATAAAATTGACTTTTATAAATGTGAGTTCCTTAAGACAATCATCAATAAGTTTTGAAATTGTAACTTTCACAGAATCAAAGAATAGATCAGGTGTTTCAAGAATTGAAGCATCCTCTTGAGGAGATAAAATTCGATAGGATAAAATTCGTGATCCGAAAGCAGTATCAAGTATTATAACATTTTTACATTCATGTTGAGAAAGTAAACTTTTATTTCTATGTATAGTACTTCGCAAATGATTTGAAAAGTATCTTCTACTCACCATAACATCACACACATCACACTTAATCTCTTCTCTCTCTCTCTTGTTTATTGTCTGTGTTTATTGGAAATTGGTTTTTCGAGGATGAAGTTGATGGTTCACCTAAAAAGTTTCTCTTTATACCTCTACCGCTACCAGTTTGAATTGAAATGCTAAAACAAACGAAAAAAGATTTTTTTTTATAACAGTATTAGTCTAGTTTACTTAGTAAAAGAGAAAAGATTCGTTAATATACTCACAGGTTTGGGTTCTCAACCACATTCTCCTTAACGGACATGATTTTTTCATCACCTTCAAACGAATTATTAAAGAACTCATCCTGCACATGTATATCATCCAAACACTCTAAAACTTCACATTGATCTGTAGTTTCTGTGTTAAAAAAACTGTCACTCTCATAATCTTCGACCTGCACTTGTATATTATGCAAACCCTCCAATTCTTCACATTGCTGTATAACTTCTGAGTTAAAAAAACTGTTACTCTCATTACTTTCTGCGGAAGTCGAGTCTCCGAAATAAAAGCTCACGACACGTTGTTGCTTGCTAGATTCCATTTTACGTTTAAACTTTTAATACGATTCAACAAACATGTTGACTCGTATATACATTTCAAAGAAACATAAACATTTAGCGTACAATAGAAAAATGAGATCTATTACTTAAGTACCATTAATTATTAGTAAGGAATATCAAATGCCATTCAGACACAGGTAAATTATGACAAATTAAGACTAACGACTACACATTAAAATAATTATAACTATAAGTGATCCACAAACTTTGAATTCACGGAAATGATGAGTTTTTGAAAAAATACTTTTTACAATCTTTGGTGTTTGCAATATCCTTAGTAATAGAGTAAATGAGCTCCTTGTTTTGATTGTAATTTTTATCGGAATCCTTTGAATAATATTTTATTCGTACATCTGCATGTTTCCAATGTTCACTGTTGGGAATCTTCGCTAACTTCCTTAAGTCATACACTTCTATTTTTATGAGATGAGTCGATCCTGCAACATCGTCCATGTTGGTTGATATGTATGCTGTACCACCGCATTTTTGCGCTCGCCCCACAGTTGACGATGTCTTTTTCTGTGTTTTCTTGGGCTTAGCTTCATCGAAAAATTCATTTATAGACGCATTGCTTGCAGTGCGTTTCAGAGTTTTATTTTTCAAAATAGATGTCTCACAAGATCCTTCACTCTCAGAGAGTGGAAAATAATAATGTTTGAAAGTATTTGGTTCGTCAAAACTATTTAAATTCTGTAAGCAAAAATAACTAATATTATCACTCAGTACTAATACATCAAAATTAAACATTAAGATGGAAACAAATTTAAGTATAGTAGATCACTTATGCTTACCGCCATTTTCCCAACACAGCAGATCGATGATAAAAATATAAGAGGGTGTTGTTGCACTTCGACAATAGAGTCTTTGTAACTGATTATTTGGGTATTGTAGTCAATATATACTCCAAATTTACTGATTTCTACACAATTATTGTTAATGATCTAGTACTCGTTGATCAAGAGTAATTTGTTTTAATTACTAAGAAATCTTTATTTGACGATTCAAACAATCAAACTTGTTTAAATGGTGCAACAATAACAAGTCAACGTTGTTAGTAAAAATTACTTTCAAATTGTTGATAAAGCGTTTCGATATTGAATGAGTAAACGTTTAAGACAAAGAAATATGGTGTTCGCATGGTAATGAGTATCTACTTGTAATAATAAAACATAAGTTAAAAAGTTTCATGTGGTTTAACTTGGTTGAAATACAGCAAAGAGAAATGTCATACGTAGTTGATAAGTTTAGGTGCATGAAATAATAGTATGCATCGCCAAGATTTTATTGTTGCAATTGTGTAGACAAGGTCCCGTATTTTCAAAGTGATGACCAAATATGTAGCCTGTAGATAAGATGAGTAAAAGAGAAAAAATGCTTTAATTAATTTACAATTCCTTAATATATGTTACAAACATCGTATTTATTAAAACAAAGTTGGAGAAGTGGTTGTTGGAGAATACGATATTCCCTATTCCACATGTCGGTATCGGTATTGGCGAGAATTTCGTTGATTTCTTCATCTTCCTCTGCGGTCCAATCCCGCAAGAGGGGGTTGACTGGTGCGGCTTCCATCGGAATCGGTGATGATGGGCGTGAGTAACCAGCAACCAAACGTCCACTATTTCTTTCCTCCACGCATAAGGTGCAATTAACCATCATTCTCAACCCATCGATCTCGAATTCATTATCTGTACTGCTTTGATGTTGACTGCATGGGGTGAAAAATGGTACAAATTCATTGTCCTCGACCATGGACTGCGGTAACAGGTAGTTGATAAAGCATTTCAATATTGAATGAGTATACGTTTAAGACAAAGAAATATGGTGTTTTTACTTGTAATAATAAAACATAATTTTAAACATATTTTTCATACGTAGTTGATAAGTTTAGGAGCATGAAATAATAGTGAATGTACCACGAGAATGACCGATGAAGAGCAGATTCCAAATTTGGAAATAATCCATGATAAATTATTGTTATTATTTAGGTAATGTTAGATAGGTACAGAGTACATAGCATTGCTAAAAAACAATTAGCCATGATCGATATGTTAATGAGAAGCATCGGGGGAAGGTAATTAGAATCATGTCATTAAGGCCTTAAGTCGAGTGTGTCATTAGCGTCGAGGTGTCATTAACAGGGGTTCATTAGTTGATCAAGTAGGAATGAGTTCAGCAAAAACGTATCTCGGAAACGGTAAGAGATACGAAGCTGGGACCCAGCGCAATCGCTCCAAATGGGGGTGCTTACCTTTTTTTTTTTTTTTTTTAGGTTTCGACATCCCCATTGTACAAAATTCTGGACCGAGGCAGCCCAGGGGGTGGCCTCCGGTGGTCCAGAATCGGTGAATACCCACTACTTACATTAAAATAAACAGTTTGGATTTGTTTTATTTTACGATTTCCGGCAGCCCTAACACGAGCATCGCGAAAAATTGCTAAATATTTTTTATTTTAAATAATTCTTACGAATATTCATTATTTTGCTTATATGCTACATATACTACATTTCAGTAACATAAACCACATGCTTCCATTCAAAATCAAGCACTTTGTCTGTAACCGTGTAACATTTATATTGTTTTAAACTTTCATGGTCACTAACATTATAGTAATATAAGTTATTTACGGGATTGTTACCTTGTACCTTGCTATTGAGTTTCCGATATTTCGGCACTGTTGCAAGTGCCATGATCATGGAGCGACTGAAGTAATTGCGGGTAGGCTGTTATTGGCAGAAATATCGGTGCACCCTCCGACGAAGTCTCTTATTGCGTTCGTTACCCGTACCACTGCACGGAAGGACACGCTCCATACAAGGGCGGTCATAAATAGTTAAAGTCCTGTTACTATCAATACATTGTATTATTTTAGTGACTTATAGTTGTAAAAGTGTTTTAGGAACATTAAAATGAAAGAAGTACATGTATTTACGGAATAAAAAACGTTTACTTCAGTAAAAAACAAATATAAACAATAACATACTTTTACCTAAATTTATCATGATAAACACTTAAAAATTGGAATGTAAAACATATATTTTAAATAAAATAAGAGTCAAAACATTGATAACATTATTTAATTATAATAAAATAATAGAAATAAATAAATTAAAATTAATTAAATACAAAAAAAACAAAACAACTAACAAAATTCAAATAAATTATTCTTATTCTAACAATATTAAACATGTAACAATTCTATTACACTTTGTGACAGAGTATTTTTCTTTTTAGGGGGAAGTTTTTTTTTTTTTTTTTTTTAGGTTTCGACATCCCCATTGTACAAAATTCTGGACCGAGGCAGACCAGGGGGTGGCCTCCGGTGGTCCAGAATCGGTGAATACCCACTACTAATGTAATGTAAGCTTGTTAAGTACTGAATTTTTAAATGGAAATCAATTTCTCTGAGCTGTTAAAACCCGAGATAAGCTAAATTTTTTTTAGTTACTTAACTAATACTACATTTTTTGGGAGAGACGAGAGAAAGAGAGTGGACTACCGATAGTTTATTTTTGTGGAGGGCAATCATGGCAACCATTCAATTTATTTAAAAAGAAATCTCACCATTAAAAAGTTATATTATTGGTGAAACAAAGTCAGCTAGACTGCGCTGGTTCGGCCACGTTGAAAGAATGAAGTCGGATCGCGCTGTGAAAAAGCATACGCGGGGCGACCAACCGGGAAATGCCCGGTATGACGCCCCAGATATCGCTGGTTAGACCAGGTCGAAAAGTACATCAGTGCCAATGGCCGGACTGGACAGGTGGATGTAGATAGAGCAGAATGGTGAAAACTTGTATCGGAGTCCAAAATCCACTTCGGGTAGATGTTCCTGCGCAGTAAGTAAGTGTTTAAAAGTGTTTTCTCTTTCTTTACAATATGTTTTTGTTACTAATTTACTTTGTGATAAAATTAAATAGGCATATTTTTTATTTTGAATGGGTTTCAACTTGATCTCATGATGAATAGGCATCTCCGGGTTAACTCGTTCTAACGTGGATTCTGTCTTGGCCCCCGGGATTGGTTGGGATTAAGAGCGAACCCATTCTTTTTTTTCTTTTTATCACTCACTGAACCCTGTCAGAATAACAGCGCCTCAGTGTCTATTCTGCCCAGCTGTGAATGACATAGAAGTAAAATGCTGAGACGGGGTATTTGTTGACACCAGACATTAGATTTTTTTTTTCTTTTGTTCACATCGTTCATCCCTTATTTTTTGTTTCTCTCTTCTATCATTGTTTTCTCTTTGTGTGTGTGTGTGTGTGTGTGTGTCAATAAATGTTTTCTATTTCTTTCTTTCTTTTTTAAATAAAAAAATACTAGATTTAAAAATCGAAAAATCCCACGTTTTTCAGTGACCAAAAAGAATAAAATAACCCGGCGGGGCCAAGCGAGGGGCCACTCAAAACGTCGGGGCGCATGTTACTTATGGAGATGTAATGAGATGTATAATATGATATGCATAGATATTGAGAGTATTTGTAAAGATGCGCCCCCACGTTTTGAGTGGCCCTTCGCTTGGCCCCCGCCGGGTTATTTTATTCTTTTTTTGGTCACTGAAAAAGGTGGGATTTTTAGATTTTTAAATCTAGTATTATTATTTTATTCTTTTTAATTATCAATTCAACGAAGTAACCATGTGTTACGCAACAATCGCATAAGCCCCATACAAAAGTGAAAGTTACCGAAAGTTGACCTGAAAGTGCACCTAGAAATTTGAAAGTTGTTTAAGCGTGCATTGTCATCGGGTTCTGAGCTACCCTGAAAGTTTCAACTCGCTAGGTGGTCGGGAAGTGCCTCAAAATTGAGATACAAGATTCCAGCCGGACAGACAAGAAAGCGACCTAAGAAAAACGTGGGAAAAACAAGCCCGAAGCCGAGCCTGGACCTACGATGAAGCGACCTAACCTAGAAGATGCCTATTCACCCTGACTTTGAAACCGGACAGGCTATAAGTATTCGGAAATACATGACATGACATACAGACATGCTGTTTTTTTACAGTTGATATAGAATTTATAAAGTGATCGCCAATTAAAAGTAAAGAAAAGAACAGATGGATTTGAACAAATATTTAAAGTTCATATTTCAAATTTGTTTATTGAACAAATTTGAAAACATTTTGGGTGCAGTATATAAAGGTGTCTGTACGTTCGTTAGACACAGTTTCAGTCAAGCATTAGTCTGAAAAAACCTAAAAAAAAAATCTCAAGATGAACTCTGCTCTGGTGTTCGCACTTCTGGTAAGTTATCATCAAATATTATTATTATTTATAATAATAAACTGTTTATTGCATAAGACATAACTGAAAGAAAAAAATATAGAAGAAAGCATATGACAGGCGGCCTTATTGCCAAATCTTTTCTAGTTAACCTTGAGTAGATAAAAATGAGGAAAATGAAAACGGGAAGAGTGGGTGTAATTAAAGGAATGATCACAGATATAGATGTACTAGTATATGCAAAGATAAAAAAGGAAAGAAATAAAAAAGTTACGACCTCTGTGGCCGAGTGGTTCGCATGCCAGTTTTCATAGCATAGCGTCTGCGAGGTCCCGGGTGCGATGTCCGGTGTGGTTAATGTAGATAGACGTTTTTTTTATATTGCTCGATTTCGAATGTTTTTGGGAGCGTCGTTATTTCGCAATTTATTTATTTATTGAAAGGGTACAGTACAGAAGCCGTAATCAAAATGACTGTAATTAAATATAAAAAACTTGAATAAACGCTTTGTTTAAATGTGTGGACGCAGAAGTGTAAGAATTAAATAAATTACCAATAGATAGGATTTGCCTATTTAGTTATTAGAAACCACAGTTATTGGATGAGTGTCGCATTTTATTTTGTTTTTTGAAGTTAAAACTTCTTTAGCGTAGTTGTGATTTAAAAGTCGATGAAACGAAAAAGCGGCAGTAAAAAGAGACATACACATAAATTCATAAGATTTAACGTAGGAGAAAATTAGATAGGAAGTATTATGTACGTGTGTTAATACGTTTTTGTGTGCACATGCGTTGAAGAGAGAAGGCATCACAACAACCGTGGTATTTTGTATACGTGTACGTATTATTTTTGAAGGTTTCACTTCTACCACGTGTGAATTGCACACATTTTTATAATATATATAATAGTCATAACTTGGTTTAGACTCGTAGTGATCATCAATGCCGGCATGAAACACTGAGCTTAAAAAACCACACTTGATTCTATGATATTTTACATATCTTGGTGTATTTAATGTTTGTGTAAGACTGATGTTTGTCCTCGGTAAAAGCTTGTTTAACGTTTTGCCTTATAAATAGAAACGCCATCACTGTTAGGATAGAAGGTCTTGATTGATTGTTTTCGCTAAGCATTCATATAGTTAATGAATTACAAATTAAGATTGACGATAATTGCTTTTTAATCCATCAATAACTCTTAACGGTTTATTGGGATTATTTGATTAGGCTTTATAGAACACGATGTCGTAGAATTAACTTTACCGTATTTAATCAAAGTAAAATTTAGTCCGTTTTTATTTTACGCCAAATAAATATGGAATGAGTTTAAAACGCGTTTTGGTTACAATTTTATGATACGTACCGCTAAGGAGTGGAACTCTTTGCCTGAGTCTGTGTTTCCTGACAAATACAATTTAGGGGTCTTCAAGTCACGAGTGAATAGGTATCTTCTAGGCAAGCGCGTCACATCCTAGATCGCATCGACGCTTACCATCAGGCGAGATAGTGGTCAAGCGCATGCCTATTTTCTATAAAAAAAAAAAAATTAGATACATGATATGGAATATTGAAATATATATATATTCAAATTGGTGAAGAGCAAGCTTCACACCTTAGCTCATCGCCGCAAAGTTTACTCATACCGCCATCTCCTTTTTTCCATCGGACATCCAGACGCACTGCAGGCTACCACACTTTCTTGGTTGCTATTCCTACCTGTCGACCAAGCGCTTTTCAACATCCTTTATAACGCGCACAGCAAAAGAGTGTAACTCCCTCCCTGCGTCTGTATTTCCGAGAACTTATAACCCGTCCATTTTCAAAGCTAGGGTGAATAGGCAACTTCTGGGTTAGCTCGTTCTATCGTGGATTGTGTCTTGGCCCCCGGGCTTGATTGGGATCAAGAGCTGACCCATTCTAAATAAGAAAAATATATCATATATTTTTATTTATATTCAAGAAAATATAGTACAAAAGATGTATAAAATTGCATTATGTTCATGATGCACCAGGTAATGGCACGCAAACGTTAAATAGAAGCTATATAATGTCACAAAAATCGATATGCAATTAAAAATAATATAATAATTAATAAATAGTGTCATAATTATCCAAATAAAAATATCATTACGATGTTAAAATTGTTATAATTAAATACTTATAAAAATACTTACAGAAAAAAACATCAATCAATATTTTTTATATTTAAAAATTCATATTTTTTTTGTTAATATGGAAATCTTGGAGATTAACATTGCCTTCATTTAATATGTAAATAGTCTTATTCAAAATGTTTTATGGTATTTTTTAAGACTTATGTATCTTCCTGGATTGTATTAAATTTCACATGAATGAATATTCTAATTTTAGAGTATTTGGATTTGAAAGAATATTTTGCACATACAGTGCTATAACATCATACCTCTTTACTTTGTTTGATTTTACTTTGAACCGAAGTTCAAAGCTTTAGTTTAATATGTATTATCATTTAATTATTTTCAAAGGCTTCCACTGAAATATTACACCATTTGCATAAGTTAAAGCATCGTATGTGCGATATGTAACGTGATGTGACCTTAACGCTTTTAACATTCAATGTTTTTTTTCTACAGATCAGCTCATCTTTGTGCATTCCCATTTCGGGTAAGTGTTATTTTATTTCGTACTACTTTTTACCCGCGGCTAAGCTCACGTTGTCATAATCATAAGTGTCAAGATAATTAAGAAATTAATTTCTTTCAAATGGAACGTCAGATGGCGTTGAATTCTAATCAAATTGCTCAAACTCTTTGTCCGATAATTATAAATCTAACATCCAATTTTATGCCCTTCAGAAACATTTTTTGTTGTGTCTTTCCCTTTATTATACTCTTGAATATATGTGTACAAAAAGAATTATCAAAATATGACAACTCCGTAAAAAGTTGTGTGGTCATACTCAAAAAAAATATATACGTGTCGACTTGAAAACCACCTGAGATTTTTTGTCGGTTAAAATTGTAATAAAGTGTAACAAACATATCAAATTTCATCACTATTTTACTCAATATTACACTGAAACTGTTTACTACTATGGAACAGCACTAAAGCCTGTGCGCGTTTTCGCATCGATATTCCATACAGTCTACGTAAAATATTACTATGGAGTTTTGTATAAGCGCCCCTAGCGGTAACCATCAGAAACTACAAATCTTAATAGAAATCTGTAACGCGCTCGATAACGAGTATCGAATGCGTGAACTCCATTAATCATTGTAATAAATTGTGTCAAAACTATACTTAAAACTAAAATAAGGTTTATTTAATACAAATTATCATAACAGCATTATGAAACCTAGCCATTAGATAGATAGAATAATAGCTGCGTAGCGTAATAAAGTTGCGATTTGAGTTATGACGTATTTCCGGTTTATATTCAAAAAGCGCATTGCAAATACTCATTTGAAATAAACTTTTAACTTTTTATTTTCATATTAACAGTAAAGAACAAAGATGGCAGCGTTGGAGGGCTGGTTAACAACCTCGTAGGTGGACTCAGTAAGTAAACATTGTACAGTTCTATCAATCTTCAATTATAAGATTAAAAATACGCTTGTTAAAAACAAACACATATCCGAGCCCTCGGTAGGAGAGCTCGGAGATCTTACCTGAGGGCTCGGAGATAAAGTTGTTTTTGGTTTGTAAATATTAAAGAAATATGGCATTATGAATGTGAAAAAATAAATATAAACCTCAATTTGTCTCAAGTGTCTGCCTTTCTAGTAGTATTTTATTTACATATATAAATCTAGCAGTTAAATTACAAAAATATAATAATCTCTATTCTCGAATTAAAATCTCTTACAAAGTGACCTTTATTTCATATTAAAGGAGATATTAATTGCAAGTGTACCATTCTTATTGTATTTTCTAAGTTTTTGTATATTAAACTGTTCGTATGAGAATATATTACCTTATTGTGTTATATGTATTAGTTTCTCATATTAATAGAATGTAATTCTTATATGATTTGAAAAAACACCTGTTAAAAACAACTATATCTCCGAGCCCTTAGTAGGAGAGCTACTACTGCCACTAGAGCTATCCTACCTGAGGGCTCGGAGATATGGTTGTTTTTTAAATCGTATAGAAATAGGGCTTTGTGCATGCAAAAACAGTATGTAGAATTAATTATATTGTGAAATAAACTTTTTACTGAGAAACTAACATTTTATACCTCCATAGTCGAGTGATTTTCATGTTAAAGCCGCTCCGAGGTCTCGGGTTCGATCCCTGGCCGGGTCGAAAATTTTCTATATCGTCTCGGGTCCAAGTATTGTGGTACTATTGTTTTTTTTTTAAATTACATAACACGCTTTATGTGTATACGTATACGTGCTTTAACAACTTCGGTTCACAGCAATGTATGTGAAATTGTCTTATACTTATATTTATTTTTTTGATTATAGATTCATTGTTAATGTAAATTGTTTTGTTACAGATGGAAACGTTGGAGGTATGACTTTTTTATTTCGATAAAATAAAGAACTGAGTAAGTTAACTCTAGGACTTTGGCGGGAGCGCGAAGCGTCACTTTAATGGTTTAGGTTTTCTTGTTAAATTTTGTGTTGTGGTTGATATTAGTGTGTAATAATGGTGGGTTATTAACCACTGAGTGTTTCTGAATATGCATGAGTGTTGGCAAGTGAAACAAAATAGGTTGGAAGGTATTTTTTCGCGCTCTCTCAAAAAGGCCACGAGGAGGTTTCTTTACTGAAACCTAGGAAATTACTCAAGAACATACACAAGATTATACTTGCCTGACACTGGCTAAATGCACAAATTGTGCAAGCCATAAATAAAGAAAAAAAAAGTTAACTCTATAAAATATTAAGGAGCGTTTGGTGCAACTATAATAATCATGCCTTTCGCGCCGACAGTCCTGGATTGGTTTCCCGAAGGTGGTAGATGTTTGTGTGATGAATACGAGCATTTGTACCTCACTCTGAGATATATATATATATATCTCTCAGAGTATTACCCTAGTATAACCTTGGTATTTATTACACAAACCTTACAGCACTAACTTTGGGCTAGCCTAATTGGAGTGAATGTAAGAAATATTACGATTTTTATTTTATTCTTACCGAATTACGAGAACAAAGTAAGCTGTGTATGTTCTTTTTTATTTATTTCTTTGTTTATAGGTACACAGACATATTATTATTAAAAATACTATGAGCATATCTTTGTGTGTATGTGTGTGTATGTGTGTGTGTGTGTGGGTAAAGAAAATACATACAAATATTATTTAACTAATAGCTCAATAAATTCATATACTTGATTTAATTGCCACTCATTTAGAATAAATTTACACTTGCGGTAAGTTTGCTCACCATACATACCAAATATACATAAACTGAGATAAAAATAAACTAGAACTAATTAAGTAAGTAAAATCAACTGTAACATTATAAAAAAGTAGTATGAGATCTTTCTGAACCAAATCCAAAATAATATCCCTAGATATTTTGTTAATCACCGTAGAACTTTGTCACATAACATCAATAATTGATTTCTATACTGTTGACTCTTTGCTTTTGGCAGATTTAGTGTGACATAGTTCTAAGGTGTAAACATCTTAATGCTCGTAACTTTACAGTCATCCGTAAGGACAATTTTTTTAATAATGATAAAAAGACTTTTATCATTATAATTCCAGGCATTATAATGATAAAAGACGTATGAATTGTCCTTTAAATAGTAATTTTCCACCGTAACAACCTTGGGCACAGATGTCACAAAACTGGGAAAAAATCTTACTGGTGAGTAAATTAAGTAAATACATCTATCTATCTATCTATCAATATATATACATTATATTATGACAATACTTTGTGTCTGTGTTTGTTACCATACCAGCAACGCGTGGCCGGGTTATACCAGCAACGCGTGGCCGGGTTATACCAGCAACGCGTGGCCGGGTTATACCAGCAACACGTGGCCGGGTTAGCTAGTACCTATTAAAACTATATTGTCACTTGTTAAATTATCTGAATCTTATAAAAAATGGGCATAGACAGTGATAGTCTGATGTAAAAATTTTTCTTTTTTAAGGAGGTGGTAACCAATCGCAAGGAGGTGGCAACCAATCCCAAGGAGGTGGTAAGTCTACACTTAACTTTATAGGTTGACCAGTTAAATGAGTGTTCGTCCGAGCGGTGCAGGGGCGAAAGGTTACGTTGCCAAAGGGGGGTACCGAAAAAGGGGGGAGGGAGCTCATTATGGCCGCCTGCTACCCGCTCGATCTCTGTCGCCGTACCCCGCTGCCCTTTACCGTGTGGGCAGTCATTTAAGCTCATTTAAGCAGTCAACTAACCATAGTAGAATAACGTTGAAACTCTGTTAAAATAAATGCCTACTCTTCTAATAAAAGTCAAAATAATTCTGGGCGTCCTGTGAAAACTGATACAACTCAAAATTGTTAACTTTACAGTAGAGCAGTTTTTGTGTTTAGAAAACCATAAAATTTGTTAGCATAATCATTTTGCAAAAATAGTAACACTTTTGTATTGTTTATAAACTATTAAGTTCCTACTAAAATCGTTCTATAGAATAAAACATATTTAAAAAAAACCATTTATTGTATCAAAACACACCAAATGAGTTATCGTATATAATGATTCTTAATTAGTTGTATCACATTACACTTTTTGTGAAGCAGTGGTGAAAGGTGATATTGTTTTGTTGTCAGGTAACTTAACTAAATATGTATCAGATCAGATGACACTTTATTAGAAGGTTATAAATATATGTGCATAATGAAGTTACTTGAGATACATCTTTATACACAATTTTTTAATATATGACTTGATTATTGTAGACGATACACGTCAACATGTATTTATTTCCTCAAAACTATTTTTCAAAACAGGTTAATCTGCCTTAGATGTACCATACTATCTCGGCAGGTAAGAGACGTATCAAAATAGAAAAAAAGAGAATATTCTCTGAATGAAGGTGCATGAATAATATCAAATTCGATATAAGTCGACTTGTATCACTTTTCACAGGACACACAGAATTATGCATTAGCAATGGAGTAAATAATTTTGAAATGATTCATTGGATTTATCAATCTTAATAAGTTTACAAATCTTAAATAATGTTTGTCCATATGGTGTCTGGTAGAGTGGAGTAGTATCACTCTTAACACTTAACAGTGTTGTAAAAGACAGCTAGTGGCACTGGAGGTTATCACCATAGATCTCAAGTAAACCACAAAATTTGCAGCAGAGTTTCTCGAATTATTTTTTAGTGCGATTTTCAACTCGTCTGTTAAGTGAGGAGTAAACAAAATTTTTTGGGATACCCTCCGCCTAGCAGTGCACGTCTTATCTGAGATGATGATCTAATTATTCAACTATTAACCCCTTGAAGCCCAGCTTTGTGTTAAATGCGTTATTTCTCTCTCTATCGGGGTAAAAAATATCATTCAATCAAAAAGAACCATTCCCAAAGCCGTAATAAGGATTAAATCAGACTGCGTGCTATAGAGCATTATATAATGCTCGCGGATTTTAAGGGGTTAAAGGACAAAAACACAAAGATAATCTGCCTAAGCAGTAAGCTGTCAAACTCTTTTCTTCTTTTTATTCATTTCTACTGACAGGGGAGTACTGAAATTTGAGAATCCTCCCAAATGTGGGATCATGTGTACATCTAGATGTTGTGTTAGACTACAGAGTCTCTCAATGTGAATAATGAATCAACCCATCCCTCGCCCACTGCCCTCATCCTAACCTTTCCTTCCTAAAACTGTTCCTGTAACCGCAGCGAATTAACAGGAATTATACAGTAATTCCTGCTAATTCGCTGCAGTAACCTATCGAAACAAGTATGACCAATAATCAACTGCGTCAAGTGGAAAAAATCACGCCCTAAGATGTCTTATGGCCGTTACTGCCTTTATTTTCGAAGGTGTTTACCACTAGTTTTCCCACTCGATGACGATTTTCCCATCTGAAAAGATAAGCTCCTTGTGCTCTAATGTTTTTCTCCCTTGCCAAATCTGGCATTATGCCCCTATCCCTTAAAGTTATATATTTAATCAAATTTATAATATTTTTCATCTTGCTGCAGGTAACGGCAATGGAAATAATGGTAATGGGAATAATGGTAGCTGCGATGGTAATTCTAAGGGTAGCACAGGATCCGGTAATAGCAACGGTAAGATTGATTCCTTTTCAATTTAATATGCGTTCTCCTTCAAGCGATGTTTTATCTAAAGAAAATAATAACAAAACTCTTAATATGTTATTTGCAAGAAAGAATTTTTAATTTGATCAATGGAGAAGGTGCCAGCTGACATCAAAAAAGCGTTTTGCAGATACTCATTTTAAAATGTAATAATTTTAAAATGTCTTCAAATTTTAATTTTATATTTTAATTTTAGGAGGAGGCAACAACGATGGTAGCCTGGGAGGGCTGGTTAACAACCTCGTAGGTGGACTTAGTAAGTTGTTATTTTTCTATGATCATAAGGGTCTTATAAAATATTAATCCAACCTCAATAAAGGTGCTTTCAGACTACGCTATAATATAGTACCATATAGTATATAGCTCATAGCACAACAATATCGCGCACCATACATTGTTATGCACACGTTCACACTGTACTGTACTATATATTATTTGCTTCGTATTCGCTATAAAATTGTCCGATGCGCTGAGTTCATGTTGTGCTATATCACGCGCCGCCCTCTTCCTCCTCCTCACCCCCGGCCGTCCCGCAAGCGAAGCGAACGACAACACGTCTGGACACGATCCTGTGCCTGCGACGGATTTTTCGATGGCGCCAAATGCTTGCGATAATATCGCGTAATGTGAACGTCAAGTTATATAGTATAGCATTAGGTCTTTCTTTGCACTATGGCACTATAGTATAGCGTAGTCTGAAAGCACTTTTAAAACGTTAAATTAACTTCGCTAAATATCCCAATTATGTGCAAAAACCACGGTTACAGTAGTCTATTAACTTGCTTAGATCGCTTTTTAAATTATTCTTTAATTCATTCCAAAGATTATTTCCAAATCGCTTCGATCGTTGTTCAAAATTATAACTATCTGTTTACGCGGTCGCGCTTCGCTTCATACGTGGTTGCACGTTCCAGATTCGCCGCGTCGAGTTCACATAAACCTTGATGCACGTTCGCGATCTGTCTCGCTCGCTCGCCTACTCGGTATCGAGCGTGTTCGCTATCTCTTTTTTATGCGCTACTCATATATTCCTACGCACGTTTCTCTCGAACAATTCGTTCCCAGCAACAAAGTTATCGTGAGATTTTGTTTCTTTAAAAACAAACGACAGTGGATATATCCTATATGAAATATTGTTAATCAATAAAACACATTCGAAAATTGAAGTAATAACTTTTAGATCGATCATCATGTGTTTCCAATTATGTGATTATTTCAAATACACATAAATAAAAGAGTTTTCAATGAATGTTATATTTAAATAATGTATTTTGTTACAGCTAAAGACGCTGGAGGTATGACCTATTACATTATTGCTATAGAATAATGACATCAGTAAGTTTTAAACGACACTATGCTAAATTACATTATCGGAAAAAGATTGTAAGTAAAACTTTTTTAATTGTACAAAACGCGTGAAAGGAAATATAGTGTTGTGTCTATGGTAGTAGTAAATCTAACTAAAATGAGACTAAACTACACTACAACAATTTGAGTAAGTTAAACCGAATTCGAAAATAATCTAACCGAATCTCAAAGAAGATTCTAATGAACGGAAATTATTAAGCGGTGTTTTTTTCCAGGGCTTGTTAATGGATTGGGAAAAACCGTAACAACCTTGGGTACAGATGTCACAAAACTGGGTGGCAATCTAACTGGTGAGTACATAAAGTAATTCCTTATAAAAATATCTCTCAGCCCATAAAATACACCATTTTTATCATTGAAACCGCTATACAGTATTGATATTAAAAAAACGTTCGAATGTCGTCCAACAAATATTTAAACGTTTTTAAAATCACTAACTCCTCCATGCTTGGAAGGCATGTCAAGCCTTTGGTACCGGCTGGATCTGCAGTCGTTTCAACCCACCTATCCGCATTAGGCCCGCATGCATTTTATATGCATTTTCATGCATAGTGAAGGTTTCTGCCACATTTTTACCATAGCGTGATGAACAATTGTTTTTTTTAGGTGGTCGCGGTCAATCGCAAGGAGACGGTAAGTATTCACTAAAGTAGAGTTCTAGACATATAACATTAATAAGACTAGTTGAAAAAGAGTACAATAACGTAAAAAACGTATCAAAAAGGTTCGAAAACCAGCCAGTTGCCAACAGTTAATGGAGACACTGTTAGTGACTAACATCTGGATTTCCAATGCTCTGTACCTCCCTGTTAATTCTCTGTGGGACTTGTCGAAACAAGTATATGGGGTAATCGCCTGCGTCAAACGGAAAATTCACGCCTGCAATTTTTCAACTCAGGGAAAATAACCTCTATGTATTTAATATTAAAAGAGTTTCCAACTGATTTATACATTCGCCGACGATGGCCTAATCTGAATAGAAGAATAATAATAAAAATAATCTTGCGCTCTCTTTTGCCTCTCTTACCAACTCTGGCGTCATGCATCTATTCCTCAAAGATGGTTATTTGACAATGTTTATAATGCATTATAATACCTTTAAATTTGCAGGCAATGGTAACGGTAGCGGTAGCACAGGATCAGGTAATAGCAACGGTAAGCTTTATTCCTCATCGCTTTAATTATGCGAGCTACTTCAAATGATGTTTGTGTTACAAAGAAAATAATAAGACTAAGTTTATATTGCATTATGATACCTTAAATTTGCAGGCAATATTAACGGTAGCGGTAGCACAGGATCGGGTAATAGCAACGGTAAGCTTTATTCCTCATCGCTTTAATTATGCGAGCTACTTCAAATGATGTTTGTGTTACAAAGAAAATAATAAGACTAAGTTTATATTGCATTATGATACCTTTAAATTTGCAGGCAATGGTAACGGTAGCGGTAGCACAGGATCGGGTAATAGCAACGGTAAGCTTTATTCCTCATCGCTTTAATTATGCGAGCTACTTCAAATGATGTTTGTGTTACAAAGAAAATAATAAGACTAAGTTTATATTGCATTATGATACCTTAAATTTGCAGGCAATATTAACGGTAGCGGTAGCACAGAATCGGGTAATAGCAACGGTAAGCTATATTCCTCATCGCTTTAATTATGCGAGCTACTTCAAATGATGTTTGTGTTACAAAGAAAATAATAAGACTAAGTTTATATTGCATTATGATACCTTTAAATTTGCAGGCAATGGTAACGGTAGCGGCAGCACAGGATCGGGTAATAGCAACGGTAAGCTTTATTCCTCAACGCTTTAATTATGCGAGCTACTTCAAATGATGTTTGTGTTACAAAGAAATTATTACCAACATTTCTAATTGGAGAGGAGATCAGCTTCAATGACTGTCTTCCCAAGTTCTTAACTAATTTTAATAATTTTTGTGTGGGACCGAATCAACTGGTTTCGAACAGAGCCTGAATTTTGAAATTCCCAAAGGTAAAAAAGTTATGACCAAAAAATATTGGCTCTATGGGATTTCCCATTGAAACACAAAGCGCGCGTTTTTTGAAAGTCTTAAAATTTTCTAAAGATTATTGATTTTTTTTATTAAGCTTTATGCTTAGCGACTACATCGATCTACTCGTCCCTACTACCGATATTTTTGCATATAATATTATATTATATGCAAAAAATGGGTTGTAGGTACGAGCCGACATTAAAAAAGCCCTTTGCAGATGCTCATTTGAAGCAAAAAAATAATTTTATATTTTCACATTAACAGCAAAGAACAAAGATGGCAGCCTGGGAGGACTGGTTAACAACCTCGTAGGTGGACTCAGTAAGTTAACATTATAACAATCATTATCAAATCAAGATTCGCCGCGTCGAGTCTACACATAGATCGAGAACGTGAATCGTCTCGATTTATATCGTTCACTCGCATGCGCAGTACTCCGTACACTCGATATCTCTTTGTGTTGTAAGCTTCTCATTCAAAGCGGCAATTTTTTTAGCTTTAAAACAAACGAAAGTCGATACTATGCCATGGCCTCCGTCGTAACAATATCTTCTTGTGTTATCAATTAATACTTCGTATATGTATGTATAGATCACATACACATTGGAAATTTGTTTGGAAGTCATATGTTTTTTTTTAATTTCGACCTTATTAGTTCCAAATACACATAATTTTTTTTATTTAATGAAAAAATAATTTTTAATGTTATGTATTTTGTTACAGCTGGAGACGCTGGAGGTATGATCTTTTATATTATTACGATAGCATAATGACATGAGTAAGTTTTAAATATAATATCACACTATGGCAAAATATGAGACCGAAAGTCGTGTAAGTAATGGTCTTCCAAATACATCATAGCACGACCTAACTCTACAGTACCAGTGAAAGGAGTAACTAGAATTATGCAAATTTTTGGTAGAAGTCTAAATACAATAAAAAATATAATGATTTGAGTATGTTTAATCGACTTGAAAATTATAAAATACTAGCGACCCGCCCCGGCTTCGCAGGGATGCAATGCTCACTATATTATGCATGTATTATACATATAAACCTTCCTCTTGAATTACTCTATCTATTAAAAAAAAACCGCATCAAAATCCGTTGCGTAGTTTTAAAGATTTAAGCATACATAGGGATATAGGGACAGAGAAAGCGACTTTGTTTTATACTATGTAGTGATTAGTAAGGATATTTGTCTAGGGAGATTTTGTGTTGGAGTTTTACAGTTGTTCGTATGTATATATGTATACACATATATTAAGCGGTGTTTCTTTTTCAGGCCTTCTTAATGGTTTAGGAAAAACCGTAACAACCTTGGGGAAAGATGTTGCAAAACTAGGAAGTAATATTACTGGTGAGTAGATGAAGTTATTTTCTTATATGCAATGTTTAAATAAATACATATGAATAAGAAAAACATAGGGTCTTCAGCAGAGAATTGCGATATTGTAAGCCTTAAAATACGGGTACTTATGAACTGAATAGATATTTATTTTATCATTGAAAATGTTAAAATCTTTATATTTAAATATATTTTAGTCTCTATATTTGGGACAGTGTACTTCATATTGAGCTATTGAGATTTTTTCCAAAGTTTCTTAAGTTTCATATCAGCGCCATCTGTCCAAGTTCAGATCTACAACATCTAATGTAACATTTATAAGTAATAAATCATCGATAAAGAAGATAACTGAAAAGTCTCGCGTCCTACTTGAATGTAATTTGAAGTTTGATGGCGTTTCGGTTAGCACGTTCAGTCTGTAATTGTCGTAGTTAAGTAACTTTTACAAAGGCCAGGCACAGGATGGCTGACCAACAAATTTGTTCGAACTCCGTGCGTGGAAGGCAAGTCGAGTTTTGTATCTGCAGTCGTTTTAATCTACTTATATATAATAATAAGCCCGCATGGCATTATGGGTTACGATATTTATATATTTTTTTACTCAGGGGAAAGCTTCATGTATATGTGATGACTTTGAGTCTGAGAATGTTCATTTGAATTGCACTAAATAAGTCCACTTTTTAAATTAACGATTGTAATGTGATTGAAATAAATTAATATTTGAACAGCATTATTTTTGCATGCCATGACTGATGGTTAAATGAGTTGACCTTAATACTATTATAAGATAAAGATCTCCAGTGTACCTCATTTATACTTAAATAATCATTTATTTGCTATCGGGAAGGTAAGGGATACCAAAATAAAACCACTGGGACGTACCATCCTGTCTACCGTGGATTGGGGTCGTGGTAGCACTGGCCACGTTACATCCCAAGAGAACGTTTGTACTCATGTATTTGGAGCCAATAGTCTGATAAAGAGTTGTTTTGTTTTAGGTGGCGGCAGTCAATCCCAAGGAGGCAGTAAGTATTAACTCAAGTAGAATCTTAGACATAGAACACAGAAAAAAATATATAATGAAATTACTCTGAAAAGCTATTAGAAAAGACGCTACTCTTGTTATTTTATAATAAAGTTCATAATTATTCTTCATTTGCATTGGAGTAAATAATTTTTAAATGTCAAATTGGATTCATGGCTCTCAAGATACAAGGCAGAATATTGTTGAAACTAGTTAAGAATTTTATTAATATTTAAATTAATTAAATATTAGACAACATTACATAGGTAAATTGTTTTGGATCCAACTTAAGCACCTCCTTTGCCTATGTATGCCTTTGCTTTTAATTATGTCGGCATGCCAATGTCCCCTAAAGCTAGTTACTTAATAAAGTTTAAATTAAAACCTTTGTTCCACTTTGCAGCATCTGTCGATAATAACGGTAGCGGAAATAACGGAAGCGGGAGTAATGGAAGTGGAAATAACGGCAGTGGAAATACAGGAAGCGGAAATAGCGGAAGCGAAAACAGCGGCAGTGGAAGTAACGGAAGCGGAAACAGCGACAGTGGAAGTAATGGAAGCGGAAATAACGGAAGCGGAAACAGCGGAAGCGGAAATAGCGGAAGCGAAAACAGTGGAAGCGGAAACAGTGGAAGCGGAAATAGTGGAAGCGGAAATAGTGGAAGCGGAAACAGCGGCAGCGGAAATAGCGGCAGTGGAAGTAACGGAAGCGGGAATAACGATAGTGGAAGTAGCGAGAATAATGATAGTTCCGGTGATAATAACGGTAACTCCAGTGAAGAAGTTAACGATTCCACAGGTAAAAGCAACTGTAAGTTTCATTCCGAATCTTATTTATTACGCTTCCTTCGGGCACATCAAGTGTAACCTTAATGATTTTATAATGTCTTTATTTCAGGTTCTGATAACACTTCCACCGGAACTGGCAAAGCAGGCAACTCTGTAACCGGAAGTAAGATTTCTGACTGACCAATATTGATTTAAATACAGTTTTTTTTTTATTTATACGGAAAGAGCGAATTAAACCTAAAAAATGATTTTTTTCAGCTGGCTCTGCGGGAAACGGTCTGATTTCACTCGGTGAGTACGATAATTTCTCTAATACTTTTTATTTTCCAAGACATTAACTCACTGTTAAAATTGTGTCCAAATTTAAGTTAGTTAGAAGCTTTTATTTACTTTCAACTGTGCCGGTGTCTGTAATGAAATCTTGCAAGTAAAATTTGATCCACTTCCCCCCCGTTATCGCGTGACAACACAATATTATGATGACATGGAGCTGAGCTGATGTTGGAGCTGGAAAGCGGCCATAGGAACTTTAGAATAAAACAATGAGATCGGATTTTAAAATTATATTTATCGGGACACAGACTCAGGCAAAAAGTTCCACTAGTTTTAATTCCATTCCATTTTGTGATATGGAAGAAGTTTGGTGATTACTTCTAGTAACATAAGTTGGCTTTTACGAAATTCTTAAGGGCTCTGTGCTACTCTACTCTTGCAGACAACACACGGAATTTTTATGTAGAGATTCCCTATAATTATTGGTTTTCAAAGTCGTTAAATGTATAAGTTGATATTTTAACTTTTCGTGTACGTAGCAGTATTTCTCGTTAAGTATTTGATTGCTTTAGGGATTTAATAAATTTCAATTACTATAATTTCCCTCATCATAACTTTATTTCATATAATCATATCTTCTTGTCAGCTAACTGTTCTTTGATTCTTCTTGGCTTAAAGAGTTAGAATTTTGTTATAAAAATACGTGCTTTACTTTTGTTTTCAGGAGTTGGTGTTGGAGCAAAAGGTTAGTTGTTTTTGCAGTTTGTTTTAAGCAAAATCCACAGATCTTAAGAGTATGTGCAATTTTAAAATTCTATTCAAACCTTTAATTTATTTATTAGTTACTAATAAGGATTAGTAAGTGAAGGCATTGGGTGTTAATATTGGTACCTACTGACAATTTTCATATATTTATGGATATTTCTGCTGTTTAATCCAAACAACACTGAAGAGGGCGCCGCAATCACATTGAAACTCACAATTTTAATAAAGATACATATATTGTTAACGTCGTAACCAAAAACAAGCGAACCAAAAAAATGTCATACGAGCCGCGATCTAAAAATTAACACCGACATCTGTTATCTGCTAGACTAACAACACGTACAATACCGAACAATAATATTAATTTCAACACCTGGCTTCTTCACCGACGGTACTAGATTTATAACCTAGAGTTTATGTTAGTGTGAAGTATATAAGCGTTCGTATTTTCTGTAGTAACAAATTAAAAACATTTTACAATGTCATCCAAACATAGTAAATTAAAAATGCAACAGTGACTAACCTGTTAGGTACAAATAAAAACACATTATGTTGTATAAAACTCTGTAAAAGCACTCATATAGCTTGACAAAACTCTTAACACCGTAATATACTTAAGTGCGATGTGGTACAGCGCCATCTATCGCTATTTTAAGTAAACATAACATAATATCGTCCACCAAAGAACGCTAAGGCCTTTAAATTTAAACATTGATCAATATCTACCAAGAAACCAACTAAAGTATAAGAAACTACGGTTTGATAGACCGGTGTGGAAGCCCCTTAAAAGTTACATAGACAGGAAATAAAGCTATTGACGTTCAAATCTACTCTATGCCATTGTAATAGAGTTCATTATTTGAGTATATATTTTTATGTGCTAAGTACATAAGTAATAATGGTTCATTTTTATTTTACAGTTCTGTAAATCAGCAGCTTAAGCGTCGTCTCCTAAAATGGTATGTACCAACTTCCGATTCAACATCCAAGTAATATATAAAATACCTAAATAAATAAGCTATGTGGTGACCTGCAAAGAAAAAATAGCACCACCTTCACATTTAAGGGTCTAATAAAAGGCGAGGTATGACGACAGCTTGAACGATTCTTCGCCCGCACGGTACAGGGGCGCGGGGGTATTCAACAAAGGGGGGCACCCCTTTCCATCCCCTTTGTCGCCGTACCCCGCGCCCCTGTACCACGCAGGCGAACACTCATTTAAGTGGTCTACTTATAAAAGCTATTTGCTTGGTTTGAGTTTGTGCCCAAAGATACTCTGAGACGTTATGAGCATGTAATCTTGTGTGTAATATTTTAGTGATTGCTAACCGCGTGGCTAGCATACTGAGTTACGGCAAAAATGCGACAGACCTCTCTTCAATCGATCCCCTTTATCGCCGTAACTCCGCGCCTCTGTACCGCGCAAGTGAACAATCATTTAGGCGGTTGATCTATAACCACAAAATGAGTAGCAGAATTACCAATTTATGGTCTTCTACTTTTCAACCCGCCTGCCAGGCGTGGGGTTATAGTACGTATGTATGAAGGCACGTTCTGCGGCCTGAAAGGGTTGATGGATTTTAGCTTAAGAGGTGTCGTTAGATTCGTATTTACTGAGAGAGTGACACTGGGTATAAAAAAATAAAAAGAACAAAATGGCGAATTTTTGGCACCAAATTCAAATGCTTGGCACGCTCTGCAGCCTGAACGGTTCGATGGATTTTAGCTTCAAAGGTGTCCTTAGATTCGTATTAATTGTAAAAGTGACACCGGTATAGACTGAGCTTTCGTCCAAAAGGTTAACCATGTTCTCTTAGCGGTATGCAAGTTCGAATGTCAAAGTGATATTTACGCGGTCTATAGTGGCGTCCCTTTTCCTCAGCAGTGGACTTCTTTCCTTTGAAATGTTAATGACATATATACCCGCTAAGCTAAAAATGGTTTTAACTTTATACTGGTTGTAAGATAATACCTGTATAATACCAAATTTAGTAGAGAGGGCACTATGTATAAACTCGGGAAAATTATAAAGCCAGCCACTTACCATCAACCAAACTGACTGAAAATATTCACCACTCTGAAAATCTCTGTGCCCAGGATCTCTGAGGGTTAAATTAAATGAATATACGGAGTTTTTAGAAATATAGCATTTAGAGGAGGCTGTAGGTTATACTCCTGTTACGATCACCAACCTAAAATAGTGATGTGTGAATATGGATATCTTAAATATTGTCGATATTTTTATTATTCATCAAAATGAAGCCTTTTTATTCAAAATTAAAACCTTGTGCAATGATTTTAAGACGTTTACGACGACTCTTATGATAATGTGACGAATTTTAACATTGATCAGAAATAAGAGAATTTTTTTAACAGAATGTATTTGTGAATGTATTTTTTAAAACGAACTTTATTTGTTTCAGATAAATGGGAGCGAAAATCGCGAATTTTTGTTGAATAAAATGAAGTAAAAAAATTACTTTGAGTTTTTTTCCTTTACCTGTTTCCATTAGCCTAAAATAAGTTTTAACATCCTAAGTAGTGTACCAAAGTGCAGCTATTATAGCCTATGGTGCATGTTGAATCTGTGCTAAGGTTTTATTTGATAGGGTTAAAAAAATGGCATAGATGTCAAATAGCTATTAATTGCACAAAAGTGATACATAATGAGCGTTTTCCATTTAGAAAAAAAAGTCGACACTGTGTTGTACTGTGTCAACTTTTTGTGTGTCTGTGTATGTGACAACAAAGTTGACATTAGGTTTTTGCTATAGTATGGTTGACACAGTGCAACACAGTGTCAACTTTTGTCTAAATGGAAAACGTTCAATGTCTTTTTGGGCGTTTATAAGCAATATATTATCAAGAAATTCGAAATAAATTTTAAGAAAATGACGTATTAAGATAACAAAACACTACGTAGCTTATC
The DNA here is from genome assembly GCA_927399485.1 of Calamotropha paludella. NCBI lineage: Eukaryota > Metazoa > Arthropoda > Insecta > Lepidoptera > Crambidae > Calamotropha > Calamotropha paludella. The sequence continues at coordinate 8,839,016 of OV656829.1, read as the reverse complement.
GTTTAAAAATATATGAAGACTTAAAATATTTTTATTGTGACGACTGTTGGCGCCACTTTGAATGTCAATCGTGTTAAGGAGCTTGACGGCGTATTCAAGATGCATGCGAGATTTTCTATTTGTCATAAAGTTTTACATTAATATTTTCCGTATTTATTTGCTTCAAGTAACTTGCAACTCTTTTGCATAATGTTAAGACATCAATATCTCGACTTGTTGGTTGAGAGCTGTGGACTGGACATCTAAAGGTTGCCGGTTCGAGTCCCGCCAGAGGACAATTTGTGAGCAGAGTAAATTTTTTTCTATTGTGATTTATTATATAGATAGAATCGAAAATGCAAATTATAAAAATCATAAACAATGAAATTGAATTGAAATAGCTATCTGAGTAATAAAATATACAAATACCGTTATGAGTAATAATTATAATGATTAAATACTTCTTAATATTATACACACAATAAAAAACACTTAAATAAAAAATATTAACTTCTTTTTCTGTACCCTATTTATAACAAATATTTTTATTGCGAAACTAGTCGATAGATAAAATTATTGTCCTGTACTGTCTTTGGCAGTAGGAGGCACTTAATTACTAATGTTTAATAAAATAATACAAGTTGAATAATACGTAAGACCACAAATCTATACATATATAAACTCATTTGCAAAAAAAAAGGGCACCTAAGCAATGAACCATTTCAAATGTTAATATTGCTTTGTTTGATAATTATAGGTAGTTTTATCCTCACAATTTGGTAAATTAATAAGCAAATAATCGTTTTCATCAGTATTTCATAAAATTTTGATACAATTTATGGGAAATAATGCTAAACCTCACTAGTATTGTATGTTCGCTAGTAGTGCATATGCTCATGAAGTAAAAATAAAAAGTTTTTTTTGTTTGTTTTTCTTTAATAAAGTAAAAGCAGATAAATGTTTAGTATCGAGTGTGACCCCCTCTAGCTAAAATCACAGCTTGAATTCGTCTGGGCATGCTAGCGAGTATATCCCGGATACTTGCTTGCGGAATACGTTCCCACTCCGCAGTAATCACATTCTTCAGCTCTCTGATGGTCTGCGGAGCCGGTTGTACTGATCTCACACGCCGTTTCAGAACGTCCCAGACATGCTCTATGGGATTGAGGTCGGGACTTCGAGCTGGCCAATCCAAACGACGAATGCCGACTTCTTGCACATACGCTTTAACATCGCGAGATCGGTGGGCGCGAGCATTGTTGTCCATTAAAATCGAGTCTTCACCTAGAGCGGATAATGCGGGTTGTGCATGAGGAATTAGAACTTCCGTTACGTATCGATGCCCAGTCAGTGAGCCGTTTTCAATGAAGACTAACTCTGTACGATCCATTGAATTTATTCCTGCCCAAAACATAACAGAGCCCCCACCATAAGGTGTGATTTCTTCGAAACATGCCTCTGCAAAGCGTTCTCCTTGTCTTCTTAGCACTCGCCGACGTCGATCTTCACCGAACGGAGATATCCTGGCTTCATCAGAGAACAAAACCCTATTCCAATCTTCTTGAGTCCATGATTCACATTTTCTAGCGAACCTAAGCCTGCGAACTCGGTGCTCACGGAGTAATTTTGGGCCGTGGACCGGGCGGTGACTGCGTATATTGGCAGCGAGAAGCCTCTTCCTGACCGTCCATAGACTAATATGCACATTTCTTACTTCTTGGAGGTTGTTCTTAAGATCCACATTCGAAGATTTGCGATTTCTCAATGCGCGACTCACAAGAAAACGATCATCCTGTGGTTGGGTACATGGTTTTCTTCCAGAACCAGGCCTTCTCTCGACGGAACCAGTCTCCTGATATCGCTGCCAGGTCCTTTAGACCGTCGAGCGACTAACATTTAGCCTCCTAGCCACGAAGCATTGGCTGAAACCCTCTTCAAGCAGCGCGATAATTTTGGTAGCTTTTACCACTTTATCTACCATTTTTGATACAGCCAAACAGCAATAAATAAAGCTTTGACAGTCAAGGATATGAAATTAATCGATGAAAATTGAATAAAAGTTATGAAAGTCGATGTTAACTTCTTGAACTACGCGCCAAAAATATAGGATAAAAAGGGGTTTTCTGTAAAAATGAGCATCAAATGAAAATTTGAATTTAGAACGTACTTTTTTAAATACCACGGCATTTTTAAAACCGGCCAGTAACGTGTACAAACGATTGAAACCTTTTTTGTATTGTATCTTTTTAAAGATGAATGAAAATCAAAACCGCCCGTTTTTTTGCAAATGAGTGTATATTTATATATTTTTTTTCAACTTAATGTATGATATGGAAAAGCGGGGTCCGCTAGCACAAGTATTGTTATACTTAAAAGAAGGCCCCAACCCCTATGTTTCAGTGTTGTAAGCAATTTTAAATAAATAAAACTATTTTTTATTTAATTGTAGAAACAAATTTCAAATCAAATTAAATAGCAATTCTTTGTAGTAAGCCGGCAGATTAATAAATACTGTATTATATTCTTTTGATAGATGTTACGATTGCAATTTGGTATATAACAATTATTTTGTACCCAGTACATCTACTCCTTGTGTATGAAAATTAAGTGAAATAATATGATTTTTCAATAAAACTATTTTTACCGGTTTATTTACGCATTTAATTAGTTAAATTTAACTTTTTTATATTTAATTAGCTAACCCGGCCACGCGTTGCTGGGATAACCCGGCCACGCGTTGCTGGTATAACGCGGCCACGCGTTGCTGGTATAACCCGGCCACACGATGCTAGTATGGTAACAAACACACACACACTCAAAGTATTGTCATAATATAATGTATGATCCTGACGTTAGGTGCTTTACAGGAGTCGTGATGACAGGATGACTAAGTTAATGATCGTGAACCTTGTTCCTTCGTCTAACTTTTAATATTTACAAAAAGAAATATTTTTTTAACAAATATATTTTATGTACATACTTGGAAGTGGGAGTATTATATTTTTTTAAAGTGCCTTACAATTTGTATACCCAGATTCAGACTGCCACAAGTCAAAAATTAGGGATATTTAGTTTTAAATGCCTACTGGTAGTATGATATGTGTTGAACATGGTGAAAAAGTGCCACAAGTCTAAAACGAATGTTTACAAAATGGAAGATACATATGGCACTCTGGGTTGGAAAAATATTGAAAACTTAAAAATTTCAACTCTGGTTTTCTCAGTTTGACACTTTTGTACATGTGGCAGTCTTAATCTGGGTGTACGAATTATTCGTGTACCGAGCATTATTTATGGCTCGGAGACACTTTTTGTAGTCTGACCGCACGTATTATATTATGCACTAATAATGCAGGCGGCGTTTACACCCTGACCAGCTAACCTCGTAATGAACTAGCTAAAAATTCTTCCACATATGAAATTTTAATTAATAATTTTTCAACAGTTTAAATGTTTAAAATTTGGCATATTAGTAGATTATGGTACATACGCCGTCGTCATTTCATGTCATAAGTGACGAGGCTATCTAGGATGTGACGCGCTTGCCTAGAAGATACCTATTCACTCGTGACTGGAAGATTCTTAAATTGTATTTTCCAGGAAACACAGACTCAGGCAAAGAGTTCCACTCGTTAGCGGTACGTATCACAAAATTGGCACGAAAACGCTTAGTGCGACTCTTTGGTATATCTATACATATAAATAAAATCGGAGTGTCTGTTTGTAATATTGAAATAACAGTTTTTTACTACATGCATATGAATATATATACGGTACATACACCAAAATAACGTTTTTTACAATTTTTTTCTGTCTGTCTGTCTGTTTGTTCCGGTTAATCTCTGAAATGGCTGGACCGATTTTGACGAAACTTTTATTGGCAGGTAGTCGATGTAATAAGGAGTAACTTAGGCTATTTTTTTTTAGAAAAAATCTTTTATTTTAGAAAAATAAAATTACTGTGCCACAGCAACGCGTGGCTGGGTCAGCTAGTAAACAATATAATGGTGGTGCAGTAAGTCTGCTTGTTAGATGAAAAAATGGGGACGGCGAAGCACACTTTGGACTTGACGAAACCTAAACAGTTTAGTTAGGGCAAAAGTTTTTTTTACCAGGGCTTACGGTTACTTAGCTACGCCACTGTTCAACAGAGTTCCTCTATATAATAAAATTATCTAATCTTCAATCGATATTCATAATCTTAATATCTTAGAAACAGCCTAATGTTGTCAATTTTGTTTGTATAAATTATGATAACACATTCGCGTAATTCTAATTGTTCCGTATCTTACTGATCGATGACGATTATTCATATTTTTACATGTCAAAGACGCACCAATATAATAAAGGCAGTGATACATATATAACGAATTTAAAAACAAAAATGAACTTGCTCAGGCCAAAATTTTCTTTCCTGTGATTACGGTCCCTGAAAAGGATTCGAAAAGTCAGGATTTAATATGAATAAATTAATGAATAAACACTTTTTAAAAAACAAATCTTTAATATTACTTGTTAATAAAACGAACTAAAATGTTTTACCAGCTCCAGCATCAGACCCTGCTTACCACAAAGGATCATAGTATTAGTCAATACGAGCCCAAACTCGACGGGGTTGTGTCGTTTTATTGCGGAGTTCATTCATATGACCACTATCAAGCTTCAGCATCTAATTAGCTCCATGTCATCACAATATTGCATCGTCCCGTGATATACATATGCATGCAAAATTTCAGCTTAATCGAAAATCGGGAAATGGGTCAAATTTAACTTGCAAAATTTCATTACAGACACAGGGGCAGAACTGATGAAATACTAAATTTCATAAAGAATTTTATTGGATCAAATTACACCCTATTTTACATCAATCTTATATTCTTCTTTATTCCAAAAACAAAAGACTAAAACAAAACAATATGACATGTACCAAACCAAAGCGAAATAACAAGTAAATAAAACCTTTATATCTATAGTAATATATACAATCTCAACAAAGTAACTAGGTCTGCAATACATGCTGTTGTTTGCAAATACTGAGCGAAGCAATTAGATTTTTGAAGGGTGATTATTCCTCGATGGTATGTCCGATTTCAAAACTTTTTTTGCACATTAGTCATGACCACGATGTGAGTTTTGGCGCCAAATTTCATCAACGTAATATCAGCGGTTTGGCTGTAATCAGCTTTTGAATTTTTCTTTCGGTGATTATTCCTCCATGGTAAAGTCTATATTTTTTTTACATAGCCATATCCGTCAGGTTATAATCATGTATATTCATGCCAGAATTTGTTCGAATCGGTTGAATCGATAAGTAGCAGGAGGGGGACAAGCGAAATTTGTGAGTTGCCTAAAAGAGAGCTTCGCCCAATAAAGCTTGTAAAAAAAGCTTTGTTTATCAGGTAAATGTGGTTTTTTAACAAACCAAAGTGCTAAAATTTAAGACTAAAAGCCTTTCGGAACAATAACAACACGTATTTGTATCGCTTCTAATCGACTTTGAAATGTTATCGTGTGTATAAGATTTACATTTTCAAAATAGTAATTATTGATAAATAAATTCGGTAAGCGTATGATTATCATATCTCAAAGAATTAATTAATTAATTGGGAATGTATAAATAATGTGAGATCGGCTATTATTTCTAAATAGTCATTATGGTGCGTATTATAATTGTACTCGGTTTCGTTGTAGCGGCGACAGGTATGTGTGAAATATTCATTAGATATAAATTTTGTCATTCAATCCTGACTTTAAAGACGACATGGATGCCAGTGAAGGCGAATATGTTGGCTCGCAGATTTGCACGTTGCACTGATTATATAAAGATTCATTAATAAAATAAAAATATGTAGCTTAATTCCGCAAAAAACAAGTAAAATGCACCGCGTGCAAATAAATGCCACCTCTGGGATGGCTCAGCAAAATACCAACTTGCTGCACTGGACACAACTCAGCGCAGAGCTGAGAGGCTCATTAGTAACAACAAATTGGCGAAAAGCAAGCTTCACACCTTAGCTCACCGCCGCAAAGTTGCCTGTCTGTCGGTCTTCTACAGATTGTATTTTGGAGAGTGTGCTCAGGAGCTACATATGCTCATACCGCCATCACCTTTCTTTCATCGGACATCCAGACGCACTGCGGGCTACCACCCTTTCTTGGTCGCTATTCCTGCCTGTCGCACCAAGCGCTTCTCGACTTCTTTTATAATGCGCACAGCAAAGGAATGGAACTCTCTCCCTGCGTCTGTATTTCCGAGTACATATAACCCGTCTGTTTTCAGGGCCAGGGTGAAGAGGCACCTTCTGGGTTAGCTCGTTCTATCGTGGATTCTGTCTTTGCCCTCGGGCTTGATTGGAATCAATAGCAAACCCGTTCTAAATAAAAAAAAATGCAGACAGCGACACACTTTGCACCTTACTATCTATCTGTTTTGCGGGGGCAAAAATATCATATCAAAAATATCATATATCGAACAGCTCCTGATGATGCCCCGTGGCCCGGGGCACGGGGGCAATCGCCATCGTGCAATAGCGAGTACTAAGTGCGTGATATTTATTTGCACGGTGCATTTTGCTTGTATTTTGCAGGAGTAAGCTATTTACTTCTAACACTTGTGCACACATTACATTTGCATTTGAATCAAATATTATGGATTTAGCACATAATTTATTTTATATTTAATCCTTACGTTTCAACTCCTTACTTACAAAAAAGGTTTTATTCAAAGGAGTAAGCTATATATTTTTATTTCATTAATGGATATGGACTTCCCTCAAATGACGCTTGTTTCTATCAAACGTGTTCTAAAGATCTTTAGCGCGACACGTATAGTCTGTGGGCCAAATATATCCGCGCGGGTCGCAATGGTCTTAGAGTTCTATTTAAGATCGCGTTTAGAGTGCTGTTGATGTTATCCCATTACTGTAGCGCATTAGGGATGTTGGCAGATGTGAGGGTATACTGCTTCTATGCGAATATGCGGAAGCACTGCATCTCCCGGGTTTGCAGGGTGCGGGGTAGCACCAAGAGCATCTTGAGTATGATCGCCATTAGGCTGGACTGCCGGTATGTAGCTCATGGGTGCACAACGTCTGCCTATGTTCAGCGGAAGTGACTCGCATAACAAAAACTATATCAACGTTACTAAGATAGGTTCGAAAAATTATAATTTACAAAATGAGTTATATTACCTACTTGAATCATGGAATGTAGTATTAATCGCAGCATAATTTATTAAGCTGGTTTGCTCTGTAACTACAAGCCTAGGCCAAGTAAATTATAGGGTGTGGCAGTTCGGTGATATGTTTGATGAGGGCTTGTTGTATTTTCATTAAACTTCCTGAGCTTTTAATATTACCTAAAATAAATAGATTCTCTTACAAGAGTATTTACACTTATCATCTTAGCTGATAAAAGCCCACTATTAGTCGAAAATCTCCTAAAAAGAGGTGTTTCGCCACGATTTCCACTCTTGGTGGGTAGATTGGAGATCAGAAGAGTCCGCCTAGGGCAGACATCCACCGCCGGGGCCGCGGAAGTGTCTGCAAAGGTTCCCGTGATTCCGCTTGGTCTCATTGCTTCGTAGAACGACCTATCGTCTGATGATGATGGGTGGTTCGACGAACTAATGGCACTAAGGAGAATGAGGGGACGTCGTGGAGTTTTTAGTGGGTAGGCCCCTGCGCACCGACCTGACGAGCTTTTATCGTCAGGTAGGTCCGCAGAAAAGAGTCCCACATAATCCCACCGTCCACCCAATGATGGGATATGCGTAACGCATTTCTTTCACGTAAAAAAAAGGTAGATTGGAGATCGCAGTAAATACCATAATTCGGAAAATTATGCTGGCCATTACGTGGTTAACGGAAGGCTTACGGTGATTATTTCCTGTATCATTAGTCGTCTTTCACAGGGGTTTGTAAGGAGTTATTCGACTGATATGACGTTGATATATGGTTTATCAAATTTTTTACGCAATAGATAGTAAAAAGACGGATAAATATTGTAAACAGTTATTAAAGATACGTTCAATGATAAAAGGTTTATTTGATGATAACGGATTAATTATCGGGTATATAATAATAATAATCTGTTTATTGCATTGAAAATATTATTAAATAATAGTTTTGATTCAAAGGTTAACTTTGATAATATTGAGTAATTGTCTCGTTAAATATGTATTTAATCAAACTTACTAGTATGTGATTTTATAACTATAAAATAAGTAAATAATAATATTATGAATAACTAAAAAATGCAAAATAAATCAATTTTGATTTGTATCAAATTTTAACAGTAAGGAACGTGCCCAATTTAATTATTGTAAAGGTAGCCATTATATTTGCAGACGTATGATGACCATTAACTTAGTCGTCCTGTGATCACGGCACTTTATCCCTACTAATATTATAAATGTGAATGTAAGTTTGTTTGTTATGCTTTCACGCAAAAACTACTAAACTGATCATCATGAAACTTCGTACATATATTCTTGGAGGCTTCGATCATATATTTCTGTAGATGCACAGTTCCATGCAAAACTAAACAAAATATTGTCCCCGCATCAATACGTACTTAGGTAGATGTATACCATTTAAAGTATAGCAAAAAACTACTTAAAATATCTTACGGTTTAATCTTATTTAAATCTTAATTGATAAACGTTACTATGGAAATAAATCCATTTTAGGTTCAATACATAATACCTTGTGGATTGGCAGATGTAAAATTTTATGACTCTCAAAAAAGCAGAATTTAAAAACAGCACATATTCAAACACAAGTGTATTAAAAAACTAAGCTTAACGTATGACAATAAAGCACTTAATCGTACAAACAATAATATTAGTTACATTCTATGTGACATTGCATTTCGCGTCCGCGTCTTATCGTTGTCACTTGGAACATAGACAGGAATGGAGTTGCTTACTTTTTTTTTAATTTTAAATGCGATGCCTGGATGGATTTAAAAAAAAATACAATTTTCTTTATTATCACTTTTACATGCAATAAGTAGTAAATGGGTTTTGATGAAATTTGGTACACAGCGAGACTTAAGAAATAGACATGAAATGTGATAATTATTTGAATCGTACGCTCATGGATTTAAAGACACATAAAATAACATATTTCAAGATTTAGGTGCCTTGAAATAAATTTAACTTGTTATACAATTGTCTTTTTGATTTGTTTTTTATTTCAGCGGTTTTTAGTTTCCCAGCATAATGAAGTCGTATGTCAATATACTTTTCAATTACAGCTTTCAACGGCGCTACTTTATGATCAAAGTTGAAGTGATGGTTAGAACAACCATCTAACACACTAAATGCATTCGGTTTATAAAACACCTCTGTTCTATCTAGGGCGATAATACACCTCCACTTTTCTCTCTGAATTTCATTTTTCGGAAAACTAAAATAATAACAAACTTTAAATTAAAATTTAATAAAAAAAAATTGTGACTACGACTCCAACTTTTTCCTGTTGACTTTGTTCGCAAGCACTTGATTCATATTGTTTTGTCTTATGAGCGGCCTACTCTCAGGGCCTACTCGAGTGTGAAAGGGATAGATGAATATTATATACCTAGCAACCGGCATGTCATATAAATCTACAAAAAACAAATTTTATTAAAATATTAATGAAATTAGACTTAAACCATGAGAAAAAAGTGTCAATAAGTTAAAATGAAATTATACTTACTGGAAATATTACACTCCATCCTTCTTTTACAATTACAATGTAATTTTTACAATTTTTCACTACGCACTTTGGCATTGTTGATGTCATATGGCACGCGCGGACACTGAGCGAATGAGAGCGAAACAAGGCATATTATTGATTTATGCCTTCTTTTAATGGTGCCACTTTTTTGGCGGCAACAGTGCATCTACAGAAATATATGATCGAAGCTTGGAGGTATTAAAAGTAACGTAGGATACTTTTATTGAAATAAAAAAAAAGTTGCGGGCGAAGCCGCGGGTAAAAGCTAGTATTTAATAAAGTATCCATTAAAAAGTTGTTTTATTTAAAAATATTTTATTTTTATCCTTCAGCTCTGCCAGCCCCTGATCCAGTTATCAGAAAGTTAGTCCCAGACGGCATCCGATACAACTACGCTGAGGCGGAAGATGGGGGTCTCCACTTGGTAGATTCCTGGGTGAAAGTCAGTGATCTCGTTAAAAATGCAAGATTCAACCCTGACACTGACAATCAGTATCATTTGTTCACCAGGTGAGTTCATAAACATTTTTGTTACAAACTTTTTTCTAATTTTTACCCGACTGCCCCAGAAGGAGGGGTATGTTTATCGAGAGTATGTATGCATGTATATATAATTGTTTGATACGCTCTGCGGCCTGTAGGGCTCGATGGATTTTAGCTTGAGACGTGTCGTTAGATTCGTATTTACTGTGAGGGCGACACTGGGTATATCAAAATAAAAAAAAACAAAATGGCTGACTTTTGGCGCCAAATTTAAATGTTTGCCATTCTCTGTAGCCTGAATGACTCGATGGATTTTAGCGTCATGTGTATATAGGATACTATAAAAACTCATTCATTAATAATAGTTAAAAAAATAAAACACGGTAATTTAAAAAACTAAAAAGCCCGACTGCGTTTCTGTTTAATTTGGAAATGAAAAAACACTAAAACAAGAAATTCGTCATACCAACAATATTTTTAAATAAAAGAAAAATTGTAGCAGTCGGGAAGTTTGGAATCCTTTACAGGAACCGTGATCACAATATCACTGTTTTTTACATGTAACTAATTAAACTAAATAAAATGTAAAATAAAACAATTTCATTTATATAAAATTTTAACAATAAGAAACGTGCCCGATTCAAATATTGTGAAGGTAGTAGAAAATATATGATCACCATTACCTTAGTCATCCTGTGATCATGGCTTTTAGAGGAGTCGAAACGCCAGAATTAAATACATAAAATAAATTATGCTCAAAATCCGTAAAAAAGTGGTCAAAAATAAAGGCAACACGTGTTTTTAAATTTTGAAATATTAGAATACGAGGCCGTTATTATAATGTACTACTTTTGCTAATTTCCAGGTCCAATCCAACCCTAAGTCAACCCATAGTAATGGGAAATGTTGAGATTCTGTCGCAGACCAATTTCGACGCCAGCAAACGTACTATAGTGACTATCCATGGCTTCCTCGGCTCCGGTACTGCCGGCTCCAATCAAGCACTTGTACCTGGTAAGGATTCTTATACTCCAATCATTCCATCATCATCAGCATCAGCTATATCATGTTCACTGCGCTACGAAAATATAGATGTTCGCTGAAAACTGTTTTTAACCGATATCAAAAAAGGAGGTTTCTCAATTCGACCGTAGGTATATATGTTTTTTTTAATGTTTGTTCGCGGATAACTTCGTCGTTTATGAACCGAAATTGATGATTATTTTTTTGTTGGAAATAAAATATTTTATTATTTCATAAAAGAAAACATCTTTATTGATAAAACTCTATCAACAGGCATACTCAAGTCGAGTCCGATGCGTTACATTCAAGTATGATATTGTTTTGACCAGTAGTATTAATGTGATTTTTTTCTTTCGCTGGTGAGCAAATCACTATATATATAACTGGCGGGATATTGTCATAAATAGTCTTCTACAGCATCCCATATGATTCCCTATCGAGTGGAGAAAATAACTCCTTGAATGTCAAATTTATGGCAAGTTTAGAAACCTCCTTGATCATAAGGCAGAACATTCGGAGTGCAAGAGATTTTTCAATTGGTAATTATAGTTCGCCTGTGGGTAGTCTGATATTGCTATTGTTTGGCTTTTTTTTTAATTTATTGATTTTGGTGGAAAAACAGAAAACAGCAATAAAGTATTATATTTCAAATGTAACATTTACTTTATACAGCTGACAGGGTAGGGCATAGGCCGCAGAAGTGTAGTGTATGATAAATAGCGTAGTGATGACGTATGATGGTGCGTCGACAGGGTAACTTGGTAATGCTTGAATGAAAGTCGGTGGTAGTATTCTTAATCTTGTTGGGAGGTTCGGAGGCTTCAGTTTTCTTATTGTTCTTGCTGGCTCTTCAGAATCGGAAGCGAATTTGCATAGAATTTTAACATTCATTTTTAAACTTCAAAGGCTTATGTCTATATTTTAGGGACTTATTTCTCTAATCATCAGTGACTCTGTATGCTATAGTTTGCTATGCATCGATCTAGTTATTGATCAATGAATTAATCTTTAATCTTTATTTCCAGCCTTCTTAGCTGGAGAGGATGTTAATGTCATCGTGGTGGACTGGAGCGCTGGCTCCCACTGGGGACTCAATGGCATACAAGCAGGTACAGTCAATTCGAAAATTAAAACTGCTAAAGTCAACAGTACATCAACAAACACAAATCTGTCATCCCAGCCCAGATTGGATTTTCTTGGAGCTTAAAGTCATACGCATACGTTATATATTTTTTGCATATAAACGCCTTTATTAGATCCGTTTAAGAGCGATTATGCCACAAAATGCAAACGTAAAACTTATAACATCTGACTTATTGCATCAGGGATTTGAAATATGTAAATATAATTTCTCTGTTTATCGATAAAAAGATTTGCATTTCATCGAAGTAAGAGAGGATGTCCTTTAGATTTTCTTCGACGCTCTATCTCTTTCTCATACACAGAAGTGTCGTAATTTAGAGCGAGTGAGGTAGTGACAGGGATTTGCTCACAGAAGTTGTTTAGTAAATTTTCTTGCCCTAGAGTATTGCGTTTACGTATCGGAAAAAATGAAGCGACGGAGAAACGAAGAGATGCAGAAAGATACAGAAATAGTAAAAGACAGTGCATATTTAAATGTGTGAGTCATTGGATTGGCTTTCCTTCCAAACTTTTACCTATTTTGCAGGTCGCGCTATCGCTAGATTTATTAACTGGCTTAACTCTGTAACTGGCGGTACCCCCTCCCAGTACCACATCCTTGGATTCAGTGTTGGCGGCCATTCCGCTGGTGTCGTCGCCAGAAATGTCGACGGAGAAGTTGCTTATGTAACTGGTAAGAATGTAAAAGATAATTAGTTTTTAGTAGAACGAATATACATATGTATTACTTAAGGCATTAAGGCTCAATTATAAAGCCGCGGAATGTAAAGTCCCATTTCGCCTCGTTGCACGAGAGAGCGCGTGAATTCACGAGAATGATCTAAAAGTTTGGGCTAATTCGTACCTGTTTCGTATACGCTTTACGTGGCGATTACCACGGATTTTCTAGACAACGGCAGAGCGGTGGGAATCCTCCAGAATGCGCGGGAATACGAATAACTTTTATGTCGTATCGTATTTGTACGTTAATCAATTAACATAAAACTCATTATATCATGTACATTTTCTTTACAAAAATTTGATTCCATTCCATTCCGCGGCAATGTAAATTGAGCCTTGGTGGCACTATCGAGATAATGTCTTGAGAAGTATTTATTAGATCGTCGAACAAATTTGAGCCCTATTTGTCATTTGTCTCAGAAACTTTTGGCATAAATGATATAGCTTGCGGCCTGGTAATGGATAAAACGATTACTAAGCTTCAATTATATTCAATGTATATTAAATTGGGCCAAGTGATTATGTGCCAAAAGAAATTAGGACCAATAATTTTAGGCGAAACGAAGGGCACCCCTATAATATTTGGGTTCATAAGTCAACATTATTATTGAGAAGACTTCCTTCCTGGATATTACATCAAAGTTTCTTTTCACATATATCCACCATGTTGAGTGTCGATCGGTAGGTCTTTAAAATCGAATCGATTTGGAACTTCATTTGTGCAAATATTAAGCTTTTAGGTTTTTTTAAAATGTTATATCTATTATTATATTTAAATTTCATGCTCACTTACATAAGTATGATTTGAAATGGGATTTTTACCAAGTTTGAAATAAACATCCATTTGTGTCTAATAAAAGGGAAATTTTGCATGTCTCATGTGCCGCGCTCAATTTGATAAATTATAGTGTATTTATTACATGAAATTTAGTGAGAGGAATGATTCATGTTTTTATAATTTAATGCAGTGTTTTTCAACCTTTTTCATGATGCGACCCCCCTGGTGTAAAAAAATATTTCGCGACCCCCTTGACGCTTCGGTTTTTTTTTTTTCATGTATGTATGTGTATGTTACAGTTACAGTATTACCAATATTCATTCCATACAACGTATTTATGGTCTCCATGATTAGGTTTCAGATATACGTACATACTTATCGGATATAAAAACACATTATTCTACAATTATATACATCGGATACGTCGCCCTACGGTACGCGAGCACGGCACGACTAATGCCGACGCCCGCCGCCCGGCGACTGTGGTGTGGTGACTAGCGAGTGAACGAGTGAGCGGAGCATAAAGAACGGTGTGGGGGAGGGGTGCGGGACGAAGCGAAGCGATACTCACTCAGTTCACGTCAACAATCAATTGTTTCGACCGTTAGAAATTGTTTTTAACTTGTTGTAATAATTACGAATTTGTAGTGATATGTCATAGTTTAAAATGGATAAATTCTTGAAAAGATCAACAGAACCGTCAACTTCTGGTGATAGTAGTGGAAGTAAAATAAAGAAAAAACGTCTTTATGACGAAAATTATTTGAAATTCGGGTTTACTGTTATTGACAATAAACCACAGTGCGTTATTTGCTTTGAAACTTTATCAAGAGAAAGCATGAAGCCATCGAAGTTAACACGCCACCTGAACACGAAACACCCAAATGAAAAAAATAAGCCCGTGGAATTTTTTGAAAGAAAATTACAAGCTCCTCAACATCAAAAAACTGGTATAGTACAAATGTCCAACCTAAATGAGAAAGCGTTACTTGCTAGTTATCGAGTAGCTTTTCGTGTGGCTAAAGCAGGAAAACCTCACACTATTGCCGAAAATTTGATTTTACCAGCTATATTAGATATAGCAGATATTATGTTCGGGAAACCAGAGGTTGAAAAAATCAAAAGTATACCTCTTTCTGATAATACCGTTCAACGCAGGATAAGCGATATGGCCAATGATGTTCGTGATCAAGTCATAGAAAAAATAAAGGAAAGTACTTTTGTATCTTTGCAATTTGACGAATCCACGGACATTGCGGGTTGTGCGCAGTTTGTAGCTTTTGTGCGTTTTGAATCCGGCGATAAATTAATAGAAGAAATACTATTTTGCAAACCTCTTCCCACCAATACTACAGGTCAGTGTTTGCATAAGATGTTCCTTGAAGCTACGCAAGATATGAATATCGATTGGGCAAATAAATGCATTGCTATTTGCAGCGACGGAGCAAAAGCGATGACTGGTGCGAAGAGTGGATTTATTGCTAGGCTGAAAGAACAGATGCCAAACGCTTGTTGGATGCATTGCTTTCTTCACCGCCAAGCTCTTGCGGCCAAAGCCTGCCCACAGGAATACAGCCAAGTTCTAAATATTGTTATAAAGATTGTAAATTCTATTAAAGGAAAAGCGTTGCAGACACGATTGTTTCGGATTATTTGTGAAGATATGGGGGCACTCCACCAAAATTTACTTTACCATACAGAGGTTAGGTGGTTGTCAAAAGGTAAAGTACTGGCCAGAGTTATGGAACTTCGTGCTGAACTTTTAATATATTTACAGCAGGTCAAGTCAGAATACTCTGAATTCATTTGCGACCCGGAATTTCTTTTGAAATTAGCTTTTCTTTCTGACTTATTTGAGCATTTAAATATCTTGAATAAAAGTCTTCAAGGGCGAAATGAAAATGTCATCACTGCAAAAGATAAAATACATGGCTTTACAAAAAAAATTGACTTGTGGTCGTCGTCTTTGAACCAAAATAACTTTGATGCTTTTTCGTCGACACAATCTTTTACTGAAGAAGTCGGTTGTGAGGTGAACATCAAGGCATATATACCTGGCATGAAAATGGTGTTAGAAAATTTGAAAGAAGAAATGTGTCATTACTTCTCAGAGCAAGAGATATCGGAGAACATTGGGCAGAGGTGGATCTTAAATCCATTTTTAAATGCTGCTATAATTGAGGCTAATTTACCAAATAAGCTTAAAGAGAATCTATTAGAAATATCTGCGGATGGGATGTTACATCTGGAATTCAAGTCTTCCAATTTGGATACCTTTTGGTTAATGAGAAAAACAGAATACCCGGAATTGACAACTGAGGCTTTGAAGTGTTTGATTCCATTTGCCACCTCGTATTTATGCGAGTTAACATTTTCATCGATGGCCCAGATAAAAAGTAAGCAAAGAAATCGCTTAAATTTGGAAAACGATTTAATTCTATGTGTCGCAAAAACAGATCCACGATGGGATAAATTAATTAATAAAAAACAGGCTCAACCTTCGCATTAACGCGCGTCTTAGGTTAGGATTTTATTTTTTGTTCATAACATATTACCTAAAATGTTTATGAGTAATTATCCTTTTGTTGAAAGTTATCTTACAGTACGAAAATTTTGAATTGGAGTAATTTTAAGAGACTTACTACATAAATAAATATTAATTGTCTATATTGATTTTTTTTACTAAAGTACCAAATTTTTTTGAACTCTGGCGACCCCCCTACAGAAGCTTCGCGACCCCCCAGGGGGTCGCGACCCACAGGTTGAAAAACACTGATTTAATGAATACATAACGAATACTTTGATTAATTCATTGTCCTAATAAAATCAAAAGTATTGCGTCTGCAGCCGTTGATAATAAATGTGAGCACAATTTTAAACGCGTGTCAAAAGCATGTTCACCAACTTAGTTCAATGTGTTATTTTCCCTCTCTGTCTATCAATACTATTTTTTTCTTCTTTCTTCTTCTCTTATACTAATTTGGCCAGTTCCTCTGCTGCGTCATAAACAGGTGTCCTATAATCCTTTTCTGAGTTCTATTCGTACTTCCTCGATTGGAGTGTGTTGTGATGTTGTAATATGAGGACAGAAGCTATAATGTTTTTTTGTCTCTCGTTTCTTTAATTCTTATCAGACCTTTTATACAAGCTCGTTGGTAAAAGGTGCTTTTGACCTGGCCTTTTTACAAGACATCTATATGGTCTCGGAAATGTCGCCATGTCCTGCCTTCACCGACAAGCCTATGCACATTTGCCTCATAAACTTGGCTTGTCATTCTTATTTCATCCACGCTCCACATGTCCAGACGCAAGATGTTATTTTTTTTTTTAATAGAAAGAAGGCATGCGCTTGACCACTATCTCGCCTGATGGTAAGCGTTGATGCGATCTAGGATGTGACGCGCTTGCCTAGAAGATATCCATTCACTCGTGACTTGAAGACCCCTAAATTGTATTTGTCAGGAAACACAGACTCAGGCAAAGAGTTCCACTCCTTAGGGGTACGTATCATAAAATTGAAACCAAAACGCTTAGTGCGACTCTCTGGTTTATCCACCATATAACCGTGTCGCCAATTTGTAAGTCTGGTTGTCCGATGAAAAAAGGGGACAAGGTTGTTCAATTCAGCTGCACACTCTCTGAAATGTATCCTATAAAATACGGATAGGCTTGCTACCTTCCGTCTACAGGGCGTCCCAAACTTATGGGACATGAAGGGGAAGTACCTTAAATATCGTAGATAGTGAATTTTGCTCAAAGAAGACTTTATGTTATTTTTAAAAGTTAGTAATTCTGCATTCATAGATTTTCTAAAAATTACTTGCTTCGTCTGGGAATCGAACCAACTTAAATGTCAAAAAAAAATCACCCTACTTTTATGATGCCAATCGAAAGAATAGCTAAAAATAATAAATTAATGTAGTTCTAAAATTTGAAAATGGAACAGTCTGTGCGAGCGTTGAAGGCAAATTTAAAACGAAAATAATGTTGTTCTTAAATTTGAAAATGGAACAGTCTGTGCGAGCGTTTATTTTTCGGATATTGATCTGTTTAGTCTTAATTCACTTACACAAGTGTTATTGTGTTAATTTATTGCGAACATGGCATATCAAGTAAGTTTTGATCTAATGGAAGCATATTTTTTGAATGATAAAGATATCTCTAGAAGTTTGCGGTGGTATAGCGTAAAATATCCTGATAAACAATTACCGTCTCGTAAAGTTTTGAAAAGGCTTGTGAACAATTTGAAAACTCTGGGACGTTTCGATAAACGCCCAAGAGAACCACAGCAAGAAAACCGTACGATCAACGACGAAGAACTTGGTATTTTAATTTACTTTTCGGCTTTTCCGAAAGCATCGGTGAGAGAAGGAGAACATGAAATTGGAGTTTCGAAAAGCAAAATACACCGTGTATTAAAAAAACACGGTTTTAAGAGTTATGTTGAAGGACGATTGGTTCAAAAATTACTTCCGGGCGATACAGAAAGGAGAAGAAATTTCTGTCTTGATATCCAGGCACGCTTGTTTCCAGGCAAATTTTTTGGATAATATTATTTGGACAGACGAATCTAACTTTAGCAATAACGGTATGTATAACCGCAACAATAATCGTATTTGGTCTAAAGAAAATCCCCTACGAGTCACTGAAACGAATAACCAAGTGCGTTTTTCACTCAACTGTTGGTGCGGACTTTTAAAAAACCGGGTTTTCTTAATCCATTTTTACCAAGGAACCTTGAACACGGAAAAGTATTTAGGAATACTTCAAATTTTAAGGGATAAGATAAGAAATCTTTCCGCGGCGGAGCAAGAAAACTTAATTTTCCAACAAGATGGAGCTCCGGCTCATAATAGTCGGAGAGCAGCAGATTTTCTAAATGAATGTTTTCCTACATGGATTGGTACAAATGGACCGATTAGATGGCCGGCCAGATCCCCGGACCTTACACCATTAGATTTCTTCTTTTGGGGATACGTGAAAGATATGCTATACAAAAAGCGATACGAAAACGTGGGCGAGTTGCAAACAGAATTGTGCCATATCACATCGAGTGTTCACCATAAAATGATAAGAAAATCAACAGGCAGCGGACTCATTAAAAGATTGGAGATTTGCGTAAGACAAGAGGGATCACATTTTGAGCATTTAATTAATTAATTTACAAAAAAATACCTACTTAATTGACTACGGCAGTTTCATGTATGTTTTTAATTTGATTAAAATATTAATTTCACGTTGTTCCTTTCTTTTAAAAAACCATGTAACTTAAGCATAGTTATTATTTTTTAGCTATTCTTTACATTGGCATCATAAAAGTAGGGTGATTTTTTTTGACATTTAAGTTGGTTCGATTCCCAGACGAAGCAAGTAATTTTTAGAAAATCTATAAATGCAGAATTACTAACTTTTAAAAATAACATAAAGTCTTCTTTGAGCAAATTTCACTATCTACGATATTTAAGGTACTTCCCCTTCATGTCCCATAAGTTTGGGACGCCCTGTATACTCTTCTTTCTTCTATTATTATAAATAATCCAGTTTATACCTGTTCTCGTAGGACTCGATCCAGCTTCGAGGTGGGAGATCGACGAGATCTTGAGCCCGAACGATGCTGCCTACGTGGAAAGTATTCATACAAGTGCTGGAATTAACGGTTGGGGCTCTCCTTTGGGCCATGTGGACTTCTACCCCAACGGTGGGAGAACCATGCCGGGTTGCTACTTGAGTATCATTTGCGATCATCAGAGGTAGGAATTTTTATTTAAGGTCTATTTAAAGCGAAGAAACTTTAACATGCTAAAAAGAAGAGGGCTATATAAAATACGTTAGCTTATTTACTAATTGGAGCGTAGCTCCTATGGATCAGCTTCAATTCAATGACGTGATGTCTGTTACGCTATAACTTCCCGAGTTCTTAACCGATTTTAATAATGTTTGTGTGGAATCGAATCAACACATTTAGGACCAGATTGTGACGGAGCCCGAATTTTGAAATTCACAAAAATAAAGTTATGCCCAAAAACATTGGTTGTATGGGATTTCCCATTTAAAAAAAAAGCGCGCGCTTTTGGAAAGTTTTCATTATTATGGAATTTTAAAATTTACTAAATATTATTGATTATCTTTTCTTAAACTTTTACGATCCGCTCCAATTTATGGTGCTAGCGAAGCTTTATGCTAAGCGACTTCATCGCCTAGTATATTAATTACAAATAGATACCACTTGGTTTTTTCATCTTAAATTAGTTACTATACTATGAGGGCTATTTATCGATCACGATGAAATAAACCAGGATACGTTTATCAAGGAGTTAAATAATCTTGCATTTCTACAAGTGATTTTTTTTTTTTTAAAGAACAACGATTGACAGATATAATCCAAATATAAACAAAAAAGACAATTCCAACCTTAAGCATGACATGCGCTAGCTTGCTATACGAGTATATTAAAAAAGTTTGAATATCACATTAAAGCCAACATATACAATACTGGTAATAAACAAAATGATTATTATTTACATTATTACGTTAGAGTTAATTATAAAAGAACTGAAAAAGAGTAAAAAGAGGTTTACTTTCTTTACGTTAGGTTAGGTAATCGCGGAGCCTTATATTAAATATTCAAACTCAAGGAATACGTCAATTTGATCACTGATTGATTAAAGATTCGGGGATAAACCATCGGGGCTAGTTTGGAACCTTGTGGTGTCCCAGTCTGGTATAAAGGATGATAAAGACTCAAAATAAAACCGGGGCGAAAGTCTTAACGTAGTCACTCTTTTTGTGAAGCTTTAAAGAAATCAAGATATTATTTTATTGTCAACCAACCATTATAATAAATAATATCAGTATTTAAACGAATAAATTGAAGTCCAATTCAAAGGTTGTAATCAAATAAACAAATAGCCAAGGGGCCAAAATCTAAATCATACAAGTATTTCAACTGCAGCTTGATTGCATATTGAAGTCGGAATGCAGTTGTAATGCGGTTGCGTCATCCAAATGTATCCAAACTGCAATCGTGCACACATATACATGCATACGAAATGTAGCACATCATAAAAGGGGGAAAAAACAACTCTTACCAAGTTTCAAGGTCATGGCATAGCAATTCACGTTCGATCCACGCATTGCAAATGCTCTTACATGCATATTTCCTGACGCTGATAGACAGATATGAGTTCTTTTTTGTTTTTACTAGCTGACCCGGTAACGCGTTGCTATGGAAAAAGAGCGGGAAAAAGAACGGACAGACAAACACACAAACAAAAAATATGTGTTTTTAGATTACAGACTAGCGGCCCGTCCCGGCTTCGCACGGGTGGACAAAATTCTTTATTTTTTTTCTATTATTTAATATTTTTCCGTTAGCGCCATCTAGCGTCCGGTAGACGAACTACTTGCGGTTAGCGCGTTGCTATGGTAACGTTATTGATACTATGGAAAAAGAGCGGGGAAAAGAGCGGACAGACAAACAGACAAACCACTGTGATCTTAGATTATAGATTTTATTATCCTGCACCGACCCTGCTAGTATTTTATGTTTTTGTGCTTTTATGTTTATTTTATGTTCACCTTCTTTTTATACTGTGTTGTGTAAGACTTTTGTGTGTTATTCGATGTTTTAATTTATCTTACTATTTGTTTAATTTGCATATTCGTACGTATATATATTCTTTAATTTTCCGCCTTCCGCGCACCTAACATGCCCCGTCAGAATACCAGCGTTGCTGCGACACGCATTCGTGTCGTTACAACACAAGCTGAGGCGGGGACCTGATTGACCTGTTGTGCTTATACTGTAATTTCTATTCGTAAAATTTATTTCTATTTTGTGTTGGTCAATAAATGTTTCTTTCTCTCTCTCTCTTTCTCTCTCTCTCTCTCTTATTGAGCTCTTTTATCTTTATTTTGCTTTTTTATTGATGTTGCAGTATTAATAAATCTATTTGAAAGCAATATTTCATCATTTGAAAAGTAAATAGGCTCACATAAAGGTTTTCATGGTTTTTTGAATGGGTTCGCTCTTGATAATGGTAAAGTCATTCTGAGGTCCCGGGTACAATCCCCGGCCGGATTCTATATTGGCTAGGGTCTGGGTGTTGTGGCACCGACGATATTTCTGAATACCATAACACAAGTATTTTAATTACTTGGATTTGAATAATGTATTTGATGTTGTCTAATATTGATATTATTTTTATTATTAAAAAAAAACAATGTTCGTGTCGACATAAATGTGGAAATAAAATCCAGGTTAATTGAAAATCGATGTAATCTTCTTTTACACAAGTAATAATGAAATCACTATGTAAATATATTTTAAAAACATCACAATGGCTGGTGTGTTTGTCTGTCCGCTCTTTTTCCATTGTATCAATAACGTTACCATAGCAACGCGTTAACCGCAAGTAGTTCGTCTACCGGACGCTAGATGGCGCTAACGCAAAAATATTAAATGATAGAAAAAACTTAAAGAATTTTGTCCACCCGTGCGAAGCCGGGACGGGCCGCTAGTATATTTTAAAATGCAAATATATCAGAGACAGACGTTCTCGTGGTTGTGACGATAAAATGAGTGGCGGTTGGGATATAATACAAAAAAGTTATCACTACGCAAATTGATGGAAGACGTCAGGCGGTCCGTAACAAACAATATTGGAACAATAGATTGACTTAATGTTAAAAGCACTATCTACTAGCCAACCTTTGTGAAAAACTAAAGGACCCCGCACCATTAACATTGGGAAATTGTGATTGGTAGATTTCCCGGACACATGTATATATAATGATAGATGAATGGCATACATTCTAAACAACTTCTGCCCTATGGAAAAAATCGATACGATGAGTCTTTTGGGATTTACGGACCGTTTAAAGTTTTTCATACAGACCAATAAAATACAGACATAGTGCCTGCACATGAGTGCATGAATGCATAATAACATGAGTGCATGCATAAATGTGTCTATACATTTATAAGTGCACTTTTGCATTAGTTAATGCATGAGTGAAGTACAGTGCGTTAGTAAATGAACGCATGTGTGTGTTACCGTCAGCATTAGCATAACCCAGTGTGAATCGCGAGGAGGTTGCATGGTCGGATTTAGCTTATCAAAAATGGCTCCAACGAGAGATGTCCAAGCATTGAACGGTCCGTAAATCCCAAAAGACTCATCGTAACGATTTTTTTCAAGGGCAGAAGTTGTTTAGAATGACATAATCTACCATTATATACATATTTCCGAGAATTCCACCAATCACAATTTTCCAATGTTAATGGTGCGGGGTCCTTCATAAATGAGGCAAAACAAATAACAACAGATAATAAATTACACAAACACACATTAGTAATAAATTATCGAATGACGATTTTTCTAGATGGATATATGCTAGAAATTATAATTTCTATTTTTTTTAATTGCTTGTGATTGTTCAGATCGTATGAGTACATGGCTGAATCGGTACGTAGCGGAGGCTTCACTGGTTGGGAATGCAGATCCGAAGTGGAGGCTTCGATTGGCTCCTGCAATCTCCCCGGCAGACTGAGGATGGGTGGCCTCGTGCCTAAAACTGGGTAAGAATATAAAAAATACTGAGAATTTCAAATCTTTTCTGTAATATAATTCAACTCAATATTTGTGGGTTAAAAAGTGGAAACTGTGTGGTGTCTTATAGAGTATTTTTTTATTATATTTGTTATAATATTATGCTATTATGCTTGTGTTATGGATACTACGGTAACGAATAGACATGCATATATGATGATACATAGCAGACTTGCAACAATACCTTAGTTATGGCTTTTATATATATTTCTATTATTATTACTTATTAATGTATGATATATGTCAGACCCCTCTTTCCCACTGGGCACTCTGGGCCAATGCCCAGGGCCACGCGATCGATAGTTCCTGCCAGATCACTAAACCGAGGGGGCCCCCTAGTTCCTGCCAGATCACTAAACCAATACCGACATTTATTACTAAAAAACTTATTTAATTAGAGTTAAACCTCAATTAATGACTATATTACCGACTTGCTTATTAGCTATGCATGCGCGAAGCTACTCTACTCTCGCCCAAAATAAGGCTATCGAATGTCAGCATGCTTAGATAATTTTAAATATATGAGAATCACCTTATTTAATTTAAGGATTATCTATTCATCTTTTGACTGTCAATAAAAATTCTAAAACCTTGTTTATCTACATTTATTGTCTATTCTAGTAATAAAAAAGTGTTCTGTCAAAGTCATAGGGGCCCCATTATTCTTATATGTCCTCCAATAGTTTAAAGACGGCCCTGATATATGTATGTTTATCTGTTA
This sequence comes from Calamotropha paludella, assembly GCA_927399485.1. NCBI lineage: Eukaryota > Metazoa > Arthropoda > Insecta > Lepidoptera > Crambidae > Calamotropha > Calamotropha paludella. The sequence continues at coordinate 8,814,836 of OV656829.1, read as the reverse complement.
CCCTAGTATCCATAACACAAACCTTACAGTGCTTACTTTGGGCCACGCTAATTGGTGTGAATGTAAGAAATATTATTATTATTTATTAAGGGCAACACTATTTAAGGGTAAAAGGCAACGAATGGTACCTTTTTAAATGACGTCTTTTACTACGATATCCACGCCTGCCAAACCCATGTTAAGACAGAATTCGAGCACCCAGGTGATTGAAGGGAATAAATAGTTTGCCATGCGTGGAGATTATGGTAAAGTCCACCATTTTTGGGGGATTCCATCTAAAGTAGACTTCTTTTAGCTGATATGACGGTGATGATTGCTTGTTGGGCGAGAACATATTTCTGTTATGTCAGTCAGTGGGTAGGTACGCCAGAATTGCTCACGATATTTCGTAAGGCACCTGATTACATTTTTACTGGCCTGCTTCATAAGATAACTAGCTAAACTGGCCACTTGTTGACGTGGCTTAGTTAATATAATGTGAAATGTATTTTTTTTATTATAAATCAAACTGAAACTTAACCTTTGTCTTAAGTTGGAACAAATTAGATTCAAAGACTTTTAAATTCTTACATGTAAAGATTATGGACCTTATCGGTTCTAATAAATAAATAGTGTAACCGGAACGCATCGCAGTACGCGTGGCGTATTGCTGGTTAGATTTAGGTGAATCGGAACGTTTCGTTAGCTAGTGGCGCCATCGCCAACAGATAGTTTTGGCGGTGGGGGGACGGAGCTTTTACCTAAATGTAGTGAAAAGTGAATCGGAGAATAACAGTGACTTTAAAATGACTATTTTGTTTGCAATTATTAATATATCTTTATATATGTATTATTAGTCGTGACGTTCGACGTTTACAGGAGCCGTAATAACAGGAATAAATTATTCGCAAGTTATCCGATAAAAAGCAGTTCTATTTAAAAAAAAATATATGTAATTTACACACAATGACCAATAACATTTTAAACCATTTGATGTTATAAAAACATTCGATGTTTTGAATGTCGACAATTTCAAGTCAGATATGGTGATATTTCATTTTACTTTTTGCATTCACATTGCCATAATTCTATTAGAAGCGTGTTTTTTACAGGCGTTTTTTATATCAGATATGATGATTTGGACATTTTAAACTACAATACGCACTTATTCCCTTTAGACAAGTTGAACTTAGTTGCTTAGTTAGCACGTTCAATGCCACCGACTCGCAGGATCTATGTCAGTGAACTCGCCTAGCGAGTCAGTGGCATTGAACGTGTTAGTTATTGTAATTTTGGACCTTTGAATGCGAACTCGTAGAATAATATAATTCTATATTAACGAAATCCTGTAAATACAACGTTTTCTTTTGCAGAGCCAGAGGTGTCTTTTTCCTGAGGACCAATCGCCGCTCACCTTTCTCGCAGGGTTAAATACTATCATATGATGTTATGACTGTGATGCTGACAAAATAAAGCTGTGATTATATAAAAAATGTCTTCATAAATTTTATTTTCTTAAAAATTTACCTGAAACTGTCGCCCGTGAGTTTTAAATACCAAAATAATGAAAAAAAAATCGTTTAGATCTTACAAAGAATAATATTACTATTATCATATGTAATTTGCACTTAAAATAAGTTGTTTTGAATCATCCAACATTTTTACCTACCACCTATTCGCGACGTCTTTTAACTGACAAGAAAGGGCAAGAAACTCGTCAGTTTTAACAGAAGTAACGACATTTACAATATAATACGTCGTCACCATACGTACTCCAAAAATAATGTTATCATATTATTAATAATAGTAGTGTTGCGGTTTCATTACATCTTTGATTACAACAAAGTCAAATATCCGTTTTAAATAAGTATACATAATTGCAATTGTATATACAGTTATCATCATCATCATCATATCAGCCGCACGACGCCCACTGCTGGACATAGGCCTCCCCCAAGGATCTCCACAACGATCGGTCCTGTGCTGCCCGCATCCAGCGTTTTCCCGCGACCTTAACCAGATCGTCGGTCCACCTCGTAGCGGGCCTACCCACTGAGCGTCGTCCGGCACGCGGTCGCCAATCGAGAACCTTTCCGCCCCAACGGCCATCGGTTCTCCTTGCTATGTGTCCTGCCCATTGCCATTTCAGCTTCGCAATTCTTTGAGCTATGTCGGCGGTTTTTGTTCTCTTCCGGATCTCCTCATTTCTGATTCGATCGCATAGGGAAACACCAAGTATAGCTCTCTCCATTGCCCGCTGGGTATACACAGTACACATGACAAATTCAAGAAAACAACGTATCCACTTGTCAGTCCACGGTAGCAATTGCTACCGATAGCCAACACCCCTTGTCAGTCAGGTAGCAATTTCAAACTTCCTCGTGGATTGCTGTTTTTTTACTAACGATTAATTTATTTAGTTCTTACACTTCTGCGCACATTACACATAAGAATAAAACTCTTTTTTACGGATTTTTGCGCATGTTTTATTTTATATTTAATCCTGACGTTTCGACTCTTTTACAGGAGCCGTGATCACAGGATGACTAAGATGATGGTTGTCATGTATTTTCTACTACCTTCACAATATTTCAATCGGGCACGTTCCTAATTATTAAATTACTTTATATAAATCAAATTGTTTTATTTTTATTTTTACATATTATTTAGTTATTAAATTCTCACTACGATTACATTGTATACTACAAAAATCATTAGGTAAAAATAAACCTATTCTACAAAATTCTAAATTTGGCTGGCTTATTGCTGGTTCTTTTAATTTTTCGAAAGACAAAAAAGTTCACTGTAATAGTTTGCTATTAAACGAAGATTGAGAATTTTCTTTCAAAATTCTGGCAGTTAGAAGAAGTCCCACACAAGTCAATATTGAGTGAGACTGAAAAGGCACGTGAAATTCATTTTTTAACACACACCACACGTTTAGATAACGGCCAATGCGTAAAGTTATCGCTAAAAGCTTCACCAGAATGCTTAGATGACTCATACACTCTTGCAAAACATCGCTTTCTAAGCTCAGTAAGCTTTAGAACAAACCCTTCCCTAAAATAAGATTATTCTCAATTTATAAAGGAGTATGAGGCTCTTGGACATCTCTCAGAGTCACCTGTTTTATTGCCAAATCCTTCATATTTTCTTTGTCACCACGCTGTATTTAAGACACTTAGCGAGTCCACTAAGTTGAGAGTCGTCTTTGACGGGTCGGCCCCATCATCCTCCGGTTACTCAATTAATGATTTGCAGATGGTAGGCCCAAATGTACAGGGCTCTCTTTTCTCCATACTGATTCGCGCTCGACTTTACCCGTATTTGCTTACCGGTGACATTCAAATTATGTACCGGCAAGTTGAAGTTCACCCCGATGACAGAAACCTGCAGCTGGTCTTATGGAGAGAAGACGAGTCCCTGCCTATTAAAACGTTACAGTTAAATACTGTCACTTACGGGACAGCAAGTGCCAGTTATTTAAGTACACGCTGCTTATGGCAGCTTGGAGAGGAATGTTATGATGGTTTAATCAAAACAATAATTCAAAATGATTATTACCTTGATGACCTTATAACCGGTTCTAATGACAAAAGGGAGCTACAAGTTCATTCAAAATTCAGTAGCTACACAATTACAGATAGGATGTTTTAAGTTACGTAAATACAAAACAAATTTCTCATCAATTTTAGATAATTCTCCTATTAATTCTTTACAAGATAATTTAACTATAAGTGAATCTTCAAGCACTCTAGGATTGGGCTGGAATCCAAACACAGACACTCTACATTTCCCTGTAAATGAGATACCCATGCATGATGACATTATTGTAACCAAAAGATACATTATGTCAAATGCCTTCAAAATGTTTGATCCCTTAGGGCTTCTTAGTCCTTTTATTATGCAAGCTAAATTGATGCTCCAAAGATTATGGCAATCTAAGATTGAATGGGATCAACCTGTACCTAATGACGTAAAAAATGATTGGATAGAGTTTTCTAAAGGCCTATCTGTCTTATTAACCTTTCAAATTCCGCGCCAAATTCTTTGTGAAGTTCCGAGCTCTATCGAAATTCACACGTTCAGTGATGCTTCTCAAGTGGGGTATGGTGCCTGCATCTACCTTAAGTCCAAAACCTCAAATGGTGGCACTACTGTGCGACTTCTGTGCTTCAAATCAAAGGTAGCGCCCATTAAACCTACAACGATACCTCGTTTAGAGCTTTGTGGTGCACTTCTTGCTGCTAGATTATGCAAAACCGTGGTCGAGTCTCTTAGGTTTGTACTGGACCGTATTATCCACTGGTGTGATTCTAGTGTTGTTTTGGGCTGGCTAAAAAGTGACGTTTCTAAACTAAAAACCTTTGTTGCAAATAGGATAAGCAAAATACAAGATATCACTCACTCTTCTGCCTGGCGGTACATACCCACGGCTGATAACCCAGCCAATCTAATTTCTTCAGGTGTCAACGTTAATTCGTTGAAAAACTCAAGTTTGTGGTGGTATGGCCCCGAAGTATTGCTCAAGGAAGAGATTAATTGGCCTGTTTTAAATAATAAAGAACAGAACGGTTTACACGAAATTAAAACAGTTGCCACAATAATTATTTCTGAACCAATTATTGAATTTGAAAGATTTTCTAATTTTAGTAGACTGCAAAGAACAATGGTTTATGTAAAACGATTTTTAAATAATATTTGATATACAAAAAACAAATTAACCGACATTTTGTCCGCCGAAGAGTTAAATAATTCATTATACACATTATGTGCTCAACAGCAATGCTTTCCAATCGAATACAAAATCTTACTAGATAAAAACAATTAAGTACAAAATCTAAAATTTTATGTTTATCTCCGTTTATGGATGAACACAAATTGATTCGCACAAATTGAGTCGTATAGAAAACTCAAATTGTTCTTATGACCAAAAGCACCCAATTTTAATAACTTCATCGCATCAATTATGCAAATTAATATTTAAATTTGAACATATTCGTAATTTACATGCTGGTCCACAGCTGCTCCTTGCTACCGTTCGACAAACATTTTGGCCAATAAAAGGCAGGCTTATTGCTCGAAGCACTATACGCGGTTGTGTGAGTTGCCGTCGGGTACAGGGAGTAACTTTATTTCCAAAAATGGGCGACTTGCCTTCGCATCGTTTTAGCCCTGACTTACCATTAAAATCTGTAGTCATAGATATGTCCGGACCGTATTACGCGTGTAAAGTTATCTAAGTGCTATCTGTGCTTATTCGTTTGTTTTTGATATAAATGTGTTCATTTGGAGGCAGTTACTGATCTATCGAAAGGTCCATTTTTATTGGCACTGCGTAGATTCGTCACACGTCGAGGACAACCAGCTAACATACAATATGTTAAGAAAACCCCCTTTTTTTTTTTTTTTTCTCTAGGGGAAATGCATTACGCATACCCCACCGATGGGCTGGCGGTGGGGTTATGTGGGACTCACCCGTCACGAAGGCTGACGGGCATACCCACTAAAACCCTACTTCCTCTTCCGTTCGAAATCCTGTGCCCTTATATGATTCCCATATAAGGGTAATCCCTCATATGGGAATCCTGTTGTCGTACATGCGGCATGGGCGACATTTGCATCCTCCTCCCTCGCCCTCTCTGCGATCTCCTTCTGAAGGATAACTTCCTCGCAGAAGGAGATCATAGCGTCCCACGACCTCTCGGTAGCCAGCATGGCCTTAGCCACCTCGGGTAGCGAGAGGTCCCTCCCTATCGTCGCTACCAGAGTAACGCGCTGCGAAGACCACGCCGGACACTCCCCTAGGGTGTGTTGGGCGGTGTCCTCCGCAGCGCCGCACTTATGGCATGACGGGGTCGGTTCCCTACCAATCCGGTGCAGGTACTTACCGAAGCATCCATGCTCGGTAAGCACCTGCGCCAGCCTATAGGTCACCGACCCGAACCTTCTGGCGCACCATTCTTTAAGGATGGGGCGCACTGCTTCCAGGGTTTTGACCCCAGCCGATGGGTTCTGAATGACTTCCATCCATCTCCCCATCAGTTCCACCTCTGCCTGCCGCCTTATCCCTATCAACTCTTGAGGGGCAAATCCCTCCCCTCTATCTCTTGCCGCTTTGCGCGACAGGTACACCTCCCTTAGGACCCGGGCCTCTAACTCCCAGGGTGGTGTACCTGCCAGGACGCATGCCGCCGCCTAGGATACGGTCTTGTAGCCCCGTATTATCCTAGTGGCGACCACTCTCTGCGCCCTTCTCAAACACGCCCTATTTTTGGCGCATATCGCCTCCGCCCATACCGGCGCTCCGTATAGGGCCATCGACCTTATTACCCCGGCATACAACCTGCGGCAGGCGGGATCTGGCCAGCCCAGGTTGGGCAGGAGCCTACATAGTGCCCTGGCTGCTTCTTCCAGCTTTGGAGCCAGCTGCCTGAAGTGGTTCTGGAAGCTCCAGTTGCCATCCAAGACCAGCCCCAAATATTTCATTTGTGGCTTGAATGCCACCCTCTCACCATCTACATCCATGGTAACCCCAGCCGGAGGGAGCCTTTCTCGACCGCGGAAGTGGAGCACTTCGGTTTTCCTGACCTCCACCTCCAACCCCAGTGCCCTGATGCGTCTTATTACTAGGGCCGCCCCCACACTCGCTCTTCTTCTCGCTTCGATGAACCTCTTGCCCCGGGCTGTTATGAGGGTATCATCTGCATAACAGATTACCCTTAACTTGGGAAGGAGTACGCCCCGCAGTACCCAGTCATACCCTAAGTTCCACAGAAGTGGCCCTAGCACCGAACCCTGTGGAACTCCGCACGGCATCTGCCTGCTCTCAATTCCTCCTCCCGCGACCCCGTAAAGTACCACCCTATCCAGCATATAATTTTCCAGGATATCAATTAGATACCCTGGTAGTCTGTGGTTCCTCAGCGCCTGTCTAATCACGTCATATGGCAGGGTGTTGAAGGCGTTTTTTATATCGAGAGAAACGGCGACAACACCCTCCCCCCTACCCTTGGCATAATCCGTTTCCGCCTTTAAAGCCAGCACCGCGTGGATGGTCGACCTCTGCCTTCTGAAGCCAAACTGATTTGCCGTCAGATTCGGTCCTGTCTCCTCCAAGTGCTGGACGAATGTTAAGAAAACCCTGTCCGATCCGTGAAGGTATTGGTAGGTAGGTATCGAGATATGATTTTATTCGTGTAATCTTATTTAGATAACACGAAAAAAAATTACCCCGAAAAAAAATTAATTAAAAATTAATAAATTGTGGTAACTTACATGGCAACTCAGAGAAAGAGCGGGCGTCGGCGCGCGTAGGTTATTACCTACGCGTATTATTACCTAAGCGTAGCGACACTGTAAGGTCGTGAACCCAGTTGAAATTACACGTGCCGGGGCTGTGTCTTTGACTAGGGATACACTTGATGGACGTTATTAAATTTGGATATCGATGTAAATATTTTTTTTATCGATCCATTATTACGTTACACATAAGCCTTCCGCGTATATTATTTTCGGTAATAAGCTGAGTAATTTATTAATTATAATTGATTTTCTTAATAATTAAGCAAAAGACAACAAAAACTGAAACTTTTATCTCGTCTGCATAGTTCATGTTAATATTGTTGTTATAATTCACATTTTATTGCTTTTTATTAGTAACTTTATTCATTAATTTTATTAATTTCATGTCGTGACTTATTATTGTGATTAGTAAATACTCGAGTTATTTAATCTGCTTCATGCAAACGAAATTATTTTTACGATATCGACTTATACGCATTACGAACAATAACATAAAATTAAACTAGGAACCAAAACATCGACTAAAAGAAAAAACAAGTGCATCCCTACTTTTGACCATAGGTCACTGAAGTCATACCTACGGCGGTACTTTGGTGTTGTCGGCATCGTCAAAGGCCGTGCACTGACATGTCGAAGAAAATTCGTACTAACCTGCCGCGGCTTCTTTTGTTATCACATACACTCGTCGCTGCATGGCAACAAAAGTGTTGTCAGTTTTTGAAAATTTGCTATAATTTAAGATATGATATTAAAAACACGCATTTAAAAAAAATGATGACTAATTTATCTTTTAGGGAAAGAAATCACTTATACAATCGAAATTATTAATTAATATTGACCTTTGTTTAAAAAATTAATAAATAATATAATTTTTAATTTTTTTTTGGATATATTGTTGAAGTGCCTATGTGCCCCTTTCGGGTCGGACAGGGTTTTCTTAACATATTGTATTTTCCGACAATGGTCGTAATTTTGTAGGAGCGGCTAAAGGGCTTAATCAGTTTCAAAATAAACAAACCGAAATTTTGTCTGAGTTTGCCGCATATGAAGGCATAACATTTTCATTTACACCGTCTTACGCTCCTCGCTTTGGTGGGACTTGGGAATCCTTAATAAAAAGTTCTAAATGAATATTAGGACGAGATATGGGCACGGCCCATTTATCTTTCGAGGAGATTTTGACTCTTTTTGCACAGGTGGAGACTATACTTAACAGTCGTCCCTTGTGTGCCTTATCACCTTCTCCCGACGATTTCCTTTTCTTTTCCCTAGGGCACTTTCTTATCGGAAGACCACTAAACTCATTGGTCACCTGCTCTGGAGGCTGAAAACGAGAATCGCCTGAATCGCCACGAGAAGCTACGACAACATTTTTGGACCAGGTGGCACAAAGAGTACTTGCCATGCCAATACCTGCAAAGAGTACTTGTCAAAATTGCAGGTCCGAAGAAAATGGAAGCAAGTCACTATTCAACTGAAGGTCGGAGACTTGGTCCTACTCTGTGAAGATTCTCCACCACCTCTATGTAAGCGCACTGGTCGAGTCATTAATTTGTATCCAGGAGCAGATGGAATATCCCGCGTCGCAGACGTAAAAACGACTACCGGATGCTACAGACGTCACCTGGTTCGCCTCTGCCCTCTTCTAGAAGACGATGAGATTTAGGAGGTTGAAGAACTATAGTCTTCAACGATGGGGAGTATGGTAACGCCTACCAGTTCGTAACAGCAACATGTCACCGTGTCACTAATATTGGCTCCGAGATTACGGATCATTCATTCCATCTCACACTTCACTTGTGACAACATCAAAATTCGCTGTTAAAGTTTTTATAATTAAATTGATTCTAAATTCAGTTCGACTTTATTTTTACAATAAATTCCGTCACGCTACGAAGGTGTGAACAGTAAAGATAGGTAGTTATCATAATAATTTATTCTAGTAAGTAATTATTATAATATTAAGTAAATGGGTTTAAAATAATTACTTACTATTATTATTGTACATTTATTAAATTTTTGCTTAAATTTAAGATTTTTACAATAAGTTCTGCGTGTTTTCAAAACACAAAGTTCTCGAACATGTCGTTACCCATTTCATAAATATGGTAGACACTTTTAACACACTTGAACCGTGTAAAAATTTTCTACAATACTAATCGAATAATATAAAAAGTGTGCAATAAGATCTATGTACTACTTAGGAGACCGAGTATCTCTGAGAGAACCGTTAAAAAAATGAATATCTTAACTGTTGCATCACAATATACTTTACAAATATCATGTATGTATGACAAAACATTCACTTACATGTAAAGAAAAGTAATTTGCACAATTTTAATACTAGAAATAAAAATAAAACATTTTACAAACATTTTTATATTATTTTATTTTTAAAACCTTTTAATTTAAGTCGCATATTAAATCTTGTTTAGCTAAAAAGCATATAATTCTGTACATGATTATCTTAATGACAAAAACGCTTGGAACTGACCTCTCGTACTTGAGTCGTAGACCAATGCCAATATCTCGGGATCGGCTTACACTATAGTGCGTAGTATACGAGCTAACTCGAGGAGTAAATTCCACAAAACACAAAACAAAAGAAAGTGCTACCTAGTACATATAATTTTGGAGAAGAAAATAGGCAGAAAATAGAAAGACGTAAAGTAGAGATATAAATGACAATGAGTGCATTTTCTTTAAAGGGGGCAGTCAGAATAAGTAAATAAAAAATAATATATTAAATATAGTATGAAAATAAATAAAAATATAGAAAAATAAAAAGGAAACACATATTTATATCGAAGAAAGTCAAATAACGAAATGATATGCTAACTTTCCGTAGCAGATCAATTTGCAGCAGAACGAAAACAGTTTTTATCGCTTCAAGCAAGTCTCAGGGCTGGAACTATTTAGCATTTAACATATTCTTATGAGGACTGCAATGCATGTCTCGATTGGAGTCCAGAACTCACGTTAAAGTGTCAGCAGATCATGTGAAAACGTTTAAAAAGTCGAAAAAAATAATTTTAATCGTTTCAAACAATTCTCTAAGGCTAGAACTCTTCCGTTTTTCACCAATCCGCAACAGAACTGTTATCTAGAACTCGATCGGAGTCCAGAACTCATGTTCCAGTACCAGCAGATCATGTGAGAACGTTAAAAACTCGAAAAATATCCTTTTCATTGCAAGACAGCCCACTCTTTCAACGAATTAGTACTGAACGAACTCCGACAACTTTGGATTTTAGAGGCTAGAAGCACAATCAGAAGTGTCACTAAAACATGCCTGCATCACAGTCCTGCGTCACCACGAGAAGCGATAAGTCGCCCTCTACACATGCCTCGTGACCAGAGCTATACATTTAGAGGTGGTTGGCTCGTGATCTCCTGATTCAACGCTGCTAAGTCTGAGATAGTTTATAGCTCACCGTGGATCGCCATCAGTCATCTTCTCAGATAACGGGACTAATTTTGTCGGGGCGAGTAGAGTATTTATGTCACCGCATGGTTCAGGAGTTCGCCACAAACCACAAGATCGAGTGGCGTTTTATCCCTCCAGCATCGCCTCCCAGCGGAGTCTGGGAGCGGCTTACGCACTGTCAAAAGCGCCCTGAAAAACACATTTTAAAGCTGAGCTCCCAAAGAAGAGGTTTTGACAACCTTATTAATGGAGGCAGAATCGATCATATATTCACGACTACTCACCTACGTATCGTCTTCGCCAGAGGTTCCAGAATCCATAACGCCATTCCATTTTATTCTCGGATCATCATCGGTAGGACCGTGGTCGTCCTCACTCACCGATGCGGATCTGATAGGGAGATATGTTTGGCGGTCTACTTTTCGTCCTGCTGACCATTATGAGCACGCTGGCTACAAGAATATCTGCCCACGTTACGACCAAGAGGTCGAAGCAGTAACTCCCAAAACCTCGCCGAGGGAGACGTAGTGCTCGTCCCGGATCCTTCCCTGCCGCGTGGCTTTTGGCCGTTGGGAAGGATTACAAGAACTTTCATGGGAGCTGACGCAACGGTACGGGTGGCCGACGTTTTGAGTAAAGGGGGAATTATACGACAGCCCGTCCGAAAATTACTCCGCATGACCTCTGACGACCAGCCACTTACCAGCAAGGACTTGAGTGTTCCACTGGGGGCGGGAATGTTGGCAATTGGCTGGACCTCAGACCTCTTTTGATACTATTTCTTTATACCACTTTTCGTAAATATTTAAAATTCTCAATGTCAGTGTCATTCATCTTTCCTGTTCACAACTGATTGCTACATTACACATTGAAAAGGGAAAACCGAACAGCTCAAGGTTGCAATGAAACAATTCAATTCACGAGTAGAGATAACAATAAACAAAGTGCAGCCGTTTTTGAAAGGCAGGCTAATGAAGTGAATTGGAGTAGTTTAGAAGAAAAACTTTTTTTAATAAATTTTATGACTTGTTCGAAACAAGGTTCAAAAAAAGGATAAGAAAAACCAACCGCAACAAAAGTAAAAGGCTATCAGTGGTGAATAACACAAAAATGTCTATTTTACGTGTATGATATGAAAATATTACAGGCAGGGGCGTATGATATGGAAGATAAACCAAAAGAAAATTCAATATTTGTTTCCGAATAATTTCGATACACTTGAGCAATCAAAGCGGTTTAGCATTACGTAGTATTACTTATTTATGTTGCAGTAGAATAACTAACAGTTAATTTAGAAAATGACTATTTTAACACGCTTTTACTAACTTCACATGTATGTTTGTTTGTAACGGAATACGGAAACGGAAGTAAAGCATGGGGTACTATGTATGACATGCTTCTTACACTAACTCTGCATTTAGAAATAACAATTGTAAGGTATCTTGGAAATAAATGTATATTTAAATAAAATATAACAATCGATATCGAACACCCCAGGCTTTTCTTTCAATGACATTATTTTATTTAAGTTTTTGAAGATTTTGACCAGCGGAAATGAGTTACCTTCGCATCTCAATAAAGGCTTCAGTAATGTTGAATTATTGGTTCAGTATTTTGTCTCTGTTCAACGAATTCGAAATGTCATATAAATAACAAAAAGAAAACATTACGTAGCAAACACAAGCTTATTCATAAATTATTTCGTTCTTATGTGTCTAGCGCACTTTTAAATAAAACACCGTTTCTACACCTTTACAGGAGACGTAGTCACAGAATGTCTAAGGTACCTTCCTATTTATTTACGGTACTAAGATTCCTGTAAAAGAATGGAAACGTCAAGATTAAATAAATAAAAATAAAAAAACGCGTCGTAAAGAGGTTTTATTCTTTATCCTTAGTTAAAAAAAAAGGCTTAGTGTCCACAAGCTAATATATTATAGATTGTACCTTGTTTTTATTGAGTTTCCAATATTTCGGCACTGTTGCAAGCGCCATGATCAAGGAGCGACCGAAGTAATTGCGGGTAGGCTGTTATTGGCAGACATATCGGTCTACCCTCCGACGAAGACTTTGATTGTGATCGGTACCCGTACCACTGTTCTCATTCTCACTATTCACTTGAAACTGTCCTCGACACACAACACTTACAGTATCGGATCGCGACACGTCACGTGGTCCACAAGAGATGTATAGTAATTACCTCATTATCCAGACGTCAGTTTGGTAGTTATCCTGCCTTTCGCACTGATGGTCCGGGGTCCGAATCCCGGAAGGGACTGATGTTTGTGTAATGAATATGAACATTTGTACCTGAGTCATGGCTATAAATCCATACTAATATTATAAATGGGAAAGTGTGTCTGTCTGTTTGTCTTTCTTTCACGGCAAAACGTTGCGACGAATTGACGTGATTTTTTAAGTGGAGATAGTTAAAGGGATGGAGAGTAACATAGGCTACTTTTTACCCCTTTCTAACCCCCCACTTCCAAAAAATGGGGGGTGATAGTTTGTATGGAGCATTCCGCAATTTTCAAGGTAGAAAGCTAAAAATTGGTATGCTGACTATTTATGACTACCAAAAAAATCGCCCATCATTTTTTTTGGAAAACTGCACCCAACCCCTTAAAAGAGGCGGTGAAATTTTATATGAGACCCTTCGCAGTTTTCAAGGCAGGAAGCTAAAATCGGCACACAGACTCTTTGTTACTAACGAAAATACCTGCCATTTTTTAGAAATCCTCCCCCAGCGCCTAAAATAGGGGATGGAAATGTGTGTGAGACTCCGCAAAATTAGAACAGGTTCTTTAATACAAACGAATAATAAAATAATTTAATTAAAACGAATTAAATAAAACAATATTAAAAACATTAAATCTTACCATAAATCAATCAGCTTTTGAGAAAATAAACATTATAAACATAAATAAGTGTAACTCATGGATTCCGATAGATGGCGCTGATATGTTTATTGTATATTATGTTCACGATAGGTTTAATTGTTTAGTTCAAAAATTAATAACAGATGGCAGTGTTGAAATAAAATAAATAACGTGTAAAATTCTGTTCCGAGTTCTCTTTTGTGTTCAGGAAAGGGGAACAGTGCGACCCCGAATTTAACGCGAGCGAAGCCGCGGGCAAAAGCTAGTATTACATATTTATGTTTCATATATGTATAGTAGTATCCATAACACAAGCCTTACAGTGCCTAATTTGGGGTAGGCTAATTGAAAGAAATGTTATTATTATCACAAGTTGCCTTTTACAACACCCTCAAGTTTGGGTTTGTACTATTTCATTTGTACACTATACGTCATTTTTTTAAACTAACCAATTCTTTTATTTTATCTGAATTATAACTTTCACTGTGACATGAGCTACGACAAAAATATGTTGATCAATACAATAAAAAATAATTCAGGCATGTCAAATATTATAGTAATGATTAATCAGCATATGTTTTGAAAATCTTCTAAACTTTGGTATATAAGACTGTGTTGCTATTCTCATGACACATTTTCAAACAATCCCTTTTGAAATAACAACATGAATTCTACCTTGGTGCTCGTTTTCTTGGTAAGTTTTTTTTTATTGTTTCCAGGCAAAGAATACTTAGCCAGGTGATTAAATTTTTATCTTTTTTTTGGAATCTTACGCTAAAGTGATCGCGAATGCAAAGACAGCTATTTACCAGAAACAATATTCTTTCCTTTGCGGCTAGAATTACAAATTTTGCTTTGATGGTGATAACAATAGGCTATTTGACAACATTGCAAATATACTACAAATTGTGGTTATCCTAGTAACTAATTGCCTAAAAAAACATATTTCATTTTATATATACTAAAATATGTATATTTTTTCCAAAATATTCGATATAAAATAATTTATAAAAAAATTGTGACGGGACGCCCTATGATTGGTGGCAACTCTGATGACGTCACATGCTAGTAAACGTCGATTCGTTCGACTGTTGGTTGTTCGCGATCTAAGATTTCTGAGTGGCAATTACATCTCTATTCTATTTCTGAAGCTATTTTTTGTTAATATTGATTGATCTTTTATAGAAGTTCATAAGTTGGCACAACTTAGCAGAAATTAGTCAAATAGCCTATTGAGACACCAACAGACATGGACAAGAAGGTGGGGTGTCGAGTTATGAGTGTCGCTGAATAAAATATTTTATTATTGTGCTTGAACTTGGGCTACTCCAAAACTATCCTCAGGACCCAGTATATCATAGATAGATTCTGTTAAATTTTGATGGACTGTGCATCCACAGGAATTGATATATTGGGACATGACCCACCATGTGGGCCCAGTGCGGATTGGTGGTTGCTAACGACTGTAGATGCAGCCGGGGCCAAGTGTTTAATGTGCCTTCCGAAGCACAGAGAAGCACAAGCTAATAAGTTTTTGGTCACCCATCCAATGACTGACCGTTGCGAAAGTTCCACGATAGCAGGCCGATCGCGCTAACCACGAGCTCTCGAGCTCCTCAAAAGACGTACAGTAAGCTTAATTAGTGGTATTGTTTTTTTTAGGTCGGCTGCGCGTTCTGCGTGTCTTTGCCTGGTAAGTAACTTTCATTTTTTATTTCATATTTAGTTAGTACTTAGTATACATACTACGTAGTACGTAATCATCTCATCCGAAGAACACCCACTGCTAACAGAGGAACCCTCAAAGAATGAGGTGGTTTTTTCATAATCTCCACGCACGCAAGTAGGCGGTTTAGTAAATGATTTCATTTCGGAAAAACCTTAGTTTATTGTTACGGAAATTGATCCGTTGAAGTAAGAGATATCTTGCATATAATCCCCTATCGCATGAATTATTAAAGAGATGGATTTTCTTGTTGCATAGGATTGTTGTATTTTTATAATGAGATGTAAAATATATTAAAAAAAAACCGGCCAAGTGAGAGTCGGTCTCGTGCACCGAGAATTCCGTACAAACATGTAGGTATTTAAGTAATAGTCAATTATTAACCATATTTTTACCATATGATGTAACTAAAAATTTGAGGTTCTCGTAATTTTTACTTTGTCTGTGGTATAAGACGTTGCTTGTTACCAAATTTCAAGATTCTGAGTTCACGGGTTGCCCTGCCGTGTAGGTTTTGATTCCCTTGCGAGTGTTGAACATTTGCGGAAATTTACGACGTAAACGGCTGTATCTTTTCTTTCCAACGGATAGTAGACCTGAGTATTTGATATAAATTCCAGCTTGATACGCGATATCCACGCGTTCCTGAGAAAAAAGGTCTTGACAGATAGACAGATAGATGGATGGACAACAAAGTGATCCTATAAGGGTTTTTTTCCTTTCGAGGTACGGAACCCTAAAACTGAAGCTTATGTATTAGAAGTTATTAGAGTAGGATATATGTATATTGCTTAGAATGCAGTCTAGTTATGCAATTTGAACCCATATATGGCTTCGTATGTGTTAAGGACAAATATGAATTATATTTGACGATCATTTAGCAATGGTAGCGATCCTGCCTTTCGCACCCACGGACCTGGGTTTGAATCCCAGAAGGGGCAGATATTGGTGTGATAACATTAAAAATATTTGCGAAATATTTATTATGTCAAATGATTAATTATAAAGTAATACGTTTGTTAAAAGTGACGTTTGTCAAATTATTGGTTAATATTGTTATTCTTAAAATGATTTGTCATTCGTTTTTGTCAGACATTGATGAACTAGTTTATTTGCTTTTGAATAGGGCTCACTGGACGTAGTAAATAATTTAATAATTCAATCCATTTAACAGTTATCAAAACCATGCCCATATTATTTTAAACAATGATAACTTCAATGTAGAATAAGGAAATCAAATAATTTCATTGTCCACTTATAATTAATATAATAAATATATTTTATATATAGTAATTACTTCATTTATTCCTTGTTCCTTATAAAGCGTTTTATAGTATAGTATAGAAGCCTTTTTTTAAATTGCGACACTTGTGTCGGCTCATAACTGTTTATATATTTGCATTTTCTGTGTACTATCGAGGTCTCTCGCGCCTTACCACTTTGTAGAAATATTCGTTTGAACTGATCGCATCGGACACGCCCACACGACCCCTAATTGGCTTCGTATTTTAATACGATTTATACTACAACAACTCGTTTTAAAATCGCCCTTGATGTCAGTGCTGTCAACTGTCAATCTGCTCTCACTTCCTTGTTTGCGCACGCGCGCCATTGTTGAATGAATGGAGCGGGGAGTGGCCTGAAGCTATAGGCATCGTGCAGTGTGCTAGCGACTTTCGACTTAGGACTGATAAGGCGCCAGAGGCTTCGATAGTACATGTTTAACTGACTATGTACATTTGTATTCGTCTCTTTATGTTAAATGTGCCGACTAAAAGTAACATTGAAACCTATATAATTCCTGTTTGTTCTGACTAATCTTTAAAATAACTTGACCGATTTAAATAAGCATATAGTTGATGTTATAAGATATAATTTAAAAATATATCGTCAGCAAAAAAGGGCACTGCTACTATATTATATATTCCGTATTTTATGGTTTTTTTCTCAGGAGCCCTCGGCCAAGACTCCAGCATCAACGTGAACATCAGCCGCTACATCAACGGCGATGGAGGTGAAGTAATTCGCATTATCTCAGTATAACCAGCAAAACCGACTGACTTTTAAGACCGGATTTTATATATCTACAAAAATATGCTTAAATTAGTATATAAATAAAATAGTTAATTTTATACGATAATAAGAAAAATATTAGAAAGAACTATCAATTACGATATACTTGGTCTGTTTTAAGAATCGCTTTTACTTGCCAAAAACATATAGGACTTTACCTTTCATTCCAATTACTCAATCACGATCTTCGGCTTGGCGTTTTAGAAAAGAATAGAATTATTAATTTGTTAAAAACACGGTGTTTAAGGTCCTTACATAGTTTAGGAAGTACAGCGTGTTTTCGTCGGTCTTCGTCCTCGATACGCCATTTACGGAACCAATCGCCTAAGGTCGTAACGGCTGTTTGAAGTCTAGCTACGACATCTTTGATGTGTCTGTCGCAGGTTTAGAGGGCGGTGTCATCCACGAATAGGGCTAGATCGACTTTAAAAGTCGTAAAGTGCAAATAAAATGGGGCATAGCACCGATCCTTGAGGGACTCCAGCGCTGATTGGGTGGGGAGAGGATAGGGTTCCGTCGACGCGGAAATGAAATAAACGATTCGAGAAATAATCTCGTAAGATATGCACGAGTCTGTCTGCCACTTCCAGTCGGTGTAGCTTATAAATGAGGCTGTTGTGCAAAGGAACGACTCGACAAATAAATTCGGCGCGGAGTATTCGCTCCTCATGATCTTCAAATTAACATGACCGGTTTAATAAGACTTTCACTAGCATATAGCTAATGTTATCAATGACTGATCAAGAATTCTGACCGCCCTAGGCTAATTATCGCGTGCTTTTTAAAAATTCAAAATTTATTGTTAAATTCAGGGACTCTCAAGTGCATTTAGTTTTAGTGTTTTGGTTCGGTCTAGCTGAATTGCATGTAGGGTAAATGCAATGATGCTAGATTAGTGCATGCGAAGACACGATCTTAGCGCGCCCCCCCTCGATTCTCGCGCCCTAGACTGCAGTCTAATTAGCCTAAGGGTTAATCAGGGCCTGAATGTTATAAGGAATATTTTAGGCTACTTTTATTGTATAGTGCTCAAAAATATTATAAACAAAAAAGGGCACCGCTACTATATTATATATTTGGTTATTTTTTTTTCCAGACGTCCCCGACATCGGTGGCCTTGGCCCCATGGTCCCCGGCTCTAGCTCCAACGTCAGCCTTGACGAAAACTATGGTAAAGGAGGTAAAGTAATTCACATTATCTCAGCATTACCCCGGAGGAATAATGAAATCTTGCATGTTAAATTTGACCCACTTCTCGGTTTCTGATTGAGCTGAAATTTTGAATGCATATGTATATCGCGTGACAATGCAATATTATGATGACATGGAGCTGATCTGATGCTGGATCTGATAGGTGGCCATAGGAACTCCGCAATAAAATGACACAACTCCATCGAGTATTAGCTTTTTAACTTATAAGCTTGTTTTATTAACAAGTAATAAAAAAGATAATATTCAAACTTGTATTAATATTTTATTTTTTTTTAAACTTCGTTCATTTAGAAATTACTTCTCGTTCCTTTAGAAATTACTTCTCGTTCATTTAGAAATTACTTCTCGTTCATTTAGAAATTACTTCATTTATTATTTTCTCCTATAAAAGGGTACCATAGTATCACTACATAGAAAAAAACAAAGTCGCTTCCTGCTGACTGTATGTCCCTATGTATGCTTAGATCTTTCAAACTACGCAACGGATTTTGATGAGGTTTTTTATAGATAGAGTGATTCAAGAGGAAGGTTTATATGTTTAATACATGCATAATATAGTAGAGAAACACTGATAACTTTAGAGCTTTCTAATGTGATGTATATAAACATATTGCAAACGCTGGCTGAACCCTACGAGATAGATCAAAATAATGTACTACAATATTGTACATTTTAAATGGGGTACAAAAAAGTCCGTGATGGTATATGTCTATCTCTTAGGGATAACCCACAATAACCATTTTTTTCTGATTAAGGGTAGCATGCAAATACATACAAATAGTTTAACATATTTTAGTTACATTTAAAAAGTGAATTTTAGTTGTTTTATATAAGTATGGTAACAAATACGGTCCGTTTTGCAAAAACCTGTGCCTTATTTGCTGATATTTAAGCGCTTATCATAAGTCACTTGAAGCTTTCAACGTGTCAGTTAGAATCATTATCTCGATGGCTGGATCTTATCTATACATGTAAATAAAATTGGAGTGTCCGAAATAACCGTTTTTTACTAAATGCATATGAATATATATACGGTACATACACCAAAATAACATTTTTTACAATTTTTGCCTGTCTGTCTGTCTGTTTGTTCCGGCTAATCTCTGAAGTGGCTGGACCGATTTTGACGGGACTTTTATTGGCAAGTACCTGATGTAATAAGGAGTAACTTAGGCTACTTTTATTTTAGAAAAATTCTTTTATTTATTATAAAAAAAATAGCAAATTAAAATTACTGTGCCACAGCAACGCGTGGCTGGGTCAGCTAGTTATACATAACTTTGATAAAAATCTTACATTAGTTACATCTAGAAAAATAAGTCAGTATCGCTGTTTTCAGTGTGATAATACTTTTTATTTTTATTTAACAGTGGTTAATTCACTTGTGTAATTTCAAGGGCGACGATTTTTGATATGAACATTTCAAATAATCAAATGAACTTATATAATACAAGAATCAAAACCATAGCGTGTGTCAGAAGATCACAGCGCCATCTATGATAAAAAAGAAAACTAACTGAAAGTGATCTTAACACAAACTCTAACAGGTACAGATCCCTGTCCGTTTACGTACTTTGGGTTTATATGTAAGACTGTGTTCTTTTGTGCGCTGCGTATATATTTACAAATAAGGTCCATTGAATATAACAGTTTTCATAGATCATAAACCGTGCATTGTCTGTGACTTCACTGTGTCAATCAATGTACAAAGAAAGTGTTTGTTTGTTCCGACTTATCTTTTACTAAAGATATGTTTTTATAGTTTACAAGAATGCCTTAGCTTTAAAATAAATATATCAAATTAAAACATATCCCCATCTATTTATATTGCTATACTCTACGTACCCCGGACAAGGGATGCCCGGCGTGGCAGCCTTTCACGCGTGGTTAGCGCGCTAGTTGTGCCCCTACCAATTGCAATGACAAACAGCTAAAATCGTGCTTCGGATCCCGCTACCCTCCAGAATGGGTTACCCGGTACAGTATTGCTAAGATACCAAGACCTGTCTTAAGCTGCGCAACTAACCAACCATTGGCACTGGCATTCCTGCCCTCCTACGGAACGCAACAAAGCTGTTTGGCGACGGATTTCGGCAGGATGGTGATCGCGAGGCAGGCGGCCACTTCAGGCGTCGGATCATCAGCCGTCACCACGGGCTGGTTTAATCCGTGATCACTTTGCCCGGGCTGGACCGCTTGGAGCTATGAATGATAAAGCCGATCTTAAATACTACCCTCGCCATTTCCATATAAGATCGAAAAAAAAAAAAACAGTGCCGTCTAGGGATCCGAAAGAAGCAAATCAGCCACGCACACTGACATGAGTGAAAGCGAGACAAAAGACCACGCATACTGAGGTGGGGAGGCAGCTGGCTCCTATAGATATCGTGAAGCGGTACTAAATCTGACGCTCTCGTGTATTGGTAAAATCTGATGCTTAGCGGGCGCCCCGAACGTCCGTATTCAAAAAAATCCAAAGTCAATCAATTCGAAGATCTTCGTGGACAAGTCGCTGGCATACCCGTTTTCACTATAACGCCAGAGTTCTGTGCCTTATTTGCTGGTACTTGAGGGCTTATCATACGCAATACGCAACGAGAAGGTAAAAAAATATTCTTTCACAGGCTAGACTTTACTATTAAAACTTTAACATACGTTAAATACAACTAAAGTAGTTAGTATGTGTCTGTGTTCTAAGCGTGAATTTGTTCGGACCGCTCGCCGCGCGGCCACTGTAGCCGTGCTAAGCGTTATATTCTACCGTTACATGAGAGCGGCAGCTTTAGTACCGTTACACGATATATATATAGCAGCCATCAGCTGCTTCCCCACCTCTAGTGTGCGTGGCCTCCTGTCTTGCTTTCACTCATGTCAGTGTGCGTGTCTAGCGTGGCTTTCTATATCTTTTTCTACTCTATGCATCCACGCCAGTCACTTTTGAATATCCGTGGCGATCAGCTGTTTCGTTTATCCCTTCTGTCGGTTATAAATAAACCGTATTGATCGTAGTTTTTGTAACGCTAAGTTCCTACGTTTTATACTATAAAACTTCGCTTCTTTCGGGCATCCCTGGATGGCACTGTTTTGTTTTGTTCAATAGTGGTTAATTCACCTGTGTAATAATGATTGATGACAGGACACATTTGCTATATAAATTGGTGAAATTAAAGTTTTTATTACGTCCTATTAAAATAACATTTCGGAGACGATCTCCGTGTGGCTCGCATACTGATTTGCACGGTAAGGCTACTCTGAGGTCCCGTGTTCGACCCCGGTCGGCTGCATGTAGCTAAACAACAATAGCGTAAGGTTGTGATACCATCGTTGTTTCTGAATTCCATAACACATGTGCTTTAGTTTCTTAACTTGGGGTCAGAAGAATGTATGTGATGTTGTTAGTGTAGTTGTGATTTTGACGATTCTGCGAATATTTATTTCCACTTTAGTCGAATCCTAAAGATTTTGGGTTTAAAAGTGTAACACGTAGAGTTTAATTTTAATAGATTGAATGTAATCTTTGAGCTAGGTGTGCTGTTGTCCAGAAGGGTCCGCCTAGGGCGGGCATCCACCGGCGGGGCCGCGGAAGTGTCCGCAAGGGTTCCCGTGACTCCGCCGGGTGTCATTGCTTCGTCGAACGACCTATCGTCTGATGATGATGAGTGGTTCGACGAACCAATGGCAAATTTTTAGTGGGTAGGGCCCTGGGTACCGACCTGATGAACTTTTATCGTCAGGTAGGTCCGCAGAGGAGAGTCCCACGTAACCCCATCGTCCACCCATCGGTGGAGTATGCGTAATGCATTTACATCACGTAAATAAAAAAAAGGTGTGCTGTTGTAATAAAACAAGATAATATTAATAACATTAAAATAATATCTGTAACTACCTACATTAAATAAATATCTAAGTCAATCAATAAAATAAATAAATTTTATTTCAAATGAATGAAAATAATAATAATCAATAATTCAAACGCTTACGATTATTATTGATAATCTTATCTCTTGTTCCAGGCAACGGTGGCGAATCCGGCCGAAAGTGATAATTACGAGATCGTAAGTTCAGATTAAAAATCGCATTCAACATATTTTATCGTAGAGCATAATACATTTCATAGCAAGAATGACGCTTTTATTCGCTTTTTTATTTATAAAAGATTACATAAAGTTTAGATTCACTTAACGACAAATATTTGCTAATTATTATTATGCTTTCCGCAATTTCGTTTTGGTATAGTAATAATTACTAGTAAGGGATCAAAACTTAAGTCAACGTAAAAAATGGGTTTATTTTAAAATATTAATGGTGACTACGATAGCACAAGTGTAATAGAACAACTATACCTACAGGGGACCAAATCTATAAAAAAGGGACATATATAAACCTACAGGGTGAGCTAAGAATAGAGTCAGGGGGACCATTCAAGAGACGTATAGCTTGAAATGTGAAAGAATAAGATTCTCTTTTGAAACAAAAATAAAGATGAAATCTACTAGACCATTGATAAAATTATTTTAATAAACTGTAAAAAACGGTTTGACATGCTATCGACCTCCTTAACCATTGATTTCTTTTGCAGTTGCCGTCAGCTAAACACACCAAGACAGAGTCCAAAACATAATTTATGTAAAGATTAAAATAATATCATTCACTTGTTAAAATACATTGCAATTTATACATTTGTTTTATTTTGATATTTTCGAATAGACTTAAAGGAAGGGTCAAGGTGAGGTCACCTATTTTTGACCTCACCTAACCCTAACCCACATATAGTCGCAATCAAGATGAGCATCCTTCCAATTGTGGTAGTGAGTTGCAGAACATGAAGAGATGGAAATATTTGGAAATATTCGAAGGGTCTCGGTAACTCAATGTATTCATTTTCAATTGAAAGAATCGCCCGCCCGGATAGTGAGAAGATGTGTATTTAAGTACCGATCGACACCTGACACAAGATGATTGTTTTCTTGTGAAAATATCTGAACAATCTTGCTGTTAATTGCAAAAATAAAAAATAAAAGAAAAAAATCTTATTTTAATGTAGGGACCCATAGGCAGCCGCACCCAGTCAAGAGCTATAACAGACAATCACAATCAATTAAGTCAATCGTCCATATAGATGGATGCGGCAATGGTACAGCCATTAATTCATCTGGTTCTGGTCATAGACCGTCTTATTTTATTTCTAACTTCTGTGTCACCCGTTTCCAATTTTAGCTAGAGTGCTTTTAGAAGTCATATCAACACAATCGATATAAAGGAAAAATTGTTTGGTGAAGAAAGCAACAAGTATTATCAGTAGCATTTTATTTATTTTCATAATTGTTATACCAATATTGTTTATAACTAATGTATACATTAATATTACGTCCAAAACATTAAATCCAATTATCATTTATTTGTTTTTTAGTGCTTAGTGGAATTAGCATTAAACATTATATTTATGTGTTGTTTCACACGGACGAGGAGCGTGGCTGACTGAGTATCACGAGAAATTCGACTGGAAGAACTTCGTTATGGTGGAAGGGGCCCGTCTTTTCGTCACCTGTCAAATTTCAGTTGTAATGATATTCCTTTACCTTACACTATTATGCAACAAGTATTGCCTGAATTGAAGTCCGATCTGACACATTCTTTCGTGATCGAGCAAGTTCGCGAATCAACACTATAACCGCTTCTTAGATACTCTCAATTCAATCGCTTTAGGCATGCTATTGCATATGTAGGTACGTCGCTTTATTAATTACACGCGCGATAAGGGCAGTAAGCGAACAGGAACTGTAATTGTAGGTGAATTGAGAGAAGCTGATATAACGTAAGCTAGACTGGCTCAATAAGAATCGTTTCCGGAGGAATATGAGCTACTTGCAAAAAAAAAGCGCTTTACCGAACATACATAATTTATCTAAACTAAATTTGTTTTAAGATGACAATAAAATTGGTGTTTGGATTAGTAATTCACCTTTTTTTCTCTAGATAAAAACATCCAATACTCATTACGTCTAAACATCGAATGTCTTTGTTGCTTTTTAAATATGAGCACAAGCGATTGCTGCACGCAGCCCCACAGGCGCCTTTATACAATTTGCGCGAGATGTGGTGGACTATTGGGGGAAGAAATCTTGCTGGGAAAGTCGTACAGGCTTGTGTCAAATGTAAACGTCTGAGAGGTAGAACTTTATTTCCTTTAATGGGAAATCTACCTAAGGAACGACTAGATCCCGCTTCGTTTCTTTATGCGTATCGGTGTAGACTATGCCGGACCGATGCCCATACTTAATCGCAAGGGTAAAGGCGCCAGAACGACAAAGTGTTACATTTGTATTTTGTATGTTTTAATACACGCGCAATACACCTGGAACTGGTTAGTAACCTGTTAACCGATGCTTATCTATTAGCGTCAAAACGTTTTATTTCTAGGCGGGGCCGGCCTGCGGAAATATTTTCTGACAATGGACGAAATTTTGTTGGCCTTATGACTGATTTAAAAAAATATTTAGATAACTGTTCACCTGAAATATTAGAACATGCTTTGAGTCAGAACATCAATTTTAGCTTTATTCCACACTATGCTCCTCATTTTGGTGGTCCATGAGAGGTGTTAAATCCTGAAAATATCACTTGAAATGGGTGATAGGCAATGCTCATTTACCCTACGAGGAGTTCAGCAAGGTACTTACACAAATTGAAGCCGTCCTAGATTCCATTTCTTTAAGCCCAATGTCCACAGATCCGCATGACTTCACACCTCCAGCTCATTTCCTGGTTGGTCGACCGCTCACTGCACCTCTTAGCGACGACGTCACAGTAGATCACGTCACGACGAAGCAGATACGTTAGCATTTTTGAAACCGATGGGCGAAGGAATACGTGTCAGAACTGCAAATTCGGAGCAAGAGGGCGATAGATGCGACACCGTTGAAACCGGATATGCTTGTTGTCATTAAGAATGATAACCTTCCATCCTTGAAGTGGTATCTCGAAAGAATAGAGAAGATCATTCCCGGCTACAATCTAGTGACTAGATTGGCTGATATCTGGACGGCGAAAGGCATCATTAGACGTGCTTACAGCAAAATATGTCCTCTACTCGACAACTAGTGCCAGTTCTGGGCCACCTGTCTTCATTGAAAGCTGGTGCTTCTAAGGCCAGGGGCAAGTTCAAGCTCCCATAGAGAGTACTTTAAATTATATTAATATTTTAACTGCAACAATCTCAGTTGGCCGTTACAATCGTTTTCTTATTATTTGCTTACCTACATTGACAACTTTAACTTCAAAAAATTTGCTATCGCTTAAAACTTATTATAGCTCATACCACATTATATTTATTGCTCGGATCAACATCTTTTTTATCTCTTGGAAGCTTATTATCACCAAAGTGCAAACAGAAATATTTATTGTAGTTAGTTGTGTAAATCCCAATAATCCATCGACGAACCTTTTAGAAGATAAACACAAACAAAGAATTTTAGGCTCTTTCTAAGAGAACGAAATGCAAGAAAATAAATTTCCTGACCTGTACCTGATTGAAAAGGTTATCAAAAGAAGGGGTAACAAACTTTTCGTGAAATGGTTGGGACTCGGTGATGCAGAGAGATATTGATGAAAGAAGGAAGTGGGATTATTAACAATATAATAAATAACTTACCGTTTGAGTTGCATATCCCCGGTTATCAATTTTGTGGACCCGGAACAAAACTTGAAAAAACGGTTACTGAGAGGAGGTCGAGGTATAAATAAATTGGATGAAGCTTATTTGTATGACGATATTACCAATAAGATAAAAGTTTTAACGCGCGTCATAAAGCTGATTTAGAACTTTTAGATATGACTAAGAAAATATTAAAATCTCGCAATGCTAAGAAGGGAGAAGAAGTTGCATCATGGATTCTAAAAAATGCGATGAAAGCAAAACTCAAAGCTGGTGCGGGAGTACGACCTTTTATTTCAGTTATAAAGAAAATATGTACGGTTAAAAAAAATCTAAAGATCCTCACACAGCTATAAAATATGCATATGCTGCTGCAAAGAAGTTATTTATTAATAAAATAGGGATACCTACGCCTGCCATGCTGCATACCTATTCCGAAAACTGGGGGCTTCTTACCTCTTATCCCAATTTTTGCTGGATTATCGGCTCCTCTTATCCCAATTTTTGCTGGATTATTGGTTTACTTGCTGGAGGAGCAGCCGGTATAGCAAAAGCTGTTTACGATTATAAAGTTGGTCAGAAAAACCTTCAAGAATTTGAACGACACAACAAAGCTATGGAAGCTGTTGCTCTTGGCAAAGGACTTTCTATCAGACCATATCAGAAAGGAGCTGGTTTATATCTAAATCCTTCAACAACTAACTAAAAGGCTACCCAGACGTCCTCTTACTAACTTCGATATATTGGAAAATGGTGCTGATATTTCATACTTTAGAGGAGTATTCATGAAAGATACACACGAGACCTAAAAAATAGAGTGTGGTGTAATCAATTTGGATAAATCCGATAATCCTGGAAACCATTGGGTAGCCTACGTCCATCAAAATTACTATTCTGAATATTTCAATAGTTTTGGCAATTTAAAGCCCCCTTAAGAATGTTAAAATATTTAGAATCTATAGCTGTATACTATAACTATATTTAACATCAAAAGTTTGACACTACAAACTGTGGTCACCTATGTTTAAAATTTTTGGAAAACTATCGGAAAACCATTTATATTAATAATTTTATCAGTATAAAAATGCTTTTAACTGTAACAATTACTGGCAACGGAGAGTTTTTAATAACAAACTACACACCTACTTTACAATTTCACGGAGAATATGAGTGCGGCCTCTTATATTTTACGACTGTAATTCAATCCTTAATATAGACAAAAGAAATAATAAATTTTACTATGGCAAAGATGGAATTATCGAAATATCTGAAAGATCGTACGAACTTCAAGATATTTGTGGTTTTTTAAAGAAAAACATTATGAATATCACGCCTCAATTGACTAGCAAGAGTAAAACATTTAAAACAAGTATTTACTGCTCAGAAGAGGTCCATTTTGACAAGAAACATTCACTTTTTTCACATTCACAAAATTTTGGGTTTTGGAAGTGAAACCGTGAAAGTTAAAGAGAAAGAGTCCTAATATCCCGTAAACATTTTATCGACAACTGTAGTACGCATCGAATGTGATGTTATCAGCGGATCATTCGTTAATAGAAAAACAAGTCATATAATTTATGATTTTGCACCTAACGTACCACCAGGTTAGAGAATAATTGAAATACCTAAAAAAATAATTTATTTTCCTGTCAACCAAAGCTCATTAAGTGCTATTGAGCTTATAAGGTTATATGAGGTTATTAGACGCGGAAAATAAGCAAATCAATTTACGTGGTGAAGAAGTAAAATTGTATTTACATTTTAGAAAATAAATGTTAAATTTCTATAAAACTCCATTTACACTTATTATTCAAATCAGTTCTAAGAGATCCCCTCATACAGAAACACCACATCACGTCGGACTGCTGACCTCGATGGCAGCCTGATTGCTGACAAGACGCTGTTCTGCAACGACTTGCGTGGTGGTACGTTTTCGTTGTCTGACTCAGCGTCAAACAACCACTTAGAAGCGTTCGGTGGTGTGGTCTCTTGCTTTCACTTAAGAGACGTTTTTCAAATTCCAATTTAAATTCAAATTCATTTATTTATGTCGACCAACAAGGATCATTACATTACATTAAATAGATATTCAATTTTATAAATAACATTGCAACACATTAATAATAATAATAATATGATAATAATAACAATAATAATAATAATTTACACAATCTTTGTATCAATCGTTGTACAATCTTCATTAAACTTTGTTAGTCAGTACATGTATAATATAGCAATGGTTCATGTACAGACAGTCAAAACGATAGGAAAATAATTTCAGGATGGTGTTCGGGTCGCCGCCTGCGATGACGCCCGGGAACTTGTTCTTGGGTGATCATCGCGGGCGCGGGAGTCTCGTCCTGTGTGGGTCGGGGTCGGTCGGGGGGTGTGGTTTATTCCTTCCCTCACCGAAAGGGGGCCAGCGGCTGTCGGGGCGGGAGACCGGCAGTCGCATTGCACTTGGCCCTCAGGCGTGCGGGGTGTTCAGGGCGTCACGGTTCACCCCGTTGCTCCGTCCCTCACGGAGCATAGGCGAGGTCCGCCCACGAGCGCGGACCCACACTGGTCCGGGCCGCGGCCGAGTCCGACAAGGGACCCCGCGACCCGCACCACTGTGTATTGGGACGCCGTAGTTTTTAGTGGGTAGGCCTCCAAGCCTTTACCGGGCACTCGGCCGGGTAGGGGCATGGAGGAGAGTCCCACATATCCACCGTGTTCTCCCGACACGGTGTGAATGCCTAATGCCATTTTCTACGAAAAAAAAAAAAAAAAAAAAAAAAACAAAAAAAAAAAGGATGGTGTTCGGGCTCGCCCGCACCGTGCGCACCAGGGATGCACACCGCTTTTTTATTCTAGAAGTTAGCACATATAAAAAACAACTTATTCAAATTACCTTGTGCTTTCTTTGTCGGGATCAAAGAATACACTTGAGTCCTTACTCTTTTTTGCTGATCGTTTTACTTGCTTGCTCTCAGACCTTGGAAGAGCGAATTATATCTTTTACAATACTGGAACAGTAAATAAGAGAACAGATACCCAATAGAAAAAGCTAAGACATTTTTTTTGCCAGCATTGGTTTACTAATAGTTTAATAAACTTACGAACATTATTTGATCGGGCTTGATCTTCCGCTGACTGATGAATCAGGATAGACAAGGAGTCGTTGGCGGTTTCAGAAGGTACTGAAGCACTGCTAGTGGTCAAAGATATCACTGAGGAGCACTGATACAGTGTGTACTGCAATCGAGAGCAATGAATCCGGGTCACTTAAAGAATGTTAAAAATCTCGGAAACTAAAAATGATAGGTTAATGCAATAAATTGTATTTAATAGACAATGTAATACTCCTTAAATGAAAGTAAAAAAAATATGAGTCACCATACATTTTATTAACACAAAATTACATAAAGAAAAAAACTGCTGATCTCTCCTTAAAACAAAAATAGGAAACATGAAATGTTTGAACTTTATTACGATTTTCTTGAATTTTAATACTTCGTATTGCCTCCTCGTGCTTCCATTACTGCGTTTACGCGGTTTGGCATGCTGTACACCAAGTTCCTTATACGATTTTGGGGAATATTCTCCCATTCCTCTGTGAGAGCAATTTTGAGCTCACGCAGCGTGATTGGGGGGAGGGTTTCGTTGTTTTACGCATCTGCCTAGCTCGTCCCAAGCATGCTCGATCGGGTTGATATCCGGGCTGCGCGCTGGCCACTCCATACGAGTAATGTTCATCTCTTGAAGGAAGTCATTCACAATCCTACCTGTATGAGGTCGGGCATTGTCATGCATAAATATAGCATCCTCACCTAAATTGACCATAAATGGACCAACGTGATCATTGAGGATTTCTTCCACATATCTTACGCTAGTTAAAGAGCCGTTTTCTATGATCACCAGCTCTGTGCGACTTTCAGAAGAAATTCCGGCCCACACAAGTACAGACCCACCACCGTAGGCTACTTTTTCTTCGATGCATGCTTGCTTGAATCTTTCCCCTGGTCTTCGATACACTCTGTGTCTTCCATCGTGCTTGTAGAGCATAAATTTTGATTCGTCGGAGAACATAACTTTTGACCAATCTTCAATACTCCAATTTACGTGGCTCTGGGCATATCTTAGTCTTGAAATACGATGCCCACGCTCCAGTTTAGGGCCGTTTGCAGGTCTAAGGGGTTTTAAGTTAGATTCAGCAAGCCGACGTCTTACTGTCCATGCACTTGGGTTACTTCCTCCGAGGCGTCGAAACTGATTGGTGAGTTCAGTTCCTGTGAGAAAGCGATTTCGAAGCATGGTGTTCACCAAGTATCGGTCTTCTCGTGCTGTGGTACACCTGGTTCTGCCCGTTCCTGGTCTGCGTAGGTTAGAACCAGTTTCTTCGTAACGTCGGAGAACTCTTTGTACTGTTGACAGCGACACACCGACAGTCCTGGCTGTATCGCGCTGACTCCGGCCGGTTTCCAGCATTGTAAGTATTCTGGTGCATTCTTCAGGCGTAAGCGACATAATTTCAGCTTGAATAATGAATATAGAGCACTATCAACATAGTTTATGTACCCACATAAATGACAGATTACAAACAAAAGCAAAACCAAATGCTGTAATTTCGTAGTTCCATCTTCGAAATTGGCCCTTTTTCAAATTTTATTTTTTTATGATATAACTTTACAATAACTAAGAAGTTTTAATACCTTCATTTAAGGAGTATTACATTGTCTATTAAATACAATTTATTGCATTAACTTAGCATTTTTAGTTTCCGAGATTTTTAGGATTCTTTAAGTGACCCGGATTAATTTCTCTCGAGTGTATTTTACAGGTTTTTATTAAAGAAAAGTGCTAGACGTGCAGTATTCCAACAGGGATAGCAAACCTTAGCCAATACCGGTTAGGTATGAAATATTACATCTGTATTTGAATAAAACATCTATGTGAATATATTTATTACAAGGCGGGAACTTTATTTATAATTTATAACTACAAATGAAATGAATTTTCTAAAAGTTTAATTTCAACAAAAATATTTTTTTATACAGACATTGCCATGTAAAGCATATTATAGAAATATTACAGCATTTGTTTTATTTATTTATTTTGTCAAGTTTGACTGTTCATTTCCGAACAGTACCATCATCATTAGTTCAGTGTTGATATAAAACTAACGCGTGAACATTTAAAAACACTAATTGTATAAAACATTCATCCAAATTATATAACATTATATTATTCCAACATAAATATATACAACTTATTTACTATGTATAAATCGTGAAAATGTTTTCCACTTCTGACCTGATCGATAATCAGCAATACGATCAACTGATTAATTTAAAACCAACTGTAATTGTACGAGTTTGTTTTACTGCTGACAAAACTCCACGTGCAATATACAGGCTGCTACCGCTGTACATGAAAAGTAGAGAAAAGTAAGTAAATGTGGGCTAGTGCTTTAATATGGGCTAGTAACAATTCTCGAAAACCTATAATCGAAAGACGCAACAAACGACTATCGTCTATCGCATTCATTCGCTCTAACATCGCACTCACTCATTCTCGTCAATCGCGCGCGAGCTGTTGCCAGTGTCGGCCACACTTGTGTTGCTGCTGTCAAAAAAAATTCTGCGGTACGTATCAATGTGTTATTTATTTAATGAAAATTAGGTCTTAATACTATAACTTTGTGTTTTTTTGCAGAATATAAGTTTAATTTTATGATTTTCGGTCGATTTATTGTTTGCTATGTATGATTTGTAAAGTTCATGATCAAGTTAATTTTAGTGAAGAATTTCGAATATGGGTTGCTGCTGTGGCCTCGGTTATTCCGAGTTAACTTCGTTTCCATATAAAACAAAAGCGAAAGAAAAGAAGTATAGGAATAACAAAGCCAAGATCAGGGGCGAAAGTGAAGGTGAAGAAGATATCCAATTTGATTCAGATAGTGAACCAGATAGGTTGATAGGTGACCAGATAGGTGACCTATAGGAAAAGAGGGTCCTGACACTGCCAATGCAGCGTGAATGTTTTGTCAGGAACTTTTTTCCGAAAACGCAGCAGGAGAACTGTTGGTCAGATGTTTAATGCTGTGGGCACATAATGACTGTGCTGGGCCAGAGTTTGACACTCGGATATGTGATTATTGTAAGTAAATAATTATGTGTTTTCTTCCATCTTCCAAAGTAACTTGATCTCTTATATGATAAATATTTATAATTGTTATTTTCGTACAAGATATTATAAGTTTCTATTTGTAGCCCATATTTGATTACCTGTTCCATATTTAGCGTCTATTTTTTGTTTAATGCTCAATTTAATAATATATTATAATATTAAGAACATAAGATTGTTACTTAGCTCTTTAAAAATGTAGATGTGATTATTTTGACGTCAATAAATGGTTAATTTTTTAATATTTTTTTATTTTTGAGGCAAAATGGTAGCCCATATTTGGTAACTTTCCTCTAAGCAAAATTATGAATATTTATATCAATGTCATCATTAGTTAACAACTGAAATACGCAATAAACAAAAGAGATCCATGTACCTGGTATAAATCACCTTATAAAATATTATCCTCGACATCACTTACCAAGAAATTTAGAATGTTACACTACAAACCAAATTTAAGAATTGAATATTATTATTATTTTGAGTCCTATAACTCTGATGGTAACACAAAAATAATAAACTTAGAGGATCTTTTTTAATTATGAGATTAAATTAATTAGTTTCAAATTAGAACAATGTCAAGGAACTTAGTGTAGTGATATAATTATTGCTAAATCATTCTAAACTTGTAACCTGAGGTTCCACGCATTGTGCAATTGTTAGCATTAAATAAATATTCTAAAACAGCTACTAATTAAGTTATTTCTAGAAAAAAATGTAGGTCATTTAAAGTGTCCATTAAAATAATAAATTAGTATAACATCAAAATATAAATAAATTTATTGTGCAACCATGCTACACCAACTAACCTGGGGTTCGAGTCTTAGTTGCGACACTAAATTTTATATACCTAACATCTGTTATTCAATCTACATAGTTCAATATGTAAGAGTTGTCCAAAATTATTATTTTTTATAATAAGCCCCATTAAAACATTTTAGATTAAATTATATATTTGCTTTATATTATATAGAAATAAGTTCATTACATAAACATTAAACTACAGTGTAATTATTTATTAACATTGAAGAATAGCTTCAATAATAATTAAAGTCAGTGATACCACCACTTACTAAAGTTAAAAAAGTTAGATGGTAAATTGGATAGTGAAATTTTGTAAATTTCACAGTTATCCATATCACTTAGACAGTGTGACTCTAAAAGATTTTATTTAAAAAGGGGTCTTTTAAAATCTTAAGGTTTAAAATCATCATATTATTAAAAATAATTTATTGTTAAGCTATAATTATTGTATCAACCGGTTGATCGTAAAGAACGATATAAGATAAGAAGGATTAGGAAGGTATCTAAGTAACAAATCAGAACTTTGAATATTTTTTTTATCTTTAGCAATTATAATGCTCTTTCATTAAATAATTAAAAAATAATAATTACATATTTTATGTTGTTTTTAAATAACTAATTCAGAACTAAATAAAGTCTCATTATCGAAACAGTATTGAAACGCCACCTATTGAATTATAATTCACTCACCTATGAATCATCGTAAATTCCATCATAATATGTTGGCGGGAGTATTTAATTTCACAATATACGTATAGATGTCATTATTTCAGAGAAAAAAATTAAAACACTAACTTTTCGTTTTACATTATTTTGTATAAAATATATTTTACATTTTGTCGGTCGGCATACTAGATTGTCATAAATTTTATATTTATTTATCTGAATAGGTTAATAAGTGATAAAAGACATTTTAATTTTATTTATTTTCATCAATTCTGCTTGCATGAATGTAATCAAAATCATTATTTACTGCAAAATATAATATTTTCATCAGAGGTAGTTATACCGCCACCTATTGAACTATAATCAAATTAGGCACCGAATGCTGCAATTTTACTTGCTGTCATTTAAGAGGACTTACCTGCTATCAAAAGCGTGATTAACTTTACAATAGGCTCCCAGTATAGGTATACCAGTTTATCTTTTTACTTTGTTTAAAATACTCATTTTTAATATCTTATAATCATCTTCAGTTTAAATGTTAAAGTATTTTTTTTCTTGTATAATATTTAATAAATTTATATCTGTAACTACATCGCGCTCACAAAGTTTTTATGTGCTCCGAGTATATATACAGTTTCACAACCACGCAATTTCGAGATAGCTGTAAGTAGTGGCAGGTGAAGTTTGACGCAGAAAATGTGCACTGGAATCCAGACTGACCCCAACATGAAAACACGACGGTTCTTGCGCGAAATTGGAATACAAAAGTTGCAAGTGACGGCCTCGACTTTTGCTGTTTACGAGCGCTCGTGCTCAGTACCACCATAAATGATTTTTTTATCTTATTTATTAAGTAACTGATTTAAGTTTTTGCTTAAAGTTTTTCACTTGAAGTTAATTATTACAACGCATTTGCATCCAAGGGTCGAGGCTAGGGATACCTCTGGCCAGGAACACAAGTACAAAAAGAGAGAAAGACTTCAGAAAGAAAGAGCGACAGAATAACAGAAAAGAAAGAAAATAAAAAAGAGAGAAATAAAAGAAAGGCAACCATAAATGAATTATATCGAACGAACAGAGAACGGCACGATGCGCTCTAAAACAAACCCGTTTTGGTATTTTTGTTTTTATCATTTCCATGTCGAATCAAATAATTTCGTAAAACAAACAAGGTTTTGAACAAAGAACGAAACGTTACGCTTATAACCAAAACCTAGCACCTAAATGTTACGTTACGCTTATAACCAAAACCTAGCACCTAAATGTTAAAAACACTTTTGCAACGAAATTGAGGTTTATGGTTGACGTCAAACCGATTGGGCATTCTAAATCACTTTTCGATTATTGAGCTATCAGAAACACTTTTGCAACAGTGATAGAACGAAAATAAGGTTTATAGTTGACACCAAACCGATTGGGCATTCTAATTCACTTTTACAATTATTGGGCTATTAACTCTTTTACGGCAGTGATCGAACGAAAGTGAGGTCAGAATGCCCAATATTACGCTAATAGGAAAAAGTTTTATGTAACAGTATTTATATCCAGACTAGTTACCTAGACCCCAACCAATATAGAAATTCGTTTTTCTACAGCGACCGCGCGGGCATCGAACCAGGGACATCTAAGTGGCGTGACCATGAAAACCGATAAGCAAGCCACTCGACCACGTATCGTATTACTTATTTCATTACTAGCGACCCGCCCCGGCTTCGCACGGATGCAATGCTCTACTATATTATGCATGTATTATACATATAAACCTTCCTCTTGAATTACTCTATCTATTAAAAAAAACCGTATCAAAATCCGTTGCGTAGTTTTAAAGATTTAAGCATACATAGGGATATAGGGACAGAGAAAGCGACTTTGTTTTATACTATGTAGTGATGTCTATCCTTTACCCTTATATCCATAACACAAGTCCTACAGTGCTAAGCTAATTATTATGAACGTAACAGATATTATTATTATATTCTGTTATTCCATTTTATTTATGGGCTACATTGTATATTTGACACAAATATGTCTATTTTACGTATGTGCTATGAATATATTATTGCTGTTGCGTATGTTACGGAAAATAAAACAAAAGAAATTTATTTTTCGATACACTTGATCAAACAAAGCAGTTTAGTATTACGTAGTATAACTCAATTATTGACCTTATTTATGTTGTAGTAGAGTAACTAATAGTTAATTTAGAAAATGTCTATTTTAACACGCTTTACCTGTATGTTTGTGTGTTTGTAACGGAATACGGAAACGGAAATAAAGCGTGGGGTGCTTTGTTTAACATTCTTCTTATACTGGCTTTGCATTTCGAAATAAAAATAATAAGGTATCTTGGTAATAAATTAATAAAATATGACAATCGATATCGAGCACCTTTTTCTTACAATAACATTATTAAAAGTAATTTTTCTGAAAAAAAAATCATTCGCGGAAAGTTGATGTAAATGACTCGCATATCAATAGAGGCTTCAGTAATGTTGTATAATTTCTAACTCAAAATGTCTTATGAGTGACATATATAAAACATTGCGTAGTTAACTCAAACTTATTATTTGGATTATATAGCACTTACGTGCCCATCGCACATTTAAATTAAACTTTTATCGCACATTTAAGTTTCGACTCTTTGACAGGAGACGTGATCATAGAACGACTAAGGTACAAACAGCAACACTCTTAACTGCCCGTTCAAGACCTAACAGACAGAAAGGTAGAAAGAGATGAAATTATTTTTCTCATGACAACTTCATGACAAAAACTAAAGTTTTTATGACATAATATCTTTGTGTGTGTGGTGTGTGTCTCTTGGCGCCAGAGAACTGTCACTGCTTGACGCAGAGTCTTGACATGCCTGATGACGTGCTTTCAGTTGTTGCCGCTCTTCCAAAACAAAGAGCAACGGCAACGTCGCACTCTTTTGGATGAAATAATGATAAAATTTAATTTTACTTATCCTGCATCCATAGACTTAGAAAGGTATAGATGCAGCAAGCAAATAATAATAAAGATTTCTTACACTTGCATTATAAAATTTTATTATTAACATTATATTACTAAAATTAAACATATACTAACTTAACAAATAAACAAATCGGAATAGCGCATAAATATTGTCATTTTTTATTACACAAACATTTGTCCTTACCGGGACTCTAACTCAAAATCTTTTCTGATTATGTTAGTAGGATCATTGCCAAACTCGACCTCATTTATGTAGTTTGTCCTTAGCTCTTATTCCACTACGCATCTGGTTGCCTCTGCCGTTCCCAAGACTTTATTATTTCTGTTATTTAAAATATGAAGTAATAATTTTTCAGACATGCGGTAATCTATTCAATTCTACTCGAATTTTATATCTGTGACAGCGTGTCTTTTTCGGTTCAAAAACCTTGGTGTTCAAATGTAAATTTTAGAATGGTTTTAAGGTTCAAAATGTGACTTGCTTTTAAATTTCTGGTTAACAAAAGTGAAGAAAGTAAAAATTGCAATTTTTGTAGTGCAATATGAAATAATATTTTATTAAATATACCTATTCTTTTGCTATTATGTTTGAGAGCAAAGCGCGTAAATAATTTGTTCGCCAGTCTGACTAAAAGTAAAATAAAAAAGCAACACTTTTTTGTAGAAATATATAATTATAAACTTTAAAAACCTTATTTACACAAAAGCACAAAGATAGAATCGCCTTTTGTCTTCA
Organism: Calamotropha paludella; assembly: GCA_927399485.1. Lineage (NCBI taxonomy): Eukaryota > Metazoa > Arthropoda > Insecta > Lepidoptera > Crambidae > Calamotropha > Calamotropha paludella. Next base: position 8,777,231 of record OV656829.1, on the reverse strand, counting down.
ATATTATAATTTTGATTGGACGGATAATAACGTAATATTTGTCGATGAAAAATCTTTTAAATCGGACAAGAACGGCAAAAAAATTTTATATCGCCGCCAAAATGAACGATATGCCGAAGCAAACATTCTGCCTTATTAGGCAGAATGTTTGTTTAGTATTAGTCCTGGTAATTTTAAAAACCAATACGCTCTTCAGTAAAAATATATTATTACCACTTCATAACAATGTTTAAACATTGTTATGATGGACCAACCGTTTGTGCCTTCTGCCTTTTAAAAATCGCTATCATACGAAGATAACTGGGACTAACACTAATAAAAAACTGTTGTTGTGTAAGTGGCAATTTTCGGGCTGGTACGAGGGCGGCACTGAAAATTTCGGGAATCAAGGAAGTGACACAATATTACTATTTAAAAATGTATTTATTGCTTTTCGAAGTATTCTCCGCGAAATTTGACACATTTTTCCATACGATGGAACCAATCATTGAAGCAACCATTCCATTCAGAAGTTGGGGTCTCCAAAATGGCCGTTTTGTAGGCGTCCACAGCTTCTTCATGTGATGAAATTCTCTGACCACGCAATTTATTCTTTGTTTTAGGTAAAGTATAGAAATCATTAATTAGGGCTTAGGTCGGGGCTGTACGGCAGATGGTCTAATAATTCTATGTTTTCTTGCTCCAAAAACTCTTTTGTTCTGTGCGCGGTGTGAGAACTCGCATTGTCGTGATGGAGGCTGATGCGGCGGTTGCAGTTCTCTTTACGGAGTTCAGAAAAGACCTGTGGCAAACAAATGCTAGCATACCATTCTTCATTAACCGTTCTTTGTCCCTCAAGAGGAATAGTCACAACATGGCCGGTTTTGGAGACCAACGTGATCACCATTTTTTTGGAACACTCCGTGAACGAAAAAATTTTGTTGGCTTTAACTCATTTTCGAACACTCAAACTCGTGACTGGTTTTTTGTTTCGGGTTCGTACGCGTATATCCAGGATTCGTTACCTGATACGATTTTGTATACAGCATTTGAGGATCCTTCGTGGAATCTTTCGAGTGTTCTGACGCACCAAGTAACGCGAGCCGCTTTTTGCTCTTTACAGAGCGAATGCGGTATCCATCGGGAAAACAACTTTTTTACACCTAATTGTTCATGCAAGATTATTTGTATTTGACTCATGACAATGTCTAAAGTTGCCTGAATTTCGCGGTATGTCACATGTCAATCTTCCTCAATCAGCTAACGCACAGTATCAACGTTTTCTTGGGTGACTGCAGTTTTTGGACGACCTTGACGGGAAACATCACTGAGCTTGACACGTCCACGTTAAAATTCATTAAACCAGCGATAAATTGTGGTTTTGGATGGGGTTTCATCACCAAATGCAGAAATCATCCGATCAACACACTGTTTTTGTGTTAAACCACGTCGAAAGTCATAATAAATTCCATTTTCTCAACGACTAAACAAGTTTGACAAGACATTGTGACTAGACCGAGAATCTTTTTTTTAAATAAATAAATGGTATTCGATTTTTGAAACCAAGGAGTTTTCTATTAAAAGGATTATAATATGACAGGAACAATGGAAATATTCTATTCCCGATACTTTTAGTGCAGCCCTCGTATGTGATGGTGTAGGCCACCTTCATTTAGCCTACGCCGCACTGTCTGCATTGATATCTAGCGACCGGAAAATTTTGACAATGATTGTTCTGACATTACTCTTATTATTGAATTGAAACAATCCCACCTTTTTGATGCGAAACTCATTAGGGTGTTAGAAAAAAGTATTAGTTTCAGTTATTATGGTTCATTTCAAAACTTTGTAACGTTACATACACATGTACAATAAAAATGACATTTATGAAGATGTCATACATCTATTCTCACTTTCTTTCAAAAAGTTGGTAGTCACGTGACAGGGGCAGTTAAGATTGTTGCTGTTTGTACCTAACTACCTACCTCAGTACCCTATACTGAGGTTCCTATAAAAGAGTCGAAACATCAGGTTTAAAAAAAATCCAAGAATTATCGCGTCGTAAAGAGGTTTCATTCTTTATCCTTAGCAAAAAAAGGTTAGTGTCCAAGCTAATATTGTCTTTTGTTTTTATCATGCTATTTGCAGTGCTAATTTGTTAGTATTTGTTATCAGATCGATAAATATTTCTTTCTTAGTTCCTATTGCATGTTTGATTTGAAATAGCGTTCGTATGTGATTCGAAGCTTCAAGTTTGCTAAATACTGACTTATAATCATCATTATTTCAGCCGATATCCACTATTGTGCCAGATGGTAGCTTCCTCCGAAAATGGAGATACTATTAAAATACCATAATTCGGAAATAGTTGCTGCCTATATCGTGGTCCACAAGAGATGTATGTTTAGTGTAATGGTAGAAGATACCTGCCTTTCGCACTGATGGGCCTGGATTCGAATTTCAGACGGAGCAGGTGTTTGTATGATGAATACGAATATGTATACCTAAGTCATGGCTATAAATATTACATATCTATGTATCATATATGTATGTCTATTTGTAACGAGGCGCCATAGCTATATTGGCGACTCGTTGGTTTCATTGCGCTCTTCTCTGGCCATTTTTCATATTTTCTTTTTCTCTTGGTTTCCGTTTTTAAATTTAATGTCTGTCTCTTTTTATTTGTTTTGTTCTCGAAGTTCATTCTTACCAGAGTCAGCGCGTAGAGTGGTTGACTGTTTGGTGACTGGTTCTGATACACGTTGAGGCGATAGTGTGACGGGGTGCGGCCGGGAGAAATGTAAAGGCTTTGTCACTTTGGCACTTATATTTTTAATAATTATGGAATTAAGGCACAACTGAAACAATTATATAAAAAAAGGTAAATTACACTGAACACAAAAACAATTTCACATTTAACACTAAAACATATTATAAAAGGTAGGGCTACTTACAATAGTGCCTTAAAGAAACTTATTGACTTTTATATAACAGGAACTGGTGGTACAGAATACAAATACATGAAAGCTTGTGAGTTATACTTGTGAGCTTATTATAACTGATCAGCACTATAAATATATTTAAATAATTGTTAGCGGTGAGTCAACCACTCTACGCGCTGACTCTGGTAAGAATGAACTTCGAGAACAAAACAAATAAAAAGAGACAGACAGTAAATTTAAAAACGGAAACCAAGAGAAAAAGAAAATATGAAAAATGGCCAGAAAAGAGCGCAATGAAAGCAACGAGTCGCCAATATAGCTATGGCGCCTTGTTACATATTGGTTCCCCTAGTATCGATAACACAAGCCTTACAGTGCTTACTTTGGGCTAGGCTAATTGGTGTGAATGTAAGAAATATTATTATTATCATAAGTCACCTTTTACATCACCCTTAAGTTTGGGTTTGTACTATTTCATCTGTTCTGGACACTGTACGTCATTTTTTTAAATTTACTAACTTTTTTATTTTGTCTGAATTATAACTTTCACTGTGACATGGGCTACGTCAAAACTATGTTGATCAATACGATAAAAATAATTTGGTTATGTCAAATATTTTAGTAATGATTAATCAGCATATGTTTTTGAAAACCTTCTGTCCTTCGGTATATAAAGGTGTATTGGTATTTTCATGACACAGTTTCGAACGGTCCCTTTTTAAATAACAACATGAACTCTGCCTTGGTCTTCGTTGTCTTGGTAAGTTTTTTTTAAATTGTTTCCAGGCAAAGAGCACTTAACCAGGGGACCTCGATCCAAATGATTTATTCAATTCGAGATCCATTTCTTTTGCTTAAAACTTATTAGAATTATTAAGGTTATTTTAGGGTGGGGCCTTGTTACCTAAAGTTAGTATTTCCCAGTTCTTATAACCCGTCCGTTTTCAAGGCCACGGTGAATAGACACCTTCTGGGTTAACTCGTTCCATCGCGGATTCTGTCTTGGGCCCCGGGCTTGGGATCAAGAGGGAACCCATTCCAAATAAAAATAAAATGTTTCCTCTGGAACTTATTTTACTAGTCTCTTCCACAAAGTTGTAAAAAGTTTTAGTTGCAAATGTTTTATTGTGCAGAGAGAAATAAATACTTTTATTATTTATATTATTCCTAATTTATTGCAGGGCTTAATTTGCGCTATTTTTCGCCATATTTACAAATTCTTGATCTCTTCTTTACAACCAGTTAATACTGGTTCTGGAGAATCGGGTTTCCCCTTGTTAAAATTAGTTCCTTACTTTTGCGTGCCAAATGACGTGTGAATAAGTCTCACCCTTAGATGAAAATTCCAAACACTATTTTTCTATATCTGAAAACAATTTCAAGACTCATTTATAAGAGTATAATTCTAAATCGTATGCGATGGAGTGGAACTCAAAATGATTTTGATGATCGTTTGGAGCAATGGTAACGATTTTGCATTTGCATTGAACCCAGGACCGTACGTAGGTGATACGGTCCTGTGTTCGAGTCCCAAATGCCCATCTGTCAGATGACTGGATGTTTGTGAAATGAATACAACAAGCATTTGTACCTGATTAATGACTATTTATATATACACTCGAGAGCAATGAATCCGGGTCACTTAAAGAATGTTAAAAATCTCGGAAACTAAAAATGATAGGTTAATGCAATAAATTGTATTTAATAGACAATGTAATACTCCTTAAATGAAAGTAAAAAAAATATGAGTCACCATACATTTTATTAACACAAAATTACATAAAGAAAAAAACTGCTGATCTCTCCTTAAAACAAAAATAGGAAACATGAAATGTTTGAACTTTATTACGATTTTCTTGAATTTTAATACTTCGTATTGCCTCCTCGTGCTTCCATTACTGCGTTTACGCGGTTTGGCATGCTGTACACCAAGTTCCTTATACGATTTTGGGGAATATTCTCCCATTCCTCTGTGAGAGCAATTTTGAGCTCACGAAGCGTGATTGGGGGAGGGTTTCGTTGTTTTACGCATCTGCCTAGCTCGTCCCAAGCATGCTCGATCGGGTTGATATCCGGGCTGCGCGCTGGCCACTCCATACGAGTAATGTTCATCTCTTGAAGGTAGTCATTCACAATCCTACCTGTATGAGGTCGGGCATTGTCATGCATAAATATAGCATCCTCACCTAAATTGACCATAAATGGACCAACGTGATCATTGAGGATTTCTTCCACATATCTTACGCTAGTTAAAGAGCCGTTTTCTATGATCACCAGCTCTGTGCAACTTTTAGAAGAAATTCCGGCCCACACAAGTACAGACCCACCACCGTAGGCTACTTTTTCTTCGATGCATGCTTGCTTGAATCTTTCCCCTGGTCTTCGATACACTCTGTGTCTTCCATCGTGCGTGTAGAGCATAAATTTTGATTCGTCGGAGAAAATAACTTTTGACCAATCTTCAATACTCCAATTTACGTGGCTCTGGGCATATCTTAGTCTTGAAATACGATGCCCACGCTCCAGTTTAGGGCCGTTTGCAGGTCTAAGGGGTTTTAAGTTAGATTCAGCAAGCCGACGTCTTACTGTCCATGCACTTGGGTTACTTCCTCCGAGGCGTCGAAACTGATTGGTGAGTTCAGTTCCTGTGAGAAAGCGATTTCGAAGCATGGTGTTCACCAAGTATCGGTCTTCTCGTGCTGTGGTACACCTGGTTCTGCCCGTTCCTGGTCTGCGTAGGTTAGAACCAGTTTTTTCGTAACGTCGGAGAACTCTTTGTACTGTTGACAGCGACACACCGACAGTCCTGGCTGTATCGCGCTGACTCCGGCCGGTTTCCAGCATTGTAAGTATTCTGGTGCATTCTTCAGGCGTAAGCGACATAATTTCAGCTTGAATAATGAATATAGAGCACTATCAACATGGTTTATGTGTTGTATTTAGCAGATATTACCTTCTTGCACAGCGGATTATTAACGTTATTTACATAAGTTTGACTATTTTACCTAACTCGTTTGTATAGTTTAATTCACTATTTTTCACAACTTTTAGACAGCACTTTTTACTTGACAATGTTACTTTTTATTTTTGACACAGAAAAGTCTTTTTTAAAAATATTATATCAAGTTTATGATTGGTCTTTAAAGAAGTTTGTTTATGCAACCTTCACACTTTCCCTCAATCAAAACTTAAAGAGTCCAAGCCTGGAACGCATATCTATGAGCCTAGGTCTTGGGACAGGCTTTGTCAAAATGTCTGCAAGTTGATTTGATGAACTGGTCTTCACTACACTCAGATTTTCATCTTGCACCATTTCACGAACGAAGAAATGACGAACACGTATGTGTTTGGTCCGCTTATGAAATTCTGGATTGTGAGCCAGTCTTATCGCTGCTTCATTGTCAATTTTCAGGATCGGTATTTCATTAAGTTCAGTCAGGAACTTAAATATTCGCTGAAGCCAGATGAGCTCCTTAGCTGCTTCGCTAGCGGCAACTATTTCAGCTTCTGTGGTCGATATTGCCACAGTTGCTTGTCTCTGACTTAACCAAGAAATTATTCCTCCAGCATAGAGGCATGCAACGCCTGAAGTGGATCTGCCCGTAGTAGGATCTCCAGCATGGTCCGCATCACTGTACCCTTCTAGGATGCAAGCTTCACCTCCTCTCATGTATTTGATGCCAAGGTTTTTAGTACCACTGAGATATCTGAATATTCTCTTTACTATCAGGCAGTCTGATTTTGATGGATTATCCAATTTCCTTGACACTACACCCACTGCAAATGCTAAGTCCGGTCGAGTACCCGTCATCAGATACATTAGAGCTCCTACAGCTTCTCTGTATGGAAAGTCACTGACTTTCCCTGTTTCTGAACGTTCTTCTGGACTGAGTTTTTCTATAGGCGTTGAAACTGGATTGCAGTTGGCCATGTTAAATCTTTCCAGTATCTTGTTTACATAAGATTTTTGAGTAATGGCAATATAATCCTTTTCCAGAGTTATCTCCAAACCCAGGTAGTAGGATACGGGTTTCGTGGTAATTTTCAGTTTTGTTCGCAGATCATCCAAAAATTTGGTTGCCAGCTTTTCGCTCGAAGCTGCCACCAGACCATCATCAACGTATAAGACAATAAGAATCTTCTCCCCACCTACTTGCTTTGAAAACAGGCAGCAGTCTGCATTACACTGCTTGAAATCCAGGTCCAGTAGGATTTGTTCAAAGCAAGAGTTCCAGCAACGCGGTGCTTGTTTGAGGCCATAGAGACTTCGATTAAGCTTCCAAACTCTAGACGTTCCATCGTCAAGGCCTTCCGGTTGCTTCATGAATATGTCTTCTTCCAGTTGACCATTTAAGAATGCTGTCGCTACGTCAAACTGAATAAGGTGCATTCGTTCTTTAGCACACACACTAAGAAGTGCCCTTACTGTGGCCATTCTGGCGACTGGACTAAAGGTTTGGTCGTAATCGACACCCTTTCTTTGTCTGAACCCTTTGACGACGAGGCGCGCTTTATATTTATCAACTGACCCATCAGGGTTGGTCTTAATGCGAAAGATCCATTTATAAGGCAGCGCTTTTCGATTTTTAGGTAAGTCGCATAATGTCCAGACGTTATTTTCCTTCAATGAATTCATTTCAAGTTGCATTGCCTGCAACCACTTTTCACGATCTTCTCTTTTCATAGCTTCGTGAAAACTTTGGGGAAAATCATTTGTGGCTACAGTGTAAATGAAGTCTTCAAATTTCTTAGGATGTCGAAGAGTATTGCGGTCCCTTAAGTCGTATCTCGGTTCTTGTACCACAATTTCACCTCCCTCTAAATCTTCACAATCAAGAAACTCTTCTTGATCGCCTTGATTAACCCGATCAGATTGTTCGTGATTTACAGTTTCTTCTCCCTCTAGATCACGTACTAGTTCGATTGGACTTTCAGTCGGCTCATTCAAGATTTCGATCTCTCCATCGTTGATAACTCCCTCTGTATCTGGAGTGATATTGTACCGCTCACGTGTCCCTAACGAGAATTTAAGTTCACTCTCATTCGTAAAAGTGATATCTCTGGACCGATTGGTATTCTTTCCATCCCATATGCGGTATCCATCATTATCTTCATAGCCGATGAGTATACCCTTGATAGCTTTCTTGCTAAGTTTTTCCCTACGCTGTTTGGGGATATGAGCGTAGCACTGGCTTCCGATCACACGTAGGTGTGATATTTTAGGCTTCTTTCCGAACCACAGCTCATAAGGAACTTTATTTTTAAACCTGGTTGGTCCTGTTCTATTGAGGACGTATGCAGCTGTATTGACTAATTCAGCCCAGAGCTTTTGCGGTAGTTCTCCCGTTGCGTGTAACCAAGTTCTCGCGGCTTCAACTAAGGTACGATTCTCACGCTCGCTACACCCGTTCTGCTCAGGAGTGTATGGCATTATAAGTCGTTGTTTGATACCACGTTCATTCAATATTTTTCTCACGTCTTTATTGTCGAATTCCCCTCCGTTGTCACTTAAAACACACTTAACATTATGGCCCGTTGTCGTTATTTCATTGAGCACAATCTTCAATTTATCCTTTACTTCAGATTTGTGACGCATGAAATATACAAAGCGGTAAGCTGAGAAGTCATCCTTGAAGAGTACAAAATATTTATATTGGGATACACTGGGATGTTCAAATGGTCCGCAAACGTCGGAATGTATCAGTTCGCCTGGAATTGTTGCTCTTTCTCTTTTCCCAAACGGTTGCTTGTGGGCTTTTCCAAATATACAGGCCTCGCATTTAACTTCATCTCCAGATAAGTTGATACCAAGTTCTCTCTTGACTAGAGCTTTGACATGTCTCTTGTCTTGATGAGCGAAACGTTCGTGGTATAATTGCAGCATATTGGAACACGTAGTTGCATTAACTTCAATTTGATTTGAAACTTTTGAAGGAGCTATTGTCGTTAACTGCAGTTTATACAATCCGCCTCTAGGAATTCTACTTCCGACAATCTTCGTTTCTCCATCGATATCAAATTGACAATTTGTGGCGGTAGACTTAAACAAGCTGTGTCGCACATTATCTTGAGCTGCCAGGGTAGAAAAAAGATTTTTCGTCAATGATGGTACAAGCCAGACATCTTTCAAGCGAATGGTTTCCTTCTTGTCACCTACAGTTGATTCTACAATAACGAGTCCCTTCCCTAATGCTGGAATAACTGTCCCATCTGCCGTCTTCACAGAATTATCGTTAGAATCAAATGGTTCAAATTCGTGAAACAAATCTCTCCTAATTGATATATGCGTTGTTGCTCCGTTATCCACAAACCAATTATCTCTATCTTGATTTGTTTTCTGAGAGCAGCATGCACTCATTACACTTAATGTTAGGCTTTGTACTTGTTTAGACGAGTGAGGAGGTGATGAGCTGCTTGGTTTTGGAGGTTTACCATCCTTTTTCCATTTCTTGCAGTTCCTAACTCTATGTCCCATTTGAGAACAATAGTTGCACTTAACCTTCTCATCTTTCTTCCTTATCAACTGCTTGGCTTCTTGAGTAACTAGTGTCTCGTGGCTAGTCCCTTCTTTGCTCTCGAGTGTCTTCTCGTATGAGCAGAGTTGTGTCGTGAGATTGTCAATAGTCCTATCAGTCTTACTTAAAAGTAACCAGCTTGATTTGAACGCAAAAAATCTTTCGTCAAGAGTTTCAAGAATCTTGCATATCAGGAATAAATCAGGGAGCTTGGCATTGGCGTCCGCTTTAATGATCTCGAAATTCAAGTTGCTCCAGATGTTCTTTAGTTTTGACATATGAGTTGATACATCATCTGCAATGTTCCGTTTAAAGCTAAAGAACTCCATACACAGGTTGTATGCCCTATCCTCTGATTGACCGTCAAATAAGCGATGTAACTCACGCCAGACTTCATAAGCTGTCTCAAATCTCATTACTTTTTGTAACGTAAATTCCGTCATGTTTGTGGTCAAAATCAGCAGTGCGCTGCAGTCAGCTCTCTTATACCTAGTTAGTTCCAGGTTATAAGCTGCGACATCTGCGTCACCTGCACCTTCTTGAAGAACTGGTTTCTTCAACCCGCCTTCTACTACCTCCATAGTATCTACATTACCTCGTAGCGCAATCGAGATTTTGTATTTCCAGGTTGTCCAATTTGATTTTCCTTCAAGATGACCAATCGTAATTTTTGTTGAAAAATTTTCCATTGTGAGGGCCGAATAACCTGTTGTATTTAGCAGATATTACCTTCTTGCACAGCGGATTATTAACGTTATTTACATAAGTTTGACTATTTTACCTAACTCGTTTGTATAGTTTAATTCACTATTTTTCACAACTTTTAGACAGCACTTTTTACTTGACAATGTTACTTTTTATTTTTGACACAGAAAAGTCTTTTTTAAAAATATTATATCAAGTTTATGATTGGTCTTTAAAGAAGTTTGTTTATGCAACCTTCACATTATGTACCCACATAAATGACAGATTACAAACAAAAGCAAAACCAAATGCTGTAATTTCGTAGTTCCATCTTCGAAAGTGGCCCTTTTTCAAATTTGATTTTTTTATGATATAACTTTACAATAACTAAGAAGTTTTAATACCTTCATTTAAGGAGTATTACATTGTCTATTAAATACAATTTATTGCATTAACCTAGCATTTTTAGTTTCCGAGATTTTTAGGATTCTTTAAGTGACCCGGATTCATTGCTCTCGAGTGTATTTGTATTAATACTACATATCTGCGGATCATATATTTGTCTATCCGTTACCTAAGTATGCATAACACAAGCCTTACAGTGCTTTAGACTAGGCTAATTGGTATGAAAGTAAGAAATACTGAGCGACTTCTAAACTTCTGCATAAGATTTATATTTGATTTACGCAAATATGATCATGTCTCCGATTTTCGTAAAAAGCTTGAGTGGTTGTCTATTTGCTTTCGGAGGATGCACGAATTCTTTCCTTTGTTTACATTGAAAAATGGAAAAACAATGAATAATTAAAAATCTTTATTTCAATTACTTACCATTTGTTTAGAATAATTTTGAGTTAACATTCCTTGTAAGTGAATAGGCACCTTCTGGGTTAGCTCGTTCCATCGTGGATTCTGTCTTTGCCCCCGGGCTTGATTGGGATCAAGAGCGAAACCATTCTAAAAAAAAAAAAAAAGTATATAAGCTATCTGTATGAGGAAGTTACCGCTCTTCCTTTCCGGTTTAACTAGGGTAAGTTAAAATACAAAATTTAATTAGAAAATAAAAGTACATGTTGAATTAGTTAAATGTATAGTATTGTGTGTATATATGTATGTTGTGTGTTAGTGTGCATGTCATGTATGTCAGTTTGTGTTGCGGTGTGTTATGTATGTCTGTGTTATGTGCATAGTTTTATATACAGGTTAATCAGATTAAATATTATCATTATTCAAATAATTACTTTAATTAACAGTGATTCTGTCTCCACATAATTTTGGGTTCTTAGAAAGTCTATCAGTTTTTTTACAATTGTATAAATTTAAAGAGTGACGTGATGTTAAATTTATTGAGCTCATTTATATATAAAATGAACAAAGTTGGACCAAGTACACTTCCCTGGGAGACACCGTAAGATATCTCAACTGGTTACTAATATAACCTTCTATTATAACCTGTTGTTTCTTTTTTTTGCAAATAATCCGTCAACAAAGCAAGAAAAGTATCTCTAAAACCATATTCTTCAAGTTTTCGCACAAGAATGGGTAGAAATAGTGTCCAGGGCTTTTTGATATCTAGAAAATTAAATACAGAAATATATTTTTTAACAATATCTACTAGTTTAATTATTAGAGAAGTCATTGTTAAAACTGCATCTTCAGTGGATAGGCCACTTCTAAATATATACTGCGAATCAGACAGATTATTACATTTATTTAGGTAGTTTGTAATCTATCTAATCACCACTCTTATACACAGGTGTAATTACTGATCTTTTAAAAGCTCTTGTAAAAATACCTAGCTTAAAGCAGAGATTGGCCAGATGACAAATTATTGACAGGATTTTGTATCGCGCTGTCTTTAAGAATGATTGTTTTATGATTGTTATATGATTGGTATATTGTCCCAACCTGGATTGTATCTGATTTTAGACTCATAAGAACATTATACACTTCTTGTTGATCGGTTTCCATTAACACAAAAGAAGAATAGGAACTTGGTGAGCTTTTTAAATTGCTTTGCTATTAATAGTTATAACTAATTGTTGATGAGTTTTATGTGTCTGATAATTTAGAAATTTAATGCATTGTCTTATTTTATTTTATCGGTGAGAGTACTTCCTATAGTAGCGAAATAATGGTTAACCTTATTTACTGATTCCGAAGCTTTAGCTTCCATATTAAGTAATTCACTATTAGAACTCTTTAGTTGCTTATAACTCGTTATGTAATTTATACACCGCTAGATTGTTAAAGCGTTCTTTTTTGTTTTGTCAAGTTCTTTCTTTTCATATATGCGTTTTGACTTTTTGATTAAGTTGTTAACGAAATTCCGATATCGTTCATACGTTATTTTTATAATTTTGTTCTATGGGTCTAATCGTTGTTTTTTTTTAATTTTATCGCTATTATTTATACATTTCTAAATGCCAGGCGTGATCCATGGTTTACTGACACGCTTGCTGATCGTAATTTTGACAATTTGCGTATTTACTTCTAATGATTCCCTTAGTATATTAATTAATATATCTGTTATGTAATGAGGGTTATCGATTTCAAGTAGTTCATTAACATATCTATGTTCTAGGGTTTTGATTGCATTATCAAAGTTGGCCAATGGAATGAAAATTATGGCCTTTTCAGTTTTCTTATATACACTATGTGAAGAATTAAAATGAGATAGGTTTAAAAGAACCATGGAGTGATTTGTAACAGTTGTATTAAGTACCAATACAAAGGCTGACTGAAAATGAAAATGAAAATGAAAATAACTTTATCAAATGCACTTAAAATAAGTAGTTTTGAATCGTCCAACATTTTTTCCTACCACCCATTCAGGACGTCTTTTAACTGACAAGAAGAATGGGCGCAAGAAACTCGTCAGCTTTAACAGAAGTAACGACTATTACAATATAATACGTCGTCACCATACACAATCCACAAAAAAAAAAACAAAATTATTTTGTTATGACAATACTAATAGTGTTATGATATCATTATTTCGTTGTTTCGTTGATTGCAACAAAGTCAACAAGTATCTGTACTTACTTAAAGTAAGTATCCCTGAACATTGCAATAACATACAGGGAATAAACGACAAATTTAAGAAAACAACAAGATTTATGTTTAGTATTAGTCAATACTGAATACTGAAGGTTAAAGCAGACCCATTTCCCAAGGCAGCACCCGTTCACGAGCATGACGCATGATACAGCCATCGCTTCGCTCAACCATATCTTAAGGAACGTAACGATCCGCACCACATGCCACCACCCAAGAAATGTATTAAGAGAGCATGTCATACTTTTAACTACCAGTAATAAATTAGTTTGAAAAAATTAACAAATGCTAATGCTGTATGATACAACCTGTAATAAATAGTGTCATGTTGAAATGACACATATTACTTCCATGCATCGCGATCTATTAAATAGTCGTTGACCTTGTAATTACCTTTGGACATGAGCTTATTTTTTACATACATTTTAAACTTATGATAAGGCAAATCTACTATACTTTGTGGAACTTTATTAAACAGTGCTATACCTTTCCCCAAGAAAGAGCCTCCTGTCTTTTGAAGTCTAAATCTTGGAACGGCAAGTCTATTCTTATTTCTGGTGTTAAAGCAATGTACGTCGCTATTTTTGACAAAAGTATTGTAGTGTTTTCGTACATAAATTATATTTTCATAATGACTCCTTAGACATGTAAACTTTTAACATGAGCTGGTACAAGGAAGCTTTTTCTCTGGTTGATAATAAGTGACCTGGAAGAAACCCATGTAGCGATATCGTGCTTATAACATTATATTGTTTAATCACATTATCCCTTTATACCTTTATGTACGCTTTGAACTAGTTAAAGCCACCCATTCCCGTGCTTTGCGATCAATGGAAAATTAGCTGCTGAATGCATTGGCATGGCCAGCCAATGCATTCTACAAAATTCCGAAATAAATCGTTAACGATACATCCTACTTGTCCGTGAAACACATTACCAGCACAAATAAAGGCTGCTAACAGAGGCGTCCTATGGTGTAGGTTGTGCGTTGCACAAGGGTGCGCCGCGATAATAGGTGGCGTCGAGCACTTTCAGTCACTTCAATGTCAATAAATGTAAATCGTAAAAATGGACTCTCCATACAAAGTGATCGATCAGCTTAACGAGTGAGCATAGCAAGCCGAACGCGCTAACAACCTGCGCCATCGAGCTCTTCAAAAGACGTACAGTAAACTTAATTAATAATAATTTTTTTTTAGATCGGCTCTGCGTTCTGCGTGCCTTTGCCTGGTAAGTAATTTATTATTTATTTCATATTTTGTTAGTACTTAGTATACTCGTACATACTTAGTACGTCACCATCTCATCCGAAGAACGCCCACTGCTAACATAGAAATCCCTAAAAGAATGAGGTGGTTTTTTCATAATCTCCACGCTTTTGCTGGCGATTTAAAGGTTTCATTAATTGATTTTATTTCGGAAAAACCTTACTTTAATGTTACGGAAATTTATCCGTTAAAGTAAGAGATCTCTTGCATATAATCCCTTATCGCATGAATTATTAAAGAGATGAATTTTTTGTTGTATAAGATTGTTTTATTTTATTAATGAGGTGTAATTGATATTGAAAAAATTAAGTTTATGTATTAGAAGTTATTATATGAGGGCATATATTGCTTAGAAGGGAGTTTGGTCATGTAATTTGAACTTTTATTATATTTGACGAACAAAGTGCAACGGTACCGATCGTATCTTTCGCATCGACCGACGGTCCCGAAAGGGGCAGATATTTGTGTGATAAATACGAGCATTTGTACCTGAGTCATGGGTATTTATATATATTTCTATAAATATTACATATCTATGTATCATAATTGGAGCGAGCGAAGCAAGCGGAGCTCCCATGGATCAGCTGCAATGACGTAATATCTGTTACGCCATAATTTCCCGAGTTCTTAACCGATTTAAATATTTTTTGTGTGAATCGAATCAACACATTTAGGACCAGATTTTGACTGAATGAATTTTGAAATTCACAAAAATAAAAAGGTTATGACTAAAAACATTGGCTCTATGGGAACAAAAAACGCGCGATTATTGAAAGTTTTCATCCTCATAGAATTTTAAAATTAACTAAACATGATTGATTTTTTTTTTAATTTTACGCTTCGCTCCAATATATGATGCTCACGAAGCTTTATGCTTAGCGACTGCATCTACCTAGTTATTAAATGGAACTGTTCATAGAAAATACGTATGTCGTTATAACTTTTGAATCCTCTATGGCGTGGTAAAGAAACGAGACAAAAAACCGAAAACAAGAGTTGGAGGGATAAATTTGGGTAGATTGATAAGGTGTTTATTATAATATAAAGTATTTAAAACATACTGTTCCTGTCTCCATTAGGATGTGGCGATGACATCCCTGGTGGTAGTTTGGGCCTCGGATTGGGCAGTGGATTGGTACATAGTGCTCCTGGCAGTGCTGGTAAGTATCTTTTAATATGAATACCATTTCTTCTCGGAAGTTCATCTTAATTTCCGAACTGGTGGTAGACTCAGTATTGTACATTGTAATCGTAGTGAAATTATTGATACCATAACAAAATGCAAATAAAATAATTTTATACAGGGAGGCCAAAGAAGTGACGTCCAAAAATTTAGGTTTAAAAATTTTAGGTGCCTCGTGTTGAGATGTATCTGAATCACCCCTATTTATGTTCTACGATTTTTCGTAGTTATGATTTTTTATGAATTTTTGCATAATTGCCACCGGATGAGTTTCAAAAATTTCTAAAAAAATAAGTAGTAGATTTCTTAAATTTTTTTTTGCTACTAAATCTCTATGAGCTGTGTATTTATGCATAAAATAAACAGCCTCCCAATTTTAATAGAAGTTACTAAAAAATTGACGTACTAGAAAATTGAGAATTTATTATGTTAAGTCAGTTATCATTTCATTTTTAACTTCAATTTAAGGAGGCGTGAAAAATGCCGCCGGAAAAGTAGCAGGATTGGCCGGAGGGTTGGGCGGAGGTTTGGGCGGCCTTGGAAAGACTGGTGGTAAGTATAATAAAACACTTATAAAAAACATTGCAAAACTGTGCCCCTATCACGCAGCTAATCGTAATAGAATTATTTAATATTAAATTTATTTCTCCTCACAAAAAATACAAAAGTTGCTACAATCAACACCAGATGTATGTAAGGAGTTGGTGTTTGATATGAGAATAAGCTATATCATAAAACACCAGGTCCGGCTCCACTGACATGTTCAAATAACAAAAACATTTAGACGACCGTATGGTGGAACGGTAGCGATCCTGCCTTTCACACCGAATGGGGCAAATGTTTGTGTGATGAATACGAGCATTTGCACCTGAGTAATGAGTCTTATACACAACCCTATCGAGTTGAGCCTTTTAACTCTTTAGTTCCTTTTTTGACAAGTTTTTTGCGCTTATATCTTGTTCATTTAGAAATTACTAATTTATTATTTTCAATTTAGCAGCGTGTTTTTGCAATTGCAACACTTGTGTCGGCTCATAATTATTTATACAATGTGTCCCGTCACCAGTGTCGGAGCTTTTAATGGTGTGAAATATGGCATTTTTTATTGACAACTTGCCCCTCAAATTTGATTTTTCTCAAAAAGGCCAATAATTAAAAAATACACAAAATAGAATCTATTTGTTTTTCTTACATTATTTTTTTCTATTTTTTATTCCACGACAATTGGCTGACAATTGAAAACATGATGGCTGTTTAATTGTTGTCTACATGTTTAGCTATTAAATGACACCCTTTTAATGTTGATGTTTTATAACCGTAAGAGAAAAACAAAATTTGAGGGGCAATTTGTCGATAAAAATGCCATATTTCACACCATTAAAGGCTCCGACACTGGTGACGGGACACATTGTATATTTATACTTGCTGTGTATATGTTCAACTGACTAAGTGTCCATTTGTATTCGTCACTAGATGTTAAATGTGCTGGATCAAAAGTAGAATAAAAACTAAATGTTTGTTGTAAGAAAGGGCACCGCTATTATATTATGTATTTCGTTTTTTATGTTGTTATTTTTTTCTCAGGAGCCCCCGACGTCGGCGGCCTTGACGGAAACTGTGTTGGCGGAGGTAAAGTAATTCACATTATCTCAGCATATCCTGGAGCAGTAATGAAATCTTGCAAGTTAAATTTGACCCACTTCCCGGTTTCCGATTGAGCTGAAATTTTGTATGCATATGTATATCGCGTGATAATGCAATATTATGATGACATGGAGCTGATTTGATGCTGGAGCTGATAGGTGGCCATAGGAACTCTGCAATAAAACGACAAAACCCCATCGACTATGCGCTTTTTGACTTGTTTTATTAACAAGTGATAAAAAAGAATGTTTTTAGAAACTTACTGGAGGGAGACTCTGTACCAGGGTCGTCTGCTTAGGTACCTCCGTCTTACCTATTTCTGCCGCAAAGCAGCAGTGCTTGCATTGCTGTGTTCCGGTTTGAAGGGTAAGATATGGCAGTGAAATTACTGGGTACAGTGACTTTACATCTTGTGTCACAAGTTGGCAACATACACTGTGGTGCTTGTGGGGGTTGCAGTTTTGCTGCGAATCTCACAAGAGCCACATGTATTATTGGTGACTGTTACCACTTACCATCAGGTGGGCAGTTTGCTTGTTTGCCAACATTTCAGCAATAAAAAAAAAAAAAAAGTTTTTTTAAACATATATAACTTATATACATATTACTTATATACTCAAGCTACTTAGAAACTAAGAAATTGCCGGTTTAGATTTTTAATTTAAAGTTAAAAATTTAAATGATAACTGACTTAACACAATAAATTGTCAATTTTAAGTAATTTTTTTAGTTACTTCCATTAAAGTTATGAGGCTGTTTATTTTATGCATAGACACACAACTCATAGAGATTTAGTAGCAAAAACTAAATTTTCAAGAAACCTTCTACTTGTTTTTTTAGAAAGTTATCGCGTGACAAATTTTCAAAATATCATAAATAGTCGTAACTACGAAAAATCGTAGAACATACATAGGGGTGATTTAGATACACCTAAACACGAGGCACCTAAAAAAATTTTTGGACGTCACTTCTCTGGCCTATAGGTTATACAGGTTATATAGGTTATACAACCTACCTTTAACAGTTAGGAACGTGCCCGATCAAAATATTTTAAATATAGTAGAAAATATATGACGACTATTGCCTTAATCACTCTCTGATCACGGCTCCTGTAAAGGAGTCGATACGTCAGGATTATATATAAATTATGCGTAAAAAACCATTACCAAAGTTTTATTTAAATGTATTTTTGTCTATGCCTTTCCGAAGCGTCTTCTGTTCCAGGTAAAATCGCCGATGGTAAAATTATTATTTATTAAAAGCCTAAAGAAAAATATTTTTTAACTCTTTAGCAGTACAGAGTACGCGCACTAATATTGGTTATTATCAGCTTAGCTCACCGCCGCGAAGTTGCCTGTCTGTCGGTCTTCTACAGAATATATTTTGGATAGTGTGCTCAGGGAGCCGCATATGTTCTTGCTGCCATTTCCCTTTTTCCCTTTTCACCCTTTCGTGGTTGCTATTCCTACCTGACGCACCAAGCGCTTCTCAACATCATTTATAATGCCTACAGCAAAGGAGTGTAACTCCGACCCTGCGTCTGTATTTCGGAGTACTTATAACCCGTCCGTTTTTAAAGCCAGGGTGAATAGGCACCTTTTGGGCTAGCTCGTTCTATCGTGGATCCTGTCTTGGCCCCCGGACTTAATAACAGAACTAGCATAAACATCCACAGATGTTCAGGGTTAATTGGAATTAACTGGATTTGTTGTTTTCCATTTTTTTTACTCAAATTTAATTGCGAACTCTTAGATAAACCCTTGAGATTTTTGCTGATGAGTTCTATAAAAATAATGACAACTTAATATATTGTACAATAAATAAATTTAAGGAGCCGTGAAAAACGCCGCCGGAAAAGTAGCAGGGTTGGCCGGAGGGTTGGGCGGAGGTTTGGGCGGACTTGGAAAGACTGGTGGTAAGTATAAAAAACACTTATAAAAAAACATTGCAAAATTGTGCACCTATCACGCAGCTAGTCGTAATAGAATTATATAATATAAAAATTATTTCTCCGATTTTTCCTCACAAAAAATACAAAGTTGCTACAATCAACAACAAGGAATTGGTGTTTTATGTGGGAATAAGCTATATTATTATAATGAATAAGAGAGTTACACAATATAAGTATAGTATGTTTGATTTGGGATTAAGCTATATTATAAAACACCAGATCCGGCCCCACGGATATGTTCAGATAACAAAAACATTTAGACGACCGTTTGATGCAACGGTAGCGATTCTGCCTTTCGCACCGAATAGGGCAATTAATGTTTGTGTGATGAATACCAGCATTTGTGTCTGAGTCATGGGTTTTATATATGTTTCTATGTCACATATTTGAAGAATAACCAAATACTACACTTCACAAATTTCTTTATTTCTTGTAAGAAGTATTAACGTACATTGAGTAGGAAGTATTAATATATATTCGTTGGAGTTTTAGTTTTCTCTCTCCAGCAAACAACCGTTGCCAAAATCAATCCAAGACGATGGCCATCCCTTTAGTCTCTGCAGAATTAGTCAGTGACCAGTTTTGTTCACAGATTAACTAGATTACTTAACTACTAAGAGCGTTTCGTTTTACTAAGATAGTAAACTATTACAATTACAATAAAACAAGAATCAATTTTTACATGAATAGCAACATTTTCCAAGTTATTAATTTATATTACTTATAAAAATCACAGGTTATAACATTAAGTGACATCTATTTGGTATAAATATCAATAGAAACAAAATAAAGCAAAAGACAAGATGAGCAATACTTAACAGTCGGCCATCCTGAGCTCAAATCCGTCCCGGATGTGTTAGGATAATTTAGATGATCACGGAGATTAAGACCATTTTTGATATATGAAAATAAAAAAAATAGTTTTTGTTTACATTTATCTGAATCATCATTATTATCTAACCAATCATTAAACAGGTCGTCACTACTTTGTCGAACTCGGCCATCCTACATATTTATGAATGCCCTCATTCAATTTTTGTACATACAAAAACATGTCATTGAACCCCCATAGTTAAAAATATGTTTATTTAGAAATGATAACAATAATACACTTATCATATTAATATTACTATAAAACGAAAATCTTCGTTTCTCAACGATTCACAATTTCACTCAGCAGTCACTATGGTTTTTTAGCTTGACTTTGATCGTGATGATTAGAAAAACAGTTTTTGTAAACAATTTACAGTAATCGCTAAACAAAAATTGTACACTGGTATCGCTCTTACCTTAAAATCTCAGTAACTCCTGGGCGCCGCTTGCACACTTTGTGCTAAGACCTCACTCCAGTAATAATAATATATTGCCTGGGCGCCGCTTGCACACTTTGTGCTACGACCTCACTCCAGTAATAATAATATGTTTCCTGGGCGCCGCTTGCACACTTTGTGCTACGTCCTCACTCCAGTACTAATGATATGTTGCCTGGGCGCCTCGCTCTTGTGACGGCATGCTGATCTTCAAACATCCGCCGCATACGATGATCACGGAGAGCTCACATAAGGATAATGAAAGGGAAGCGTAGGAGAGGAAATGTAACTGATTTCGAATAAATAGTATGATAAGATTCGCAAGTAGATAATTGTTTGTTTCGTTTGCTATCATATGTCTAATTAATTTATTCTCACAGGGTAATTAAAATTATTTTTTGCTTAGTTAAACTGCTAATTCAATTGAGCTATTATTCACTTTCTCCATACTTACTTTCGGATTCTGATTCTATAAATCTCACCCAGGTATTAAGTTTATCTACAAATAATACATATTTGTATTTTTTTTACCCTTATATGCTACTAATCTCGCAATGATTGTGTTCAAATCTGCCGTCACTTTATAGGGACTACTATAAGCCGGTGCTAGTTTGTTGCTTTCACCGGGAGTTCTGGAACTTTTAACTGCCATAACTAAATTATCAAATTTGTATACCTTACGCTTGAAAGCCCAAATTAACATCGTTTAGCTAATCCTTTAAGTTTTGGCAAAGCATAGAATATAATTTGCCTATCTGACCATCCGTATACGTGTGCTGATTCGTTTATTTTTGTTAACCGGTCTTTCATCGTTTGCAATTTTGCTTGTGGGTCTTAATCAAGTATAACACTATGAGCACCTTGTAAACCAGTCCCAGAATTCCCGGCACTATTGCGTTCACTTAAAACATTTTAAAGGACATCTTAAAACATAAGTTTTCTCTGCAATTGAATTAAACTCATTTGAACGGCGATAACCGTGACTGGATCTGTGATTAGATTCACTCAATAGTGATATATCTAATGCTCATTGGAATATTGACTATGACGTAAAGGTGAAGTGATCTTCCTACGTCTGAAGTGCTGCGCGACAAAGAACTTGAATCGCTGCTAAATGAACTACTTCTATCGGAACATAAATTATTTTTTTTTCTAACTCATGACCTTATGTGCGAACGTTGTTGACCACTGTGCTTATGTCACCGTCGCGAAGATGACTGGCTACGGCTACTATTACGTGAATCTACTCAACTGTGCTTGGATTTGGGAAATCTAACCCTATGATATCGTCCTCAAGATCTACCAACAGATGATCTGCTTCTTTGAAAAAAATAGGTACTACAGAAGTCGTACTAGTGTATCTATCACTGTGTAAACGTTTAAAAAGGCCTACGTTGTGGTGAGGAATAAGGTATCAAGATCTAGGATTCATAATGGATTTATGGGCAGGATTTTAATTAAAGAAGTGAACTTACAGCTAAAATGTTAAAACATAATTAGTTCTTTGTTACAAATTATAACACTCATTAATTGTAATATGCAGTCATGAGCGTAACGATATCACTACTTGTCACAAAACAAAGTCCTTCACTGCGTCTGTCTGTCTCTATTCGTAGTGAACTCAAAAACCACTGAATGAATTCTATGCGCTTTCACCAACAGATAAGAGTGATTAACGAGAAAGGTTTAGGTATATAATTTGTCAATGTTTTGTGTAAATTGGTTGAAAAATAGTATTAATTGTTGGAAGTGTCGTTGGAGTGAAATTAAATCCACATAGGAGCTTTCACTGAAAACGCTGCCTAATCCATTCGAGATATAACAAAACAATGCTTGATCGGATTTTTTTTCTCTTTTATAGATTTACAGTGATAAGTCCGCGATGGCATATCTATATCTGTTACGGTTAGCTTATAATATATGGATATATAGATATATACCCATTCTAACATAAAAATTTGGTCACGCAAAAACGGTAATTGGAAAACTATTTAGACGGATACAGTATAAATCCAGATCAACTCAAATACTTAATTTAGGTATTGTATGGAAGTTATTTTAATCATTTACACCATATAATTTTAATAAATGTCTTAGGAGTTATCGCAAATAATTAACGCGCACTAAAATAATTTCAAGCGCATTTCTCACACTGATGACGGGAATCGCTTGATGCTATCACCTCTGCGCTTCTGTTATCCACTGTTGCCATATAAGCCAAGAGATAACCTCAAATCCACTTTCCCGGAGGTCTAGAAATCCGCAAGTAAATGCGCTTTCTGGCCGCCGATCGGTGCTTCTTATGCGCATCCTCTCCTATACTCTGATTTTTAATTAGATGGACTAAAGTGACAGCCGTCGGCGCACTATTTTTTTTTTAATGTTGCCTACTGAAAAGAATAGTGTTGAGACGCGAGTAATTTTACTGATTGAATTGAATTTTCGTGTCATGTACATGATTGTTAATAGGTATAATATTTTTTTTTGTTGTATTTTCCTTGTGCTCTTATTTTTAATACACATTTAGTAGGTAGGTTTTCTTTTCGTTGTATTGTTTTTATTTGAAAATGTCGTTAAGTAGTAACGAATTTATTAATTTTTATTTGTTTTCTTCACTTTATTATAAAAAATTTTAAGCTGGGATGGGGTCACTGCATCATTTGATTAATTTTCAATGAAAAGTATGTTGATACATACATATTTTAACAGACAAAACCAATTAAAACAATATTAATTAATTTAAACCAATTCAGTTTGTGTAAATGATTTTTTTAAAATGAATAATCGAAAGATAACTGGGTTTTATTTACGTGTTCCAATTAAGTGGTTTTTTAATCACTCATTACACAGTTCGAGTGTTTTGCATTTAACAATGTGCTAAATTGAACATATAATTTAATTTCAATTAGATAAGGGAACAACACTATTTTTCATTTTTCGTTATCTGGTATCATTACTAATGTCACTTTAGTACATCTAATTAAAAATCAGAGTATAGGTGTGTAGCAAACGCGCCATCCCTCGTTCGATTAATCACAATGAATCCGAAAACCTGATAGTATAGATTAAGTTACCTACTAAATTTTCTTTTGGACCATTTAGAATTATTATTATGACTGCTTGCAGTGACATATGACGCGATATTAATAATAGGCTAGTTGACAAAATTTGGAAATTCGTTTAAAACTATAGTTTAGTACCTATTTTACCCCAAATATATATTATTTTTAGAAAAATAGGCCTTTTTCATAAGTATTTTGCTTTTTTAGAAATGAACTTATAATTGACTTCGAAAAAGGCCAAGACTGTCATGGCGTCTTGAATGACATCACTCCTCGCGAAACAATTAGATAAAACAGCACAGATTAGATAGATGTCATGACGTCACGCTTCTCTGATTGGTATTTAATGTCACGTGATTAAATAAGTAATTTTGCCGATTTTAATTTCCAAAAATATTAGTAATCTTATATTATTTTAATAAAAAAGTTGTTTTTTTGTTTACTACAAATTATGATTAATCATTAGAAACTCTAAGCCATCCGATTCATTCTTAGTGGAAACAAGCCTATTAAATTTCAGTAATTTCACTTTCATAGCTTAATTTATTACTTAGAAATGAAGTAAATTAATTTTGATAATTTAATTTAAACAATAGTTTTGGCTTCCTATTGACGCTTTCACAAGAGATAATATTCTAAAGGAGCGAACTATCTGAAGTCAACATTTCATAACCTACTTTATACCACCGCATTTTATTTAATTTAAGTCTCTCTATAGATCAACTGAATTTCTTTAGTTAAATCTTAATATATATAAATTACGTGTCACGTTGTTTGTCCGCGATGGATTCTTAAACTACTTAACCAATTTGGATAAAACTTCGTAACTATCTGTTATTTGACCTAATTTAAAAGATAGGATAGATTTGATTTTAATTTATAACACAGCAACGCGTGGCCGGGGCAGCTAGTTGCTCTATGTATATTAAACATATTCTATTAAAAAACTAAAATTTTACGAGTCTCTTCTAGCAATAATTCTTAGATTGACATTCTTCATCCAAATGATGACCCTGAAAAGACGGTCTGTAGTGGATTTATCATGTAAAATTAGACTATTCTGGTAGGTAATAAAACAAAATGGAAACAGTAAAAAAAAGTATGAAGAGACAGGATTTCCAAGAAAAGTGAGACATTACTTAAAGGCTAATAAAGAGCAGGCAAAATACCATTAAAAGTTATTTTCGCGCTTAAGTGTAAGATAATCCTTCGACTTCGGGTAATATACCATCTTCAACACCTCTACACCTGTCACTCAAGTACTGTTTGTGTAGTCAGATTCATCTTCTGTTCGAAACGATAGAAGTACACTTATGGAGTCTGAAAAAGATGATTATCACCACAAAAACCGTGCTAATGTTTCAAGAAAAAAAAAAACATGTCTTTATGTCACGGAAACATTCAAAGGGCCATAAATTATTTGTTACGTATAATTATTCAATTGTAACCCTCCACGGTTTGAAAAGGCGCAAAAACATTGCTGCAAAGTGCAAGATTTATACAAAATATGGCTAACGGCGAATATTGGCACCACAGTTTGAGAGCTAGTCTTACTAAATAGGTATTTTGAAAATTTATTACAAAATACTTCACTAGATAATACATACAAAATCTCCAAATCAGTGTTTTAGCCAAGATTAGTAAAAGTCATTAAACCCCGCTTTGGTTATCGGTATATATTGTGGAAAATATTAATCATCTGATGTAAATTAATTTATAAGTCCATTAGTAGTGTACTAAGTCTTACAAAAAAAACTGTTAAAACATATGGAAATGGGAATGGAGTTGAGAACGGAAGATTGTAGGTAATTAAAGGCACTATTTATTGCGCTGCACTAATATAAATTATAGATTTTCATGTTAAAGTATGTAAATTTACCAGGCTGGCCAAAAGGGGTTCAAATATCACAGTATATGGACCAGAACTACTACTGCCCAAACAAGGCCAAACAAAAACTTGGCTATGCCGTAACACGGTAGAAAAACACTTCAAAGAATGGAATACCAGTGAAGGATGCAGGCAAACAAAAAAAGTTACGGTGTCATCAATAAAAGTTGACCCACAAATTTATCAAACTAAAAAAAGACAACGTTCGCAAAGTTATTGCTTTAATAACTGGACATTGCCCTTTAAACAAGCCTCTGTTTACAATAGGTGTGACTGACAGCCCTCTGTACAGAGGTATGGAGGCAGACCCACTGCAGGTGCTTATAGAATATAGGAGCGTGGAATATGAACAAGCACAGCTTCTCCAGCTCCCAACATCACTCGAGGAACCATACAGCAGCCAGAAAAGGTTTTGGGATGAATCGGAATGGCTGGAGTAGAAAGAAAACCCAAGATGGCCTAATCAAAAGGCTGAAAGCGGCAAAAGCCCTGCTAAACTAACTATGTATATTGACCTTAATTTTATCTTAGTATTTTGAACAATTTTTGGGTAATTTTTTGATTGTTCCCTCTTTTTTTTTTTTTATAGAGAATAGGCATGCGCTTGACCACCATCTCGCCTGATGGTAAGCGTCGATGTGATCTAGGATGTGACGCGCTTGCCTAGAAGGTACCTATTTACTCGTGACTTGAAGACCCCTAAATTGTATTTGTCAGGAAACACAGACTCAGGCAAAGAGTTCCACTCCTTAGCGGTACCTATCACAAAATTGGAACCAAAACGCTTAGTGCGACTCTTTGGTATATCCACCATATAACGGTGTCGCCAGTTTGTAAGTCTGGTTGTCCGATGATAAAATGGGGACGGCAGAAGAAGATTGTACAATTCAGCTGCACACTCTCCGAAATGTATCCTATAAAATACGGATAGGCTTGCTACCTTCCGTCTATGCTCAAGGCTTTTGAGCTTTTTATAGAAAAGATCTTCATTGCCGATGAGCCTCTTTGCCCTCCTCTCAATGGACTCAAGCGTCTGGAGCTGGTATCGGGCGGAACCGTCCCAAAGATGAGAACAATACTCCATATACGATCGAACTTGTGCTTGGTATAGGTTGAGCAACTGTTCTGGTGTGAAGTATTTTCTCACCTTCGCCAGAATGCCAAGTTTTTTTGAAGCCACTTGAGCCATGCTCTCAATGAAAGAGCCAAAATTGAGAGTTGGTGACAAAGACATACCTAAAAGCTCAAGATGGTCAGTGATCGGCACGGATACACCTCGGAAAGTAGGAGTCAAGTTGAAAGGACTCCTTTTAGCGGAGAAAAGACACGCCTGGGTCTTTGCCGGATTGAACCCTACTAGATTCGCATCGCCCCATTCGGAGACTGCCTGCAGAGATAGGTTCATGCGGCTAACCATCGCCTCTCTATGACGCTGGATCTGTTCAGCACTGGCTCGTGCATCAGACATATAGGTCTCTACAACAGTGCTGTCATCTGCGTACCCCAAAATACCGGGCAACAGCAGGTCATTTATATGTAGCAGAAAAAGTGTTGCAGAGAGAACGGAACCCTGAGGGACGCCGGCATTGATAGCCAAATGGTCAGACGAGCTGCCGTCAATGACAACTCGTAGTGACCGATCTCTCAGGAAGTCCGATATCCAGACACACAAACCAGTGGGAAGACCATATGATGGAAGCTTGCTAATAAGGCCCTCATGCCACACCCTATCAAAAGCCTTCGAGATATCAAGAGAGACGGCAAGCGCCTCACCGTGCCTCTCGATGGCTTCGCTCCATATGTAAGTGGCGTATGCTAGAAGATCTCCAGTAGACCGGTTCCGGCGAAACCCATATTGGCGGTCACTAAGGAGGTCATTTTCTTCTAGATACGACAGGAGCCTGTGGTTCAGTACACGTTCCATTATCTTGCAGAGAATGGACGTGACCGAGATGGGCCTGTAATTGATAGGATCAGCACGACTGCCCCTTTTAGGCACAGGTTGCACGTTGGCCAGCTTCCAGGACTTTGGCACTTGTCCTTTAGCCATAGATAACCGATATAGGCGTGTCAATACCGGAGCTAACTCAGGAGCGCAAGTCCTTAGTACTATGGCTGGTATACCATCCGGACCACTGGCTTTATTCACGTCCAGTTCCCGCAATGCCTTTCTGACTTCGGTTTGTCTTATACGAATTTCAGACATAAAAGTCCCACATCTTGACAAACCGGAAGGTGCAGCATTGCCAGGATCCAAACGCGAACTTTCGGCAAATAATTCGGCAAATATATCCGCCTTTTCCTTGGCCGTGTGTGCCAATGATCCGTCAGGTTTCAGCAAGGGAGGCACTGAGGAACGGCAGAAGTTACCCTCGATCGACTTAGCCAGGGACCAAAACGCTTTACTACCCGAAGGGTAAGAGGCAAGCTTCTTCCCAATGCGGCCTATGTGATCGAAGCGAGCTCTTTTTACAACCTTTTTGCAGGACTTGGCGGCTTTGTTAAAGGCTTTCTTCTTTTCGCGCGTATCAGTAGCTTTACGGGATCGAGCTTCAACCCAGGCCAAATATGCTTTGTGTTTAGATGCCACCGCATCACGGCATTTGGCATTATACCACGGGTGAGCTTTGCCGGCAAGTGATATGTCAGAGAAGGGAACAAAATACTCCATACCCTGACGAAGCACATCGGTCACAGCATCCGCGCAAACTGAGGGGTCGCTAGAAGAAAAGCAAACCTGCCGCCAAGGATAAGATGCAAAAAAACAACGCATCTCATCCCAATCTGCTGATTTAAAACGCCAAACCCGCCGGGAGCCTTTTGGGCTTGGGTCGGTCGGAGAGTACACCGACATAGATTCCACCACACAATGGTCAGAACTGCCAAGGGGTGGCGTAACCGACACCGAGTAACTGTCGGGATTTGACGTCAGCAGAAGGTCCAAGCAATTAGCTGTCTGTCCATCAGAGTCCGGCACTCTAGTGGCTTCCTGGACAAGTTGGGTGAGATCAAGTGTCAAGGCTAGCTTTCGCGCTTCTCGACCAGCGTGGTCGGTTTTTTCGTAAGGGAACAGCCAGTCCTTGTGGTGTGCGTTGAAATCACCAAGAGCCACCAGTTGAGCGGATGGGTATCGCTGTTGGGCAATGTCAGCCTTCTCAATAAGTTGGTCGATAAGCCTGGTAGTCTCCGCGTCTCCACTATGCGAGCGATAGACACAAGCATAGATAATTTTTTCTAAACCCGTATCCACCAGAACCCAAATGATAGAAAGGGTGGGGTCTTCAAGATCACGGAGACGCAAATAACAAATGTCATCGCGTGCATACATGCAAACACCCGCATGAGCCCTAAAACAATGTTCAAGGACATAACCCGGGTAAGCCAGGTACGCCGCGTCAGTTGGACATTTTATCTGCGTCTCCGTGAGAAAGAACAGGTGCGGTTTTCTAGTCTCAAGATGGTGATGGACGGGGTCGAGATTAGAGTGCAAACCTCTTATATTAGAGACGTGCACTAGGAAGGAGAGGACGTGCGACCGCTGTTTAACCGGTTTCCTGTTGCTAACTTTCATTGTGTCGTGAGGGAAGGTAACGAAGGACGGAAGTAGTACGAGATGCTGATTACGAAACAAATGAGAAGAGTCAGGGCCTCACACCTCGGGATAGCCAACCCGGAGACCGCGGGGACGCCCGAGCCCCCCCAAGGGTGTCCACCGGGTCCTCTCGTCCGGGCGCCAACCGGCACGATGGCGCACCCCCAGGATTTTTCGCGAGATGGCGGGGCAGCCTTTTGTGAGTGGCTAGCTCACTACTCGGGCCCCCAACTATCTGCGGTCGGCCAGCGGAAGAACCGTGCCTCGGATCCCGCTGCTCTCCGAATCTGGATATCCGATGCATTACCCTAACACATCCCAAGAATTCGTCCATTGTAACCAGCACAACTGTACTGACCCGTCCTCCAATATGGCTTCACCAGACTTCAGCACTGGAACACGATCGGTTGGGACCGCTTGGCAGTGCTGTCTTTGTCTGGTGGGTGGTAACACGCCGCGGCCGAAGCCTACCACCTGAAAGAGGTTTACTCCTTTAGCACCACCCAGGGGCCACGTGTGGGACATCGAGGGTTAAATCCCACGGACGCGAGTAAACTTGGACCCCCAAGATAATTATTTGTTTTCTTCACAAGAAAACAAATAATTATCTATCACGAGTTCGGATGGTTGTGTAATTTCCGATTACCATCCTATACTTTACTTACACAAATAGCTTGATCAGATACTTCACTTTCGCAGATAGCTTGATAACTGATCATAGATAGCTCTAAAATTCAATTTTTTTTTGGTTTGCTCATATACCTACTTATCCTAATTTAAGTTTTAATTTGTAACTTTTCCTTTTTTTTGCTGTTCACTGATCTCAAACCGAAATGTTATTTAATTATAGTTTAGTGTTACTTAAAAAATTTATTAGATTTTAGTAATTCATACTTTAGTTAGTCCTATTTTTATCATTATTCTTAATAAATTTATTATGATGTTGCGAAACCCTAACAGGGTTATGTTCGGTTCTGTTATTTTTGTAATTCCATATATGTATACCACATGAGTGCAAATGAAAAGCTTTTGAATTTGAATTCTTATTTTAAGATGAATGTAAGAGTATTGTCTAACGAATTCAGTAACTAACTGAAAATTAAAGGAGTCATAGTCAGCCGTTAATTATAATAGTTAAGTAGGAGTAATTAACAAAAGACACTCTTTTCGTTAAAAGCAGAGATAACATTATTGAATGACATCACTTAGCCCCCCTTTTTCAAATAGAATATTTCTGTTCTACTAGATGTCGCTAGTTATTTTATATACTTACAAGTAATTCTCAAAACCTAGTTTTTGTAATAATAGATATAACAACCTGTTACTTTACCGTTTTGTGTAATTGATTTGTAAACATTATTGTTTTGCAAACCACCTTTATGACAATAAAAGATTCGCTTTAATTTTAATTTGTTGCAATGATTTGACATCACAATTAATTTGCAATTCTCAAATGGTGTTGTTATTGTTTAAACAAACTCTGATGATAATTAACTTGTTACAGTGTCAGGTTCGCCAATGGAAATGAAGTAAATTCACTTACCAGTTTTCAGATTGTTTTACCATCAAATTGTTACCTTGCTTTACCTTCAAATTGTTACATTTTTAACCTTCAAATTGTTTCTTTGTTTTAACTTCAAATTGTTACCACAATCACCTTTCCTTGAGATGATATTTAATCAATCGGCTGTCTTAGAGTAAATCCCATTCTGAACTTTGAAGAATAACCAAATACTACACTTCACAAATTTCTTTATTTCTTGTAAGAAGTATTAACGTACATTGAGTAGGAAGTATTAATATACATTCGTTGGAGTTTTAGTTTTCTCTCTGCAGCAAACAACCGTTGCCAAAATCAATCCAAGACGATCGCCATCCCTTTAGTCTCTGCAGATTAGTCAGTGACCAGTTTTGTTCACAGACTAACTAGATTACTTATCTACTAAGAGCGTTTCGTTTTACTAAGATAGTAAACTATTACAATTACAATAAAACAAGAATCAATTTTTACATGAATAGCAACATTTTCCAAGTTATTAATTTATATTACTTATAAAAATCACAGGTTATAACATTAAGTGACATCTATTTGGTATAAATATCAATAGAAACAAAATAAAGCAAAAGACAAGATGAGCAATACTTAACACATATGTATACCCTATGTATGTCATATGTGTACGAGTATATTATAAATTAAAAGTGAAATTGCTACAATTAGTAATGTTGAATGTATTTTTTTTTATTGGTTTTGTTATAAATGTGTATTGACTAAGAATACGTAGATTTTTTTTTTGCTTTGTACACTTTGACAGGTATTTTTCGGGTGCGCTCCGAAATCCAATCATAATTTTACGAAATCTCACCCACCATACGTTTAAAATTCTCATACTTAACAAGTAGTATAATTATTCAAAATATTTTTTTTTTTAATTTAAGAAACTGAAATAATTCAATAAACAAAATGTAACTTATAAAGACTATAATGACGATTCGGAACGTACCATTGGTGTTTTTCTTTGGATACTAATTCTACTTTTAAAACACTTTTCCACGCTAGCGGATAAAACCCAATTTTCTAAGCAGAAATTGAATGACAATCCAAACTTTTCCGAGCGTGTGACGTGAAAATATTATTTATTTGTTGTTATTCATTATTATTATTTAATATTTTAAACCTGACCCCGCTGAGGAGCGAACCCTGGAAATGGGAGTGAGCTCCGTGGTCGTTATTACAGTTAAGCCACTCTGAGGCCCCGGGATCGATTTCGGGCCGGGCCAATGTAAATGACGAAGTTTTCTATATTGGCTTGAGTCTGGGTGATGTGGTACCGTCTATGTTTCTGAATTTCATAACACAAGTGCTTCAGCTACTAAACTTGGGTTCAGAACAATGTATGTGATGTTGTCTTATATGTTTTTAGAGTTTAATAAGAACTAGATGGCGCTGTAGCGCGTAGAAACACGCCATCGTATTGTTTTTGCGGGAGTACGTAAGGGCAAGTTTAGTTTTGCAATGTTATGATAGCGAGACAATATGATAACAAACACACAAACAAAGAATAGTCATAATAAAATTACGATTGATTTGATAATCAATCGTAATTTTATTATAATATAAGGCGCCCGGTATGAAAAAAAAATGAGTAAAATTAAGTGATCTAATGACAGCGTTACGCCTTTTTTCTGCGTAACCTATCGGGCGCCCTTTCTCTTTTATTTTGAAGGTTTGTGTTATTCTTCTCTGAAATAAATAATGAGAGCCCACATCTTGGTTACCAAGAAAACAAAATGGCGGCCGTAAGAGGAAAACAAAATTTTGAGGGGCAATTTGTCGATAAAAAATATATACATTTCACTATCCATATTTCACACCATTAAAGGCTCCGACACTGGTGACGGGACACATTGTATATTTATACTTGCTGTGTATATGTTTTACTGACTAAGTGTGCATTTGTATTCGTCGCTAGATGTTAAATGTGCCGATCAAAAGTAAAATAAAAACTAAATGTTAGTTGTAAAAAAGGGCAATAAAATTATGTATTTCGAATTTTATGTTCTTATTTTTTTTTCTTAGGAGCCCCCGACATCGGCGGCCTTGGCTCCAAAGTCGGCGGGCTTGGCTCCAAAGCCGGCGGCCTTGATGGAGACTGTGTTGGCGGAGGTAAAATAATTCATATTATCTCAGCATACCCCGGAGCAGTAATGAAATCTTGCTGTTCAATTTGACCAACTTCCCGGTTTCCGATGGAGCTGAAATTTTGTATGCATATGGATACCGCGTGATAATGCCATATTATGATGACATGGAGCTGATCTGATGCTGGAGCTGATAGCAATAAAACGACAAAATCCCATCGAGTTTGGGCTTTTTACTTTTTAGCTTATTTAATTAAAAAGTAATAAAAAAGATTTTTTTTTTAAAGTTTTTTTAAACATATCTCGTTCATTTCAAAATTACTTCATTTATTGTTTTCTCCTATTAAAGGGTTCCATAGTATCACTACATAGTGTAAAACAAAGTCGCTTCCTGCTGTCTGTCTGTCCCTATGTATGCTTAGATCTTTTAAACTACGCAAAGGATTTTGATGCGGTTTTTTTAATATATAGAGTGATTCAAGACGACGGTTTATACGTCTTATACACTCATAATATAGTAGAGAGTCACTGACAATTTTAGAGTATCAGCGTGATGATATAGCTATAGCTTATAAACGTGTTTTTTTTTAAAAAGCAAACCTTGGGTCGGCTCTTAATTGTTTATATATTTATGCTGTGTATATGTTTAACATTACATTTGTATTCGCCTCTGGATTTTATATGGGCCGATTAAAAGTACAAGAAAAACCAATTTATTATTTTGTCTATTCGTTTGGACTTATCTAAATCTAGCAAAATACCAACTTGCTGCACTGGACAAGATTCAGCGCAGAGCTGAGAGGCTCATCGCCGTAAAGTTGTGTGCCTGTCTGTCGATCTTCTACAGACTGTACTTTGGAGAGTGTGCTCAAGAGCTGCATTTGCTCATACCGCCATCTGCTTTTTTCCATCGGACATCCAGACACACTGCAGGCTACCACCTTTTCTTGGTTGCTATTCCTATCTGTCGCACCAAGCGCTATTCAACATCCTTCATAATGCGCACAGCAAATGAGTGTAACTCCCTCCCTGCGTCTGTATTTCCGAGAGTTTATAACCCGACCATTTTCAAAGCCACCGTGAATAGGCACCTACTGGGTTAGCTTGTGCCATCGTGGATTCTGTCATGGCCCCGGGCTTGATTGGGATCAAGAGCTAACCCATCCTAAATAAAAAAAAACCTTTAAAATAACTTGATCGATTTTAATAAGACTTTCACTAGCTTATAGCTGATGTTACAAGAAATAATTTAAACCACTTTTATTGTACAGTTTGCAAAAAACTGGTCAGCAAAAAGGGTACCACTATTATATTATGAACTTGGTATTTTATTTTTTATTTTTTTTCTCAGGAGTCCCCAACATCGGCGACCTTGCCAGAAATGGTGCTGGCGGAGGTAAAGTAATTCACACTATCTCAGTTTACCCCGGAGCTGTAATGAAATCTTACAAGTAAATTGTGACCTTCTTCCCGGTGTCCGATTGAGCTGAAATTTTGTATGCATATGTATATCGCGTGACAATGCAATATTATGATGACATGGAGCTGATTTGATGCTGGAGCTGATAGGTGGCCATAGGAACTCCGCAATAAAACGACATAAACCCTTCGAGTATGGGCATTTTGACTTTTTAACTCGTTTTATTGTGTATATATATAACTGCTTTTGGATCCTTCAGATTTATGGGCCCCTATTTGTATACAAAAGTATTTAAAATGAACAATAACATCCTTAACAAGACTATGTATGCTTAGATCTTTCAAACTACACAACGGATTTTGATGCGGTTTTTTAATATATCGAGTGATTCAAGAGGAAGGTTTATTTGCTTAATACATGCATAATATAGTAGAGAAACACTGACAATTTTAGAGTTTCAGCGTGATGATATATTTTTTTATATTTAACAGTGGTTGTACCTGTATAATTTTACAGGCGACGATTTTTGATATGAAAATCATATAAGGGTCGTTCTACTTTTTTACCGACAATGGTCGGTCCTTCGTCTTATTATGGCATCTCGTTATAGTATTGATATTTACGGTTTTTTAATTCGGTTTGAATAAACGTCCATATTTTTCTTGTCTATTAATATTATGTAATTTTTCATTTTCTCCAACCAAAATATTTTTTCGTTTGTTTTCCGTAGAATGCCGTGTCAGAGTGGTAAACCGCAATGTGGTCTCCACAGAAAAAGGCCACTCTGTCATATATTTTTTTTAAAACCAACATTAAAAAAGAATTAATATTTGCCGCAAAGGAAACTTTAATCAGTCCTAATGACAACACAGATGCAATTTCTTTTAAATTCGACACAAAAACCACAATTATGGATAGTTCAAAACCCAAAAAAACAGAAAAACGTCGTTTCACTGTCGGTAATAAAGAAGAACGACCCATAACCAAATGAATTTATACAAGACACATAACCACAGCGTAAACCATAACCAAAAGGACACAGCGCCATCTCTGATAAAAAAGAAAACTAACTGAAAGTGGTCTTAACACTAAAGTACGGTTCCCTATCAGTTTAGGTACTTTGAGTTTATGTAGATTGATTGTATTCGTGTGTGCGCTGCGTATATATTTACAAACTAGCTGACCCAGCCACGCGTTGCTGTGGCACAGTAATTTTTTTTTAATAAAAGATTTTTCTAGAATAAAAGTAGCCTAAGTTACTCCTTGATACATCAGCTATCTGCCAATAAAAGTCCCGTCAAAATCGGTCCAGCCATTTCCGAGATTAGCCGGAACAAACGGACAGACAGACAAAAATTTAAAAAAATGTTATTTTGGTGTATGTACCGCATAAATATTCATATGCATGTTGTTAAAAACGGTTATTTCAATATTACAAACAGACCCTCCAATTCTATTTATATGTATAGATAAGGTCCATTGAATATTACAGCTTCTTAGACCATAAACCATCCATTGTCTATGATTTCACTTTGTGAATCAATGTAAAAAGATATTTGTTTTTTAATTTTCTATATCTTGTGATTTTTTTTTTCAATGCTATCTTCTAAGATAAATACTGGAAAAAACGACTCGGCTCACAAGTGGATTCTCAGGCGGGAATCGAACCCGCAACCTTTGGAAGTCCGGTCCAGTGCTGTCCCAATTGAGCTACCGAGCCCTGTGAACACCCGTCGAAATTTTTCAGGACCTTTCTAATTTTACGCTGTAGGCCAGCGTTATCTCATCAATGAGAGGAATATCCTCTCATATTCGAAAGAAACATTTTAAGGAAATGTATTGGGCTATCGATTAAGATGAATCAGCCATTTAGTTTTATTTTTTTTTATATTTTGTGCATTTTCTTTTCTTTTTTTCAGTGTTATATTTTCTAAGATAGATTTATGTCCGTTTGTTACGACTTATCTTTTACTAAAGAAATGTTATTATAGTTTACAAGAATGCCTCAGTTTTAAAATCTTTAATCTACGATCTCAAATTTGTTGTTTGTCTGTCCGCTCATTTTCCATTGTATCAATAACGTTACCATAGCAACGCGTTAACTGCAAGTAGTTCGTCTACCGGACGCTAGACGGCGCTAACGGAAAAATATTTAAAAATAGAAAAAAAATAAAGAATTTTGTCCACCCGTGCGAAGCCGGGCTGGCCGCTAGTAAATATATAAAATTAAAAGATATCCACATCCATTCATATTGCTATAATCTACGTACAGGGTCTATAATGTACTTTAAATTATACCACCTTTGTAAAGGTGGTATAATTTTTGTTTTACCACTATGAATTGAATTGATTTGGCTAGACCGATTTTGATGTAATGATTATGGAATGGATAATTACTTTTATTGTGTAGTTCGCAAAAAACGTGGGAAATGGCATAGTTAGTTTATTATATACTACTAGCTAACCCGGCCACGCGTTGCTGGTATAACCCGGCCACGCGTTGCTATGGTAACGTTAATTGATTATAAAAACTGTTATTCTTAGGCTTATGGTAACTATGGTAACAAACCCACAAAGTCCTTCTTTTATATAGTAGAGATTTCGTATTTTGATTATGTTTTTTTTCTCAGGAGATCTCGGCAAAGTCGCCGATGCTGACAGCGCTGTCAAAAATGCAGTTGGCGGAGGTAAAGTAATGAATTTTATCTCAGCATTCGCCTGGATAGCAAAAGACTGTTTTTTTGTTAAAAGATGTCTAAAATTGTTAAATAAGATTATTTTCATTCAACCTATAAAACATATTTTGACATCAGCAAAGCAATATGTCGCTGAAATTAACCCATTTAAGTCGATTAAGGAATAAACTATTTGTTTAAGAATAAAATACAATTATATATTTGCTATAAACAACAGAGTTTCGGAAGTACAGAATGTTTTAACATTAAAGTACAATGCAAATTATAAATGGTTTAACAGAGTTACATTAAGAAGTTAATTTTAATTGTTTTATATAAGTAAGGTTACAAAAAGGTTCGTTTTAGAGTTTTGTGCCTTAGTTGCTTATACTTGACTTCAAATCATATGCAAACAGAGTAAAAAAATTCTTTCAACGACTGGACTTTACTGTTCAAACTTTGATAAAGCAAGTGGGTTACAACACGTTTTATATATAAACTAGGCGATGCAGTCGCTAAGCATAAAGCTACGCTAGCACCATATATTGGAGCGGAGCGTAATACCTAAAAAAAGAAAAAAGATATTTGGTTCGATGGGAATTTTTGCGAATTTCAAAATTCGCCGTCACCATCTGGTCCTAAGCCTGTTCATTCAATTCCACACAAAAATATTAAAATTGGTTAAGAACTCGGGAAGTTATGGCGTAACAGACATTGCGCCATTGAAGCTGATCCATGGGAGCTTCGCTCGCTCCGCTCCAATTACAAGGTTAACTATTTATTTTATACGGTTAGCGCATTTTTTTTGTTAAAAGATGTCTAAATTAGTAATTAAAAATTAAAATAACGTTTTTTCTAAAACTTGAACAATGGAAGTTGGAAAGAGATAGCATATGAGCAAAATATAGAAAAGCTTGATTTTCATGCTTGTTTCTATTTTTTAGGAGCTGTCGACAAAGTTAAAGACGTAGCTGGAGGCGGTGTCGGTGGAGGTAAGGAGTTGTGTTGTCTTCTGAGTGTTTGACTTCGTTATTTCTATTAAGGTGATGTCTTTTCACGCATCCATCCATACTAATATTATAAATGGGTAAGTGTGTCTGTCTGTTTGTCTTTCTTTCACGGCAAAACGGAGCGACGAATTGACGTGATTTTTTAAGTGGAGATAGTTGAAGGGATGGAGAGTAACATAGGCTACTTTTTGCTCCTTTCTAACCCCCCACTTCCCAAAAATGGGGGGTGGAATTTGTAGTTTGTATGGAGCATTCCGCAATTTTCAAGGTAGAAAGCTAAAAATTGGTATGCTGACTATTTATGACTACCAAAAAATCGCCCATCATTTTTCTTTAAAAGCTGCACCCAACCCCTTAAAAGAGGGGGTGAAATTTTATATGAGACCTTTCGCAGTTTTCAAGGCAGGAAGCTAAAATCGGCACACAGACTCTTTGTTACTAATGAAAATACCTGCCATTTTTTAGAAATCCTCCCCCAGCCCCTAAAATAGGGGATGGAAATGTGTGTGAGACTCCGCAAAATTAGAACAGGTTCTTTAATACAAACGAATAATAAAATAATTTAATTAAAACGAATTAAATAAAATAATATTAAAAACATTAAATCTTACCATAAATCAATCAGCTTTTGAGAAAATAAACATTATAAACATAAATAAGTGTAACTCATGGATTCCGATAGATGGCGCTGATATGTTTATTGTATATTATGTTCACGATAGGTTTAATTGTTTAGTTCAAAAATTAATAACAGATGGCAGTGTTGAAATAAAATAAATAACGTGTAAATTTCTGTTCCGAGTTCTCTTCCGTGTTCAGGAAAGGGGAACAGTGCTACCCCGAATTTAAAGCGAGCGAATCCGCGGGCAAAAGCTAGTTTAATTATATTGTTTTAAACTTTCATGGTCACTAACATTATGGTAATATAAGTAATATTCGGGATTTATACCATGTACCTTGTTTTTATTAAGTTTCCGATATGTGAACAGTGGTACGGGTATCGAACGCAATAAAAGACTTCGTCGGAGGGTAGACCGATATGTTTGCCAATAACAGCCTACCCGCAATTACTTCAGTTGCTCCGAGATCATGGCACTTGCAACAGTGCCGGAATAGCGGAAACTCAATAAAAAACAAGGTACATGGTATAAATCCCGAATATTACTTATATTACCATAATCCACTTAATTGTCAGGAATCTGGTAAAATAAAAATCCGTTAAGTCTATGTTATATTTTTTAAATAAAAAATAAACTGGTCTTTATGTTTACCTTAGTGGTTTCTGTTTTATTTAACTTGAACTTAAAGCAGTTCCACCAAGATTTTTATATAAAAGTTAACAAAATTCTTAGCTTCACCATTTATGCCATTTTCCTTTCGCACATACCTTGTCTCGCATCATAATTAAAGAGCAAGACGACCGCGCCATCTATTGATGGCAAATCATACCGCAACGTGGCCAACATCCACCAAAATTTGAATCGCCCGCACAACCATTATCCATTAGGCGAAGTTACTTTAATACCGGTAGAGGTCACACAGTCGCTTTGTCTCTTTCTAGAGAGTGGTAAATTTTTCGTGTCAATTTCTCTATTGGCTATACTGTATCGACCTTAACCTGTGTCACTTGTCATTTGACATTTTCATTTACTCATAACTATCCCAATAGATGGCGTTTAAACTAACTATATAGAGGATTAATTAGACGTAATAGAGGGTAACACTGTGACAAAGCTGCATACATATATTTCCGCTTTATTCGAATCCATAAGATTTTGAATTCAAAGTGTAACACATAGAGATTAATATTAATAGACTGAATTTTGATCTTTGAGGTAGGTGTGCTGTTGTCAGTACATATAATAAACGTACCAGTGGATTCTACGGTTCTTTCTTACCTTCGTACCTAAATTCAAATTCGAAATTCATTTATTTTGACCAAAAAGGATCATTACCCATTATCACAACAAATTACTTTAATAAATACAATTTCAAATTAAACAAAATAAATAATAATAGCATTTATAAAAAAATCATCTGTGCAATTCACACGTGGTAGAAGTGAAACCTTATCGTATACAAAATACGACGGTTGTTGTGATGCCTTCTCTCAAGCTTTGTACTACGCATGCGCACACAAATACGTATTAGCTCACATACTCATTTTCTCCTACGTTAAATCTTATGAATTTATGTGTCTGTCTCTTTTTACTGTCGCTTTTTCGTTTCAACGACTTTCAAATCACAACGATGCTAAAGAAGTTTTCACTTTAATAATATATGTAACCACCTGCATTAAATAAATATGTAAGTCAATCAATAAATTAAATTAATTTCAATTCAATTCAATAAACCAAAATAATTAAAATTATCAAGATTATTATTGATAATCTTACGTTTTGTTTCAGGCGACGACGGTCTTAAAGCTAGCAGTAAGTGATAATAAATAAAAATCGTATTCAAAATTATTTATTGTAGAGCATAAGTTACATTCTATGGCAAGATTCACTGAAAATTTCATCAAAGGTCATATAAGCCTTATAAAAGATTACAAACATAAAGTTTAGATTCGTTTAACGACAAATTTTTGCTAATTATTATCATGATTTCCTTAATTTACGAGTAGTATCGGTATAGTATTAAAAGAGGTGGAGCCATATGTGTTGAGAGCTGTGTGTCAATTGCTTTTCTTTTTATGCTTAAATTACAAAAAAATATGGAAAAATATATAGCAGTCTCTTCTTTATCGATTTTTTGATACTTACATTCGAGGTTATAAGTAATTAGTTACCTAGAATATGTAGAGATGGCGCTGTATTTGGTATACAGCGCCATCTGTTATGTAAATATTGGAAAAAATTAACTGGTCTGTTAGCTCAATTTGGAAGAACACTTACCCGAATAGCGAGAGGATGTAGATTCAAGTCACGCCTGTCTCCAGAGAAAAGTTGATTTTTTTAAACATTTCTTTTGATGTAGAAATCTAGAAGTTATATACTTAAATAACAGAACCAACTTTTCTTTTCAGTTCTGTAAGCCGCATAGGTAGAAATTCAACGGGTATGTATTTAAAATATTGTTACTAAACAGACACATTAGTCATATTACAGTGAAGTTTGCAACGAATTTAGTTGATTAGTAAAAAAAAGCTTACTTCCTCAAAATTTTGTTATTTTATTATAATAATAATCCTATTTTTGTTTAAAAAAAATTGTGTAAAAAAATATAGATATAATCTTGTGACCATTGAATAAATAATTTTAATACAGACTAGACTAAAAAATAGGTTTATTTTTTTTCAGTTGCCTTCAGATAACCAGTCAAAACACAGTACAAAACATAAGTTATGTTGAGATTATAATAAAATCATTAACTTATTAAAATACATTGCAATTTATACGTTTGTTTTCATTTTTATTTTCGAATAGACGTAAAGGCAAGGGTCAAGGTGAGGTCACCAACTTTTGACCTCACCTAACCCTAAACCACATATCTTCACAATTCTACAATTGAGGTAGTGAGTTGTAGTAGTAGTACCCAGAACATAAAAAATTGGAAATACTTGGAATAATTCGAGGGGTCTTGGTAACACAATTGGAAGAATCGCCCGCTCGGATAGTGAGTGGATGTGTATTCAAATCCCTGCTGTCATCTGAGCCAAGTTGATTTTTTTCTTGTAATAATCTCTTATTTACAATATAGCATTTCATTGTTTAAATAGCAAAAAATAAAAGGAATTAATCTTATTTTTAATTAAGGGACCCTTAGGCAGTCGCACACAGGCAAGAGTGATAACAATCTGAGTTCGTGACTACGCCTCTCAGTTCATTGAAAACAATCACAATCAATTAAGTCAATCGTGCAGCCATTAACTCATCTGGCTCTCACACACATACACCAGACATGCCCAACACATATATAGGTTGAGCTTACATAATACACATAAAAACTACGTTTATTAATACTTTTAAGATAAGTGAACATTGGAATAATTATGTCACACCTATTTTTCTCTTTTAAGTTATTATTGTTTGTTGTTTGTTTTGTTTCAATTAACTTAGATAATAACTAGGTCTGCAATGCTGCTGCTGTTTGCAATTACTGAGCGAAGCACTACCTTACCTAACCTGATTCTACATGCGCCAAATTTCATCAATGTAGTCTCAGCGGTTTGGCTGTGGCCAGCTTTTGAATTTTTCTTTCGGTGATTATTCCGCGATGGTATGTCCGATTTCAAAACTTTTTTTGCACATTAGTCACATACACATGAGTTTTGGCGCCAAATATCATCAATGTAGTATCAGCGGTTTGGCTGTGATCAGCTTTTAAATTTTGCTTTCGGTGATTATTCGTCCATGGTAAAGTCTATATTTTTTTTACATAGCCTATGTCCGTCACCTTATAATCATGTATGTTCATACCAAAATTCGTTCGAATCGGTTGAACCGTTAAGTAGCAGGAGGGAGACAAGCGAAATTTGTGAGTTGCCTAAAAGAGCTTCGCTCAATAATATCACAGCTAATGCATAGATATGGAAGAGTGAAGTCACCTGCTACAGGCATTTTTTGCTTACTAGGTGACTTCAATTACTGATCAAAGATTGTAAAAAATTAACGAAATAAATTGTATTATTATTACTAGTGGACCCGACAGACGTTGTCCTGCCTGTTATTTTTGCAGTATAGATAAATAACCTAGATACCGTCTGCAGCGCCATCTGCCGGGCTGATTTGTGAATCTAAACCATTCTCAGATCCCCTTGAACACACACAAAAAAAAACATTCAAATCGGTCGAGCCGTTTAGGAGGAGTTCAGTGACATGCACACTCACAGAAGAATTATATATATAAAGATTATTATCAAGTTCTGGACATAGACTGTCTTATTATCTTTCTAACTTCTGTGTCACCTGATATCTGGGCCAAGTTGATTATTTTCTACCCAAAATTGGCTTTAAATATAAAGGAAAGATTGTTTACTTAGTGAAGAAACAAGTGTTTTCAATATCATTTTATTAATTTTCAGAATAGTTATACAAATATTGTTTATAACTAATGTATACATTAATATTACGTCCAAAACATTAAATCCAATTATCATTCATTTGTTTTTTAGTGCTTAGTGGAATTATTAACAAACATTATATTTATTCTTACACACTTTTGCAGTGGTGTGATCTTAATTAATTTACCTATATTATTTATTATGTGGAAATAATACAATAACATGACAATCACTCAGGCACAAAACAATATAAATACCTCTTGCTTATGATTATTGGAGATCTTGCTGTTTGTATACAAATTATATACAGTCCTTTTTGCATTTAGTAGGTATATGCGTAAGTTAGAAAAATTAGTTAGAAAAATACATTATTATCTTAGGTCATAGATGTATCAAGATAATATTACGAAACATTGAAATATAACGTGGATTAATTAAATCCAACAAGGTGTCTAAAAACACATGTAGTCTTGTGATTAGGGTGCGTTTAGATAGAAAGACATGAGTTCAAGTCGCAACTAGCAATTTTTTTTTATAACTGCTTTTAAAATAGCAAAAATTTCCATAGGGCATTGATTTATAAAAAAATGTATTTAACGAATTGGAAAGTATTTGTTACATCATTCAACAAAATACGCATCAAAGCACGTGTCACATTGTGAAGCGAAATGAAGTTAAGTGCGTTTCAAAAACACCTGAAATCGGGAACATCAATCATAAAATCAGTATAGGAAGTAAATTCTCAATGACTGCTTGGACGGTATCCTTTAGTTCAGGTGGCATCAATATAGAATTTTAACTATCACTACTAAATCATATCTCGGATACTTATAAAAATCCTGTATGCGTCAAACAGTAAAATCTCATTAGAACACATGATTTAGTCTAGTTACTTCTATGATCTGAGTATTATTGTACATAACATTGACGAGAAAACAATGAGGTTTATACTTAAGTAAAACTTC
The DNA here is from genome assembly GCA_927399485.1 of Calamotropha paludella. Lineage (NCBI taxonomy): Eukaryota > Metazoa > Arthropoda > Insecta > Lepidoptera > Crambidae > Calamotropha > Calamotropha paludella. Next base: position 8,733,439 of record OV656829.1, on the reverse strand, counting down.
CGATTGTTTTCAATCTCACTAAGTTATCTAAAAATGGCGCTTTTAATGTTGTTCTTACAAATTGAAAGGCGTTTAGCCAGCTCGATTGTCAAACTTACAAGGCTATGCATCTGCTCCCCCTTCCTTATAGGTTGTATATAAGCACTCATAAATAGGGTGGAGCGCTCACCAACTTCTCCTTTTATGTGTGAACTTACGATACTATTCTGCTCTAAGTTTTGTTTTTCTGCTCCGCTCTACCCAGGCGTTCCCCTAAACGGATGTAAGCGTAAATTTAGCTCCTCCCTCCTTCCTTAGAAGGTAGGGAATTAAACCTGGCTGCGCTCTTGTACATTTATTTAATATTTAAAAACAGGCAGTTTAACCATTATGCATGTTGTATTATACATAAATTAGTTACATCATTGCAAATTCGCTTAAGTTTTAAGTTATACACTTAATTTTATTTTATATTATTCTTGCTTTGCTCATTGCATTTCCTCATTATCCATTAAGTAGATTTCGTGTCGTTTATGCTTCTCGTCATTCGAAGATTTTCTGGGTAAAGTTCTGAAAAATAAAAATAAGGTATATCTAAAGCAATTTTTACTTATATTTCTTTGAGATTTTCTAGAGTTTGCATTTTTTAAACATAGAACATATTGAAGTATATAAAATGCTCTAGTTCATGGTGCAAAGTTATTCTTTTCGCCTGGCAACACTAAACCACGCGCCATCTTATATTTGTCGTTGGTTGTGGCTATAGTTTTTTCCTGACATCGAGAGTGGCCATATGAGTCCGAAATATCCGAAGAGATGTGTCGAGAAAAGGAAGAATAGAAGTGATGTACCCTTCTAAAATATTGTATTATTTCAATACTAGGCGACATGCACGCAGGGAATTATATAATTGTATTACGGACAGAATAGTTGAAGTAGTATCAACCCTTCACACTAAAGGGTATATAAGTGATAATCAAGCAGTTATCATACACTTCCCGTTAACAACATTTTCCGAATTACGGTCATTTACTGCTACCTGAACCCAACTGCCAAGTGTGGAGTTTATGATAAAGATAAGATTATAATAAAAAAGGTTTTCGTCCAAAAGTGGACATCTTTAAGTTGATGTTATGATTTGGAGTGGCAAGAATGTTTCGCTCGGTGGTGTCCAATAAGGCAGTTCTGTTAACTACATCGAGACGGAAGGCGCTGCAGCGTAGGTGGATAGACCCGCTGTTCAGCGCCATTTGGAGGGTGTCGGTTGATGTCTAATTTCTGCCTAGGCATCGCCCGATGGAGAAGGGGGCCGTAGCAGGCTGGCTGTCCAGCCAAAGTGGTGCTCCCAACAAAGGGACCTACAAGGCTGCAGCACAGAGTGATGGCACAACGACGAGTTTTAGTGGGAATGCCTTCGATCACCCACCGGGCTCCCTCGTTGTCGGTTGGGTTACCGAAGGAGAGCCCCACATAACTAGCTGTCTAGCCAAGCAGCGGAGTATGCATAAGGCGCATTTCTCGTCCAAAAAAAAAAAAGGTTCTGTTAACTACATGGCAACATAACACAAGCACTTAGAATCCTCAAATAAAGACCTTAAGTAAAAAAGCATACCGTATGCGATATTCCTGCCAAGTCTTGGGGAAAAATTCACAGATCTGCCGAGTCGAGGTGAGAAGAATTTGGTTCGCCTATCTATCTGGTCGGGGTCCGATTTGTACCTAAAAAACAGTAACAGTCGTTAAGAATTTCTTCATTGACAATTTCACCATCACAAGCATTAGCAGACTATTCTGCAAGAATTTTCGATAAGTCGAAGTGATCAGCAAACTGTTTAATTGCAATGTCAAATACATACAATTATAATACTATTTTATTTTATGTACTTCCTCGTGATCATCACCCCAGTAACTTTCTCACTGCTGACCTTCAGATTTTCATATTAATGAAAATATTGAAGGAAGGGCTTAAGTGGTAAGAATGTCTCATTAAAATACGCTACAATAGCTTGTTATGATCACAATTTATCAGTCTTAAAGATGTGAGTTGGGAAATAATCATCAACATAGTGGAACACATACTTCCTGTCATTGTACACATCACTAACTTCTCTTTATTTATGGGTGATGGGGATGGTGGTTATCTGTAATTCAGATTCGCTTAGTGCCATCTAGTAACAACTTGAGGAACTAGCAATGTGTGGTATAATAATCTATTCAATTTCATGATCATGATGTCTTATAATATTATTCCGAGAATCTGTCATTGAACCCAAATATTCAGTATTTTACAATCGTTCTAGTAGGTATTTTATTTAAATTAAATTATCCCATAAGATATACAATGTGTCCCGTCACCAGTGTCGGAGCCTTTAATGGTGTGCAATATAGCATTTTTCATCGACAAATTGCCCCTCAAATATTGTTTTCATCCCACCACCTCGGAAAGTGTAATTTTGCGCTTCGAAATCTGGCTGGAAAATTCTATTTTATTCGCTTGAGCGGCAAAGTAGATTTGAATTTAGAACATCACATATAATGAGTACTCAATATAATTGTAAATTCAAAACGTCATTAAACCTATTTAATGTAACCTCTATGGTGCCAAATTTATGATAAGAACTTTTTAAATTGTTTTGTCATTATAAATTGTTTTCTTTTTCATTTTGTCATTTCCTCGCTGAGGTGGGATGAAAAGTTACGTATTGCACTCGAGTGGAAAGATTTTTCACCTTGTGCTCGTTTGTTTCCCTCGCTGACGCTCAGGATTCTAATTTAGAATCACTCGCTGCGCTCGTGATTCAACTTTAGAATCCTTCGCTTGCTCGGTCATCCAAATCGAGCACGCGGTTAAAAAGGAACTTTCCACTCTTGTATAATAAATAACTATTTTTCTAACGGCCGCCATTTTGTTATCTTGGTAACCAAGACCTGGGCTCTCATACTAATTCGACCACCACTACTCATGTAAATGTCTTATCAACATCAAAAAGTTGTCATTTAATAGCTAAACATGTAAACAACAGTTACGCAGCCATCATGTTTCAATTTTCATAGAATAAAAAATAGAAAAAAATAATTAAAGAATAACAAATAGATTCTTTTTTGTGTATTTTTTAGTTATTGGCTTTTTGAGAAAAACCAAATTTGAGGGGCAATTTGTCGATAAAAAATGCCATATTTCACACCATTAAAGGCTCCGACACTGGTGACAGGACACATTGTATAATACTCACACTTCTTGGTCCGGTTGTGTGACACCGTAATCTTCAGGTAGTCTCCTGCCAAGTCTTGGCGTGAACTCAACGTTTTCGAGACGTTTCTCATCTTGGTATACGTTATTCAAACTCCTTCCCAATTTGGGAGTGAAGAACACCTTCCATCCTGAAAAGAATGAGCTGAATATTGAACTTGATATTATTTGAACTGTCTTTATATAAGACTTTTTTTATATGGTTTGCCTTGCTTTGGCATACACTTGTTTGGCATAATATATAAATGCATAATTCGATGGCTGTTAATCATTAAAAAATATCTAATCTAACCTAACCCGCAATGTATATCAATTTATGACTTTTGTTTTAATGCCAAAGTTAATTAAGACATTATACAAAAAATAAAGGATATACGATATTAAAGTGCTCAATCGTTTACCCACTGACATTAAAATTTTACACAGAATAATAAGAAGTAAAGATAAAGTTAACTGTAACAGAAAAAGAGCGCCACCTGTCGTGCATTTTGTGATTACTGACTTTGAAGCGACATCTGTATTATTTCCTCAAAAATATGTGCACAAAACAACTCTGTGTTCGATTTAAATCAAATGTAGTGGTGGATATGATGTTGATTGTGCATGACAACATATCATCAAGGAAACAAAATTAAAGAGTAAACAGAAACTCATCTCAAAATTTACTTTAAATTTTCACTAAATGTATATTCCGATCAAGCTCTGTCGTGCCCAATATGGTCCATAATTGTGACATTATGGAGTGCAATAAAGGATTGAATTAAACTATATTCAACAGTTATATAAAATAAAAGCATTTTTAAAATTTAGGTGATATGTCTTATTGCTTGTTCCGACGAATCACAAAATCAGCCGAATCGCTGTTGAGTCTTTGACTGGCAGGTAGCTGATGTTTTAAAGAACAACATTCACTGTAAACACGCCAGACACTACTAGTAATAAATGAAAATAAACTAATGTCCTTTTCCTTAATAAATCATTCATACGGTTGCAATAAACCTTTGCTTAGTCGATCGCCAGTGCCCATAAAAAGTAGACACAATTGTGCGTTCTTTCGTTGCATTTTTATAGTAAATTAGCTATTCCGGTCACGCGTTGCTATGTTAGAAATTTAAATTACACCTATCCTATGTCCTTATGGGCCAAATTGCCCCTCAAATTTGGTTTTTCTCAAAAGCCAATAATTAAAAATACCCAAAAAATAATCTTTTTGTTTTTCTTTAATTATTTTTTCCTATTTTTTATTCCATGACAATTGAAACATGATGGCTGTGTTACTGTTGTCTACATGTTTTGCTATCAAATGACACCTTTTTAATGTTGATAGGATATTTACATGAATAGTGGTGGTCGAATTAGTATGAGAGGCCACGTCTTGGTTACCTAGATAACAAAATGGCGGCCGTACGAGACAAACAAAATTTAAGGGGCAATCTGTCGATAAAAAATGCCATAGTTCACACCATTAAAGGCTCCGATACTGGTGACGGGACACATTGTATATAGAGATAGGTAAGCGCTTGACCGCTATCTCGCCTGATGGTAAGCAACGATACAATCTAGGATGTAACGTTCGCGTTCTTTTCACCGATTTTACGTAACCAATTTTGTTTTTGAATTGTCATTCGATAGATGGCACTGCAGAATATTAACTCCTATACCATTCAAGTGAACGCCATTGAAATTACTGTGTTTTTAACCATCAACTTTAAGGTATCTAGTCACTAGATGGCATTGCAGTATTAACTTAAAAAATATTAATGGCTTGTATTAAGAATACTAAAAACCGGCCAAGTGCGAGTCGGACTTGGAAACTAAGGGTTCGTACAAACTTTTACTTTAAGGAAAGTAAAAAAATCACGTTTGTTGTATGGGAGCCCCCTTTTAATATTTATTTGATATTAAATTTATTATTTATTATTAAAATAAAAATACAACTGAGTATTTTGTGAATATTTCAAGTGCCTACTTGTTGCCTTTGTTGATATCGAGCAAAAAAGGACAAAAAACCGCGTTTGTTGTTATAGCGTCAACAGAAATACATAATTTGTGAAAATTTCAACTGACTAGCTATCGCTGTTCTTAACAGCCTGGCGACAGACAGACGGACAGACAGAGAGCGAAGTCTTAGTAATAGGGTCACGTTTTCACCCTTTGGATACGGAACCCTAAAAACAGATAGATATACATATATGATACATATTTATTTATTATTTATTGAAATATATACAGAGACAAATAGTACAGGCACAAATGTATTCATCACAAATCATCTGCCCCTTCCGAGAATCGAACCCACGGCGGTGCGAAAGGCAGGATTGCTACCGTCAAAGTATCCACTAACCAGAAGTAAACAATGGTACACATACATTCCAAGATTCTAAATCTGCACAAACCGATCGTCATTTATCTTAAAAAAAACAAAATACCTTTGTTCTCGGGCTCATCAGATGGTGATTCGTAAGACGGCAGTTGGTCGTAATAATATTTCAGATTGTCCGCAGCCTCGAAGAGTTTTAGCATAGTTTGTCTGTTGTAAAAATAAATACAAAAATTGTCAATAGAAATTAATATAAGAAAAAAAATACAACTTTACTGAAGTATCAAATGGGACTCCAATCCACATCCCTTGCTATCCGGGCGATTTTTCAATTATAGAGCTCCAATTGTAAATGTAATTTGTTTGTAAAGCTTTAACTACAAAATTTCTACTTTTGAGTTTTTTCGTATTATAATTTATAATAAGTTACCGCATTCCCTAACAGAACTTCCAATAGTTTTGTTTAAAAGCAAATTGTTTAATTTTCTAGTAAAAAAAATGTTTTGACTCTGTCAGGGAATATCTGGACTCCAAAATGGACATAAATATTTGATTTATATAATTACTTGACAAAATTGCATGACCAATTTTATTTAATTTTACTTCACTACATAGTATAAAACAAAGTCGCTTTCTCTGTCCCTATATCCCTATGTATGCTTAAATCTTTAAAACTACGCAACGGATTTTGATGCGTTTTTTTTTAATAGATAGAGAAATTCAAGAGGAAGGTTTATATATATAATACATGCATAATATAGTGAGCATTGCATCCGTGCGAAGCCGGGGCGGGTCGCTAGTATTTTTATATTTGTATCAATTTCATACAATTTTAATAATTTTTAGCTTTAAAAAAATGTAAATAAGTCACAATAATAAACATTCACATGCCCGATGAGGGCAAGATAGACGGACAAAATTATAAATTATAACCTATACATATACTCTGTTTTCTGTGAATAAATAAATTCATTCATTCATTCATTCGTCTACAAATGAACGAAAGCCTCCTTAAAAAAGTCAGTCTTTCAATGTACATAGTGATCACGGTAAATCACCATAATTCGGTAAACGCCGCTGCCTTACTTCCAGACTCATAAGTCGTATTTAAGACACCCTTAACCCCTTGAAGCCCAGCTTTGTGTTAAATGCGTTATTTCTCTCTCTATCGGGGAAAAAATATCATTCAATCAAAAAGAACCATTACCAAAGCCGTAATAAGGATTAAATCAGACTGCGCGCTATAGAGCATTTTATAATGATCGCGGAGTTTAGGTATCCTTGTCGCGCGCATGATATAATGCTCGCGGGTTTTAAGGGGTAAGAGCCTGTCCAGATGAGGCGTTTTACGCGCGAGTCCACACGCGCGTTTCAAATTCTATTGCATCCAGATGCCGCGTTTTACGCGCGTTTCTACGCTGGGAGGGATCCAGCCAGTTACAAACATGAACTCGGAAACAGCGGTTGTGTTGTGGCTTGCATACCGTCGATGGAAAAATCGTAAACGAAGAGAACGTCGACGATTTAACGTGCACCCAATTCTACGTGACAGAATGACGCATAGTATGTTTATAACATTATATCCAAAGCTCAGAGAACACGGTGAAAAGTTTTTCAACTACTTCCGGATGTCAGTAACATCGTTTGATGAATTACTAGAAATTATTCAAGAAGATTTGACTCCATGTCAAAATTATGTGGTACGGGATACTGTCTCTGCAGAAGAAAAACTCGTGATTACTTTGAGGTAATATTTTTTATTATTGTAATGTAATTGTACTTTTATCAAGTTTGTATCTTTAAACTAAGAATCAATTTAACAAAAATAAAGAATTTGAACAAAAACACCAAAAATTAGGAATCATTCAAACTTAACATTTAATCACCATATAGTTCCATCAATTCAGATTCTTGTGAATCTTGTGTAGAAGCCGGTGATGGAGTTGTTGGGTTATTGTAGGCAGACGTTGTTGATGGGGTGTTGCGTTGCACAGTGCAATAACCTCGATTGTAAGACGAAAAGGTTGCAGGAGGAACTGAAGATATTGAGGGGTCTATTGTGTTATATCCTGTTTCTTCAAAATAGTCTCTCTGTCCACGTTGTGTCATTCCTGTTTGGTAATTATATTGTGGAGGTATATAGACAGAACGAGCAGTTGAAGGTTTATGATACAGTGCTTGTTGACCTTGAAGTACTTTCATTAGTTCAATTTTTGTTTGAAGTCTGTTCTGCTCTGGTATTTTAAGAAGCTCTTTGTGTAACGATAAACAAAATAGTTTGTCATCATCAGACTCCGTTTGGTTTGATGTATGTGGCTGATTTTTAGATGCTAAATTTGTTTTTATGATAGCGAGAAATTCTTCGTCGGCCGCATTTAGTTTTTTCTTCTTTTTTGCTTGACTCACTGGAGGTCTCATTACATCTTCCCCATCACCAGAAAAGTCTTCTTCTTCAGCTGCAGCAGGAGTGGTGTTAATGTTGCTATCAGTTGTTTTATTGCGTGTCGATCGATCGAGGAACATCAAACGTTCAAAATAGATATACAGTGGGTTGCCAAATTAATAGGGACAGTCATATTTTTTATCATATTTTTTCTTCAGGCGCGTTTGACTGCTATTTCAAGTGGTGTAAGTGGTCCTGGAATGTATTTTTATGTTCACAGCACCAACTTGAAAGTAAATTTCAAGTGTTATGGGATTTGTTTATTTTGTAAAAATATTTTAATATCGGGAGAGACGCACAGTCCTTCACACGTGTAAAAGTGAAATACGAAACTAATTATTTTAAAAAGTTATTTTGTGATTTTGTGAAATAATTATTGACTGCAAGTAAGTATTACTTTATTGTTATTAAATCTAAAGTATTTTGGGGCTGATTTTAGGACGAAAATAATTTATTTTTTATTTTACAGCTTTCACTATGGGTCGAGGGGTAGATTTGTCTCCAAGAAAAAAGTCTGAGGTTAAAACCCTTCTTTTGCACACAAGTCATTCTCAGAGGAAGATAGCAGAACTGGCTGGTGTTTCTAAGTCTGTAGTAAATAAAATAAAAATAAATCTGGATAAAGATCAGCCACTTTCGCCCAAAAGAAAAGGCAAATGCGGAAGAAAACGGATTACAACACCACGGTCCGATAGGAAAATCCGGGATATCTGTTTGCAAAACAGGAAGTAAAGTGCTGGATTGTTAACCCATATGGTACAGGAGTCTGGAATACAAGTTTCTAAGAGAACTGTACAGCGAAGGTTGGCAGAGGAAGGCCTGACCGGTCATCGTCCAGCTAAAAAACCGCGACTGACAGAGGCGATGAAGAAGAAACGACTTGCTTGGGCTCGTGAACACCATCTGATGAGTGTTGAAGACTGGAGCAAGGTCAGTTTTAATGTCAATTTATATTTTATATTAATATTATATTAATGTTATGGTATATTATCTAAAAACATTTTCATAAAAGTTATAAATACTTTTTTTTCAGGTGTGTTTCTCAGACGAATCAACATTTGAGATTCTAGCCGACAAAAGCAACCTTGTCAGACGTCGCCCAGGCGAGAAATTTCACCCTGACTGCATTGTGGAACGCGTTAAACACCCTGTTAAAATTATGGTATGGTCTGTCATATGTGCTAAAGGTGTTGGGCGTCTCTACATTGTCCAGGGAACCATGAGACAAGACCAATACAAGCAGGTCCTTGAAACTCGCTTGTTGCCGCAACTCCGGGAATGGTTCCCAGAGGGGGAGGAATTCATGTTCATGCATGACTCAGCACCATGCCATAAAGCAAGGAGTATAACGAAATTTTTAGCAGACCACAATATACCAGTTTTACCTTGGCCTGGCAATTCTCCAGACATGAACCCCATAGAAAACTTATGGGAAATTACCAAGGCGGAAATTGCCAAGGAAATGATAACCACCAAGGTAAAACTGATCAAAAAATTAATAAATGTGTGGCACCACAACCCTAAAATAAAGGAAAGTGCCAAACAGTGCATGCCAAGGCGGATCGAAGCACTCATTCAGGCTAAAGGAAATGTGACAAAATATTAGCAATATCTCATTGCCATTTTCATAATACCTGCTAATATTTTTTAATTACCTAAAGATTATTATTTTTTTGTTTAAACTACTTGTAAGATATGTGTCTAGTATTATTAAATGTAATTATAACTCAAAACAAATTTTTTAATCAGTTATGGACCAATAAAGTGTAAAAAACCAATATTTTGCGACTGTCCCTATTAATTTGGCAACCCACTGTATTTGGTTTTGCCGGAGGCTCCTGATCCAGACGGAGTGGTTTTCTTTTTCTTCATTTCTCTTACAAATCCATCACGTAACCCTTTCCACTTCTTTTGCAAAATATTACCTGTAACCAGTAATATAATAATTTAATTAGTGTGGTAAATAAAATATAAATTAACTAAACGCATTTTTTTTTCACATATTTGGCTACAGGATGTTATTTTGCGGATCTGCATTATGCCTACAGGTTGGGAAAGTCTACAGTTATCGAAATAGTACAGAAAACTTGTTACGTCATATGGCATAAACTGAAAAATATCGTAATGAAAGTACCTACGAAGGCTGAATGGGAAGAGATTTCTAAACAATTTCAAAAATACACAAATTTTCCAAATTGCATCGGCGCCATTGATGGCAAGCATATCCGTATTATAAAACCTAATGATTCTGGGTCTCTTTTTTATAATTATAAGAGTTATTTTTCAACTGTTTTGTTGGCTGTATGCGACGCAAATTATTGTTTCATTGCAGTAAATATCGGCGCATATGGAAAAAGCAATGACTCCACAATTTTTCAAGACTCTGTTTTTTATAAAAAACTTGTCGAGAAAACTTTAGATATTCCAGACCCAAAGCTAATATCGCAAACAGATATAACTCCCTTACCCCATGTGATAGTTGGAGATGAGGCGTTCAGTCTATCTGAACATATAATGCGCCCTTATTGCGGTAAATCTCTAACAACTAAGAAAAGAATTTTCAACTATCGCTTATCCAGGGCCGGCGTTACATTGAATGTTGCTTTGGCATCTTGGTAAATAAATGGAGAATATTTCATAGACCGTTGAATGTAGACATAGAGTTTGCAGAAAGCATTATTAAAGCTTGCTGTGTTCTTCATAATTTTGTAAGGTTAAGGGATGGTTATAGGTTTGACCACACTCTTTACGAAACATCTCTAATTCATATAAATACTGAGGCAGTAAGGCCTAATGCCAGATCGCTGAACACAAGAGACAGATTCGCTGATTATTTTGTTAACGAAGGCAAACTCCCTTGGCAAGATAAAATGATATAGTCATATTTTGTTTTACAACTTATGATTCAAATATGTCATTAACATAGTGACCAATTATCAGGAAATCCTATAATATGGAAACCAAAAAAAATGGTCGTTCTTCAGTATACCTTTTTAGCCCCGTATACTCTACGCTACTAGGTCGTACAATGTATGTAGTCTGGAATAATATTATTAAATAAACTATTTTTACTTACCTATAGTTTTTTTCTTTTCTTCGGAATCTCCAGCTTCACAAAAAATCTCGACGATTTCTTCCCAGTTCCTGCGTTTTATGGTTCTATTGGAATAATCTGATGATTCCATATTCCATATGGCTGCCCTTTTTTCAATTTCATCAATAAAAAGTTCCGTATCGAAGTTATCACGCTCCATCGTTACAAATACGTCCACTCGCAACGGACTCGCGCGTAGTACTGGACGCAGCAATGGCACCCGAGTATCTCGACTCGCGCGTCGCTCGCGCGTTAAACGCGCGAGTCGAGAGTCCCGCTCATTGCACGCGTTTTACGCGCGAGTGAGGATACGCGCGTAGGCATCTGGACGGGATATATGTAGCTCTAGTATCTCGGATACGCGCGAGTGTCAACGCGCGTGTGGACTCGCGCGTAAAACGCCTCATCTGGACAGGCTCTTAAGTATGGAGGATTAGTGCCACTTTTCTCTGCTGGACATCACATGATGTAACACAACTGAACTGAGGCTTTAAGTGCGATGAAAGTTATATCAATTTTTTCATTTTTTTATTCATTCGAGAAAAAAGTCTCATAATTTGTTAGTAACAAAGAGACTTAAAATCTATGTTAGTATGTATGTAGTATTGTACTTTCAATCATCAAATTAATTAAAGTTAAATTACTGAAATCGTATAAAAAATACATCGAAAAAAAATCATATTACTTAATTTAAAATAGTAAATCACATGTAAACTTTATGGTCCAGAAAATATATCTATCGTCAAAGTGAGACATCGCTATACGCGGTAAGAGTTTCTTTTTAACAGTGGAACTTGTATTGTGATTAGCATCATGGTAGCTCTGATCGTCATCAAATTCTGCATACACCTTAAGAGTACAGATAATATTTTAACAGCAGCGCAGTGGAAGTAAATGAAAATAAATAAAGTCCTCTATACAAGGTATTACAAAAACCCCGTAAAAAATTTAATAAATTATCAAATCGAAAAATATTGTCAACCCTAGTAAGCTGACACTGCATAAAGAACTGAAATTATCATAGATTATTTAACACAGTGTACTTTAAGTTTTTCATTCAAAAAGGTTTGCAAACTCAATACGAATTAATGGCTGCGAGAAACGTCAAGTCGAAAAAAAACGTTATGTTGTCAATTTCAAATGTAATCGATATCTTACAATTATTTCGTGTTTTAACCAACATTATTTCTACAGTGAAAAAATGGCTATGTTTTCTAACTCTGAATATTACCATATGATGTTATGCGTGCCTACGCATAACATCATATGGTAATATTCAGAGACATACCTATGGTAATAGACATACCTACCGTCAAAAATTTTTTTTTCATTTATGTGCCAACCCTATTTCCATATAATTAAAGAGTAAATATCACAGAATAGTATACCATCAATAGATCGATGCCGACACAGTTTGAGAGCACGGTTAAAGTTGCCATCTTCATGGCCTCATTACTACTATTATACTATTCTGTGATATTTACTCTTTAATTATATGGAAATAGGGTTGGCACATAAATGAAAAAAAAATTTTTGACGGTAGGTATGTCATATTGGGATACTACGGTTTTCAAATATTGTAAATTGACTCTTTATAAGAGATCATTTAACCCCGTTTCCGCTTTACGGGTATTTTTGTAACACTTTGTAGTATATTATTATACTTTTATATAGTAACCATTTTGTATTTTAGCACAGAACATATTTTTTGACTGTCAACACTATACGTTACATAAGCATTGACAAAAATTTCAATAAAAATAAAAATCAAAAAGTGGCCAGATGTTCTCATTTTATATTAAACAAAACCATGTTGGTTTAACAGAAAATGACTTAAGGTACCTTTTTTCGCGAGCTAAGAGATAAAAATGCTAGTTTATTAGACACACAATAACCAAGTCAGCTGTTAATATTTGCACTAACCTGCGGTCATCAACTGATCGTTTTCCAAGTCGTGGTCCGAACCAGTACAACCCTCGACCCTGTTCCTCATTGCCTGGCTGTATGTCCTGGCATCAAAGAAAAAAAAAATGACATGAATACAGTAGAATAGAGTCTGATGACCTACGTGGTCTAATGGTTCGCATTCCGGTTTTCATGGTAACACTGCTTCAAGGCTCCGGGTTCGAGCGTGTCGTAATTTTCTAGTACCTTTCTACTTTTCACTCTCATCAATGAGAGGAACTCTCGTATTCAAAAGAAACATTTTTGAAAATGTTTGAACAATCGATTAAGACGCAACAGCTATTTCGTTTTTTATGATTTTTGTATATTTTATGCATTTTTAATGCTATTTTATACGACAAATTATTTTGAAAGCAAAATACCAGAAAAATCGACTCGGCTGAAAATTAACCGATTCGTTGCTACATACAATTACAGAAACGAAGGCTACGAGCTTGATTTACGTGAAAAATGAAGTTTTATTCTGGGTTGATTTCCCTAAAACTTGATTTGAAGGAGTTATAATCGACTTAAAAAATTACACGGTTTCAGTGGCTAACGCCATACGCAAAATAAAGTAATGGGACAACAGGCGTGCCATCAGCAACGAATCGGTTAAGTGTATCAAATATGATTGTTTTAATTTTTTTTCCGTATAGTTTTGTGATGAAACTTAGTTTATTTAGCCTCTACTGAATCAGACTGATGTGCACTCGCAACCCCCGTTATAACGCTTATTATTTAAATTACTAGTGTAATGGACTTTAGTACCTGACTTCCAAAGTCTGTAGAGATCTAAAGATTAAAAAACAATAATCCTTACTAATATTATAAATCGGAAAGTGAGTTTGTTTCTTTGTTTGTTTGTTTGTTCCGCTTTCACGCCGTAACTACTGAACCGATTGCTTTGAAATTTTGCAGACGTAAAGATAAAAGTCCGGATTAAATAATAGGGTACTTTTTGTCCTGGAAAAAAATTATATTCCCGAGGAAAAACAAAAATATTGTTTGCTTGATGGATGGATTGTAGATGGCGCTGTGTGTCGTTTAAAACAAGGTAAAATATTGCAAACGAATATAAACATGTAAATTTAGAAGCTAAATGATACGATAATGAATCCCCGAAAATGAGGAATTCCCGAGGGATGACGTACAATTTGTTTTATCGTCTAAACTGTTTTTTTTACATCTACTTATATGTTGCAAACGAATATGAACATGTAAATTTTGAAGCTAAATGATACGAAAATGAATCCTCGAAAATGAGGAATTCTCGAGGGATGACGTACAATTTGTTTTATCGTCTAAATTGTTTTTTTTACATCTACTTATCCTGAAATCACTAAAGTCAACGAATTACTAATTGGTATAAGTATTAGTTACGTTATTTAGTTCTTGACGTATGCGATAGATGGCACTGGGTGTTTTTTAAAACATGGTAACGATGTGTTTTTTAAAATACGTAAGAAGTGGAATGATAGCTTACGCTATTTAGTTCTAGAGGTATGCGAGAGATCGCGCTGGGTGTTTTTTAAAACGTGGTAACGAAGTGTTTTTTTAAGATACGTAAGAAGTGGAATGAATTATATGAATTTTGTATCCAGCGTTAAATCGCGCTTCTTAGATTTTTCCGTGGGAATGAGAAGTTTTCTTATAGTTGTGCTTTATACCGCAACATAACCGAAATCCACGCGGGCGAAGCCGCGGGCGGAAAGCTAGTCTAATATAAAACAAAAAGAAAGCTGTAAGCCGCACATCCGAAATCTCAATATTTTAAATGTAACTGAAATTAAGTAAATTTGTAAAAACCAAACATACTTGGAGACGCCCCTTGATATAATAATCCGAAATACAAAGATAATCTTTCACAAATTACGTTAATTTAAAATTAAAACTACATAGTTCCGGACCTTATTTAATGTCTATAAAATACTTAAAAGCTGACACCAATATAAATACATTCACTAATACTTTAATCAAACGCTTAATTGCAATATGTTATTACTCTAATGAAGAATACTTTAAAGAAAAAATTTAATAAAATGTTGGCGATTTTTTAAAGCAATAAACATATTGAGATATTTATTCAATACTCAATAGTTTACTGCATAAACCACAAAGTACATAAGGATATTAGAACAATAGGGTTAAAGGTCATTGTGGACCCTATCGGGCACAGCAATTCGAATGAGAGAAGGAGAACCCTTCACAACAATTCTGACGTCCTTATGATTAGTGCAATAAGTAGTTTCAGCTACTTTCGAAATAATTGCGATTAAACATTTAATTTTTGTTTTTGTGTATCATCGTAACTATAATAGCTATTGACTTGAAACTTTTACTATATGAATATAAGATGAAGCGGAATTTTACGTAGTATAATTATATATGTACATATATTTGTACGTAAATTGTACGTAAGTCAATATGCCCAAAAACTCGACTTATCGTAAGGACGGCAGAATTTACGATGACATTTTAAATGATTATATTTTATACATACTTAAACTTATATTTAAATTGTATTAATCTATTAAATGTGTATTTAATTTGATTATTACAAGTATTGTATTGTTATTATCTTGTATTTTTAATCAGTAATCATTAATTTATTAACTCAGTCTAATATAAAGATAATTGTTACTTCAAAGTTTTCTCATTTGGTTATTCTTGTATGCTATAGAGCCTAAAGTTTATTCATTAATAAACAGTTACGTATTCAGCTATTTAATTAGTTATTTGATTATTAATTATTATATTAGGTGTTATTATTATGTTTTTTTAGAAATGATATTATTTTATTAATTTTGTCAATGTGGTAATATCAGTTCTATTAAGTATAGTAAATGTTACTTCAAATTTTTGTCATTAAGGTATTCTTGGATGCTATAGTAATGTTTATTTGTAATGTAAGTAATGTTTATTTATATATTTAGATGCCTATTTGTATCGCTTGTTTTGCGATTGTAAATAAATAAAGTCACAATTAACATAAAAATAAAATCATAGTAAAAATACCAATCACGCTTATAAAACATTGCATCTGCTCTAATTCCTCGTTAATTAATTAAAAACTAATAAATTAATTACCTTTCTTTTCTCATCGGTCGAATATGCATGTTGACACAATAATAGAACTGGCCATAGTAATCTTGCGTTAAAAAATAACGGCATTTTAGTTTTAAACTAAGTATTAAACTCTTGTGGATTTTTTTACACACCCTGTAGTGTACTGACTGATGTTTTCAGTGTACAAGCTTTTTATAAGGGAGTAAATTGAAATTCTATGCTAATGAAAAGGGGAAGGTGGAGTAATTGGCATACACAAGTTTAAGTAGCTTTTTTTTAAAATTGGTTTAAGTATTTACAAGTGTAAGCATAAAGAGTAAATACTGTTGTCTTTAATAATAGATGTATATCTACAAAAAATATATTAGTAATTTTCTGGTTGTGTGATATAAGTAAAATAGATGCGGTAAAACTTGAAACGGAATACAAGACATGTGACAAAAAATGTAAATATTCATATATTTTACAAATAAATTATTTCTCTGTCTTTTGAATTTATTTGCATTCACTTCAGCTTCAATACAAGAGTGAGATGGAGAATTATGATTATAACTTTGAAAATTTATTAAAGGTAGCACTTAAATATAATCTAAGTAAAAGTTAGTTGTATGTTATAAAAAATATCTATTTTCATTTGTTTTACAGGATTATATCTAAATACTTTACCTATAAATAGACTATTAAAAGATATAAACTATTAGTACAGATCCGACGGCAATTTTGTGCAACAGTAGCGAATCTTTTGCACCGATGGTCCTGGGTTCGAGTCCCGAAAGTAGTAGGTGTTTTTGTGATGAATAAAAACATTTGAATTTGAGTCATGGGTATTATGTCTTTCAATATTAAATGTATATATAGCATGTTTGTATATCAATTCGTTTTCCTAGTATCTATAACACAAACAATACAGTGCATTTTTTGGACTTTTATTATAATTAACACACTTCATTTATTGTAAAAACCATCTATATCACTATACATATTTTACAAGGACAGATTTTATGAATCTTATTTCAAATAATTTTACTTACGTTAATATGTGTTCCGCCTTCACCCAGCTCACCGTCGCCTTAAAAAGAATTAGGGAAAATTGAGACAAATCTTTTCTCTGTAAAGAATTAACTCGGCTGTATTGCATCTGTCGTTTTCTACTATTAATAGAAAAAACCACCCAAGAAGAAAATTGATGTCGTCGATACGATTTTTTTCTTATTCAATTCTTTTAACGACATTTTAACATATATATCTTGTGTTTACCAATAAAAAACTAAAGTAATATACATATATATCCTATATATATATATTTATTTTTGCATCTCTTCTCTTACGATTTCGATTCATTAAACCTAGAAAAAAAAATCTGGAAAACGGTTGACCCTAAAGGCCATCCCTGTAACTTCCCGCTAATTCTATGCTTTTGCGCTCAAAATTCCACTCGATACAATGTTTCTGAGCTCTTCGAGCTAAAAATATAATTTATGTGTTATTTTGAGCTCTCCGAGCTAAAGAAGTAGCTATACTATGATTTTGAGCTCTTCGAGCTCAAAAGGCCAATAAAAGTTTGGTGAAACACGATTTTTAAAATTTTCAAACTGCCATAACTTTTGAATGAATCACCCGATTTTTACGCGGCTGGCGGCATTTGATGTAGATTTTCAAACTTCAGAAAAAAATTGGAACAAAAAAAATTATCAGATAAAAAATTTCGGAGTTATTACAAAAAAACACTTTTTTCGATTTTTTTCGCCAACGATATCTCACGAACGAATCAACCGATTTTGACGCACTTGGGCGTGATCGACGTGTTTTTTTTAGGTTAAGAGCTGATTAGTTTTTGGATTTGTTTGGTAAAGATGTTCAAAAGTTATTTAAAAAAAACCATATTTAAAAAAGTGTCTTTCCGTTTTTTTTTTGTTTTTTTTTTACTTTTTTCGAAATCTACCGGTCCGAATCGGTTCAAATTTTCAGGAAATCTAAGTTTGATAAAACTCTTTGGAACGCATTTAGTTTGGTGCGATTCGGTCAAACCGTTCAAAAGTTATAAGAGGTTTATATACACACACACATACACACACACACACACACACACACATACATACAGACACCATCGCGGGAAGGGTCAAGGAAGATTCCTAAGGCCTCAAAACGTCGAGATCTGCAAAACGGGGTAAAAACAATAACTTGCCGATTTTTCGAAAATCATCGATTTTCTTAGGGGGAAGTTAAAAATGCAACACTTATTTCTCTAAGTACAGATGAATCACTATATGAAGGCACTCAATCGAATAGCACTCTTAGAACGCAGTAATAAGGTGCGAAATATATTAAATCTATCATCTTGTGAAAATCTCGATCGGTGAGCGTTTTTCATGAAATACCTATTTTGTACTAATATAATAAAGCTGAAGATTTTATTTGTGTCATCTTAGCTAAAATAGTTTTTCTTTTGGACGAAAGTCCTCCCCAAAAATGGTGATTTAATTTTTATAGTATAGGTAGGCGCTTGACCGCTATCTCGCCTGATGGTAAGCGACGAAGCGATCTAGGATGTAAGGCGTTGCCTAGAAGATACATATTCATTTGTATTTTGAAGATCCGTAAATTGTATTTGTCAGGGAACAGACGCAGGCAAAGAGTTTAACTTTTTAGGGGTACGGATCTTATACTTTGTCCAATGTAGGATGATACTTTTGACAGTTGACACCTATATAGAGGGTATAAAGTTGCTATTGCAATGTCAAGCTAAACATAAGGAAACAAACGCAACCTTAGTACGTAGCAATAAGGAAGTGACACCTGTCAAAAGTATCATCCTACATTGGACAAAGTATAGCAGGATCGTACGCTTAGTACGACTTAGTTATATCAACCATATAATGGTGGTGTCTGTTTGTAAGTCTGGTTGTCCGATGAAAAAATGAGGACATCGGAGCAAGGCTGAGTTATTTTCCTAAAGGAGAATGCCCATGGCCAGTTCTTCTGTGAGATGATTTGTGTCACAATGATGTTTAAACAAAAAATCATAAAAGACACAACTTTTTAATTTTAACTAATTTCAAAATTCAGGCTCTGTCACAAACTGGTCCTAAATGAGTTGATTCGATTCCACTCAAAAATTATTAAAATCGGTTGAGAAGTCGAGAAGTTCTGGCGTAACAGACATTGCGGCATTGAAGCTGATCCATAGCAGCTCCGCTCCAATTGAACTGCCATTATAATAATATTTAATATTGTACGATAAATGAACGTACATTGCGCCGCATCAGCATTTCCTCGATTAATGTATTTTATTTTATAATTTTAATTGATTTCGTTTGTAAGCAAATTACTTGGTTATATAAATTAGTTCACAATTAGCAATCATCGCGTGTTCTCGTAATTATCATTTAGCAATAAACTTTTACATAAATCAAATCACTTATCATTTAAAGAGTTGTGTGGAACACCATACAACTTTTGTTTTTTTTTTTTTTTTGTAAATTTATTTTCTAATTGACGAAATTGTGCTATTGCTCTCTGTTTTGACTCTCCCAACTTTTCCATGACACCTGGTTTCATGGGTAGCCTCACAATGTAACGACCGTCTGACTGTCGTGTTGTTTGCTCTCTATAATGTTGCACACAATGATGATCTTCTAACGAATTATTTTCAGGGCTGTCAGCGATATCTTCAATTGACCAAAATCTTTGGATGTCTTCGATATTGCTTAATATCACATTACATTGGTAGGTTTTGACATTACCGCATAACAGCCATCCAAGCTGGGTCTGCTGCGCTATGGGCTGAGTGTCATTATCACCTTTAATGATTCCTCCCATCACGATAAGCGAATAGATGTCAGCACCAAGTAATAGGTCTATAGGTCTGCTGATGTAAAACTCGGGGTCTGCTAATTTGATGTGTTCGATGTGTGGCCACGATGGTTTCGAGAAAGATTGATTCGGAAGATTATTGATAAGATTGTTCATTATTATGACATCTGTGCTGAAGGTGAAGTTACTATGTATTGCTTCTGCTGTTATCTGAGTTGAACCCTTGCTGTTGTTTTCTTGAGCGCCTAGTCCAAACACCACGCCTTTGCAACGACGGCGGGGCGCTCTTAGCCTCTGTGCTGCATTCTCAGTGATAAGAGATATCTGCTGATCTGATCCTTGATCAATAAGCGCGCGCATGGTATGATGCGAACCATCCGCTGCTAATACCTTGATTAATGCTGTTGCTAAAAGAATCTCGGATGCTTTCTGTTGTGATACATTGACGCTTTCTGAATGCTTGAAATCGGCACTGCTCGATGGTTGCGTAAACGCATCATGTAATAATGTGTTATGTTTTTTTGTGCATTTACTACATGTTTTTGTAGAGATGCATTTGTTTCCCTTGTGATCATATAAACAATTTATGCAGATTCGTAGGCTGTTAACGGTTTTTAACTTCATTTCGCTAGTCATATCCAAAAATTCCTTGCAATTAAAAATACCATGCTTTCCTTTGCATTGAGGGCATCGTATTGCTGACGAAACAAATAATGCTTTTCCAAACTGCTTGCTCGGTTGATATGCGTTGCTAGTGGAATATTTATTATAATTATAATTATTTTGCTGATTTGACCTCTTTGCAGTAAACGACGGATGTTGTGCAATAGGTTTTTGCGAAATACTGTCTTGTTTTCGTTTGGAAGCTTCTAGAGAAGTAAATTTGTTTTCTAAAAATTCGAAAAATTCGGCCAATGTAGGTAACTCTCTGGGGGTTTTTAATGATTCTATGTAATCCTTATGAGTCTCTGAGTCCAGTTTCTGCGAAAGTATGTGAACCACTAGTGGGTCCCAGGTAGTGATGTCGACTCCAAGGGATTTTATAGCGTTCAGACACTCATTTGCAGTATCATGAATCTTCTTGATAAGTGGTGCTGTCTGTACTTGCATTACTGGTAAACTCAAAAGAATATTAATGTGTGAGCTGAAGATCAACTTTCTATTGTTGAATCTTTGATTTAAAATGTCCCAACAAATTTGATAATTCTCTGTACTGATGTTAAGATGCTGAATAAGCTTTTCAGCCTCCCCCTTTACTTTGCTTTTTAAGAATTGCATCTTTTGTGCATTTGATAAAGATCGGTTGTTATGAATCGCCTCTAAAAATAGATCCTTGAAAGATACCCATTTATGATGATCACCGTTGAACGTAGGTATGTCCATAGTCGGCGTAGAATGCGTTCTGAAAGATGCTGACCACATTTTTTGATTAAGTGCCTTTTTTATCTGATTATACTCTCTTTCATAGATGTTAAAGGATCGCTCATACTCCTTATCTTCTTCATAGAGCTCACTATCGATCTCCCAGTGTAGGCGGTCAATAGCAGCCCAACGTGTCTCGATGTGTTTTAAAATATCATCGAACTCCCATTTTTCCGAGATATTTTGAAGGTCGATGTTCGTGACCGTACGCGAGAATGCCTTGAAATTGCTTTTTTGCTTGCGAAGCATTTCATCCAACTTGCTAGTGGTGCTGCTGTTCTTCGTTTCTTTCGAAAAAGAACTTTGTTGTAACCTTGATAGATGCACTGGCATCGCAGGGGCATCCGCGTGGGTGTCGTTGTCAGAAGTCACGGTGGCTGCGGGCGGCGGCGTGACCGCGCCCCGGCCGCCCGGTGACGGTGATGGTTTCAGTTTCGATGTTTCGAACACTAGTAGCTTGCCGAGCTGGGGTCTCTCAGGCATATCACGAACAGAAGGATCTTCCGTGTATAAAGAGAAGAGTTGTAAAAATTGCACGAGTTCCTTGAAGTACTCCTTGGTTCGCTGATAATGATTGTTTTTAAAATACTCGTGCTCGACGTTTTGATAGTCGACAAGTTGCATATGATTGCTGTTGAACTCGTTCCAATAGGATTCAAGTACTGATATTCGCCTACGGATGTTAGAATAGGTCTTGCGTTCAGCTCCATCCTTCTTAAAGTTGGTGTAAACGCTTTCAATGCTTTGCATAAGCTGATACTGCGTGGCAATTAGGTCTTCCATTTTTGCTTAAAATTGCTGATTGAACAAGTACTAGAAGAACCACTGTGTTAGTTTAGTGCTGTTGGAATCCTGGTAGGTATTATGCGCGTCGTCTCAATCAACCGGTGAGACCCGCTGGTGGGAGGCCGGCGACCGATTCGCTACTCTACGAGAATACCCAAAAACACAAAACCGAAAAATGTTGAATTGAAGATGTTTTGTTCAAAATGCTTGCTGATGATGTGAACGTCACTGTAAGTTCCACGTGTCACTGATAGTTCATACACCTCGCACGACGATTTAACACGATTATATTCGTAATAAAAAACGCACTCGCGAGGTCCTTATCTCGAAGGACCATAAAAGTTGTATGGTGTTCATAATTGATGAATGCTCGGAACCTGAAAAATTATCAGACGATTATAAAGCATTTATTAATGAGTATATCAAACTCGGCCACATGCAAAACGTAAACAAAGGTGACGGTAATCAGACACCATCGTATTATCTACCGCACCATTGCGTCATTCGCCCGGACTCCGCTACTACATCACTGCGAGTTGTATTCAATGCGTCATCGCCTACGTCATCCGGACTTAGCTTGAATGATTTGATGTTCAGTGGGCCTAACTTGCAGCAAGATTTGCTATCATTAATTTTAAAATGGAGACAGTACGAGATAGCGTTCACAGCAGACATCGAGAAGATGTTTAGACAGATCAAATTACATCCCGATGATCAAAATTTACACAAAATATTTTGGAGAGATCCAAGCTCTTATCAAGCACAATATGACCGCCACAAGCATTCCATTCAAGAATACAAATTAACTACTGTTACTTATGGTACAAAAGCTGCACCCTTCCTTGCGATGATGACGTTGAAGCAACTTGCGAAGGACGAAGGCCACAAGTATTCAGCCAGAGCTAAGCAAGCACTAGAAGATGCATTCTACATGGATGACCTACTGTCTGGTGGCCACAACATCAACAGCGCATCCACGCTGAAAAGTGACTTAATAGCATTACTTAAGTCCGGCGGGTTCAACCTCCGTAAATGGTCCTGTAACAACATGGACTTAGTGAAGGCAACGGAACCTGTCACTAATCAGACATCCTTCGACTTTAAGCACCCTGCATCAACAAAGGCTCTTGGATTACGTTGGAACCCTCATGAAGATAATTTACAGTTCCAGTTTAAGTTAAACGCTGCGCCGAAATCACTAAGCAAACGTTTACTTTTGTCGGAAATATCAAAGATTTCGACCCACTGGGGTGGCTCTCTCCTGTCACTACAAAGTTAAAACTCCTATTTCAAACAGTATGGCTTCATAACATTCAATGGAATAGCGAGCTACCTGTAGAGTTTAGCAAGGAATGGGAAAGCATTCGTGAAGATTTAGATAATATCAACGACATAAAAGTGCCACGATGGCTGAAAAGTCATGAAAATGATACGATCGAGTTACATGGGTTTTGTGACGCATCAACCAAGGCCTACGCCTGCGTCATCTACTACAAAATTCAGCAACAAGACCAGGATGGTTCCGAGCATTCATCAATTATCATTGGAGCAGCAAAAGCAAGACTAGTACCTATCAAGAAAACAGTCACATTACCACGGCTCGAATTAATGTCATGTCTTTTGTTATCAAAACTAATGAATACCGTAGCAAGAACTCTTCCCAACTACAACGTTAAAAAGTTTGGCTGGACCGATTCCACCGCAGCACTAGGGTGGATTCAAGGCGATTCTAACCGATGGAAGGCATTTGTAGCAAACAGGGTTGAGCAAATCACAGCAATTATGCCTCCTTCATGCTGGAGACACGTCAAATCCCAAGAGAATCCAGCTGACTGCGCCAGCAGGGGAATCACTGTAAAACAACTGCAGCAGCATACATTATGGTGGAATGGACCGTCGTGGTTGACTTCGTTTAACTCTGAAAATCATAAAGAAAATCAAGTTTACGTCACAGATCAAGAAATGAAACAATCAAATAAAGTTCATTCAACAACAGCGGTCGCTACTACAAAGGATAACAATTTAATTCACGATATCACCAGCAAACATAGTAATTTTATTCATGTAACCCGAGTACTCGCTTGGATACTACGTGCAGTGTCGCGTAACCAACGATTACAAGAAAAACAATTTTATTTATCAGTATATGAATTATCAAGAGCAAGAAATATGATTATTAAATACTATCAACATCTCGAATTTACAGAAGAAATCAACAGATTACAGAATCAAGAGAAGATCAACCCTAAGAGCAAAATCCTCAATTTAAATCCTTTCTTAGATAAGGAAGGATTACTAAGAGTAGGTGGCAGAATCAAGCATGCACAAATAAATGAACATATGAAACATCCCTTAATCATCCCTCATGATGGTCATCTAACGAACTTGCTTCTAAATCAAGCCCATAGAAACACTTTTCACGGCGGAGCAAGGCTTACTCTATCACCCCTTAGACAGCAATATTGGGTGATAGGAGGGAACAGAGCAGTTAAGAAGCACATACGCTCTTGTGTCATCTGCAGAAGACATAACCCTGAAAAACAAACTCAAATCATGGGTGACTTACCGGCTGCCCGCAGTAATCCAACTCGGCCTTTTTACAACTGCGGCGTCGATTTTACTGGTTACGTCGATGTGAAGACAAACAAGGGTCGAGGAGTCAAGACTACCAAAGGCTACATCGCTGTATTCGTTTGTATGGTAACGAAGGCGGTACACTTAGAGCTAGTCTCAGACTTATCATCGTCAGCATTCCTAGCAGCACTCAAACGGAGTCGGAAACATCGCGCGCTCACTGTTTGGAGTTCTCGATGATCAATTTGCAGAGCAGTACCAAAGGGACATCGAACTTATGAGGCTTAATCAGAAACACCTAGTCGCCCTTTGGAAAAATCAGACCTCTATCATCGAAGCAGAGCATAATTTACTACAAAGAGTTGAAACAACGATGAATAAGCAGCATAAAATCATCAATCAGCATATAAACAAACTTGAAAAAATTACAAACTCTATGAATGAAAAGATTCAAGATGTAATGAACAGCAACGAGTTCGCGTTATCAGCCATTATAGTAAACAATGTGTTGTTGAATCTCAGAAACATTCAAGAATACTTACTCGACACAATTGCCGACCTTCATTATGGATCATTTAATATACACCTTATAACACCGGAACAGCTGCTTAAGGAATTGAATATCGTATCAGGACAACTATCTAAGGACTTATCCTTGCCGATTAACAATGTGAGGGGAGTCCAATTCTACACAGTGAAATAGTGACCGGGGTAAGAGCTATTCATAAATCTACCCCACTCCTTTGAAGCGTACGCGCCTGCCCGCGAGCTATTGTGGATAAATGAAAGACGTCATGTCGTCAAGTCGGGTTCCGATGGGACTGAGCATTGCCCGTCAGTGAACAAACAGCGCTCTCAGAAGCCTGTCGATGCCTACAAGGGTCCTGCCCCCTGTATCAATGAGAATGACCGTAAAGGTCCGAACGCACGGAGATACCATGAAATATGGAAACTCTACGCTAAAGTGAATGCCGCAAGCAAATCAAGGTTCTTGAAATTCAGAGGAACAAAATAATTATAATTATAATAAATATTCCACTAGCAACGCATATCAACCGAGCAAGCAGTTTGGAAAAGCATTATTTGTTTCGTCAGCAATACGATGCCCTCAATGCAAAGGAAAGCATGGTATTTTTAATTGCAAGGAATTTTTGGATATGACTAGCGAAATGAAGTTAAAAACCGTTAACAGCCTACGAATCTGCATAAATTGTTTATATGATCACAAGGGAAACAAATGCATCTCTACAAAAACATGTAGTAAACGCATCATGTAATAATGTGTTATGTTTTTTTGTGCATTTACTACATGTTTTTGTAGAGATGCATTTGTTTCCCTTGTGATCATATAAACAATTTATGCAGATTCGTAGGCTGTTAACGGTTTTTAACTTTATTTCGCTAGTCATATCCAAAAATTCATTTGCCGATTAACAATGTGATGGGAGATTTGCCTAAATTATATCATCTGCTAAAGGTCAAAGCGAAAATGACAAAAGATTTTTTTATAATTGAAATTAGATTGCCTTTAGTAACAAGAGATTACTATGAAATATATCAGCTGATACCTATTCAACACGGAAACCAAAGCAGCGTAATCAGCATAAAGCCTGTAGCAGACTTCATCGCTCTGAATACCCAGAAAGATTCATACTTACCTATGACTCAATCAGACGTACAGAAATGCAGTCAATACGATGAAGTCACTAACTTGTGTTTATTACAGAAACCTACGTATCAAATGACGTCCGATAAGAGTCTCTGCGTCAGAAGTGACGTAACAGAACAGTGCGTCACTAATATTGAAGCATGCAAATCAAAGTGGTTGGAATTACATGAAGTAAATACTTATTTATTTTCATGTTGCGGACAGTGCACAGTTCGCATCATATGTGAGAATCAAGTTTCATCGGAGCTATTGAATGGCAGCGGAATAATAAATCTTGGAGAAAATTGTATGATCAAAAATGAGCAGTTTGTGATTTATTCGCATAACCGACGAGAAAACAGTCTCCATACTGAAGCAGATATATTAGAAATAATTATTCCGCCGATTAATCACATTATAGACTTGAAGATCCCGGCGATCCTATCCGTCTCAGACCAAGAAAATAACATCAGCCATTCTCAGTTTCAAATAGAATCCAATAAGATAGATGATCAGATACAGCAGCTCAAGAATGCTGACGTGGAGTCAAGGCCAGCAGATGTCTCAACTCATGATTTAACACAATATTTACTAATTAATTTAATTATAGGTATCATCATAGTGGGTGGCGTTGCACTCGCCTGGCGTAGGATAC
Source organism: Calamotropha paludella (assembly GCA_927399485.1). NCBI lineage: Eukaryota > Metazoa > Arthropoda > Insecta > Lepidoptera > Crambidae > Calamotropha > Calamotropha paludella. Next base: position 8,706,442 of record OV656829.1, on the reverse strand, counting down.
GCCGACGGTGCAGGCAGCACGCCGTCAGCTCAGCAGGCTCGGCGAGCGCGGCCGAGGCGGCGCGAGCGCCCTCGCCCCCGCCGCCCCCTCAACCCCCACGCGTGGCGAGCCGAGCGCGTCTCTCGCAGCTATTGAGTGGCCCGTCAGACGACATTGAAATGACTGATATAAGATACGCTCGGGTAGCTAACAAAGCGACGTCCCCGAGTTTTCCTAATCATTTCACTAAGTAATAATGTGAATTTTTATGTGACATGTAAATATTTAAGTGACATGTAAATATTTAAGATTTTAAATTGTTTATTACCTATCCTTATCACTTAATCATTATCAGTCCTTCAAAATAAATTTTCCCAGCATCCCACCCTTTTTTTCTCCTGCCCCGGAGCATGTACGATAAATGAACGTACATTGCGCCGCATCAGCATTTCCTCGATTAATGTATTTTATTTTATAATTTTAATTGATTTCGTTTGTAAGCAAATTACTTGGTTATATAAATTAGTTCACAATTAGCAATCATCGCGTGTTCTCGTAATTATCATTTAGCAATAAACTTTTACATAAATCAAATCACTTATCATTTAAAGAGTTGTGTGGAACACCTTACAAATATAATATTTAAAAAAAACAGCAAAGTGTCATTTCCCGCTCCCGCAAATACGTCTTAGTACAGACAAAGATAAAAATATTTATACAAACAAAGAATATTTTCGTACCACTTGCTCAAAAAAGTGACATGCTATGCCACAAAAAGCGAACATAACGATAGTCATTTTTAATCTGTTAAAAACAGGGAAAGAAAATTGTACTGAATTTCATTCATCCTCTAGGGGGAGAATGTGATTTAAATTTGGAATACTTACCGAAATTTATACTTCAGCAAACGCAGATGTAGTTCACTACATCTGCGTTTACACCATTGAGTTTGTATATAAAGCATTACACATCTTTTTGAAAAAGGAATACGCATTTATTATGCAGTTTATTGTGTTAATTTTTTCGCAAATGGTACGAAAAGTAGAGTATTTTCCTAGGAGATAAAGCTGTCTTAGTCTTGGGTGAACTTAAATCCCTCGCTACCGTGTATGTTTGACACGGTCAAAATGTGATGTATTTTTAATTTTAGTATGAAATACGACGGATTCAGCACTAAAGTATTATTTTATATTTAATTGCAGATATCAATGCAGACAGTGCGGCGTAGGCTAAATGAAGGTGGCCTACACCGTCACATACGAGGGCTGCACTAAAAGTATCGGGCATCGAATATTTCCACTGTTCCTGTCATATTAAAATCTTATTAATTGAAAACTCCTTGGTTTCAAAAATCGAATACCATTTATTTATTTTAAAAAAAGATTCTCGTTCTAGTCACAAGGTCTTGTCAAACTTGTTTAGTCGTTGAGAAAATGGAATTAACTCGAGAAAAATCAAGAGCGATGATTTATTATGACTTTCGAAGTAGTTTAACACAAAAACAGTGTGTTGATCGGATGCTTTCTGCATTTGGTGATGAAGCCCCAAAACTACAATTTGTCGTTGGTTTGCTGAATTTTAACGTGGACGTGTCAATTGATGTCAGCTCAGTGATGTTCCCCGTCAAGGTCTGCTGCAGTCACCCAAGAAAACGTGATGCTGTGCGTAAGCTGATTGAGGACATACCGCGAAATTCAGGCAACTTTAGACATTGGCTCATGCCAATGTCTAATACAAATAATTTTGCATGAACAATTAGGTGTAAAAAAGTTGTTTTCCCGATGGATACCGCATTCGCTCTGTGAAGAGTAAAAAGCGGCTCGCGTTATTGGTGCGTCAGAACTCTTGAAAGATTCCACGCAGGATCCTCAAATGCTGTATACAAAATCGTATCAGGTGACGAATCCTGGATATACGCGTACGAACCCGAAACAAAAAACCAGCCACGAGTTTGGGTGTTCGAAAATGAGTTAAAGCCAACAAAAATTGTTCGTTCACAGAGTGTTGCAAAAAAATGGTGACCACGTTTGTCTCCAAAACCGGCCATGTTGTGACTATTCCTCTTGAGGGACAAATAACGGTTAATGCAGAATGGTATTCTTGCATTTGTTTGCCACAGGTCTTTTCTGAACTCCGTAAAGAGAACTGCAACCGCCGCATCATCCTCCATCACGACGATGCGAGTTCTCACACCGCGCACAGAACAAAAGAGTTTTTGGAGCAAGAAAACATAGAATTATTAGACCATCTGCCGTACAGCCCCGACCTAAGCCCTAATGATTACTATACTTTCCCTAAAATAAAGAATAAATTGCGTGGTCAGAGATTTTCATCACCTGAAGAAGCTGTGGACGCCTACAAAACGGCCATTTTGGAGACCCCAACTTCCGAATGGAATGGTTGCTTCAATGATTGGTTCCATCGTATGGAAAAATGTGTCAAATTTCGCGGAGAATACTTCGAAAAGCAATAAATACATTTTTAAATAGTAAAGTTGTGTCTTTTCCTTGATTCCCAAAATTTTCAGTGCCAGCCCGTAAATTGCCACTTATACAACATCAGTTTTTTATTACTGTTGGTCCAAGTTATCTTCGTATGATAGCGATTTTTAAAAGGCAGAAGGCACAAACGGTTGGTTTTTATTGCTACCACTATAAATATATTACCACTTCATAACAATGTTTGAACATTGTTATGAAGTGGTAATAATATATTTTTACTGAAAAGCGTATTGGTTTTTAAAATTACCAGGACTACGATATTATCCGTCCAATCAAAATTATAATATTGAAGACAAAAGGCGATTCTATCTTCTTTGTGCTTTTGTGTAAGTAAGGTTTTTAAAGTTTATAATTATAAATTGCTACAAAAAAAGTGTTGGTTTTTAATTTTACTTTTAGTCAGACTGGCGAACAAATTATTTACGCGCTTTGTGCTCTAACATTATAGCAAACGAATAGGTATATTTAAAAAATATTATTTCATATTGCACTACAAAAATTGCTATTTTTACTTTCTTCACTTTCGTTAACCTGAAATTTAAAAGCAAGACACATTTTGAACCTTAAAATCATTCTAATCTTTGCATTTCGAACACCGAGGTTTTTGAACAGAAAAAGACACGCTTTCACAGATATAAAATTCGAGTAGAATTGAATAGATTACCGCATGTCTGAAAAATTACTACTTCATATTTTAAATAACAGAATAAGTTTTGGGAACGGGGGCAACCATATGCATGGTGGAATAAGAGCTCAGGACAAACTACATAATGAGGTCGAGTTTGGCAATGATCTTACTAACATAATCAGAAAAGATTTTGAGTTAGAGTCCCGGTAAAGACAAATGTTTGTGTAATAAAAAATCACAATATTTATGCGCTATTTCGATTTGTTTATTTGTTAAGTTAGTAAGTATATGTTTTATTTGAGTAATATAATGTTAATAATATTTTTTTATAATGCAGGTGTAAGAAATCTTTATTATTATTTGCTTGCTGCATCTATACCTTTCTATGTCTATGGATGCAGGATGAGTAAAATTAAATTTTATCATTATTTCATCCAAAAGCATGCGACGTTGCCGTTGCTCTTTGTTTTGGAAGAGCGGCAACAACTGAAAGCACGTCATCAGGCATGTCAAGACTCTGCGTCAAGCAGTGACAGTTCTCTGGCGCCAAGAGACACACACCACACACACAAAGATATTATGTCATGAAAACTTTAGTTTTTGTTATGATGTTGTCATGAGAAAAATAATTTCATCTCTTTCTACCTTTCTGTCTGTTGGGTCTTGAAGGGGCAGTTAAGGGTGTTGCTGTTTGTACATCAGTTTAAAGTTTTGGCATTATCAATGTGGTTAGACATTTATTTTTGACTGTACTAAAAAGTATGTTATCTATGAGATCATTATCACTGATTAGTACTGCTTGAGTGCCAGTCACGATCGAACCGGTTGCGTTGTGGTTTCCCGTCTAAACAGTAAGTAAATAATTTTATCTGTTTATTTAATAAAAATCTATGCAGGTTTTCAGACTAGATCATCCGAAAGACCAGCAAGCTAGATAACAGAACAAAGTGAAAATAAACAACATACATACATAAGTTTGTTTTGCTTAAACAAAATACAAGATGATGTTAAAAATTATTTTACATGGTTCGGTTGGGACGAACAAGAAACAAGTTTTCTTATGAGACAAGTTAGGCTGTCGGTAAATTCATTTAATAATTTGTTTTAAAAGAGATCAGACCAGTGTAACCAACTCTTAAAAATATTTATCCCTTAATCTAATTCAAAAACCCCTAAAATTGCCCTAATTACTTGGAAATCCCCCTAAAAATAAATTGTATGATATCATAATTTTGTTATTTTTTCATTTAAAATAATAAATTAAATTTATTACGCCAAATATTATTTCATTTTCTTCTGACGAATTAGATTTTATAGAGACACATGTTCACTTTGAATAAGCCTAATATTTTAGGAGATGGGTTGAATATTGTACAAGATCCACCATTTCGATTAAAAATTCCAAGTACTGCACTTCGATTTTAAGTACACTAGATGTCACTAAGTCCGAAGTCGCTAGGTAAAAAATAATTTTGATTAGCTAGTTAAGACTGTCCCAGGGCCTATACTTTACATCTTTATTTTTCTCGATAAATAAAATTTATAAAAAATATGAAGGGTCACAAAAACCCTAAAAATAACCCTAAGCATATAACACCCCTAAAAAAATCCCATCTAACTTATTTTACCCCTAAGTTGGGAACCCTGGATCAGACTGATCGCGCGCCCTGTGGAACAGTTATTACCGTAACAGGTACGCAATCCCAGGAAAACCAGTAATTGGTGCTGCAGCCAACCAGTACCACGCGCGTAATTTATCACAGAGTTTGACCACGATGAATTCCGAAACTATTCAACCGATTTAGTTAATTTTTTTTCATTTTGCTGGATTTGTTCTGATTTAAGACATAGGATAGGTTTCATTTTAATTTATAACACAGCAACGCGTGACCGGGTCAGCTAGTTATAAAAATAAATAAAATAGGTAGATTTAGCTCATATTTCAGGGAAGCCTTATGTTCCCAACTACTTGTATTTATTTCTCTCCGCGGCAACCCTTTATTAGGGTAATTGTATATCAAGGATCTTGTTACTCTTAAGCTTTTTGTCCTTCTTGGTTGTTAAAATAAATAAACACTCACACCCACCAGTTTAAACTAATGTAAAAAAACCGGCTAAGTGCGAGTTGAACTCGCACACCGAGGGTTCCGTACAAACCTGTAGGTATATAAGTAAAGTCAATTATTAAAAACTAGCGGCCCGTCCCGGCTTCGCACGGGTGGACAAAATTCTAGCATTAAATATAGCCTATGTTACTCAGCTTGAATGTAGCTTTTCAATAGTAAGAGCATTTTTAAAATCGGCTTAGTAGTTTTTGAGTTTATTTCAAACATACAAAAATACAAATCTTTCCTCCTTATAATATAAGTGTAGATAACAATGAGATCCCGACACTTTTGCATGCGTCTTGTCTTGCTTGCATCAAGCGCGCGTGGATTTCCTTAGCAGAGTTATTTTAGAAATGTATTTATTATACTCTTCAAAGAGCTTATACTTACAATCATCAACAAATATATTTCGAAAAAGATTATTACAGGATTTTATGTTGATAAAAAACTCTATGGCCCATAACTCATTAATAGGTCACAACTCTTAACATCTTACACACGTGATAACTTTTAAACGAAATATCCGATTGAGATGAAACAAAAAGTATTTTACTTCTACATAATTACTCTTGATAACATAATGCTTATTCGATAAAGATTAATATTACGATGCATATTTAACGTAGATTTTTTTCTTCAGACGATTTAATAATTGAACACAAAATCGGTTATTGTGATTAAACCATGATAGCTAGATATATGTTCTCGCGGACTTTTTTGTAGTTCTTAATAGGATCTACAAACCCATAGTACATTATTTTGTTCTATTGTCAATAGTTTTTGCAGCGCACGCAAAAATAGGTTTTCGATTTTACACCTTGTGTTACAAAATAGCAATTTTATAACGGATCCCTAAATTTGAAAAAAAAATATAGCCTATAGCCTTTCTCGATAAATGGACTACCCAACACTGAAAGAATCATTCAAATCGGACCAGTAGTTCCAGAGATGAGCGCGTTCAAATAAACAAACAAACAAACTCTGCAGCTTTATAATATTAGTAAAGATATTTTTATTATATGATGTAACTAAAAATTTACGGTTATCCTTTATCTGTGCTATAAGATGTTGCTTCGTACCAAATTTCAAGATTCTGAGTTCACGGGAAGTACCCTGTAGATTTAGATTCCCTTGCTAGTGTCGAAAATTTGCGGAAATTTGGCATAAACGGCATAAACGGCTGTATCTTTCGATTGCATTGTCTTAGAAGTTTTTTTTTTCACAGCTCCAAGGGACAGTAGACCTGAGTATTTGATATAAAATTCCAGCTTGATACCTCCACGCGTGCCTGAGAAAAAGGGTCTTGACAGACAGACAGACGGACGGACGGACAACAACATGATCCTATAAGGGTTCCGTTTTTTCCTTTCAAGGTACGGAACCCAAAAAATAATTAAAATACATTTTAATTTTTAAAATTTTGTTGTTTACACACAACCCTTAAAACTATTAAAATTTTCATTCGAATGATCAAATGAACATTGTAATAGTTTTTATGCATGAGCATACAGCCAAATGACGTCTTATTTTTAACTGACCCGGCCACGCGTTGCTGTGTTATAAATTAAAATGAAACCTATTCTATATCCTTAGTCGCAACAAATCCAGCCAACTGCTAAAAACAGGGAATTTTTAAATATATAAATTTTTCTTTGAATTTTACTTTTTCGTCGTTTTGTATCTATTGTGATAAGTACAAACAAAATGTAATAATCCTTTGAAACATGTCAGTGTTATCTGTTACGTATTTTCGTGGATTGATTATAGACAGAGATAACGATTGCTTGTAATGATAAATCATCGAAGGTCTGATAACAAAAGTAATTATAATAATGTATAATATATGTATGTCTATCCGTTACCCTAGTATTTATAACACAAGCCTTACGGTACATAATATGGGTTAGGCTCCTTGGCTTACAATCACACCAATTAGCCTAGCCCAAAGTTAGCACTGTAAGGCTTGTGTTACGTGGGCGCAAACGCATCGCGAGACGGCTGCACTTGGCTCAGCGACACAGCGCCATCCATTTTGTTTTTCACAATCCGTTTATCTACATATTTTCTTTAATAAATTAACACAGCACACCGCGGCAAAGTCGCCTGTCTGTCGGTCTTCTACAGAATGTACTTTGGAGAGCTCAGGAGCTGCATATGCTCATACCGCCATCACCTTTCTTCCATCGGACATCCAGACGCACTGCGGGCTACCACCCTTTCTTGGTTGCTATTCCTACCTGTCGTACCAAGCGCTTCTCAACATCGTTTATAAAGCACAGCAAAGGTGTGGAACTCTCTCCCTGCGTCTGTATTTCCGAGTACGTTTTACCCGTCCGTTTACAAAGCCAGGGTGAATAAGCACCTTCTGGTTTAGCTCTTTCCATCATGGATCCTATCTTGGCCCGGGGGACAAGAGTGAATTAAAAAATAAATTGTCTAATATAGTGTAAAAACGTAAAACGTATCGCTCAACGTTTCGAATCCTGCCTTTCGCACCGACGGTCCTGGGTTCAAGTCCCGGAAGAAGCAGATGTTTGTGTGATGAATACGAGCATTTGTATCTGAGTCATGGGTATTTAAATATATTATATGAATATCAATATATGTACTTATGTGTAAGATATTTATGTGTGTATATCTGTTACCTTAGTATCCATTACACAAGCCTTACAGTGGCTAGGCTAATCACATCAGAATGTAAGAAATAATTTTATTTTTTAGTCATTAATGGAAGTCGGTCCCCTTGCCCGAGTTTCCTTTGCCATTTCTTCTCGGAAGGGCCTCCCAATTTTCGAACTGGTGGTAGACTCAGTAGTGTAAATTGTAATCGTAGTGAAAATTACAACTAAATAAAATAATATGGATTTATAACAATTTTGAACACTTATAGGAACGTGCCCGACTAAAATATTGTGAAGGAAGGTACATATGACGACCATTGTCATAACCACTTGTCAGTCCATGTCTATTCAATTCGCGCTTTACCAGATTCAGGCACGTGCCCGGGCGCTTCTCTGCCCCACGACACGGCATACCATAGCCGAGGTCCGAGCCTTTAGAGGTGCCCTATGGCACCCTGTGCTCCCTTTCCGGCTTAAGAGCCCCGTAGTGACTCTATGCTGGTTCGGAGACTCCCTCATGGGAGATGCCGTCCAGCTAGAAAACCACTATGGTGGCTAGCTACTCTCGGCTTGAGGTCCATTTAAGGATTTCGCCATCCCAAAATTCGGTATCGTTGTTAAGGTCATCTGCGACCAACATCAATTACACATAAAAAAAAATTGACAGTTCACGGTAGAAATTGCTACTGTATTCAAATTTTTACATGGCCTGCTTTTTTTAATTACGATAAGGTTTTAAGTTACAGAGATCCAAATATTCTGTCATGGGTTTTTTATTAAATCAGCTTTACGGTAGTATTTTTTGTTTGGTCCTAAATTCATTATTTAGCGAGAAAATGGCATTTTTATCTAAGAGTCCGACATTTTTTTCGACAATTCTCGCAGTATTGAGACTGTTGAGAAAGGTGGGGCGCGCGGTAGCGGACTGACAAGTGGTAAGTCATCCTGTGATCACAACTCGTCTAAAGGAGTAGAAAAGTTCTCCTCTAAAGGATTAAACATGAATTATGCGCAAAGAACCTTAAAAAATTGTTTTATTTAAATTATTATTATTAAATAAAAGAAAATATTGATATTACAGATTCCAGATATGTATTGTGAAACTACCGTTGAACAAGGCTCTATAAGGGGAAAGATTCTGGAAGTATTCGACGGCACCAAATATTACAGTTACGAAGGCATACCGTACGCTAAACCTCCCGTAGGAGATCTTCGATTTAGGGTAAGTGTATCTATCATTATCATATCGACTTTCATAATCACCTATCGACCATCGATAATCTCCGTGGCCGAGTCGTGGTTTTCATGGTTAAGCTATTCCGAGGTCTCGGATTTAATCCCCAGCAGGGTCATAGTAGAAAACGAACTTTTCTAGATTGACTGTGGGTTCAATAAGTACTTTAACTACTTAATTTGGGTTCAGAACAATTTATGTGACTTTGTCTAATATTTATTTATCATCTTAGCTAAAAGATGAATGGCTTCCACCGAAATATAAATCATTGAGCTGCGAGCGCAATTAAGAAAACATAAACATATTTACTTAGGGCATATTTGAAACAAATACAAAAATTTTGAAGTTGCTCAAGTTTATTAAGCTGATCTTCTGTGCGATTAAGAAGATAGCAGGCGTCGAGATATATTACTTGAGACATAAACGAGAATAGGAAGCAAGAGGGAATGCGCTAGGGCAACTACGATGGTAGTGGATAAGAAGTTGCAGAACCTTTTTAGCGAACCTGCTGAAGACGGCTTACCACTGCGGTCTCCAATTCTAGCAGATGTCAAAGGTTATAAATTTAACCTATAAGCTAAACGTGATACCTATTATAATAGAATTTGTCCTTGAGACCAAGTGACTTGCTCCACTTTACCAATCAACGTAAGTCATTACTAATGGCTATAATAAACACCGTATTATTTTGTTGAGCAAAAATAGCCTGATAAAAGATTTGAAAGTGGTGGTAGGAAGAAGAAAGATTATTAGAGACGGAGTTAAAGACGATAAAAAAGAAAGAGGAGATAGGACGCAACCTTGTGGAACGCCGGTAGTCGCTTTGCTCCACGAAGAAAAAGTATCCTCAAGAAGAACCTGATGCTTGCGTCGGTACAGATAGCTGTGAAACCACTCAATTTCCGGTGAATATACTCGTATGTTAAGTGAGCACAGCAAAGATAAAAGAATATCAAAGTTGACGGTGTTAAATGCATTGCTGAAATCTAACAATGTTTATATCATAAGGTGTCCATGTTCCATCCCAAAGTAAAGTGGTTGTTGTACTGTACCCAGGTTTGGAACCGGATTGAGGAGCGTTTTTATAGCAAATAGGTAGGCAATTCACTACTTTCTCGCCTGATGGTAAGCGATGATGCGATCTGTGATGTGACGCGCTTGCCTAGAAGATACCCATTCACTCGTGACTCGAAGACTCCTAAATTGTCAAGAATGGCTAATAACACAGGGCAACAAAAATTTTTCCCAGAGACGTGAGTATACTTTTCCGAAGGATTTTGGTGTGCTGAACCCAAATCCGGTAGCAGAATTGCTCTATCACGTCAGGTTTTTGAGATATTCTAACCTAAAAGTGCAAAAAACGCCGTTTTCGCCCATTTTTGAGGTTATGTGATCCTTCAGTTTTTAGTATACCTAAAAAACGACAGGGGTCATCTTAAAGTACAAGTCTTGAACTTTCAAATGGCGTTGAGTTTGTTTACAAATTCTTTTTTTTTTGCTGAGATTTCGTATTTTGAAGTTCATTTTTCTCAATTTTGCTTCATGCTACCTATACTATCATCAATTTAGTTTAGATCAGTTTCAGATCTCATAAACCTGGCGTGATAGAGCAATTCTGCGACCGGATTTGGATTCAGCACACCAAAATCCTTCAGGAAAATAAACTCAGGTGTCTGGGTAAGAAACTTTGTCAAATTTTGTTGGCTTGTGTAATCTTTCTCATAAATCATGAGTCTTGCCATGACCCCATGTCTCTACTAGGCCTATTTTAAAATAGTCTCTGATTATTGTTTCATTAAATATTCGACTATAAAAATTGTTGTTTATACCTACGCCTGAATTATCCATTTATCGTCATTATTGTTTCCACTGATAAGATACATCAAGAATTTTTCTTTTCCTTTACAACACAAAAAAATTTCTGTTCCTATCATAGCACCAATAGCCAATTATTCTCTTATTGTAAACTGCTGATAACGTTGCTGGTTTTATAATTAGTAATAAGATACTCTGTAATTTTGTTATATGTTCTGTATAACTGTTTGTTTTCTCCCCGTTACATAATGATAATAATCATAGCGTTACACTTAACCACTGAGGTTTGTAAAGAATGCTTATAAGGTACAATATTTAGTTGCGTTCCAGGTATTGGCCTCGCTGATATCACTCGAGATCCAATCCGTGAATGACTTTTCTGCGCTTCACTACATAGTATAAAACAAAGTCGCTTTCTCTGTCCCTATATCCCTATGTATGCTTAAATCTTTAAAACTACGCAACGGATTTTGATGCGGTTTGTTTTAATAGATAGAGTAATTCAAGAGGAAGGTTTATATGTATAATACATGCATAATATAGTAGAGCATTGCATCCGTGCGAAGCCGGGGCGGGTCGCTAGTAATTATAATAAGAAATAGAATTCTTAAATCATAATTTAGTTTTTACACTTCCGACGTCTATTACACACAAGTGATACATGTATGACGACCATTACCTTAGTCATCCTCTGATCAGTGCTCCTGAAAAAGAGTCGAGATGTTAGGATTCAATATAAAAAAAAAGTTCCAATGATTCGGTAAAAGTAATTTTAATTAAATTCTTAAATTATGTTTAGGTGTATGTTTAGGAGTTAGGTCCTCACCGATGTACTACGGACTTAGAGATACTATTAATATAAGCGTTTGGCTTACTACGAGGTGTTAACAGGAATATTAGAAATGTGTGTGGCGCATTTTTTACATAACATACGTATACTGGAGAACAAAGCAATTCACTCAATAATCATATATTTTTTCCAGGATCCGCAACCACCAGACATATGGACTGGCATCAAGGATTGCACAAAGCCTGGTAACAAATGCCTACAGTTAAACCCTTTTTCCGGTAACAAATTAGAAGGAAGCGAAGACTGCTTGTACCTGAACATTTATACTCCAGTCTTGCCACCAGGAGTAATTGAAAAACTACCAGTACTCTTTTTTATACATGGAGGGCGAGCAATTGTTGGTTACGGGGATTATTACCGACCAGATTACTTTATACGACATGGTGTTATATTAGTGACAATAAATTACAGATTAAGTATATTAGGTTTTTTATGTCTGGACATACCTGAAGTACCCGGCAATGCAGCTTTGAAAGATTGCGTTTACGCTTTGAGATGGGTAAAAAATAATATCAACAAATTTAATGGAGATTCAGATAATATAACAATTAGTGGAGAAAGCGCAGGTGCATGTATAGCTTCATCATTTCTGACGTCTGATATGACTGTTGGTTTGTTCGATAAAGTGATAGTACAATCTGGTTGTCATGTGGGTGATATTTTTTATTACAAGCGAGACCATATTGGTATTGCCAGACATATAGCTTCACTTTTAGGTAAAGAGTTAAAGGACAAAAGGAGTATATATGATTTTTTAAAAGTAGCTCCTGCTGAAGATTTGATTTCGGCAGTTATGTATGCGTTAATTGAGAAACAGCCATATGATTTAATTTCGATTTTTTTGCCTGTAGTTGAACAAGTGTTTGAAGGTGTTGAACGAATGTTGAAAGAGTCACCTAGAGAAAGTATGCGCAAAAATCGTTTTCAAAAAGTACCAGTGCTAATCGGTTCTAATGCGTGCGAAGGAGCTGCGTTTCTTCGCATCGAAAACGGTAAAATTTTCTACGTAAAAGATTTGAATTTTGCCGTTCCCAAACACTTTCAAGAGTCCAGTACTGACTTCAGAAAAGTAGAGAATACCATTAAAAACTACTATTTTGGTACAAAAGAAATAGATGAATCCGCAAAAAATGAATTTATAAAATTATTATCAGCCATATTTGTCAAGAAGGATATTTTATATTTCACTGAAACGCTTGCTAAGCACAATGATCAGATATATTTCTGTGATTTTCATTATGATGGTAATCTCAATACAAATACTATGAAGAGATTAAAGATGAAAGGGGCCACTCATGGGGATCTCATACAGTACCAATTCTATAGAAAAAGCAAGGCCGATAAATGTACAGAGAGAGATTGGAAGATTATCGACTTCTTAAGCGAAAATTGGAGTAATTTTGCTAAATATGGGTGAGTTAGTTAAACATATATATGTATATAAAACTAAAGTGTATATTTGTATTTTTTCCCCTCCGGATGCGGGGGAGGGCGGTGTTGAATCCTACATGGATAAATCGGCCGGACCGAGAGGTCATGTTAGACTGACACCACCAGGAAGATGCCATAGCCTAAGAAGGCTGTATAGGCTCTGTAGAAGAGTACCCAGAGACAGGGCGCAGCATATTTGTATTGTCAGATGATTATACAAAATGCATATAGAAGTGAATAAGGTAATTTAAACAATTTTGTCTCTCTGTCCGTTTGTCCCGGTTAATTTTTTTTCAGCAATTTCCGATTCACTTTTGACGGGGCTTCACTGAAAAAAAACGGTAAACACTTTATGGGGAAATTTACCTTGGTACAAAACCTAGGTTTTGAACTTAGTCTCTCGAAAAGTTTAGGTCGCTGGTTTAATTAGTTGCTAAATTCTGTGCACCGTTGTTTACATCTGTAGGACACATAGATAAAATTATAATTTTACTAGCTTTCCGCCCGCGGCTTCGCCCGCGTGGAATTTGGTGAAATTTATATTGCGGTATAAAGCACAACTATAAGAAAACTTCTCATTCCCACGGAAAAATCTAAGAAGCGCGATGTAACGCTGGATACAATAAGTTGTTAAACCAAAACTGAATGGTACCCTATATTATATGTTTTCCCTTGTGGTGCAAAAAATGCAGATTTTGGGCACTGGAAACCCGGGAACTCAAGAACTATATAGCGTAAGCTATCATTTCACTTCTTATGTATTTTAAAAAACACATCGTTACCATGTTTTAAAAAACTAAATAACGTAACTAATACTTATACCAATTAGTAATTCGTTGACTTTAGTGATTTCAGGATAAGTAGATGTAAAAAAAAAACAATTTAGACGATAAAACAAATTGTACGTCATCCCTCGAGAATTCCTCATTTTCAAGGATTCATTTTCGTATCATTTAGCTTCAAAATTTACATGTTCATATTCGTTTGCAACATATAAGTAGATGTAAAAAAAACAGTTTAAGACGATAAAACAAATTGTACGTCATCCCTCGGGAATTCCTCATTTTCCGGGATTCATTATCGTATCATTTAGCTTCTAAATTTACATGTTTATATTCGTTTGCAATATTTTACCTTGTTTTAAACGACACACAGTGCCATCTACAATCCATCCATCAAGCAAACAATATTTTTATTTTTCCTTGGGAATATTAGTTTTTTCCAGGATAAAAAGTACCCTATTATTTAATCCAGACTTTTATCTTTATGTCTGCAAAATTTCAAAGCAATCGGTTCAGTAGTTACGGCGTGAAAGCGGAACAAACAAACAAACAAACAAACAAACTCACTTTCCGATTTATAATATTAGTAAGGATATTCTAAACTCACCCCAAACCGCAACAGAGTCAAGTTATAAATTTTTCTCTCCGTTAATTATAATTATCGGCAGCCGCCATCCAAGTCTCCTTTTTCAATCTTGGCATTTCCAATCCAATCCATCCAATTCCAATTTTAAAAACGATACTTTTTCATAGAGTTGCAGTTCCCTTGCCCATAGTTCAAAAGGAGTTGGAGGATGATATACATATTTATATAGTAAAATAAAGGTCAAACGTTTTCACATGTCAAACGTTATAAAATATCTATTTAAATATAATTTAAAGAAGTTTTTAAAGTAGTAGTAACATTAATAATTGAAATGAAAACTAAAACGAATAAAAGAAAGATCAAGATTTATTACATAATAAATTTGTATATTTTTATATTTATTTATATTACTTATGAAAAAAGGATTTAATGTAATAAAAAAAAACCGTAAAAAAGATTAAAAGTTAATTCCGAGCTCACATAAATTGCTTGCAAGTGCATGGTGCAATGTTGCGTTGTGTTCACATATGTACGCGAACTTTACCCACTCCGTGAAAAGAGCGTCAAGATGTTTGCCGGCAACTGCACTTGATTACCGCTTTGTATCGCCAAAGATTGATAGACATTTTTAAAAAAAGAAACAATATGTTTTTGATATTTAAAATTTTATATCCAAAGAAATAATTACTAGAATAAATCAAGTTGCCTCTGATGCCAGGCAGGACTCGAAACACATCACACATCCTACATACCCGAGGAATTTTTCTAAGCAATTCAATTGGAGAATGAAGATGAGTTAAGTTGATTTTTGAAGTGAAAACTTCTTTAGCATCGTTGCGATTTGAATGTCGATGAAAAGAAAAAGCGACAGTAAAAAGAGACTGACATAAAAATTCATAAGATTTAACGTAGGAGAAAATGAGATTGGAAGCATTATGTACTTGTGTTAATACGTGTTTGTGTGCGCATGTATAGTACAAAGCTTGAGAGAAGGTATCACAACAACCGTGGTATTTTGTATACGTGTACGTATTATTTTTGAAGGTTTCAGTTCTACCACGTGTGAATTGCGCACATGCTTTCTAGTAATAATTACTTTGGAGTTAAGCCTGTGTAATATTTTTGTTCGCAGTAAACCAACAAGTCGTAATCAAACTTTGGAATGGCTGCCATACACACCGAAGGACAAGCACACATTAATCATAGATGAAGAGAACCGACTGGTGAAGAATCCATATTATAATGAAACTAAGTTTTGGGATAGTATTTATGAAAGAAAATCTCAATTGTGAAGTTTTTTGAAGTGAAAACTTCTTTAGCGGCGTTGTGCACTTTTTGGGATGGGTAAAAAATGTTAAACTCGCGTCAGATCACGTGACCTGATCGAAAATTCGTAAGACGGAGGGTAGGGCGCTTGCACGAGTGTGCGTGTGTGTTTGTTGTCATGTTTGTGTACGATAGCGCAATAAATGAATATTGTATTTAACCATATAAATGAGAGTAGATACTTTTATACTGATAACTGAAGCAATTCGTGCGAAATTATTCCCTAACCATTCCAAAATACCAAAAATGCACAACGTTAATGTTCCTGTTTTCACTTCTGCCGGCACTCCCGGAGTGCAACCCGTTGTTTTTTTTATAGCAAATGACACCATTTTAATTGTTTTACTCTCTGTATTTATAAGTTAATTAATATATATAAATGAAGTGTCAGATGAAGGTGTTACGAGAGAAAAAGAAATTCCACAACAAGTATAAAAAATACGGTAAATTATCTGACCACCATTTGACCACCACGGCGGGCCTTATGCGATTCCGCCCCTTTTTATTGTTAGTTGTGCAGAAAGTTTAGTAGTACCACTATGCCTGTTATACAGGAGTTCATTGTAGGAAGGAACTGTTCCTGTGAAATGGAAGTCCGTTTATATTATTATATGGGTACTTAAAAAGGTGATAAGAGTAATATTGAAAACCATCGCCCCATATCAAAGCTATGTCTATTCGCAAAATACTTGAAAGACTAGTGTATACAGCGTAACCCCTCAAGCTGACATTAAGCTGAATTGGTCACCCATTCGGTACAGACGTGGAACATAATTATTAAGTTTAAATTAAGTTTTGTTTGTTAAAATTTAATCATAATTGTCTTGTTTTGTTTTATTTTCTTTTAGTTTAAATTTTTATTATTATTATTTATGTACTGTCTTTGTGTTCTGATTTGTTTGTTAAAGTCCTATGTTAGTACCAAATAAAAAAGTGTTTTTGTTTATTTTTATGTATAAAGATGTTTACTCTGGTTTGAGTGGTTCATTTAGTGATTAAAAACACGATTTCGTCAGGCGATGCTCGACTTGAATAAACTTGATTGTCGCAGATCGATGTGGTTTACACAGACTACAAAAAATACACGGAAACTTGTTCAGCTGATTCTTTTCCACTTGTCAGTCCGCTCCCACGCTCCACCCCTCTCAACAGTCCCAATGCTGCGCGCATTGTGAAAAAAAATGTAGGACTCTTCGATAAAAATACCATTTTCTCGCTAAATAATGAAGCTAGGACCAAACAAAAAATACCACCTGATCCACCACAGAATATTTGTATCTCTTTAACTGAAAAATTAATCGTAATTTCAACAAAACAGCAGGTCACCCGGAAATTTGAATATAGTAGCAATATTCAAATTTCCGGGGAATGGCTACCGTGGACTGACAAGTGATTATAATAGGGGTTAAAGTATGAAATTGCCGTTTTATTGCAATAGGTTCTTTGAATTGACATAGAATCTTCATGGTTTGAGGTTTTCGAATGAAACTTTTTTTAAATGGTTTCTATGATGTTCTTTTTTTAAAAAATGTAAAACATTTGAATATCGACTTTCAATTGTTTTTGTTATTCAATTTAGACAAGAAAGATGGATACTGCGAAAATTCGAGTTATTTTTGAATACGAGTTCCGACGCGGAACTAACGCGGCAGAAACAGCCCGCAATATCAATGCTGCGTTTGGAGAGGGGTCTACTAATGAACGCACCGTGCGATTTTGGTTTAAACGCTTTCGTGATGGAAATTTCGACTTAAAGAACGAGCCACGAGGAAGACCGCCCACACAGGTAAATAACGATGAATTAAGAGAGATAGTGGAAGCCGATCCTAGTCAAAGTACCCAGGAATTAGCGGCATGGTTTAACGTTACCTTACCCACAATATTGACTCACTTGCGTCAAATCAATAAAATAAAAAAATACGAAAAATGGGTGCCTCATGATTTGACTGATCTGCAGAAAGAAACGCGTGTTGAAACTTGTGTTGCCTTGTTGAACCGGTACAGAAATGAAGGAATATTGGATCGAATTGTAACATGTGATGAAAAGTGGATTCTTTATGATAACCGGAAAAGAAAAATGCAATGGCTGACCCCAGGTCAAATGCCACAACAGTGTCCTAAAGCAAAACTTACCAATAAAAAGGTAATGGTAACTGTTTGGTGGTCTCAGCATGGTGTTATTCACTATAGTTTTCTCCGATCTGGTCAAGCAATAACGGCAGATGTCTATTGTGCCGAACTCCGAACCATGTTGACAAAACTAGCAGTAAAACAGCCCCGACTCATGAATCGATCTTCACCATTATTGCTCCACGACAACGCGAGACCTCACACAGCACGAGAAACCATTTTGACCCTTCAGGAACTGCAGTTAGAAACCATTCGTCATCCTCCGTATTCACCAGACCTTGCTCCAACGGACTACCATTTTTTTCGTGATTTGGACAATTATCTACGTGACAAGAAGTTTTCTTCCCAGGAGGCAGTACAAAATGCTTTCACACAGTTTGTGCAGTCTAGATCGTCGGAATTCTATCGCAAAGGCATTAATGACCTTCCCATTAGATGGCAGCAATGTATAGATAATAATGGCAACTATTTTGATTAAATAAATTTGTTAAAAATTTAAAAAATAAACAATATAGATTTTCAGTACAAATCGGCAATTTCATACTTTAACCCCTAATATTATATCGAAAACCGTAATCAAGCTGTAATTTTACAAGGTGACATGTCGCAATGAACTGAGATACCGTATGGCGTACCTCAGGGATTCATTCTCGGGCCAATTATTTATTACAGACATTAATAAATGCTTTCTACATTCAAAGATCTTGCTTTTCGCAGAAGATATGAAAATACTTAAGGCAATGATGACCCATCCGACTCTCGCGAGTTACAACAAGATCTGATAAGGTTCCAAGAATACTGTGTGCAAAATAGACTGGAACTTGGATCTAAGTGTCATTCCATGACATTTACGAGAAAGATCAGTAAAGCAGATTATTGTTATACATTGCATAATCATCAGTTATCTAGTGTAAATAATATTAAGATTTAGGGGTTGTTTACGATAGCAAATTAACATTACCTTAATGTCAATGACATAATTCTAAAATTATGCAAGGATGTATGTGTGTAAAAATGCTAAAATTGTGCAAGGATTAGCCTACCACAAATTTGAAGGGTCAATGCAACATTTGCAAGCTTGAATTGTTCTTCATCGTAGGTCGTTATGCTACACACTCACTTTCTTGGCTCTCCACCCATTTCGGTAATCGAGACTTTTCGATGTAACAAACTTTTGGATTTATGTCAAACCGATGATACCTCGCCCTTTTCATGCTTTCTTTTGGTGACTATTTTAATCTAACCCAATTTGATTTATCCCAAACCTAAATCAATGCTGTGCTACTTTCATTGTATAAAATTTTGACAAAATGTATATTTTAGCTAATTGGCTAAGGGATATTAAAGTTTCAGCATATGACATCGAAATCAAGCATATGACCCATATTTGCGACTGCTGTCATCACCACTAACTAATACCAAATCGTCGTTGTGAAATAAATTATCTGAAGTTTCTTTATTCGACTTCAATTTAAATGAAATACAATATAATTTTACTAAAAAACTAAAATTTATATTGAAATTGTTTTTTAATATCATTCTTGCTTACTTTAATTAATCTATTAATCTTCCAAGACTCCCATCTTCCAAGGAGCCAATGAGCCTACTCTTCGGAATTCTCAATTGCTGCTACCTGCGAGTCTCTTATTATTTCATCCAGTTTATGCCTAGTTCTGTACAAATTCTTGCGCAGCTTCAATACTATCTTTTCTGCAACATCTTCATCAACCTCTGGACATTCTTCGACAATCTTCGCTTTTATATCATCAAATGTCGAAGTAACCAAATCGTCTTCAAATACTTCATCATCAGTCTTGACTCCTTCTATACTATCCCGTAAATCTTTGGCAAAATCTTTTAAGAATTCTTCCAGTGTATTCTTGACTTGTTCCATTTCATTTATGGTCAAATTACTGTATTGTGAGTTCACGTATTCAGCCATGGCGTTTTTGAAATTTTGTACATAGGACACTAAATCTACATCCTTTTGTAATTGTATGATGGTGTTTGTTGTTTCGTCTATAGGATGAGATGCTGCATAAGAGATCATAGTCAATATGATCAAATACACTGTAACAAAGTAATTTCTTAGTATAAGAATTTTTTGCACAATCTTTCAAAGCTTGTTGTAAGAACCAAAGAGTTATTATGGCATAAATGAAATTTTCAGTTTTAAAATTTGCTACAATTTTATAGTATAAATGATCTACAGGAATATTTTTCAACAAATAAGGTTTTTATTTTATTCTTTGCTATCTTATTTTTGTGTTATATATTGAGTCATTTATAATTAAATAACTCTATACTATCACTATGTTTAACTAATGTTAATAGGAAAATATATATTTATATGGATGTGTGGTTTTTATTTGAGCTACCGAGATCTGTCAAGTTCCGTTGAATCTTTTCAATTGCTTCTTAAACTACTGACAGCGCCATTTCTTTGTTTTCTAGGTAAATACTACCCACTTCATCCAATGAAATTGCCCAAGTATTAAGCAATCGATAAAAAGAAATTCAATTGGAAGAGCAGTCGCCCAGTTAGTAAGAGATGTCTGTTACGCCATAACTTCCCGAATTCTTAACCGATTTTAATAATTTTTGTGTGGAATCAAATCAACACATTCAGGACCCGAATTTGAAATTCGCAATGTTTTTTTGATATTCCGCTTCGCTCCAATATATGGTGCTAGCGAAGCTTTATGCTTAGCGACTGCATCGCCTAGTTCGAGCGGAGCTCCCATGGATCAGCTTCACTGACGCAATGTCTGTTACGCCATAACTCCCCGAGTTCTTAACCGATTTTAATAATTTTTATGTGGCATCGAATTAACAGGTTTAGGAATAGATCGTGATCCCGATTTTTGAAATTCTCATAAAAAAGTTATCACCAAAAATCATTGACTTTATGGCATTTCTAATTAAAACAAGAATTGCTCGCTTTTTGAAAGTTTTCATTCTTATGGAATTTTAAATTCACTATACATTTTTGATTATTTTTTATTACCTTTTTTTTAATATTACGCTCCGCTATGGCTCCGCTATCGACCTAGTTTTAAGTAAAGTTCATGTGTTTCTTTTATGTTGTTTTTAGTTAAAAGGACATTGTCCAATTTCGGCCATTTGTAGACACGATGCTATGAAAAAAACACATTTAACAATATTTTTAGTTTTATTTTAGATAATGTTATTTACCAAAAAATTGTGTAAATTCACATTTTAAAAATTATTATTTTTTTAAGTATTTAATTTGAATATTGTAATAATGTGCTTCGGCAATTTAGTTCCAGTGTTGCTAAAATAAATTCGTATCGATTGTTGTTGATGCCTTCGTTGTATTTCTTGTATTACACAATGTTCAGTATTTTTCCGCAAGATTTTGGATTCAGAGAATGTTATTGATAGATTATACAAATATTTAAATGATTTGATGACTGAATTGGTATATTAACATTTTTTGGACTAACTTGTAAACGTGTAATCGAATAATCGATTTTTCGACATGGCGTGTCGTGTCAAAATGTGAGACGTCATTCGCTTTGTTTTCTGCATTTTAATGCATAGAAAAACATCTAAATATAATTTCTGATACAAAGCTAGGTTTATATTTTGTCTTTTAATGATGTAAACTATTCAATCTATCACATATGATTAGCTAAATGTTCTGTCCATGAGTGGCCAAGGTGTCTATAGAGAGTGGACAATCTCCTTTAATACATTTATAATAATAAAATACAATGACTGCACTTTGTCAATGCCCTCTTATATAAAAAGCTTTAATAGAAAAATACTAATAATTAATAATTTTTGCATATGTCAGTCCATTATTAATTAAACTGACTATAAAATAAATAAGTACCGGTTTCTACACATGGGTGATACATTTCTCAAAGTATGTTTGCTTGTGTGTTTGTCCCTGCATCACAAAAGATATAAGTTGAATTTAATTATTTTTTGTTGGACTAGGTACACTCCAACTTAGGGACAAATTGGTTCACTAGTTTGACAGAGAGTTAAGTATAGATCAGCCACTGACAACACGTGTTCTTGGTTTATGATTATTCTAAAACATGTTAGTATGCATGTTGTTTTATTGCTTACATGCAGTTTTGTTTGAGTTAATCAATCTCATTGATGATTCAATAATTGAATTAAATCAATTACTTTAACGGTAATATAAACACACTTTAGAAATATTAATATTTAATAAATATCACATAATAATCATAATCAGTTTAAACGCCAGGGTCACATAGATATTCGGTCAACGTATAATACTAGGTCTGCAATACATGCTGCTGCTTGCAAATACTGAGCGAAGCAATTAGATTAAATGTCCGATTTCAAAACTTTTTTTGCACATTAGTCACGACCACGATGTGAGTTTTGGCGCCAAATTTCATCAATGTTGTATCAGCGGTTTGGCTGTGATCAGCTTTTGAATTTTTCTTTCGGTGATTATTCCTCCATGGTAAAGTCTATATCTTCTTTACATAGCCTATGTCCGTCAGGTTATAATCATGTATGTTCATGCCAAAATTCGTTCGAATCGGTTGAACCGTTAAGTAGCAGGAGGGAGACAAGCGAAATTTGTGAGTTGCCTAAAAGAGAGCTTTGCTTCAAGAAGTTCAACCGATTCGGACGAATTTTGGCATGAACATACATGATTATAACCTGACGGACATAGCTAAACCGCTGATACTACATTGATGACATTTGGCGCCAAAACTCACATCGTAGTCGTAAGTAATGTGCAAAAAAAAGTTTTGAAATCGGACATACCGTGGAGGAATTATCACCTAAAGAAAAATTCAAAAGCTGATCACAGCCAAACCGCTGAGACTACATTGATGAAATTTGGTGCCAAAACTCACATCGTGGTCGTGACTAATGTGCAAAAAAAATTTTTGAAATCGGACATACCATGGAGGAATAATCACCGAAAGAAAAATTCAAAAGCTGATCACAGTCAAACCGCTGAGACTACATTGATGAAATTTAGGTGAGGTTAGGTAAGGTAGTGCTTCGCTCAGTATTTGCAAACAGCAGCAGCATTACACACCTAGTTTAATTAATAACTACATAAGAAGAAATAAAAGCTTTAAGCTTTAAAAAGTTTAAACGTAAATATACCAATTTTTTTTTCGAAATCTGTGCTCGTCTCAATATTTCGAGTACACGTTGGAATAAACTTTTTTATCATAGTAAAAAAAATAGTTCTGCTAGGAAACCGACCGGATTGACAGCTAAGAGACCGGATGGGCAAGTGGCTTGAAAAATTATAACTTGTCTCATGTGTTTGTCTATGTTTACGGTATTGCTCCAGTAATATACAATAAGTTTTTGAAAGGTATCAGAAAAATTGATAATTTGATAAACTTTTAATTTGCACTTAAATATTTTTAGGGTTCCGTTCCTCGAAAGGAAAAAACGGAACCCTTATAGGATCACTTTGTTATCCGTCCGTCCGTCTGTCAAGACCCTTTTTCTCAGGAACACGTGGACGTATCAAGCTGAAATTCATATCAAATACTCAGGTCTACTGTCCCTTGGAGCTATGAAAAACTCAAACATCTAAGCCAACGCAATCAAAAGATACAGCCGTTTAAGCCGCAAAATTCCGCAAAATTTCGACACTCGCAAGGGAAACAAAACCTACACGGTACTTCCCGTGAACTCAGAATCTTGAAATTATGTACGAAGCAACGTCTTATAGCACATATTAAGGAAAAATTGCGAAAACCGTAAATTTTTTGTAACATCATATAATAAAAATATTTTACGGAACCTTCGGTGCGCGAGTCCGACTCGCACTTGGCCGGTTTTTGATAAATAAAGCCTATTATACGTTGACCGCATATCTAAGTGACCCTGACGTTTAAACTGATTATGATTATTATGTGATATTTATTTAATATTAATATTTCTAAAGTGTGTTTACATGACATTCTTTTAATTATTTTGTGTATAAATCAACTTTGCACACCCCTTGGGTGAGAATACAGCGCTCAAATCTTGTGAATCGACACCTATTATTGTAAACCTATATTCTGCAAATAAATAATTTGAATTTGTCTCAGACAGGATTCGAACTCATCACCTCTCTATCGGTGATACCAATTGATATACATATCTAACAGCTAAATGCTTAAAATATAATAATAAGGATGACCTCTGTGGTTGAGTGGCTCGCATACCGATTTACATGGTAACCACGCTCCGAGGTCACGGGTTCGATCCCGTTCGAGTCAAAGTAGAAAACTAACTTTTCTATTTTGGCTCGGGTCTGGGTGTTGTGGTACCGTCGTTTCTGAATTCCATAACACATGTGTTTTAACTACTTGGGTTCAGAACAATGTATGTTTAAAATTAATATTATTAATATAAATAGCGGCCCGTCCCGGCTTCTCACGGGTGGACAAAATTCTTTAATTTTTTCTATTATTAAATATTTTTCCGTTAGCGCCATCTAGCGTCCGGTAGACGAACTACTTACGGTTAACGCGTTGCTATGGTAACGTTATTGATACAATGGAAAAAGAGCGGACAGTCAAACACACAAAGCACTTAATATAAAATTCATAAAATTTTGAAAAAACATTAATTATTTACGACGATCTTAGTAATTACTGTTAAACTTACTTAGTGGATACCTACCGTCCCTGTTATTCTTTATTATTTATACATGAGTCATGGGTGTTTGTATATATTTCTATGAATATTACATATCTATGTATCATATATGTATGTCTATCCGTTACCCTAGTATCCATAACAATAGCCTTATGGCGCTTACTTCGGGCTAGGCTAATTGGTGTGAATGTAAGAAATACTTATTATTACTATTTGTACGCTCAGAGAGATCTGTCATTAGCTTTAACTTCATTAAGAACGCCAAGATGAAATATTCATTATAACCGCTGTAGTTTCTTAAATAAATAAATAAAAGATATAATCACTTAACACAAAGAGTACACTAATATAAACACAAACTTGTTCTAGGCTAATATGAACCTTATATCAGCACAAGCGTCTGCGTCATTCTAAGATGGACAGAAAGAAATAAAAACACTGGTATTCCGACAAGACCTCAAAAGTTGACGTAACAAGATATAAACACACTCAGACACACGTATAAATACATATCTTGTTACGTCTACAATTACTTTAAAAGTAGTTCCGACCATTTATTATTGTATTACACTAAGTTATTTTTGGCGACACTCATTTCTTAAAGATCGTATAGCTTCGAGACGCGACCTCTTTGCATCGACTTATATATTTTTTATCTGTGGTAATTTTTTACACTTACTTTTTTGGCGCGAAACAAGCACTCGTATTTTTTATTTTCTAACATATTATTGTTTATTAATAATAATAATACGTAATAATACGATTTATTTCAAATTCCTTGTTTTTATTTTCATAAATCCAACTCCGCTCTAGTTATAGAGATAAATGTTTTTGATTTTGACATTACGTGCTTAACAATGTTGATAGTAACTCTATTTTTTCATTTTAAAAAGAGACAAATACAAAATTCTTTACTAAGATAAGATAAAATATTACTTACACATGTTCAAGACGTCAACGTAACACAGTTCCCAACAATACAATGTTGAGGATAATAGGTTATAAACTACCACAACGCAATAAACTAACTGGGCCATACGAAAAGGAACCAAGACTGACTCAGAATAAGAATTATTTTATGTTTAAGCCATGATATTTAATTAGTTAATGATTTAAAATTTCTAGAGTTTGAGATGTCTGGTCGGAACATTACTAGTTAAAAATAACTGACAACACTTTTTAAAACTAGTTTTGTATTTGACCAGGAGCGTCTTTAACCTATTGGAGGCCCTGGGCATATAAGAATAATGGGGCCCCTATGAGTTTGACAGAACACTTTTTTATAACTAGAATAGACAATAAAAGTAGATAAACAAGGCTTACTGACAGTCAACAGTATAATAGATAATTTATAATTTAAATGGGGCGATTCACACATATTTGAAATTATCTAAGCATGCCGAAATTGGATAGCCTTTTTTTGGGCGAGAGTAGAGTAGCTTCGCGCATGCAAAAGCTAATAAGCAAGTCGATAATATAGTCCCTAATTGAGGTTTATAGATTTACTCTCATTAAATAAGTTTTTCAGTAATAAATGTCGGTGTTCCTTTAGGATCTGGCAGGAACTAGGGGGCCCCGTATCGATCACGGGGAACTGGGCATTTACCCAGAATGCCCAGTGGGAAGGAGGAGTCTGTATTTGAATATTGTAAACTTAAAGTATATACAACAAAAAAGAAACTATGAACCTATATTAAAACATAAGTAAGCAAAAAAAGTAAATATTTCTAATTATAATAATTACTTGATGAGTTATAATGGAGGTCGTCGCGTAGATAACTAATTGATATATCATTTTTAACTTACATGTAATTTAATTTATAATTATCAAAATACAAATACTTTATTTGCTATTAAATAGGATAAGTGGTGTTATGTTTTGAAACTAGGTCTGCAATACATGCTGCTGTTTGCAAATACTGAGCGAAGCAATTAGATTCTTGAAGGGTGATAATTCCTCGATGGTATGTCCGATTTCAAAACTTTTTTTGCACATTAGCCACGACCACGATGTGAGTTTTGGCGCCAAATTTCATCAATATAGTCTCAGCGGTTTGGCTGTGATCAGCTTTTGAATTTTTCTTTCGGTGATTATTCCTCCATGGTAAAGTCTATATTTTTTACATAGCCTATGTCCGTCAGGTTATAATCATGTATGTTCATGCCAAAATTCGTTCGAATCGGTTGAACCGTTAAGTAACAGGAGGGAGACAAGCGAAATTTGTGAGTTGCCTAAAAGAGAGCTTCACTCTTTCAGAGCTTCGCTCAATAAATAGAAGCTTGGGACCTATTTAGCCATATAGAACAGCATGCAAAAGTCATAATCAAAATATCCACCGTGGTCGAGTGGCTTGCAAACCGGTTTTTATATAATGTCACTCTGAAGTCCCGGGTTCATCCCCGGCCTGGTCAATGTAGAAAACGAACTTTTGTATATTGGCTTGGGTCTGGGTGTTGTGATACCGTCTTTGTTTCTGAATTGTATAACACAAGTGCTTTAGTTAATTAACTTGGGATGAGAACAATGTATCGGATGTTGTCTTATATTATAATAAATAAATATAATCTAAGATCACAGTTGTTTGTCTGTCCGCTCTTTTCTCCGCTCTTTTTCCATTGTATCAATAATGTTACCATAGCAATGCGTTAACCGGAAGTAGTTCGTCTACCGGACGCTAGATGGCGCTAACGGAAAAATATTTAATAATAGAAAAAAATTAAAAAATTTTGTCCACCCGTGCGAAGCCAGGCCGGGCCGCTAGTAAAAATAAATAAATAATTTTATGTTATTTATCTGACGACCGTTTGGTGCAACAATGGTAGCGATCCAGCCTTTGGCACCAAACGGACCCGGGTTTAAGTACAGTAAAGGGCAGATGCTTGTGTGATGAACACCAGCATTAGTAGAGTCACGAATCTACAATCTAATATCACAAATTTTTTGTTTGTCTGTCCGCTCTTTTTCCATTGTATACGCGTTACCATAGCAACGCGTTAACTGCAAGTAGTTCGTCCACCGGACGCTAGATGGCGCTAACGGAAAATATTTAATAATGGAAAAAATTCAAAGAATTTTGTCCACCCGTGCGAAGCCGGGACGGGCCGCTAGTATTTTAAAATATCATAGTAATATAAGTTATATACAGGATTTTTACCATGTACCTTGTTTTTGTTTTTATTGAGTTTCCGATATTTCGGCACTGTTGCAAGCGCCATGATACTCAAAAAAAACAAATCAAGGTACATGGTAAAAATCCCGTATATAAATTATATTACTAAAATCGACGTCAATAGATTAATAGATATCTTTAATTGTAATAAATAATTATAATAACTATTGAAACTAAACTAAAACATAATTTATCTTAAAGTAACCTAAAACTAAAAAAATATATATATATAATATAACAACTAAAATAAATTATAAAAAGGAGTCCCTTTAGGCAGGGTTCCGAAGATACTGGCAGCGTTCCCCCTTTGAATAGCTAGGCTAATTCTTTGTCCGAGGTAGCTGCCAGCTCTTCGGTCGCCTGTGATTACTAAAATGTTAGTGACCATGAAAGTTTAAAACAATATATTTTTAAATATTCCCACAATTATTATGTGCGATCGACGATGATACGGCCAAGGTCGTGAGAAGTCGTTGGATGGCGTATATGTTGGATTTCCGAATGTTTTTTAACCTTTTTTACATTTGGCATAATAACTTTTGGCATATTGAGATGAATTTCGGCAGTAAGAGAAACGCCGAGTAGATCCCGACACTTGTGACACGGGTGTAGGTTTAAGGGCCTCGACGTATTATCGAGGTCTCTCGTGCCTTACCACTTTGTAGAAATATTCGTTTGAACTGATCGCATCGGACACGCCCACACGACCCCTAATTGGCTTCGTATTACTACGATTTATACTACGGCCAATCATAAACAACTAGTTTAAAAATCGCCATTGATGTCAGTACTGTCAACTGTCAATCTGTTCTCGCTTGTTTGCGCACGCGCGCCATGGAGCGGGGCGTGGCCTGAAGCGATAGGCATCGTGCAGTGTGCTAGCGACTTTCGACTTAGGACTGATAAGGCACCAGAGGCTTCGATAGTACATCAACATTCGCCTTCACTACTCGTGTTTCTCTTTAGATACTTTAGATACTCGTTCTGGTATTATAGAACTTACTGCAGTTCTGGACAAGCCAAGGTTTTTCAACAGGTTATAGAGAGATTTTGCTGGTATACCTCTTGCTACTACTTCTAAAGCATATAGGCAAACTACAAAACCGTTTTTATCAATTCATTAAGGAGGTCATTATATGCTTGCTGGCTGGTAATGAATAAAAAAATATCTACCCGTACCAAAGCTACAATGTATATCAAATATCAAATTATGCCAAATGATTAATAAGCCAAATAAAATTAGGACAATTGGTGTGAATTTTGTGTTTCTTATTGTAAGATACTAAGTATTTATTTATAATAAATAACATTTATTGCCAATTACAGCGACAGAAGGATTTAAAACTATCATGTATTCTCTATCAGTTTTTTGCGACAGTTAAATTTAAAAAATCTAAAAATCCCACGTTTTTCAGTGACCAAAAAAGAATAAGATAACCCGGCGGGGCCAAGCGAGGGGCCACATCTTTACAAATACTCTCAACATCTATGCATATCATACATCTCATTACATCTCCATAAGTAACATGCGCCCCCACGTTTTGAGTGGCACCTCGCTTGGCCCCGGCGGGTTATTTTATTCTTTTTTGGTCACTGAAAAACGTGGGATTTTTAGATTTTTAAATCTAGTATTATTATTTTATTCTTTTTAATTATTAACTCAACGAAGTAACCATGTGTTACGCAACAATCGGATAAGCCCCATACAAAAGTGAAAGTTGCCGAAATTTGACCTGAAAGTGCACCTAGAAAGTTGAAAGTTGTTTAAGCGTGCATCGGGTTTTGAGCTACCCTGAAAGTTTCAACTCGCTAGGTGGTCGGGAAGTGCCTCAAAATTGAGATACAAGATTCCAACCGGACAGACAAGACGACAGACAAGAAAGCGACCTAAGAAAAATGTGGGAAAAAAGTAAATTATTTTATTGTCCTATACTAGCATAAGAGACAATATCTTACTCTATCCACTAGGTCCGGTCAACCTGTATTCTAGGAAAAGATCCTTCCCTTTAGTATCGTGTTGCATTAGCACATAGCACTGTCTTATGAGTGTAAACTAAAGTAAGCGAAAGAGATATTAATTTTCTCTTTGCCTTGTTTCATTAAACCTCTCCACCTGAATAGAAGTCAGGTTCGATTCAAGGTTGACACAATTTCTCCGTTTAGTTCAATATAAAGATGAGGTCATCTCTTTCAGTGGCGGATTTACCAGCAGGCTGAGTAGGCTTGAGCCTAGGGCGGCAGATTTTTGGGGCGGCAAATTTGGTTACCGATTTTTTTTTTTTTTTTGTTACCAGATATCAAAAAGATTTCTGAATGACGGTTTTCTGTATTCTGTTTTCTGATGTTTTACAGATAGAAGTCTGCAACAAATTTTGCCGACGACTTTCCCTTCTCACTTATCATTTGTCATTGTACGTTCCGTGAATCCGTTTAGCAATCTTCCATATTCTAGAGTAAAACAGCTAGTTCGCCGCCCTCAACGAGTAATCGGTTGGGGGCGGCGAATCGGTAATCGGTTTTTGCGCCCAATGCGCCTTCTCCCCGCACTTTGAATGAGTGTAAAGAGCGAAATTATAGAAAATGTATTTTTCTTTCCTACCGTCAACCCATACAGCCAGTCCTAATATTTTTTGGAGGCTGCGAACTGCATGGTTTGTATATAATTTAGTGATTTTAATTTGAATTTAGTGCATAATTTTACCGATTTTAATCTTATGTATCGAGTATTATGCTAATGCTATTATGCTATGCGAACACGCACTAGCTTTAGAAAATTTTATTTGAATTCTAGGAAAGCCTTGAGCAGCGATAGCGAGATAGTCTGAAGTCAAAAAAATATTTTTCCCCGAATGCGGTATTTTTTTTAAATGCTACAATGTTATCAATGTCAATCAATAATTCTCCATTCCCATAACCGCGTGGGTTACCCCGGTTACCCAAACATATCGAGGCGAAAAACGGAAACAACATCAAAACAAAAGAAAATAAGGCACGAAACTACAAAACCACGAGTTTTGCGCTTGCAAAAAATACTCGGTCGTGATTCAAGACGCTCTCTGCTCTATGTTGTGTGGAGTTAGTAAATGCGAACCCGAATTCACGAAATATATTGTCATCATCATTGTAATCAAATTCCTCGTTTTAAAATTTCGAGTAGTATGAGTAGGAGTGTCGTGATTTTTACCGGCATCTCCAAAATACAGCTGCAACAAAGGCAAACTGTGTCTCTAGCGTGCTGCTGTAATTGCATAACGAATTGATATTTTTACGCGGGTGTGTGCTGTTTTTTTTTCGACGTGTTTCGCGGATTGTATGAATTTTTTCACAACACCGGTAACTAAAAACTTTTAATAATCCCAATAAATAACAATAAATTATCTGTAACGAATCAATTCATTCAAAAAGCCCTTCAAAAATATTTTTCATTTCGAAGCTTGGAACATGGTCTCGTTAAACTTTTGAACATTTTCATACTAACTCTAAGATAATCTAAAAGATTGCTCATGGTTATCATATCATTTTGTTTTTTTTTTTAATGAAGCAAACATGAAACAATAGAAATAATAATTCACAATAAACAATTCATCGGAAACTATGCAAAAAAGTTTCGTTTTTTTCGTGATAACAAAAATTCGGTTCTTACGGTAACTATTTATTGCGTGAATTCGGAACGAAGGATGCCGTTGCTTGCGTATGAGAAATAAACTTCTTAATTTCATTCTTTCCATTTCAGTTCTTGAATAAAAAATTGAAAAATGAGTGATGGTAGAAAGCGACTTAGCGGAGCGGAGTACAAAAAGAAGGCCAAAATAAAAAAAGAAGAACAAGAGCAAATCATACGAAAAACCGCAAAAATTGACAGTTTTTTCAAAAATGAAAATTGTATCGAAAAGTCCGGAACCTCAACAGTGCAATCTGGAAAGGATGAAACGGACTTCACATCGGCTGCCCATCTGTCATCTGTTGAACTATCCGACTAAAGAAAAAGTTGATGATTGGGTTCGTGACGACGAGTGCTCCAAAATCAATGATTGTGTTCTTGACGACGAGTGCTCCAAAATTAATGATTGTGTTCTTGACGACGGGTGCTCCAAAATTGAAGATGCCTCTCAGACCGAGTCGTTAAATGATGATCGAATGCAAACAACTGAAGATCAGAACAAGGATCCAGCTTTATGGGAAATTAACGACACTTTAAGGGAAATTATTGCAAGATCCGGCTTCGATCAAAACAAATGTTCTGACTTCTCTAAAAGTGAAAGACTATATGCTGATCAACGTCGTTTCTTGCCAGTGAGTATCTTCCAAAGAAAAATGAAGAACAATGAAGTAAAGGACCGAAATTGGCTGGTTTACTCCGAAAGTAAGAGATCCGTATACTGCGGGCCGTGTTTAGCATTTGGTCCATTGGAGAATAAAACGCAGTTCGAGAACGAAGGATTTAATGACTGGAAAAATGTAGAATTTCGAGTAGCTCAGCATGAAAACTCAGCGCGTCATAAATCCAGTATTCTTAGTTTGAAAGCTAGAAGTGCGATTGATGCTCGAATCAATAATTTACTCCATTTGCAAATTGATGAAGAAACCACTTATTGGAGAAACGTTTTGGAAAGGGTTGTTGCTGTAGTGAAGCGGCTTTGTTCAAGAGGTCTCGCTTTTAGAGGAAAAAGTGAAAAGTTCGGTGATCCACACAACGGAAATTATTTTATGATCCTGGAACTGTTAGCTGAGTTCGATCCTTTCTTAGCCAGTCATATTGAGCGGTTTGGGAATCAAGGATCCGGAAGTACCAGTTACTTGTCGAAAACCGTTTGTGATGAGTTTATACTCTTGATGGGCCATAAAGTCTTGAAGCAAATTGGAGACGAGATAAGAAGGGCGAAATACTTTTCCTCAATTATCGATTCGACACCGGATATAGCGCATGTGGACCAGCTCACCTTCGTGATCCGATATGTTTCAGAAACAGGAGAACCCTGTGAAAGATTCCTCAAGTTTTTGCCTTCAGTGGGACATAAAGCTGAAGAAATGTTTGCTGCTATTGCGTCGGAACTAAAAACCTTGGGTTTGAATATTCAAGACTGCCGTGGACAATCTTATGACAATGCCGCAAATATGTCTGGGTTATACAACGGCTTACAGGCTAAAATTCAACATCAAGCACCATTTGCTTTTTTCGTTCCTTGCTCTGCCCATTCTTTAAATTTAGTGGCAACAGCGACTGCTGAATCGTGCACAGAAGCTTGTCGATTCTTTATGTTGCTCCAAGAAATATACGTTTTTTTTTCAAGTTCGACACAACGCTGGAAGATTTTGATGACTGAAGTTGGAGAAGGCAAAACAGTCAAGAGAGTAAACCTCACACGTTGGTCAGCAAGAGAGGATGCGTGTAAAAGTTTGAGAGATTCGTGGCACGAAGTCATTAAAGCTTTGGAAGTAATCAGGGACGCTTGCACGGAGAAGCCTGTCACAAGAAACGAAGCAACGGGAATTCTCTCAAAGTTGAACAAACTGGAAACAGCGTTAATGGTTGTTGTGTGGAACGTTTTTTTGGAAAGAATAAACAAAGTAAATGTTCAAATACAGGCTTCTACCGTCGATTTGATTACCGTAGCCGATCTTTATGAATCTCTCCGCAAGTTTTTCGTGTAACAACGGGAAAACTTCAAGTATTTTGAAGAAATGGCGATGGAATTACGTGCGTCGAAGCAGTACTCAAAAGACCTCGGAAAAAGACAACCGAAAAGAAAAAAAATTGCTGACGAAACACCCGAGGAAGAAATAAGTATGACCGCGAGTGATACTTTCAGAATTAACACATTTCTCATCATCATTGATAGACTCGCATCCGAATTGGAAAAAAGGAAGAAGGCGTACGACAATTTCAATGAAAAATTTTCATTTCTGACCAAAATGAGCGAATTGTCATCATCAACCCTTACGAAAAAGGCTCGGTCTTTACAAGAAATGTATCCTAATGATTTAGAGACTGAATTAGTTCAAGAATGCATACATTTTCGAAGCCACATTTCTTCGCAAAGCATTCTGGTGAAACCAGATTCTCCATCGTTGCAAAGTCTATCTTCGTTTCTGCGAAAACAGAGTTTGCAGAATGTTTATCCGAACTTGGACATAGCCCTTCGTATGGCCTTATGTACACCAGCGACGAATTGTTCGGGTGAGAGAAGTTTTTCTTGTTTAAAAAGGGTTAAAAATTATTTGAGATCGACCTTGAACCAAGAAAAATTAAACGCTTTAGCTCTTTTGTGCATAGAGTCAGAATTGATGAACAAAATCACGTACGACGATATCATCGATGATTTTGCCAACAAAAAATCACGCAAAAAAAGTATTGTAATGTAATTTTATAAATTTACTTACTTAAGTATTTTCAACTGTTTGTAAACGCAATAAAGCTTACTTATTCTGTTTATTCACGTCTACCAATTGTGTAAGTAGCATGCATTACCCCGCCTTCCAAATCTTACATGATTGAGCTTTAATTAGTTCAAAAATATACCTAAAAATTATTTTACGTGCAATTCCAACGAAGTTGTTGAATTATAAAAATAATCTAGGACATGACAATTTGACAATTGTGGAGGCAAGGGCGGCAAAAGCTTCACAGCCTATACCTTGAAAATTTGTAAATCCGCCACTGATCTCTTTGCTCAGTAACTCGATGCTCAGTAATTCTATAAACGAATGCTGAGGTCGTGGTATGATGATGAAAACATGGTTAGTAGAATTCGGAATTCAACAGCGATTAGATTAAGTTCATTTATTTAAATACAGCCATGTTAATTAAAACTAGCATGTTTATAGAATTACCTCATTTGATAATGAAAACAACTTTATTCAAATGAACTTAAAGAAATTGTTTTGAATCGTCCGACATTTTTACCTACCACTCATTCTATAATATTATACGTCGTTACCATACATAATCCACAAAAAAACAATAGTATTCTATTATAATAATATAAAACCTTGATTACAAAGTCAGGAAGTAACTGTTTTTAAATAAGTATAGTTGCATTGAATTCACACATACACATACAAAAAGTTAGTTATAATACACACTTACCTTTGATGTGGCGCACTTTCATGTCAATTACGGAATTCAAATATTTATTTCATACTTAATCGGTAGGGTCACCCAATGTTTATTTTCAGCTCCTTAGTAATTTGGAAGTTTTGTTATACCATCAAACCGCTAAAGGCAGGTTGATGGGCTAAGTAGGTCTTATTCTCTTTACAGTTTTTTTCGTTTTTAGAGTATATGAAAAAAGAAAAAATTGGTTGTCTCTAAAGTCAGTTTACGGACGATAATTTTACGTGATAGCGTCATAAGAAAACATTGATGAAAAATTGCAAACTTTTATGAATTATCACTGAATTATCATTATTTTGTATAATACAAAGAAGGAGTTACTTGAAAAACAAATTTTTTTTCGATAAATTAACATTAGGTTGTTGTAATAAGCAATGGAAACCACATTAACTTTTCACTTCATAAAGTGGCAGAGAGATAGATGCACCATCAGTCGAACGCTTAGGCCAATCGTGCCTCTCTATCGCTTGCTCCGCACTCACGCTTGCACGCTCGGCTCAGGCGGAACGTTACACTTTTTCGAGCGTGCAGTCGGCGTTCATCGATTTATAAGACGTTATCACGTCAAAACTCATTATGTTGACACAATGTGAATTGACGGGACTTACATATACCCTATAATTAAAATTATTTAAATACAATACAATACAATGTAAGAAACCTAAGGAAAAGCTGCCAAAAAGTAATAACTATTATGGTCAAAGACTCGCGAATGAATGTAATAGCTATAATTTTCAATAAATTAAATATATTGACAAACTCTTGCTTAAGGCCATAATTTTATAATAAAACTAGCTGACCGTTGCTGTGGCACAGTAATTTTATTTTTCTAAAAAAATATTTTTTCTAATTTAAAGTAGCCTAAGTTACTCCTTATTACATCAGCTACCTGCCTATAAAAGTGTCGTCAAAATTGGTCCAGCCATTTCAGAGATTAGCCGGAACAAACAGACAGACAGACAGACAAAAATTGTAAAAAATGTTGTTTTGGTGTATGTACCGTATATATATTCATATGTATGTAGTAAAAAACGGTTATTTCAATGTTACAAACAGACACTCCAATTTTATTTATATGTATAGATTGGTTTTAAATGAAATATTTAATGATAAAATGTAAATTATAATTGTTAACACATACTTTTTTTATGGGATAAACACTTAAATAAAATGGTATTAATATAAATGTAGGTACCTAATTGTAAACATGTAAGAGTTATATCTCGCCAACAAACTGCTTTACAGTTCGGTGACAATATTTAAAAACAATTATGTAAGTAAATTCACAAATAAATGAAAATAGCTCACCAATCTCATTCAGTGGAGACGGCAAGCGCCTCACCGTGCGTCTCGATGGCTTCGCTCCATATGTAAGTGGTGTATACTAGAAGATCTCCAGTAGACCGGTTCCGGCGATACCCATATTGCTGGTCACTAAGGAGGTCATTTTCTTCTACATACGACAGGAGCCTGTGGTTCAGCACACGTTCCATTATCTTGCAGAGAATGGACGTGACCGAGATGGGTCTGTAATTGATAGGATCAGCACGACTGCCCTTTCTAGGCACAGGTTGCACGTTGGCCAGCTTCCAGGACTTTGGCACTTGTCCATATTTCACCCATTTCATATATTTATCGCAACTACGGCCCGATTGAAAAGAGCACGAAATTTTTCATTACTTATTCTGTGAATTCTTTGAATGATATATTGTAGCGACTGCTGGCAACTTCTTCTATTCTGACTTGCGGGGATTCCCCGTAGTTTATTTTGTGCTTGAATTGTTTATGACTAATGATCAGCGAGAATGTCTTGACAATTCAAAGAAAGTTTTATTGATGGATACTCAATTGTGCAATTCACATTGTCTAATATCGAAATTTATGTTACGCTTTAAAACTGTGACTTTTGAGCAAATAAAGGTGAACTTTTTTTATTAAAAATCTAAACGTTATAATTCAAAATAATGATTGCTCTTGCATAAAGTATACAACCTAAAAAAGAGGGCGGCAAAATTGTCTTTTGCCCCGGGCGGCACACACCCACGCTACGCCGCTGGTCATATGATTGGTCTTTTAAGAGTTGCTTAACTTTTGAAACCGCCACAGTTCGTTTTAACCGCTATATAAAAGGTGACGCAACAAAATTGTATTAACTATAAAATAAATGATTATGACTTTGAATGCCTTTAGTACACAATGCGTCGTCGAGTCTTTATAGGTGTATTATTCCTTAAGTGGTGTTCAAACTGCCTCGCCACAGACTAAATTGTACAGTACGTAGGTAGCTAATAAATTATCCATTCATTTTTTTTGCATCATGCACTCATGTATATATAACAACGTAGTATGTTTTTAATTTAATTTTTTGCATTCACAATGCAATATTTCTATAAGATATAAAATACGTGTGTAAAAAACAACTACGCCTCCGAGCCCTCAGATGGGATTCGAACCCACGACCTTTCACTATCCGGGCGACTGCTCTGACCGCTGAGCTACCGAGACGTTAGTTGTTTTTTACACACGTATTTTATATGTTATAGAAATATTGCATTGTGAATGTAAAAAAATAAATTAAAAACATAATTATAGCTGGTTCCATCTTAATCGATTGTTTAATATTAGTAAAAATATTACTTTCGATGTTAAAGGTGGTTAGCGTTCAACATTGGTGGAACGATACTAGCTCATAGTAGAAGTTGAAATACGTTTGTAAAATTCGACACGTTTGCCAGCGTCTCGGCAGCTCAGCGGTCAGAGCAGTCGCATCCATCCCATCTGAGGGCTCGGAGGCGTAGTTGTTTTTTACACACGTATTTTATATCTTATAACAACGTAGTGTTTATGAAACCAGTGGAATGCAAAAGAAAAAAACGCCTACACTTTTTTATTTTTAAGCTGTTATCTTCATTCGTAAGCTTTGAATCGTATTTCTTTTGCATTGCACTGGTTTAATAAACACAACGTTATTTTATAAACATATGTGAAAGAAAGAAAGAAAGATTTTTATTGGCCCATAACACACATAAGCCATTTTCTTTACCTATATCAAAGTAAAAAATATATAATTATAAAAAAATTAAATAAACATAAACTGACTTTTTAAAAAAAATTAAACCGACTTCAAAAAAAACACAAACGACAAAAACTTTAACCAGACAAAAGCAGTACCTACATAACTAAAAAGCGATAAATAACCTAATTTATCTAATTAATGCATATTATATATCTACAATTATTTTAAATATTTACAACTTAATACCTAATACCTTAACAAAGTCATCTTTAACTATTTAAATATTTACAGTTATCTCTTATTTTTGAAGTCGGTGCCAGCCTGCAGCCTAGGTAACGTAGTCTGTTGTGTTGTTTGACGCGCGCGGCCGGCAAACGCAAAGCCACACACACGGGGCGCCTGGGGCGCGGGGCGCGGGGGCGGCCGGGGCATCCGGTTGAGTGTGCTACCCGAACGCGGGCAGACGCGTGAAGGTAGACGTCGTTGACGGTCGCTTCCATTAATAGATTATTTCAGCGCGCTTATGCAATTTCCTATTCTTAGTTTTGCTTTGAATTTTAGTGTCGGTCAGTTTTCTCAATTACATTTATTTGTTTGGCTGGCACCGACTTCAAAAATAAGTGATAACTGTAAATATTTAAATAGTTAAAGATGACTTTGTTAAAGTATTAGGTATTAAGTTGTAAATATTTAAAATAATTGTAGATATATAATATGCATTAATTAGATAAATTAGGTTATTTATCGCTTTTTAGTTATGTAGGTACTGCTTTTGTCTGGTTAAAGTTTTTGTCGTTTGTGTTTTTTTTGAAGTCGGTTTAATTTTTTTTAAAAAGTCAGTTTATTTCTCGATTTTTAGTTGTGTTAATGCGTTGTGAACTTAAATAGATGCTAGTTCATTTACTTAAGGATTTCAGTTTATTAAATATATAGTCACTAATTACAACGTTCACGGCCGGAAACACCGAGAACACCCGAGAACGTGAATGTGAGGAGTTTCTCGCCGTCTCGTTCTCGCGTTCGTCTGTTCTCCGATCGGTGTCGGTATTTTTGGCCGTGACAAAGGATTTCTCGGGCGAGAAGAGAGAAGGCTACTACATTCACGATTCAGCAACTAGGTTCAGCAACTACCTAGTTCATCCAAGTGCTTTTGCATTATGAATACATGATTATAATAATAATAACGATAAAAAATGGATGGTATGAAAATCTGGATGGTATATTACAAGTATCACGTTAGCCCTACATACATTCGATCGACCAATTGCAGTACTGCTCCCAACTCCTAATCGTTAAGGAGTACTGTTGCTTCATCATCAGCACAGCAGCATCAGATGTTGATTCAAGCATACCTCACAAGCAACATGTTAGCCCTACATACTACTAAATAGTTTCCATCGACCCATTTGCAGTACTGCCTTCCAACTCCTAACCGTTAAAGAGTACTGTAGCTTCATCATCAGCACAGCAGCATCAGATGTTGACACACTGAAGCATATACCTGAGTAATACATGATTACGTAAGAAAAACACCATACAAGCATACAATTTTCGGTGGTTGCCCTCGATTTCCCCTGGATCCCATCATCAGATCCTGGACTGGTGAAAATGGGACCACCACAGAAGTGAACTCTATCCAACAAAAAAAAAATTTTTGAAATTCGTCTATAATTGACGAAAATATCAGTGAACATACATAAAAAAAAAATATTATACATACAGACGAATTGAGAACCTCCTCCTTTTTTGAAGTCGGTTAAAAAGGGGTTTGAAGGTTTTGGCCCTAACGTGAGCCGCCATTTTGATTTTTTTTTCAAAATCGCGGTGCACAATAAATGTCATATATTTGGATAGGGGACACTTATACAAGCATAAAATGTTATATAACATGATATCCTAAAGCGTCACGTTTTTTGTTTGTATAAGTGTCCTCCATCTAAATATATAATTTAAGTTGTGTACCGCGATTTTGAAAAAAAAAATCAAAATGGCGGCCGACGTTAGGGCCACCCTCCATACAAAAATCTTCAAACCCCTTTATGATGGCCAATCGGGAACCTGCCTCAGCATAATGCCATTATGCTGTGACAGGTCACAGCACATCGGCGCTGGTATTCTGGCAAGGCCTTTAGGAGGTAGGTACTGTGTACAAAACATAAAAGTTTACATATATGTACACGAACAAAACACAAATGAACAAAAAATTACATAAAACAGATCAAAGAAAATATATAAGACGTAAAAAGTAAAGTAACCGGTTTTAATATCCATAGGGAAGTAGGCAGAATCTCAACGATTTGTTTGCTTTAAAAACGAACCATTCCTATTCATATTCTTTTTGAGACCATTCGAATTCGACAGGAGCGCAAACATTAAATTAGTATCTAATTATAAAATTCAATTGATTTATGTATAACTACGCCTGCAATGCATGCTTCTGTTTGCAAATACTGAGCGAAGCAATACCTTACCTTCGTTTGTGAGTTTTGGCGCCAAATTTCATCAATGTAGTATCAGCGGTTTGGCTGTGATCAGCTTTCAAATTTTTTTTTCGGTGATTGTTCCTCCATGATAAAGTCTATTTTTTTTTTACATAGCCTATGTCCGTCAGGTTATAATCATGTATGTTCATGCCAAAATTCGTTCGAATCGGTTGAACCGTTAAGTAGCAGGAGGGACACAAGCGAAATTTGTGAGTTGCCTAAAAGAGAGCTTCGCTCAATCAACAACCCATTAATCAATACAAAACTGTCAAAGGAGATGTTTCAAGTTTGCATAGAGTGAGTTTATGTACGACTTCAAAATATCAAGAGAATAAATCGTACAATCGTACGTAATTTGAAAATTTCATTGAAATACTACAACTCTAAAGGTAAATTTTCGTAACATAGTTTTATTTTGAATATTTGACATTTCAAATCAATCGTAATAGTGAAATGTCAAAGTCCTTTTACCCTTTAATAAAGAATTATCGTTTATTTTTATTATGTGGCTTTTTACATTTCTCACAGAATTCAATTTCTTGGTAAATGGCTCTCTCTTATGATTTAGCCAATGTCTAGTTCAAGGAGGAATTGTAGTATTGTTTGTGCTTGTCCGGTAGTCAACTCTGCTTGGAACGCAAACAGGGTCTGCACAGTGTACAAGGTTGTGATTACTGAAAGAGCCAAGTAGACAATATATGTACTTTGTACTGGTTTTAAAAGATAAAATAATAAGGGGTCTGTTGAATTACCTGAGAAAATTGAAAAGTCTTTTGTTTGTGCTCAATTAGAATTTAATTTTGTTAGTATACAACGACTGAGTATACAATGGTAGGATGCTTTTAAAAGTTGTAGGGAGAGGGAGAAACGTGGGGAGTAGGGTGTACAAAGAAGGGGAATTTTTAGGGCAGTTAAAAAATATATGTTCCGTTGTACCCTCATCAAGCCCACACTCACATAGGGAATTGTCTTCTCACAGTAATTTCGCCAATGTCCTGTGAATAATAGTTTCCTCTTTCTATTTTCATACGTCACAGTGACGTGACGGTGACTGCCTCCACAGATTACCACTATCTAAATCAGACTCGCACAGAAATTTATTAACGTTTGGGCTAGCTGTATGTGTAATTTTTTTAATATTTGTACTCACAAAATAAACATATTTGCAAGCTGCTGACACATGCTCGTCATTAGCGACAAGTACATAATTATTATTTATTTATTTTATGGGCAGCCAACAAAGCACACTCCTTACACTTTTGATTTACGTTATTACAAAACATTACATAGTGTTGTCTTAATTAAAGGCTGTCACGACATGCAAACATTTATACATATTTGTAAAGAAAAGACCTCAAAAATATAATTTTTTGTGATAAGTAATTAAACTATTTCAGAAGCTACAATTCTCTTAATAGTCAGTCTAAACTTGCGTAATGAATTTGACAAATCAAGTTCAGCATTACCGCTTGACAAACGTGATACTTCACTGCACCGCTACTGAATTCTGTTCATTGCAGAAAAATGTCCCAAAGGAGACCTTTCTTTTCGGGCCAAAAATGTACCTTGGTACAAGTTATTTGAAAATATTCATAATAATGTACAAACACTTATTTCATATATAATATACCTATAAATTAGATTTATATAAAGATAATAAAACACAATAAATTATGTTTTTAATTTAATTTTTTGCATTTACAATGCAATATTTCTATAAGATATAAA
Source organism: Calamotropha paludella (assembly GCA_927399485.1). NCBI lineage: Eukaryota > Metazoa > Arthropoda > Insecta > Lepidoptera > Crambidae > Calamotropha > Calamotropha paludella. Next base: position 8,664,307 of record OV656829.1, on the reverse strand, counting down.
ATACGTATGTAAAAAACAACTACGCCTCCGAGCCCTCAGATACTAGCTCATAGTAGAAGTTGAAATACGTTTGTAAAATTCGACACGTTTGCCAGCGTCTCGGTAGCTCAGCTGGTCAGAGCAGTCGCCCGGATAGCGAAAGGTCGTGGGTTCGAATCCCATCTGAGGGCTCGGAGGCGTAGTTGTTTTTTACATACGTATTTTATATCTTATAGAAATATTGCATTGTAAATGCAAAAAATTAAATTAAAAACATAATTATAGCTGGTTCCACCTTAATCGATTGTTTAATATTTGTAAAAATATTACTTTCGATGTTGAAGGTAGTTAGCGTTCAACATTGGTGGAACGATACTAGCTCATAGTAGAAGTTGAAATACGTTTGTAAAATTCGACACGTTTGCCAGCGTCTCGGTAGCTCAGCTGGTCAGAGCAGTCGCCCGGATAGCGAAAGGTCGTGGGTTCGAATCCCATCTGAGGGCTCGGAGGCGTAGTTGTTTTTTACATACGTATTTTATATCTTATAGAAATATTGCATTGTAAATGCAAAAAATTAAATTAAAAACATAATTATAGCTGGTTCCACCTTAATCGATTGTTTAATATTTGTAAAAATATTACTTTCGATGTTGAAGGTAGTTAGCGTTCAACATTGGTGGAACGATACTAGCTCATAGTAGAAGTTGAAATACGTTTGTAAAATTCGACACGTTTGCCAGCGTCTCGGTAGCTCAGCTGGTCAGAGCAGTCGCCCGGATAGCGAAAGGTCGTGGGTTCGAATCCCATCTGAGGGCTCGGAGGCGTAGTTGTTTTTTACATACGTATTTTATATCTTATAGAAATATTGCATTGTAAATGCAAAAAATTAAATTAAAAACATAATTATAGCTGGTTCCACCTTAATCGATTGTTTAATATTTGTAAAAATATTACTTTCGATGTTGAAGGTAGTTAGCGTTCAACATTGGTGGAACGATACTAGCTCATAGTAGAAGTTGAAATACGTTTGTAAAATTCGACACGTTTGCCAGCGTCTCGGTAGCTCAGCTGGTCAGAGCAGTCGCCCGGATAGCGAAAGGTCGTGGGTTCGAATCCCATCTGAGGGCTCGGAGGCGTAGTTGTTTTTTACATACGTATTTTATATCTTATAGAAATATTGCATTGTAAATGCAAAAAATTAAATTAAAAACATAATTATAGCTGGTTCCACCTTAATCGATTGTTTAATATTTGTAAAAATATTACTTTCGATGTTGAAGGTAGTTAGCGTTCAACATTGGTGGAACGATACTAGCTCATAGTAGAAGTTGAAATACGTTTGTAAAATTCGACACGTTTGCCAGCGTCTCGGTAGCTCAGCTGGTCAGAGCAGTCGCCCGGATAGCGAAAGGTCGTGGGTTCGAATCCCATCTGAGGGCTCGGAGGCGTAGTTGTTTTTTACATACGTATTTTATATCTTATAGAAATATTGCATTGTAAATGCAAAAAATTAAATTAAAAACATAATTATAGCTGGTTCCACCTTAATCGATTGTTTAATATTTGTAAAAATATTACTTTCGATGTTGAAGGTAGTTAGCGTTCAACATTGGTGGAACGATACTAGCTCATAGTAGAAGTTGAAATACGTTTGTAAAATTCGACACGTTTGCCAGCGTCTCGGTAGCTCAGCTGGTCAGAGCAGTCGCCCGGATAGCGAAAGGTCGTGGGTTCGAATCCCATCTGAGGGCTCGGAGGCGTAGTTGTTTTTTACATACGTATTTTATATCTTATAGAAATATTGCATTGTAAATGCAAAAAATTAAATTAAAAACATAATTATAGCTGGTTCCACCTTAATCGATTGTTTAATATTTGTAAAAATATTACTTTCGATGTTGAAGGTAGTTAGCGTTCAACATTGGTGGAACGATACTAGCTCATAGTAGAAGTTGAAATACGTTTGTAAAATTCGACACGTTTGCCAGCGTCTCGGTAGCTCAGCTGGTCAGAGCAGTCGCCCGGATAGCGAAAGGTCGTGGGTTCGAATCCCATCTGAGGGCTCGGAGGCGTAGTTGTTTTTTACATACGTATTTTATATCTTATAGAAATATTGCATTGTAAATGCAAAAAATTAAATTAAAAACATAATTATAGCTGGTTCCACCTTAATCGATTGTTTAATATTTGTAAAAATATTACTTTCGATGTTGAAGGTAGTTAGCGTTCAACATTGGTGGAACGATACTAGCTCATAGTAGAAGTTGAAATACGTTTGTAAAATTCGACACGTTTGCCAGCGTCTCGGTAGCTCAGCTGGTCAGAGCAGTCGCCCGGATAGCGAAAGGTCGTGGGTTCGAATCCCATCTGAGGGCTCGGAGGCGTAGTTGTTTTTTACATACGTATTTTATATCTTATAGAAATATTGCATTGTAAATGCAAAAAATTAAATTAAAAACATAATTATAGCTGGTTCCACCTTAATCGATTGTTTAATATTTGTAAAAATATTACTTTCGATGTTGAAGGTAGTTAGCGTTCAACATTGGTGGAACGATACTAGCTCATAGTAGAAGTTGAAATACGTTTGTAAAATTCGACACGTTTGCCAGCGTCTCGGTAGCTCAGCTGGTCAGAGCAGTCGCCCGGATAGCGAAAGGTCGTGGGTTCGAATCCCATCTGAGGGCTCGGAGGCGTAGTTGTTTTTTACATACGTATTTTATATCTTATAGAAATATTGCATTGTAAATGCAAAAAATTAAATTAAAAACATAATTATAGCTGGTTCCACCTTAATCGATTGTTTAATATTTGTAAAAATATTACTTTCGATGTTGAAGGTAGTTAGCGTTCAACATTGGTGGAACGATACTAGCTCATAGTAGAAGTTGAAATACGTTTGTAAAATTCGACACGTTTGCCAGCGTCTCGGTAGCTCAGCTGGTCAGAGCAGTCGCCCGGATAGCGAAAGGTCGTGGGTTCGAATCCCATCTGAGGGCTCGGAGGCGTAGTTGTTTTTTACATACGTATTTTATATCTTATAGAAATATTGCATTGTAAATGCAAAAAATTAAATTAAAAACATAATTATAGCTGGTTCCACCTTAATCGATTGTTTAATATTTGTAAAAATATTACTTTCGATGTTGAAGGTAGTTAGCGTTCAACATTGGTGGAACGATACTAGCTCATAGTAGAAGTTGAAATACGTTTGTAAAATTCGACACGTTTGCCAGCGTCTCGGTAGCTCAGCTGGTCAGAGCAGTCGCCCGGATAGCGAAAGGTCGTGGGTTCGAATCCCATCTGAGGGCTCGGAGGCGTAGTTGTTTTTTACATACGTATTTTATATCTTATAGAAATATTGCATTGTAAATGCAAAAAATTAAATTAAAAACATAATTATAGCTGGTTCCACCTTAATCGATTGTTTAATATTTGTAAAAATATTACTTTCGATGTTGAAGGTAGTTAGCGTTCAACATTGGTGGAACGATACTAGCTCATAGTAGAAGTTGAAATACGTTTGTAAAATTCGACACGTTTGCCAGCGTCTCGGTAGCTCAGCTGGTCAGAGCAGTCGCCCGGATAGCGAAAGGTCGTGGGTTCGAATCCCATCTGAGGGCTCGGAGGCGTAGTTGTTTTTTACATACGTATTTTATATCTTATAGAAATATTGCATTGTAAATGCAAAAAATTAAATTAAAAACATAATTATAGCTGGTTCCACCTTAATCGATTGTTTAATATTTGTAAAAATATTACTTTCGATGTTGAAGGTAGTTAGCGTTCAACATTGGTGGAACGATACTAGCTCATAGTAGAAGTTGAAATACGTTTGTAAAATTCGACACGTTTGCCAGCGTCTCGGTAGCTCAGCTGGTCAGAGCAGTCGCCCGGATAGCGAAAGGTCGTGGGTTCGAATCCCATCTGAGGGCTCGGAGGCGTAGTTGTTTTTTACATACGTATTTTATATCTTATACAATAAATTATACACAAAATCACAACTGCGTAGAACGAAACGCTAATATGGCACTTGTGTGTGACAGTCGGTTAGATTTTAACAAGTATCTCGCGGCTCTGGAACACGGTATTTTAGTAAAGTCCGTAGGCTGATAAAATAACTAAACGCTTAGAATAATTCGCAATAGCAAGAAATATCTATTTTCGCTCTTGATCCTACTGTATATATTAAAAACAGAAGAATTCATAAAGCAGTGTTGCTGATAAACTTGTATACATTTTATGTTTAAGACTGAATATCGAAAAAGTTTATATAACTTTAAGCTACAAAACGCTTCAAACACAAAACAATTGTGCTTGCCAGCTAAAAAAAAACATTTGTTGCAAGTAATGTATATTTTTGAATGATTTTTTTTAGTGGTACAAATGTATTTAAAAATAAATAAGTATTTTTTTCGGAATATACAATTTTTTAGCTATTTTTTGGTATCTTTGAATCTTAGGTACATATTTAGCCGAACTTATATGGAAGAAAGAAAGGCTCCTTTGTTCTGAAAGCAATTGCCTTAAACGGTAGATACCTTGCTAATCGAGCCAGCTTATAAGGAACATTGTAGTTAATTTGCTTCAACAAGTCAGGGCAATCAATATGACCGTTCATGATCTTGTAAAAGAACATTAAATCCAACATTGTTCTACGATTTTTTAAACTAGTCAAACTGTAGTGCCGAAGTCGAGATATGTAAGTAGGAAGCCTCCTTGCCAATCTGTCTTGAAATGTGAGGTGCCATAAGAACCTTTTGTGAATAGATTCTTATCGCTTCTTATATATCTCATAGAAAGGAGTCCAAATGAAACTGCAGTATTCTAAACCTGAGCGAACTAATGAATTAAAGACGGCTATTTTACTACTTGCGTATTTAAAATTACGGCAGTTACGTATTATAAGTCCCAATAATTTGAAACTTTTTGTAACAATTTTGTCGATATGAACATTAAATCGAAGTTAGTTATCAATGTAAACACCAAGGTCTCGAATAACATTAACTTCTTGAATCGGTTGGTTATTAATTTGGTAAGAATTAAAATAAGCAGATTTGTGGCGGAAGAAATTGCATTTATCAATGTTTAGATTAATTTTGTTATTTTTATATATTTTTATGCATTTTCAATGCGATCTTATAAGATAAATTATTATAATAGAAAAATACTAGAAAAAAATCGACTCGGGTCACAAGTGAATTCTCAGGCGGGAATCGAACCCACAACCTTTGGAAATCCGGTGCGGTCCGGTCCGGTTCGATTCCCGCCTGAGAATTCACTTGTGACCCGAGTCGATTTTTTCTAGAATTTTTCTATTATAATATTTTATCTTATAATTTTGTTATCCTTGCACCACTTGGAAAAGCGGTCCAAATCATTCTGGAGACGTTGGTGGTCATCAGCATTCTTCTGTTCTGTCGCATTGTGACTTTTAGATCGTCAGCGTATAAGTATATTTGCGAATGAAGGAAGCAGGAGTACATTATCATGGATTAAAAGGATACGCAAACGTCCGGTACAGAGCCCATGCGAGGTAAGCCGGTGCTACCATCCATCAACCCATCCTCGATCTACGTATCCAGCCAGCTGGCCATTATAGATTAAAAATCGGGGTCCCTAGATGTTCGGATACGCAACGAGATTTGTGACGCATGCTTCACTGACCTTGCACGGGACCAAGAGTAAGGGGCTGGCAGTTTTTGAGCGACTTTTGTTTTTAGATTATTTGTAATATAATGAATAAATAATAAATAAATATTTCCTACATTCACACCAATTAAACTAGCCCAAAGTAAGCACTTTTAAGGCTTGTGTTATGGATACTAGGGTAACGGATAAACATACATATATGATGCATAGATATGTAATATTTATAGAGATATATATAAACATCCATGACTCAGGTACAAATGCTCGTATTCATCATACTAACATCTGCCCCTTCCGGGATTCGAACCCAGGACCTTCGGTGCGAAAGGCAGGATCGCTACCGTTGCACCAAACGGTCGTCAAATATGAATCTAAAATCTCTTTTTAACGGTATAACTACGCTTAATGCCTATAATGTTTCTTTTATATGCAGAATCGCTAAAAAACATATAAGAAGCAAATAAAAATATTTGATTTTTATTTTTTGAATAGCCGTACAAAGCCCTGTCTCAATGGAAACATCCCTTTCGATTTTCAGATTGAAATCGAATACACACAAATTAATATTGAATATTAAAAACCTATTGTTAGTGTTTAGACTTCTATTAGGTACATTGTATTGTATGAAAAAAAGACAGCCCTTGCCGGATTTCTTGCGGCTTCTTCTCGGTACAAGTTAAATAAATAAATAAATAATTTATTTATGTTTAAAAATGGTTTAATAATGGTGGTAAACAAATTGACTGAATCTAAACGGTATACAATTCAAAAATGAATGTGCGTGTGTGTGTGTGTGTATGTGTGTGCGTGTGTATGTGTGTGCGTGTGTGTGTGTGTGTGATTCGGTTTGCCTTCAATTTGTTATAACAGAGACTCAACATCTTCATGTCTTAGGCTAACTAGTTCTCCCGAACTTACGAAACTCATATTGAATAAAAAATATTTTATCGTTATCTTGTCTATTAAAAAATGCATACTGTTAGTCAAACTATAAATAATTATTCTATTCTTAATTATTAATTAATATTTGTGATCGATATTTATTTATTTATCAATAACGAAAACAGCGGGTGAATCAACAATTTGTTAAAAACACCATTTCCCGTCATTTATAATTAAAATTCAATTATATTAAATTAAAAATATTAAATCAATTATATTAAAAATATTATACAATTCAAAATTATACAAATATTAAACAATTATAATTTTTATATATATAATTTTACTGTACGTGTTTATGTCACTGAACTCCTCCTAAACGGCTGGACCGATTTGTTTGTATGCTTTTAGGTGGCGCCCTAGATGGTTTAGATTTACAAATCAGCCCGGCAGATGGCGCTGCAGTCGGCACGCGTGGCCGGGTCAGCTAGTATGTTTTATAAATTATTGTAAGTTCTATTTACAAATTTTAAATCAAAATGCAAGCCCTTTTCTTCATTAGTCTCAAAGTTTCGGTTTTCAGTAGTAACGATGGATTAAACGCCGGCGGCCATTTGCAATGGCTAACGTTGGATCGCTATCCGTGGATTCGTGGATACAAGGCAGAGTTAGAGTACTTTACTTGATTGTAATCATTAAAAGGGTGATTGTTGTATTTGTGGATTATACAAAAGCAATCTAAATACATAAAAATCAATCGTTGTTTGAATTTTAGACTATCGTCTTTAAATACTTATTTTAATTGTCATCGTGTTTTGACGCTGCAAGTGGTACCTACATATCTGATTAGAAAGCACAAAACGAAGTCGTTCTATATGTATTATCAAATATAATAGAGGAATGGAAAGGAATCAGTATCATAGACCATTGTACCATTTAATATGACTATTTTTTTTATTTATTTTATACACTTACACCAATTAGCACTATAAGGCTTGTGTTAAGGATACTAGAGTAACGAATAGACATACAAGTACAGATATAATACATAAATATTTAATAATTATAAAAATACATGTATGAATACCTATGACTGAGGTATAAATGATCGTATTCATTATACAAACATGTCCCTTCCGGGACTCGATCCCAGGACCGTCGCTGCGAAATTCAGGATCGCTACCGTTGCATAAAATGCTCGTCATAATAATTTAAATACTATTATATTTTCAAACCAATTAAAATAAACATTTTTATAGGGCGCATATAGAGATTTCTAGCGTCAGCGGTCTAAGCGCTGTTAGCGTGATTCGGAACAGTCCTCCGCGTTCCACATCACGCTAACAGCGCTTAGATCGCTGACGTCATTTTGTGCCTGGTCCAAATCATTAGCACGCTATGAGCGCGCTTACGGTATTATTGATTCGGACCAATCTTAGCAGTTGTGAGCGGATTCATGACACTTAAGTGATTTAACGAAAATGAGCAAACAAGTTTTTCATCAAGCATTTGCTTTAATTATTGAAAGCGATGAAGACACTGACATAGAAATGATGTTACTATCTTCATCATCAAGCGATGACGAAGACGACAGGCAATTATGTACACGACGAAGAGGGAAGTTGATACTGAAATCCGTGTCATTGCTAACAGTTGCTTCTCCTTGAACGTTCTACAAACTGAACGCTTCTTCGTTCTAACTCTTCGTTTGCGAGACTTACTAGATACTGACTATCTGGAATCATGACGAAGTCGGTTAGTTATAAGTACGTAGAATTTATATAAATAGAAATGTTTATGAAATTTATAATGATAAAAAACATTTCATTCTTTGTACATAAAACAACAAAAAAATTTTAATTACCAGTTTTGGCTCTCTCCACATCATCAGGAAGCACTTCTAATATTAGGGGTTAAAGTATGAAATTGCCGATTTGTACTGAAAATCTATATTGTTTATTTTTTAAATTTTTAACAAATTTATTTAATCAAAATAGTTGCCATTATTATCTATACATTGCTGCCATCTAATGGGAAGGTCATTAATGCCTTTGCGATAGAATTCCGACGATCTAGACTGCACAAACTGTGTGAAAGCATTTTGTACTGCCTCCTGGGAAGAAAACTTCTTGTCACGTAGATAATTGTCCAAATCACGAAAAAAATGGTAGTCCGTTGGAGCAAGGTCTGGTGAATACGGAGGATGACGAATGGTTTCTAACTGCAGTTCCTGAAGGGTCAAAATGGTTTCTCGTGCTGTGTGAGGTCTCGCGTTGTCGTGGAGCAATAATGGTGAAGATCGATTCATGAGTCGGGGCTGTTTTACTGCTAGTTTTGTCAACATGGTTCGGAGTTCGGCACAATAGACATCTGCCGTTATTGCTTGACCAGATCGGAGAAAACTATAGTGAATAACACCATGCTGAGACCACCAAACAGTTACCATTACCTTTTTATTGGTAAGTTTTGCTTTAGGACACTGTTGTGGCATTTGACCTGGGGTCAGCCATTGCATTTTTCTTTTCCGGTTATCATAAAGAATCCACTTTTCATCACATGTTACAATTCGATCCAATATTCCTTCATTTCTGTACCGGTTCAACAAGGCAACACAAGTTTCAACACGCGTTTCTTTCTGCAGATCAGTCAAATCATGAGGCACCCATTTTTCGTATTTTTTTATTTTATTGATTTGACGCAAGTGAGTCAATATTGTGGGTAAGGTAACGTTAAACCATGCCGCTAATTCCTGGGTACTTTGACTAGGATCGGCTTCCACTATCTCTCTTAATTCATCGTTATTTACCTGTGTGGGCGGTCTTCCTCGTGGCTCGTTCTTTAAGTCGAAATTTCCATCACGAAAGCGTTTAAACCAAAATCGCACGGTGCGTTCATTAGTAGACCCCTCTCCAAACGCAGCATTGATATTGCGGGCTGTTTCTGCCGCGTTAGTTCCGCGTCGGAACTCGTATTCAAAAATAACTCGAATTTTCGCAGTATCCATCTTTCTTGTCTAAATTGAATAACAAAAACAATTGAAAGTCGATATTCAAATGTTTTACATTTTTTAAAAAAAGAACATCATAGAAACCATTTAAAAAAAGTTTCATTCGAAAACCTCAAACCATGAAGATTCTATGTCAATTCAAAGAACCTATTGCAATAAAACGGCAATTTCATACTTTAACCCCTATTATTATGACTTTATTAATATCATCTACAAATACAGTTAGATCACAAAATTCAGCCATCGTATTGGAAGGTTTGTTTATTGTTTGTTTTCTAAGATTGCAATCGCAACTACTGACACCACTTTGACGCAACTACTGACAGCCAACGCTTCTCTCGATGTTTTCGCGCCGTAGCGTGAGCGTCGTTTGCACGAGCGATGACGTCATTTCTGGCGTCACTTGAGCTCACATGAGCGTTATAAGAATGAATTGGACCGGGCGTTAGTGCACTAATAGCGCTGTTAGCGTGATTCGGAACGCGGCCTAGGTAGCACGGTTCGGAACACCAAACGTCGCATCTGACAGTAGTCACCTGTCAATCTGAAAAGCAGTTGTGATGTATGTAAACAAGAAAGCTAATTTCATTTTAACTATTGAAAAGCACAGAAATTCTTAGTGAACGCTGTTTTAAAATGAATTCAAATGAATGCTGTGTTGCTAAAGGGTGTGGCACAATCGCCGACACTCGCTATGCTACTGGAAATTGACATGAACAAGGTAGAAACATTCATAACTAACACTATCTCAAAACCAGACAACACACACATCTTCCCATCTAGAAAACCTACATAAACTTAATACCTAAGGTTCCTGCCCGTCTCGTAAACTTACGGAGCGAATTTCACCATGAACAGTACTTTAAAATCTAGTGCTTACTATCGTATAGATAGGTCGAAAAAAAGTGTTACAACGTATCATGTGAAAACCTAACTATGATCATTATAAGTTACTTAACCGATTCGTTGCTACATACAATTACAGAAACAAAGGCTACGAGCTTGATTTACGTAAAAAATGAAGATAGTTTTAATCTGGGTTGATTTCCCTAAAACTTGATTTGAAGGAGTTATCATCGATTTAAATATGACACGGTTTCAGTGGTTAAAGCCACACGCAAAAAAAGTGATGGCACGACAGGCGTGTATTCAGCAACGAATCGGTTAACTTACAACGAAAAATATATCATAATTCAGATGACTGCCTCACATTGCAAATCAAAAGAATGGTATACATTAGTATGAAATCAATAAATATACCGTTTACTGTATCGTGTACCAAGCTAACCTGTTCCCACTAAGTCACATACACTATGAATGTATGTGATTTATATTTTGGGTGCCTCTTTGATGTGTCCAGTTGCCGGGGCCGATTGTGACTGACGTGAGATTGCAGTCGGACTGAACTCCGTGGCCGCGAGGGAAGTATGATGCTGGGGACGGGCAGTGAACAGGTTCCTGTGCCAGCGCTGCGCGTCCTCCTCAGTTAAATGAATATATTAAGTTTTATGTAAATGATGTGTCAGTTGCCTACAAATAAATTCATTTAGTTAACCTATATGTTTTTTTTATCGATGAGCAAACCTGTTCTCAACTTTCATCTTCAATTATATTACTAATAAAGTTATAAATTAGTTATTAATCTAAAAATTATTAACAGTTATATAAATACTAGGCGATGCAGTTGCTAAGCATAAAGCTACGCTAGCACCATATATTGGAGCGGAGCGTAATACCTAAATAAAGAATTTTTTTTTTTGTTTTGATGGAAATTTTTGCAAATTTCAAAATTCGGACTCCGTCACAATCTGGTCCTAAGCCTGTTGATTTGATTCCACACAAAAATATAAAAATCGGTTAAGAACTCGGGGAGTTATGGCGTAACAGACATTTCACCATTGAAGCTGGTCCATGGGAGCTTCGCTCGCTCCGCTCCAATTATCTGATTTTACAAATATGATATTAATCTTTAGTGTATAGGCATAATTATTCATAATGTTGCGGCTAATTTTAATTTACTATATTATCTTAGTAGAGACTTCATTATCATATCATTATAAAAATATGATTAATCTACTGATTTTACACCATAATTAACATTTAAGACTGGTACATTTAAAATAGTACATGATATACATAACATTGGAAACAGGGGCTACATTTTTGTTTATTTTTATTAAATTACTAGCTTTTACCTGCGGCTTAGCTTTTTTTCAATAAAAAGTATACTATATTACTTCTAATACAATATATTACGAAGTTTCATGATGATCGGTTTAGTAGTTTTTGTGTGAAAGCATGACAAACAAACTTTTCTTAATAATTTATATTGAACATCAGAAATCAGCACAAATGGGGTATTTACGGCATCATCGTCATCAGAATCAATCATTAACAAGCAAAGCAGCAACATGAACCCAAGGTCCCATCCGTTCAGCGGCTGCAGTGGACCCATGTTTGTGTTTCATATTGCTAGATCCCGGTATTGTATCTTTTAGCGGTAATTTATTAGCACTTTAATAACTCTCAATGGGCCTATTTATGAGGGTAACAGTTTTTTACTTTTACTGTCATTGGTGAATGAAGTTTCTGTTATTTTTACAAGATCTCCTTCATTATACTCTTTGAGCAGGTTACCTACCCTTATAATAAGTTTTTTGTTTTATCTGTTCACTATCGATTCTATCCTTAACTTATAAATCAGTATTGTCTCGAGTTTCTTGTGCAATCTCGTCAAGGGAAAAATTTATGTTACTTATAATACTTGTTCCAAACATTACTACTGTGACACGACCGTTTGGTGCAACGGTAGCAATCCTGCCTTTCGTTACGACGATCCTGGGTTCGAATCCCGGTAGAGGCAGATGTTTGTATGATGAATACGAGCATTTGTACCTGAGTCATAGTTGTTCATATTTATTTCTATGAATGTCACATATCCATGTATCATATATATATGTCTATCCGTTACCCTTTTCTTTTTTTTTTCCCTGTGGAAAATCCTTTATGGATTCAACCCGGGTTGATGGCGGGGATATGTGGGACTCTCCCACACCTTAGCGCACGGAGCGAAGGCGGGGCATACCCGAACTAAAAAAACCACTGGGACGTACCACCTGACTGCTTCGGCTCTGTGGGGTCGTTTGCGGTACTTGCCACTGCAAACCATGGCAGATCTATCCGTTACCCTAGTATCCATAACACAAGCCTTACAGTGCTTACTTTGGGCTAGGCTAATTGGTGTGAATGTAGGAAATATTTATTTATTTATTTATTATTACTTCGTCTGGCATTCTACCGGTAGTTTTGTGCTTAGTGTTGTTCATTCCCCACTGAATTTTACCTACAGTTGTCCCAGTCTTTTTCATTTTTATTTAAATTTGGAGTTGTCAAAGAATTTAATATCATACGATTGTAGCGCTTTACCTGTCCATTCGATTTTGGACTAGCCAATACATTTAAAATTTGTTTTATATCTTTACTCACACAATATTTTCTAAAAGATATGGAAGTTAAACAGCTGCCACGATCAGTTATCAAATGTACAGGTATTCTAAAAGTATAAAAGATGTCATCTAAGACCTTGATTACTTCGATGAAGCCTATACAGCCTTCCATCCATGATGGATTCACCATCTCCCTCCCCCGGTTCCGGAGTGTGCCCAAGTTACCAGGGGCGCAAAAAAGAACCTTGATCTCATTCAACATCTTAGTATTACGTACTGGTTTGATAAATACAAACTTAGTAAGTATTTATCAAACCAATTAAGAGTAGTATATTGGTGTTTCCCTTATTTGATTTGACAAAGGGTCCAAGGTGGTCGGCGTGTAAAGTATATAACCTTTTTAATAGCGATGTGCCGAGTACGGCTTGACTCGAGTCAGACTCGATTCCTGCTTTGGACTCGTATACTCGAATACCAATTTATTTTGATTCGAGTACGCCGGACTCGATTCCGGTACTCGAGTCAGGAAGAATCGATCTTGTACTCGGTGTCTCGAAACTATTATGCGAGTCCAACTGACTCGAGTCTAGTATTCGAGTTAGCTCGACTCGCTCGTACTCGATTTCTGTTTACTTAAGCAATGAAGTGACACCTAAAATAAAAGTACATACTAACTACCTAATAGAACAAATACCCGAAGTTTTTAAATACCTAGCTTCTAAAATGATCTCTTTTTGTTAATAAAACAAATAGAACTTGATCTCATTACCAGTAATTTTCTGGTTCCTAGATATCTCCTTAGTATTCTGTTTATTTGTTATGTTTAAAAATATTTTTCATTAAAATGTTCGTAGTGTTACTATGCTAAACCTAGATACTGTTTGAAATTTACTCATTCCCAATTTTTCCTTTTGTACTTAAATCGGTAACAGACTCGAGTTGTGGACTCGAATTCCAGACTAAGGTTCTAGACTCGGAGTCCAGGACTCGAGTCAGCATTCGAGTACCAACATAGAACTCGAGTACTGGACTCGAATCGCGGAATCGAGTCATGACTCGAATACCGTACAAACTGACTCGAGTCGACTCGATCCTATCAAACAACGACTCGGCACATCACTACTTTTTAATAGGACACAATAAACCTTCCTTGCCAAATTTCTTTCCTTTAGCATATGCGCATTCAATACAAGCTGTCCTACTACTTCTTTAATCCTACTACTTTTTTCTACTCCAAAATGACCTATTTCGTCGTGATTTAGTCTACACACTTGCCACCTCCCACCCTTTGGTACTACCCAGTGTTGATCCTCTATATATCCTTCAATGCAACGAAACAGTATATTGTCTATTAGCCATGCATGGAGCCAGGTCTTTGTACTAGTGTTGCCGATCGATAGTGGACTATCGATAATTAATAATAGTCTATCGAGAGGGGATAGATAGTAGGACTATCGATCGTACTATCGATTCTATCAATAATATCGATAGAGTCGATATTATCGATAGGTTTAAAACGGGGCAATACTATTGAAGGAGTGCAGTACTATCGATGCTATCGATAATATCGATAGTATCTGTGCTACTCACGTAAATTTATATTATGATACTATTGTAAAATGACAAATTATCGATAGTTCAAAACAATCGATAATGTCGATACTATCGATAGTATTGTTACCAAGAATAAAAATAGTATCGATACTTTGTTCTTGTTAACAATACTATCGATAGTATCGACATTATCGATTGTTTTGAACTATCGATAATTTATCAATTTACAATAGTATCGTTTAAAATTTTAAGGCATAGTTGTCAACAATAAATCAACATTAGAACAAATAATTTCAAATGATACGTTCAAATTTACGTGAGTAGCACAGATTGGTAAAAATGCAAAAGGATTTGAAAAACATTTGCTGTAAAAACATACCCAATACTATTGCAAAATTGAAGACCTTCGATAATCTAAAACAATCGATAGTCTCGATACTATTGATACTATAAATAGTTTCTTATTTACGGACAACAATACTATCGATAGTATTGCACTCTTTCAATAGTATTGACATGTTTTGAGCTATCGTTATAATTGATAGGCCCATCGATAGCACATTATTTTTCAGAGGAAAAAATCGATAGAAATACTATCGATAGTTTGGCAACACTACTTTGTACTCTAGAAGGTGTTCGAGTTTGAGCCTGTCAATCCATCTGCATTTCTTCTAAGAGTTTAAGCCGCGTTCGTAAGCTTTCCAGTTCTCGATCATGGTGTTTGTAAGCTGTGGCAGCCGCGGTTTAGACTACGATTGCGAAAGCGGCTGCGACTGATTCTCTCAAAGTCGATTTGGTCATTGCTACTAATTACCCTTTCTGATAGTGCTTGTGAACTACGACCTGGCGTCTGTAGCTCACATGAGCTATCGATTCCGGCTCTTATAAGTTGACGACCGTTTGGTGCAACGGTAGCGATCCTACCTTTCGCGCCGACGGTCCTGGATTCGAATCCCGGAAGGGGAGACGTTTTTATGATTAATAAGAGCATTTGTACCTGAGTCATGGATATTTACATATATTTCTATGAATATTACATATCTAGGTATCATATAAGTATGTCTATCCGTTACCCCAGTATCCATAACACAAGCCTTAACGGTGCTTACGGGCAAGGCTAATTGGTGTGGTTGTGGGAAATATTATTATTATTATAGGTGTGCATTTTCTGTAACTCGAAAAATAAAAAAAATCATTATTATTTAAACATACATCTTTTCATTTATTTTTCAAAACTAAACACTAAACTTTTGATATTTACATAGTAAAGTAAATTTTTGACCTCAGGTCTTAAGAGGTCAGGGTCATGTAAGGTCAGTTTCGAGGTGGTCCTTATGTGACTGGGATTTCTTAAATGGGGGCCAAAAGATGATGGGCACAAATGTATGGAACATGGTCCCAGCTCCAATAAGGGTGAATTATACACCGTTGGAAAGATATTTTTGTGTGGATTATGAATAACTATGGCGCTAGTCCCGATTCGTTGTCCAATCGTAGTATTTTTTTTGTAACATCCTTAACATACTTTTTATAGTGACACTTTTTTCG
Organism: Calamotropha paludella; assembly: GCA_927399485.1. Classification (NCBI taxonomy): domain Eukaryota; kingdom Metazoa; phylum Arthropoda; class Insecta; order Lepidoptera; family Crambidae; genus Calamotropha; species Calamotropha paludella. The sequence continues at coordinate 8,648,239 of OV656829.1, read as the reverse complement.
ATTTTGGCATGGTATCATTGTAATTATTATTCATACTTTCATACTTCACTACATAGTATATAAAATAAAGTCGCTTCCTGCTGTCTGTCTGTCTGACCCTATGTATGCTTAGATCTTTAAAACTACGCAGCGGATTTTGAAGCGGTTTTTCTTTAATAGATGGAGTGATTCAAGAGGAAGGTTTATATGTATAATTCTGCATATATTATACATATAAACCTTCCTCTTTACAAAACCGATTTTGTTGTTTTGTTTAACTGAATTGTATTAAGCTTAAAATCTGTGCAAATGTCATCAAAATCGGTCAAGTGAACCGGCTATATGATTTTTTGAAATTCTCTTCGACCTGAATATTCATTGTCTTCTAAAGACTATACTTCAAATCGGACAATATATACAGGTATGCTGCCATAGTAGTTTTTTATACTCTTGAAAAGATCTATCCAACGATGGTAAATTCATTTTGATTGAAGCATCACATGATATGGGCCCAAAACGCGCATCATCCTTTCCTTTATTTTTGCTCAAGGACGCACCGTTTCAGAGTATCTAATGATATGCTGCAATATAATTAAATTAATAAACGGTACACTTGTTTTTTGAGAAAGAACACTGCACGAACTTACTTCCATTCGAAGACAACAACTGTGATTTATTGGACAAGGTGGTATTCATTTACAATGTTCTGCTTTAATAGTCTCAAACGGTAATGGATTGCAGTAGGATTTCTAAGTTGTTACGCGTTTAGATGTGCTATGCAAATGCAAAAGCGAAATTATTCATCGCAACGGGGTTGATTGGAATTGCCGCATTCAATTAATTTAGATGCGAAATGGATTAGTTGGCTAAAAGATTTACAGCCTATCTTAATTCGTGTCCCCCGCTGCTATTTGAACTCAACTAGAAGCTGTTACGCGGGCATGCACCCAGAGTATTCTTCTAGTAATATTAGCGACTCGTTAAAAGCTATAAGTGTTTATTTGGCTGCATGATCGCGTAATAATCTGTTTTTCTACTAGTAAAAATAGGGTAAACTAATAGTAAAATTACGGTAACAGTAACCGGTTCTGTTTTACTTTATCTCCGTATCCGAACGTGCTAACCGCTTTTCTGAGGCGCTCATAAAATTCGTTATGGGTTCATACAGATCGCAAAATTATTAGTTGTAATAAAAAAAAAAACTACAAAATAAAAATATTATCGGAGTTTTTATTTTTTTTTTCTGAGCTGGAGCTCAATTTTTTACATGCTCTATAAAACAATACATAATAGAATAGGAATTATTGCATTTTTATTTTCTAAATAAATTTATCTTCGTACAAAGTTCGTTGCGTTTATTGTTTTCTCGTCTTACCATTCTTTCTACCTCTCTTTCTAGTGTTTGTAGCCCTTTATCAACCTGCGTACATTGTAAGGTACTTCATCTATACTCTTCCAGCATACGCACACCTTGCCAGGCGGTCTTGGATGTTGCGGCTTCTGTGGCTGTTTTGGGTTCTGTGGCTGCTGCGGTTGTTGTGGGTTCTGCGGCTGTTGTGGCTGTTGCGGGTTCTGCGGCTGCTGTGGGTTTTGTGGTTGCTGCAGCTGTTGTGGGTTCTGTGGCTGTTGCGGTTGCTGCGGCTGCTGTGGCTGCTGCGGCTGTTGTGGGTTCTGTGGTTGCTGCGGCTGTTGTGGGTTCTGTGGCTGCTGCGGTTGCTGCGGCTGTTGTGGGTTCTGTGGCTGCTGCGGGTTCTGTGGCTGCTGCGGTTGCTGTGGCTGCTGCGGCTGCTGCGGTTGCTGCGGCTGTTGTGGGTTCTGTGGCTGCTGCGGTTGCTGCGGCTGCTGCGGTTGCTGCGGCTGCTGCGGTTTCTGCGGCTGCTGCGGTTGCTGCGGCTGTTGTGGGTTCTGTGGCTGCTGCGGCTGTTGCGGCTGTTGTGGCTGCTGCGGTTGCTGCGGCTGTTGTGGGTTCTGTGGCTGCTGCGGCTGTTGCGGTTGCTGCGGCTGTTGTGGCTGCTGCGGTTGCTGCGGCTGTTGTGGGTTCTGTGGCTGCTGCGGTTGCTGCGGCTGCTGCGGTTGCTGAGGCTGCTGCGGCTGCTGCGGCTGCTGCGGCTGTTGTGGTTGCTGCGGCTGCTGCGGCTGTTGTGGCTGCTGCGGTTGCTGCGGCTGTTGTGGGTTCTGTGGCTGCTGCGGCTGTTGCGGTTGCTGCGGCTGTTGTGGCTGCTGCGGTTGCTGCGGCTGTTGTGGGTTCTGTGGCTGCTGCGGTTGCTGCGGCTGTTGTGGGTTCTGTGGCTGCTGCGGTTGCTGCGGCTGCTGCGGTTGCTGAGGCTGCTGCGGCTGCTGCGGCTGTTGTGGCTGCTGCGGCTGTTGTGGGTTCTGCGGCTGCTGTGGTTGCTGCGGCTGTTGTGGGTTCTGCGGCTGTTGTGGATTCTGTGGCTGCTGCGGCTGTTGTGGCTGCTGTGGTTGCTGCGGCTGTTGTGGGTTCTGTGGCTGCTGCGGTTGTTGTGGCTGCTGCGGCTGTTGTGGTTGCTGTGGTTGCTGCGGCTGTTGTGAATTCTGTGGTTGCTGCGGCTGTTGTGGCTGCTGTGGTTGCTGCGGCTGTTGTGGGTTCTGTGGCTGCTGCGGTTGCTGCGGTTGTTGCGGCTGTTGTGGATTCTGTGGTTGCTGCGGCTGTTGTGGCTGCTGTGGTTGCTGCGGCTGTTGTGGGTTCTGTGGCTGCTGCGGTTGTTGTGGCTGCTGCGGCTGTTGTGGTTGCTGCGGTTGTTGCGGCTGTTGTGGGTTCTGTGGCTGCTGCGGTTGCTGCGGCTGTTGTGGGTTCTGTGGCTGCTGCGGTTGCTGTGGCTGCTGCGGCTGCTGCGGTTGCTGCGGCTGTTGTGGGTTCTGTGGCTGCTGCGGTTGCTGCGGCTGCTGCGGTTGTTGTGGGTTCTGTGGCTGCTGCGGCTGTTGCGGCTGTTGTGGGTTCTGTGGCTGCTGCGGTTGCTGCGGCTGCTGCGGTTGCTGCGGCTGCTGCGGCTGTTGTGGGTTCTGTGGCTGCTGCGGCTGTTGCGGCTGTTGTGGCTGCTGCGGTTGCTGCGGCTGTTGTGGGTTCTGTGGCTGCTGCGGCTGTTGCGGTTGCTGCGGCTGTTGTGGCTGCTGCGGTTGCTGCGGCTGTTGTGGGTTCTGTGGCTGCTGCGGTTGCTGCGGCTGTTGTGGGTTCTGTGGCTGCTGCGGTTGCTGCGGCTGCTGCGGTTGCTGCGGCTGCTGTGGCTGTTGTGGGTTCTGTGGCTGCTGCGGCTGTTGTGGCTGCTGCGGTTGTTGCGGCTGTTGTGGGATTTGCGGCTGCTGCGGTTGCTGCGGCTGTTGTGGGTTCTGCGGCTGCTGCGGTTGCTGCGGCTGTTGTGGGTTCTGTGGCTGCTGCGGCTGCTGCGGCTGTTGTGGGTTCTGCGGCTGCTGTGGTTGCTGCGGCTGTTGTGGGTTCTGCGGCTGCTGTGGTTGCTGCGGCTGTTGTGGGTTCTGTGGCTGCTGTGGTTGCTGCGGCTGTTGTGGATTCTGTGGTTGCTGCAGCTGTTGTGGCTGCTGTGGTTGCTGCGGCTGTTGTGGGTTCTGTGGCTGCTGCGGTTGTTGTGGCTGCTGCGGCTGTTGTGGCTGCTGCGGCTGTTGTGGTTGCTGCGGTTGTTGCGGCTGTTGTGGGTTCTGTGGCTGCTGCGGCTGTTGTGGCTGCTGTGGTTGCTGCGGCTGTTGTGGGTTCTGTGGCTGCTGCGGTTGCTGCGGCTGTTGTGGCTGCTGCGGCTGCTGCGGCTGCTGCGGCTGTTGTGGTTGCTGCGGCTGTTGTGGCTGCTGCGGCTGTTGTGGCTGCTGCGATTGTTGTGGGTTCTGCGGCTGTTGTGGCTGCTGCGGCTGTTGTGGCTGCTGTGGTTGCTGCGGCTGTTGTGGGTTCTGTGGCTGCTGCGGTTGCTGCGGTTGCTGCGGCTGTTGTGGCTGCTGCGGTTGCTGCGGCTGCTGCGGCTGTTGTGGGTTCTGCGGCTGCTGCGGTTGTTGTGGTTGCTGCGGCTGTTGTGGCTGCTGCGGCTGTTGTGGGTTCTGTGGCTGCTGCGGCTGTTGAGGCTGCTGCGGTTGCTGCGGCTGTTGTTGGTTCTGTGGCTGCTGTGGTTGCTGCGGTTGCTGCGGCTGTTGTGGGTTCTGTGGCTGCTGCGGCTGTTGTGGCTGCTGCGGTTGCTGCGGCTGTTGTGGCTGCTGCGGCTGTTGTGGGTTCTGTGGCTGCTGTGGTTGACGTGGGTGGCGAGGATGGCGTTTTGGACCCTTAGGGTGTTTTGGATGACGTGGTCGTCGCGGATGATGTGGTCGATGCGGGCTCCGTGGATGGTGTGGTCGTTTTGGTTTTCCGGAACATTTGCCTGTAAATATTTTTTGCATTATAAAAACTGTTTATTATTTAATTTGTGTTAATAATTGGAGTTAATTATTTAAAGTTAATGATAAAAAGGCTTGGCTGCTGCGGCAGTTTGTATCAGGTAGATATTAAAGATGAGTACACTAAAACCGAGCTAATCATTATCATCTTTATCTTTATGTATGAAATATAAACTCTTTGCTTGGAAATTAGGGTTTATATAATGATACAAATAAAATAAAATGATATCAACCTGGCCGTTGAGGGTGCTGCGGTTGTTGCGGTTGCTGCGGTTGTTGTGGATTCTGCGGCTGTTGCGGTTGCTGCGGCTGTTGTGGGTTCTGTGGCTGCTGTGGTTGCTGCGGTTGCTGCGGCTGTTGTGGGTTCTGTGGCTGCTGCGGCTGTTGTGGGTTCTGTGGCTGCTGCGGCTGTTGTGGCTGCTGCGGTTGCTGCGGCTGTTGTGGGTTCTGTGGCTGCTGCGGCTGTTGTGGCTGCTGCGGTTGCTGCGGCTGTTGTGGGTTCTGTGGTTGCTGCGGCTGCTGTGGTTGCTGCGGTTGTTGCGGCTGTTGTGGGTTCTGTGGTTGCTGCGGCTGTTGTGGTTGCTGCGGTTGTTGTGGATTCTGTGGCTGCTGCGGCTGCTGCGGCTGCTGCGGTTGCTGCGGCTGTTGTGGGTTCTGTGGCTGCTGCGGCTGTTGTGGCTGCTGCGGTTGCTGCGGCTGTTGTGGGTTCTGTGGCTGCTGTGGTTGCTGCGGTTGCTGCGGCTGTTGTGGGTTCTGTGGCTGCTGCGGCTGTTGTGGGTTCTGTGGCTGCTGCGGCTGTTGTGGCTGCTGCGGTTGCTGCGGCTGTTGTGGGTTCTGTGGCTGCTGCGGCTGTTGTGGGTTCTGTGGCTGCTGCGGCTGTTGTGGCTGCTGCGGTTGCTGCGGCTGTTGTGGGTTCTGTGGCTGCTGTGGTTGCTGCGGTTGTTGCGGCTGTTGTGGGTTCTGTGGCTGCTGCGGCTGTTGTGGCTGCTGCGGTTGCTGCGGCTGTTGTGGCTGCTGCGGCTGTTGTGGGTTCTGTGGCTGCTGCGGCTGTTGTGGGTTCTGCGGCTGCTGCGGTTGTTGCGGTTGCTGCGGCTGTTGTGGCTGCTGCGGCTGTTGTGGGTTCTGTGGCTGCTGCGGCTGTTGTGGGTTCTGTGGCTGCTGCGGCTGTTGTGGGTTCTGTGGCTGCTGTGGTTGCCGTGGGTGGCGAGGATGGCGTTGTGGACTCTTAGGGTGTTTTGGATGACGTGGTCGTCGCGGATGATGTGGTCGATGCGGGCTCCGTGGATGGTGTGGTCGTTTTGGTTTTCCGGAACATTTGCCTGTAAATATTTTTTGCATTATAAAAACTGTTTATTATTTAATTTGTGTTAATAATTGGAGTTAATTATTTAAAGTTAATGATAAAAAGGCTTGGCTGCTGCGGCAGTTTGTATCAGGTAGATATTAAAGATGAGTACACTAAAACCGAGCTAATCATTATCATCTTTATCTTTATGTATGAAATATAAACTCTTTGCTTGGAAATTAGGGTTTATATAATGATACAAATAAAATAAAATGATATCAACCTGGCCGTTGAGGGTGCTGCGGTTGTTGCGGTTGCTGCGGTTGTTGTGGATTCTGCGGCTGTTGCGGTTGCTGCGGCTGTTGTGGGTTCTGTGGCTGCTGCGGCTGTTGTGGGTTCTGTGGCTGCTGCGGCTGTTGTGGCTGCTGCGGCTGTTGTGGCTGCTGCGGTTGCTGCGGCTGTTGTGGGTTCTGTGGCTGCTGCGGCTGTTGTGGCTGCTGCGGTTGCTGCGGCTGTTGTGGGTTCTGTGGTTGCTGTGGTTGCTGCGGTTGCTGCGGCTGTTGTGGGTTCTGTGGCTGCTGCGGCTGTTGTGGGTTCTGTGGCTGTTGTGGCTGCTGCGGTTGCTGCGGCTGTTGTGGGTTCTGTGGCTGCTGCGGCTGTTGTGGCTGCTGCGGTTGCTGCGGCTGTTGTGGGTTCTGTTGTTGCTGCGGCTGCTGTGGTTGCTGCGGTTGTTGCGGCTGTTGTGGGTTCTGTGGCTGCTGCGGTTGCTGCGCCTGTTGTGGATTCTGTGGCTGTTGTGGTTGCTGCGGTTGTTGTGGGTTCTGTGGCTGCTGCGGCTGCTGCGGTTGCTGCGGCTGTTGTGGGTTCTGTGGCTGCTGCGGCTGTTGTGGCTGCTGCGGTTGCTGCGGCTGTTGTGGGTTCTGTGGCTGCTGTGGTTGCTGCGGTTGCTGCGGCTGTTGTGGGTTCTGTGGCTGCTGCGGCTGTTGTGGGTTCTGTGGCTGCTGCGGCTGTTGTGGCTGCTGCGGTTGCTGCGGCTGTTGTGGGTTCTGTGGCTGCTGCGGCTGTTGTGGGTTCTGTGGCTGCTGCGGCTGTTGTGGCTGCTGCGGTTGCTGCGGCTGTTGTGGGTTCTGTGGCTGCTGCGGCTGTTGCGGTTGCTGCGGCTGTTGTGGGTTCTGTGGCTGCTGCGGCTGTTGTGGGTTCTGTGGCTGCTGCGGCTGTTGTGGCTGCTGCGGTTGCTGCGGCTGTTGTGGGTTCTGTGGCTGCTGCGGCTGTTGTGGATTCTGCGGCTGCTGCGGTTGTTGCGGTTGCTGCGGCTGTTGTGGCTGCTGCGGCTGTTGTGGCTGTTGCGGTTGCTGTGGCTGTTGTGGGTTCTGTGGCTGCTGTGGTTGTTGCGGCTGTTGTGGGTTCTGTGGCTGCTGTGGTTGCTGCGGTTGTTGCGGCTGTTGTGGGTTCTGTGGCTGCTGTGGCTGTTGTGGCTGCTGCGGCTGTTGTGGGTTCTGTGGCTGCTGCGGCTGTTGTGGCTGCTGCGGTTGCTGCGGCTGTTGTGGGTTCTGTGGCTGCTGTGGTTGCTGCGGTTGTTGTGGCTGTTGTGGGTTCTGTGGCTGCTGCGGCTGTTGTGGCTGCTGCGGTTGCTGCGGCTGCTGCGGCTGTTGTGGGTTCTGTGGCTGCTGTGGGTTTTGTGGCAACTGTGGCTGCTGCGGCTGTTGTGGCTGCTGCGGCTGCTGCGGCTGTTGTGGTTGCTGCGGTTGCTGCGGTTGCTGCGGCTGTTGTGGTTGCTGTGGTTGCTGCGGCTGTTGTGGGTTCTGTGGCTGCTGTGGTTGCTGCGGCTGTTGTGGATTCTGTGGCTGCTGCGGCTGCTGCGGCTGTTGTGGGTTCTGCGGCTGCTGTGGTTGCTGCGGCTGTTGTGGGTTCTGTGGCTGCTGTGGGTTCTGTGGCTGCTGTGGCTGCTGCGGCTGTTGTGGCTGCTGCGGCTGTTGTGGGTTCTGTGGTTGCTGCGGTTGCTGCGGCTGTTGTGGATTCTGTGGCTGCTGCGGCTGCTGCGGCTGTTGTGGCTGCTGCGGCTGCTGCGGCTGTTGTGGGTTCTGCGGCTGCTGCGGCTGTTGTGGGTTCTGCGGCTGCTGCGGCTGTTGTGGGTTCTGCGGCTGCTGTGGTTGCTGCGGCTGTTGTGGGTTCTGCGGTTGCTGCGGTTGCTGTGGCTGCTGCGGCTGCTGCGGCTGTTGCGGTTGCTGCGGCTGTTGTGGGTTCTGTGGCTGCTGTGGGTTCTGTGGCTGCTGCGGCTGCTGCGGCTGTTGCGGTTGCTGCGGCTGTTGTGGGTTCTGTGGCTGCTGTGGGTTCTGTGGCTGCTGTGGCTGCTGTGGCTGCTGCGGCTGCTGCGGCTGTTGTGGCTGCTGCGGCTGCTGTGGCTGTTGTGGGTTCTGCGGCTGCTGCGGCTGTTGTGGGTTCTGTGGCTGCTGCGGCTGTTGTGGTTGCTGCGGTTGCTGCGGCTGTTGTGGGTTTTGTGGCTGTTGTGGGTTCTGCGACTGTTGTGGCTGCTGCGGTTGCTGCGGCGGTTGTGGGTTCTGTGGCTGCTGCGGTTGCTGTGGCTGTTGTGGCTGCTGCGGCTGTTGTGGCTGCTGCGGCTGTTGTGGCTGCTGCGGTTGCTGCGGCTGTTGTGGGTTCTGTGGCTGCTGTGGTTGCTGCGGCTGTTGCGGCTGTTGTGGGTGCTGTGGCTGCTGCGGCTGCTGTGGTTGCTGCGGTTGTTGCGGCTGTTGTGGGTTCTGTGGCTGCTGCGGTTGCTGCGGCTGTTGTGGATTCTGTGGCTGCTGCGGCTGTTGCGGTTGCTGCGGCTGTTGTGGGTTCTGCGGCTGTTGTGGGTTCTGCGGCTGTTGTGGCTGCTGCGGTTGTTGCGGCTGTTGTGGGTTCTGCGGCTGCTGCGGTTGTTGCGGCTGTTGTGGGTTCTGTGGCTGCTGCGGTTGTTGTGGCTGCTGCGGCTGTTGTGGGTTCTGTGGCTGCTGTGGTTGCCGTGGGTGGCGCGGATGGCGTTTTGGAACTTTAGGGTGTTTGGGATGACGTGGTCGTCGCGGACGATGTGGTCGATGCGGGCTCCGTGGATGGTGTGGTCGTTTTGGTTTTCCGGAACATTTGCCTGCAAATATTATTTTCATTATAAAAACTGTTGTTTATTTCATTTGAGTCAATAATTATAATTATATGATAACAAGTCATGACAGTTTGTGTCAGGTAGATAATAAAGATGAGTTCACTTAAACCGAGCTTATCATTGTCATGTATGAAATATAAACTTGTATGTCATGTATAAAGTTATATGATGTTCATACTCCTGTGGGTCCCGTTAAATTAAAACACCTTCCGGCTCCTTGGCTAACGGACGAGATACGGGCGTTTCAGGCGAAAACAAATACTACCAAAGCGAGATATAAACGTGAACCTTCGAAGCGTAATGAAATAAGATACAGCCAAGCTAGAAACCGGTGCAATAGGGTGGTTAGAGACGCTTCATTCATAATTCCGTAGAAAATGAAGATCCCGTCAATGTATGGAAATTCCTGAATAAAAATCTTGGTGTTGGCAAAGATCGCTTAACTAGTATCCCCAACAATATTGATTTCAACCAATTGAATAGTCATTTCACTTCGACCATACCTATTGACGGCAATCTGAAAGCCGATACGCTACATTATCTTTTGAATTTGCCAACTCAAGAGTCTGCTCCTCTAGTGTTTCATAAGTTGCAAACTGTGATGTAAAGAAAACGATTCTGTCAATTAAATCTGATACTGTAGGTACTGATGCAATTAGCCGCAAAATGATCCTTTTAATCCTTGACGTCCTCGTTTCTGTTATCACCCACATCCTTAATTTATCTATTAGAACGTGTTATTCCATTTCCCAAAAAATCTACACCCACGATGCTTATATACTTCCGACCTATTTCCATCCTTCCTTTTCTCTCCAAAGTCCTGGAAAAATTGATCCACTGCCAGCTTTCTGATCACATGGATTTAAATCAGCTCCTCAACCCTATTTAGTCTGGTTTTCGCAAAGGCCATAGTGATTTTACTGCATTAGTAAAGATAACGGATGACATATTAATAATTGATAGCTCACAGTACTAGCATTACTAGATTTTAGTAACGCATATAACTTTGTTGTTTTTGACATTCTTCTTGGTGTTTTACGTTCTCTAAACATATCTCCAGTTGCAATTGATTGGTTTCGAAGTTATCTGATAGGGCGACGGCAGCGAGTCCGCACTGGAGAATCCTTCTCTGAGTGGAGCGATATCAATGCCGGTGTTCCTCAGGGTGGCGGCTTATCTCCACTTCTTTTTTCGATTTTTATTCCATCACACAATCGATTTTGTAGTTCCTACCACCTCTACGCGGATAACTTACAAATATATATGCAGGTGCCTCTTACAGAGCTACCACATACGATAGCAGTCACCAATTCAGATTTAGCACAAATCAGTACCCGGAGTAAATTTTTTGGTCTGGCGGTTAATCCAGCTAAAACGCAGTGCATAATAATGGGTAGTCCTCATTACGTTTTAATAAGGATAGATATTGGGCAACTTCCCGCAGTGTTTTTTGGCGGTGCTGTTATCCATTACTCGAAAACTGTCAAGAGCCTCGGTGTTATTTTTGACCAGAATTTGTCCTATAGACCACAGGTGAATGAATTGCGAAAAAAGGTATTTGCTGCGTACGGCTCGCTTAATCGGCTTCGTAATTTTCTGCCTATTGGGACAAAAACTAATCTGGCACAATCTCTCCTTCTGTCGATTATTGATAACGCTAATGTCTGTTACCCTGATTTGTCGGGAGAGTTACTCAATAAACTCGTACGTCTACAGGATGTCTGTATCAGATTCATTTTCAATCTTCGTAAGTATGACCACGTGTCACACTACCGTTCTAAACTGAACTGGCTCCCTATCCGCCGGCGCAGGGACTTACATGTTCTTTCACTCCTTTATTCCATACTCTTTTTGCCATCCTCTCAACCCTAGAGACACCCACCCAATTTGCGGTCGGCAACCAACTTTTCCCTGAAAGTTACACGGCCCTCTACCGACTTCTTTTCCTATTCCTTTACTGTTTATGCTGTCCGTTTATGGAACTCACTACCAGAGTATATCAAAAAGGCTCAAACTTTTGGATACTTTAGCGACAAAGTGAAAAGTAATTTCCTTTCCTTCAATATGTATTGACTCTATTTTATATTTATTGTTTCTTATCTAATTATACAATTTATTGTGACACGTTTTATATACGTTTATATACACATTCACAAAAAGAATATGTCATCCGAAATTCCAATTTGGGGCATGGTACCCAGAACACTGGCAGCATTACCTCGCTGAATTGCTAAACTGATTCTCTGCGCGAAATAGCTGCCAGCCCTCTGATCACCCGAAGAGAGAATTAGTCGATTCGACATATCCTTCATAAACCGCTTCATGTCAGCCGACCACGACCCTAACGTCTCGAAAGCTAACGCCGCAAACTCATAATCTTCAGTTATAGCAGAGTATTTACGACGCTTGAGAAACTGAGCACGATCGGCTGCGGTCCCGGCTTTAGTACAAGTCTCATGTATATAAGATGGAGCCAGCGTGTCTACGCAAGTTACATCCCACACCAGAGTGCGGCCCAGTCTCCACGGCACAAGCGTAGCACCGTCAGGTCTCTTGCCATCATCTCTATAAAGACCACATGGTTCTAATGTTGCCGGTATAGAAACCGTGGCAAGAGCTCTACGTACCAAATCGTTAACTGTACCGTGGCGATATAAGCGACCAGCACTTCTGGAACAGGATAAGCCATGTCGACCCAACTGATCCACAAATTGCCCACATGAACAGGAATGGGGTTCACATACTTTGGCACCAAGCCGGAGACTAACGGAAATTCTTAGCGTTGCAGGATCTAAAATTGTACCAAGATTATCTGAGGGAAGCGCGTACAACCATTGACTTGAGTGTTCGCTGGTGACTGCTAATAGTCTCGCTCTCTCTGTATTGTCCGTTACTTGGTCAAGGAGACAAGCAAACGTAATTTTTTGTCCAGGCATGTCCCAATTTTTTTGTTTTATTTTGTCAGTTGGGATATTTTCCATCGGAAACATAGCCCTCCAAACATCCAAAGCCTCACTCAATCCCGTCACTTGAACATCAGCTTGTTCTAAGTTTAAAATATTGCTGATGAGAGTAATCGTACTGTGAGTAGAAGCTAAGAAAGCCGGTAGAGCCACGCTTGAGGTGGTACGAATTCCCAACCCACCTAATTTAACATGAAGGCAGGCCTGTCTCCAAGTCGTGTCTTCAAACTTTAAATTTAGAATTTCAGATACAATTTGTTTCAATGTAGAATCTATATGACCGGTAACCAAAGGGAATTTCCACACAGGACAACACCGAAGTAAGTACATAAATTTTGGTGTAAATAAGCAAAGGCGGAGAAAGTAGATAGCCATGTGAGGTTTCAGTTCCAAAAGGCGATCAGAAAATTGAAGAAAAGTTTCTAATTTTTAATTTACTGCAGAAGGTACTGCATCCTCGAAAATTGGAGCGCCTAAAAGATTTAAATTTGTTTTTGTCATTTTGGAAATGCTTGGTGTTAATGTACTGAATTTATTAATTATTTCTGCAGAATGATCTGATATGATATGGTGAGAAATATACAATTCGCATTTTCTATGATTAATTTCAAGTCCTATTGCGTTAAACTGATCTATAATTATTTTAAAATCATCAAAAACCGAGGATACAGTACCAGCTATGCAACCGTCATCAAGGTACCATACATTAAATTTAGAATTTAATTGTGAAATAATTGGATTAATAGCCAAACTGAAAAGAACTGGACCAAGAGGGTCACCTTGCTGACGTCCTACGGAGGACTCAATTTCGTCATCGCCAAACATTAATTTAGAAGGGGTACCATAACATTGCCAAATGTATTCAAATATTTCAGGAATTTCTTTTTTAATTTCAGTTAAAAAAGTACCCCTGTATACAGAATTAAAAGCATTTTTGATGTCAAATTTTAAAAGAATGTTAAAATCAGCTCTGTTAACAAAAGAACGTGCTGCATGTACCTCATAGCTGCCTCACATTCTCCTTTAACCCCAAAACCGAGTTGTCGAGGTTTAAATTTAGAAATTAATCTTTCCCTATATTGGCGACAACACACTTTAGAGGCTATTCTTCTGAAAGTGCTACCGACAGCAATTGGACGAATACCTCCATCTTTTTTTTAAGGGCAATTAGATTAGCACCGTATAAAATAGGCGCTATTGCATCAGGAACTTTCCCTGACAACATTAAATTAATTAATGCAGTCAGTTCCTTTAAAAGTTTTTTGCCAACATCACCGTTTAAAGGATTTGTAAGATCTTTTAAATGTTGAGGAGAAATACTGTCTAAGCCAGCAGCAGAACCATTTGGGAATGATCGTATAGCAAACAAGACAGCATCCTCCCCAACTGATAGAGTCTGAGGATTTGATGTACGAGGAAAGTTTATCAGCTGTGTGTCACTGTCAACCGTAGGATGTTTATCTTATTATTGTTTTATATCATTACCATATAAAAAAAATATATTTAGTTTTTTCCTCTCAATATGCCCAACCACTTCATCATTATCCTTTTATATTTATTTATTATTTTTCACCCAAGGTTGCCTGTAAGAGATTGCTGTTTAGCAATAAGGCCGCCTGTCGGTATAGTTTTTTTTGTAATTTTTATTTCTCTGTATCCTATCCGTGTGTGCAATAAAGAGTAATTTATTATTATTATAAACTCTGCTTGTAAATTAGGGTTTTTTGTGACATAAAAAAAAAATGATATCTACCTGGCTGTTGAGGGTTTTGTGGGTTCTGTGGCTGCTGCGGTTGCTGCGGCTGTTGTGGGTTCTGTGGCTGTTGTGGGTTCTGTGGCTGCTGCGGCTGCTGCGGCTGTTGTGGGAACTGTGGCTGCTGCGGCTGTTGAGGCTGCTGCGGCTGTTGTGGGTTCTGTGGCTGCTGCGGTTGCTGCGGCTGTTGAGGGTTCTGTGGCTGCTGCGGTTGCTGCGGCTGTTGCGGTTGCTGCGGCTGTTGTGGGTTCTGTGGCTGTTGCGGCTGTTGTGGCTGCTGCGGCTGTTGCGGCTGCTGCGGCTGTTGTGGATTCTGTGGCTGTTGTGGTTGCTGCGGCTGTTGTGGCTGCTGCGGCTGTTGTGGGTTCTGTGGCTGCTGCGGCTGTTGTGGGTTCTGTGGCTGCTGCGGTTGCTGCGGCTGTTGTGGTTGCTGCGGTTGTTGCGGCTGTTGTGGTTGCTGCGGTTGTTGCGGCTGTTGTGGGTTCTGTGGTTGCTGCGGCTGTTGTGGCTGCTGCGGTTGCTGCGGCTGTTGTGGGTTCTGTGGCTGCTGCGACTGTTGTGGGTTCTGTGGCTGCTGCGGCTGTTGTGGGTTCTGTGGCTGCTGCGGTTGCTGCGGCTGTTGTGGATTCTGTGGCTGCTGCGGCTGCTGCGGCTGTTGTGGGTTCTGTGGCTGCTGTGGTTGCTGCGGCTGTTGTGGGTTCTGTGGCTGCTGCGGCTGCTGCGGCTGTTGTGGGTTCTGTGGCTGCTGTGGCTGTTGTGGGTTCTGTGGCTGCTGTGGGTTCTGTGGCTGCTGTGGTTGCTGCGGCTGTTGTGGGTTCTGTGGCTGCTGCGGTTGTTGTGGCTGCTGCGGCTGTTGTGGGTTCTGTGGCTGCTGCGGCTGCTGCGGCTGTTGTGGGTTCTGTGGTTGTTGTGGCTGCTGCGGCTGTTGTGGGTTCTGTGGCTGCTGTGGTTGCTGCGGCTGTTGTGGGTTCTGTGGCTGTTGTGGGTTCTGTGGCTGCTGCGGCTGTTGTGGCTGCTGCGGTTGTTGTGGTTGCTGCGGCTGTTGTGAGTTCTGTGGCTGCTGCGGCTGGTGCGGCTGTTGTGGGTTCTGTGGTTGTTGTGGCTGCTGCGGCTGTTGTGGGTTCTGTGGCTGCTGTGGTTGCTGCGGCTGTTGTGGGTTCTGTGGCTGTTGTGGGTTCTGTGGCTGCTGCGGCTGTTGTGGCTGCTGCGGTTGTTGTGGTTGCTGCGGCTGTTGTGAGTTCTGTGGCTGCTGCGGTTGTTGTGGTTGCTGCGGCTGGTGTGGGTTCTGTGGCTGCTGCGGTTGCTGCGGCTGTTGTGGATTCTGTGGCTGCTGCGGCTGCTGCGGCTGTTGTGGGTTCTGTGGCTGCTGTGGTTGCTGCGGCTGTTGTGGGTTCTGTGGCTGCTGCGGCTGCTGCGGCTGCTGCGGCTGTTGTGGGTTCTGTGGCTGCTGTGGCTGTTGTGGGTTCTGTGGCTGCTGTGGGTTCTGTGGCTGCTGTGGTTGCTGCGGCTGTTGTGGGTTCTGTGGCTGCTGCGGTTGTTGTGGCTGCTGCGGCTGTTGTGGGTTCTGTGGCTGCTGCGGCTGCTGCGGCTGTTGTGGGTTCTGTGGCTGCTGCGGCTGGTGCGGCTGTTGTGGGTTCTGTGGTTGTTGTGGCTGCTGCGGCTGTTGTGGGTTCTGTGGCTGCTGTGGTTGCTGCGGCTGTTGTGGGTTTTGTGGCTGTTGTGGGTTCTGTGGCTGCTGCGGCTGTTGTGGCTGCTGCGGTTGTTGTGGTTGCTGCGGCTGTTGTGAGTTCTGTGGCTGCTGCGGTTGTTGTGGTTGCTGCGGCTGTTGTGGGTTCTGTGGCTGCTGCGGATGTTGCGGCTGTTGTGGGTTCTGTGGCTGCTGCGGCTGTTGTGGGTTCTGTGGTTGCTGCGGCTGTTGTGGCTGCTGCGGTTGCTGCGGCTGTTGTGGGTCCTGTGGCTGCTGCGGCTGTTGTGGGTTCTGTGGCTGCTGCGGCTGTTGTGGGTTTTGTGGCTGCTGCGGTTGCTGCGGCTGTTGTGGGTTCTGTGGCTGCTGCGGCTGTTGCGGCTGTTGTGGGTTTTGTGGCTGCTGCGGTTGTTGTGAGTTCTGTGGTTGTTGTGGCTGCTGCGGTTGTTGTGGCTGCTGCGGCTGTTGTGGGTTCTGTGGCTGCTGCGGCTGCTGCGGCTGTTGTGGCTGCTGCGGTTGTTGTGGCTGCTGCGGCTGTTGTGGGTTCTGTGGCTGCTGTGGTTGCTGCGGCTGTTGTGGGTTCTGTGGCTGCTGCGGTTGTTGCGGCTGTTGTGGGTTCTGTGGCTGCTGCGGTTGCTGCGGTTGCTGCGGCTGTTGTGGGTTCTGTGGCTGCTGCGGCTGTTGTGGGTTCTGTGGTTGCTGCGGCTGTTGTGGCTGCTGCGGTTGCTGCGGCTGTTGTGGGTTCTGTGACTGCTGCGGCTGTTGTGGGTTCTGTGGCTGCTGCGGCTGTTGTGGGTTCTGAGGCTGTTGTGGGTTTTGTGGCTGCTGCGGTTGCTGCGGCTGTTGTGGGTTCTGTGGCTGCTGCGGCTGTTGCGGCTGTTGTGGGTTTTGTGGCTGCTGCGGCTGCTGCGGTTGTTGTGAGTTCTGTGGTTGTTGTGGCTGCTGCGGTTGTTGTGGCTGCTGCGGCTGTTGTGGGTTCTGTGGCTGCTGCGGCTGCTGCGGCTGTTGTGGCTGCTGCGGTTGTTGTGGCTGCTGCGGCTGTTGTGGGTTCTGTGGCTGCTGTGGTTGCTGCGGCTGTTGTGGGTTCTGTGGCTGCTGCGGTTGTTGCGGCTGTTGTGGGTTCTGTGGCTGCTGCGGTTGCTGCGGTTGCTGCGGCTGTTGTGGGTTCTGTGGCTGCTGCGGTTGTTGCGGCTGTTGTGGGTTCTGTGGTTGCTGCGGCTGCTGTGGCTGTTGCGGGTTCTGTGGCTGTTGTGGTTGCTGCGGATTCTGCGGCTGCTGCGGTTGTTTTGGATGTCGTGGATGGTGATGTGGAGCCCTAGGGTGTTTTGGGTGATACCGTCTTCGCGGATGATGTGGTCGGTGCGGGCCTCGAGGATGGCGAGGTCGTTTTCTTGTAGATTTTCCTGTGAATATATTTCAGACGTATGATAAACTTCATTGAATTGAATTGAATTTATTTATACTTTTAAAAGCAGAGGAGCCAATGGTGTTTTTGCTCTTGTCCATTAAAATCTCTCAACCCTTATCTTGGTTTGATAATTAAAGTAAATCACGTCATTAAAACACATTATGAAAACTTACTGATCTGAAAGGCAGAAGACATATTTATAAATCCTAATATTCTTTGCAAATGCGTCGTTACTAAATTAATCAATCAATTTATTCTACGCTTTCAACTGGAAATTTAACCTTGGATGTATAGTGTATAGTGAGTGTTTTCTTTTGAGAGCTTCCGTTGCGTGCGCTGCGTAAACGGTTTAAGTTTTTACAGATTTTTTTCCCTTAAGGAGTTCTAAAAAAAGTCCTACTACCTTCTACCTATACGTAGTCGCGGGTTAAAGTTAGCGTTAGCCCAAAGTAACTTTTCCACGCCGTCGAAGTCGCGGGCAGAAGCTAGTATATTATATAAACTCTTGGAAGCGATTCAGTTTTATGACTTTTTTTTTTAATTTCACTGGTAAACGATGACAAAAATGTTGTTTGATATCAATGGCTATGTTGACCATTGTCTTTATACAGGTTGCGGCAGAAAGAACTCCCCGATTTGGGAAGCCAATAAAAAGCAAACCAAGTAAGATATGACATTGTTAACGTTATTTTCAAAGCTCATATATAATGCGGTTTAATAATACGTAATATTAATGTGTTTTAAACAATATGCCAATCAAATGGCCGCCTCCATTGTTGATGCATTGGTTGAACCGTTCTCTAAGATTGTTCATTATTCTGCGAGTCATATAGGGCGTGATTGCTTCAACTTCTTGAGTTATCATTTCCTCGAGGGCTTCTAAAGTTTAAGGGTGATGTTGGTATACCTTGAACTTGAGATAGCCCCACATAAAATCACAAGACGTCAAATCTGGCGAACGTGGTGGCCATATTACCACTATTGTTTAAAACACATTCATATTACGTATTATTAAACCGCATTTTATATGATCTTTGATAATAACAATTAAAATGTCATATCGCAATTGGTTTGCTATTTATTTGCCTCCCGAATCGGGGAGTTCTTTCTGCCGCACCCTGTATCTTTTGCAACCAAAAAATTTAGGTTTATTGTATACATTTCGAGTGATAAAACTAATAAGTATGTATAATATGTAATTTTACACAATTAAAATACGAATATATAATCTACAACAATACTCAACTGTAGATGGATGTAATTGATTAAGTGAGTTTCTAATTTCTCTAGCGAAATACTTTGGATTGTTCATAAATGCGCAAATTAATTCCGAATTATGATGACTATTTTGTTTGTAAAATAAGCAAGTGAAATTAACTGTTGAATCACAATATATAACCAAGAATTAATTTGTGTGAGACCTCCATACAAATTCAAAAACGAATGTTAAACGCCGATATGGAACCGTCTATATTTTGCACGGTTAGAAATTTCATAGAGTTGTATTTATTTTTTTATTTCGTTAAAATTATCGTGAAGACTTCGTACCAGTGAGTGAAAAGCCCTCTAATATGTTAATGGTGTACGAAATGTTTGACTACCGAGAAATAATTTAGCTTGGGATTGCAATTTCACTACATAGTATAAAATAAAGTCGCTTTCTCTGTCCCTATATCCCTATGTATGCTTAAATCTTCAAAACTACGCAACGGATTATGATGCGGTTTTTTTTAATAGATAGAGTAATTCAAGAGGAAGGTTTATATGTATAATACATGCATAATATAGTAGAGCATTGCATCCGTGCGAAGCCGGGGCGGGTCGCTAGTATGAAATATAATGTAAAGTGACCGTCGCAGAACTACCTCGTGATTACAAGGCAACTGAGGTGCTAATTCTGTGTGTGATAGCGATACTATTAAAACTCAGCCCTTCTAAATAAGTAATAATTGGAAAAACAAGTTAAGAAACAAGAAAAACTAAATGCTGATGTCTCCTCTCTTTACTGAAATTGTAAATTAACCAGTGTTGCATATGTTAATTCTATCATAAATCTAGGATTTATCTTGATATTTCATAATTCTTAATTTTACTTATCAATTTTATCTCCGAATTCTTTCGATGTACGATGTCAGGCTAGTCGATCTTATGTCCTAAAATAACTTGTTCCAGTGCAGTCATTCTTTACTTTGGGAAATAAGTGTTGTTACAATTTACCTAGTACATATATTAAGTAAATATTAATATTTTTACTCGTATATTTCCTCTTGAAGCATCGAATCTATTGTTTTTCTGAAGAGCAACTGTGCTTAATATCCACTTTGATGGTTCTATACCTAATTTTATATTTCGACCGCTTAAATGAGTCTTCGCCCTCGCGGAAGGCGGTACGGAAATAGGGGGAAGGGGCGCACTATGCGCGCCTGCCACCCGCTCCTCTTTCGATCCCCTTTGTCGCCGTACCTGCGCACCTCTGTACTGCGAGGGCAAATACTCATTTGAGCGGTAGACCCTTAAGTTTAAATTCTCTGGCTTACTCTCGTAAGGTTGATTAAGTGACTGAAACTACACGTAAGTCAAAATAAAGATTTCGTTAGTCGTCATTAAACAGCCTTGCATTACCCGCCTTAACAGAGTTCAAAACTTATTGCTGAAATCTGGACTATGGAACAAAGGCAATCCTTTGTTGACCATAAAATTGTATCCAAAAGAATAAAGTATAGATTCATTAAGACATACATTTTGTTTTTCATGTGTACAGATTAAAAGGCGCAGTACGCAGAATCGGTCCGATATTTTAATAAGATTTAGATAAAATAACGTTTACCTTGATTTTGTGGCTGCTGCGGCTGTTGTTGGTTCTGCGGTTGCAGAGGCTGCTGCGGTTGCTGCGGCTGTTGTGGGTTCTGTGGCTGCTGCGGTTGCTGCGGCTGTTGTGGGTTCTGTGGCTGCTGCGGTTGCTGTGGCTGCTGTGGGATCTGTGGCTGCTGCGGCTGTTGTGGGTTCTGTGGCTGCTGCGGCTGTTGCGGCTGCTGTGGGATCTGAGGCTGCTGCGGTTGCTGCGGCTGTTGCGGCTGCTGTGGCTGTTGCGGTTGTTGCGGCTGTTGTGGGATCTGTGGCTGCTGCGGCTGTTGTGGGTTCTGTGGCTGCTGCGGTTGTTGCGGCTGTTGTGGGTTCTGTGGCTGCTGCGGCTGTTGTGGGTTCTGTGGCTGCTGCGGTTGTTGCGGCTGCTGTGGCTGCTGCGGTTGCTGCGGCTGTTGTGGGATCTGTGGCTGCTGCGGCTGTTGTGGGTTTTGTGGCTGCTGCGGTTGTTGCGGCTGTTGTGGGTTCTGTGGCTGCTGCGGCTGTTGCGGCTGCTGTGGCTGCTGCGGTTGCTGCGGCTGTTGTGGGTTCTGTGGCTGCTGCGGCTGTTGCGGCTGCTGTGGCTGCTGCGGTTGCTGCGGCTGTTGTGGGATCTGTGGCTGTTGCGGTTGCTGCGGCTGTTGTGGGATCTGTGGCTGCTGTGGCTGTTGTGGGTTCTGCGGCTGCTGCGGTTGCTGCGGCTGTTGTGGGTTCTGTGGCTGTTGCGGTTGCTGTGGTTGCTGCGGCTGCTGTGGCTGTTGTGGGATCTGTGGCTGCTGTGGCTGTTGCGGCTGCTGTGGGATCTGTGGCTGCTGCGGTTGCTGCGGCTGTTGTGGGTTCTGTGGCTGCTGCGGTTGCTGCGGCTGTTGTGGGATCTGTGGCTGCTGCGGCTGTTGTGGGATCTGTGGCTGCTGCGGCTGTTGTGGGTTCTGTGACTGCTGCGGTTGCTGCGGCTGTTGTGGGTTCTGTGGCTGTTGCGGTTGCTGTGGTTGCTGCGGCTGCTGTGGCTGTTGTGGGATCTGTGGCTGCTGTGGCTGTTGCGGCTGCTGTGGGATCTGTGGCTGCTGCGGTTGCTGCGGCTGTTGTGGGTTCTGTGGCTGTTGCGGTTGCTGTGGTTGCTGCGGCTGCTGTGGGTGCTGCGGCTGTTGTGGCTGCTGCGGCTGTTGTGGCTGCTGCGGCTGTTGTGGTTGCTGCGGTTGCTGCGGCTGTTGTGGGTTCTGTGGCTGCTGCGGCTGTTGTGGGATCTGTGGCTGCTGCGGTTGCTGTGGCTGTTGTGGGATCTGTGGCTGCTGCGGCTGTTGCGGCTGCTGTGGGATCTGCGGCTGTTGCGGTTGCTGCGGCTGTTGTGGGATCTGTGGCTGCTGCGGCTGTTGTGGGTTCTGTGGCTGCTGCGGTTGCTGCGGCTGTTGTGGGTTCTGTGACTGCTGCGGTTGCTGCGGCTGTTGTGGGTTCTGTGGCTGCTGCGGTTGCTGTGGCTGCTGTGGGATCTGTGGCTGCTGCGGCTGTTGTGGGTTCTGTGGCTGCTGCGGTTGCTGCGGCCGCTGTGGGATCTGAGGCTGCTGCGGTTGCTGTGGCTGCTGTGGGATCTGTGGCTGCTGTGGCTGCTGTGGGATCTGTGGCTGCTGCGGCTGTTGTGGGTTCTGTGGCTGCTGCGGTTGCTGCGGCCGCTGTGGGATCTGAGGCTGCTGCGGTTGCTGCGGCTGTTGTGGGATCTGTGGCTGCTGCGGCTGCTGCGGCTGCTGCGGCTGCTGCGGCTGCTGCGGCTGCTGCGGCTGTTGTGGGATCTGTGGCTGCTGCGGCTGTTGCGGCTGCTGTGGGATCTGTGGCTGTTGCGGTTGCTGCGGCTGTTGTGGGATCTGTGGCTGCTGTGGCTGTTGTGGGTTCTGCGGCTGCTGCGGTTGCTGCGGCTGTTGTGGGTTCTGTGGCTGCTGCGGTTGCTGCGGCTGTTGTGGGTTCTGCGGCTGTTGTGGCTGCTGCGGCTGTTGTGGGTTCTGTGGCTGCTGCGGCTGTTGTGGGTTCTGTGGCTGCTGCGGCTGTTGTGGGTTCTGTGGCTGCTGCGGCTGTTGTGGCTGCTGTGGTTGCTGCGGCTGTTGTGGGATCTGTGGCTGCTGCGGCTGTTGTGGGTTCTGTGGCTGCTGCGGTTGCTGCGGCTGTTGTGGGTTCTGTGGCTGCTGCGGTTGTTGCGGCTGTTGTGGGTTCTGTGGCTGCTGCGGTTGCTGTGGCTGCTGTGGGATCTGTGGCTGCTGCGGCTGTTGTGGGTTCTGTGGCTGCTGCGGTTGCTGCGGCTGCTGTGGGATCTGAGGCTGCTGCGGTTGCTGCGGCTGTTGTGGGACCTGTGGCTGCTGCGGCTGCTGCGGCTGCTGCGGCTGTTGTGGGATCTGTGGCTGCTGCGGTTGCTGCGGCTGTTGTGGCTGCTGCGGTTGTTGTGGGTTTTGTGGTTGCTGCGGATGTCGTGGGTGATGATGAGGATGTTTAGGATGTTTTAGGTGCCCTGGGTGATGTGGTCCTCGTGGATGGTGTGGTCGGTGTGGCCCTCGCGGATGATGCGGTCGTTTGTGCCCTCCTATAATAGCGAAATTGGATTTTAGACTTAAACTAACATCGAATTGGGTACTGCGGTACGATTTTGTTGAAAACATATTAAATTTAATCGTGATCCCAGCTAACGGCTTCGAAAAACTCGATGCAAGTTAGGCATCACAGACTTGCTCTTATTGTACAAAAAATACCTGGTTGTTGTGGTTGCTGCGGTTGTTGTGGTTGTTGCGGCTGTTGTGGCTGTTGTGGCAACTGTGGTAGCTGCGGAAACTCTCCTGGGAACTGCGGGAATGGTGGAAACGATGGGAGAGGAGGGTACTGTGGTTTTTTCTGGTGGTGATGTTTACCTGTTCGAGGAAAGGTTCAATTATAAGTTTAATTTGTTTGCTTTTTTCTTGAAATTTTGCGATTTATTGTCATAAAAATAATACAATTTTTTTATCGTCTGTTGTTAAATTAAAAGAAAAATTTTAGGAGCTTATCTTAAACGCGAAAAATAAGTTTTAAGGTGCCATAAATAAGTTTCATAACTTGATAAAGTATCTAGTTAGGGCAGAAAAGTGACAGTGTTTGCTGGCACGGATAGAATTGGCGTCGCGTCTATTACCATTTTTTCTAAGTAAATTCATTTTTTCATTATTTTAATCTAAGTATATTCATACCATGATGATGATGTGAGTGGTGGCTGGATGATGATGATGAGCTTGATTCGCTGGTAGATTCGCTGATAGAGGTCGATGTCGCTGAAATTGATAAAAGTTATTAGTTTCCGGGAGGATACATCTTTTATTTATACGATATTGAATTAAATAATAACTACGGGGTAGTAACTGGTAGAAATTAGATATCATAAAAGTTGAGTTGTTATTCAAATTTATCTCCATTTGTGTCTATCACTACATATTATTAAACAAAGTCGCTTTCTCTGTCCCTATATCCCTATGTATGCTTAAATCTTTAAAACTAAGCAACGGATTTTGATGCTGTTTTTTTAAATAGATAGAGTAATTGAAGAGGAAGGTTTATATGTATAATACATGCATAATATAGTAGAGCATTGCATCCGTGCGAAGCCGGGGCGGGTCGCTAGTAAAATAATATATTACTTTGTTATATTGACCATCAATTTTTCGTATTTGTGGTGTACAGCAACACTAGCCTCAATATTTTTTTTTGAAACGTAAATAGGTAATTAATTTTGTAATCTGTTTTTTTAATTAGACCTATAGACATTCACTTGAGGGGAAAACCCGTTCAGTTGAAAACCAGCGACCAACGAAACAATGACTCATGCTGAACTAAATCTATGTTGGCAGATTCTTGTTGTATTAGAGTAATTTGTTTTATCATTATTATATTTAAACAGACCCACAAATATTAGACTATATAGTATCGTTAAAGAAAAAATATATTTATCTATTCCATATTATTTGGATGTTTAATTAGCTATCAATTTCAAATACGAAGCTGGTTTATTTTTGCTCACGTTGTTACACCTTTATATATAACTTTACGTAACTTCATGACTAACACTTGAGTATGCCAAAATTTACACAAGTAAAAGTTATTGTGGTCCGATTTTTTGAATCACTCTAAGATTTAAATATTTCGCTATTCAATGAAAAAATATTTTCCTTTACCTACTGAATTTCAATGAGATTCGAGAAGTGAAGCCGGGTACCTGGAATTAACGGTCCTCCGGGCTGGATTCCATTCGATCCCCAAGGGTAATTACCCCATTGATAATATGGCCATTGCCATGTTTGCCAAGGCACGGGAGGTTGCGCAGGAACGGGCGGTATCGGTGGAAGCCATGCAGGAGATACCGGTACAGGTACTGGAACTGAATTTAAAAAATCAAGTCATTAATATAACAGACATTAATTAGTTGATAAAAATGGCTTCATAAGCATATATAGCTTAAGCTGTTATAAGCGCTATGTTCTCATACTTCGTGAACCGAGAACTTTTCTTTAAACTTTTGGATGCTTGCAGATATTTTTTTTAACCTTTATTGTATGGTATATGTACTGCTTTCGTTATGGATTCCTAAATGCTGGTACCAGATAGCGATCAAATTCTACCAGTCAACCGGAGAATTAGAAACTGATAGCGTATTGGTGGTGCATTGAAAGGGTAAATAGAAAATGAGAGCTATAGACTACATAAACATACATTGACATACATATAATGTCATATGTAAACTAATAAACTACTTAAATATTGATACTCTTAACCAATATCAATACACTTTACTAGATATATAAAAGTGAGATTAAGTGAATAGGTTCGGAGTATTTAAAAAAAAACTAGTTTCAAACTGTTTGGTAGAAATACAAAGTTTTGTATTAAAGTACTCACTTATTTCCTCTTCGTCGTCATCATCATCATCATCATCGTCATCGTCGTCTGCCGGAGTTGGGATTGGGAATTCAGATGCTGGTTTCTTACCTGCAAAAAACAAAAGAAAAGTTTTTGTTAACTACTTTAACTCCAAACATATTTCTTAATAAAAATATACCGACAGGTTTATCATTTTCTCTTTATTGTCGTAATTGATTTCCATATTTTTTAAATTTTCAGTTTCATCGTTTCTTTTCTTTTTTTTATTTGTATCAGTAATTTGGCTTCCTTTCCCTTGTTTATGTATTTCCTCCTCTTTCTGCGCGTTGTACAGCGTTAAGTCACTTAAGATATTAATTTTTACAATCTGCTTTAGTTGGTTTTGATGTAAATCATTTGAAATATCATTTTAAAGTTCATAATAATGAATTAAGCCAACTAAATCAGACTGTGAGTCTTACTTACCACGCGGTACCACTGCCATAGTAACTACCGGTTCACCATCCTCAATTCTTTCTAAAGTGTAAATATCATAATCTTTTCCATCATCTGAAAAAACATTGGGTGTTCAATGAATACGTTCTCTCTACTCCTTTACGCTTTGTGTCACTTTCCTCTTCTGGTGTGGGTTCTTGTGGTCGATACCTGATTACCAATACGTATCTAACCCTAATATCGTTATCGGTAGTTCAGGAGCTGGTAAAAAGCCAGATCTATGAGTGTCTCTATAAAATTTATCATTCCCCTCGTTTTCTTAAGCTCTATTCATTTTTTAAGCTATAATGCGCCCAGAATATACAATTTTGAACCCACGTCTTTTATTGATTAAATTAATAATAAATCTGTATATTGTGTTTTTTTTATTGAAGATTTCCTTACGCTGTTGAACGTTGATGATACTCAAACCTTTATTTTTTGTGTTGAATTATTTCTTTCGGTGGTTAATATCTTAACATAATATTATTATTTATTTAGATATTTTAAAATATCATATTTTAAAAATAATTTATATCAAGAAGAGAAAGGCTGATGACAGTTGAAGAAGCAAGAGATGTATGACGGGATCGTGGTAAGTAAAGTCTGTGATTTCTGCCTACTCCTGCGGGAAAAAGGCGTGATTTTCTGTATGTATGTATGTCATTGTGTTTTTATTGAATAGATTTCCATATAGATTTCCCATCTAAGTGCCTTTTTATAAATGAAATGTCGATGGATCCTTTATATCATAATTAACCGATCCGTGGCCAATGACGCACTTGTTGCGTCATGAAGAAACCTTTAGGAAAGCCTATGACGCACAAACGCGTCATTTGAATTTTTTTGTCAACACAGAATCACTTAGGGATTTCCTCGAATGGACACAGTTAACAAGAAAATGAACAAAACATTGCCAGGGGCACGTCATTCGATTATTGTTAGGGCCTGCGTAAAAAAGTTATGAAAATGAGGGTGGCAATGAATCGGTTAAGTAGATTATTAATTCTTATTGAATAGGTGAATTACAAACTAGATAAATTAGTATGATTATATATTTACCTGGTAAATTGACGTCCACGATGTTGTGTTTGCCTGAAAAGAAAATAAAAAAAAACGATTTGAATTTGCTATTTTAGCGGTTTTCTTTATTTGAAATAAAAAATTGGTCTCACATCTCTGAAAAGGAATGGTACGCCAGTAGTTTTATCGCAATGTACGATTGGCTAGAATAGTGTAAGAACTAAATAGGTCCTAACAAAGTTTTGGTGAATATTTTCTCTTTGCTGGTGGTTTGTTTAGATATAGTAATTGGTTAAATGTCTGCGGATCGAATGCGTAAAAGAATTTCATCTGGGTGAAAAAAAAAGGAATTTTTAGGTGTGGTGTGCAGTGAACAACACCCTTAAAAATGACGTTCTTTATGGAAAATATATTTTTTTAATATTGAAACTTACCTGTTAGGCTTTTCTTCGAATGATGATGCCTTGCAGCTGCTTCTTTATCTATGATTTTTTCTTCAACAGTCGTGGTTACACCACCAGAAGTAGTGGTGATCACTTCATCTTCCTCCAATTCGGACTCTTCGTCTTCTGACTCATCTGATTCCTCTTCGAATGCGAAACTGCCATCGCTTGCTGTTTAAATATTTAATTTATTATTTATTGACATAACTGAAGACTAAAAAGTGACGATTCCAAAGAATTAAAAGAGTTATAGTTTCATTAAAAAATATAAGTTTTAAGTCAAAGATAATATTGTTCCTAAATCATTAGACGTCAATAAGACTATCTAAAATCAAAGAGGATCTATAGTGCTTAAACTTGCTTGAACCAAACAATTTGTTTAACAGATATAGATAGAATAGATCGGAAGGAATTATATTAACTACTAGCTGACCCGGCCACACGTTGCCGTGGCTCAGTTATTATAATTTGCAATATATTTAATTGTCGTAGCCTCAGTTACTCCTTATTACATCAGCTACCTGCCAATAAAAGTCCCGTCAAAATTGGTCCAGCCATTTCAGAGATTAGCCGGAACAAACAGACAGACAGACAAAATTGTAAAAAATGTTATTTTGGTGTATGTACAATATATATACTCATATGCATGTAGTAAAAAGCGGTTATTTCAATATTACAAACAGACACTCCAATTTAATTTATATGTATAGATATTAATCATATCGCAAAAAACTGCAATCGGAGTCCAATTTATCCAAAACTCATAAAGCAAAATAAACATCAATAAATTATTTTACACGTTAAACTCGGATCCGGCAAAATGGCAAGTTAGTGGATAAATGTTAATGTCTGTCAATAAAAATTGCTTTGAAAAAAAAATTTAGAAAAGACCTAATTCTTATTAAGTCATAGAAAGTTTAACGTCCTAGAGATGATAAAAGGAACTGCTACAGAAACGTAGCGTAGGCTATATGGCTCTTGCCTCGGTGACGAGAGAAGTGGTTCCTGCCGAACTTATAGGTGCCTACACTTTTTCGTCTTAAATGTTTTGATTGAGATCATTGATTCTACGACAAACTGAGTAACATGACAAAACACATGAGTTTTTATCAGTTTTACACTCATTAAAAGTGTCTAGATACCAAGCATTTTATTGCTTGTTACGAATATTTTTCAACACCTATATATACTTAAGAAACGAACAAAAAATAAAAAGAACATTTTTGGAACATTTAATTTAAACTATCTTAATAGATAATTTTATTTTGATAAAGTATTAAGATGTATTTAAGAAAAAATCTTGATCCCCAGACATTTCAAGTTGTTCACTTCAGTTTAGGACAAAAATAACATGACAGACAATGATACTTACATTGGTATTTCGAAGACGAAGATGAAGATGATGACTGCAATGATGAAGATGATTTTGCTGTAATGAAATCATATAAGTTAAAAAACGTCTTCAAGTTGCTGTTAAGTCGTTAAATTGAACAACATGTGTCTTTTATTATTTTTTTTATTAAGCTACATGCCACATGACTAAAAGCTGATAAAGTCACAGTAATTTTTAATTTTCACTCTTCCTATCAATGGTAACGGTTTAAAAAGGGCCAAAGTGCCAGTAGATTTATATTTTCACTTTAAATGTGAGTATAACAGCTGCAACTATTAAATCTAAAACTACTTTTACTTGGTGATAAGAAATATTTAAATATACGGCAGAGGTAAAATGTTATGTTAGGAATTAATATGTTTGATATAACTCACCGGAAAACTTCTCTTTGAAGAAGTCTGCAAAAGAAGAATAAATTATACTTTGGTAAAAACGTATCAAACTCTTTATGAGATCGAATCTCTATATAATTCACATAAAAAAAAAACATAAAAAATAACGTAAGATGAATTTACTTGAATGGCATTAAAATAAAATATAGTAAATACAAAACAAATGTAGTCGTATACAAGCAGTAATTGAAGCGCCATTAAAAATTTCTTGTCTACAGGCAAGTTACGCTAGTCAAATAGCGCAATTTTATTCTCATCCGAGGTAGTATACTAGTCGGCATTTTCAGAAAAAAAACAGAGTTGTTAAAAACCATTTAATAAATCAACATAATTAAGTATAAAGTATTTAAGCACACTTACCACCATTACCTACTGATGTTGCGCTCAGAGCCTGTAATTTTTCCAAAAATAGAAAGTATTACTCGTTTGGCTTAATGTCTTTAAAATATATATAATAAGGATCCTAAAAATATAATAAAATTATGTTGGTTAATATTAAATCCTAACTGACATTATAAATACAAAAGTGGGTTTCTTTGTTAGACTTTCACACCTTAAATCTGGACCAATATCCGTAAAACATTGCTTACACTTTGTTGGGGGTAAAGAAAATGATATAGTGTACCTGTCATGCATAAAAAAGTACTATTTTAATCGGTAGTCTACATCAACACAAGCGAAGATGCGGGTAAAAGCTAATCCTTACTAATATTATAAATCGGAAAGTGAGTTTGTTTGTTTGTTTGTTTGTTTGTTTGTTTGTTCCGCTTTCACGCCGTAACTACTGAACCGATTGCTTTGAAATTTTGCAGACGCAAAGATAAAAGTCCGGTTTAAATAATAGGGTACTTTTTATCCTGGAAAAAATTGATATTCCCGAGGAAAAACAAAAATATTGTTTGCTTGATGGATGGATTGTAGATGGCGCTGTGTGTCGTTTAAAACAACGTAAAATATTGCAAACGAATATAAACATGTAAATTTAGAAGCTAAATGATACGATAATGAATCCCCGAAAATGTGGAATTCCCGAGGGATGACGTACAATTTGTTTTATCGTCTAAATTGTTTTTTTACATCTACTTATCCTGAAATCATTAAAGTCAACGAATTCCTAATTGGTATAAGTATTAGTTACGTTATTTAGTAATTGAGGTGTGCGATAGATGGCGCTGGGTGTTTTTTAAAACATGGTAACAATGTGTTTTTAAAATACAAAAGAAGTGGAATGATAGCTTACGCTATTTAGTTCTAGAGGTATGCGAAAGATGGCGCTGGGTGTTTTTTAAAACGTGGTAACGAAGTGTTTTTTTAAGATACGTAAGAAGTGGAATGAAATATATGAATTTTTTATCCAGTGTTACATCGCGCTTCTTAGATTTTTCCGTGGGAATGAGAAGTTTTCTTATAGTTGTGCTTTATACCGCAATATAAACGAATTCCACGCGGGCGAAGCCGCGGGCGGAAAGCTAGTATATAATAAAAAGCTGTATGTTGAATATTTATGCAATATGCTGTGTGTGCAAACACCAAATGCTTGTGTTACGGGTGTGTACTTTTGTCAGGTCCGTCGGCAAGGATCGAAACGATCCGCTCGAATTAAAGCTAACCGAGTTTCAAATATAATATTTGGAAAATAGCATAATAAATGAAAAATAAAATAAAAAACAGGAGTTTGTTCTTAAAAAAGTACAATTTTAAAACATAGAAGTTGGAGCCTTATGCTAGAAGACTTCGTGTCTGTAGAAAGGAAGTACAAAACAGAACAAAATAAAATAAATTTCAAAACAGAATGGCACTAGTGTATTATATTAAAGAAGTTTTAATCAGTTCAAAGATAGTGGTAGATTTCTAAGTTCTAAACAACTTTTATTTAATCTTAATGGCAGTAACTATTAGGTGTGCTAGTTTAGGGCAAGTGGAAGCTAAAAGATTTGAAACGGAAGCAAAGAGATTCTTAATTTAAAAATAAAAACCTTGTTCTTTCAAATAATAATAGAATTGAAATAACATTAGATATGGCAAAGGGATAATATCAAATATAGATTGTGACAAAAAAGCTTTTTCTACTTACACTGAGTGCGCACAGGAAAATGAATGCTCGCAACCACTGCATCTTTCGGCCTTTGGAACTAAGTCCCTATAAGACCAAAGAAGTCAATGTGACTATATCTCCATGAGAGGGTTTTTGAGTTTTTATACCAAATACATTGACGACGTATCATTAATCGCAAACAATCTTGAAAATCAACTGAATAAACATACCCATTGTTTTTGTTCAGCAATAAATAATAATTGAATAAATACCTAAATGACAATGTAAACTTATAGATTCATAATTTATTACACAAATAATATGACGTCATTGAAATTTCTACAAAACTTTTGGTTTCTAATTCACTATAGTCCGTTTTTTTTAGCATTAGAAAGAAAAAAATTTGGTTACTTTATTGTACACATATAATGTAACAAGCAAAACGTAACATCGTGAAAAGTTTACACTAAAAAATACCTTAAGAAGCAGAAGTTGCAAACTTGTGGAACGAAACGTTTGTCAGTGTGACACGACAAAATTAAAAAGTACATGCCGATGTAGTAATACGTACCATATTAGGTATTTTTTAAAATGGTCGCTTAACATGGCCGCCATTTGCAACAATAGCGGCAAATGTCAACGTCTGCATTTATCTGTTTTGACTATTTTCTTTGGTTTATTGTTAAGTTTCTATTGTTTTTATTGAAGTTTTGTTTTTTTTAAATTTTTTGTGTTATTTGTTATTTAATCTGTTCAACAATGGACGAGCCTGAAGCCGGTCAAAGTGGACTCCAGCACAAGGTTAGAAACCAATACTTCTTTGTTAACATAATTTTAATTCTAAAAAAATGGACTATACATAATATAAATTTATTTGGTAGCCGGAATGCCGTCATCTCTTTTATTTTGTCATTGTCTTCGATCGTTCAATACCTTCTGATCTCTGATTTTGTAACACTGAAACACAAAAAATAATTACAAGAAAACATTTTTTTTTCAAGTTTGGATATTGACCTCTGATTACTGAATGAAAGATAAGATAAAGAATTGAAGAGTCTAAATCTAGAATTAAAAGCAAATTCTCCATAATTCAGATCTTTTATTTTGAATCTGATAGAAGAATATTTTTCTTTCTCAACCCGACTTTAGCTGAAGTAGAAAGAAAAACATTTCTTTTTCATAAGTTAAAAATGCATTACGTTTATTCTTTCCCATTTCGAAAAAGAGAGATAAGGTAGGTATGTGGTATCTCCTGCCAACTAGTCCGGAAACTAGTAGCAAAAAAACTGCCATTTTTCAATGCTGATATAAGTATTGAGTATTTAATTTTAATACATAAAGAAAGCATATTACTGCACGTTGAACTAAATAAGGTCAGATCAAACCAATGTGAAAGTTTAGTACATCAAAACATAGTTTAGCCTTCATAAAATAAATAATTTCAATCAACTTCTGGTCTGAATTAATTAGAACGTTGTTATCGAACAATATAACATTTTCAAATTACAAAATATTAATAGAATTACAATCGAGCATAGTTTTTATAGACGTACAAATGCAGCTGCGACCAAAGGAAGCTAGGAAGAGCTGAAGAAGCTGAAGCTTTTTGGTCGTTTTAGGCATTTAAATTAATATTTCAAAAGAAAAAGAAACAAATATTAGCATTCACACTCACTCTCACACACACACACACACACACCAACACGCAGAAAACAAGAAGTAGGTAGAAAAAATAAGGGACGTAAGCAATGTGAAAAATTGAAAAAAATATAAAAACTTAAAAACTAAGTAGCCCACAAAGTTGCGGAGTCAAGGGGGTTGTTCTGGAATTTATTCGAATAAAACCCAATTTTAAGAGGTATGAAAAAATATCTTTGTAGGTGTTTTAGCAGTGGAATTGGAAACTTTACGCTTTTCTGTTTTAAAAATAAACATTACATAAATATTTAGGGATTATGAAGATTGCATATTCCAAAATACAGAACTAATTCTTCAAAATTTTTAGACCAATATAAAATGCTTTGCTTTAGTGACGTCGAAAGGAAATTATTCGTTATGATCCCTTTCTCACACTCTCATAATTAACGTTCGAAAAACCTGCAAAGCATATCGGTAAAGCTTTAAATGACAATAACATACAAGCCTATACCATGAGTGTAAGTTTCAAAAATAATACTAGATTTAAAAATCTAAAAATCCCACGTTTTTCAGTGACCAAATAAGAATAAAATAACCCGGCGGGGCCAAGCGAGGAGCCACTCAAAACGTGGGGGCGCATCTTTACAAATACTCTCAACATCTATGCATATCATACATCTCATTACATCTCCATAAGTAACATGCGCCCCCACGTTTTGAGTGGCCCCGCCGGGTTATTTTATTCTTTTTTGGTCACTGAAAAACGTGGGATTTTTAGATTTCTAAATCTAGTATTATTATTTTATTCTTTTTAATTAGTAACTCAACGAAGTAACCATGTGTTACGCAACAATCGGATAAGCCCCATACAAAAGTGAAAGTTGCCGAAAGTTGACCTGAAAGTGCACCTAGAAAGTTGAAGTTGTTAAAGCGTGCATTGTCATCTGAGCTATCCTGAAAGTTTCAACTCGCTAGGTGGTCGAGAAGTGCCTCAAAATTGAGATACTAGATTCCAACCGGACAGACAAGACGACAGACAAGCAAACAGACAAGAAAGCGACCTAAGAAAAACGTGGGAAATATGCAACCGTAACTGGCGTTTCTGAATTGAGTTTTTTTTTTAAACTTACGATCCCTTAATTGAAACGACTGGATACCACAGAGCTGGCAACTTCTTCGGCCTTTTTCTTAACAGCTTTATTAACTATAAATATAAATTGGTACAACAGGGGGTAACGCTAATTGCATTTTCTACTAGTCAGCCTTAAGGGAAAAACGAAACTTTAAATATAGATATACTTTAACAAATTATTATATACAATAAAAAGAATATATATCAATCAAATTAAAAATAGGTAGGTTAGAACTTGGGTATTGTATCAAGAAAAAAAACTAAAATTTTAGGTCATATCGAGTTCGATTTGGATAATATGTAATACTTTATCTGTAATACTCTATGGATTCGACCCGCCATGGTTTGATGGCGGGGATTTGTGGGGCTCTCTTACACATTAGCGCACGGAGCGTAGGCGGAGCATACCCGAACTAATAAAACCTCTGGGATTCGCCACGACGAACCGCGGCAGATAACCTGAGGGCACCTCCACAGTGGGGGATTTCCAGGTACGTATCGGAAATCCCCCAGAGACGTGCGAAGCATGTGCAGTGCCGATGGTTGGATTTACCATCCACCGTCGGGTAGCTTCGCCCGATGCAAGGAGCTGCGTACGTTAGTGAAGGCAAAACCTATTTCGAGCAGGAGGGATTTTATAAACAGGTAATAAGCCATAGTTTACTTCGTTAAGTTAAAAAATTTATTTGGCAATATTAAATCGGTGATCACCTCCATTACTTATTACATCTATACTAATATTACAAGGCTGAAGAGTTTGTTTGTTTGAACGCGTTAATCTCAGGAACTACTGGTTCTAATTGAAAAATTGTTTTTTTGTTGGATAGTCCATTTATCGAGGAAGGCTTTAGGCTATATAATATTATGTTGTGACCAATAGGAGCGAAGCATCAGTGAAAAATCATAATAACAGGAATTGACGCGGGCGAAGTCGCGGGCAACAGCTAGTCTTATATATAAATAAAAAATAATGTTTGAAGGTGTGTTCCCATGCGATCTGACACCTCTCCATATGATCAATGGATCAGATTGTGATGAAACTTTGTTAAGTTATT
The DNA here is from genome assembly GCA_927399485.1 of Calamotropha paludella. NCBI lineage: Eukaryota > Metazoa > Arthropoda > Insecta > Lepidoptera > Crambidae > Calamotropha > Calamotropha paludella. The sequence continues at coordinate 8,614,335 of OV656829.1, read as the reverse complement.
GTATGCATGTCAGGGAAGGTCCATATGTAAGAAATATTGCATTAAAATTAAATGAAAAACATAATTATAGCTGGTTCCATCTTAATCGATTGTTTAATATTTGTAAAAATATTACTTTCGATGTTGAAGGTAGTTAGCGTTCAACATTGGTGGAACGATACTATCTCATAGTAGAAGTAGAAGAAAGAAATACTTTTGTAAAATTCGACACGTTTGCCAGCGTCTCGGTAGCTCAGCGGTCAGAGCAGTCGCTCGGATAGCGAAAGGTCGTGGCTTCGAATCCCATCTGAGGGCTCGGAGGCGTAGTTGTTTTTTTACACACGTATTTTATATCTTATAGAAATATTGCATTGTGAATGCAAAAAATTAAACACAAAATCTTGAAAATTATTCAATTTATTGCGATTATACTTTGGTAAGTTGACTGACAAGGTTTCTGTATGGCCAACAAAAATGTTGCGAAGCACGCCGTTAGCTAAATATATAAATAAATATCATAAACATAATTATATATACTGAACTGCAAATATATTTTCGATATGTGCTTGACCATTAATGTAAGCAAACTATATTTCTTATTAAGTAAATAAAATTAAATTGATGTATTTACACAAATGTATCGTATGGTTTCGAATAATGCTTTATTTATTCAACATTCTACGCAGCCATTTGTTATTTGTCATAAATATTTATATTTGTTAAACTGGTTTCCAACTGTGACTTCGTCCATGAAATCTTAAAAATCAGTTAATATTAATAATAATATCCTTTCATGATTTTTATATACTTTTTTAATTTTTCAATGATAAATTATTTTAATAGAAAAATACTTGAAAAAATCGAGTCGGCTTACAAGTAAATAGGGAGAACACTGGACCGGACATCTAAAGGTTGCGGGTTCGTTTCCCGCTTGAGAATTTACTTGTGAGCAACTAGATTTTTTTCTATTAAAATAATTTAATAGTATCCTTTACATTTATACCAATTCGCACAACCCAATGTTAGCATACACGCAAATACACAAAAAAAAGACTTGCTTGTGTTACTAGAGTAATGTATAGAAATATTATAGACATAAATATGTAATAATCAAGCTAATAAATAAATAAAATGAAATGAAATGATAAAATTTATTTTAGACTTCACAATCCATAAAATCCATAAAAATCCATAAAAAATGTTAGTAACAGTTACTTAAAACTATGTTATTAGAACTTAAAATAAGCATTGTTTTTAACGTGGGTGGACATCCATTGTGCAAGAATTCGACTGTCCACCCTATCTGCAACCACCTTCAAAAGAGTGTTGGCACTGCATTGCACTCGCTCCCACAAGGAAGCAACTCGCTTGCGCAGCACAGCGTAAAAGTCGTCAGTGCTAAACTTGGCCAACTTACCCGAAGCACTACATCGCCAAGGCAACCCCAACAATCCCATGATTCAAGTACAAATGGTAGTATTCATCACACAAACTTCTGTCCCTTTCCGGGACTCGAAAGGTATTGGAGCTGCTGCCGTATTGGATCGAAAGGATGGATTGTTACCGTTGGACCAAACTGTCGTCAAAATTTAAAATAAATAAAAAAAAAAAACATTAATTTGCACGTCCATGTTGGTTTATTTAAATCTTGAATATTCCCAGTAAAATAATAATAAATAAAATATAATAGTACTTACAGCGCCATTAATATATTTATCGGCAAGTAAATTATGTTTATAGATACCTTTGGAAACTAATCTATAATCTAAGATAAGTGGTTCGTGTGTTTGTCTGTCCGCTCTTTTTCCATTATATCAATAACGTTACCATAGCAACGCGTTAACCGCAAGTAGTTCGTCTACCGGACTCTAGATGGCGCTAACGGAAAAATATTTAAAAAATTTTTTTTTTAAGAATTTTTCCATCCGTACAAAGCCGGGACGGGCCGCTAGTCTATAATCTAAGAACACAAATTTGTTGTTTGTGTGTTTGTCTGTCCACTCTTTTTACATTGTATCAATTGACGTTACCATAGCAACGTGTTACCGGGTTAGCCTAACTAGGCTAATATTTAGTTCTTACACTTCCGCACACATTACACATTTTAATAAAACATTTTGTTTCGGGTTTTGGGGCATATTTTATTTTATTTTATATTTAATCCTGACGTTTCGATTCCTTTACAGGAGCCGTGATCACAGGGTGACTAAGATAATGATTGTCATGTATTTTCTACTACCTTCACAATATTTAAATCGGTGCCCGATTAGGAACGTGCCCGATTAAAATATTGTGCAAAGTCCGTAAAAAAGTGTTTTATTCAAATAACTAGGCTAATGTACAATTTTCGTTCTAAAGTTTATAATGTGTTAAAACATGCTGTTTGTTTCTTTAAATATATTAAATAAATAATAAATTACTACATTCCTATGGTCTACGGACAAAGTTTCGACCGTGAGCGTTGAGTCGATCAAAAAATCGATGTTAAAATCATCGAAAAAATGCCTACGACTCTAGATTTTATGATATCGTAAAACGGACACTATCCATAGTTACGAAGGCCATCCGGAATATAAATACCTATTTCTGCCGCAAAGCAGCAGTGCTTGCATTGCTGTGTTCCGGTTTGAAGGGTAAGATATGGCAGTGAAATTACTGGGTACAGTGACTTTACATCTTATGTCACAAGTTGGCAACGTACACTGTGGTTCTTGTGGGGGTTGCAGTTTTGCTGCGAATCTCACAAGAGCCACATGTATTATAGGTGACTGTTACCACTTACCATCAGGTGGGCAGTTTGCTTGTTTGCCAACTTTCTGCAATAAAAAAAATAAAAAAATAATAAAACTAGTATACATTTAGAAATATGAACGCTGTATCTGTAAAGAATTTTTTTTTTAATTTTAGATGGAGCGCTCTTGATCCCAATCATGCCCTAAGCACAAGACATGATCTACGATGGAACAAGCTAACCCAGAAGATGCCTATTCACGCTGGTTTTAAAACTGACGGGATATTAGGAAATACAGTACTTATAACCCACATTAACATAACACAATCTTATAATAGGACAGAATAAGAGGGGTTTACCCCCCGTGAAATGAAAGATGATGAATGAAATGGCGTATGCGGTATGAAAGTACGAGAAGAAGCAACAGTGAGAACTGGCATGAAAGAGTAAACAGAAAAATAAGGTCCTGGACCTCAATGTCTGGGAAGCAGTTGTATAAAAAGAATAAAAAAGAAATTACACAATCTTAAATAACTTCTCCACGTAGTCACTTCCCAAATGGCTGCATTTATTGCAACGTGTGAAGAGTTTTCGTATCCCAGCTTCATATTCATGCGTATATTGAGATAGGTAGTCACTGCCTTTTTCTGTTCTTCATCTGTTTTAATTTTTTCCTGCCAATATTTTCCTCATTGACATAGTAGAATTCTATAGTCCGTTTTTTTTAGCATTAGAAAGCATAAAATTTGGGTACTTTATTGTACACATATAATGTAACAAGCAAAACGTAACATCGTGAAAAGTTTACATTAAAAAGCAGAAGTTGCCAACTTGTTGAACGAAACGTTGGTTAGTTTGTCACGACAAAATTAAAAAGTACATGCCGATGTTGTAATACGTACCATATTAGGTGATTTTTAAAATGGTCGCTTAACATGGCCGCCATTTGCAATAGCGGCAAATGTCAATGTCTGCATTTATCTGTTTTGACTATTTTCTTTGGTTTATTGTTAAGTTTCTATTGTTTTTATTGAAGTTTTTTGTTAAAAGTTTTTGTGTTATTTGTTATTTAATCTGTTTAACAATGGACGAGCCTGAAGCCGGTCAAAGTGGACTCCAGCACAAGGTTAGCCACCACTGCTTCTTTGTTTACATAATTTCTAATGCTAAAAAACATGGACTATAGGTAAGGTAAATTATAAGTCAGTCATAATTTTTGAGCAATCATAATTATAGGTCAACCGCTTTTTGTTTTATGAATGAGCTTGTGAGTTTTCGCCCGCGCGGTACAGGGGCGCGGGGTTACGGGACAACGGTGATTTTTGACACGGCGATTTTTATAAAAATAAAAGCAACAACTATTTTATTACTTTAAGAGCCCAAAAGTTATATTTTAATAGTGGACCACAAACCAAGTTACTATTTGTTAGCTCCATAAAATTATGGACTTCCGAAAAAGAAGAAACAAATCTTTCAGAAACTAGGTGGCATGTCCATATTAACATATACGCTTGATGTCATTGACCCTAAATCAATATACCTACTTTCTGGTTATATTGGATTGCGTAGTTATTTGTGTAAATGTAAAATGAATTATTTTCTCCCCAGAGACAAACATACACACACTCAAACAGGTACTCATATATACACATATACACACTCCCACTCAAAGAGATACATACACTTACACATAGATCCACACACATCATTAATTATAGGTTTTTAAGAACTTTTGAGAGAGGAGAATACTGGTTTTTCTGAGATACTGACTGCGACCTTGTTCAGATACCAGTCTCTCACCAATCTTATGTCTTTACTGCATAGTAGAAATTACTTTTATTTGTAAAGAGATGGTGTGGAGAAGAAAAAAAAATTATGTTTTATTTTGGAAGAAAATGAAACGCATATTCGCTTGTTGTAGCCTTCTTAGAGTTATTTTATTTAAGTCGGAGCACCAACAGCGTTTCTTATACAATTAATGGAATCAAAACTATGCATGAGCTAAGCTATTTACATATGGAATTACTATTACAGCGCGTCTATGTTCGTTCTTTCCATCTCCGAAAGACACAGAGGCTTTTATGCTAAGACAGTGTGGGTCCTTTTGGTCTCAAAGGCACCATATTTGTTTTTTATATATATTTTTCTTTTCTTTTTTGTGTATATTATTTTTTTATGGTAATTATAATAGACACTTGTATTGCCTATTTCTTTTGTGTACAAATAAATGTTTATTTCTTTCTTCTACTAGTCCCCGATTTGAATGTGGTGTCCACGAAGAGGGCATTTCCGATCACATTGTTTTTAACTGCTTGAAATACCCATCCCTTTACGACTAACTTCCTCCCAGCTTTCCCCGTCCAGTTAACCTTTACACCTTCCTATCCATTTCTAACAAATCTGGCTTTATATTTCGACGTAACCTTAAAAATAGTGGCATAAGGCTCTAGCCCTTTCCATAGGGAATATATGGCCGTTAACTGTATGATAAATACGAGTATAACATTTATATAAACAAATGTAAATAACCCTTTGTCTTGTAACGTGTTGTTTTGTGTGGTTTTTAAGATCCAAAAAGAGTTCACTCAAAAAAAAGTAGAAATCAAAATTTAGGCTAATCCTTAGGTATTGTCCCCGGCAAATAAGTTGAACATGATCTTGAAATCACGTGACATGCGCAGTAGTGAATAATGTACCTAAACTTGCTACTGCGCATGCCGGAGACTATACTTTTAACGCAGTTACTTCGTGTATCTCTCAATACAGGGACATTAGCGAAATTCCCGTGATTCACAGATTTCGTGCTTCACACGACTATCGAGCACATTGGAAATGAATTTACCTACTGAATTTGAAAAAATATTGTCGTTGAGCGACAAGAAAGTCGGGATAAGGAAAAAAATACACAAAAAAGCTACATCGTTTAATGATAATAAGAATATAAGTATCCTCGGCATAACGCCTATGACCAAACAAATAGCAACAATTACCACACGCGTATTGAAGTTAGAATAATTGTAGCCGTGGCGCATAATAATACATATTTCTTTTTTTTTTTCGAATAATAAGCACGATATAATAATATTCCAAGTACAAGAAAAACAAATCCGTAGTCAACTTGAGAAGTGATAGCCACATTGTCGTCATCGGCACTCGAGTTGACCATAATACGTTTCAAAGAGTTTCCAAATAACCACTGCGTGGTGCATTTTTGTAAATAAGTTAAAATAATATTAGACCTTATTTATAGTTTCTCGTATTGTTAAGTATAAAGATATAGGTAATTTTCTATTAATTTATTTCTTTATTTATTGACAAACGCAATTACATTTACAGGTAAATTTATTTGAGCTTGATGATATTACAATTATAGGTGACGACAACAGTCATTATTGAAGCAAAATCAAACATTTAGATTTAATTAAAGGAGACCTTTCTTTTCGGACCAAAAATGTACCTTGGTACAAGTTATTTGAAAATATTCATAATAATGAACCAACACTTATTTCATATATAATATACACTTAAATTAGATTTTTATGAAGTTAATAAAACACAATAAATTATACACTAAATCACAACTGCGTAGAACGAAACGCTAATGTGGCACTTGTGTGTGACAGTCGGTTAGATTTTAACAAGTTTGTCGCGGCTCTGGAACACGGTATTTTAGTAAAGTCTGTAGGCTGGTAAAATAACTAAACGCTTAGAATGATTCGCAATAGCAAGAAATATCTATTTTTGCTCTTGATCCTACTGTATATATTAAAACCAGAAGAATTCATAAAGCAGTATGTTGCCGATAAACTTGTATGAATTTTATGTTTAAGACTGAATATCGAAAAATGTTTATATAACTTTAAGCTACAAAACGCTTCAAAACCAAAACAATTGTGCTTGCCAGCTAAAAAAAACATTTGTTGCAAGTAATGTATATTTGTGAATGATTTTTTTAGTGGTACAAATGTATCTAAAAATAAATAAGTGTTTTTTTCGGAACATACAATTTTTATGCTACTTTTTGGTATCTTTGAATCTTAGGTACATATTTAGCCTTAGTTATATGGAAGAAAGAAAGGCTCCTTTATATGAAAAAAGATAACTACTGAAGTAGAATATCTTTTCTGTTAACAATAGAAAAAATATTATTAAATAAGTGACTTTTGAAACTTGCGAATGCCATCAGTGAAGATGTCCAAATCTTTGGCTAAACTAAGCTGTTGAACTTTCTGATGAGGCTTAAAGGTGCGTTTTGACCGAAATTGGATCCACTACAACAAGTAACAAGAAGGTTGAACCTCGAAGCGCGAGGGAGTTTTAAGGGTGTTGAAATAGTCTTAATAGTGAGTGCTTAGTAGTTCGGGAGCCTCAACGATGCCATTCGCTAGCTTGCACAAAAACAATAAGTCATGCGTCTTCGATCCGAGAGAGAAAATTAATAAATAGAAAATTACCTATACAGTGGAGCCCCGGTAATCCGGCCCCTGGCTAATGCGGCACCCCCTATAATCCGATATCGTCTATTTCATACAAGTATTCGCTAATTCACGATTGAACAAGTTACAACTTGTACGCACCATCAGAGTGCAAGATGCAATTAACGCCTTTGTGCTGGGTTTGCACTGGGCTGAAGAAAATGCTGCATCATGCAACGAACTTCTACTATTAAGAAGACTGAGGGACAAAGCTTTAATTTCGCGTTTCAACAATGTTAAACAAAAAAAAAATTGATGAAGATTTTCATGCTTCTTAAATTGATTGATTCATAAAGTTTGATTATTTTAGAAAATATGTGTACATTTGATTGTACACAATTATTTCCTAATGTAAAGTTATTGCATTTTTTTTTGTAAATTCTATAGCATTAATAACGTTACTTTTAATATAAAACGTTATTTTTCTATTGTGTTGTTTAATTTACTAAATTTGACATACCTACATAACGAAGTATGATTTGTAATCTTATCATTGGATCTGTAATTTGTCGGATTACAAGGTACTCTTTTGTAAAAAAAAATCGGACTATAGGGGGTCTTAGGCAGTATCCGACAAATTCGATATTCCGACACTGCCCTGTAAAATGTTTGTCGGACTACCGGGGATCCACTGTATCTAAATACTTAACAATACGAGAAACGATAAATAAGGTCTAATATTATTTAAAGTTATTTACAAAAATGCACCACGCAGCGGTTACTTGGAATTTCTTTGAACAGTATTATGGTTAACTCGAGTGCCGATGACGACGATGTGGCTATCACTTCTCGAGCTGACTACGGATTTCTTTTTTTTTGTACTTTGAACATTATTATATCCTGCTTATAATTCGAAAAAAAAATTAATTAATTAATTCTCAAATAATTTAGTCTTTCACCATATATTTGAATAGTCTTGCCTATACTTTTAAAAGTAAATTGAAGAATTTACTTAAAAGTTAATTGAAAAATCAAAAAAATTTGAAAGGGTACCAGTAATTTGGGCTTGATTTGTAGTGACAGGGCGCTCGCAGTAAATAATAACTTAATGTAGTAGGTAATGTCAGTATCCCTATGGTTTCAGTATGAGCATACAAATTTATTATATTATAATATTTTTCTAATGATATATATTTATTTTATTGATATTTTTAATGTTATATTGATCAATTTAATTTGAATAATTGAAGATAGCAACAATGCATATTATATAAATATTATTTATTCATGATGCATATAATTTTATTATTTTAATGGCATGTTTTAGTTTTAATTTTTTTTTTTCATTTAGTCTAATGAGATAATTAATTAATGTCACCGCGTGTCCCTCCCTTGTGGTCATGGCTGAAAATCAGCGATTTGTTCGGGGGTTCCCGAGCAAATGTACCGCTGAGCTGTGACCTTTTTGCGCTGCTGCAGCACACATACATATTTTCTAGTTATAGGTTGTAAGAATTGTAAATTGTGATATTTTTCCTTTTATGTATGTGGCTGTAGTATCAAATAAATGCGTTATCTATCTTTATTACATGAGAATGTAAGGTACTATAAAAAAGCTTTTGGATACTATTGAATTGTTACTAAACACTAATGAGTAGATTATATGTCTATGGTTAATTTGTAGGTTTAAATATTGCAAACTCTTTTTTGTTTTTTTTATTTTTGTTTATGAAATTTATGTATTCAAAACTTGTTACATATCAATGGAGGTTTGTAATAGACTATTAGGTGTTATTTACTTGCTGTGTAGTACCTAAAGTGTCAGGATTGTACGTACGGTTTAAGATAAAGTAGATAAGTTTATTAACTATTATCAAGCGTTGGGAATTTATTTTTGATGTTATAATTAAATTAAATGTTGGCAAATCAACCCAACATAAATTCAATATTTTTGTATTGTGAACATTTGTAAAATCTCTTTTAAAAAAGTTCATCTGGAAATCAGTACTTCAGTTCCTAGACAAAAATCAATCCATTAGTGCTCCTAAATTCACTAAATACTAATCAAAATGCTACTGAAAACAATTGCAAAAATATAAACAAACGCCTATAAATTTTATGATAGCAATTGTTTGTTTAAATGATTTGTAAATATTTACATAGGAGCGTTTATAGATATCATATTTATTCGTATTCTATAAAGTCCCGATTGCTGGGACCACGTCTTTGTATGGATAAAAAACCGGAACGAGAATGGACCATAATGTCATCAGAAACACAGCATGCAATTACAAATAAGTTTATTTTTACTAACCATCTGAAAACCACTAACGCTGTATGATTTCTTGTTACTATATAAACTTTTTAACTTCACAAGTTCCACACTTAGCTTTTATGCTCTCAGTGGGTAATGTGCACCTTTATTTATTTGTTTAGAAGAGGGATAACAAACAGTTGTACAATGTATTTTACACATTATAGAATTATAAAGTATCTTATTACTAACTAGCGGCCCGTCCCGGCTTCGCACGGGTCGACAATTTTTTTTAAAAAAATTCTAGCATTAAATATAGCCTATGAGACTCAGCAATAATGTGCCTTTCTATTGGTGAAATAATTTTTAAAATCGGTTCAGTAGATCCCGAGATTACCCCTTACAATTTAACAAATATACAAACACACTAACTTTACTTCTTTATAATATTAGTATAGATTATACAACCAGCAGCGTTAACCGCAGATTACTATAAGGTATAGGTATGCGTTATTATAGTAACAAAGAGAAATATTGTGATGAAATAGGCTGACAAAACAAGAAATAACAGGAATGGCTCGTCGAGACTCCCAAGTGTTGAAGAATGGTAATAGCAAAATAAATTAAATTAATTTTAACAATAAAACTCGCGTGTTACTTAATACATAAAAAACTTAATGCGACAATAATTAGATACATTTTTTAGCCTTCTCAATTCAGCCGGTGATGACCCTAATGTTTAGTAATTGTCACATTGGCTGTCCAATGAAATACGTACGTAATATATAGCTGGGGATTAAAAAAGAAAATACAGACATACAGTCCTTATCAAATCCTTAAGGGTTTTGAAACACCCCGTTTCCTGCAAGGTTTCTGATGCGCTCATTCATATGATTTGATTGCCACGCTGATACAATACTAAGTTCTAATATTGCATTTCTCGCATTTTAAAAAAAGAAGTGATAACTTCTTAGGGGAGGGTAAACCTCATCGTTGCATAACGCGTTACGGCACTAGTCTGTCTGGCTTCCCTTTCTAACTTCGCAGAAAAACATAAGCCGTCAATATCTTTGAAATTTGAAATTAAAACTTTTTATAATCCAAAAAGTTTTAATTACTAAATTTAAAGATATTGGCTTATTGCTTATTTTTGCGTCGATTCTTAATCTTTTTTTTTATTTAAACAGTTATAATTGGGCTAATTTTGTTGGTTGACTTTATCACTTCTGTAGACACTCCCGTTGTGCCAGTATTTTTTTCTAATATATTTGTCACATATTTATTATTACATAATTTATGTTAAAATAATTGTTAGTTGGATTTGGATGTTGATTTTCATTTGTTCTTCTTTAAGTTACAAATTTAGTTTTAATCATTACTTAATACCTTTATATCTCAATACATAAAAAGGTGAATTTATAACATAAACAAACACATCGTAATTACAAATATCCTGTATGTTATAACTACTATTGTTACTACTATATATACTATTGTTATCAATTTGTGAAGATTAAATTAAAATGAATAATATATATATAGTAAATGTAATTTTAGAGAAACTATAGGTTTATAAGTGTAAATAATCATAAGTTTATATAAGTGAAAAACTGATTGTTTCTTAAATAAGGTACATATAAATATAAATAAAAAAATTAAAATGTTAGTTCATCATCATCAATATATTGACACTGATTTACTGTATCGGTTGTCTCCTGAAGGAATGTATTGAATATGATTATTGGGGAATCAATCAGGGAGTTGAATTGTGATTTCAGATCTCGATTGAGGTAAAGGTTATGTTCAGGTGAACTATTGATCTATTTTGCTATTTAGGTATTGCTGGAGGCCACGGCAAACCTGGGTACCAGGAAGACCTGTCGGGCCACTGTTTGGAGTATACAGTAAGGCCAATAAAAGGCACGTTGTGCCACTGTTCTGGTCATACCAGGGTACAAAATAAACTCTAGGGTCACTAAGAAGGCCTGTTGGGCCTTCGGGTTGTGCTGTCGTGTATATAATAATAATATTTCTTACATTCACACCAATTAGCCTAGCCCAAAGTAAGCACTATAAGGCTTGTGTTATGGATACTAGGCTAACGGATAGACATACATACATGATACATAGATCCGTAATATTTATAGAAACATATATAAATACCCATGACTCAGGTACAAATGTTCGCATCCCTTACAAAAACTTCTGCCCTTTCAGGGATTGGAACCCTGGACCGTCGGTGCGAAGGCAGGATTGCTACCGTAGCACCAAATGGTCGGCAAACTATAGGGCTGGTCTGGCCATTTATAAGCAGGAAGAATACGGAAGAATAGAAGTATACGAAAGCCAAAATAAAAGCCCATCTGGGGATTCTTCAGATAAACAAGGTCACAGTATTGGTCAACATGAAGTCATGTCGTGCAAGTTCAAAGTTCTGGGCTAGAGTTGAAAATATTTAAAAATCTATATTTAAGTAATAATTAAAACTTTATCGTTGATAGCGAAACGATTAATGAAACAAAATCAATCAAGTAAATTGATTTTTAATATACTTTATCATTTCATTGCAACTTTTATCTTTTAAGTAGTATAAATAAGCTTATCGGAACATAACAAAAACAACACCCACGTAGTTACATACCAATTAATTATTCTCAGCAAGTCCTTTCATTTGATACCCATATTGTATGAGTGCATTAAAAAAAATAGTCCGCCATCTTGGATGTTCCGCCATGTTGGATTTATGATAACGTCATCTGGTTAACCATGCATGGTCATCCAAACTGAGCGTATATACACAATTTCAGCTCAATCGGTTGAAGATATCTGCTTCAAAATTAAGTTGCAAGATTTCATCCGAAAAAACTTACAAGTTGAATATAAGCTTTTAAAAAAAAACGGAATTTAATGTTATTTTAACATTTCACAATTTGCAACTTTAGGCATCTTTAAGGATAATGTTGCAAAAGTTTCAAGGGTTCCGTTCCTCGAAAGGAAAAAACGGATCCCTTATAGGATCACTTTGTTGTCCGTCCGTCCGTCTGTCTGTCTGTCAAGACCCTTTTTCTCAGGAACGCGTTGACGTATAAAGCTGGAATTTATATCAAATATTCAGGTCTACTGTACCTTGGAGCTGTGAAAAAATCAAATTTCTAAGCCAACGCAATCAAAAGATACAAATTCGCAAGGGAATCAAAACCAACAGAGTTTTTTTTTACCGTGAACTCAGAATCTTGAAATTTGGTACGAAGACGTTGCGTCTTTTAGCACAGATAAAGGAAAAATTGTGAAAACCGAAAATTTTTAGTTACATCATATAATAAAAATATTTTATGGATCCCTCGGTGCGTGAGTTCGAGAGAGAACTGAGTTAATTTATTTTCCCAATTTTTGAGATTGGATAGATAATAAAAAAATATTTGACGATTCAAAATAACTTATCACAAAAATATTTCAATAAAGTGTATTTTACCTACCATCCCCCATCATCTGATGGGTGACCAAAATCATGTTTCTTCACAATGTTTGGTTAAGAGCTATTCACGATCTTATATCTTCAATGCCGAGCATTTCGTAAAACTCTTTAATTTTCTTTAAATATTTCTTACCAATTAGCCTAACCCAAAGTTAGCACTGTAACGCATATAATGTAGTTTTGGATACTAAGTTAACGAATAGACATACATACCTGTATTATTATTTCATTTATTTCGGGAAGAGCCCATAGAATGTGTTAGTAACAATAATCTTAGACTAGACATAAAAAAAAACATGAAAACAGACATAAAATACTATATAGTTAAGGGTTTAAGCTGTGTGCAGCTGAACCCAACCCCGTGGCAGTGGTAAATCCTATCTGTCTATGAACACCCCTCAGGATGCCACTCGCGCTGTTGCGTAAGCGTGACAGTGAAGAGGCACAACGTCGCCGCATTATAGCAGCAACGCCATGTATTGTTGCTTCGGCGAACATATTGGATGCACTGCAACGCCTAGGTAACCCCAGTCACTGTATGCCCGCTACGTATAGCTAACTCAAAAGCTACACGTATATGATACATAGATATTAAATATTAATACCAATATATAAATATCCATGACTCGGGTACAAATACTCGTATTCATCACACAAACATCTGACCCTTCTGGGATCTGAAGCCAGGAACGTTAATGCGAACGGCAGGATCGCTCCCGTTGCACCAAATGGTAGTCAGTTGCATACCGTGCTTCACAAGGCACGTTATGCCGTTCATATCGATTGCATCTGTAATCGTTAGCATCCACTGATATGCATTAGGCCTATGTGATTGGTTATGAGTTATGAGCCACACTTCCCATCTAAAAGCTGGTCGTTTATACTGCTTCAAGAAGTTATTAATTAAGGTTGACCGCTTAAATGAGTGTTTGCCCGCTCGGTACAGGCGCGCGGGTGAACGGTGACAAAGGGGATCGAGAGAGAAGCGGGCGGTAGGCGCGCATAATGTGCCCCCTCCCCCTTTTTACGTGCCCCCGCACCCCTGTACCGCACAGGCGAATACTCATTTAAGCGGTCTACTTATATGTACTAAAAATTTATTTCTCATAAAAACACTAAGTTTACACAAAATGAGAAAATACAATTTACATATTTAAATATTAGCTTATGGCTATTTTTAAATAATCGGATTACATTGTGAGCTATGGTTAAAAACAGTATATATAAATAAACAAAAATAAAATTTTCTATACGTGCCAATAACAAATGTTAATCTCATCAATCAAATAATAGAATAATTATCTTTGTTATAATCTACGTCAACAAATATACTGTTTTAGTCAACAAACATTTAAATATAAATACGATAAAATGTTTTTACGCAATTGTAGATCAGTAGATTAAACGTCAAAAAGTTATGCACGGTTCTCTATTTTGTTTATTTTTTTATCCATTACCATAGTGTCATAAACCTGCCTGACTTTACAATCTGTTATTACAGTTATAAGCAATAAAGATTTTCAGATTTCATAATATCACATACCATAAAATTTGAATCCCTTAATACGAGAGCCATCCGGATAGTAGTGCCCGTATGGGAATATTAATTAAACTAGTATATATTTTTAAGTGTTTATATTTTATTTGTAAATAACATATCTTAAACTACCTACTTCTCCATGTAGTCACCTCTTTCTAAGCATTCATTGTAATTTGTGACGAGTTTGTGTATCCCAGCTTCATATCCAGACGCCGCCAATGTATCAAGATACACAGTCACAGCTTTTTTCAATAGAAATAGAAAAATAAATTTATTTATTCTCCACAATCTAATTTTAAAGTTTGCAAGCTAATATTTATTAAGTTCCAATTTTGTGCTACCTACCGCTCTTTGCCTTAGTCTGTGTTTCCTGACAAATACAATTAAGGGGTCTTCAAGTCACAAGTGAATAGGTATCTTCTAGGCGCGTCACATCCTAGATCGCATCGACGCTTACCATCAGGCGAGATATTGGTCAAGCGCATGCCTATTTTCTATAAAAAAAGAAAAAAAATTAAACGAAATGCCTCTATCTTAGAGCTTCAGCACTATTTTTTATCTCCTCTAATTAAAATAAGCAATTTGTTAGTTTTAGGGTCGCATAAACGCAAACGAGCAAAAGCTTAGCGACTTCTTTGCTCAAAATGCAAAACTTAAGTGCATAAATATGGTAAATGGGCAAAAGTTTAATAACTTCTTTGCTGAAAAAGCAAAACTTATGTACATAAATTAGGTAAACAGGTACAAGTTTTGTGGCTTCTTTGCTCAAAAAACAAAACTTATGTACATAAATTAGGTAAACGGACACAAGTTTTGTGACATTTTTGCTCAAAAATCGAAACTTAGGTGCATAAAAAAAACTGGTTGGTTGCCTGTAAAGTCGGTATACGGGCGAAAGTTTTACGTGACAACGACTTTGAGTGGTAAAATAATTTTAATGTGAATATTCATTCGTATAGTAGGAAGAAGGATGAAATAATAGTAACAATTTAAAACATTTATTTATACAAAGAATTATATTTAAAACATTAATTTATAGGCACGCGTCCCTTCCACTTTTTATGTCTGTCTCTCTCGCTCTTAGGCGGGCTAACCATGCCCGAGTGGAAGGGACGCGTGCCTCTCACTCGCTCTCATTGTAAGCGCATAACGTGAGCGGAGCGTAACGCAGTTTCTTGAAGTGTCACCCGGCAAACCAATTTATAAGACGTTGTCACGTCAAAAGGTAAACGGGCAAAAATTGAATAGCTTCTAGGCTCAAAAAGCAAAACTTATGGACATAAATTGGATAAACGGACACAAGTTTTGTGGCATCTTTGCTCAAAAAGCGAAACTTAGGTGCATAAATAAGGTAAACGGGCAAAAATTGAGTAGCTGCTTTGCTCAAAAAGCAAAACTTAGGTGCATAAATAATGTAAACGGGCAAAGATTAAGTAGGCTTCTTTGCTCAAAAAGCAAAACTTAGGCATAAATAGGGTAAACAGGCAAAAGCATAAAGGCTTCTTCGCTTATAAGCGAAAACAGTAGAATTTTCATTTATTTGTTATTGTTGTGCTTCTATTTTATGTTTTCAAAATATCACACACACCGATGTTGCTGGTCATCGTCTTTGTTTGTCACTCGTGCTTGTAGCTGGAAATCAGTAATTTACTCGTGATGCGAGTATGCATTGTATTTACTACAATGCTGAGTTGTGACTCGTACTGCTGCGGCACACACACACATTTTTGTTAAGGACTATAGTTCCCGGTATATAAGTTGAACCTGCTTTTGAAATCACGTGACATGCGCAGTAGTAAATTGCGCAGTACCTAAACTTGCTACTGCGCATGTCACGTGATTTCAAAACTAGGTTCAACTTATATTCCGGGGACTACACTTTGTTTTCTACTCTAACAATAAGATATGCTTATGGTATTTTTATGTGTGTGTGTGTATTTGTATTTATCTAATTCACTTTTCAGTTGCATCCGAAGAATACAATGTTGACGTTGCAATGAAATTTTACTTTAATAAATAAGTATTAGGTAAATAATTTTTAATATGATAAAATCAACTTGTATTAGGCGTCAGACGAGATTTATCTCTTCCAATACTTCTTCTTCTCCTCCAATTGATGGTTTTCTTAATTGACGTTCATCTGAAACACTTAAAATGTAAACGTTTAGCAAAATGACTAAACCTATATCACAAGATCTGTCAAATAACTCAGTTTTCATGGATATACTTGTAATTTAGTGTACGCAAGTAACTTCTCTTTGCTGTTGATTCCGGGACGAACAATGTATGAATACAAAACAACTTTTAGTTAGTTTTCGCTCATTTTTAAAGATAAGTTATTATATCTTTGCATTGACGTAGCAATTTTGTTGCTTAGTGCACTAAAATTAATGTTATCGTCGTAATATCAATGACATAATTGATAATAAGAGTTAATGTGTTTATCGCAAACATTAACTCTCTAAAACTTTAGTAAATTTAATCAAATAATATCATAATATTTTGTCGTCGTTCAAAGCAAATTTTACAAGTTATCATTATGAATAAAATGAGGTCACTTCTTTTGTTTTTCGTACAGGCAGCATCAATAAAGTTGTCCAGTGTTGGTGCCACATAGCAAATCTAAAAATCTGAACCTCCACAACCATACAGGATTTGTTTTAAACTTTCATGGTCACTAACATTATAGTAATATAAGTTATATACGGAATTGTTACCATGTACCTTGTTTTTATTGAGTTTCCGATATTTCGGCACTGTTGCAAGCGCCATGATCACGGAGCAACTGAAGTAATTGCGGGTAGGCTGTTATTGGCAGACATATCGGTCTATCCTCCGACGAAGTCTTTTGGCCTTCCAATTTCCGAACTGGTGGTAGACTCAGTAGAGTATACCACTCTTGACATCCTCCAGAAGCAAAATAAGCACTTTATCGTTGAATTATAGACACCGCCAATGGTGAATCTATCGAAGGGCTAGACAGTGCTACGCACCAGGTCTCTTAAACTCAGGGGACCATCGGGCCCTTACCAAAAAATCTCGTATTAAACCAGCTGAAAATTCTCCCACCTTTATATGTAGATTTAAATAGGTTGCAACAGTTTAAAACTATCTAAAATTTGACATATTAGTTCTTCGTTTTATTGCCAAGTATCTAAGTAGGGTACCCTTTGTCTGGCAGAATCTTGTTCCGCAGAAAGTCACCTAGCATACTTATCAAAAGGCATAAATTGGTATACATTGCAGGTATTTTTCTATTCATTACCAGCCAGCAAGCTATTTCAAATTATGCCAAATAATTATAGTAAAATAGTTTTGCTGTGCCATGCAGTGTATCTTTAAAGTACATATATATATATATATTTTAATTGCTAAAACTCCATCAATTTAGTTAGAGCCCAAGTTTTATTTGTACCAGCACCGTTGGTTACCTGGCTACGCCTCTAGATACCGCCCGTAAAAAATTAAGAAGAATACGATGGGGCAATGTTTGAAAAAGTTTAGTTAACAAACATTCCTATTATATACAAACTTTCACACTTATAATATAAGAAGGATTATCCTAATTATACTAGGTCTGCAATACATGCTGCTGTTTGCAAATACTGAGCGAAGCATTGTGATTATTCCTCCATGGTATGTCCGATTTCAAAACTTTTTTTGCACATTAGTCACGACCACGATGTGAGTTTTGGCGCCAAATTTCATCAATGTAGTATCAGCGATTTGGCTGTAATCGGCTTTTGAATTTTTCTTTCGATGATTATTCCTCAATGGTAAAGTCTATATTTTTTTACATAGCCTATGTCCGTCAGGTTATAATCATGTATGTTCATGCCAAAATTCGTTCGAATCGGTTGAACCGTTAAGTAGCAGAAGGAAGACACGCGAAATTTGTGAGTTGCCTAAAAGAGAGCTTTACTGTTTCAGAGCTTCGCTCAATTATGACAATACTTTGTGTGTGTTTGTTACCATAATTGTCAGTTATTATAAATGTCGATGTCACCTATTAATAGAGTACGACGCCAGTCGGCAGCACTTTCGTTGTTGCTGTTGTTCGTGTGTAATTTATAACACAGCAACGCGTGGCCGGGTCAAATAGTATAATTAAATATTGTTGTTATCAAAACAGTGGTATGCACCTACTTTATAAGTTTTTTTAATCTTATCAAATAATACGTAAACAATACAAATATACGTGCCCGTTTCGTTAAAACAATCGAATAATCTCGATCATTATTGACATAATTATGAATGTATTGAAGAGTAAAAAGATTATTTGATACAAAGCTTTTCTTAGAAATATTGTGAATAATGACGTCTGAGATAAATTATTTTCTATTATAAATTGTTTTGCGCATTTAATTTGGAAACTCAAATAGTGCTCAAGTGGCTTCTATACCGGTTTTCATGGTAAAACCACTCTGAGGTCCCGGGTTCGATTCCTGGCCGGGTCAATGTAGAAAACGGACTTTTCTATGTTGACTTGCGTCTGGGTGTTGTGGTACCTTCGTTGTTTGATAATTCCATAACAAAATTACTTAACTTGACTTCAGAACAATATGTGTGATGTTGACTAATCATTTGTTTATTTATCTCTTCTATGTAAAAGAAGGACTTTGTGTGTTTGTTACCATATATAGTTACCATAAGCCTAAGAATAACAGTTTTTATAATCAATTAACGTTACCATAGCAACGCGTGGCCGGGTTATACCAGCAACGCGTGGCCGGGTTAGCTAATCTTTATAAAAACAGTAAAAAAAATTAAGGATAACTTTTAAACTAACGCCAAACGTTTTATAACTTTATTATAAATATTTGTCTATTTTATAGATTTATCACCAATAAACAACAAGTCAAATCAACAAAAAATATCGAACGAATCCTTAACATCACTAGGAATTAATATAAGTAAAGAAATAAACAATTATTTGCGATTATAATATAATAATTAGGTCAAAGAATATCAGTCCGCTTAACTTACTAACCGTTGTCCTTACAGATAAGTATTACAATATTTAAAAAATAATTATTTGAAATGGAAAAAATATTACTTCTTCCTTATATATATATATATATATATATATCTTTAAATATTAAATGTTCTCTGAAAGTTCACTGAAGGATTTTGACGATATTTTTTATGTCAAACAGTCAGATTAAGGGTACGAATAGCAGAAGCACTTTTTAGAACTTTAGAATACACTTAGTAACATTAGTAAGTAGTTTACTCTTTGTAAAAGAGTTGATCAATTTTATTTTTTTTCTTGTGTGTCTATTTACATCAACGCATTTATATCCGACCTTATTTCTCCTAGGTACTCTTGGCTTGAATTCCCTTAGGACACGTAGGGCAACCGAGGGCGGCGGCCAATTCCACCCTTATTCAGGGAGAAGAGCATGTGAAGAGGCCGGGATCCAAATGAGAGGTGATGGGGTGGCCCTCAACGGTCCGGGTATCCGTTGGAGGCATTGCACTCACCCCACTGTCTAGGTCGATGCCTGAACTATACTCAGGCATCAAGTCGTGAAGGGGTCTAAAGCGGGCCAACCACTGGGCCACAGTGGTGACTCCCAAGAAGGGACCCACAAGGTCACACGGTGGAGTGTAGTACAGCCGGGGGTTTTAGTGGGTATGCCCGTCAGCCTTTGTGACGGGTAAGTCCCACATAACCCCACCGTCCACCCATTGGTGGGGTATGCGTTTTTTTCTCCCCTCGAGAAAAAAAAGGACACGTAAGGCAACAAAACAAGTATTAACTGGTTTGAAGGTTTTACGTGGCAGTATTAACAACCTTGACCTACACAATCAGTTATAGTACTCCTGAACAGTACACATGCCCTGGCCTACACAGCAGCGCGTGCACAGTCTCCTCTTTGCCGCATACTGACAGAAATTAATTCTTTTCTTGCTTACCAAACCGAATGTGTTTCTGGATGATTGTCAGGTTATTTTAAAACGTTGTCATTTTTATTGTAAAAAGTTTGAACTACAGTCATTATGACTGCTTTTATTTCTTTGTTTTGTTATTTTTAATAATAACCTTTGTTTTTTACTATTTTTAATTACTGTAAGTGGTGTTACCATTGTAATTAAATTATTAAGTAAATAAATCATTGGTATTAAAAGGACTCCGATAATTTTGGCAAGTCAGTAGCACAAAAATAAAATAAAAAAGCAGCATACGTTATAACTTGATGTGCTTTCGATTGTACTTTAAATAGGCAAAGACCCCCGAGGCAGATGTAATAGTACTTCTTAAAACAACGCAGTAAAGTTCAAACTTGTGACAATCTCATTGCATAGTTCCTTATCTATCAATGGTCTTAATATTTTAAATACTAAGTATGATGTATTTGCATATACTTTGAAAAATATTTTTGGGGATTATTTCTTATCGATGTAATTGTAATGACGAAAAGGAAAACAATAATGACTGATACTAGGTCTGCAATACATGCTGCTGTTTGCAAATACTGAGCGAAGCAATTAGATTTTTGAAGGGTGATTCCTCTATGGTATGTACGATTTCAAAACTTTTTTTTGTACATTAGTAACGACCACGATGTGAGTTTTGGCGCCAAATTTCAACAGTGTAGTCTCAGCGATTTGGCTGTGATCAGCTTTTGAATTTTTCTTTCGGTGATTATTCCTCCATGGTAAAGTCTATATTTTTTTTACATAGCCTATGTCCGTCAGGTTATAATTATGTATGTTCATGCCAAAATTCGTTCGAATCGGTTGAACCGTTAAGTAGCAGGAGGGAGACAAGTGAAATTTGTTAGTTGCCTAAAAGAGAGCTTCGCTCAATAATTGAGGACATAACTATTATAATATTCTATACTATAATAATAGAATTTAGTGTTAAAAAACAGTTTTTTATTTATTTTATATTTTAGCATTCACTTCTACTAGTACAGGTTATTTACAATTCATTAATGCGTTTCTAAAATACATTATCAATAGATAAAACTAACTAATCATAAAATAATCTAAAACTAAAAACCTAAATCTATAATCTAAGATCACAGTGGTTTGTGTGTTTGTCTGTCCCCTCTTTTTCCCCGCTCTTTTTCTATTGTATCAATAACGTTACCATAGCAACGCGTTAACACGTTCAATGCCACCGACTCGCTAGGCGAGTTCACTGACATAGATCCTGCGAGTCGGTGGCATTGAACGTGTTGACCACAAGTAGTTCGTCTACCGGACGCTAGATGGCGCTAACGGAAAACTATTGAATAATTGAAAAAAATAAAGAATTTTGTCTAATAATAAATATATATATAATAACTAAAATATATTATTAAAAGTCCCTTAAGGCAGGGTTCCGAAGATACTGGCAGCGTTCCCCCTTTGAATAGCTAGACTAATTCTTTGTCAGAGGTAGCTGCCAGCTCTTCGGTCTCCTGTGATGTTTGATTAATGAATATGAATGAAAATATTTATTAATAATATTTTAAATAAGATATCACAAAAAGTAGGAAAATAAAATTGATTATCTTGAGTAATCGTTGCAATGATGCAGAGATTAGATTGGTTTATTTTTCATTAAATTTTACACCTTGATTATTATTTTAAGATTATTATTTTCAATTGCAACATTAGGCATATCTCAATCAAATTTTTGTTACTTTATAGCCCGAAACTAACAAAAGTTAATTATTATATTCTTTATTGCACACAAGAAAAAAATAATATACAAAAGTAGGTAATATTGTTTGCAAGGGTGGACTTATCTCTAAAAGAGATCTCTTCCAGACAACCCAGAATAAGTGTGGTTGGTCGTATAAGTGGGTGTCACTAAGTGCAGACAAGCAGTCATGTAAAATAAATGCTTAAATAATAAATGATATACAAAAAAAACATACAAATAATATACACATCTGATTCGATTATTTAAATAAAATTATTTTATGATGTTTTATTTTCTTTGGTATTTTTCAATCCTAGAACGAATGCAAAATACAAGAGAATTACTATTTAGCTCATACACTTACACATTACATATTTAAATGAATCTATTTTTAACGGATACGTGCGAATAATATTTTATATTTAATCCTGACGTTTCGACTCCTTTACAGGAGCCGTGAACTTAGGATGACTAAGGTAATTATCATCTTACATGAACTACCTTCACAATCCGTGTGTATGGTAGAAAAAAAGCGCTTAAGAGCGCTTACCAGCGCTGAAAAACAAACTATACAGTTTTCGGCCAGGATACGTTTGCTAACTTCAGTTGCGCTGACACAATCCGCCATTTCGCTTATTATCGCTTAGCGATCGCCATTTTTGCTTACAAGCGCTTTTTTCTGCCAAACACACGGAATATTTCAAATCGGGCACGTTTAACAGCTACCAAAGTCAGGATTAAATATAAATTATACACAATTTATTCTTTTATCAAACATTTCCAAAACATGTTTATTTCTAATGCATTGATATTACTCTTATTGATGAAGCCACGCTGACCTAGAGCGTAAAAAATGTAAAAAATGCTTACAAAATTCGATATGTACTCTCAACTCTCGATAACTCAAATGAGAGAGCAATGAACCGAACATCTTAAGGTTGCAGCTTCGAGTCCCGCCTAAGATTAGCTTGCAAGCCGAGTAATTTTCTACTAAAATTTATGAACCAATAGTTAAGAACAAATTGTAATGAACAGACTTGCAAAGAGGTATATTCTTCAGATCTCTTCAAAGCTATTTAGATACTCGATCAAGTCTCAGATGCAAATGGCGTAATTTCCAATATATTTTTTTTAACTTATTTATGAGCTTTTCTCCATGTTCGACCACTGAAATATATTAACATTATTTAACCTCTTATTTTACAAATTTACGATAATAATTATAAGTGCTTTTGTAGCTTATTAGCAGTATAGTAATCACTACATAGTATAAAACAAAGTCGCTTTCTCTGTCCCTATATCCCTATGTATGCTTAAATCTTTAAAACTACGCAACGGATTTTGATGCGGTTTTTTAATAGATAGAGAAATTCAAGAGGAAGGTTTAAATGTATAATACATGCATAATATGTATTATACATTTAAACCTTAGGTCGCTAGTAAGTCATACAAGCTCAAAGCTGTCTCAGCTTTCCAATATACTTATTTCTTTTACAAAACATCTCTTAACAACTGCATTATAATTTAAGTTTTAACTATATATAATACTAGCTGTCCCGGCCACGCGTTGCTGTGCCGACTGCAGTGCCATCTGCCGGACTGATTTGTGAATCTAAACCATTCTCAGATCCCCTTGAACACACACAAAAAAATTCATTCAAATCGGTCCAGCTGTTTAGGAGGAGTTCAGTGACATACACACTCACAGAAGAATTATATATATAAAGATTTTCATACATTCACACCAATTAGCCTAGCCCAAAGTAAGCACTCTAAGGCTTGTGTTATGGATACTAAGGTAACGGATAGACATACATATGATATTTGATAGAATCAGGCGTTACTTGGCGGAAGTCAATAGTAAAATAAAAATATGTAGCTTACTTCCGCAAAACTCAAGCAGTGTGCACTGCCCGCCCGTAAATAAATGCAGGAACCGCAGACACCGGCACCTTCACCAACTACTCTACACGTGTTTCGCCAATACACGGCGCATCATCAGGAGCTGTTAGACCGTGCAATAACGAGCACTTAGTGTACATAGATATTTTTTTTTTTATTGCTGAAAGTTGGCAAATAAGCAAACTGCCCACCTGATGGTAAGTGGTAACAGTCACCTATACGACATGTGGCTCTTGTGAGATTCGCAGCAAAACTGCAACCCCCACAAGAACCACAGTGTACGTTGCCAACTTGTGACACAAGATGTAAAGTCACTGTACCCAGTAATTTCACTGCCATATCTTCCTTCAAACCCTTCAAACCGGAACACAGCAATGCAAGCACTGCTGCTTTGCGGCAGAAATAGGTAAGACGGAGGTACCTAAGCAGACGACCCTGGTACAGAGTCTCCCTCCAGTTTTTTTTTATGTAATATTTATAGTAATATATATATATATATATATCTGGGGCAGATGTTTGTGTGATGAATACCTGAACATTTGTAACTGATTCATGAATTAGTTACAAATGTTCACATATTCATCACACAGTCATCTGCCCCTTCCGGGATTCGAACCCAGGACCGTCCGTGCGAAAGGATCTTATCATATTTTCAATTGTTTTTGCCAACTTTATCGCAAAATTATAAAAGGAGACCCCCCTAAGTAATTAGTGACTGATTGATTACATTAATCTACAAATCTGTGATACAATGAATCGAAGATAACTAACAGACGGATATGTTAGGGTATAAATTGGGAGTTGATGAACTACACCAGCATTAGCAGTACCGAAATGGCGCTTAAGGTGGCTCTACTGCTCTTCGGGTTGGCTCTAGCCTCGGGTGAGTTTAATGATCAACATTTATTTTCAACTTTAATTCCATCTCATTGAGTTCATTATCAATTAGGAAAAATGTGAAAATAGTGAATAGTTTGTAGTAGATTGACAGTACAATAAATAGAAAATATAAGAAAGACCTTAGCTTAAGATCGTTAGTGTGATATAATAGATTAATAATACATTCCCAAATTGCCTAGGCCAGCTTGGCCTAGATACATTTCACGTCCTATTTAATAACCACTTCTAAAATAAAATAATTACTTACCATTATATTAGTTTTCTATTGTAAACAGGTTGATGAATTAATTTGTATATTACATGTCAAATATGTTAGTGCTAAGTTAATATTTTTAATAGCTTTATGTATATTACGATATATGCCCATGAAATTCCCCACTGTGGGGTCGCCTCGGATCGCCTGGGTAGTGGTCCGTAATGACGAGTGGGAAAAATTGGGACGTAGTGAGAAAGAACCGAGAAAAATACGGTTTACCACAAAAATAAATCAATATTACGAACAAAATAACAATTAATATATGAACTAAGTTACAAATAACTGTTGTTGATTGTCGTCGAATAAATAAAATAAATGTTGCTTTACGATTAACTGATTGTATATCAGTCCTCTTTAATAGTTAACGAAAAATCGAAAACAACTATTCTACTGAAAAAAAACTAATAAAAAAAAGGTTTGGAAACTTTAAATAATCCGCAGTCATTTTAAATCAACACAAAAATAAATAACAATATACATTTTATTCCCAACAACTCACTAAACTTATTTCTCTACAGCTTTGCCCGTATCTGAGAAAATACTCGACAGGCCATCATGGTGGCCTGCTGACAAGGACTGGCCTCCGCAGAGGCCGGAGATCACTTGGCCCGATAGGCCAGATTGGTGGCCCGACAGACTTCCTTGGCCTCCAATATCTGGCGGTAAATATTATTGTCATTTTCTACCTATTAATATACTGAGAGCTGTGGGGTAGCTTGAATAGCTACCCCAAAGGTGCATAAACAGTAATAACCATCACGTGGGTTAAATTTTATCATATATAACCATTTTGTAGTAAATCTCGATTCATAAATTTTGATTTATAATCGATAATAATCTCGATTCATAATCCTAAACATATAGTTTCAGACAGCAAGATAAACAGGCCATCGTGGTGGCCCGAAAACAAGCCGTGGCCCCCACAGTTGCCTGAAATCAGTTGGCCCGACAGGCCAAACTGGTGGCCCGAAAACAAGCCTTGGCCCCCACAGCACCCAGAATGGATCCAGTGGCCCCCACAGCTGCCTGAAATCAATTGGCCCGACAGGCCTGACTGGTGGCCCGACCGTCTTCCCTGGCCTCAACTAACTAGCGGTAAATATCATTATCATTATCCGCATATAATAATCATATAATAAATACACATATAGATTCTTTTGTAAACTTTTATCACTCTCATCACTCTTACACAATTAATAATTTATGTAACAACCTTAATTAAGTATTTTAATATTATTAAATAAATTTATTTCTAACGACTGTATTCAGCCAGTGTCAACAACATTACGTATCTTCTAAACTGCGAATAATTTTTTCGGTCACCTGTCTGATACCGACTAATGAGAACTTTGACCTTAGGGTTGACATACATGCATTATCTTAGGCCAAAGGTGATAACCGCTGCAAAAACGACCTGCATTCTCAAAAATTATAGTTTCGAGTTAAAATCTAATGGTCGTATAATACTGACTAAAATTATAATAGGTCAAGAAACCACCATATATTAACATTATTTTTTAAATCTCTTTTGGCAATCATTATCTACTGTTGCTGATAACATAATAATTCGATCAACGATCCTAAATATAGTGAAAACTCCAAACCATATAAAAAAAATCAAATTAATACTATTTTTTAAATAAATCTTTGGACGATAGA
The DNA here is from genome assembly GCA_927399485.1 of Calamotropha paludella. Classification (NCBI taxonomy): domain Eukaryota; kingdom Metazoa; phylum Arthropoda; class Insecta; order Lepidoptera; family Crambidae; genus Calamotropha; species Calamotropha paludella. The sequence goes on along the minus strand of OV656829.1, from coordinate 8,587,585 downwards.
AAATACTGAAATTACTATTCCTAATAATTTAGTTTCAGACCACAAAATTAGTAGGCCATCATGGTGGCCTGAAGACAAGCCCTGGCCCCCACAGCTGCCTGAGATCAGTTGGCCTGACAGGCCTAACTGGTGGCCCGAAAACAGGCCTTGGCCCCCACAGCGCCCGGAGTGGATCCAGTGGCCTCCACAGCTTCCAGAGTGGATCGAGTGGCCCCCACAGCTGCCTGAACTTAGTTGGCCCGACAGGCCCAACTGGTGGCCCGAAAACAAACCTTGGCCCCCACAGCGCCCAGAATGGATTCAATGGCCCCCACAGCTACCTGAGATCAGTTGGCCCGACAGGCCCAATTGGTGGCCCGAAAATAGGCCTTGGCCCCCACAGCACCCAGAATGGATCCAATGGCCCCCACAGCTGCCTGAGATCAATTGGCCCGATAGGCCTGATTGGTGGCCCGACCGTCTACCCTGGCCTCCACTATCTGGTGGTAATAATTATGTTTATATATATAAAAATATTAAAGTAGTAATATAATTATATTTATAAGACTAAGCATATTTATAAGACTTTTATTATTATTAAAAAAAGCCTACAATATCTTAAAAACTTTAATCATCACAGAACCAGACATTATTTCAATCGAAAGTATGTTCTTTGTATTTTTTTGTTTATTTTACATTGAGATTATGATTTTAATTATAATTTTATTGTTTCAGGTCGCTTCATCAGCAAGCCATCATGGTGGCCCGAAGACAAGCCTTGGCCCCCACAGCGTCCTGAGATCAATTGGCCAGAGAGGCCAAGCTGGTGGCCCGAAAGTATTCCTTGGCCCCCACGGTCCTAGTCCCTTAGGTTAATAAAACGAGAAAATTCTTTTCTGCCTATTTATGACCTTGTCTACTGTTTATCCTTTTAATATAATTCTGTTAATCGAAAACTATCAATTTTTTTATTTCATTTTAATTATAATCTTTTTCCTTAACAAGTAATGTTAAACCTCTGAAACGAGTCACATATTCAACGTTACCATAGTTTAACTGACAATGTGTTAATAGCAAATAACGGATTTAACCGTACTTATCTTTTATGATATTAAATCTACACAAATATTGTAAATAAATATATAAATATTTCTTCTGTAGTGTAGGGTAATTTAATATTTTATTGCCCAAAAGCACACTGGTGCGCTAAGTGGCACAAGAAACGCTTTAAGATGCTTTACATTCTTCGAGAGCACTTTTTAAAAAGGATTCCATAACACAGTGTAGTACTGCAGACCACAACTAACGAACGAATTATATAAAATATATTATATTATTATTGGGAGATCTGAGATTCTCAAAAGGAATACTATATAAAGAGTCCCGTTCTAGTACTATTTTAGGATAAAAAAATATGGGTCAGGATATACACTGTCTTTGTGCCAAAATTCACCCTAACCAGTTTAGCCATTTTTGCGTGATTGGATAAGAAGCAAATTTACACATATGACAAAATATTAAACAATGGTTTCATAGGAATATATTACAACTGATATAAAGAGGCAGGATAAACACAATTCTTGAAATAACGTTGAAAGTACCCAGCCAAAAAAAGAAAATATCTTAAATATTTGCAGAAGTCCATGTTTAAAAGTCATTGTGCAACTCAGCTTCTAAAATTCTGTTTTTTTTTTTCAAATTATGGGAGTTACCAACTGCAGTTTCCGCTAGGTCCATTTGTTAAATATGACTTCGGAAGCAAGGAGGAGCCTTATAATAATGAATTTTGGTTACTTTTGGTAATTTTTGGTTTATGTTTCAACTTTCTAATAAACCTTTTAAGCAAGAGGTTCAACATTTTCTTATCGTAATGATATCCAATTTTACCATACCTGTATTTTTGTTAATACTACGTATGTTATTTGCCTAATTTAGAAATATTTTTGTTTTAATAACGACTTGTCAGTCCACGGTAGCAATTCCTACCATATTTAAATTTCCACGTGGCCTGCTGTTTCTTTTAAATTACGATTCATTTTTGAATTACAGAGAACCAAATATTCTGTAGGTGATCCTTTATTTAATCAGCTTTACAGTAGTATTTGTTTGGTCCTAGCTTCATTATTTATCGAGAAAAAGGCATTTTTATCTATGAGTGCGACATTATTTTCACAATTCGCGCAGCATTGGTTGGGAGGGGTGAGGCGCGCGGTAGAAGACTGTGACATGGATACACGTATGTTACACCATCCTCATAACTTAACATGACTACGAACGTCTGACTGATCAGCCTTGATCCAGGGTCTCCAGATCATGTATGTTAAATTTTGCAGATCAGATTAGTTTTCCCAAAAAGATTTCGTTATTTTTCATCAATTAATTTTACCCTTAAACCTACACCCTGTCACAAGTCTCGGGGTCTACTCGCAGTTCGTCTGCCTACCACATGATGGACCCGGCATCCGCACTTGAATCCATAGAATGCTAAGAAGTTCATCTCTCTCTCTCTGTGGCATTATTATGTTTTGTTATGTAAGCATTTAACTGCTTCATTTTCGTATTTAAGAAGTCATTTCAATAAAAGAATTAACTTGTCTCGATGTCTTCCGCCTGACACTTGAGCTAAGTTGATTTTTTTCGAGTAATAATTTCTTATTTTTCCAGTTTTTTGGGTGGGTTCAAATAGAATCAACTATCGATGTATTGCAATCCATTTCCTTCCTTAGACTATGCAGTTATTTACTCATATTCAAAAATGATATCTCCTGTACAAAACGATCAAGAAGTTTGATTCCATTTTAAAGTTTATAGTTCGATATCGTTGGAGAAAATTGGTTAGTTTGTAATTGTTTGACGTAAATTGGCCTGTATACAATGTGTCCCGTCACCAGTGTCGGAGCCTTTAATGGTGTGAAATATGGCATTTTTTAACGACAAATTGCCCCTCAAATTTGGTTTTTATCAAAAAGGCAATAATTAAAAAAATAAACAAAAAAGAATCTTGTTTTTCTTTAATTATTTTTTTCTATTTTTTATTCCATGACAATTGAAACATGATGGCTGTGTACCTTTTACACCTTTTACACCTTGTAACACCTTTTTAATGTTGATAGGACATTTACATGAGTAGTGGTCGAATTAGTATGAGAGCCTAGGTCTTAGTCTTGGGCATAGTAGTTCGCAACTGAGATCGCTCAGTTTAGTTCGCGGCCCCTTAACGAACTAGTTCGCTCTTCTAGTTCGTCAGCTCCCCTCGAATCAATAAAGGGCAGATCGTTCGCTCGTTTTGATACTACTCTGGCTGCATGTGATAAGATTATGGAATGCTGTGCCTTTATGTACAAATTTTGTACTCCAAAAACGGCAAAAACCTCCAAATGAATAGAAGTAGTGATTAAAATATCTTTGTATAATTTGCATTTTTCGAATATGTATGTACCCTATACGTAAATTATTTTTAAAATGTATTTATTACAGAAATTAATTAATTGTTAAAAGTAATTGTTGTTATACATCAGAAACATAAGTTAAATGATGACAATAGTGTTTTATTATTTAAAATTAACAATTCATTTTCACTCAATAACCAAAGAGTAGTGTATATAACCCCACTGATTGACAGGCCAAGGAACTAAAAGAGACGCGCATGTGCAGTGAGCGAGCGACAGTATTAGTGTAGTGCCGTCCCGTTCGCCACGCTCGCTCATTCGGTTACGAACTAATGAACTATGGAACGGGGAATGAGGGAACTAGTTCGAGTAGTTCATCGGTTAGAATTTCCAATATGGACCGTCAATTTAAATGCCCATATTTTTTTGTAGATAGTACTCACTAAAAGAAAGCGTTTTGCAAAGTATTAGGTTGCGAAAACTTACGCTTCATGAGATATATTTTTTTAAACTTTTCGTACAAATTGGCAAATAACCCGATATGGACCGTCAATATATGAGGTTTGAGGGGTGGGAGGGGGGAGGGAGTAGTAGGGCCACCCTCCGTGCCATCCCCACCCTGCGGAACTCCATTTTTATGGAGATATTCATGGTTAAAGTTTTAAGGTTAGAATAGCGCTATTTAGTTTTATCCGAAACTAAACCAATAACTATAGGACCGATTCGGTTCTGGCACTTCGCCGGCCGCTGCCGCGGCACGCTCGCTCCGCTCGCTCGGCTCGTGCGTTGTGCTCACAGTTCTATACTAACCTAACCAAACCAAAATTAATGTATATAATACTGATTATTATTGTAGTATTGTGTATGTATACAAAGTTGGAGATTGTAACAGAAACAAGGTAAGAAAGTAATTTTTACAAATTAGAAATATGTTATATATTTTTTTTATTATCGCGTATTTTCACGTTTATTTTTCGTTCTTATCTTAAAAGAGATGTGTCTAAATGAGCTCTAATGAGATTTAATTGTTTCTTGGTTAACAAAAGCTGTTCATTATTAAAAGTCTGGTTCAAAATAAAGAAAAGTGAAAAAAAATATCTGAAGCAGCTGGGTATGTAATGTATAAGTATGTTTTCTACAAATCACGAATGTTGGAACGCCGCGACGTCATTCTGTACGCGTACGCAGTACGTTGTTCTAATATACATAGCATGTTATAAGTTACTCAGTAACTGAAGTAACGAGTAACAATATGATAGTAACGAGAACTAATTGTCATAGTAATGAATACATACTAGTACGTGGTGATTGACGTTTGACATCTGTTATTTGTCAAATTTATTGTGTAATTGCGTGTTATTTGCCAATTTGTACGAAAAGTAAAAAAAAATATATCTCATGAACCGTAAGTTTTCGCAACCTAATACTTTGCAAAACGCTTTCTTTTAGTGAGTACTATCTACAAAAAAAATATGGGCATTTAAATCGACGGTCCATATTGGAAATTTTAGCCTTAAAATATGACACAAATGGTGTATTATTGTTCATGGACTAGCACATACAACTAATTTATTATTTTGGATTAATGTTTGTATTTTGGTCATTAGTAAAAAATTTTAAGCTCCTTCGTATGTCGACTTTTTGGCTTATAGATGGAACTATTGTGACGTGCCATTTGTTACTTCATCAAATGTAGGGTATACGGTTCACCTACATATAAAGATACTACTTATGTAATATACCTAATGAGTTGGACTTTCAGCAGGCGGTTATTCTCGAAATTTAGTTCATCACTTCATAATTTGAGATGCTATTTGTTTGATCGCACGTGATCATCAAAAGTAATTTTCGCAATAAACTATCACATGACCCTTCAAGGCCTTACGTTAACCGTTGCACCAAAGTGGGGTTGCTATTCTCAAAGACAACCAAGGATTAGAAGGTGGAATTACAAGGATATTTTGGTTTAGGAATAGGACGCTAATAAGAACAGTAGTAATAAACAATGAAAACAGGGTTCATGAAATCAATTAATGAATCTAATCTATAATTAAAGATTGTTATTTGTTTGTCCGCTCTTTTTCCCGCTCTTTTTCCATTGTATCAATAACGTTACCATAGCAACGCGTTAACCGCAAGTAGTTCGTCTACCAGACGCTAGATGGCGCTAACGGAAAAATATTTAAATTACAATAGAAAAAATTTAAAGAATTTTGTCCACCCGTGCGAAGCCGGGACGGGCCGCGTTTAAATAAAAGTATTCTCAATTCAAATTGAAGTTTTGTTATATGAGGCAGATTTATGCGTGATAAATACGAGCATTTGTACCTAAGATTATGGGTGTTTATATGTCTATGAATAGGCTGCATTGGGGTGGAAGAAACGCCACATCACGTGCTTTTGGAGTGCAGGAGCGTGGCTGATCAACGGGCACACTTTCTCCAGTCTCCAAAATCACTACCGGAAGCTAGTAGTAACCTGAAAAGGCTACTCGCCTTCTGGGGTGGACTAGGATGGCTGAAGTAAAAGAAGAAAACTTAATCACGTACAATGGCCCAATCTAGAGGCTAAGTGCGGAAAATACCCCGGAAAATTAACTAAATAACAATGTCTATGAATATTACATATCTGTATAGTATCGTATATGTATGTCTGTCCGTTACACTATACTTTGTCCAATGTAGGATGATACTTTTGACAGGTGTCACTTCCTTATTGCTACGTACTAAGGTTGCGTTTGTTTCCTTATTTTGGCTTGACATTGCAATAGCAATTTTATACCCTCTATAAAGGTGTCAACTGTCAAAAGTATCATCCTACATTGGACAAAGTATAGTATCCATAACACATACCTTACAGTGCTTACTTTGGCTTGGCTAATTGGTGTGAATGTGAAATATTATTATTATTATTGTAACTGCAAAATAAGTGATGAGTGAGTGATAACTCACTCTGTAGAAAAACAAACTTTTTTTACTCATAACGTACTTATTGTTTATACATATTTTTTATATTTTTTTATAATATTATTGATTATATGGGTGATGCCCAATCACATAATTAACACAGTTAACAATGTATTAATTATGGGCAACCAACAAAGCTTACGCGATTGATTTACTCGTACATTATAATAACATATTACATAGTGTTGCCTTAATTAAAGGCTGTCATGACACGCAAACACATATATACATATATGTAAAGAAAAGACCTGAAACATATATAAAGTTTTGTGATAAGTAATTAAACTATTTCGGAAGCTACAATTCTTATAATACTAAGAAGTCTAAACTTGCGCAACGAATTTGATTAATCAAGCTCAGCATTACTACTTGACAAACATAATACTTTACAAAAATCAAAAAATCAAAATCAAAATAACTTTATTTCATAGGCCCTTACGGGCACTTAAAATCGTCAATTTTACAGAATCAAAAAAATATTCTTCTATAATAAAGATAGCCCGTGCGCCAGCGGCAAGTACATCCGCGGAGTTGATGCTGCGCATGTAATCGCCACGAGCGACCCGATTCCAAACGTAGGGGCTTACATGAGAAGAATCGGGCAAGAAACTCATGTGCCAAAACTCTTATAAAATCGCCAACTTACTGTACGGCTACTAAAGATTTTATTTACTTTGACTATAATTTTTAACTCCAACAATATCTATCCACATCTGTGATTACTAAAATCCTTTAAAGATAGTTTTTATTTTTTTTGCATTTACAATGCAATATCTGTATAAGGTATAAAATACGTGTATAAAAAACAATTACGCCTCCGAGCCCTTAGGTGAGATTCGAACTCACGACCTTTCACTATCCGGACTAGTGCTCTGACCGCTGAGCTACCGAGACGTTGGCAATTTTGCTGGCAAAATTTACAAACGTATTTCAACTTCTACTATAAATTAAAGAAAATTATACTTAAAAGAAACACAGGATATTACTTAAAAAGTGAATAGGTATCTTCTAGGCAAGCCCGTTATATCCTAAATCACATCTTCGCTTAACATTAGGCGAGATATCTTTCTTATTCACGATAAAAAAGGGTATCCCGGGGAAATACCAAAAAGTGATCATGTCCTAGAAAAACAGGAAGGTTGGAAGTTTCAAGTTAGTTTCACAAACATCTTCATATTCCGGGACTAGAACCTAAAGCTGTTGAAGTGAAAGGCAGAATCGCAATCATTGCACCAAAAGGGAGTCAAAGAAATCAGTCCTATTATTATCAGTCGTGTATAGGCATGCTAAAAGAAACAACTAGGGAAATACATTTTTATTTGTATATTTGATTCCACATATTTTAACGTCCAAAGGTATATCATAGTACGAATTCATTTATATACTTCTCCTTGTCTTTAATACATCTAGCCTCGAGAGAATGGAGGCTCAGCATTTGTCTGCAAGTGGTAAATGCCAGATTGTCTGAAACAAAAAGAAATGTTTATCATAAAAAAACATAAAGATCTTCATATATATTTCTATGTAACATATTTAACTTGTTCATGTACATATCTGTATATTATGTATATACAGCAACAGCGTAATAAACAAACATTAACATTCACACAAAAAATACAATTTTAAACTATAATAATTATAATTGTATTACTTTTTTAAATTCCTGGAAGTGCAAAATTTAAAATAAGAAAACTCTTACCCAGTCTTTGGCACCAATCCTCCCATTCTCAGCGTCCCAAGCGAGAAGCAGTTGCCAGAAACTGCCAGAAGGTATGAGGCGCATCGACGGCCAGTAAATCCACCAGAGATGAAAGATTCGGCCAAGTAGAAATATGATCTGGAAATTAAAACAAGCAGCGTAAAATGTCAGTGTAGTCATTGAACGACAGGGGAAAGACTCGGCATCCATTAAGAAAATCACTATGCCAACTCTTTTCCGGTTTGAGGCCCATTTGATAATTTCGGTGTTCTTAGTTTCGATTACGTATTAATTGCCATCAGTGATTGACACTTTACCATAGAATAGATTGATTTGTTATGCAAGACTGTGCAATTGTTCTGAGCTGGGGAAACGTTAGCTTTGCTAGAAGAGATTGTATAGATACCTCGCATGATCGCACTCGTTGGAGTTACATCCAGGCATGTTGGCTCCACCATTCGGGTAGAAATCCACCTGTCCTAATGGCGTAGCGAATCCCAGTACTCCAATATTAGTATGGATCACTTCAGTGTAAGCTCCATCATTTGGACGAAATCGATCAGCATTGGTAATAAAACCTGGTAACGCAGCTTCTAATGCTGAAATCAGAATAAGCATTTGGGTTTGAGTACTAAGTCTGGCACGATCTATTTGACGCCCACGGTGGTCGAGTAATGTCACTCCGAGGTCCCGGGTCAATATAGACAGTGAACTTTTGTATATTGACTTGAGTCTAGGTGTTGTGGTACCGTCATTATTTCTAAATTCCATAACACAAGTACTTTAGCTATTCAACTTGGGTTCAGAACAATGTATGTGATGTTGTCTTATAATTTGGTGCAACGGTAGCGATCCTGCCTTTCGCACCGACGGTCCTGGGTTTGAATCCCGGAAGGGACAGATGTTTGTATGATGAATACGAGCAGTTGTACCTGAATCATGGATATTTATATATATTTCAATAAACATTACATATCTATGTATTATATATGTATGTCTATCTAGTATCCATAACACAAGCCTTAAATTGCTTACTTTGGGCTTGGTTAATTGGTGAGAATGTTGGAAATATTTATTTCAAAATATTGCACGGACTAAAAACTCCGTGCACCGTATGTGGTGAGCAACACGTCTAAAAAGTAGGAGATGCAAGGTCTCGGTGTCTGTAATATCTGTATTTATTTGCGGGCAGGCAGCGTTGCTTGCTTTTTGCGTAAGTAAGCCAGCTATTTTTGATTATATAAATCAGAATAAGCAATTTTCGTACAAAAACTCAATGTGCTCTTTCAAACTTGACAATTGATGATTTCCAGACCTGATAGGTCAATGGTTTTTCAACCATTTTTAAACATCTTTGTACTATAAATCGTTAGTAATAAAGAAAAGGATTTCATGGTCCTTTTATAGTAATATAATTTATATACGAGATTTTTACCATGTTCCTTGTTTTTAGTTGCAAGCGCAACACTGTTGCAGTTGCTCCGTGATCATGGCGCTTGCAACAGTCCCGAAATATCGGAAACTCAATAAAAACAAGGTACATGGAACAATCCCGTATATAACTTATATTACTATAAAAGGATTTATTTACAGACAGTCCAAGGTCACTAGTTTCACACGTAAATTCTAAGTAATTGTAGTGGAATTTGTAATTTGCGTCAAAGTAGGATAGCACCAACTTCACACTTACAGGTGTTGTAAAGGCTACTAATGATATTGGAATCCTAATCAATACAACTCCCGAAGACCACAAAATGAGGAGCAGCATTTTCCTAATTCAGGACGGTCTTTTACTGCAAACTCCATTAAGCTATCAGTAGTTATTCAAATGAATACAAAATTAAATACAAAATTTGAAATTGGGTAGATTTAGCAGAAAAGAGCGCTAGGCAGCGCTGGTAGGCAAAATGGCGATCGCTAAGCGGTAAGCGCTATCAAATGGTAAATAGCTATTTTCCTCTAGGACGCTAAGTTAGCCTTAACCGGGGAACCTTACCTAATTTAAATATATATTTGAAAAAGTATTCATATTAAAAAAAATATTATTTATTATTATTATTATTTATTATTATTATTTATTTTAATATTACTTGAAACTAATTACACAAAACAACTTATAAACTCTACTTCAAAACAAAACAAATGAATAAGCGAAATGGCGGATTGTGTCAGCGCTACTGAAGTTAGCAAATGTGTCCTGGCAGAAAACTGTGTAGTTTGTGTTTCAGCGCTGGTAAGAGCTCTCAAGCGCTTTTTCTTCACTAAACGATTACGTGTAATTGGTCGATTTCGGTGATTGGTCGTGCGCTGTGATTGGTTATTTGTCAAAGAAGGGGTTTTTCCCCCACCATTTGAGGTTTGTTTTGCTGTCAATTCAGGCATTATACTTCGGTTTATGGACGAAAAATAACGTTTGCTATTACTCTGCTTGTTTGACTTTGCACGTGCTTGCACGAGTTTGGATATCACGGCAAACCAAGTCCATTCTCTTATGTCACGAGGACATTATCGTTCATAGCACTGACATGTGCCCTAGCAGCGAGTAGGTTAATGCTGCTGCTGATGACGAAGAAACGTAATTGATATTATGAATTACTACCTGTGATATAAGCAATTTCTCCGTCAACATTTCGCCCAATAATGCCAGCCTGATGGGCACCCAAGCTATGCCCTATGATGTGGTAATGCCCTGGCACTGCTCCGGTCACTCGATTCAGCCAGTTTATGAAGCGGGCTATGCTTTCACCTAAGAAATAATAATAGGGTAAGACAGTTTTATGGACAACAGAAGGCTGTGTAGCTTTTCAAATATATTAACATCACCATCGCAAATGCGTTACGATTTTGAATTAAAACCTATTTTCATTGTGTTAAGATCTATCATATAGATTTCACTCAACGCGACAGTACGTGCGACAGTTACCTGCAGTAAGTGTGTTGGTCACAGCTGTTGCATAGTTTATAGTACCAGAGCCTGCACTCCAATCCACAACGATGACATTCACATCTTCAGCCGATAGAAGTGCTAGAATAATACAAATTACAATTGAGATTTAGACATACCACTATCTAAAAAACGAAGGAGCTTAAGAAAATTTTCAATGATTTCAATTTAAACTTGAGAATATGATTTATAAAAATGTCAACTGTTAATAAAGTTATTTAAGGTATTGAGGTGTTTTGTCCTTTTCTATAAAGCTTAATTTCAACTGGAAGGAAAGGGACAAAAAGTTTATTAGTTAAAATAGGTTGCACAGGTGGTTGACGTGTTTGTAAATGAAACTATTTATGAAACAGGGTATTTTATAGGTTTTACGAAAAAATATCAAATTGTTCGTTAGCATAAAACATTTGACATTTTTAATTAATGCTTTGATTTCTCTATTTTATATAAAAATCACCATCATAGTCCAGCATCCACCACCTGTTTTTTTTAATGAGTAATAACAGGCTGAATCTTCATAAGCAAGTTCAGTTCGACGAGACGCCCAAGTTTTCCCTCTGACTATTCTCGATAGAGGTAGCTAATGCAGAGAGCAGGTATAAAATATGTCGATTCGGTGGGGTGTCAGAATTGTCTGAATAACAGCAAGTTTTTTATATATTGAGATTAACTCGAAAAAACAATTGTCCTACAAAAGGGATAGTTTGAATTGAATGGAGCGTCCTACACTCCGAATATGTCCAAATAACGAGGCCATCAAAATGATTGATAACAATTAACAATCTATCAAAGCTTAAATTTTAAAAAAACCGCTTAAACGTTAAAGACGCTTTAATACAGGCTACCTGATACCATGACGTCAACTGCTTGTAAATAAACTTTTAGCTGTCAAATCGTAATACGTAAAACTTAGAGTGACATTTACTATAAACAAGCAGGTGACGTCACTCCGTCATTTGGTGTCGAACGTGAAATTTCAATTATTTTATTAATGACTAGCTGACCCAGCCACGCGTTGCTGTGGCAGAGTAATTATAAAGAATTTTTCTAAAATAAAAAATCAGCAAAAACATCAGCTACCTGCCAATAAAAGTCCCGACAAAATCGGTCCAGCTATTTCAGAGATTATCCGGAACAAACAGACAGACAAAAATTGTAAAAAATGTTATTTTGGTGTATGTACCGTATATATATTCATATGCATGTAGTAAAAAACGGTTATTTCAATATTACAAACAGACACTCCAATTTTATTTATATGTATAGATTTTTGGCGCATTGAGAGTGAAATTTTTCATATAATGAAGTTGTGCACGCAGCATGCAATGAAAAAGCGACACCATGGGCGGGCGGTGCATTTTGGTTTTTGAGGAAGTAAGCTAAATATTTTTGTTTTAATAACGACTTGTCAGTCCACGGTAGCAATTCCTACCATATTTAAATTTCCACGTGGCCTGCTGTTTCTTTTAAATTACGATTCATTTTTTAATTACAGAGAACCAAATATTCTGTAGGTGATCCTTTATTTAATCAGCTTTACAGTAGTATTTGTTTGGTCCTAGCTTCATTATTTATCGAGAAAAAGGCATTTTTATCTATGAGTGCGACATTATTTTCACAATTCGCGCAGCATTGGTTGGGAGGGGTGAGGCGCGCGGTAGAAGACTGTGACATGGATACACGTATGTTACACCATCCTCATAACTTAACATGACTACGAACGTCTGACTGATCAGCCTTGATCCAGGGTCTCCAGAGCATGTATGTTAAATTTTGCAGATCAGATTAGTTTTCCCAAAAAGATTTCGTTATTTTTCATCAATTAATTTTACCCTTAAACCTACACCCTGTCACAAGTCTCGGGGTCTACTCGCAGTTCGTCTGCCTACCACATGATGGACCCGGCATCCGCACTTGAATCCATAGAATGCTAAGAAGTTCATCTCTCTCTCTCTGTGGCATTATTATGTTTTGTTATGTAAGCATTTAACTGCTTCATTTTCGTATTTAAGAAGTCATTTCAATAAAAGAATTAACTTGTCTCGATGTCTTCCGCCTGACACTTGAGCTAAGTTGATTTTTTTCGAGTAATAATTTCTTATTTTTCCAGTTTTTTGGGTGGGTTCAAATAGAATCAACTATCGATGTATTGCAATCCATTTCCTTCCTTAGACTATGCAGTTATTTACTCATATTCAAAAATGATATCTCCTGTACAAAACGATCAAGAAGTTTGATTCCATTTTAAAGTTTATAGTTCGATATCGTTGGAGAAAATTGGTTAGTTTGTAATTGTTTGACGTAAATTGGCCTGTATACAATGTGTCCCGTCACCAGTGTCGGAGCCTTTAATGGTGTGAAATATGGCATTTTTTAACGACAAATTGCCCCTCAAATTTGGTTTTTATCAAAAAGGCAATAATTAGAAAAATAAACAAAAAAGAATCTTGTTTTTCTTTAATTATTTTTTTCTATTTTTTATTCCATGACAATTGAAACATGATGGCTGTGTACCTTTTACACCTTTTACACCTTGTAACACCTTTTTAATGTTGATAGGACATTTACATGAGTAGTGGTCGAATTAGTATGAGAGCCTAGGTCTTAGTCTTGGGCATAGTAGTTCGCAACTGAGATCGCTCAGTTTAGTTCGCGGCCCCTTAACGAACTAGTTCGCTCTTCTAGTTCGTCAGCTCCCCTCGAATCAATAAAGGGCAGATCGTTCGCTCGTTTTGATACTACTCTGGCTGCATGTGATAAGATTATGGAATGCTGTGCCTTTATGTACAAATTTTGTACTCCAAAAACGGCAAAAACCTCCAAATGAATAGAAGTAGTGATTAAAATATCTTTGTATAATTTGCATTTTTCGAATATGTATGTACCCTATACGTAAATTATTTTTAAAATGTATTTATTACAGAAATTAATTAATTGTTAAAAGTAATTGTTGTTATACATCAGAAACATAAGTTAAATGATGACAATAGTGTTTTATTATTTAAAATTAACAATTCATTTTCACTCAATAACCAAAGAGTAGTGTATATAACCCCACTGATTGACAGGCCAAGGAACTAAAAGAGACGCGCATGTGCAGTGAGCGAGCGACAGTATTAGTGTAGTGCCGTCCCGTTCGCCACGCTCGCTCATTCGGTTACGAACTAATGAACTATGGAACGGGGAATGAGGGAACTAGTTCGAGTAGTTCATCGGTTAGAATTTCCAATATGGACCGTCAATTTAAATGCCCATATTTTTTTGTAGATAGTACTCACTAAAAGAAAGCGTTTTGCAAAGTATTAGGTTGCGAAAACTTACGCTTCATGAGATATATTTTTTTAAACTTTTCGTACAAATTGGCAAATAACCCGATATGGACCGTCAATATATGAGGTTTGAGGGGTGGGAGGGGGGAGGGAGTGGTAGGGCTACCCCCCGTGCCATCCCCACCCTGCGGAACTCCATGTTTATGGAGATATTCATGGTTAAAGTTTTAAGGTTAGAATAGCGCTATTTAGTTTTATCCGAAACTAAACCAATAATTATAGGACCGATTCGGTTCTGGCACAGTTCTATACTAACCTAACCAAACCAAAATTAATGTATATAATACTGATTATTATTGTAGTATTGTGTATGTATACAAAGTTGGAGATTGTAACAGAAACAAGGTAAGAAAGTAATTTTTACAAATTAGAAATATGTTATATATTTTTTTTATTATCGCGTATTTTCACGTTTATTTTTCGTTCTTATCTTAAAAGAGATGTGTCTAAATGAGCTCTAATGAGATTTAATTGTTTCTTGGTTAACAAAAGCTGTTCATTATAAAAAGTCTGGTTCAAAATAAAGAAAAGTGAAAAAAAATATCTGACGCAGCTGGGTATGTAATGTATAAGTATGTTTTCTACAAATCACGAATGTTGGAACGCCGCGACGTCATTCTGTACGCGTACGCAGTACGTTGTTCTAATATACATAACATGTTATAAGTTACTCAGTAACTGAAGTAACGAGTAACAATATGATAGTAACGAGAACTAATTGTCATAGTAATGAATACATACTAGTACGTGGTGATTGACGTTTGACATCTGTTATTTGTCAAATTTATTGTGTAATTGCGTGTTATTTGCCAATTTGTACGAAAAGTAAAAAAAAATATATCTCATGAACCGTAAGTTTTCGCAACCTAATACTTTGCAAAACGCTTTCTTTTAGTGAGTACTATCTACAAAAAAAATATGGGCATTTAAATCGACGGTCCATATTGGAAATTTTAGCCTTTGTATTTTGGTCATTAGTAAAAAATTTTAAGCTCCTTCGTATGTCGACTTTTTGGCTTATAGATGGAACTATTATGACGTGCCATTTGTTACTTCATCAAATGTAGGGTATACGGTTCACCTACATATAAAGATACTACGTATCAGTGGCGACGCGTGCATATAACACGATTCCCATCGGGTTGCCTTGGCGATCACTAATAATTTTTTTATTATTTTCAATAATAGCTTACCCCGCTTTGTAATGTAAGCCGAAGTTCAACGGCTTTCGGATTGCAAACGCCATAATTACATTGCGCGCTTTGTAAAAATATTCTTCTATATCCCGTATACAAGATACGCAATGTATTTGAAATAGCAAACGCACACAAACACAGTTTACAATCATATGACGCGACAAGTGCGACGCGCTCCTCCGCTCCGGCAACCCGATCAAAATATTGGGAATTTACAAATGCCAAATGTATGCAAATCACTCACACATACATAAACAAATACATGCAAAAGCCTCGTAATAATTGTTTATAGATAACTCGATCTCGGATAGCCTACCAATCTTTATTTGTCTCACGTTAATGTTTCGTTTCGCTTGAGCGTCTAGTTTCGCGCGACCTCGACCTTGAGGCTGACACTCGCTTGATTGATCACAGATCACTCATTACGCGGTCACGGTCAGCACGGGTAATTTATTCTATAAATTAGCATTTATGTGAATTATTGTTTATGTGAATGAATAGATGTGAAAAATAAGTGAAATTTTACTTGCCGAGTGTTGTGTTAGTCTGTAATAAATAGTTTGTTTCGTTTCCTCGTAAAGGTTTGTCTTTATAGTTTATTTAACTTTGTTATTTGTCGTGACGCGGTTAGACGAGAAATGGCGGCATTGATACAAATTGACTGTTGTCTTACAGATTACTTATTAAATGACTTAACTTCGTTCTCCAATCAATCTTTCGAAAATAAAAAATATATCATAAAAAATGGACGGGCTTGTCCCGATATAAAAATTGATTATAGGCGTAAAGACGGATTTTTCAAACATTTTCACAGTTCTATGTATGATAAATACAATTGGTTAACGGGCAGTTGCAAATTAAATAAATTATTTTGTTTTCCATGTTTGTTGTTTTCCGATACAAACAGTGCTTGGAATAAAACGGGTTTTTCAGACATTAATAATTTGACAAATTCGGCTAGGAAACATACTCAAACTGAAAAACATTTACGCAGTTGTTTATTATTACACGATTTTGGAAATAATAGAATAGAAACATTTTTCGGTAATAGTTATGAAGCCCATAATCGAAAAGTGGAGCGTAATCGAAACTTAATGAAACGTTTAATTGACACTGTTGTTCTTCTTGGAAAACAGGAGTTATCTTTCCGCGGCCATAGTGAAAACTTAAATTCAGACAATCGTGGCAATTATGTAGAAACATTGTTTTATTTGAGTAAGTACGACAGCGTTATAGACTCTCATCTTGATCAATGTTCATCTAATTCACACTCCGTGTTTACCGGTCTCTCGGGAGACATTCAAAATGATCTTATACAATGCATCGCGGCGGTAATTTTAGACGAGATTAGGTCTGAGATTAGCCAAGTTAAATTCATTTCAGTCATGATAGACGAAACCCCAGATGTTAGTCATAGGGAACAATTATCAGTCATATTTCGTTATTTAACCGAAAACGGTCTGGAGGAAAGATTTGTAGGTTTTTACGACGTTAGTGAAAGCCGGACAGCGGCTGTATTAGCGACTCAGTTGCTTAATATTCTTGAACAATATCGATGCAAAGACAAATTGATCGGTCAGACATACGACGGTGCGGCCGTTATGTCAGGTGAACGCGGAGGCGTTCAGTCTTTAGTACGGGGTCAATGCCCTCTCGCACGTTTCGTACCGTGTTATGCTCATATACTTAATTTGGTTTTAAGCAAATCCTTGGAAAATATTTCGGAATTAAAATCATTTTTTGGTCATATCAATGGAATTGTCAGGTTTTTCAACAAATCGTCGAAGCGGTCAAATCTTTTAAAACAGTTTTCCGACCGTCGTATGCCTGGAGTAGCTGAAACGCGATGGCATTATCATTCACGCATTATTAATGTTATATTTAATTGCAGGTTAGATATGATTGAAACGTTTAATCATATATTAGATGATCCCCAATCGTGGGATGTTGATTCTGTATCCATGTCGGAGTCGTTTGTAAGTAAATTAGAAGATATGCAATTTTGTTTCCTTTTACATGTTTTTTCGGAGATTTTTGCCAGAACTGACATTTTATTTGCTTTGCTTCAAACCAAACAAGTCGACATCGAAACCTCAGTTAGAGAAATAAATGCATTTCAATCTTGGATGTCAGAAGAGTTTTTAAAGCAATTTGATTTTATTTTCAGTAGTATTCAGGAATATTGTGAACCACCACGACGACGCCGGCGGCTGGATACAGAAATTGACTTAAAAACACAATACAAGCGTTTATTCGTTGAAATAATAGATAACATCAAAAGCCAAATAAACTCCCGTTATTCATCTTTTCAGAACTTAACTTTTCTTGATTTAGTCAACAAATCGAAATACGCGAGTTACCGTAGTAGTTTTCCTGAGGAAAGCGTGTCTAAATTAATATCCGAATTTCCAAATATATTTGATTTTCACGCCTTAAAAAACGAATTAAAAGTTTTATACAGTACTTCATCATTTAGTAATTTAGATGTTTACGAACTTTATTTATATCTTTTAAAATCCACGTTGAATGAAGCTTTTCCTCAGCTTTTAATTTTATGTCAAATTATTTTGACTCTTCCCGTATCGGTGGCTTCCGCGGAAAGGTCGTTTTCGGCATTGAAGCGGATTCATACTTATACACGAAACAGCCAAAGTGAGGCAAGATTATCAAATCTCGGAGTAATATCAATTGAAAAACATCTATTGTTAAAATTGCAACAAAAAAGCGACTTTTATGAAAGGATTCTGGCTCATTTCGTAAAGAAAAACCGTAGAATTATGTTAAAATACAAATAAAATAATTTATAATTTAAAATCATGTATAAATAAATAATTTATCAAAAAAAAATGTTACGTAAATTTATCGGGTTATAGAATATATATATGGCGAAGACAGACGACAAACGACAAGTAACAAAATAAAAACATCCAATATTTCTACTGATATTTATTTGCTAGCTTATGCCTGCGATTTCGTATGTGTGGAATTCAGGCCATGTTGATTGTTCTATTCCGTGTCCAAGGCTACATGCATGCCAAATTTCATCCAAATTCGTTAAGCCATTTTCGCGTAATTAAGTAAAAACATTCACCATTTGTAATAATATAGTTAGTAGAATATGTTCAGCAAGTGAAGTTTCACTTATTTTTGGTTCTTGTTTTTCTATATATTATAACCCCTGTGCGAGTGACGTGTGCTTAAAACGGCTTTTTTCAAAGCCACTTTTATCATACTCGACATGCACTGTTCATATAATACCAGTGATGTCATGTATGGTGAAGGTGGTGAACACTAACAACTGATAAATTGCATACAACGCACGCAACGCAAGCAAATCACCAAACCTAACATTTCGTCGTAGTTATGGAAAAGGTAAACTAACACAACACATGAACACACTCAGGTCAGGTATGTTATTTATTGCATATTTTTTTATAATATGATATTTTGTTTAATTACGCATTAGCCGTTTTTTGGTCCGGCTTTACCTTCCTTTTTTTTCACCCCACGCCACTGCTACGTATGTAATATACCTAATGAGTTGGACTTTCAGCAGGCGGTTATTCTCGAAATTTAGTTCTTTTTATCACTTCATAATTTGAGATGCTATTTGTTTGATCGCACGTGATCATCAAAAGTAGTTTTCGCAATAAACTATCACATGACCCTTCAAGTCCTTACGTTAACCTCTGCACCAAAGTGGGGTTGCTATTCTCAAAGACAACCAAGGATTAGAAGGTGGAATTACTAGCACATTTTGGTTTGAAAATAGGACGCTAATAAGAACAGTAGTAATAAACAATGAAAACAGGGTTCATGAAATCAATTAATGAATCTAATCTATAATTAAAGATTGTTATTTGTTTGTCCGCTCTTTTTCCCGCTCTTTTTCCATTGTATCAATAACGTTACCATAGCAACGCGTTAACCGCAAGTAGTTCGTCTACCAGACGCTAGATGGCGCTAACGGAAAAATATTTAAATTACAATAGAAAAAATTTAAAGAATTTTGTCCACCCGTGCGAAGCCGGGACGGGCCGCGTTTAAATAAAAGTATTCTCAATTCAAATTGAAGTTTTGTTATATGAGGCAGATTTATGCGTGATAAATACGAGCATTTGTACCTAAGATTATGGGTGTTTATATGTCTATGAATAGGCTGCATTGGGGTGGAAGAAACGCCACATCACGTGCTTTTGGAGTGCAGGAGCGTGGCTGATCAACGGGCACACTTTCTCCAGTCTCCAAAATCAGTACCGGAAGCTTGTAGTAACCTGAAAAGGCTACTCGCCTTCTGGGGTGGACTAGGATGGCTGAAGTAAAAGAAGAAAACTTAATCACGTACAATGGCCCAATCTAGAGGCTAAGTGCGGAAAATACCCCGGAAAATTAACTAAATAACAATGTCTATGAATATTACATATCTGTATAGTATCGTATATGTATGTCTGTCCGTTACACTATACTTTGTCCAATGTAGGATGATACTTTTGACAGGTGTCACTTCCTTATTGCTACGTACTAAGGTTGCGTTTGTTTCCTTATTTTGGCTTGACATTGCAATAGCAATTTTATACCCTCTATAAAGGTGTCAACTGTCAAAAGTATCATCCTACATTGGACAAAGTATAGTATCCATAACACATACCTTACAGTGCTTACTTTGGCTTGGCTAATTGGTGTGAATGTGAAATATTATTATTATTATTGTAACTGCAAAATAAGTGACTAATAAAATAACTCACTCTGTAGAAAAACAAACTTTTTTTACTCATAACGTACATATTTTTTATATTTTTTTATAATATTATTGATTATATGGGTGATGCCCAATCACATAATTAACACAGTTAACAATGTATTAATTATGGGCAACCAACAAAGCTTACGCGATTGATTTACTCGTACATTATAATAACATATTACATAGTGTTGCCTTAATTAAAGGCTGTCATGACACGCAAACACATATATACATATATGTAAAGAAAAGACCTGAAAAATATATAAAGTTTTGTGATAAGTAATTAAACTATTTCGGAAGCTACAATTCTTATAATACTAAGTCTAAACTTGCGCAACGAATTTGATTAATCAAGCTCAGCATTACTACTTGACAAACATAATACTTTACAAAAATCAAAAAATCAAAATCAAAATAACTTTATTTCATAGGCCCTTACGGGCACTTAAAATCGTCAATTTTACAGAATCAAAAAAATATTCTTCTATAATAAAGATAGCCCGTGCGCCAGCGGCAAGTACATCCGCGGAGTTGATGCTGCGCATGTAATCGCCACGAGCGACCCGATTCCAAACGTAGGGGCTTACATGAGAAGAATCGGGCAAGAAACTCATGTGCCAAAACTCTTATAAAATCGCCAACTTACTGTACGGCTACTAAAGATTTTATTTACTTTGACTATAATTTTTAACTCCAACAATATCTATCCACATCTGTGATTACTAAAATCCTTTAAAGATAGTTTTTATTTTTTTTGCATTTACAATGCAATATCTGTATAAGGTATAAAATACGTGTATAAAAAACAATTACGCCTCCGAGCCCTTAGGTGAGATTCGAACTCACGACCTTTCACTATCCGGACTAGTGCTCTGACCGCTGAGCTACCGAGACGTTGGCAATTTTGCTGGCAAAATTTACAAACGTATTTCAACTTCTACTATAAATTAAAGAAAATTATACTTAAAAGAAACACAGGATATTACTTAAAAAGTGAATAGGTATCTTCTAGGCAAGCCCGTTATATCCTAAATCACATCTTCGCTTAACATTAGGCGAGATATCTTTCTTATTCACGATAAAAAAGGGTATCCCGGGGAAATACCAAAAAGTGATCATGTCCTAGAAAAACAGGAAGGTTGGAAGTTTCAAGTTAGTTTCACAAACATCTTCATATTCCGGGACTAGAACCTAAAGCTGTTGAAGTGAAAGGCAGAATCGCAATCATTGCACCAAAAGGGAGTCAAAGAAATCAGTCCTATTATTATCAGTCGTGTATAGGCATGCTAAAAGAAACAACTAGGGAAATACATTTTTATTTGTATATTTGATTCCACATATTTTAACGTCCAAAGGTATATCATAGTACGAATTCATTTATATACTTCTCCTTGTCTTTAATACATCTAGCCTCGAGAGAATGGAGGCTCAGCATTTGTCTGCAAGTGGTAAATGCCAGATTGTCTGAAACAAAAAGAAATGTTTATCATAAAAAAACATAAAGATCTTCATATATATTTCTATGTAACATATTTAACTTGTTCATGTACATATCTGTATATTATGTATATACAGCAACAGCGTAATAAACAAACATTAACATTCACACAAAAAATACAATTTTAAACTATAATAATTATAATTGTATTACTTTTTTAAATTCCTGGAAGTGCAAAATTTAAAATAAGAAAACTCTTACCCAGTCTTTGGCACCAATCCTCCCATTCTCAGCGTCCCAAGCGAGAAGCAGTTGCCAGAAACTGCCAGAAGGTATGAGGCGCATCGACGGCCAGTAAATCCACCAGAGATGAAAGATTCGGCCAAGTAGAAATATGATCTGGAAATTAAAACAAGCAGCGTAAAATGTCAGTGTAGTCATTGAACGACAGGGGAAAGACTCGGCATCCATTAAGAAAATCACTATGCCAACTCTTTTCCGGTTTGAGGCCCATTTGATAATTTCGGTGTTCTTAGTTTCGATTACGTATTAATTGCCATCAGTGATTGACACTTTACCATAGAATAGATTGATTTGTTATGCAAGACTGTGCAATTGTTCTGAGCTGGGGAAACGTTAGCTTTGCTAGAAGAGATTGTATAGATACCTCGCATGATCGCACTCGTTGGAGTTACATCCAGGCATGTTGGCTCCACCATTCGGGTAGAAATCCACCTGTCCTAATGGCGTAGCGAATCCCAGTACTCCAATATTAGTATGGATCACTTCAGTGTAAGCTCCATCATTTGGACGAAATCGATCAGCATTGGTAATAAAACCTGGTAACGCAGCTTCTAATGCTGAAATCAGAATAAGCATTTGGGTTTGAGTACTAAGTCTGGCACGATCTATTTGACGCCCACGGTGGTCGAGTAATGTCACTCCGAGGTCCCGGGTCAATATAGACAGTGAACTTTTGTATATTGACTTGAGTCTAGGTGTTGTGGTACCGTCATTATTTCTAAATTCCATAACACAAGTACTTTAGCTATTCAACTTGGGTTCAGAACAATGTATGTGATGTTGTCTTATAATTTGGTGCAACGGTAGCGATCCTGCCTTTCGCACCGACGGTCCTGGGTTTGAATCCCGGAAGGGACAGATGTTTGTATGATGAATACGAGCAGTTGTACCTGAATCATGGATATTTATATATATTTCAATAAACATTACATATCTATGTATTATATATGTATGTCTATCTAGTATCCATAACACAAGCCTTAAATTGCTTACTTTGGGCTTGGTTAATTGGTGAGAATGTTGGAAATATTTATTTCAAAATATTGCACGGACTAAAAACTCCGTGCACCGTATGTGGTGAGCAACACGTCTAAAAAGTAGGAGATGCAAGGTCTCGGTGTCTGT
Organism: Calamotropha paludella; assembly: GCA_927399485.1. Taxonomy (NCBI): domain Eukaryota; kingdom Metazoa; phylum Arthropoda; class Insecta; order Lepidoptera; family Crambidae; genus Calamotropha; species Calamotropha paludella. The sequence continues at coordinate 8,564,473 of OV656829.1, read as the reverse complement.
AATATCTGTATTTATTTGCGGGCAGGCAGCGTTGCTTGCTTTTTGCGTAAGTAAGCCAGCTATTTTTGATTATATAAATCAGAATAAGCAATTTTCGTACAAAAACTCAATGTGCTCTTTCAAACTTGACAATTGATGATTTCCAGACCTGATAGGTCAATGGTTTTTCAACCATTTTTAAACATCTTTGTACTATAAATCGTTAGTAATAAAGAAAAGGATTTCATGGTCCTTTTATAGTAATATAATTTATATACGAGATTTTTACCATGTTCCTTGTTTTTAGTTGCAAGCGCAACACTGTTGCAGTTGCTCCGTGATCATGGCGCTTGCAACAGTCCCGAAATATCGGAAACTCAATAAAAACAAGGTACATGGAACAATCCCGTATATAACTTATATTACTATAAAAGGATTTATTTACAGACAGTCCAAGGTCACTAGTTTCACACGTAAATTCTAAGTAATTGTAGTGGAATTTGTAATTTGCGTCAAAGTAGGATAGCACCAACTTCACACTTACAGGTGTTGTAAAGGCTACTAATGATATTGGAATCCTAATCAATACAACTCCCGAAGACCACAAAATGAGGAGCAGCATTTTCCTAATTCAGGACGGTCTTTTACTGCAAACTCCATTAAGCTATCAGTAGTTATTCAAATGAATACAAAATTAAATACAAAATTTGAAATTGGGTAGATTTAGCAGAAAAGAGCGCTAGGCAGCGCTGGTAGGCAAAATGGCGATCGCTAAGCGGTAAGCGCTATCAAATGGTAAATAGCTATTTTCCTCTAGGACGCTAAGTTAGCCTTAACCGGGGAACCTTACCTAATTTAAATATATATTTGAAAAAGTATTCATATTAAAAAAAATATTATTTATTATTATTATTATTTATTATTATTATTTATTTTAATATTACTTGAAACTAATTACACAAAACAACTTATAAACTCTACTTCAAAACAAAACAAATGAATAAGCGAAATGGCGGATTGTGTCAGCGCTACTGAAGTTAGCAAATGTGTCCTGGCAGAAAACTGTGTAGTTTGTGTTTCAGCGCTGGTAAGAGCTCTCAAGCGCTTTTTCTTCACTAAACGATTACGTGTAATTGGTCGATTTCGGTGATTGGTCGTGCGCTGTGATTGGTTATTTGTCAAAGAAGGGGTTTTTCCCCCACCATTTGAGGTTTGTTTTGCTGTCAATTCAGGCATTATACTTCGGTTTATGGACGAAAAATAACGTTTGCTATTACTCTGCTTGTTTGACTTTGCACGTGCTTGCACGAGTTTGGATATCACGGCAAACCAAGTCCATTCTCTTATGTCACGAGGACATTATCGTTCATAGCACTGACATGTGCCCTAGCAGCGAGTAGGTTAATGCTGCTGCTGATGACGAAGAAACGTAATTGATATTATGAATTACTACCTGTGATATAAGCAATTTCTCCGTCAACATTTCGCCCAATAATGCCAGCCTGATGGGCACCCAAGCTATGCCCTATGATGTGGTAATGCCCTGGCACTGCTCCGGTCACTCGATTCAGCCAGTTTATGAAGCGGGCTATGCTTTCACCTAAGAAATAATAATAGGGTAAGACAGTTTTATGGACAACAGAAGGCTGTGTAGCTTTTCAAATATATTAACATCACCATCGCAAATGCGTTACGATTTTGAATTAAAACCTATTTTCATTGTGTTAAGATCTATCATATAGATTTCACTCAACGCGACAGTACGTGCGACAGTTACCTGCAGTAAGTGTGTTGGTCACAGCTGTTGCATAGTTTATAGTACCAGAGCCTGCACTCCAATCCACAACGATGACATTCACATCTTCAGCCGATAGAAGTGCTAGAATAATACAAATTACAATTGAGATTTAGACATACCACTATCTAAAAAACGAAGGAGCTTAAGAAAATTTTCAATGATTTCAATTTAAACTTGAGAATATGATTTATAAAAATGTCAACTGTTAATAAAGTTATTTAAGGTATTGAGGTGTTTTGTCCTTTTCTATAAAGCTTAATTTCAACTGGAAGGAAAGGGACAAAAAGTTTATTAGTTAAAATAGGTTGCACAGGTGGTTGACGTGTTTGTAAATGAAACTATTTATGAAACAGGGTATTTTATAGGTTTTACGAAAAAATATCAAATTGTTCGTTAGCATAAAACATTTGACATTTTTAATTAATGCTTTGATTTCTCTATTTTATATAAAAATCACCATCATAGTCCAGCATCCACCACCTGTTTTTTTTAATGAGTAATAACAGGCTGAATCTTCATAAGCAAGTTCAGTTCGACGAGACGCCCAAGTTTTCCCTCTGACTATTCTCGATAGAGGTAGCTAATGCAGAGAGCAGGTATAAAATATGTCGATTCGGTGGGGTGTCAGAATTGTCTGAATAACAGCAAGTTTTTTATATATTGAGATTAACTCGAAAAAACAATTGTCCTACAAAAGGGATAGTTTGAATTGAATGGAGCGTCCTACACTCCGAATATGTCCAAATAACGAGGCCATCAAAATGATTGATAACAATTAACAATCTATCAAAGCTTAAATTTTAAAAAAACCGCTTAAACGTTAAAGACGCTTTAATACAGGCTACCTGATACCATGACGTCAACTGCTTGTAAATAAACTTTTAGCTGTCAAATCGTAATACGTAAAACTTAGAGTGACATTTACTATAAACAAGCAGGTGACGTCACTCCGTCATTTGGTGTCGAACGTGAAATTTCAATTATTTTATTAATGACTAGCTGACCCAGCCACGCGTTGCTGTGGCAGAGTAATTATAAAGAATTTTTCTAAAATAAAAGTAGCCTAAGTTACTCCTTATTACATCAGCTACCTGCCAATAAAAGTCCCGACAAAATCGGTCCAGCTATTTCAGAGATTATCCGGAACAAACAGACAGACAAAAATTGTAAAAAATGTTATTTTGGTGTATGTACCGTATATATATTCATATGCATGTAGTAAAAAACGGTTATTTCAATATTACAAACAGACACTCCAATTTTATTTATATGTATAGATTTTTGGCGCATTGAGAGTGAAATTTTTCATATAATGAAGTTGTGCACGCAGCATGCAATGAAAAAGCGACACCATGGGCGGGCGGTGCATTTTGGTTTTTGAGGAAGTAAGCTAAATATTTTTGTTTTAATAACGACTTGTCAGTCCACGGTAGCAATTCCTACCATATTTAAATTTCCACGTGGCCTGCTGTTTCTTTTAAATTACGATTCATTTTTGAATTACAGAGAACCAAATATTCTGTAGGTGATCCTTTATTTAATCAGCTTTACAGTAGTATTTGTTTGGTCCTAGCTTCATTATTTATCGAGAAAAAGGCATTTTTATCTATGAGTGCGACATTATTTTCACAATTCGCGCAGCATTGGTTGGGAGGGGTGAGGCGCGCGGTAGAAGACTGTGACATGGATACACGTATGTTACACCATCCTCATAACTTAACATGACTACGAACGTCTGACTGATCAGCCTTGATCCAGGGTCTCCAGATCATGTATGTTAAATTTTGCAGATCAGATTAGTTTTCCCAAAAAGATTTCGTTATTTTTCATCAATTAATTTTACCCTTAAACCTACACCCTGTCACAAGTCTCGGGGTCTACTCGCAGTTCGTCTGCCTACCACATGATGGACCCGGCATCCGCACTTGAATCCATAGAATGCTAAGAAGTTCATCTCTCTCTCTCTGTGGCATTATTATGTTTTGTTATGTAAGCATTTAACTGCTTCATTTTCGTATTTAAGAAGTCATTTCAATAAAAGAATTAACTTGTCTCGATGTCTTCCGCCTGACACTTGAGCTAAGTTGATTTTTTTCGAGTAATAATTTCTTATTTTTCCAGTTTTTTGGGTGGGTTCAAATAGAATCAACTATCGATGTATTGCAATCCATTTCCTTCCTTAGACTATGCAGTTATTTACTCATATTCAAAAATGATATCTCCTGTACAAAACGATCAAGAAGTTTGATTCCATTTTAAAGTTTATAGTTCGATATCGTTGGAGAAAATTGGTTAGTTTGTAATTGTTTGACGTAAATTGGCCTGTATACAATGTGTCCCGTCACCAGTGTCGGAGCCTTTAATGGTGTGAAATATGGCATTTTTTAACGACAAATTGCCCCTCAAATTTGGTTTTTATCAAAAAGGCAATAATTAAAAAAATAAACAAAAAAGAATCTTGTTTTTCTTTAATTATTTTTTTCTATTTTTTATTCCATGACAATTGAAACATGATGGCTGTGTACCTTTTACACCTTGTAACACCTTTTTAATGTTGATAGGACATTTACATGAGTAGTGGTCGAATTAGTATGAGAGCCTAGGTCTTAGTCTTGGGCATAGTAGTTCGCAACTGAGATCGCTCAGTTTAGTTCGCGGCCCCTTAACGAACTAGTTCGCTCTTCTAGTTCGTCAGCTCCCCTCGAATCAATAAAGGGCAGATCGTTCGCTCGTTTTGATACTACTCTGGCTGCATGTGATAAGATTATGGAATGCTGTGCCTTTATGTACAAATTTTGTACTCCAAAAACGGCAAAAACCTCCAAATGAATAGAAGTAGTGATTAAAATATCTTTGTATAATTTGCATTTTTCGAATATGTATGTACCCTATACGTAAATTATTTTTAAAATGTATTTATTACAGAAATTAATTAATTGTTAAAAGTAATTGTTGTTATACATCAGAAACATAAGTTAAATGATGACAATAGTGTTTTATTATTTAAAATTAACAATTCATTTTCACTCAATAACCAAAGAGTAGTGTATATAACCCCACTGATTGACAGGCCAAGGAACTAAAAGAGACGCGCATGTGCAGTGAGCGAGCGACAGTATTAGTGTAGTGCCGTCCCGTTCGCCACGCTCGCTCATTCGGTTACGAACTAATGAACTATGGAACGGGGAATGAGGGAACTAGTTCGAGTAGTTCATCGGTTAAAATTTCCAATATGGACCGTCAATTTAAATGCCCATATTTTTTTGTAGATAGTACTCACTAAAAGAAAGCGTTTTGCAAAGTATTAGGTTGCGAAAACTTACGCTTCATGAGATATATTTTTTTAAACTTTTCGTACAAATTGGCAAATAACCCGATATGGACCGTCAATATATGAGGTTTGAGGGGTGGGAGGGGGGAGGGAGTGGTAGGGCTACCCCCCGTGCCATCCCCACCCTGCGGAACTCCATGTTTATGGAGATATTCATGGTTAAAGTTTTAAGGTTAGAATAGCGCTATTTAGTTTTATCCGAAACTTAACCAATAACTATAGGACCGATTCGGTTCTGGCACTTCGCCGGCCGCTGCCGCGGCACGCTCGCTCCGCTCGCTCGGCTCGTGCGTTGTGCTCACAGTTCTATACTAACCTAACCAAACCAAAATTAATGTATATAATACTGATTATTATTGTAGTATTGTGTATGTATACAAAGTTGGAGATTGTAACAGAAACAAGGTAAGAAAGTAATTTTTACAAATTAGAAATATGTTATATATTTTTTATTATCGCGTATTTTCACGTTTATTTTTCGTTCTTATCTTAAAAGAGATGTGTCTAAATGAGCTCTAATGAGATTTAATTGTTTCTTGGTTAACAAAAGCTGTTCATTATAAAAAGTCTGGTTCAAAATAAAGAAAAGTGAAAAAAAATATCTGACGCAGCTGGGTATGTAATGTATAAGTATGTTTTCTACAAATCACGAATGTTGGAACGCCGCGACGTCATTCTGTACGCGTACGCAGTACGTTGTTCTAATATACATAACATGTTATAAGTTACTCAGTAACTGAAGTAACGAGTAACAATATGATAGTAACGAGAACTAATTGTCATAGTAATGAATACATACTAGTACGTGGTGATTGACGTTTGACATCTGTTATTTGTCAAATTTATTGTGTAATTGCGTGTTATTTGCCAATTTGTACGAAAAGTAAAAAAAAATATATCTCATGAACCGTAAGTTTTCGCAACCTAATACTTTGCAAAACGCTTTCTTTTAGTGAGTACTATCTACAAAAAAAATATGGGCATTTAAATCGACGGTCCATATTGGAAATTTTAGCCTTAAAATATGACACAAATGGTGTATTATTGTTCATGGACTAGCACATACAACTAATTTATTATTTTGGATTAATGTTTGTATTTTGGTCATTAGTAAAAAATTTTAAGCTCCTTCGTATGTCGACTTTTTGGCTTATAGATGGAACTATTATGACGTGCCATTTGTTACTTCATCAAATGTAGGGTATACGGTTCACCTACATATAAAGATACTACGTATCAGTGGCGACGCGTGCATATAACACGATTCCCATCGGGTTGCCTTGGCGATCACTAATAATTTTTTTATTATTTTCAATAATAGCTTACCCCGCTTTGTAATGTAAGCCGAAGTTCAACGGCTTTCGGATTGCAAACGCCATAATTACATTGCGCGCTTTGTAAAAATATTCTTCTATATCCCGTATACAAGATACGCAATGTATTTGAAATAGCAAACGCACACAAACACAGTTTACAATCATATGACGCGACAAGTGCGACGCGCTCCTCCGCTCCGGCAACCCGATCAAAATATTGGGAATTTACAAATGCCAAATGTATGCAAATCACTCACACATACATAAACAAATACATGCAAAAGCCTCGTAATAATTGTTTATAGATAACTCGATCTCGGATAGCCTACCAATCTTTATTTGTCTCACGTTAATGTTTCGTTTCGCTTGAGCGTCTAGTTTCGCGCGACCTCGACCTTGAGGCTGACACTCGCTTGATTGATCACAGATCACTCATTACGCGGTCACGGTCAGCACGGGTAATTTATTCTATAAATTAGCATTTATGTGAATTATTGTTTATGTGAATGAATAGATGTGAAAAATAAGTGAAATTTTACTTGCCGAGTGTTGTGTTAGTCTGTAATAAATAGTTTGTTTCGTTTCCTCGTAAAGGTTTGTATTTATAGTTTATTTAACTTTGTTATTTGTCGTGACGCGGTTAGACGAGAAATGGCGGCATTGATACAAATTGACTGTTGTCTTACAGATTACTTATTAAATGACTTAACTTCGTTCTCCAATCAATCTTTCGAAAATAAAAAATATATCATAAAAAATGGACGGGCTTGTCCCGATATAAAAATTGATTATAGGCGTAAAGACGGATTTTTCAAACATTTTCACAGTTCTATGTATGATAAATACAATTGGTTAACGGGCAGTTGCAAATTAAATAAATTATTTTGTTTTCCATGTTTGTTGTTTTCCGATACAAACAGTGCTTGGAATAAAACGGGTTTTTCAGACATTAATAATTTGACAAATTCGGCTAGGAAACATACTCAAACTGAAAAACATTTACGCAGTTGTTTATTATTACACGATTTTGGAAATAATAGAATAGAAACATTTTTCGGTAATAGTTATGAAGCCCATAATCGAAAAGTGGAGCGTAATCGAAACTTAATGAAACGTTTAATTGACACTGTTGTTCTTCTTGGAAAACAGGAGTTATCTTTCCGCGGCCATAGTGAAAACTTAAATTCAGACAATCGTGGCAATTATGTAGAAACATTGTTTTATTTGAGTAAGTACGACAGCGTTATAGACTCTCATCTTGATCAATGTTCATCTAATTCACACTCCGTGTTTACCGGTCTCTCGGGAGACATTCAAAATGATCTTATACAATGCATCGCGGCGGTAATTTTAGACGAGATTAGGTCTGAGATTAGCCAAGTTAAATTCATTTCAGTCATGATAGACGAAACCCCAGATGTTAGTCATAGGGAACAATTATCAGTCATATTTCGTTATTTAACCGAAAACGGTCTGGAGGAAAGATTTGTAGGTTTTTACGACGTTAGTGAAAGCCGGACAGCGGCTGTATTAGCGACTCAGTTGCTTAATATTCTTGAACAATATCGATGCAAAGACAAATTGATCGGTCAGACATACGACGGTGCGGCCGTTATGTCAGGTGAACGCGGAGGCGTTCAGTCTTTAGTACGGGGTCAATGCCCTCTCGCACGTTTCGTACCGTGTTATGCTCATATACTTAATTTGGTTTTAAGCAAATCCTTGGAAAATATTTCAGAATTAAAATCACTTTTTGGTCATATCAATGGAATTGTCAGGTTTTTCAACAAATCGTCGAAGCGGTCAAATCTTTTAAAACAGTTTTCCGACCGTCGTATGCCTGGAGTAGCTGAAACGCGATGGCATTATCATTCACGCATTATTAATGTTATATTTAATTGCAGGTTAGATATGATTGAAACGTTTAATCATATATTAGATGATCCCCAATCGTGGGATGTTGATTCTGTATCCATGTCGGAGTCGTTTGTAAGTAAATTAGAAGATATGCAATTTTGTTTCCTTTTACATGTTTTTTCGGAGATTTTTGCCAGAACTGACATTTTATTTGCTTTGCTTCAAACCAAACAAGTCGACATCGAAACCTCAGTTAGAGAAATAAATGCATTTCAATCTTGGATGTCAGAAGAGTTTTTAAAGCAATTTGATTTTATTTTCAGTAGTATTCAGGAATATTGTGAACCACCACGACGACGCCGGCGGCTGGATACAGAAATTGACTTAAAAACACAATACAAGCGTTTATTCGTTGAAATAATAGATAACATCAAAAGCCAAATAAACTCCCGTTATTCATCTTTTCAGAACTTAACTTTTCTTGATTTAGTCAACAAATCGAAATACGCGAGTTACCGTAGTAGTTTTCCTGAGGAAAGCGTGTCTAAATTAATATCCGAATTTCCAAATATATTTGATTTTCACGCCTTAAAAAACGAATTAAAAGTTTTATACAGTACTTCATCAATTAGTAATTTAGATGTTTACGAACTTTATTTATATCTTTTTAAATCCACGTTGAATGAAGCTTTTCCTCAGCTTTTAATTTTATGTCAAATTATTTTGACTCTTCCCGTATCGGTGGCTTCCGCGGAAAGGTCGTTTTCGGCATTGAAGCGGATTCATACTTATACACGAAACAGCCAAAGTGAGGCAAGATTATCAAATCTCGGAGTAATATCAATTGAAAAACATCTATTGTTAAAATTGCAACAAAAAAGCGACTTTTATGAAAGGCTTCTGGCTCATTTCGTAAAGAAAAACCGTAGAATTATGTTAGAATACAAATAAAATAATTTATAATTTAAAATCATGTATAAATAAATAATTTATCAAAAAAAATGTTACGTAAATTTATCGGGTTATAGAATATATATATGGCGAAGACAGACGACAAACGACAAGTAACAAAATAAAAACATCCAATATTTCTACTGATATTTATTTGCTAGCTTATGCCTGCGATTTCGTATGTGTGGAATTCAGGCCATGTTGATTGTTCTATTCCGTGTCCAAGGCTACATGCATGCCAAATTTCATCCAAATTCGTTAAGCCATTTTCGCGTAATTAAGTAAAAACATTCACCATTTGTAATAATATAGTTAGTAGAATATGTTCAGCAAGTGAAGTTTCACTTATTTTTGGTTCTTGTTTTTCTATATATTATAACCCCTGTGCGAGTGACGTGTGCTTAAAACGGCTTTTTTCAAAGCCACTTTTATCATACTCGACATGCACTGTTCATATAATACCAGTGATGTCATGTATGGTGAAGGTGGTGAACACTAACAACTGATAAATTGCATACAACGCACGCAACGCAAGCAAATCACCAAACCTAACATTTCGTCGTAGTTATGGAAAAGGTAAACTAACACAACACATGAACACACTCAGGTCAGGTATGTTATTTATTGCATATTTTTTTATAATATGATATTTTGTTTAATTACGCATTAGCCGTTTTTTGGTCCGGCTTTACCTTCCTTTTTTTTCACCCCACGCCACTGCTACGTATGTAATATACCTAATGAGTTGGACTTTCAGCAGGCGGTTATTCTCGAAATTTAGTTCTTTTTATCACTTCATAATTTGAGATGCTATTTGTTTGATCGCACGTGATCATCAAAAGTAGTTTTCGCAATAAACTATCACATGACCCTTCAAGTCCTTACGTTAACCTCTGCACCAAAGTGGGGTTGCTATTCTCAAAGACAACCAAGGATTAGAAGGTGGAATTACTAGCACATTTTGGTTTGAAAATAGGACGCTAATAAGAACAGTAGTAATAAACAATGAAAACAGGGTTCATGAAATCAATTAATGAATCTAATCTATAATTAAAGATTGTTATTTGTTTGTCCGCTCTTTTTCCCGCTCTTTTTCCATTGTATCAATAACGTTACCATAGCAACGCGTTAACCGCAAGTAGTTCGTCTACCAGACGCTAGATGGCGCTAACGGAAAAATATTTAAATTACAATAGAAAAAATTTAAAGAATTTTGTCCACCCGTGCGAAGCCGGGACGGGCCGCGTTTAAATAAAAGTATTCTCAATTCAAATTGAAGTTTTGTTATATGAGGCAGATTTATGCGTGATAAATACGAGCATTTGTACCTAAGATTATGGGTGTTTATATGTCTATGAATAGGCTGCATTGGGGTGGAAGAAACGCCACATCACGTGCTTTTGGAGTGCAGGAGCGTGGCTGATCAACGGGCACACTTTCTCCAGTCTCCAAAATCAGTACCGGAAGCTTGTAGTAACCTGAAAAGGCTACTCGCCTTCTGGGGTGGACTAGGATGGCTGAAGTAAAAGAAGAAAACTTAATCACGTACAATGGCCCAATCTAGAGGCTAAGTGCGGAAAATACCCCGGAAAATTAACTAAATAACAATGTCTATGAATATTACATATCTGTATAGTATCGTATATGTATGTCTGTCCGTTACACTATACTTTGTCCAATGTAGGATGATACTTTTGACAGGTGTCACTTCCTTATTGCTACGTACTAAGGTTGCGTTTGTTTCCTTATTTTGGCTTGACATTGCAATAGCAATTTTATACCCTCTATAAAGGTGTCAACTGTCAAAAGTATCATCCTACATTGGACAAAGTATAGTATCCATAACACATACCTTACAGTGCTTACTTTGGCTTGGCTAATTGGTGTGAATGTGAAATATTATTATTATTATTGTAACTGCAAAATAAGTGACTAATAAAATAACTCACTCTGTAGAAAAACAAACTTTTTTTACTCATAACGTACATATTTTTTATATTTTTTTATAATATTATTGATTATATGGGTGATGCCCAATCACATAATTAACACAGTTAACAATGTATTAATTATGGGCAACCAACAAAGCTTACGCGATTGATTTACTCGTACATTATAATAACATATTACATAGTGTTGCCTTAATTAAAGGCTGTCATGACACGCAAACACATATATACATATATGTAAAGAAAAGACCTGAAAAATATATAAAGTTTTGTGATAAGTAATTAAACTATTTCGGAAGCTACAATTCTTATAATACTAAGTCTAAACTTGCGCAACGAATTTGATTAATCAAGCTCAGCATTACTACTTGACAAACATAATACTTTACAAAAATCAAAAAATCAAAATCAAAATAACTTTATTTCATAGGCCCTTACGGGCACTTAAAATCGTCAATTTTACAGAATCAAAAAAATATTCTTCTATAATAAAGATAGCCCGTGCGCCAGCGGCAAGTACATCCGCGGAGTTGATGCTGCGCATGTAATCGCCACGAGCGACCCGATTCCAAACGTAGGGGCTTACATGAGAAGAATCGGGCAAGAAACTCATGTGCCAAAACTCTTATAAAATCGCCAACTTACTGTACGGCTACTAAAGATTTTATTTACTTTGACTATAATTTTTAACTCCAACAATATCTATCCACATCTGTGATTACTAAAATCCTTTAAAGATAGTTTTTATTTTTTTTGCATTTACAATGCAATATCTGTATAAGGTATAAAATACGTGTATAAAAAACAATTACGCCTCCGAGCCCTTAGGTGAGATTCGAACTCACGACCTTTCACTATCCGGACTAGTGCTCTGACCGCTGAGCTACCGAGACGTTGGCAATTTTGCTGGCAAAATTTACAAACGTATTTCAACTTCTACTATAAATTAAAGAAAATTATACTTAAAAGAAACACAGGATATTACTTAAAAAGTGAATAGGTATCTTCTAGGCAAGCCCGTTATATCCTAAATCACATCTTCGCTTAACATTAGGCGAGATATCTTTCTTATTCACGATAAAAAAGGGTATCCCGGGGAAATACCAAAAAGTGATCATGTCCTAGAAAAACAGGAAGGTTGGAAGTTTCAAGTTAGTTTCACAAACATCTTCATATTCCGGGACTAGAACCTAAAGCTGTTGAAGTGAAAGGCAGAATCGCAATCATTGCACCAAAAGGGAGTCAAAGAAATCAGTCCTATTATTATCAGTCGTGTATAGGCATGCTAAAAGAAACAACTAGGGAAATACATTTTTATTTGTATATTTGATTCCACATAATAAAATACGTCCCTAGGTATATCATAGTACGAATTCATTTATATATTTCTCCTTGTCTTTAATACATCTAGCCTCTAGAGAATGGAGGCTCAGCATTTGTCTGCAAGTGGTAAATGCCAGATTGTCTGAAACAAAAAGAAATGTTTATCATAAAAAAACATAAAGATCTTCATATATATTTCTATGTAACATATTTAACTTGTTCATGTACATATCTGTATATTATGTATATACAGCAACAGCGTAATAAACAAACATTAACATTCACACAAAAAATACAATTTTAAACTATAATAATTATAATTGTATTACTTTTTTAAATTCCTGGAAGTGCAAAATTTAAAATAAGAAAACTCTTACCCAGTCTTTGGCACCAATCCTCCCATTCTCAGCGTCCCAAGCGAGAAGCAGTTGCCAGAAACTGCCAGAAGGTATGAGGCGCATCGACGGCCAGTAAATCCACCAGAGATGAAAGATTCGGCCAAGTAGAAATATGATCTGGAAATTAAAACAAGCAGCGTAAAATGTCAGTGTAGTCATTGAACGACAGGGGAAAGACTCGGCATCCATTAAGAAAATCACTATGCCAACTCTTTTCCGGTTTGAGGCCCATTTGATAATTTCGGTGTTCTTAGTTTCGATTACGTATTAATTGCCATCAGTGATTGACACTTTACCATAGAATAGATTGATTTGTTATGCAAGACTGTGCAATTGTTCTGAGCTGGGGAAACGTTAGCTTTGCTAGAAGAGATTGTATAGATACCTCGCATGATCGCACTCGTTGGAGTTACATCCAGGCATGTTGGCTCCACCATTCGGGTAGAAATCCACCTGTCCTAATGGCGTAGCGAATCCCAGTACTCCAATATTAGTATGGATCACTTCAGTGTAAGCTCCATCATTTGGACGAAATCGATCAGCATTGGTAATAAAACCTGGTAACGCAGCTTCTAATGCTGAAATCAGAATAAGCATTTGGGTTTGAGTACTAAGTCTGGCACGATCTATTTGACGCCCACGGTGGTCGAGTAATGTCACTCCGAGGTCCCGGGTCAATATAGACAGTGAACTTTTGTATATTGACTTGAGTCTAGGTGTTGTGGTACCGTCATTATTTCTAAATTCCATAACACAAGTACTTTAGCTATTCAACTTGGGTTCAGAACAATGTATGTGATGTTGTCTTATAATTTGGTGCAACGGTAGCGATCCTGCCTTTCGCACCGACGGTCCTGGGTTTGAATCCCGGAAGGGACAGATGTTTGTATGATGAATACGAGCAGTTGTACCTGAATCATGGATATTTATATATATTTCAATAAACATTACATATCTATGTATTATATATGTATGTCTATCTAGTATCCATAACACAAGCCTTAAATTGCTTACTTTGGGCTTGGTTAATTGGTGAGAATGTTGGAAATATTTATTTCAAAATATTGCACGGACTAAAAACTCCGTGCACCGTATGTGGTGAGCAACACGTCTAAAAAGTAGGAGATGCAAGGTCTCGGTGTCTGTAATATCTGTATTTATTTGCGGGCAGGCAGCGTTGCTTGCTTTTTGCGTAAGTAAGCCAGCTATTTTTGATTATATAAATCAGAATAAGCAATTTTCGTACAAAAACTCAATGTGCTCTTTCAAACTTGACAATTGATGATTTCCAGACCTGATAGGTCAATGGTTTTTCAACCATTTTTAAACATCTTTGTACTATAAATCGTTAGTAATAAAGAAAAGGATTTCATGGTCCTTTTATAGTAATATAATTTATATACGAGATTTTTACCATGTTCCTTGTTTTTAGTTGCAAGCGCAACACTGTTGCAGTTGCTCCGTGATCATGGCGCTTGCAACAGTCCCGAAATATCGGAAACTCAATAAAAACAAGGTACATGGAACAATCCCGTATATAACTTATATTACTATAAAAGGATTTATTTACAGACAGTCCAAGGTCACTAGTTTCACACGTAAATTCTAAGTAATTGTAGTGGAATTTGTAATTTGCGTCAAAGTAGGATAGCACCAACTTCACACTTACAGGTGTTGTAAAGGCTACTAATGATATTGGAATCCTAATCAATACAACTCCCGAAGACCACAAAATGAGGAGCAGCATTTTCCTAATTCAGGACGGTCTTTTACTGCAAACTCCATTAAGCTATCAGTAGTTATTCAAATGAATACAAAATTAAATACAAAATTTGAAATTGGGTAGATTTAGCAGAAAAGAGCGCTAGGCAGCGCTGGTAGGCAAAATGGCGATCGCTAAGCGGTAAGCGCTATCAAATGGTAAATAGCTATTTTCCTCTAGGACGCTAAGTTAGCCTTAACCGGGGAACCTTACCTAATTTAAATATATATTTGAAAAAGTATTCATATTAAAAAAAATATTATTTATTATTATTATTATTTATTATTATTATTTATTTTAATATTACTTGAAACTAATTACACAAAACAACTTATAAACTCTACTTCAAAACAAAACAAATGAATAAGCGAAATGGCGGATTGTGTCAGCGCTACTGAAGTTAGCAAATGTGTCCTGGCAGAAAACTGTGTAGTTTGTGTTTCAGCGCTGGTAAGAGCTCTCAAGCGCTTTTTCTTCACTAAACGATTACGTGTAATTGGTCGATTTCGGTGATTGGTCGTGCGCTGTGATTGGTTATTTGTCAAAGAAGGGGTTTTTCCCCCACCATTTGAGGTTTGTTTTGCTGTCAATTCAGGCATTATACTTCGGTTTATGGACGAAAAATAACGTTTGCTATTACTCTGCTTGTTTGACTTTGCACGTGCTTGCACGAGTTTGGATATCACGGCAAACCAAGTCCATTCTCTTATGTCACGAGGACATTATCGTTCATAGCACTGACATGTGCCCTAGCAGCGAGTAGGTTAATGCTGCTGCTGATGACGAAGAAACGTAATTGATATTATGAATTACTACCTGTGATATAAGCAATTTCTCCGTCAACATTTCGCCCAATAATGCCAGCCTGATGGGCACCCAAGCTATGCCCTATGATGTGGTAATGCCCTGGCACTGCTCCGGTCACTCGATTCAGCCAGTTTATGAAGCGGGCTATGCTTTCACCTATGAAATAATAATAGGGTAAGACAGTTTTATGGACAACAGAAGGCTGTGTAGCTTTTCAAATATATTAACATCACCATCGCAAATGCGTTACGATTTTGAATTAAAACCTATTTTCATTGTGTTAAGATCTATCATATAGATTTCACTCAACGCGACAGTACGTGCGACAGTTACCTGCAGTAAGTGTGTTGGTCACAGCTGTTGCATAGTTTATAGTACCAGAGCCTGCACTCCAATCCACAACGATGACATTCACATCTTCAGCCGATAGAAGTGCTAGAATAATACAAATTACAATTGAGATTTAGACATACCACTATCTAAAAAACGAAGGAGCTTAAGAAAATTTTCAATGATTTCAATTTAAACTTGAGAATATGATTTATAAAAATGTCAACTGTTAATAAAGTTATTTAAGGTATTGAGGTGTTTTGTCCTTTTCTATAAAGCTTAATTTCAACTGGAAGGAAAGGGACAAAAAGTTTATTAGTTAAAATAGGTTGCACAGGTGGTTGACGTGTTTGTAAATGAAACTATTTATGAAACAGGGTATTTTATAGGTTTTACGAAAAAATATCAAATTGTTCGTTAGCATAAAACATTTGACATTTTTAATTAATGCTTTGATTTCTCTATTTTATATAAAAATCACCATCATAGTCCAGCATCCACCACCTGTTTTTTTTAATGAGTAATAACAGGCTGAATCTTCATAAGCAAGTTCAGTTCGACGAGACGCCCAAGTTTTCCCTCTGACTATTCTCGATAGAGGTAGCTAATGCAGAGAGCAGGTATAAAATATGTCGATTCGGTGGGGTGTCAGAATTGTCTGAATAACAGCAAGTTTTTTATATATTGAGATTAACTCGAAAAAACAATTGTCCTACAAAAGGGATGGTTTGAATTGAATGGAGCGTCCTACACTCCGAATATGTCCAAATAACGAGGCCATCAAAATGATTGATAACAATTAACAATCTATCAAAGCTTAAATTTAAAAAAAACCGCTTAAACGTTAAAGACGCTTTAATACAGGCTACCTGATACCATGACGTCAACTGCTTGTAAATAAACTTTTAGCTGTCAAATCGTAATACGTAAAACTTAGAGTGACATTTACTATAAACAAGCAGGTGACGTCACTCCGTCATTTGGTGTCGAACGTGAAATTTCAATTATTTTATTAATGACTAGCTGACCCAGCCACGCGTTGCTGTGGCAGAGTAATTATAAAGAATTTTTCTAAAATAAAAGTAGCCTAAGTTACTCCTTATTACATCAGCTACCTGCCAATAAAAGTCCCGACAAAATCGGTCCAGCTATTTCAGAGATTATCCGGAACAAACAGACAGACAAAAATTGTAAAAAATGTTATTTTGGTGTATGTACCGTATATATATTCATATGCATGTAGTAAAAAACGGTTATTTCAATATTACAAACAGACACTCCAATTTTATTTATATGTATAGATTTTTGGCGCATTGAGAGTGAAATTTTTCATATAATGAAGTTGTGCACGCAGCATGCAATGAAAAAGCGACACCATGGGCGGGCGGTGCATTTTGGTTTTTGAGGAAGTAAGCTAAATATTTTTGTTTTAATAACGACTTGTCAGTCCACGGTAGCAATTCCTACCATATTTAAATTTCCACGTGGCCTGCTGTTTCTTTTAAATTACGATTCATTTTTGAATTACAGAGAACCAAATATTCTGTAGGTGATCCTTTATTTAATCAGCTTTACAGTAGTATTTGTTTGGTCCTAGCTTCATTATTTATCGAGAAAAAGGCATTTTTATCTATGAGTGCGACATTATTTTCACAATTCGCGCAGCATTGGTTGGGAGGGGTGAGGCGCGCGGTAGAAGACTGTGACATGGATACACGTATGTTACACCATCCTCATAACTTAACATGACTACGAACGTCTGACTGATCAGCCTTGATCCAGGGTCTCCAGATCATGTATGTTAAATTTTGCAGATCAGATTAGTTTTCCCAAAAAGATTTCGTTATTTTTCATCAATTAATTTTACCCTTAAACCTACACCCTGTCACAAGTCTCGGGGTCTACTCGCAGTTCGTCTGCCTACCACATGATGGACCCGGCATCCGCACTTGAATCCATAGAATGCTAAGAAGTTCATCTCTCTCTCTCTGTGGCATTATTATGTTTTGTTATGTAAGCATTTAACTGCTTCATTTTCGTATTTAAGAAGTCATTTCAATAAAAGAATTAACTTGTCTCGATGTCTTCCGCCTGACACTTGAGCTAAGTTGATTTTTTTCGAGTAATAATTTCTTATTTTTCCAGTTTTTTGGGTGGGTTCAAATAGAATCAACTATCGATGTATTGCAATCCATTTCCTTCCTTAGACTATGCAGTTATTTACTCATATTCAAAAATGATATCTCCTGTACAAAACGATCAAGAAGTTTGATTCCATTTTAAAGTTTATAGTTCGATATCGTTGGAGAAAATTGGTTAGTTTGTAATTGTTTGACGTAAATTGGCCTGTATACAATGTGTCCCGTCACCAGTGTCGGAGCCTTTAATGGTGTGAAATATGGCATTTTTTAACGACAAATTGCCCCTCAAATTTGGTTTTTATCAAAAAGGCAATAATTAAAAAAATAAACAAAAAAGAATCTTGTTTTTCTTTAATTATTTTTTTCTATTTTTTATTCCATGACAATTGAAACATGATGGCTGTGTACCTTTTACACCTTTTACACCTTGTAACACCTTTTTAATGTTGATAGGACATTTACATGAGTAGTGGTCGAATTAGTATGAGAGCCTAGGTCTTAGTCTTGGGCATAGTAGTTCGCAACTGAGATCGCTCAGTTTAGTTCGCGGCCCCTTAACGAACTAGTTCGCTCTTCTAGTTCGTCAGCTCCCCTCGAATCAATAAAGGGCAGATCGTTCGCTCGTTTTGATACTACTCTGGCTGCATGTGATAAGATTATGGAATGCTGTGCCTTTATGTACAAATTTTGTACTCCAAAAACGGCAAAAACCTCCAAATGAATAGAAGTAGTGATTAAAATATCTTTGTATAATTTGCATTTTTCGAATATGTATGTACCCTATACGTAAATTATTTTTAAAATGTATTTATTACAGAAATTAATTAATTGTTAAAAGTAATTGTTGTTATACATCAGAAACATAAGTTAAATGATGACAATAGTGTTTTATTATTTAAAATTAACAATTCATTTTCACTCAATAACCAAAGAGTAGTGTATATAACCCCACTGATTGACAGGCCAAGGAACTAAAAGAGACGCGCATGTGCAGTGAGCGAGCGACAGTATTAGTGTAGTGCCGTCCCGTTCGCCACGCTCGCTCATTCGGTTACGAACTAATGAACTATGGAACGGGGAATGAGGGAACTAGTTCGAGTAGTTCATCGGTTAAAATTTCCAATATGGACCGTCAATTTAAATGCCCATATTTTTTTGTAGATAGTACTCACTAAAAGAAAGCGTTTTGCAAAGTATTAGGTTGCGAAAACTTACGCTTCATGAGATATATTTTTTTAAACTTTTCGTACAAATTGGCAAATAACCCGATATGGACCGTCAATATATGAGGTTTGAGGGGTGGGAGGGGGGAGGGAGTGGTAGGGCTACCCCCCGTGCCATCCCCACCCTGCGGAACTCCATGTTTATGGAGATATTCATGGTTAAAGTTTTAAGGTTAGAATAGCGCTATTTAGTTTTATCCGAAACTAAACCAATAATTATAGGACCGATTCGGTTCTGGCACAGTTCTATACTAACCTAACCAAACCAAAATTAATGTATATAATACTGATTATTATTGTAGTATTGTGTATGTATACAAAGTTGGAGATTGTAACAGAAACAAGGTAAGAAAGTAATTTTTACAAATTAGAAATATGTTATATATTTTTTTTATTATCGCGTATTTTCACGTTTATTTTTCGTTCTTATCTTAAAAGAGATGTGTCTAAATGAGCTCTAATGAGATTTAATTGTTTCTTGGTTAACAAAAGCTGTTCATTATAAAAAGTCTGGTTCAAAATAAAGAAAAGTGAAAAAAAATATCTGACGCAGCTGGGTATGTAATGTATAAGTATGTTTTCTACAAATCACGAATGTTGGAACGCCGCGACGTCATTCTGTACGCGTACGCAGTACGTTGTTCTAATATACATAACATGTTATAAGTTACTCAGTAACTGAAGTAACGAGTAACAATATGATAGTAACGAGAACTAATTGTCATAGTAATGAATACATACTAGTACGTGGTGATTGACGTTTGACATCTGTTATTTGTCAAATTTATTGTGTAATTGCGTGTTATTTGCCAATTTGTACGAAAAGTAAAAAAAAATATATCTCATGAACCGTAAGTTTTCGCAACCTAATACTTTGCAAAACGCTTTCTTTTAGTGAGTACTATCTACAAAAAAAATATGGGCATTTAAATCGACGGTCCATATTGGAAATTTTAGCCTTAAAATATGACACAAATGGTGTATTATTGTTCATGGACTAGCACATACAACTAATTTATTATTTTGGATTAATGTTTGTATTTTGGTCATTAGTAAAAAATTTTAAGCTCCTTCGTATGTCGACTTTTTGGCTTATAGATGGAACTATTATGACGTGCCATTTGTTACTTCATCAAATGTAGGGTATACGGTTCACCTACATATAAAGATACTACGTATCAGTGGCGACGCGTGCATATAACACGATTCCCATCGGGTTGCCTTGGCGATCACTAATAATTTTTTTATTATTTTCAATAATAGCTTACCCCGCTTTGTAATGTAAGCCGAAGTTCAACGGCTTTCGGATTGCAAACGCCATAATTACATTGCGCGCTTTGTAAAAATATTCTTCTATATCCCGTATACAAGATACGCAATGTATTTGAAATAGCAAACGCACACAAACACAGTTTACAATCATATGACGCGACAAGTGCGACGCGCTCCTCCGCTCCGGCAACCCGATCAAAATATTGGGAATTTACAAATGCCAAATGTATGCAAATCACTCACACATACATAAACAAATACATGCAAAAGCCTCGTAATAATTGTTTATAGATAACTCGATCTCGGATAGCCTACCAATCTTTATTTGTCTCACGTTAATGTTTCGTTTCGCTTGAGCGTCTAGTTTCGCGCGACCTCGACCTTGAGGCTGACACTCGCTTGATTGATCACAGATCACTCATTACGCGGTCACGGTCAGCACGGGTAATTTATTCTATAAATTAGCATTTATGTGAATTATTGTTTATGTGAATGAATAGATGTGAAAAATAAGTGAAATTTTACTTGCCGAGTGTTGTGTTAGTCTGTAATAAATAGTTTGTTTCGTTTCCTCGTAAAGGTTTGTCTTTATAGTTTATTTAACTTTGTTATTTGTCGTGACGCGGTTAGACGAGAAATGGCGGCATTGATACAAATTGACTGTTGTCTTACAGATTACTTATTAAATGACTTAACTTCGTTCTCCAATCAATCTTTCGAAAATAAAAAATATATCATAAAAAATGGACGGGCTTGTCCCGATATAAAAATTGATTATAGGCGTAAAGACGGATTTTTCAAACATTTTCACAGTTCTATGTATGATAAATACAATTGGTTAACGGGCAGTTGCAAATTAAATAAATTATTTTGTTTTCCATGTTTGTTGTTTTCCGATACAAACAGTGCTTGGAATAAAACGGGTTTTTCAGACATTAATAATTTGACAAATTCGGCTAGGAAACATACTCAAACTGAAAAACATTTACGCAGTTGTTTATTATTACACGATTTTGGAAATAATAGAATAGAAACATTTTTCGGTAATAGTTATGAAGCCCATAATCGAAAAGTGGAGCGTAATCGAAACTTAATGAAACGTTTAATTGACACTGTTGTTCTTCTTGGAAAACAGGAGTTATCTTTCCGCGGCCATAGTGAAAACTTAAATTCAGACAATCGTGGCAATTATGTAGAAACATTGTTTTATTTGAGTAAGTACGACAGCGTTATAGACTCTCATCTTGATCAATGTTCATCTAATTCACACTCCGTGTTTACCGGTCTCTCGGGAGACATTCAAAATGATCTTATACAATGCATCGCGGCGGTAATTTTAGACGAGATTAGGTCTGAGATTAGCCAAGTTAAATTCATTTCAGTCATGATAGACGAAACCCCAGATGTTAGTCATAGGGAACAATTATCAGTCATATTTCGTTATTTAACCGAAAACGGTCTGGAGGAAAGATTTGTAGGTTTTTACGACGTTAGTGAAAGCCGGACAGCGGCTGTATTAGCGACTCAGTTGCTTAATATTCTTGAACAATATCGATGCAAAGACAAATTGATCGGTCAGACATACGACGGTGCGGCCGTTATGTCAGGTGAACGCGGAGGCGTTCAGTCTTTAGTACGGGGTCAATGCCCTCTCGCACGTTTCGTACCGTGTTATGCTCATATACTTAATTTGGTTTTAAGCAAATCCTTGGAAAATATTTCGGAATTAAAATCATTTTTTGGTCATATCAATGGAATTGTCAGGTTTTTCAACAAATCGTCGAAGCGGTCAAATCTTTTAAAACAGTTTTCCGACCGTCGTATGCCTGGAGTAGCTGAAACGCGATGGCATTATCATTCACGCATTATTAATGTTATATTTAATTGCAGGTTAGATATGATTGAAACGTTTAATCATATATTAGATGATCCCCAATCGTGGGATGTTGATTCTGTATCCATGTCGGAGTCGTTTGTAAGTAAATTAGAAGATATGCAATTTTGTTTCCTTTTACATGTTTTTTCGGAGATTTTTGCCAGAACTGACATTTTATTTGCTTTGCTTCAAACCAAACAAGTCGACATCGAAACCTCAGTTAGAGAAATAAATGCATTTCAATCTTGGATGTCAGAAGAGTTTTTAAAGCAATTTGATTTTATTTTCAGTAGTATTCAGGAATATTGTGAACCACCACGACGACGCCGGCGGCTGGATACAGAAATTGACTTAAAAACACAATACAAGCGTTTATTCGTTGAAATAATAGATAACATCAAAAGCCAAATAAACTCCCGTTATTCATCTTTTCAGAACTTAACTTTTCTTGATTTAGTCAACAAATCGAAATACGCGAGTTACCGTAGTAGTTTTCCTGAGGAAAGCGTGTCTAAATTAATATCCGAATTTCCAAATATATTTGATTTTCACGCCTTAAAAAACGAATTAAAAGTTTTATACAGTACTTCATCATTTAGTAATTTAGATGTTTACGAACTTTATTTATATCTTTTAAAATCCACGTTGAATGAAGCTTTTCCTCAGCTTTTAATTTTATGTCAAATTATTTTGACTCTTCCCGTATCGGTGGCTTCCGCGGAAAGGTCGTTTTCGGCATTGAAGCGGATTCATACTTATACACGAAACAGCCAAAGTGAGGCAAGATTATCAAATCTCGGAGTAATATCAATTGAAAAACATCTATTGTTAAAATTGCAACAAAAAAGCGACTTTTATGAAAGGATTCTGGCTCATTTCGTAAAGAAAAACCGTAGAATTATGTTAAAATACAAATAAAATAATTTATAATTTAAAATCATGTATAAATAAATAATTTATCAAAAAAAAATGTTACGTAAATTTATCGGGTTATAGAATATATATATGGCGAAGACAGACGACAAACGACAAGTAACAAAATAAAAACATCCAATATTTCTACTGATATTTATTTGCTAGCTTATGCCTGCGATTTCGTATGTGTGGAATTCAGGCCATGTTGATTGTTCTATTCCGTGTCCAAGGCTACATGCATGCCAAATTTCATCCAAATTCGTTAAGCCATTTTCGCGTAATTAAGTAAAAACATTCACCATTTGTAATAATATAGTTAGTAGAATATGTTCAGCAAGTGAAGTTTCACTTATTTTTGGTTCTTGTTTTTCTATATATTATAACCCCTGTGCGAGTGACGTGTGCTTAAAACGGCTTTTTTCAAAGCCACTTTTATCATACTCGACATGCACTGTTCATATAATACCAGTGATGTCATGTATGGTGAAGGTGGTGAACACTAACAACTGATAAATTGCATACAACGCACGCAACGCAAGCAAATCACCAAACCTAACATTTCGTCGTAGTTATGGAAAAGGTAAACTAACACAACACATGAACACACTCAGGTCAGGTATGTTATTTATTGCATATTTTTTTATAATATGATATTTTGTTTAATTACGCATTAGCCGTTTTTTGGTCCGGCTTTACCTTCCTTTTTTTTCACCCCACGCCACTGCTACGTATGTAATATACCTAATGAGTTGGACTTTCAGCAGGCGGTTATTCTCGAAATTTAGTTCTTTTTATCACTTCATAATTTGAGATGCTATTTGTTTGATCGCACGTGATCATCAAAAGTAGTTTTCGCAATAAACTATCACATGACCCTTCAAGTCCTTACGTTAACCTCTGCACCAAAGTGGGGTTGCTATTCTCAAAGACAACCAAGGATTAGAAGGTGGAATTACTAGCACATTTTGGTTTGAAAATAGGACGCTAATAAGAACAGTAGTAATAAACAATGAAAACAGGGTTCATGAAATCAATTAATGAATCTAATCTATAATTAAAGATTGTTATTTGTTTGTCCGCTCTTTTTCCCGCTCTTTTTCCATTGTATCAATAACGTTACCATAGCAACGCGTTAACCGCAAGTAGTTCGTCTACCAGACGCTAGATGGCGCTAACGGAAAAATATTTAAATTACAATAGAAAAAATTTAAAGAATTTTGTCCACCCGTGCGAAGCCGGGACGGGCCGCGTTTAAATAAAAGTATTCTCAATTCAAATTGAAGTTTTGTTATATGAGGCAGATTTATGCGTGATAAATACGAGCATTTGTACCTAAGATTATGGGTGTTTATATGTCTATGAATAGGCTGCATTGGGGTGGAAGAAACGCCACATCACGTGCTTTTGGAGTGCAGGAGCGTGGCTGATCAACGGGCACACTTTCTCCAGTCTCCAAAATCAGTACCGGAAGCTTGTAGTAACCTGAAAAGGCTACTCGCCTTCTGGGGTGGACTAGGATGGCTGAAGTAAAAGAAGAAAACTTAATCACGTACAATGGCCCAATCTAGAGGCTAAGTGCGGAAAATACCCCGGAAAATTAACTAAATAACAATGTCTATGAATATTACATATCTGTATAGTATCGTATATGTATGTCTGTCCGTTACACTATACTTTGTCCAATGTAGGATGATACTTTTGACAGGTGTCACTTCCTTATTGCTACGTACTAAGGTTGCGTTTGTTTCCTTATTTTGGCTTGACATTGCAATAGCAATTTTATACCCTCTATAAAGGTGTCAACTGTCAAAAGTATCATCCTACATTGGACAAAGTATAGTATCCATAACACATACCTTACAGTGCTTACTTTGGCTTGGCTAATTGGTGTGAATGTGAAATATTATTATTATTATTGTAACTGCAAAATAAGTGACTAATAAAATAACTCACTCTGTAGAAAAACAAACTTTTTTTACTCATAACGTACATATTTTTTATATTTTTTTATAATATTATTGATTATATGGGTGATGCCCAATCACATAATTAACACAGTTAACAATGTATTAATTATGGGCAACCAACAAAGCTTACGCGATTGATTTACTCGTACATTATAATAACATATTACATAGTGTTGCCTTAATTAAAGGCTGTCATGACACACAAACACATATATACATATATGTAAAGAAAAGACCTGAAAAATATATAAAGTTTTGTGATAAGTAATTAAACTATTTCGGAAGCTACAATTCTTATAATACTAAGTCTAAACTTGCGCAACGAATTTGATTAATCAAGCTCAGCATTACTACTTGACAAACATAATACTTTACAAAAATCAAAAAATCAAAATCAAAATAACTTTATTTCATAGGCCCTTACGGGCACTTAAAATCGTCAATTTTACAGAATCAAAAAAATATTCTTCTATAATAAAGATAGCCCGTGCGCCAGCGGCAAGTACATCCGCGGAGTTGATGCTGCGCATGTAATCGCCACGAGCGACCCGATTCCAAACGTAGGGGCTTACATGAGAAGAATCGGGCAAGAAACTCATGTGCCAAAACTCTTATAAAATCGCCAACTTACTGTACGGCTACTAAAGATTTTATTTACTTTGACTATAATTTTTAACTCCAACAATATCTATCCACATCTGTGATTACTAAAATCCTTTAAAGATAGTTTTTATTTTTTTTGCATTTACAATGCAATATCTGTATAAGGTATAAAATACGTGTATAAAAAACAATTACGCCTCCGAGCCCTTAGGTGAGATTCGAACTCACGACCTTTCACTATCCGGACTAGTGCTCTGACCGCTGAGCTACCGAGACGTTGGCAATTTTGCTGGCAAAATTTACAAACGTATTTCAACTTCTACTATAAATTAAAGAAAATTATACTTAAAAGAAACACAGGATATTACTTAAAAAGTGAATAGGTATCTTCTAGGCAAGCCCGTTATATCCTAAATCACATCTTCGCTTAACATTAGGCGAGATATCTTTCTTATTCACGATAAAAAAGGGTATCCCGGGGAAATACCAAAAAGTGATCATGTCCTAGAAAAACAGGAAGGTTGGAAGTTTCAAGTTAGTTTCACAAACATCTTCATATTCCGGGACTAGAACCTAAAGCTGTTGAAGTGAAAGGCAGAATCGCAATCATTGCACCAAAAGGGAGTCAAAGAAATCAGTCCTATTATTATCAGTCGTGTATAGGCATGCTAAAAGAAACAACTAGGGAAATACATTTTTATTTGTATATTTGATTCCACATATTTTAACGTCCAAAGGTATATCATAGTACGAATTCATTTATATACTTCTCCTTGTCTTTAATACATCTAGCCTCGAGAGAATGGAGGCTCAGCATTTGTCTGCAAGTGGTAAATGCCAGATTGTCTGAAACAAAAAGAAATGTTTATCATAAAAAAACATAAAGATCTTCATATATATTTCTATGTAACATATTTAACTTGTTCATGTACATATCTGTATATTATGTATATACAGCAACAGCGTAATAAACAAACATTAACATTCACACAAAAAATACAATTTTAAACTATAATAATTATAATTGTATTACTTTTTTAAATTCCTGGAAGTGCAAAATTTAAAATAAGAAAACTCTTACCCAGTCTTTGGCACCAATCCTCCCATTCTCAGCGTCCCAAGCGAGAAGCAGTTGCCAGAAACTGCCAGAAGGTATGAGGCGCATCGACGGCCAGTAAATCCACCAGAGATGAAAGATTCGGCCAAGTAGAAATATGATCTGGAAATTAAAACAAGCAGCGTAAAATGTCAGTGTAGTCATTGAACGACAGGGGAAAGACTCGGCATCCATTAAGAAAATCACTATGCCAACTCTTTTCCGGTTTGAGGCCCATTTGATAATTTCGGTGTTCTTAGTTTCGATTACGTATTAATTGCCATCAGTGATTGACACTTTACCATAGAATAGATTGATTTGTTATGCAAGACTGTGCAATTGTTCTGAGCTGGGGAAACGTTAGCTTTGCTAGAAGAGATTGTATAGATACCTCGCATGATCGCACTCGTTGGAGTTACATCCAGGCATGTTGGCTCCACCATTCGGGTAGAAATCCACCTGTCCTAATGGCGTAGCGAATCCCAGTACTCCAATATTAGTATGGATCACTTCAGTGTAAGCTCCATCATTTGGACGAAATCGATCAGCATTGGTAATAAAACCTGGTAACGCAGCTTCTAATGCTGAAATCAGAATAAGCATTTGGGTTTGAGTACTAAGTCTGGCACGATCTATTTGACGCCCACGGTGGTCGAGTAATGTCACTCCGAGGTCCCGGGTCAATATAGACAGTGAACTTTTGTATATTGACTTGAGTCTAGGTGTTGTGGTACCGTCATTATTTCTAAATTCCATAACACAAGTACTTTAGCTATTCAACTTGGGTTCAGAACAATGTATGTGATGTTGTCTTATAATTTGGTGCAACGGTAGCGATCCTGCCTTTCGCACCGACGGTCCTGGGTTTGAATCCCGGAAGGGACAGATGTTTGTATGATGAATACGAGCAGTTGTACCTGAATCATGGATATTTATATATATTTCAATAAACATTACATATCTATGTATTATATATGTATGTCTATCTAGTATCCATAACACAAGCCTTAAATTGCTTACTTTGGGCTTGGTTAATTGGTGAGAATGTTGGAAATATTTATTTCAAAATATTGCACGGACTAAAAACTCCGTGCACCGTATGTGGTGAGCAACACGTCTAAAAAGTAGGAGATGCAAGGTCTCGGTGTCTGTAATATCTGTATTTATTTGCGGGCAGGCAGCGTTGCTTGCTTTTTGCGTAAGTAAGCCAGCTATTTTTGATTATATAAATCAGAATAAGCAATTTTCGTACAAAAACTCAATGTGCTCTTTCAAACTTGACAATTGATGATTTCCAGACCTGATAGGTCAATGGTTTTTCAACCATTTTTAAACATCTTTGTACTATAAATCGTTAGTAATAAAGAAAAGGATTTCATGGTCCTTTTATAGTAATATAATTTATATACGAGATTTTTACCATGTTCCTTGTTTTTAGTTGCAAGCGCAACACTGTTGCAGTTGCTCCGTGATCATGGCGCTTGCAACAGTCCCGAAATATCGGAAACTCAATAAAAACAAGGTACATGGAACAATCCCGTATATAACTTATATTACTATAAAAGGATTTATTTACAGACAGTCCAAGGTCACTAGTTTCACACGTAAATTCTAAGTAATTGTAGTGGAATTTGTAATTTGCGTCAAAGTAGGATAGCACCAACTTCACACTTACAGGTGTTGTAAAGGCTACTAATGATATTGGAATCCTAATCAATACAACTCCCGAAGACCACAAAATGAGGAGCAGCATTTTCCTAATTCAGGACGGTCTTTTACTGCAAACTCCATTAAGCTATCAGTAGTTATTCAAATGAATACAAAATTAAATACAAAATTTGAAATTGGGTAGATTTAGCAGAAAAGAGCGCTAGGCAGCGCTGGTAGGCAAAATGGCGATCGCTAAGCGGTAAGCGCTATCAAATGGTAAATAGCTATTTTCCTCTAGGACGCTAAGTTAGCCTTAACCGGGGAACCTTACCTAATTTAAATATATATTTGAAAAAGTATTCATATTAAAAAAAATATTATTTATTATTATTATTATTTATTATTATTATTTATTTTAATATTACTTGAAACTAATTACACAAAACAACTTATAAACTCTACTTCAAAACAAAACAAATGAATAAGCGAAATGGCGGATTGTGTCAGCGCTACTGAAGTTAGCAAATGTGTCCTGGCAGAAAACTGTGTAGTTTGTGTTTCAGCGCTGGTAAGAGCTCTCAAGCGCTTTTTCTTCACTAAACGATTACGTGTAATTGGTCGATTTCGGTGATTGGTCGTGCGCTGTGATTGGTTATTTGTCAAAGAAGGGGTTTTTCCCCCACCATTTGAGGTTTGTTTTGCTGTCAATTCAGGCATTATACTTCGGTTTATGGACGAAAAATAACGTTTGCTATTACTCTGCTTGTTTGACTTTGCACGTGCTTGCACGAGTTTGGATATCACGGCAAACCAAGTCCATTCTCTTATGTCACGAGGACATTATCGTTCATAGCACTGACATGTGCCCTAGCAGCGAGTAGGTTAATGCTGCTGCTGATGACGAAGAAACGTAATTGATATTATGAATTACTACCTGTGATATAAGCAATTTCTCCGTCAACATTTCGCCCAATAATGCCAGCCTGATGGGCACCCAAGCTATGCCCTATGATGTGGTAATGCCCTGGCACTGCTCCGGTCACTCGATTCAGCCAGTTTATGAAGCGGGCTATGCTTTCACCTAAGAAATAATAATAGGGTAAGACAGTTTTATGGACAACAGAAGGCTGTGTAGCTTTTCAAATATATTAACATCACCATCGCAAATGCGTTACGATTTTGAATTAAAACCTATTTTCATTGTGTTAAGATCTATCATATAGATTTCACTCAACGCGACAGTACGTGCGACAGTTACCTGCAGTAAGTGTGTTGGTCACAGCTGTTGCATAGTTTATAGTACCAGAGCCTGCACTCCAATCCACAACGATGACATTCACATCTTCAGCCGATAGAAGTGCTAGAATAATACAAATTACAATTGAGATTTAGACATACCACTATCTAAAAAACGAAGGAGCTTAAGAAAATTTTCAATGATTTCAATTTAAACTTGAGAATATGATTTATAAAAATGTCAACTGTTAATAAAGTTATTTAAGGTATTGAGGTGTTTTGTCCTTTTCTATAAAGCTTAATTTCAACTGGAAGGAAAGGGACAAAAAGTTTATTAGTTAAAATAGGTTGCACAGGTGGTTGACGTGTTTGTAAATGAAACTATTTATGAAACAGGGTATTTTATAGGTTTTACGAAAAAATATCAAATTGTTCGTTAGCATAAAACATTTGACATTTTTAATTAATGCTTTGATTTCTCTATTTTATATAAAAATCACCATCATAGTCCAGCATCCACCACCTGTTTTTTTTAATGAGTAATAACAGGCTGAATCTTCATAAGCAAGTTCAGTTCGACGAGACGCCCAAGTTTTCCCTCTGACTATTCTCGATAGAGGTAGCTAATGCAGAGAGCAGGTATAAAATATGTCGATTCGGTGGGGTGTCAGAATTGTCTGAATAACAGCAAGTTTTTTATATATTGAGATTAACTCGAAAAAACAATTGTCCTACAAAAGGGATAGTTTGAATTGAATGGAGCGTCCTACACTCCGAATATGTCCAAATAACGAGGCCATCAAAATGATTGATAACAATTAACAATCTATCAAAGCTTAAATTTTAAAAAAACCGCTTAAACGTTAAAGACGCTTTAATACAGGCTACCTGATACCATGACGTCAACTGCTTGTAAATAAACTTTTAGCTGTCAAATCGTAATACGTAAAACTTAGAGTGACATTTACTATAAACAAGCAGGTGACGTCACTCCGTCATTTGGTGTCGAACGTGAAATTTCAATTATTTTATTAATGACTAGCTGACCCAGCCACGCGTTGCTGTGGCAGAGTAATTATAAAGAATTTTTCTAAAATAAAAGTAGCCTAAGTTACTCCTTATTACATCAGCTACCTGCCAATAAAAGTCCCGACAAAATCGGTCCAGCTATTTCAGAGATTATCCGGAACAAACAGACAGACAAAAATTGTAAAAAATGTTATTTTGGTGTATGTACCGTATATATATTCATATGCATGTAGTAAAAAACGGTTATTTCAATATTACAAACAGACACTCCAATTTTATTTATATGTATAGATTTTTGGCGCATTGAGAGTGAAATTTTTCATATAATGAAGTTGTGCACGCAGCATGCAATGAAAAAGCGACACCATGGGCGGGCGGTGCATTTTGGTTTTTGAGGAAGTAAGCTAAATATTTTTGTTTTAATAACGACTTGTCAGTCCACGGTAGCAATTCCTACCATATTTAAATTTCCACGTGGCCTGCTGTTTCTTTTAAATTACGATTCATTTTTGAATTACAGAGAACCAAATATTCTGTAGGTGATCCTTTATTTAATCAGCTTTACAGTAGTATTTGTTTGGTCCTAGCTTCATTATTTATCGAGAAAAAGGCATTTTTATCTATGAGTGCGACATTATTTTCACAATTCGCGCAGCATTGGTTGGGAGGGGTGAGGCGCGCGGTAGAAGACTGTGACATGGATACACGTATGTTACACCATCCTCATAACTTAACATGACTACGAACGTCTGACTGATCAGCCTTGATCCAGGGTCTCCAGATCATGTATGTTAAATTTTGCAGATCAGATTAGTTTTCCCAAAAAGATTTCGTTATTTTTCATCAATTAATTTTACCCTTAAACCTACACCCTGTCACAAGTCTCGGGGTCTACTCGCAGTTCGTCTGCCTACCACATGATGGACCCGGCATCCGCACTTGAATCCATAGAATGCTAAGAAGTTCATCTCTCTCTCTCTGTGGCATTATTATGTTTTGTTATGTAAGCATTTAACTGCTTCATTTTCGTATTTAAGAAGTCATTTCAATAAAAGAATTAACTTGTCTCGATGTCTTCCGCCTGACACTTGAGCTAAGTTGATTTTTTTCGAGTAATAATTTCTTATTTTTCCAGTTTTTTGGGTGGGTTCAAATAGAATCAACTATCGATGTATTGCAATCCATTTCCTTCCTTAGACTATGCAGTTATTTACTCATATTCAAAAATGATATCTCCTGTACAAAACGATCAAGAAGTTTGATTCCATTTTAAAGTTTATAGTTCGATATCGTTGGAGAAAATTGGTTAGTTTGTAATTGTTTGACGTAAATTGGCCTGTATACAATGTGTCCCGTCACCAGTGTCGGAGCCTTTAATGGTGTGAAATATGGCATTTTTTAACGACAAATTGCCCCTCAAATTTGGTTTTTATCAAAAAGGCAATAATTAAAAAAATAAACAAAAAAGAATCTTGTTTTTCTTTAATTATTTTTTTCTATTTTTTATTCCATGACAATTGAAACATGATGGCTGTGTACCTTTTACACCTTGTAACACCTTTTTAATGTTGATAGGACATTTACATGAGTAGTGGTCGAATTAGTATGAGAGCCTAGGTCTTAGTCTTGGGCATAGTAGTTCGCAACTGAGATCGCTCAGTTTAGTTCGCGGCCCCTTAACGAACTAGTTCGCTCTTCTAGTTCGTCAGCTCCCCTCGAATCAATAAAGGGCAGATCGTTCGCTCGTTTTGATACTACTCTGGCTGCATGTGATAAGATTATGGAATGCTGTGCCTTTATGTACAAATTTTGTACTCCAAAAACGGCAAAAACCTCCAAATGAATAGAAGTAGTGATTAAAATATCTTTGTATAATTTGCATTTTTCGAATATGTATGTACCCTATACGTAAATTATTTTTAAAATGTATTTATTACAGAAATTAATTAATTGTTAAAAGTAATTGTTGTTATACATCAGAAACATAAGTTAAATGATGACAATAGTGTTTTATTATTTAAAATTAACAATTCATTTTCACTCAATAACCAAAGAGTAGTGTATATAACCCCACTGATTGACAGGCCAAGGAACTAAAAGAGACGCGCATGTGCAGTGAGCGAGCGACAGTATTAGTGTAGTGCCGTCCCGTTCGCCACGCTCGCTCATTCGGTTACGAACTAATGAACTATGGAACGGGGAATGAGGGAACTAGTTCGAGTAGTTCATCGGTTAGAATTTCCAATATGGACCGTCAATTTAAATGCCCATATTTTTTTGTAGATAGTACTCACTAAAAGAAAGCGTTTTGCAAAGTATTAGGTTGCGAAAACTTACGCTTCATGAGATATATTTTTTTAAACTTTTCGTACAAATTGGCAAATAACCCGATATGGACCGTCAATATATGAGGTTTGAGGGGTGGGAGGGGGGAGGGAGTGGTAGGGCTACCCCCCGTGCCATCCCCACCCTGCGGAACTCCATGTTTATGGAGATATTCATGGTTAAAGTTTTAAGGTTAGAATAGCGCTATTTAGTTTTATCCGAAACTAAACCAATAACTATAGGACCGATTCGGTTCTGGCACTTCGCCGGCCGCTGCCGCGGCACGCTCGCTCCGCTCGCTCGGCTCGTGCGTTGTGCTCACAGTTCTATACTAACCTAACCAAACCAAAATTAATGTATATAATACTGATTATTATTGTAGTATTGTGTATGTATACAAAGTTGGAGATTGTAACAGAAACAAGGTAAGAAAGTAATTTTTACAAATTAGAAATATGTTATATATTTTTTATTATCGCGTATTTTCACGTTTATTTTTCGTTCTTATCTTAAAAGAGATGTGTCTAAATGAGCTCTAATGAGATTTAATTGTTTCTTGGTTAACAAAAGCTGTTCATTATAAAAAGTCTGGTTCAAAATAAAGAAAAGTGAAAAAAAATATCTGACGCAGCTGGGTATGTAATGTATAAGTATGTTTTCTACAAATCACGAATGTTGGAACGCCGCGACGTCATTCTGTACGCGTACGCAGTACGTTGTTCTAATATACATAACATGTTATAAGTTACTCAGTAACTGAAGTAACGAGTAACAATATGATAGTAACGAGAACTAATTGTCATAGTAATGAATACATACTAGTACGTGGTGATTGACGTTTGACATCTGTTATTTGTCAAATTTATTGTGTAATTGCGTGTTATTTGCCAATTTGTACGAAAAGTAAAAAAAAATATATCTCATGAACCGTAAGTTTTCGCAACCTAATACTTTGCAAAACGCTTTCTTTTAGTGAGTACTATCTACAAAAAAAATATGGGCATTTAAATCGACGGTCCATATTGGAAATTTTAGCCTTAAAATATGACACAAATGGTGTATTATTGTTCATGGACTAGCACATACAACTAATTTATTATTTTGGATTAATGTTTGTATTTTGGTCATTAGTAAAAAATTTTAAGCTCCTTCGTATGTCGACTTTTTGGCTTATAGATGGAACTATTATGACGTGCCATTTGTTACTTCATCAAATGTAGGGTATACGGTTCACCTACATATAAAGATACTACGTATCAGTGGCGACGCGTGCATATAACACGATTCCCATCGGGTTGCCTTGGCGATCACTAATAATTTTTTTATTATTTTCAATAATAGCTTACCCCGCTTTGTAATGTAAGCCGAAGTTCAACGGCTTTCGGATTGCAAACGCCATAATTACATTGCGCGCTTTGTAAAAATATTCTTCTATATCCCGTATACAAGATACGCAATGTATTTGAAATAGCAAACGCACACAAACACAGTTTACAATCATATGACGCGACAAGTGCGACGCGCTCCTCCGCTCCGGCAACCCGATCAAAATATTGGGAATTTACAAATGCCAAATGTATGCAAATCACTCACACATACATAAACAAATACATGCAAAAGCCTCGTAATAATTGTTTATAGATAACTCGATCTCGGATAGCCTACCAATCTTTATTTGTCTCACGTTAATGTTTCGTTTCGCTTGAGCGTCTAGTTTCGCGCGACCTCGACCTTGAGGCTGACACTCGCTTGATTGATCACAGATCACTCATTACGCGGTCACGGTCAGCACGGGTAATTTATTCTATAAATTAGCATTTATGTGAATTATTGTTTATGTGAATGAATAGATGTGAAAAATAAGTGAAATTTTACTTGCCGAGTGTTGTGTTAGTCTGTAATAAATAGTTTGTTTCGTTTCCTCGTAAAGGTTTGTCTTTATAGTTTATTTAACTTTGTTATTTGTCGTGACGCGGTTAGACGAGAAATGGCGGCATTGATACAAATTGACTGTTGTCTTACAGATTACTTATTAAATGACTTAACTTCGTTCTCCAATCAATCTTTCGAAAATAAAAAATATATCATAAAAAATGGACGGGCTTGTCCCGATATAAAAATTGATTATAGGCGTAAAGACGGATTTTTCAAACATTTTCACAGTTCTATGTATGATAAATACAATTGGTTAACGGGCAGTTGCAAATTAAATAAATTATTTTGTTTTCCATGTTTGTTGTTTTCCGATACAAACAGTGCTTGGAATAAAACGGGTTTTTCAGACATTAATAATTTGACAAATTCGGCTAGGAAACATACTCAAACTGAAAAACATTTACGCAGTTGTTTATTATTACACGATTTTGGAAATAATAGAATAGAAACATTTTTCGGTAATAGTTATGAAGCCCATAATCGAAAAGTGGAGCGTAATCGAAACTTAATGAAACGTTTAATTGACACTGTTGTTCTTCTTGGAAAACAGGAGTTATCTTTCCGCGGCCATAGTGAAAACTTAAATTCAGACAATCGTGGCAATTATGTAGAAACATTGTTTTATTTGAGTAAGTACGACAGCGTTATAGACTCTCATCTTGATCAATGTTCATCTAATTCACACTCCGTGTTTACCGGTCTCTCGGGAGACATTCAAAATGATCTTATACAATGCATCGCGGCGGTAATTTTAGACGAGATTAGGTCTGAGATTAGCCAAGTTAAATTCATTTCAGTCATGATAGACGAAACCCCAGATGTTAGTCATAGGGAACAATTATCAGTCATATTTCGTTATTTAACCGAAAACGGTCTGGAGGAAAGATTTGTAGGTTTTTACGACGTTAGTGAAAGCCGGACAGCGGCTGTATTAGCGACTCAGTTGCTTAATATTCTTGAACAATATCGATGCAAAGACAAATTGATCGGTCAGACATACGACGGTGCGGCCGTTATGTCAGGTGAACGCGGAGGCGTTCAGTCTTTAGTACGGGGTCAATGCCCTCTCGCACGTTTCGTACCGTGTTATGCTCATATACTTAATTTGGTTTTAAGCAAATCCTTGGAAAATATTTCAGAATTAAAATCACTTTTTGGTCATATCAATGGAATTGTCAGGTTTTTCAACAAATCGTCGAAGCGGTCAAATCTTTTAAAACAGTTTTCCGACCGTCGTATGCCTGGAGTAGCTGAAACGCGATGGCATTATCATTCACGCATTATTAATGTTATATTTAATTGCAGGTTAGATATGATTGAAACGTTTAATCATATATTAGATGATCCCCAATCGTGGGATGTTGATTCTGTATCCATGTCGGAGTCGTTTGTAAGTAAATTAGAAGATATGCAATTTTGTTTCCTTTTACATGTTTTTTCGGAGATTTTTGCCAGAACTGACATTTTATTTGCTTTGCTTCAAACCAAACAAGTCGACATCGAAACCTCAGTTAGAGAAATAAATGCATTTCAATCTTGGATGTCAGAAGAGTTTTTAAAGCAATTTGATTTTATTTTCAGTAGTATTCAGGAATATTGTGAACCACCACGACGACGCCGGCGGCTGGATACAGAAATTGACTTAAAAACACAATACAAGCGTTTATTCGTTGAAATAATAGATAACATCAAAAGCCAAATAAACTCCCGTTATTCATCTTTTCAGAACTTAACTTTTCTTGATTTAGTCAACAAATCGAAATACGCGAGTTACCGTAGTAGTTTTCCTGAGGAAAGCGTGTCTAAATTAATATCCGAATTTCCAAATATATTTGATTTTCACGCCTTAAAAAACGAATTAAAAGTTTTATACAGTACTTCATCAATTAGTAATTTAGATGTTTACGAACTTTATTTATATCTTTTTAAATCCACGTTGAATGAAGCTTTTCCTCAGCTTTTAATTTTATGTCAAATTATTTTGACTCTTCCCGTATCGGTGGCTTCCGCGGAAAGGTCGTTTTCGGCATTGAAGCGGATTCATACTTATACACGAAACAGCCAAAGTGAGGCAAGATTATCAAATCTCGGAGTAATATCAATTGAAAAACATCTATTGTTAAAATTGCAACAAAAAAGCGACTTTTATGAAAGGATTCTGGCTCATTTCGTAAAGAAAAACCGTAGAATTATGTTAAAATACAAATAAAATAATTTATAATTTAAAATCATGTATAAATAAATAATTTATCAAAAAAAAATGTTACGTAAATTTATCGGGTTATAGAATATATATATGGCGAAGACAGACGACAAACGACAAGTAACAAAATAAAAACATCCAATATTTCTACTGATATTTATTTGCTAGCTTATGCCTGCGATTTCGTATGTGTGGAATTCAGGCCATGTTGATTGTTCTATTCCGTGTCCAAGGCTACATGCATGCCAAATTTCATCCAAATTCGTTAAGCCATTTTCGCGTAATTAAGTAAAAACATTCACCATTTGTAATAATATAGTTAGTAGAATATGTTCAGCAAGTGAAGTTTCACTTATTTTTGGTTCTTGTTTTTCTATATATTATAACCCCTGTGCGAGTGACGTGTGCTTAAAACGGCTTTTTTCAAAGCCACTTTTATCATACTCGACATGCACTGTTCATATAATACCAGTGATGTCATGTATGGTGAAGGTGGTGAACACTAACAACTGATAAATTGCATACAACGCACGCAACGCAAGCAAATCACCAAACCTAACATTTCGTCGTAGTTATGGAAAAGGTAAACTAACACAACACATGAACACACTCAGGTCAGGTATGTTATTTATTGCATATTTTTTTATAATATGATATTTTGTTTAATTACGCATTAGCCGTTTTTTGGTCCGGCTTTACCTTCCTTTTTTTTCACCCCACGCCACTGCTACGTATGTAATATACCTAATGAGTTGGACTTTCAGCAGGCGGTTATTCTCGAAATTTAGTTCTTTTTATCACTTCATAATTTGAGATGCTATTTGTTTGATCGCACGTGATCATCAAAAGTAGTTTTCGCAATAAACTATCACATGACCCTTCAAGTCCTTACGTTAACCTCTGCACCAAAGTGGGGTTGCTATTCTCAAAGACAACCAAGGATTAGAAGGTGGAATTACTAGCACATTTTGGTTTGAAAATAGGACGCTAATAAGAACAGTAGTAATAAACAATGAAAACAGGGTTCATGAAATCAATTAATGAATCTAATCTATAATTAAAGATTGTTATTTGTTTGTCCGCTCTTTTTCCCGCTCTTTTTCCATTGTATCAATAACGTTACCATAGCAACGCGTTAACCGCAAGTAGTTCGTCTACCAGACGCTAGATGGCGCTAACGGAAAAATATTTAAATTACAATAGAAAAAATTTAAAGAATTTTGTCCACCCGTGCGAAGCCGGGACGGGCCGCGTTTAAATAAAAGTATTCTCAATTCAAATTGAAGTTTTGTTATATGAGGCAGATTTATGCGTGATAAATACGAGCATTTGTACCTAAGATTATGGGTGTTTATATGTCTATGAATAGGCTGCATTGGGGTGGAAGAAACGCCACATCACGTGCTTTTGGAGTGCAGGAGCGTGGCTGATCAACGGGCACACTTTCTCCAGTCTCCAAAATCACTACCGGAAGCTAGTAGTAACCTGAAAAGGCTACTCGCCTTCTGGGGTGGACTAGGATGGCTGAAGTAAAAGAAGAAAACTTAATCATGTACAATGGCCCAATCTAGAGGCTAAGTGCGGAAAATACCCCGGAAAATTAACTAAATAACAATGTCTATGAATATTACATATCTGTATAGTATCGTATATGTATGTCTGTCCGTTACACTATACTTTGTCCAATGTAGGATGATACTTTTGACAGGTGTCACTTCCTTATTGCTACGTACTAAGGTTGCGTTTGTTTCCTTATTTTGGCTTGACATTGCAATAGCAATTTTATACCCTCTATAAAGGTGTCAACTGTCAAAAGTATCATCCTACATTGGACAAAGTATAGTATCCATAACACATACCTTACAGTGCTTACTTTGGCTTGGCTAATTGGTGTGAATGTGAAATATTATTATTATTATTGTAACTGCAAAATAAGTGATGAGTGAGTGATAACTCACTCTGTAGAAAAACAAACTTTTTTTACTCATAACGTACTTATTGTTTATACATATTTTTTATATTTTTTTATAATATTATTGATTATATGGGTGATGCCCAATCACATAATTAACACAGTTAACAATGTATTAATTATGGGCAACCAACAAAGCTTACGCGATTGATTTACTCGTACATTATAATAACATATTACATAGTGTTGCCTTAATTAAAGGCTGTCATGACACGCAAACACATATATACATATATGTAAAGAAAAGACCTGAAACATATATAAAGTTTTGTGATAAGTAATTAAACTATTTCGGAAGCTACAATTCTTATAATACTAAGAAGTCTAAACTTGCGCAACGAATTTGATTAATCAAGCTCAGCATTACTACTTGACAAACATAATACTTTACAAAAATCAAAAAATCAAAATCAAAATAACTTTATTTCATAGGCCCTTACGGGCACTTAAAATCGTCAATTTTACAGAATCAAAAAAATATTCTTCTATAATAAAGATAGCCCGTGCGCCAGCGGCAAGTACATCCGCGGAGTTGATGCTGCGCATGTAATCGCCACGAGCGACCCGATTCCAAACGTAGGGGCTTACATGAGAAGAATCGGGCAAGAAACTCATGTGCCAAAACTCTTATAAAATCGCCAACTTACTGTACGGCTACTAAAGATTTTATTTACTTTGACTATAATTTTTAACTCCAACAATATCTATCCACATCTGTGATTACTAAAATCCTTTAAAGATAGTTTTTATTTTTTTTGCATTTACAATGCAATATCTGTATAAGGTATAAAATACGTGTATAAAAAACAATTACGCCTCCGAGCCCTTAGGTGAGATTCGAACTCACGACCTTTCACTATCCGGACTAGTGCTCTGACCGCTGAGCTACCGAGACGTTGGCAATTTTGCTGGCAAAATTTACAAACGTATTTCAACTTCTACTATAAATTAAAGAAAATTATACTTAAAAGAAACACAGGATATTACTTAAAAAGTGAATAGGTATCTTCTAGGCAAGCCCGTTATATCCTAAATCACATCTTCGCTTAACATTAGGCGAGATATCTTTCTTATTCACGATAAAAAAGGGTATCCCGGGGAAATACCAAAAAGTGATCATGTCCTAGAAAAACAGGAAGGTTGGAAGTTTCAAGTTAGTTTCACAAACATCTTCATATTCCGGGACTAGAACCTAAAGCTGTTGAAGTGAAAGGCAGAATCGCAATCATTGCACCAAAAGGGAGTCAAAGAAATCAGTCCTATTATTATCAGTCGTGTATAGGCATGCTAAAAGAAACAACTAGGGAAATACATTTTTATTTGTATATTTGATTCCACATAATAAAATACGTCCCTAGGTATATCATAGTACGAATTCATTTATATATTTCTCCTTGTCTTTAATACATCTAGCCTCTAGAGAATGGAGGCTCAGCATTTGTCTGCAAGTGGTAAATGCCAGATTGTCTGAAACAAAAAGAAATGTTTATCATAAAAAAACATAAAGATCTTCATATATATTTCTATGTAACATATTTAACTTGTTCATGTACATATCTGTATATTATGTATATACAGCAACAGCGTAATAAACAAACATTAACATTCACACAAAAAATACAATTTTAAACTATAATAATTATAATTGTATTACTTTTTTAAATTCCTGGAAGTGCAAAATTTAAAATAAGAAAACTCTTACCCAGTCTTTGGCACCAATCCTCCCATTCTCAGCGTCCCAAGCGAGAAGCAGTTGCCAGAAACTGCCAGAAGGTATGAGGCGCATCGACGGCCAGTAAATCCACCAGAGATGAAAGATTCGGCCAAGTAGAAATATGATCTGGAAATTAAAACAAGCAGCGTAAAATGTCAGTGTAGTCATTGAACGACAGGGGAAAGACTCGGCATCCATTAAGAAAATCACTATGCCAACTCTTTTCCGGTTTGAGGCCCATTTGATAATTTCGGTGTTCTTAGTTTCGATTACGTATTAATTGCCATCAGTGATTGACACTTTACCATAGAATAGATTGATTTGTTATGCAAGACTGTGCAATTGTTCTGAGCTGGGGAAACGTTAGCTTTGCTAGAAGAGATTGTATAGATACCTCGCATGATCGCACTCGTTGGAGTTACATCCAGGCATGTTGGCTCCACCATTCGGGTAGAAATCCACCTGTCCTAATGGCGTAGCGAATCCCAGTACTCCAATATTAGTATGGATCACTTCAGTGTAAGCTCCATCATTTGGACGAAATCGATCAGCATTGGTAATAAAACCTGGTAACGCAGCTTCTAATGCTGAAATCAGAATAAGCATTTGGGTTTGAGTACTATGTCTGGCACGATCTATTTGACGCCCACGGTGGTCGAGTAATGTCACTCCGAGGTCCCGGGTCAATATAGACAGTGAACTTTTGTATATTGACTTGAGTCTAGGTGTTGTGGTACCGTCATTATTTCTAAATTCCATAACACAAGTACTTTAGCTATTCAACTTGGGTTCAGAACAATGTATGTGATGTTGTCTTATAATTTGGTGCAACGGTAGCGATCCTGCCTTTCGCACCGACGGTCCTGGGTTTGAATCCCGGAAGGGACAGATGTTTGTATGATGAATACGAGCAGTTGTACCTGAATCATGGATATTTATATATATTTCAATAAACATTACATATCTATGTATTATATATGTATGTCTATCTAGTATCCATAACACAAGCCTTAAATTGCTTACTTTGGGCTTGGTTAATTGGTGAGAATGTTGGAAATATTTATTTCAAAATATTGCACGGACTAAAAACTCCGTGCACCGTATGTGGTGAGCAACACGTCTAAAAAGTAGGAGATGCAAGGTCTCGGTGTCTGTAATATCTGTATTTATTTGCGGGCAGGCAGCGTTGCTTGCTTTTTGCGTAAGTAAGCCAGCTATTTTTGATTATATAAATCAGAATAAGCAATTTTCGTACAAAAACTCAATGTGCTTTTTCAAACTTGACAATTGATGATTTCCAGACCTGCTAGGTCAATGGTTTTTCAACCATTTTTAAACATGTTTTTATTTATTTTTTTTTGCATTCACAATGCAATATTTCTATAAGATATAAAATACGTGTGTAAAAAACAACCACGCCTCCGAGCCCTCAGATGGGATTCGAACCCACGACCTTTCGCAATCCGGGCGACTGCTCTGACCGCTGAGCTACCGAGACGCTGGCAAACGTGTCGAATTTTACAAACGTATTCCAACTTCTACTATGAGCTAGTATCGTTCCACCAATGTTGAACGCTAACTACCTTCAACATTGAAAGTAATATTTTTACAAATATTAAACAATCAATTAAGATGGAACCAGCTATAATTATGTTTTTATTTATTTTTTTTTGCATTCACAATGCAATATTTCTATAAGATATAAAATACGTGTGTAAAAAACAACCACGCCTCCGAGCCCTCAGATGGGATTCGAACCCACGACCTTTCGCAATCCGGGCGACTGCTCTGACCGCTGAGCTACCGAGACGCTGGCAAACGTGTCGAATTTTACAAACGTATTCCAACTTCTACTATGAGCTAGTATCGTTCCACCAATGTTGAACGCTAACTACCTTCAACATTGAAAGTAATATTTTTACAAATATTAAACAATCAATTAAGATGGAACCAGCTATAATTATGTTTTTATTTAATTTTTTTTGCATTCACAATGCAATATTTCTATAAGATATAAAATACGTGTGTAAAAAACAACCACGCCTCCGAGCCCTCAGATGGGATTCGAACCCACGACCTTTCGCAATCCGGGCGACTGCTCTGACCGCTGAGCTACCGAGACGCTGGCAAACGTGTCGAATTTTACAAACGTATTCCAACTTCTACTATGAGCTAGTATCGTTCCACCAATGTTGAACGCTAACTACCTTCAACATTGAAAGTAATATTTTTACAAATATTAAACAATCAATTAAGATGGAACCAGCTATAATTATGTTTTTATTTAATTTTTTTTGCATTCACAATGCAATATTTCTATAAGATATAAAATACGTGTGTAAAAAACAACCACGCCTCCGAGCCCTCAGATGGGATTCGAACCCACGACCTTTCGCAATCCGGGCGACTGCTCTGACCGCTGAGCTACCGAGACGCTGGCAAACGTGTCGAATTTTACAAACGTATTCCAACTTCTACTATGAGCTAGTATCGTTCCACCAATGTTGAACGCTAACTACCTTCAACATTGAAAGTAATATTTTTACAAATATTAAACAATCAATTAAGATGGAACCAGCTATAATTATGTTTTTATTTAATTTTTTTTTTTG
Source organism: Calamotropha paludella (assembly GCA_927399485.1). Lineage (NCBI taxonomy): Eukaryota > Metazoa > Arthropoda > Insecta > Lepidoptera > Crambidae > Calamotropha > Calamotropha paludella. Next base: position 8,520,903 of record OV656829.1, on the reverse strand, counting down.
CATTCACAATGCAATATTTCTATAAGATATAAAATACGTGTGTAAAAAACAACCACGCCTCCGAGCCCTCAGATGGGATTCGAACCCACGACCTTTCGCAATCCGGGCGACTGCTCTGACCGCTGAGCTACCGAGACGCTGGCAAACGTGTCGAATTTTACAAACGTATTCCAACTTCTACTATGAGCTAGTATCGTTCCACCAATGTTGAACGCTAACTACCTTCAACATTGAAAGTAATATTTTTACAAATATTAAACAATCAATTAAGATGGAACCAGCTATAACTATGTTTTTATTTAATTTTTTTTTGCATTCACAATGCAATATTTCTATAAGATATAAAATACGTGTGTAAAAAACAACCACGCCTCCGAGCCCTCAGATGGGATTCGAACCCACGACCTTTCGCAATCCGGGCGACTGCTCTGACCGCTGAGCTACCGAGACGCTGGCAAACGTGTCGAATTTTACAAACGTATTCCAACTTCTACTATGAGCTAGTATCGTTCCACCAATGTTGAACGCTAACTACCTTCAACATTGAAAGTAATATTTTTACAAATATTAAACAATCAATTAAGATGGAACCAGCTATAATTATGTTTTTATTTAATTTTTTTTGCATTCACAATGCAATATTTCTATAAGATATAAAATACGTGTGTAAAAAACAACCACGCCTCCGAGCCCTCAGATGGGATTCGAACCCACGACCTTTCGCAATCCGGGCGACTGCTCTGACCGCTGAGCTACCGAGACGCTGGCAAACGTGTCGAATTTTACAAACGTATTCCAACTTCTACTATGAGCTAGTATCGTTCCACCAATGTTGAACGCTAACTACCTTCAACATTGAAAGTAATATTTTTACAAATATTAAACAATCAATTAAGATGGAACCAGCTATAATTATGTTTTTATTTAATTTTTTTTGCATTCACAATGCAATATTTCTATAAGATATAAAATACGTGTGTAAAAAACAACCACGCCTCCGAGCCCTAAGATGGGATTCGAACCCACGACCTTTCGCAATCCGGGCGACTGCTCTGACCGCTGAGCTACCGAGACGCTGGCAAACGTGTCGAATTTTACAAACGTATTCCAACTTCTACTATGAGCTAGTATCGTTCCACCAATGTTGAACGCTAACTACCTTCAACATTGAAAGTAATATTTTTACAAATATTAAACAATCAATTAAGATGGAACCAGCTATAACTATGTTTTTATTTAATTTTTTTTTGCATTCACAATGCAATATTTCTATAAGATATAAAATACGTGTGTAAAAAACAACCACGCCTCCGAGCCCTCAGATGGGATTCGAACCCACGACCTTTCGCAATCCGGGCGACTGCTCTGTCCGCTGAGCTACCGAGACGCTGGCAAACGTGTCGAATTTTACAAACGTATTCCAACTTCTACTATGAGCTAGTATCGTTCCACCAATGTTGAACGCTAACTACCTTCAACATTGAAAGTAATATTTTTACAAATATTAAACAATCAATTAAGATGGAACCAGCTATAATTATGTTTTTATTTAATTTTTTTTGCATTCACAATGCAATATTTCTATAAGATATAAAATACGTGTGTAAAAAACAACCACGCCTCCGAGCCCTCAGATGGGATTCGAACCCACGACCTTTCGCAATCCGGGCGACTGCTCTGACCGCTGAGCTACCGAGACGCTGGCAAACGTGTCGAATTTTACAAACGTATTCCAACTTCTACTATGAGCTAGTATCGTTCCACCAATGTTGAACGCTAACTACCTTCAACATTGAAAGTAATATTTTTACAAATATTAAACAATCAATTAAGATCAATTAAGATTTTTAAACATCTTTGTACTATAAATCGTTAGTAATAAAGAAAAGGATTTCATGGTCCTTTTATAGTAATATAATTTATATACGAGATTTTTACCATGTTCCTTGTTTTTAGTTGCAAGCGCAACACTGTTGCAGTTGCTCCGTGATCATGGCGCTTGCAACAGTCCCGAAATATCGGAAACTCAATAAAAACAAGGTACATGGAACAATCCCGTATATAACTTATATTACTATAAAAGGATTTATTTACAGACAGTCCAAGGTCACTAGTTTCACACGTAAATTCTAAGTAATTGTAGTGGAATTTGTAATTTGCGTCAAAGTAGGATAGCACCAACTTCACACTTACAGGTGTTGTAAAGGCTACTAATGATATTGGAATCCTAATCAATACAACTCCCGAAGACCACAAAATGAGGAGCAGCATTTTCCTAATTCAGGACGGTCTTTTACTGCAAACTCCATTAAGCTATCAGTAGTTATTCAAATGAATACAAAATTAAATACAAAATTTGAAATTGGGTAGATTTAGCAGAAAAGAGCGCTAGGCAGCGCTGGTAGGCAAAATGGCGATCGCTAAGCGGTAAGCGCTATCAAATGGTAAATAGCTATTTTCCTCTAGGACGCTAAGTTAGCCTTAACCGGGGAACCTTACCTAATTTAAATATATATTTGAAAAAGTATTCATATTAAAAAAAATATTATTTATTATTATTATTATTTATTATTATTTATTTTAATATTACTTGAAACTAATTACACAAAACAACTTATAAACTCTACTTCAAAACAAAACAAATGAATAAGCGAAATGGCGGATTGTGTCAGCGCTACTGAAGTTAGCAAATGTGTCCTGGCAGAAAACTGTGTAGTTTGTGTTTCAGCGCTGGTAAGAGCTCTCAAGCGCTTTTTCTTCACTAAACGATTACGTGTAATTGGTCGATTTCGGTGATTGGTCGTGCGCTGTGATTGGTTATTTGTCAAAGAAGGGGTTTTTCCCCCACCATTTGAGGTTTGTTTTGCTGTCAATTCAGGCATTATACTTCGGTTTATGGACGAAAAATAACGTTTGCTATTACTCTGCTTGTTTGACTTTGCACGTGCTTGCACGAGTTTGGATATCACGGCAAACCAAGTCCATTCTCTTATGTCACGAGGACATTATCGTTCATAGCACTGACATGTGCCCTAGCAGCGAGTAGGTTAATGCTGCTGCTGATGACGAAGAAACGTAATTGATATTATGAATTACTACCTGTGATATAAGCAATTTCTCCGTCAACATTTCGCCCAATAATGCCAGCCTGATGGGCACCCAAGCTATGCCCTATGATGTGGTAATGCCCTGGCACTGCTCCGGTCACTCGATTCAGCCAGTTTATGAAGCGGGCTATGCTTTCACCTAAGAAATAATAATAGGGTAAGACAGTTTTATGGACAACAGAAGGCTGTGTAGCTTTTCAAATATATTAACATCACCATCGCAAATGCGTTACGATTTTGAATTAAAACCTATTTTCATTGTGTTAAGATCTATCATATAGATTTCACTCAACGCGACAGTACGTGCGACAGTTACCTGCAGTAAGTGTGTTGGTCACAGCTGTTGCATAGTTTATAGTACCAGAGCCTGCACTCCAATCCACAACGATGACATTCACATCTTCAGCCGATAGAAGTGCTAGAATAATACAAATTACAATTGAGATTTAGACATACCACTATCTAAAAAACGAAGGAGCTTAAGAAAATTTTCAATGATTTCAATTTAAACTTGAGAATATGATTTATAAAAATGTCAACTGTTAATAAAGTTATTTAAGGTATTGAGGTGTTTTGTCCTTTTCTATAAAGCTTAATTTCAACTGGAAGGAAAGGGACAAAAAGTTTATTAGTTAAAATAGGTTGCACAGGTGGTTGACGTGTTTGTAAATGAAACTATTTATGAAACAGGGTATTTTATAGGTTTTACGAAAAAATATCAAATTGTTCGTTAGCATAAAACATTTGACATTTTTAATTAATGCTTTGATTTCTCTATTTTATATAAAAATCACCATCATAGTCCAGCATCCACCACCTGTTTTTTTTAATGAGTAATAACAGGCTGAATCTTCATAAGCAAGTTCAGTTCGACGAGACGCCCAAGTTTTCCCTCTGACTATTCTCGATAGAGGTAGCTAATGCAGAGAGCAGGTATAAAATATGTCGATTCGGTGGGGTGTCAGAATTGTCTGAATAACAGCAAGTTTTTTATATATTGAGATTAACTCGAAAAAACAATTGTCCTACAAAAGGGATGGTTTGAATTGAATGGAGCGTCCTACACTCCGAATATGTCCAAATAACGAGGCCATCAAAATGATTGATAACAATTAACAATCTATCAAAGCTTAAATTTAAAAAAAACCGCTTAAACGTTAAAGACGCTTTAATACAGGCTACCTGATACCATGACGTCAACTGCTTGTAAATAAACTTTTAGCTGTCAAATCGTAATACGTAAAACTTAGAGTGACATTTACTATAAACAAGCAGGTGACGTCACTCCGTCATTTGGTGTCGAACGTGAAATTTCAATTATTTTATTAATGACTAGCTGACCCAGCCACGCGTTGCTGTGGCAGAGTAATTATAAAGAATTTTTCTAAAATAAAAGTAGCCTAAGTTACTCCTTATTACATCAGCTACCTGCCAATAAAAGTCCCGACAAAATCGGTCCAGCTATTTCAGAGATTATCCGGAACAAACAGACAGACAAAAATTGTAAAAAATGTTATTTTGGTGTATGTACCGTATATATATTCATATGCATGTAGTAAAAAACGGTTATTTCAATATTACAAACAGACACTCCAATTTTATTTATATGTATAGATTTTTGGCGCATTGAGAGTGAAATTTTTCATATAATGAAGTTGTGCACGCAGCATGCAATGAAAAAGCGACACCATGAAGTTAGCTGTTAAAGTAAATAGGCTCACTTTTAGATATCTCATTTAAAAATTTTATAAAAAAAGTATAACTTCTGCCACGCATGTATAAGTACACACGCTTTTTTTACTATATGTAGGCTAAATTGATTTGAAAAAATGTTTACTGTCAAGTTACGAAAAGTTTGATCTATATTTTCATTCTAGTCAAATCCCTTTTCTTTTATGGGAACGCTCAGCGCAAACATATATCGAGGTATTACTATTGGGTTCATTCGACTTTTGTGAAATGATATTTCATAATATAAGGCTTATGGCAAGAAATGAAAGTTTACTATATCTTTAAAGGATATTATATCCAAAGGGGGAGACAAATGAAAGTCATGTTTATACTTAAAGATTCTAAAGTTTGTATAGAATCTCATGTTCCTGAATAAATGTTTATTAAAGGACACCCTAATTAATATTAATATTATAAATAGAAAAGTGAGTTTGTTTGTTACATTTTCACTGCTTAATTTATGAATCGATCATAATGATATTTTTTATGCACTTTGCCAGAGGTGCAGAAAATACATAGGATACCTTTCATTTAGAAAATCGATTAACGCGAACGAAGCCACGGGTAATAGCTAGTTGTAAAATAAATTTCAATGACTAAACTGTAGCAATCCACTTTTCTAATTAAAAGTCGTCCGGAGGAAGATCAACGTCAGCGTCAGCGTTAAGTATGTCGGTTATGGCTCATTTTTCCTACCCTAGTATTACAGACATTTAGTCATTGAAAGACAGAAAAATATTTAAATATTGTATTTCTTTATTATATAAGTATTTTTATATTAAAACTGCTACATTTTAAATATCAAAAAACAATGTATGCAAGATGAGTACAAATAGCTATAAATACAACAGTTTATTAAAAAAGGGAAGGCGGAAACCATTTATTTGCTTATCTGTGAAAACTTAATTATAACCCCGAAGACTTACACAGTATTTGTATGGTTAACCACTTGTATATTACGTATTACGTTTTTCTGTCATTCATCTGTGAGTTTTAATTATTTATATTATATAAAATTTAAATAAATAATTAAAATTTTCAAAATCTCATGAAGGCTAAGCGTTTCATGAATATTGGAAATTATGCTTTAATTAAGCTTAGTTAAAATATGTAATGGTATCATATACTTATAATATGAAATAAAAAGTAGATTTTAAAACTAACCTGAAAAAGGCTTAACGTAAATGGTATAATGAAGCACTTTAGGCACTGGCTTATAGCTTGCCTTATAAATCATATTTTAAAACATTTATCAAGTATTCTTTAATTAGAAGAGGTGATTCTTAACTCGCCATTCCCCTTGTGAAAATCAAAGTTATATATTAAAGAGTGTGCGGTAACTACGTTGCTTCTCCTACCTCTCACACCAAGCATCAAAATCTTTTATAATGCGCACAGCAAAGGAGTGGAACTCCCTCCCTGCCTCTAGATTTCCGAGTACTTATAACCTATCAATTTTTAAAGCCGGGGTTAATAGGCACCTTCTGGGTTAGCTCGTTCCATCGTGGATCCTGTCTTGGCTCCAGGGCTTGATTGGGATGAAGAGCGAACCCATTTAAAATAAGATTAAAAAACCCGTTTTTAAAGTCAAGAATTGAAAGAATAGTCAAAAATCGCAAACCTGGTACAAGTAGTGTATTCATGGCAGCGTCAGCTCCAACCCTCCAACCGTGTAACAGAATAATTGTTCGTCTCCTGGGACTGTAGTTGGTCAACCCTAGAAGTCCTTCACTCCCTATCAGAAGGGGCTGGCTCACAGTAGGGTTGCCTCTAAAATAGTAAATTCTATAATGAGGGGAGAAAATTACCGACTACCGACGAGGGCAACCTTTGAGTTGAAACCTGAGCTATAGCATATGGCTTTAAAAGCACCCAAGATCGAGAATCGCACTTTCTCTTAAGGGTATACACCGTGAGCAAAAGTATGGAATCACTTACTTAGTAAATAATAATAAAAATGGCACCACTTCAAAAGTCTAACTGTTAACTTTAAATTGACACCAAATACATTCAAATCCTGGCGTATTTATGAAACTATTCCGGATTACGTGAAGAAGTAAGGAAGAAGACGTGTTTCAATTATTTGATACCTTATAAAAGCACGTGTTATCGGATTTTGTTTATCAGTCATCTTTCACGCATTAACCCGTACACATCTCCACTACTTTTGATCCTTGACCTTGGACGAAAATGGATATTACACCTACTGAAGTAGCACAAATCGTTGCCCTATTGCCAGAAGGTTTCAGCTAGCGGGCTGTCGCACAGCAGCTCCACATAAGCCAGTTCTGTGTTCGAAATTTCTGTCTATAAACTTTCGTGTGACTGGTGGCTTTGTCCCGAGACCAAAATCTGGACGGCGCCGGTGCACATCGGAGAGGGATGACCGTTTTATCGTGTCAACCTCTCCTGCGTCCAGCTCAGAAATGTTCGTGGGGTAGCGAGTAGATAGTTCGTCGAAGACTCAAGCAAGCGATTTTGACTCCAAAAAGGCCTGTCACAGGCCCGAAACTGACACCAGGTCACCCGACAGGCACGCCTTCAATTTTCTCGCACCCATCTTGATCGGGAAGTCGAGCAATGGAGGCGAGTTGTGTTCTTCGACGAGTGCAGAATGTGTTTGCACGGCAGCGACCAAAGAGGTCGGTTCTACAGGTAGCATGGGGAGCGATATCCGCAATACTGTTTCGCCGAGACAGTGGCTTATGGGGGCGGTTCTTGTATGATGTGGGCCGGTATTTCTTTCGACGGTAAAACGGAGCTTGTTTTCGTGCCTGGCTGGGACGAAGAGGCGGTCTAACTTCAGACCGCTACATTTCCGATATTCTGCTGGAACATGTCGTTCCTTATACGTGATATATCGGTGATGAATTCCTGCTTATGCACGATAACGCTCGTTGTCATATTTTCCGTGCCACAACTGAATACCTCGAAGAAGTCATTATCGCCATATTGGACTGCCCAGCCCTCAGCCCGCACTTGAATCCCATTGAGCACGTGTGGGATGAACTAAAGAGGAGGGTTTCTTTCAGAGAGCTTCTTCAAGTGTGAATGATCTAAAATCGGCTTTGAAAGAGGAGTCGGAAGATATCCCACAAGAATCGATTCAGAACCTGATTAGGGCAATGAAGAATCGTGTTCGAGCAGTTGTTAGACCGAGGTGCGGGCACACAAAATATTTAAAGTTAATTTTGAGGCCAATATTTTTTTAGTAAATATTTTTTTTCTTTTATTCATTCATTATTTTTCCATATTTCCTTTTTTCCCTAACTCCTTCACTTAATCGCGGATAGCTCCTTAAATACTGGTGTGTTTCTATTGAATTTAGCACCAAAAAGGTTAATAGTTTAACCTTTAAAATGGTACCATTTTTATTATACGTAACTAGTGATTTAATACTCAAAATCGCGAGGAATTAATTTCAAGTAAGTAATTCCATACTTTTGCTCGCGAGTGTAATTCTTTATAGATAGGTAACATACCTAAATGCAAAATAAAGGAAAGATCTTCAAATAAAAATAGAGGGGTATTTTTCTTTATTCTATTTCAAAAAATTATAATAATTCCTTTTTAGTATATACTTCTTAATTTCTCAGAAAGTAAGTTAAAATAAAAACAGAATAATTTTACAAGATTAATCGACACGTTTTATTTTTTACATTTAAGCCTGACGTTTCGATACCGTTACAGAAGCCGTAATCTCAGGAAGACTAAGGAGATGTGTAAGGTGATCACGGCACATTAAACGCGTTTTTAAAAAGTGATTAATATTAAAATGTGTGATAGGACTAAATATATTAAATTCTCAATAACTGCTTGGACGGCATCTTTTAGTTCTAGCAACGCCATTTTAAAATCGTCATTATCATAGATGAAATTTTGAGTATTTATTTAAGGATGTACTACAGTCACATAGATATGAAATGAAAAATTCGACCAACAATTTATCGAGCAAATTATTTTTTTAATTAAGAAAAATTATATTTTAAAAAAGAAAACCTGCCGATATCATACCTTTTTGGATTTTAGTCTACATGTTTTTATAGCTTTTCAATTACAAAAAAAGTTGGTAAAACATATGAACTTAAGATCATAAATTTGCAAAAAAAGGGTATAAATGCAATAAAATCAAACTTATTTACAAGGTAAAGAACTTATTCTGTTGGTTCCTCTAGGTTAGAAAAAACAAAAAAAAATTAAGTATATTTCTATACTACTAGCTGACCTGGCCACGCTTTGCTGTTTTATAAATTAAAATGAAACCTATTCTTTGTTCTCAGTTGTAATAAATCCAGAAAAATGAAAAAAAAATCATCCAAATCAGTTATACAGTTTTGGAGTTCATCCCAGTCAAACATGACAAGGAATGTTTATACCTATATCACAGAATACAGAACAAACCAGAAACCGCGAACGCGCCTTACACTGAAGCCACACAAACTGCTCTAAAAGAGAGAAATTTGAAATTTGGAAGACTAGTCTATCTGTGACCACCGTGTGATGTACATCGGAAAAATTCTTTCAGTTTTTAATTAATAATGCCGTCTTGAGCGATTCCCACCTGCAAAAATGCAGTTGGAAAAATAGAAAAACAAGATCGGATCACATTGTATGTGTTAGTAGCGCATATGCATCTAATTTTGTTTAAATAATGAAGTTTTTTTACTTGTTCAAATTGTAAACAATTTGGGCCAGTCCATTTTAATAAAATAGACTCGCCCAAATAGAATGTTGTCAGTTTTGATGGATATTTCCCTACTTTCACTGGTTTGTTATTAAGTAGGTTAAAAAAAATTAATGTTTATAAAATAATTTAACGATTAATTTTATTACAAAATATATAAATACATATTCATTAATTTAGTGTCAAAATATTTATGTTATAAATAGGATATTACACCTTTTTTTGAAAAGTAATAAAAATATATGCTTAAGTCGTAATGATCCAGTAGATTTTTTATTTTAGTTTTATTAATCCGAAAAATGTCATTAATCCCTATTTTATTTATGAATCACGCGTGAAAACGCTAGCATTCAACGATACAATTTTGCGAAAAACCAATATTTTGAAAAAAATGAGTTCTAATATATCTTTGATGTCTTTTGGTGTAGTGTTTTTATAAAAATATTTTGTGTTAAAACTATTCTCATTATTAAAAGTGATATTTCAGATTCCCGCTAATGTCACTATAAGAGCAAAGTGGATTCAAATTATAAGACACGCTCGGTTAGATAAAATCTGGAAACCTTATATGTAAAAGTGTTATTTGTTCAAAACATTTTGATGATGATTGTTTTTATGACACAAAATGTGGTTTTAAAAATTACGCAAAGGATCTGTTCCAAATAAGGTTGATAAGTATATAGATTTATACGTTATATCGCCGAAACTGTATACAGCCACGTTGGAGGACGCTTTTAAGCTTTAATTTGGAGATCCTTGGGGAAGATCTCGACTGACATGATTATGTATTTAGTTCTTACACTTCCGTGCGTCTTCAAATGATGATGATGACTATGTTAGAACTATGTTTGTTACTTTTTAAAACTGTAAATATAATATAGTAAAGGTTTTTACTGTTGTTGATTTTGTATGTTGACAAATGGTAGTTTATTTATTTTGTGTAAACTTTCGTTGGTTTTGCTCAGTAAAATGCTAAATGTTTTTTTTTATATATTGTAGTAAACAAGCTCTTCACGTAATTTCATTTTTTAACAAACTAACTACCTAACTTTAATTTTAAATAGAATCTAAACAAAAAATAGTGACAGAAAACAAAATATAAACATGTTGATTAATTATGGTAAATTGAATTTCATTTTTATCTATCTTTACTAGTTCCTGTAATTTTTGATAGTATTTTTAACGAAATTATACATGATCTTATTCAATTAACCTGAACTTGATCGCTCATAACTAGGTAAATTTTGTATTTAAAAAATACCTAAATAATACGAAAATATCGAGATCCAGGTTTAGAAAATTTTAATACGGTAAAATACCGGTATTGTTAAGATTACCAAAACCGCCATCCCCCTTTTTGTAAATACAGACACATTTTTAGAAAATAACGTGTTTTATTTCACTAAAGGGTTTATTATGCATAATAGCATATTAATATTTATCTAACAGTATTATTGTAATAGTGATATGTTCACACAAAAATATTATTCTGACAGCATTATTTTGAACTATGAATTTTAATTTAACCTACAATAAGCGAACTCTCCCTAAGCTAGCATCACTTTACGGGGGGAAGTATGAGGAATGCGGGGGGTTGTCACTTGTTTTTGGACTCAGTGAGTGGCATATGTTATCGACTCTTGGCTCCTTCTGGTTTATTCTGTATTCTGAGACCTATATATAGATATACTAGCCGTAACCCGCCCGCTCCGCTAGGATAATAATTATTTCTTTTTATTGGTATATGTTTTGTTAAATAATTGATTCTGTCATTATCAACCGATTTTTTTTTCAGAAAATTTTGCAAAAATTTGCCCAGCGAGCGGGCGGGTGACGGCTAATCATCATATAAACATAGTTTCTACATTTGATTGTTGGGCTAACATCTTTAGTTTTGTTATTGAACTTTTCACGTTCTTATTTTGACGTCAAAAAAATAATTATTTAGGTTTAATACAAAAAAAAAACTGAAACCTATAGCTGCCAACCGAATAAAATAAATTCGGGTAAAAGTTTATAAAAGTAAATAGAAAAAAAGGGCAAAGGTTCCATAGAATCCAAATAATAAGTAGCCTAAATCCATCTACAGATTTTCCCGCGTCGATTGGTACCTATCCCAAACTATAAAGTTCAGTAGTTTTGTCATGAGTGCGTGACAAATAAAAGCATTTTTTTATATACGAGTATACTACAATATATCGTATGATTTTAAGCATACAGTGTTTTCCAAATAAACAATGCTTTGATTAGAGATATACGTCATCAATTAATTTCTTTCTAATCTTAAGGTTTTCTGATAAGTTTGTTTATGATTACTTAACAATTAGGCTGATTAAAAAGAGTGCGATGGTTATTTGATTTGCCAAGTAGGTATTTTGGGCTGATTTGGGATCGTTTGAAAATACCATAATATATGGTATGGGATCACTTTAAAACCATTATTAAGACCGCTTATTACCTCCAGTATTATTAGTCGCATTAACGACACCGTTAAGTGTGAAGGGTTTGTACTATTCTACTTTGCCAAACATCACACAGCTTATTGTTTTAAACTTTCATGGTCACTAACAGTAATTTGAGTTATATACGGGATTTGAGTTATATACAGAACGACACTACATACCAAGATTAGTCAGGGAAGCGATTGAAATAACAAAACATAAAAATTTCAATCGTGAGGACGGTTTTAAATTGTCGAATGTCTGGAATGCTGTGGTTCGTATGTGTAAAAACCGAAATAATCAAAAAAGTGTTGTGTCGCGATCCGATACTGTAAATGTTGTGTGTCGAGGACAGTTTCAAGTGAATAGTGAGAATGTGAACATTGGTACGGATATCGAACGCAATAGAAGACTTCGTTGGAGGGTAGACCGATATATCTGCCAATAACAGCCTACCCGCAATTACTTCAGTAGCTCCGTGATCATGGCGCTTGCAACAGTGCCGAAATATCGGAAACTCAATAAAAACAAAAGAAAAGGTACATGGTAAAAATCCTGTATATAACTCATTTTACTATAATCACACAGCTTATCTATCAACAGTCTAAAAAAAAAAAGTTTATTTGAAACTGACCTGGTGAATAGATGATATACAATCTGACGATCAGGATCAAATCTGGCAGCATCCATCAAGTCTGAAGTGGTCATCCACGTGTCAGCCAAGTGGATGGCACCATCGGTGTCTTCGATATACTGGTAACGCGTGCCATCATCAAGCTTTATAAGCACTTGATCTGGAGTGGGAAGACCTGAAAATTATAGAAGACCCGAGGGTTTATTTCACAGTTTTTATTGGATTTGATATATGATTTATGGAAACTCAATGGTGCAGTGTTAGAAAGTTAGAAGTATTTTAGCAAAGTTCAGCCGTCGAATGGGTGATCAAAATTGTATTATTTCGATTTGCTTTACGCTTCGAAAGACTTATGGTTTTAGGGTCTATTGGTAATGCGTCATTCTCCCTAAGGTATTTTTATACACAGAGAATGACTGTGCCCCAATAGTGTGCTGATTAATTATATTTATGATGGTCATAAAACATAAATCACCCCTCTTTCACTACCAGGGCAGCACCAAAGACCACTGCCTAACTGAGAGATCCCAAGTAACACACATAGGCTGAATAATAGAAAAATAATAGGCTATTGTCTACTTAAGGCTGAATAAAACTACTGAACAAGAGCTGAGTAGCTTGCTATTCAGCCACTACACTGCTTAAATGGGCACAAATTATTCCACCTTAAGTTCATATTGCTGAATAACAACGTTATAGTAACGTTATGACGGCGGTATTAAATGTAAAGTGGTTACGGTACAAAAATGTAAAAAAACCACTAGTTACACTTCATACAGACCAGATCGTAAACATACGCTTATAAGTATTTAGTAATGAAGTACACGTTTGATTTTTAAGAACGTACATAAGAGTAGTTCAGTAAATGTTTGACTATTATGACATCAATGTTATGACAGTGAGAGAAGAAAAAAGCCAATTAGTTTTTGTGATAGCTGAATTTTCAGTCATCAACGGAATAAATTAAGTGATATGAATCTCTATTATGCAATATGCGTTATATAATGCTCTCAAATAGTAATAAGAACATTTAGGTGGACTTGTCAACAATAGCAATATAGAGACGGAATAACTGGAAAAATTTACACATTTTGCTGAAAAAGCAATAAATATTCTCCTTTATATATTTTCTGTTTGTATAACAGATCCACGTGAACTCTATTCAGAAGGGGGCATTTAAAGGTCCACATTTACTCTATTATACAGCAAATAGCATATTCGCCTCTATTTAACTGGCCTTATTCAGTAAATAGGCTCGAAATATCCAATAACTGAATAAAGGCGTAGCGTAAAAAAAATGTCTGTAGCGTTTTAAGGCTAGTGAATATATACCATTATTTAGTTCTTATTCAGACTATAGCTATATAAAGGACTTCTGTGATATAATATTCAGCTTTAGGATCACCAGTGAATAATAGTAACGGTTTTAATACGCTAAATGTACCAAATAAGACCACAAGTGATTAGATATATGGAATTCTGTGTTGCTTGGGTTTTCCACCCGTTTTAGTTTTCATCGCTTGACAAACATTGTTTCTGTTGTGTAGTGATTTGCAGTTTTGCTAGGGTTGTTTTTTTCTTAAGAAAACAAAAAATATGTAATTTTTATTTTTTGCATTTGCATTTCTGTCTTGTATATTGAGTTTTTTATAGAAAAATAATAGAACAAATCGACACAACTCACAAATTATACTTAAGAATAGCTTATGATTACAGTCGATTTTTCTAGTACTTTAAATTTATCAAAACATGATGACTCTACCTTATCGCCTAATTCACGATTACCTCCCGAACACAATGATTAAGATAAAATGGTGATGAAATTACCTATCTATCTAATTATATAAACTATCATACAGCATGTTATAGTCCACAAGGACTTTGTATGAATAATATTATAATAAAAATTCAGTATGTATTATTCACGTATTGAAATATATAAGAATTAGTCAAATAGAAGAATCTTTATTGTGTAAATTTTGATAAGAATTATCTGATTTATACAATGCTGCGATCAGTGATTCAAAAAGTCGATTTATTAGACCCATTACAATGAGGGTTGTATTTTTAAAAACAAAAATATTAGTATAATATGAAATATTCATGTTCAAAAAGATTTTAATATGTCTGAAGTACAGAACTCACAGTTATCAATCATTTTATATTCAGATGAAAAGATATTAATTTAAAATAAAAAAAAAAGCTTTAAAACTAATTCTCTCAAAAAGTTTAATCAAAAAAGTATTGTAGTTACCAAATCCATAAATTTATAACATTTTAAATTCCTTATTTATTTTTTGACACAAAAAAGAAAGTTTTATATCAAACGAGTCAAATTTTTTGAGTTATTTTTAAAGAAAACACGGGAAAACAAGTTTTGCTACTAAATTATATAAAAATGGTTTTAGTAGGCGCAGGTAATTTTTTTATCACATATTTGAGAAAACCTTCAGGTCTCCAAAGCAGAGTTTTTGGAGACCTTAAGTTTAGTCCCTATCCACTAATCATATAAGACTTTCCAAGATTTCTGAGATTTCTGTGTAAAATGAGTCGAGTCTTATAGTAGGATTAGAGAGCTTTATCAAGGAAACTTAACGACTGGAGTCCCTTTGAGCACTTTTATGAATTACCTAAAACTACTAAGACATTTTTCGTATGCCGTATAATATTCGGCCCATACGACTGGAGTCATCCCTTTGAACACTATTATGAATGACCTAATCATAAATTACCTAAAACTACTAAGACATTTTTCGTATACCGTAAAATGTTCGGCCAAAATAATAAATGACCTTACTTAGAGCTGTTTAAAAGGCGATAATAACGCGGCAGCATTTTTATAATTATAATATATTAATGCGAGCGAGGAAGCGTAGACATTATGGCTAGACGTTTTTCAATGTGTTGTTATGTTTTACTATTTGGATTATTTATATGCTAATTTAGTCTACATGAAAGTGTTAATCATAATTTATATTTTTATTTTATTTCCCTGTAGTGGGTTATTATGGCGTTTTCTCACTATGTATAGGTAAGATCTGATCCAACATTAAAGGTGAATGGTGATGAATATATAAATAAACCTATAATAGACAAAGTTAATATAGCTTACAAAATTCCTAAGGTATTTTAACATGTCTTTGCAGGTAAATGTAAATAACGAAAATTTACCTAAAACTAGTAACACCTGCTCAGTCTGTGTGTCAACTTGTGTTATTCTATGCTTTATGTAGATATCTATAACATCGTTTTGTTATGTAACACACTGTTTTGTTATAGATTATATAGATATCTATATAATCTATAACAAAACAGTAGAACATATTGAAGATACATTTTCAGAAATTGAGAAATAAGAAAAAATAAATATATTTACAGAACAAAAAAAACCTTATTAACTATCATTGCTTGATAACATCTAATTTAACTAAATATTTATTACTTATACTCTTTATTGCACTTATAAAGTATTAAACAGGAAATTTAGATATTAGTGAGCAATGGTGGGCTTATCTCTAAAAGAGATCTCTTCCTCCCAACCAAGGGTATGTGGGTGATTAAACAGGTAAGCGGGACAACTGTAGAGTGCAGACCATATTTACCTAATTTTTCTAAATACATATAAAGGGAATATTATCAGTACGGCAAACAAAATTAATATTCCCCTTAATTGCAGAAAACTAAACGCTTGTGTTATATACTGTGGTTCCACGGCCATAGTATATAGGCAAGATTCGAACTCTGTTCAGTTCAAATTTGACATATCAACCCATGGCTACTTAGGTAATAATAATATGAGACAACCCCACTGTTCTAGAAACCAGTTTAGATAACTAAAGCACTTGTGGTATGGAATTCAAATACAACGACGGTACCCAGAACCAAGCCAATATAGAAAAGTTAGTTTTATACAAAATCATGGATTGGCGTTACCATGGAAACCGGTATGCTAACCGGTTTCCATGGTAACAAAATGAATATAATGGTAATATGTAACGATAATGTAACATACATTCTCTTAAATATCTTTAGAGGTAAATCTAGTAGATGTGCAATTACCTGAAACTACTAAGATGCTTGCCACTAACACCAAAATACATGGAGCTGCCATGACTGCCGATTGTGATTTGAAATAACAGGAATATTAAAGTAATTTAATAATATCTTATCAGTAAGATTTGCTTCTAATAAGCAGGTGTGATTCTATTAAAGATTATCAAACGATTATGTGGCGTTTACAACAAAGGAGTCTTTTTTGCAGCTGCACATTTAAGGGTGTCGTAAAGATGACAAATGATATCGAGTCTATATATCTCCTGAAGATTATGAAGTAGACTACTGCGTTTTTAGAATTATATTCCGTACCGCTTATCAAGTGTGGAGTTATCAAGTAGAATCATGATGATTATGGTTTCATCAAAATTTCTTCATTTTTAGGGTGTCCCGGTCAAGAAATGGGTGGTTTTCGGCTGATATGATGACGTATTTTAAAAGCAAATCGGAAATAATTAATAGTTGTTACATTTTATATTAATTAAGCATTAAACTGGTAGATCTTTTTGAAAGAAAATGTTAACAGAACAATTAAACTTGGCTTCCAGCCTTACATCTGAGACAAGTTGAATCCGTAATAATTTAGTAAATCATTTGCTCGACTCGTTGGTCGACTTGTTACTCAGCTAGTTGCTCGACCCGTTACTCTACTCGTTGCTCGACTCGTTACTCGACTCAAATCTAACAGTTTATCGATGTTTAACGTTTGGTATAAATCTATACTACTATATAAATCTGTAGGTTATGTCTGTAAATTTAATATTTTGGAAAAAAAATAATTAACATTCTTTTTATAACACCCTGATACCAATTCTACAACTTTTTATTTTTGTCTGTCTGTATGTCTTAATAAAAATAAGGCCCGCTGAGTGGGTAGTGGTCTGTGTCCTCTCAATTTCTGCTTTAGGTGTTTTCATCTGATGACGATGATATAAAAATATCGTTAACTATTAAATTACTCTTTATCGACTAGACTCACAGGTTATTCTCAGGTGAGATAATTTGTGTTATCGAGTCGATTTTTTCTAGTATTATTCTATTAAAATGGTTCATCTTTTTATATATTTTCAAGGCTATCTATATGATGAATTATTTTAATTAAAAAAAAATACTAGAAAAAAATCGACTGCCTGAGAATTTACTCCTGAGCCCAGTCGATATTTTTCTATTAAAATAATTTATGATTCATTATATATGATAGGATTGAAAAAAGAAAAAATATAAAAAATAAACATAAAATTACTCTGAAATGTAAGTACTATAGTACAAAGTTATTTATTTATTGCCAAAAGCATTCTCTTTCAGGCAACCTTGAATGATAAGAATAAACAAAGATAAGGGGATATAGGATAATAAATATTTTTTGTTGTTGTTGAAAGTACAAAGCCAAGACAGGATCCACGAGGGAACGAGCTAACCCAGTTATATAGCCTATTCACTATGCCTATTCACCCTGGATTTAAAAACGGACGGTTATAAGGACTCGGTACTGCGGTTTCAGCATTTATTTGCAGGCGGGCGGGAGGTGCATTTTGCTTGTTTATTTTGCGGAAGTAATCTACATAGTTTTGTTTCATTTATGAATATATTCTTTCGCCAAGTAATGCTAGATTTAATCAAAAAGATATTTGAAGCTATTCACATTGTATAAAATTCTGCATAGTTAATCTTAATGGAGTGAATCATAACATGACATCAAATCCTAACACACTGCTATGTAGCCCTGCTAGAACATTATTGCTGTCTACACGCTGCTTCAGTAACCCTCGACGAGAGTATACCTTCGTCTATCCCGCGGTATATTTCATTCGTTTCCATAGAGAAGACTGGTGAACTTCTATGTATTTTCAGACCTCTATTTAAAGAATATGTTCATGGAAGAAATCGAATGATACGTAAAGAACTCTGCTATGCTAACAAAAAAGTTAATCGCTTTTACTGTATTGAAGTTGGGACTAAAGAAATATGTTATGATAAATAACCTCAATATATTGAGGTTAGAATTTTAAGTATTGTTTAGAATCTGTTATAAAAATATAATTAGGTACCTGGCAATTAAGAATAACCAAATAAATTAATGAAAACAGCAAATATGTTATTTTACTTGTCCCGTATGCAGGGTTAAGTGATGTTCGTACATAAAAGCAATTATCGATATCAAGAAAAAATATTTAATCGATATAGAAAATATTTAGTAAGAAATTATCCTCATATACAAGTTTTCGTCACAATAGCATAATTCAGTGCATTCTGATATTATTTTTTAACATCATTGCAACTGTATAGTTTGACTGT
Source organism: Calamotropha paludella (assembly GCA_927399485.1). Classification (NCBI taxonomy): domain Eukaryota; kingdom Metazoa; phylum Arthropoda; class Insecta; order Lepidoptera; family Crambidae; genus Calamotropha; species Calamotropha paludella. The sequence goes on along the minus strand of OV656829.1, from coordinate 8,501,958 downwards.
TAATTCAGTTTCGATTATGATTATGCTAAAATACATATTTGTCTATTGTTTACTCTTATAATTTCTTATCTCTTCGAATTAGGGAAAAATCCGAGAAATAGCACTACGCACCGGCTGCAAGTCATGCATAGGAAAAGTATGTCGGGTAATTTATTCTGTTAATCCTTCATTGTGTTTAAATTTTCCGCAGTTTTCAAACGTTGTTCATAAGCAACATATTATGAGTTATTAAGGACAAATTTTATAGCGCATCTGGCAAACGTTGTCAAACCAGTCATGAAAAATTTCAATCATATCAGTTCAGCCGTTGGAGTTCATCATCCTCTCATTAATCCTCATTCTAGACTCGTTGCTCAACTCGTTGCTTTACTCGTTACTCGACTCGTTGATAGACTCGTTACTCACCTCGTTGCTCGACTCTTTGCTCGACGCGTTTCTCGACTCGTTGCTCGAGTTTGACAAAATATGAGTAAAAGAGGGATTTTAAGTGTGCATTTGTAAAAAAGAATCTTATGCTCAATGTTTATATAGCGCAAGTTCGATCGTGTATGGAGTACTGTTCTCATCTTAGGGACGGTTCCGCCTAATATCAACTCCGGACGCTTGAGTCCATTGAGCCTTCCCACCCACCACTTCCCCGCGGCTACCTAAGGCGCGGTACAGCGGTTGCGGTCAGACTATAACAGAGGCACTCTGAAACTGTCGAATCATCCACAATCGCAAAACTAACAATGTCATAGATTTCTTTGTGATAATTTCTTAAGATTTAAAGGGTGTTTGAATAATGAAATTTCAAATTTAATTTTGTAATACTAACATAATTTCTTTTTCTTTTGTTTACAATAAATATACCCTGCTTTTACTAGTAAAGTATACAACCAAAGTGCCAAAAATTGCAGCCATTAGACAAAAGTCAACATAACTTCTTTAAATTTAAGGTGCACTTTTCATTATTTCGATGTATCGATCAGTAACTGTATCAAATGTCTATTGGCTTAAAGTTAACTTTTGTCAAATGGATACATGGTTTTGGTAAATACTTTTAATGTGTCCATAATTCTGTCTTTGACCGTAATTTGTTTGATGTATGTTAAAACTATACTTCTCTTTCTTAAATAATAAATATTATCCTAAGATCAATAAACAAAGACGCATTAACCTCATGTGTTTTGATACAATGGGTAAGTTGTAAGTTCTAATCATAGATGGCGTTGTAACGTTTTAATCGCGCTAGGGTTTCGATTTGTCGCTTATATTTAAAATAATTTAAATCCTTTAGAGTTCATATATTTTTTCTATATTACAAATATGGTTAAACCTCACTGCCTTTTATTCTTACTCAGACTTATGTTTTAACAAGGCATATGGATGGAGCTAAAAGAACTGTTTACGATTTTTTATGTAATTATTATTATAATAAACTCAAATAAATATCTGTCTCTTATTTTCGAGTATTTTTTAAATCCTCATATACGAATCTCATACCGCCATCACCTTTCTTCCATCGGATATCCAGACGCACTACGGGCTACCACCCTTTCTTGGTTGCTATTCCTATCTGTCGCACCAAGCGTTTCTTAGCTTCTTTTATAATGCGCACAGCAAAGGGGTGGAACTGCCTCCCTGCGTTTGTATTTCCGAGAACTTATAACCGGACCGTTTTTAAAGCCAGGGTGAAGGGGTACCTTCTGGGTTAGCTCGTACCACCGTGGGTCCTATCTTGGCTCCCGGGCTTGATTGGGATCAAGAGAGAAATTAATTTTTATTTATTTTCATTTATTTATACTTTGTTCCACACAGAAAAATATGTACAAATGGCGGAATTAATGCCATTAGGCATTCTCTACCAGTCAACCGGAGAGTTAGAAACTGATAGCGTATTGAAAGTGCATTGAAAGGGTAAATAGAAAATGAGAGCTACAGACTTAATATATACATAAAAATATGAATTTATTAAAGTATAACCACTTTTACCAGTAAACCGGTAGCATATGCATTTTCAAAGCCAAGGTAAATAGGCACCTTCTGGTTTAGCTCATTCCATCGTGGATTCTGTCTTTGAATCAAGAGCAAACCCATTCCAAATAAAAAAATAAATAAAAAAAACAAAGACTTACAAAGATTTAATTTTACCAATTATATTAGACTTATTTCAGGCTACTATTAGGCTTAAGTCGTACACATATCGCCTAGATATTTTTACGATGGATTTCAAGCTCTTCAACCTCTGGCGAATGGCGGTGCTGCATTAGTCTCCAAGTGGTAAATACCAGTGGATCTGAAACAATTAAGTCACGATAACTATATACTCTCGATCGTGGAAGTTAAGCTATTTTTCTAAAGCCTGCTAATTAGCAACATTTCCCTATCCTCATCAAGTATTATCCTGGTTTTGTTGCATTTATGGAAATTCTTGAAGTATCTCAGTCCAGATCTTTATTGAAATACAAATCCAACTAGTTCCATATAATTTAAAGATAGAATTGTCAATTGCTTAAATATGTATTAATTTACCCAATCTTAGGCCTCAAACCGCCCATGATCAAGTTGCTTGGTAAAAAGCAACTGCCAGCCATCGCTGTGAGATAAGAAGCACATCTACGGCCCGTGAATACACCACCCTGCAGCGACTCGGCCATGTAGAAAAAGCTCCTGCGAAAAATATTATGATGCTTAGTTTATTTCGAGGTAAGTAATTAGGAGAACCTTCGTAAAGTGCACGGTCTTCTTTTACAAGTGAAAAACGCATTATGCATAATCTTTCGCTGGGAAACGAAGGCAGTTGTGGAACTCTTCTCCATTCCCCCATCATGCATAGTAATTAATGAAGAGTTGGAGTTTTACACATTAAAAACCACTCGTGTATATTATGCTAATATCTGTCCCAGTCTCAGGATATTGGTAGCACTCACTAAAACGAAGGCAGAAAGTGCACGACCTAACTTATTTACATAATAACTATATACTATAAGTTTCTTTTGCGCCTTAAAGAAACTTATAGACTTTTATATAACAGGAACTGGTGCTACAGAATACAGATACAGGAAATCTTGTGAGTTATGCTTATGAGCTTACTATACTTGTGAGCTTATTATAACAGATCAGCACTATAAATATATTTAAATAATTGTTAGCGGTGAGTCAACCGCTCTACGCGCTGACTCTGGTAAGAATGAACTTCGAGAACAAAACAAATAAAAAGAGAGAGAGAGACAGTAAATTTAAAAACGGAAACCAAGAGAAAATGAAAATATGAAAAATGGCCAGAGAAGAGCGCAATGAAAGCAACGAGTCGCCAATATAGCTATGGTGCCTCGTTACAATACTGACTGACTTTCCACAACCCATTTTACTTTATTCTCTTAAATATTTCCAACTGGTCTTGAAGGCATAAATCCTTTCGTTAACTGCTTCTGGAAATACCTTATTGGATATATTATCACAGAATATGCTGACATAATCAGTGGTTATGTGGTCTGCGCAGCCGTCCAGATAGGAATTCGATTCGCCATAGATACTTTGTTACGTAATTAACTTTACGAATGCAAATTTAACTTCTTTAACCAATGTCTTAATAGAGATATTGACATATTTTAATGTGTAAAATAAGTATTCCTCAATTTATTTTAAAAACCCGATATATATGGCAAATTAGTAATCTATCACACGGCAATTTTTTACATATGGTGAGTGTACCATTTGTCCCGCGAAATATCATTAAATTAGAATAGAATTTATAAGCTCAGTCTTTTAAAGTTACTATGACAAACATAATTGAAAAATAGAGCTTTTCAAAAAGCATAACTATTCTGGAGATTTATATAAAGATATTTTAAACTTCGTTTTTTGTTTATTTAATATCTTCGCTAAAAATTGTTGTATTCAATTGAAAGTCCTATAGAGCTTTATTAAGGTTTCAAATTGCCACAGTTCTTTCGATTAATACAAAGATCTACTTCTCTCTCCAATTTAAGAAGCAAAGCTCTTATCGACGTAGTTCTCTCCGCTACAGTCGATCCCTCGCCTTTATCTTAGTTTTCTTACGAAACCACATCAGTACATATCTATTCTATGTAATCTAATTTCTTTTATCATCTATCTGGCCTTCTATCATATTCTTCATGAAGTTATCGTACCATATACGGGTTTCCCTATTCTTCGTCGCCTATTCTCAATGTTGTCCAATATATTAATTTATTTCTTAACTATCTCTAATACTTCCTCATTTGTCAACCTTTTTAGCCAACCTATTTCATTCATTTATTTTAATTCTCGCAAATTTAAAGATGAAGTCTCTAAAAGTCTAAGCTTTTAAAAATTTTAAACATCTTACCTAGCATGTGAACAGTCAGAGATCAAGCCACAACCAGGCATGTTGACTCCTCCGTTGGGATAAAAATCTGTGTGCCCCAAAGCACCCACATAACCAGCAACACCCGCGTTCGTATGGATAACTTCAGTGTACACGCCATCGGTTTGTCTGAATCGGTTACCGTTGGTGATCCAACCTGGGCCAGCTGGGTCAAGAGCTGGAAAAAATACCTCACCTCCGTCAAATAGAACTTGCCACGTGCATTTTTGATTATTTTTTCTTTATCATTTATCAAATATGTTCGGATCAGCGTAGGTAATTGAGCGAAACTCTCTTTTGGGCAACTCACAAATTTCGCTTGTGTCCATGGAGGAATAATCACCGAAAGAAAAATTCAAAAGCTGATCACAGCCAAACCGCTGATACTAAATTGATGAAATTTGGCGCCAAAACTCACATCGTGGTCGTGACTTATGTGCAAAAAAAAGTTTTGATATCGGATATACCATGGAGGAATAATCACTGAAAGAAAAATTCAAAAGCTGATCACAGCCAAACCGCTGAGACTACATTGATGAAATTTGGCGCCAAAACTCACAAACGAAGGTAAGGTAGTGCTTCGCTCAGTATTTGCAAATAGAAGCATGCATTGCAGACCTAGTTAAGATCTGAATACAGAGTGTAGGTTTTCAAATATATAAAGATGAGTATACATTTTTAACCATTGATTTTTTATTTAAAAATTACAATATAAGTTTTAAATGTTAAGAAGCTTTTTAAATAAAATTCATGTTTAAATCCATTCACATCACACAGTAATGAGTGACTGACAGTAGCAATAAAGCGAAGCAGATTAATGTAGTATATCAAAAGCGAACCCATTAAAAAAAGGGCGTATATTTAAAACGCATATTTTCAAATTTTCAACGAAATCTTGTCTTTTGAGGAAATTAAACCAACAAAAAGTACGCAGATGTGTACTTTTTGTTGCTTTAATGTGATGTGGACAGATGTGTTCAGTCTGTGACATTATCACTGTCACAAGGGAATTAGATACCTAATACCAATATTGCTATAAGTGGCAGCGTGGCCGAGCAAGGGAGACAGTCGTTTATACTTCACGAGTTATGCGTATGCGTTGCGACAGTAGTGGGCCTAGTAATAACGATCATGTCCCAAACTGTATCGGACAATAAGATCGTCGCTTGCGCAGGTTATAATTGTTAAGATTCACTCAGCATTTTTAATGTCATCACTTATGCAAACCTTAAAATAAGTAGACATATCTTGTATTAAACGTCAGCCTTACCTGTGATGTAGACGATGGACCCGCCAAGGTTTCTTCCGGTGATGCCTACTTTGTGACCACCAAGACTAAAGCCTACTAAATGGTATTGTGTTGGAACCATCCCGGATACACCATTTAGCCAGCTAATGAAGCGAGCCAAGCTCTCCCCTGAAAATTAAGATATCTTTATTAAGTTTTATTTCCAATAGGGTTCAAATTAGATAATATTCAGTTCAAAACACTTTTAAGGCGAATAATAGCCAGATAGGTAGCTACGATAGAGAGCATTTCTTGTAAGTACCAAAGTTTGTATGAGAGAATGCATTATTTAATTGTTTAATGTGTTTATAATTTTTAAGTTTCCGTATATGCATTTATTTTTAAAGAAACATTGTATGATTATATTTGACATTGACGATTAATTTTAACTAACATTTTGACATTATTTCTTTAGCATTAATGTCGTCACATAATATGAGTAAAAATTGTAATTAATTTTATCTACTCTGATACTATAATACAAAGATTCTAAAACTGAAAACAAAATGCTTATGACAAACATTACGTACAGGCCAAAAATAATAAAAAAAAGTTTAATTACGATACAGGTCTTGTATGGACACCTGTAACATAATATAACTTTTTAATCATAACGATACACCTATACAACCTCCAGCTGGACCAAGGAGGTTAAACCTCTACTTTAAAAAGGTTTCAATGAACGAGTCCGCGACGACGCAACACGCATGCGCAATCGATGTTTGCACCTTGGCGCCAACATTTGACATTTAAATAAATTTGTTGTTATATTCAGCGTTTTATTTGCAATATTGTTTTATGTATTATAGTATGAGAGTAGATAAAGTAGTGTATGACACTGTACATAACTTGGTCTTATAACACTCGCCTACGGCTCGTTTTTTTAAAGCACACTCATGTTATAAGAACCCTTATTATGCAACAGTATCATAAACTACTATTATTGTTACTGCAACTGTGTATGACATGCTAGTTTGTGGGAAGTGCACTTATATATTTTTTGTATTTATTAATATTTGTATAACTTATGTATTTATTAATAAAAATAATTGCAACCCCAGTACTGAAGGCGTCAACGTTATGCGTGCCAGTGTAAGATCCGTCTTCGAGGTTTAGGTAACTATTTTTAATTTTGTTAGAAAATAACCATGTAGTATCATTAAGCATAAATATTATCTTTTTAAATTTTCTGTTTAGGACTATTTCTATTTGCAATAATAATTAATTTTATTGGAATTGGATTGAAAATAATAATAATTAAAGACCCTTAGACAATTTTGAGCTTATCTGATACAGAGATAACAATATAAGATTTATACTTTATTAAATAATTAAAAATATACAGATATTTAGTTCTTACACTTCTGCGCACATTACACATTTGAATAAAACACTTTTTTACGGATTTTTTATTTTATTTTATATTTAATCCTGACGTTTCGACTCCTTTACAGGAGCCGTGATCACGGCTAAAATCCATAAAAAATTGTTTTATTCATATAAAGATGTAACGAGGCGCCATAGCTATATTAGCGACTCGTTGCTGTCATTGTGCTCTTCTCTGGCCATTTTTCTCTTGGTTTCCGTTTTTAAATTTACTGTCTGTCTCTTGGTATTTGTTTTATTCTCGAAGTGGATTCTTAACAGAGTCAGCGCGTAGAGCGGTTGACTCACCGCTAACAATTATTTAAATATATTTATAGTGCTGATCAGTTATAATAAGCTTATACTAAAAGTTACAACAACCCACAAGATTCAGTATCACCAGTTCCTGATATATAACAAAGTCTATAAGTTTCTTAAGGGCACTATTTTGTGCCTTAATTTCCATAATATAAATACATTAGTGACGACCCAGCGCCTTTCATTATTTCCTGGCTTTACACCGCCACAAAGATATTTGCAGTAGTAGTAAGGTACATTGGGATAGATTTTAACATAATATCAATAAATGGGACTAATATACTTGGTGTAAAACTTCTGGACAAGACAAAATCTATTAAATAGTACTACGTATATACTACGTTATACCAAAACAATGTAACTAAGGAAAAGTACTATATTATGCTTTTAATAGTCTGACTTTCGGCAAAGTCATACGAAATTGTGATCAAAACGTTGTGATTACATACACTTTGTTGGTCTTCTTTCATGGTAATTTATTTTGAATAGAAAAATACTATAAAAAATCGACTCGTCTCACAAGTTAATTCTCTGGCAGGAATCGATGCCGTAACCTTTAAATGTCCGGTGTAATGCTCTCCCAATTGAGCTAACAAGCCTTGTGAACCCGTCGATATTTTCTAGTACCTTTCTACTTTTTACACTGCAGGCCAGCTTTGTCTCATCAAAGAGATGAGCATCCTCTCGTATGCTAAAGAAACGTTTTTAGAAATGTCAAGTTATTATTACTTTCAAATACTTTTGCATTTTTTATAAAAAATAAGTCTTATCTCCTTGGACATAGCTGTTATGAGATTTTTTATAAAATTTAGTAATGTACATAGAACTTTACTCATCTTACTAAAACTTATTATTTTTATCTTTCACAAAAAATTACCCCAAACAATGTTCTGACAAGTATGATATATTCGTTAATCAGTGAGGCGTATGGAAATCCCTATTCTGTCACGTATTTTTAAATATACTTTTTATTGCATCATTAAAAACAGGTGTAGTAAACACCTGCTTTTAACGATGGTGATAATGATAAAAAAATGACAATCAAAACAAGATTAAACATAGATCGATATCAGATAAAATTTCATATCTTAAGAAATGTTTATGGAAAATTATATTATTCAAAAGGTATTTGAATGCATATGTAACAAGTAATATAGCCCCGCGCATATTGCCAATATTAGTTTTTTTTAAAGGCGTTGAAATAGTATTTTTCAAAATAAAGTTTCGATAGGTATTGATCTATTTGAATCAATATGGGGTACCCCAGGGAAGCAATCTGGACATCATACTTTTTACTGTTATGATGTCTTTCTTTTATCTATTGTGACAATATTTGATCTTACCAGAAGGTACTGTATTTGTAACTGCAGCAGCATAGTTGATTGTTCCAGCTCCAGCGCTCCAGTCAACGACAATCACGTTTAGATCTTCAGCTGCGAGAAAAGCTGCAAAAACAGTTACAATTAGTAATTAGGTTACACATAAGAATATAACAAGGAATATATTAATATTTGTTACATTCAGAACTATTATCCTAGCCCATTATTGTAAGGGCTTGCGTTATGATACAAGGGTAACGGATGTCTATACATTACCTTGTATGTCTAAATATACAAGACATAGATTTCTAATATTCAATTAAGGGGAAAGAGATATTGATGGAATATTATTTTTAACACCATCAGGGTTATCTAGTTCCATCATGGATTCTGTCTTAGCCCCTGGGCTTGAGTGGGATTAAGAACCCATTCTAAATAAAAAATCCTTAATTTTTTGCATTACATTAGTTGATTTGCTATGACGCAGAAAAAAACTCTTAAATACCAATAGTGTTATCTAAATTTCATTGCTTCTACTCCACATTAATAATTCGTACATATCCAATTTCACATTGCAATGATCAGACCTATTTCAAAGTTTATCATGAAACTCAAAACTTATGCGTGAAGTATTCTATTCGTCGTAACTACAATTTTTTCATCATCATCTTATCTGAAAGACATCCATAGTGGGCGGAAGTTTTTCCTTAAAAATTTGGGGGTTTTGACATAATCTCCACTAATAGGTGAGTTGGAGATCGCACTAAAATACTTTTATTTGGAAAATGGTGATGCCTATTTCAATGGTGTAAGAGAATAATTATATCCAGTGTATACCATTTTATACCATTATGTCTGAAAGGTTGGTACTCTTCTTCTTAACTGGATACCACACCTATTCTTTAAATATAGTTTGAGGAACTTCCAATGGACATCCAGACGCACTGCGGGCTATCACCCTTTCTTGGTTGCTATTCCTACCTGTTGCACAAAGCGCTTCTCAACTTCTTTGGTAATGCGCACAGCAAAGAAGTGGAACACCCTCCCTGCGTCTGTATTTCCGAGTACTTATAACCTGACCGTTTTTAAAGCCAGGGTAAAGAGGCACCTTCTGGGTTAGGTCGTTCCACCGTGGATCCTGTCTTGGCCCCCGGGCTTGATTGAGATCAAGAGCGAACCCATTCAATGAATTTAGTAAAGTATAACCACTTTTACCGGTAAACCGATAGTAGCTTATACGTCATGACAATTACCTTAGTCAGCCTATGAACATGGCTTCTATAAAGGAGGAGAAATTTTAAGATTAAATTTAAATAAAACAAGAATCCAAACTTAAATGTAAACTCAAAATGTTTTATTTGGTTCCGTTACAAATATAGGAAGCAAAATAATAAAAAACATATTTGCGATGAAACCAAAAAGGTAACCACTCAGCATATGTTGCAGGCTGGATATGATGAACCTAGATGCGTGCGTGTGTTTAAATAAACTACATAAAAATACGACGAACACACGTAAAAATTGTTATACCAGGTGGTAAGTGTGATTTCATTTAAATGTGTAATAGGCGCCAAAGGGTGGGAACTAAATGTATGAATAAATTTCACTAACCTGGAATCAAGACCATATTGAAATCTGAAATAACAGTGTCCAGCCATCCATGAACAAGGAAAACTGTTCTTCTCGATGGACTAAAGTTGGTGCTGCCAAGCAAACCATCGTTGCCAACAAGCAGAGGCTGGCTGACGACTGGATTATGTCTGAAATAAATAGGAAAGATAATATCATTAAATCAATATGGCAGTTATACCAATATGCCAATGCCAATATGCCAATAAGCCAATATGCTAATATGCCAATAAGTCAATATGCCAGTATGCCAATAAGCATATTGACGTTGTACTAAATTGAAATAAAATGGTACTCGACAAAAAGCAATAGTGCTCAATAGACGGAAATTAATTTATTTGGAGATACTTGATTGGTTTTTACACCACTATTTAACTCAAAGTCCAAATTATTGATTGCATTTATGTGGTGAAATATAACATGTTCAGTTAATTTTCTGTAACAGGATATAAACCCTGCTGGGGCACCGCAATAAACATTATTTAAAAAATTAAATAATAAGAAAAAATCATTTTAATATACTAAACAAAAAATAAATACCAAAATTATGTTAAAATAATTATAATATTTATAATTAAAGTATATAATTTTTAATTATAAAATAAGGGTGACCATGATAATATTAATATGATTTAATGGAACAAAACGATTGCTCCACTAGTGATTATTTCAGTAAAAAATATTAAGTATCTCTTGCAACGAATATAAACTATGTTAACAAATATTAATTTAAAAAACGTTTAAATTTATTTTACTTTCATTTACAGTTGAAAAGTTAATAATTCCCGTTAACAACTACACGAATTAATGACAATCTCACAGCTATTAGCTAAGAATCTAGTAACTTAACTTTAAACACAACTAAATTTGTGATTTCGTTAGTTTGTTTCAGTTTAACGCCATTACTTCTCAATCGACCATCATGAAATTTTGTATATACCTTGTCAGAGATATAGATAATCAATTTTTTTTCTTCCATCCAGAAAAAAAGTACTATTCCCGAGGGATAGAAATATAACTTTTAATCTTTAATCTACAATAACACGAGCGAAGACGAGCTAACAAAAATATATACTTATCTACAACTATAAGTCTAAAGAAGTATAGCTAAAACTACGCTTATTGCTTTGCTATACAACTTCCACTGATGAAGAGAGACGCCATTATAGACTACGTATATCGGTGTCTCACTTTGACAATCGAGTATTCAGGATTTACACGGGTCGATTTTCATCGTGCGGCTAGTCGCTTCACAAATCGCCTTACCAAGCCGCATCGCTAGTCCATTTACACAGGTGACTAAAATCGCACGCGGCTCGGTCATTACTTTCGAAAATGTTGAGAAGAATAGGTATTCGTGCCAGAATTGAAATAGTTAGTTATGAGCTTTATATGGTCGATTTTAGTCACCAGTCGCATGCGGCCGGTCGCCGTGCGGCCAAAGTCGGATGCCTCTCAACTTCGGGGCTTGCGGCTTTAGTCACTTGCGACCTAGTCGATTTGCTATTTAGACGGTCGATTTTTGCCGTGCGGCGGAAATCTTACGGCTTTAGTTACCCGTGTAAACCCCGCTTAAGAGATCATGGTAAGGCTTCTAGCCTTGTTAGCTGATGAGTTTGTAGTTTTGTGAGAATGGCTGATTTATTCAATGAAAATATACTGATTTTGACTTTTATTTTTGGTTATGATGGTATGCACTTGACGTGTGGTATTATGTCATACATTTTTTGAACAAGAGAATGGACAATTTTTGAGCGAAGCTCTCTTTTAGGCAACTCACAAATTTCGCTTATCTCCCTCCTGTTACTTAACGGTTCAACCGATTCGAACGAATTTTGGCATTCGCAATTTGGCATACATGATTATAACCTGACGGACATAGGCTATGTAAAAAGAATATAGACTGTACCATAGAGGAATAATCACCGAAAGACAAATTCAAAAACTGATTACAGCTAAACCGCTGATACTACATTAATGAAATTTGGCGCCAAAAATCACATCGTGGTCGTAACTAATGTGCAAAAAAAGTTTTGAAATCGGACATACCATCGAGGAATAATCACCCTTCAAAAATCTAATTGCTTCGCTCAGTATTTGCAAACAGCAGCATGTATTGCAGACCTAGTTTATTTTAAGCTATGAAGTCACTTGTTCAAAAGTTAACACTAACGTAGAGGTAACTTACTTCTAGTAAGTTGTATTATATAAAACTTATAATTAACTTTATTGTATATATTCTATTGCGTTTCTATTGCAGAACTGCATATTCTTTTGGTCAATATAGATTCTAAATCCGGATAATAATAACATAGTACACAGTGTTTTTGCAAGCTAACATTTGAAACGAAAATTTTACGATTCGATTATAGATATCTGATATTTTTAAAGTTTTTTATTATTAATCATCATATTATTTAAGTTTTTCCACTACACATATCGCACATACGGTGCTACAACGTTACTTATGTAATTTTTGACAAAACTGAACCGAGTATGAGAAAATACTCCTACCTCTACTCTACCTCTTTACTTTGTTAGCTTTTACTTTAAAATGAAGTTCAAAGTTGTAGCTTAATTATTTTATTTGTTTAGCCGAGAAAAACAATACCTTGTTAGGATGTTCAATTTTCAAATGCTTCCCCTGAAATATTACACCATTTGCATAAGTGACGTTATAGCACCGCATGTGCGATATGTACATGCTGTGATATTGTTATGATGACGGGCTGTGACGTATCGCGCACTATACTTTGTTGATAAAATCTAACGAAAAAGTAGTCGTAATAACCGAATTGTTCTGCAAAACTGTGCATATAATGGGTATAAAATAATAGTAGTAGAGCATGAAAGAAAGAGATAGCTAGTGCATAGGTGAGTTATTTAAGATTTGTGTGGGCTCGACGTGGCGATTCTGGAACATTCGCGACTGCGGTCTTAGATCCAGTACATATTTAAAGCGGACCACGACCGTCTAAAAATATATATGTGGGAAAAGTGTTTTTTAGATTTAATTTTTTTGTATAATTTATTTTGAGTAATGTCAACAATATAAGAGTAGTCTGTGTCAAGTCTGTGTCACGAGATAAACGCTGTAAGAAATGATTAAGTAAATTAAAGATTTTGTTGTTAAATTCAACCACTTTCTTCTTCTACGATCCCACATATACATGGTCCTAATGTTCGCAAATAGCGACTGTTACTACATTACGTTGCAGCAATGATGAGACGACATTCATCCTTCCACTCGTCATAACGACGGCCGCTGTTGAGCGGCACCCAACGCCCGTTGGCTACTAATCCAACGCGAAGATGCCCGAACAAGAGTCCCAAACTCAGCCCGTAGTCCACTCACCTAGGTGGGTGAAGAGACCCGAAGACCGTCTAAACGAGTAATTCTGATTTTGGAGACGATCGAAGGGATTTGGTCTTTTTTTTTCAACTCTTATAGAATTTTATTAGTTTTTAAACTAATTTATTTAGAAAAGGTGTAAAAATCATGGAGCTTGATGGTGTAGTGGTTTATGATTAAACTGACTGACGGACTGTTAGAAACAAGAGCCATCAGATGGCTGGCAGGTATTATGAATATAATATCTATTAACAAAATAATACTAGATTTAAAAATCTAAAAAAACGTGGGGGCGCATGTTACTTATGGAGATGTAATGAGATGTATGATATGCATAGATGTTGAGAGTATTTGTAAAGATGCGCCCCCACGTTTTGAGTGGCCCCTCGCTTGGCCCCGCCGGGTTATTTTATTCTTTTTTGGTCACTGAAAAACGTGGGCTTTTTAGATTTTTAAGTCTAGTATTATTATTTTATTCTTTCTAATTATTAACTCAACGAAGTAACCATGTGTTACGCAACAATCGGATAAGCCCCATACAAATGTGAAAGTTACCGAAAGTTGACCTGAAAGTGGCCGTAGAAAGTTAAAAGTTGTTTTAGGATGCATTGTCATCGGGTTCTGACTTGCTCCAAAAATTTCAGCTCGCTAGGTGGCCGGGAAGTGCCTCAAAATTAAGTTGCAAGAATCCAACTGCACAGACAGACAGACAGACAAACAAGAAAGCGACCTGAGAAAAACGTGGGAAAAATAGTATCAACAGCTGCTTCTTCCTGCTTTGGAAACCATTGATCTTGCTGCATCTGCTCTGCATCATGATCGGTTATGACCAATGAGCCATTGGATTGGAGCCTTAATGTTCCCTAAGATCTTTTAGTCCCTGGAAAGGCAGCAGAGAAAACTAATGTCTATATGCCTCTTCATAAAGGCTGTCTTGCCTAAAATTATAAGTCTTACCTTGTAAACAAATGGTAAACAATTTGTGTATCTGGATTGAATCTGGTTGCTTCAGAAAGGTCGCTGTGCTTTAGCCACAAATCCACGAGATGAAGCTTGCCATCTGGTCCTTCAGCATACTGGTAGCGGGGTCCAGGGTCTATCTTCCTTATGATTGGATCAGTGGGGAGTGCTGCAAGAGAAGAACGTTACTTATTTTTTTTTTATTTAAAATCTTTATTGACCATAATTATAAAATGGTACAAAAGGCGGACTTAATGCTAATTGCATTATCTCCCAGTCAACCTTTGGGAAGAAAGTAACTTAAAAGCGGATACAATGGAGATATATACTTAAACTTATAAATTTAACATACATATTACATTATCTATACATATAAATAAAATTGGAGTGTCTGTTTGTAATATTGAAATAACCGTTTTTTACTACATGCATATGAATATATACACAGTACATACACCAAAATAACAATTTTTAAAATTTTTGTCTGTCTGTCTGTCTGTTTGTTCCGGCTAATCTCTGAAATGGCTGGACCGATTTTGACGGGGCTATTATTGGTATGTAGCTGATGAAATAAGGAGTAACTTAGGCTACTTTTATTTTAGAAAAATTGTTTAAAATTACTGTGCCACAGCAACGCGTGGCTGGGTCAGCTAGTACACAATACATACAATGCGTATATAACTATATTACACTACATATATAAACCAAATATATATACACACAACTAAATACATTAAATAAGTTACAATAATATGATGATTACATTTTACTATTACTAAAACCTTCAGTTATGTAGAAGAGAAAGTCATATAACTATATAATCAGAAAAAAGTCCACTTTTTGCAAAACAGAGAAGTGTTATAAAATACTTTAGATATTTATTAGTAATCAACTAATCAGTAATATATCAATCTAATTAGAATATAGAAACATACCCGAAATAACTGCTACGCTTAAAAGTAACAAACTATAACGGAGCAGGTCCATAGTTGTTTTTTTTCTAATTGAATTATTATGAGTTCGTTATATGTATAACAAGAAATAATTTTATCAATGTGATTACGTGTATTTTCACTGATTGTTATGCATTTAATTGATTTGATTTTTATTTTATCGATTAATCTGTTTTTGATAAACGTGAAAAATATTTGTTAATGATTTTGTTAGATAATTTTGATATAATATCTATAATGTAAAATGCGAATCACCTAAGCATTCATTTTTAATTAACTTATCTTATCACTAGGTATGATTTTTTCTGCGTCTTTTTCTTATTAGCGGAATTCAACTTTATGTCCATTGTAGTAAGGATTTAATCTATGAGAGTGCATCTTAACTTTAGCAGAAGATGCACAAATGTATGATTAAAGCAGTGGAAATGAGAGCTTTACGAATTATAGTCGGAATAACTTTGATGGATAAAATAAGGTAATAAAAGTTCAGAAGTAGTAAGAGTAGCTGTTTATTTAGTGCCTTATGATATTCTTAATTTTAAATATACATATCACAATCACTGCCACTGTTTTTATTCCCGTCTTCGGCACCAATATGGCGTCTTATACCAAAAAGACCACAATAACAACTTATAATTAACAAGTTAGTTTAAAATATGATTTATTACAGAATTAAATATAGTTATATTTTACAATTAAATAAAACAGATTTCTAACAAAGGAATGGTGTGATGTCGAAGAAGATATAGTGATAAAGATAGAAAAAGTGATGCTTAGATGCTTTGGATATGTGTAGAGGATATGGAAGAAGATAAACAAAACAAATTTATGACTACGAGGCAAATGCGAATGGGCAAGTAGGTAAAGGCTACCAAGGTAAACTTTCAAGAACCAAATAGAAGAAGTCCTGGAAAAAAGGTCAAAAGTACCCGTAACTGATGAGCTTGTATAACCACTTGTCAGTCCGCTACCGCGCGCCCCACCCCTCTCAACAGTCCCAATGCGAATACGAAAATAAAATATCGGATTCCTACCTAAAATTGCCATTTTCTCACTAAATAATGAAGCAAACAAAAAATACTACCGTAAAACTGATTAAATAAAGAATCCACCACAGAATATTTCGATCGCTGCAACTCAAAAATTAATAGTTATTTAAAAATCAGCAGGCCACGCGGAAATTTGAATATGGTATTATTTGCTACCAGGGACTTATGAGTGGTTAAAAGGTCTGGATGAGATTCGAAAAAGCGAGAAATGTGTGTTAGGATCGAAGAAAGTGGAAATCTATGATCTCTGCCAACCCGTGAGGAAAAAGAGCGTGATTTTATAAAAGGATCAAAAAAAAGTTCACAGGCTGAGTAGACCTTCTAGTTCTATACAGACGATTTTCGCAACTCGAATTCTTTTACCTGTTTTGCGTCTAGAGGGTGTCCGGCTTATTTTACTTCAACCACCCCAGCTCTGTCAGGAACGCTCCAAGCGTCTTCACATTGGTGACGACTTCTTGGAAACGTTCTGGTGAGCCAAGATGTTTTTCCTAGCAAGAGGCTACTCCTTTGCATTTCAGCAGAATATGGGTGGCTGTTTCTTCTGATTCCATGGATCCTCTACATAGATGGCTATCATTAACACCTATATTTAAAAGATGTTTGTTAAATTGCCTTGACCAGTTATGACGCCTATCATAGTACTGATCTAGGAGTATTCTGGAGAAACGAGCGTCTACCCGCGGCAATGATAGATTCGCATCACTTCGTCTCCAGTAGTGCTGCATGGGTCCAATTTATGTACTTTGAAGTTCACCATAGTTCTCAAAGCATCGAGATTTGATTCAAGCACCACCAGATTGATCTATAATAAACTGTAAAATTTACTCAACTGAGATTGATATTAAGTATTGAATTAAAGAAGATAATTTACTGTTTTGGATAAGTTGATGCGCTGTTGACTAAACGTTCAGAAAAAGAAAATGAGAATGGCTGGTAGACAAAAGAATTAATTGTTACAGAATAAGAGTGCACTCTTGCATGTTTTTTGTGATAACTAACTTTGAAGCGACATCTGTATAATTTCTTCAAAAACAAATTATGTGTGCACCCTATAAACCAACGTAAACCTGTACACGTTCAATCTGTAAGTGGTTTAAATGAATGGATATGCTATATTGTACATACCACACTTATTGAAAAAATTAAAAGAACTGATCAATAAACACAAACAGTGGTCTTACCATTTCACTTCTTCAAAGCTATTGGTTGGGCTGGATACTAAATTAGCAGTTCTATGTTTTTATACGAAAACACTTACAATATTCCAAAGATACCTACATGATATTTAATTTTACCTTCCACGTAAATGTTATCCCTACTAATATTATAAATGTGAATGTAAGTTTGTTTGTTATGCTTTCACGCAAAAACTACTAAACCGATCATCATGAATTCTTGGAGGTGTTAGAAGTTACATAGGATATTTTTATTGAAAAAAAAATCTGGGCGAAGTCGCGGGTAAAAGCTAGTAAATAATAAATGAATAAATTTTCATCACATACATTTGATTGTTCCGAATCCAAGTAGGTAGATAAGTACTTGTATTATGGAAATCAGAAACAAACAAGGTAGCACAAAACCCTGACCCAAGCCACTACAGAAATGTTCATTTGCAATTATAGGTACAGTTTTCGTGACTTACTGGCGTGATCTCGTGGTTAATCTTATACGCAGTGTGACTACGGTTAGGTTAGGTTAGGTTACTCTGCACTTTACTAAGCCCTCAATATGGGCCAATTTTATGACAAGCGTGAGTTAATTACTTTCAGTGACAATACAAACCGTTTACAATACAAACTTTTTACGTTATGCCATTAGTCCTTTTTGGCAAATTCGCGGTCATCAAGCGTCACGCAGCACATCACAGTATGCATATTTCCTGACTCTGACAGACAGACACGACTTCTCTTTTGTTTGGTATCTCTTATATGCAGGCTTGTGCTTTTATGTTTGTTTTATGTTCACCTTCTTTTTATAGTGTGTTATGTAAGACTTCTGTTTGTTATTCGTTGTTTTAATTTATCTGACTTATTGTTGAATCTTTGCATGATCGTACCTATATATATCTATTTTTTAATTTTTCTTGTTCCGCGCACCAAACAGGCCAGCGTTGCTACGACACGCATTCTTGTCGTAACAACACAAGCTGAGGCGGGGACCTGATTGACCTGTTGTGCTTTTGTTGAAAATGATTAAAACGGCCGGGGATTGTTGAAAATAATTAAAACCGGTATACCAACTGTTCGACCGCAGAGTTCCTCACATATGCCATATAAAAAAATAATTAAGTATTTGATAGAACCAGGCTTTACCTAGTGAAAGTCCATATCCAATTACTCACAAATAAAACAAAAATATATAGCTTACTTCCAAAAAAAAAACAAGCAAAATGCCCCGCCCGCCCACTCCTTTTTTTGTGGAAGTAAGCTAAATCTTTTTGTTTTATTAATAACTAGCGACCCACCTCGGTTTCGCACGGGTGCAAGCCGGTACCGCCGTAACCGCTATGTCCCTGCATTTTAAATCTGTAATATCTTCGAAAATATTCATTTAAATTACATGCTGTAAAGGGCCACATTGATCTATTTTAAATCCAAAATATATTTAAGGTACTTCATTGGATAAAGATCAATGCTGTATTGCTTAAAATCGCTTCGTAAATAAGCCATCATTTCGCGTCAAAAGTAAAGGATAAAAATTGATTATTGTGGGTTATCTCTAAGAGATAGACATATACCAACGCGGACTTTTTTGTAGACCATTATAAGATATAGTATTGTAGTACATTATTTTGATCTATCTCGTAGGGTTTAGCCAGCGTTTGCAATGTAAGCGTAAAAAGTGTGTTTATTTACAACATCACATTAAAAATCTCTAAAATTATAAGTGATACTCTACTATATTATGCATTAGCTTCCTTTCAAATCACTCTATCTATTGAAAAAAAACCGGCCAAGTGCGAGTCGGAGTCGCGCACCGAGGATTCCGTAATATATGATTATTATATGACGTAACAAAAAATTTACCGTCTTCGCAATTTTTCCTTTATCTGTGCTATAAGACGTTGCTTCGTGTCAAATTTCAAGATTCTGAGTTCACGGGAAGTATCCTGTAGGTTTTGATTCCCTTGCGAGTGTCGAAATTTTGCGGATTTTTTCGGCATAAACGGCTGTATCTTTTGATTGCGTTGGCTTAGAAGTTTGAGTTTTTCACTGCTCCAAGGAACAGTAGATCTGAGTATTTGATATAAATTTCAGCTTGATACATCCACGTGTTCCTGAGAAAAAGGGTCTTCACAGACGGACGGACGGACAGAAGACAAGGTGATCCTATTAGGGTTCCGTTTTTTCTTTTCGAGGAACGGAATCCTAACAACGTTAAAATCCGTTGTGTAGTTTTAAAGATTTATGCATACGTAGAGACAGACAGCAGGAAGCGACTTTGTTTTGTAATATGTAGTGATTTAGTAATAAAAGCTAAATCACGGATGATAATGACAAATAATCTTTATAAGTCGCTTAAAACTTGAATGTTGTTCTAACAAATTTTGATTGTTATTATTAACTAGCTGACCCGGCCACACGTTGCCGTTGCTCAGTTATTATAATTTGCAATATATTTTTTTATGAAATTGATTCTTGCGCGTGAGCTTCGCGCCATACTGGACAGTACTTAGACATTACAACATTACTTTATTTTTCTAAAATAAAACAATTTTTCTATAATAAAATAATTTTCCTCAAATAAAAGTAGCCTAAGTTACTCCTTATTACATCAGCTACCTGCCAATAAAAGTCCCGTCAAAATCGATCCAGCCATTTCAGAGATTAGCCGGAACAAACAGACAGACAGACAGACAAAAATTGTAAAAAATGTTATTTTGGTGTATGTGCCGTATATATATTAATATGCATGTAGTAAAAAACGGTTATTTCAATATTACAAACAGACACTCCAATTTTATTTATATGTATAGATGTATAGATTAAAACTCACAATTAACCATCATTAAAATATTTGGAGCTATATATTATTTACATAGTGTGCTCCAAAACAATTTTCTTTAATTATTTCAATTACTTTTATTCCGTGTCACAACGATTTTTTCATTTATTTTAAGCAGCAATTAGCTTTTTGTGTTTAAGCCACAAAGGATATAAAGGTATTTAGCGCTGTTCACCTTTTACCAAACAACTAAAGTTAAAACATACCTACCTGGGAATCATTACGCAGTACCTACGTATTATAAATACCTACGTCACTTGCTGTGTTGTTTAAAGCGCGCTAAATACCTTTGAATAATAATTATAATAGCACTTTAAATGACCACATTGAACTAATAGCACTTTAAATTACCACATTGTACTAATAGCACTTTAAATGACCACATTGTACTTATAGCACTTTCAATGACCACATTGTACTAATAGCACTTTCAATGTACTAATAAAAATGTTTGTTTTGACAAATATTTTTCAACGATAATGTATGAAAAGATATATTTTCAACCTCTAATAACACCAAAGATTTTGATCCTACACTATTGGCCCCATAATAACATATTGCTCAGATGGACATATTCTAGCAAAATATAGCATTTTTTTTTTTCTTTGAAAGGCACTTTCAAAATTTGGACCAGATTGGAAGATGTCCAACTCTATCATCTTTATCGGGAATGTATTATTGCTTTTATCTTTTATTGTTCTAATTTAGAAAGCGTTATTTTGATATGTGGTTTCTTCTTGGCCGAAAAGCATCCACTTCTGGCCAGAAGCCTTCCCTAATAACGATGGGTATGGGATATAAGGTGAAACACTATAAGGTATGTGGAGCTAAATTATAGTAATTTCTTTTATAAAGTACCAATAACAGTTAAAAAACTTTCCAAAATAAATAAAGTAAATAACAAATAAATATTACGTTTTGTTTTGTCACGCCACGTGAATTTCATTATATAGAGCGATATCGAATTTCGCGAATCGTAAAATATTCAATAAACAATCTCGAAATGTGATTCGGAAAACGCGTCGGTACTGGTAATATGATATCAAGTATATTTATTTTCTTAGGTAAGTTTGTGACGAGAATTCGAAAAAAAAATTCTGTAAAAAATATCTATATCCCTACGTGAAGTGAATGAAAAGCTCGGTATAAGTTAAAGCATGAAAGATTTTAAGCACTAAATTGTTTAGCTTTATTATTTACAGCTTAGAAGTTCTCAGTGAAGATCATTATTACAAACCTATTTGGGTTGACCCACTTTTTTCAACAATGAATATTCCTGAGCAACATTAAATAAAATAGAGCACAAATAAATTTAAGGTATTGATGATACAGGTCAACCTTTAATATCCCCATGGGGATAAGCCTAACCTAGATAAGAAACACCATAAGGGTTAACAGGCCATAATATTTCACGTGTTTCACCTGTGTGTGTTTATTGTGTACATACGAGTATCAATGGTTGCTAATAACTGCAAATTCAGATTTTTCTATTTCCGAATAACTAAAAAGAAACTCTAGGAACTCGATGATGGTGTGTGATGTGCTGGTAAAAGTTTTCCATGTTTTAGGCTTTTGCTCCACCACTAGGAACATTTATAGGCCAATGATGATTAATTTTAAGTAACCGATGTTTAATCAATTGTATAAATTCCCCTAATCTCATTTTATTTTAAATATCTAACTTTCGAGAACAATTCTTTTGTGACTTTCAGTTTATTGACTAATCGATTTGCACTAATTTCAGTTGTGATAGCTAAAATTCAAGACAATGAAGCATTTTCAACAAAAACTGCTTACCAGTCTAGAGTGGACAATTCTAAAAACAGAAAGAACAGAGAACAGCTCGTTAAAATTATAGAATATTTAAATGCAAATGCAAATGCAGATGAAGAGGTTGAACAAAATGGAGCATTAGAAAAAGACGCAGGTTTGTTTTATGAAGTACGAAGAAGAACTTTCAGGAACCAAATAGGAGACGTCTTGAAAATTGATCGTCTTTAAGGAATCATAGCAGTAAAAAAACAAAAACAGTTTAGTTTAGAACTTTAATTTTATCGCAGTATTATTTGATTGTAAGTCTCCTGTAAGTTAGAAGGTTTTAGACGATGTATATAAAGAAAGAGAAGGTTTAAAAGGGCTTGATTTGAATAAAGTAGAAAAAATAACTAAATAACAATTTTTCACAGACACCGGTAATTTCAAACTAGAAGATATAATGGAGCTTGTTCAAAACAACTATGATACCAAAGTAATTTACGATGAACTAAGGAATAGACCCGAACCAGCTGGTGTAAGGATTCACGTCATTGAAAATCCTGAAATTCTTCAGGAATATAAGAAATCTTTAAGAAGTAGGTAAGTCTAAAGAGCTATATCTAACAGAGGGAGGTTACAAGTAAAATACGCAGAAGTTAATAAAAAATCGTCAAGGAGCGAACTTTATAATTTTAAGAAAGTAATTGATAAATTTCCTACAAAATTTGTTAATAAAATAAACAATTCGCTTTATTGTCTTTGTTGGCAAATCCGGTGAGACGGTCGGGTAGTCAAGTAGAGCACAAAATGGGCAGTAGTGGTCACCGAATCAAGTTTTTTACCGTGTACCCCAACCCTTCGGACTCATCTTTTTAAGAGAGGCTTCCGTCCAGTTTTGAATGTCTATCGGATGTGATGACGAACTTTTAACTTTTTATAAAGCTTTTCTTTGAAGCTTAAATTATTAGTTAGCACCAACTGCACTCTGGTCTCATAGTAAACTGAATCAGGATAGTAAACGGAATTTTTTATCGCCATGCTGAAAATATTGAGACTAGTCTCTATCGTGATATTACCCAAAAAATCCTTAATAAGATTTGAATCGTATCATAATCTTCTAAATAACTCTTCGATCTTTTTTCCAGACATTCCACTAGCTCTGACTCAAATGATGATGACTCTGATGATTATTCAGATTTCGACAGAAATATAGGGCATACAGTTATTATAAGAAGAAGAGCTAAATCTCAAACTGACAAAGGTGTGTGAAAGGTAACAAGGGAAACTCCCTTAATACAATACAAAATTCTATATTATTAACATTACATATAGAAAAATAAAACAATTAATGTTATATATTTAACCGTTTGTTTAATAATACTGTCTGTGACCTATTAGTGTTTTGAAATTTCATTTTCACATTTTGCGCAGGAAAAAACAGAAAATGTTGATTTCCCTTTTGCATTGCCCCTAAAGACAAAAGTTAAAGAGTCAATCAAAGATTCTGTTAAGGCACTTCATGGCAGCTCTTAAATTATAATATTAAATAAATAAAAATGAGTGAAGCTATGTAAGAAATGGTATTTAATTAAAACATGTACTAGAATACAATATATGTTTTAATAACAGCATCTTAAGTAGCTTTATATTGTATTAAAGAAAAAGCTATAAATAAATTCATAAATTATCTTAAAAGTAATACTGTAGGAAGGCGTAACATTAAACTAAATAAAAAATATCCCGTAAACCTTTACTTTTAGGTGATGTACCCAGAAGACCGAAAGTATAAACTTATTCTCTGGGCAAAGTTCAAACCATTCTTCCAATCACCTGAACTGACGATAACTTCTTTTAAGATCCTTGTATATTTAAGTAACTGAGAAGGAATACCTACGTATCTTTATTTAGTATTAGACGCTAGGTTATGGTGAAAGTGGATATTTTCAGAGAAGTTCTCCTCCTTGTTATCTTTTGTTACGTAAAATTGTTTATATTGTAGGTTAACTAGGCATGAAAGCATCTGTCAAATTTAACAAATTTTTACTCATTGGATTTTCTTTGCGGAACAACTTTAAAAAATATGTAACGTTTTCTAAATTATTCAATGAACTGAAGTCGCCATTTCTACACAGAAGTGATGCGCAAAATAATGTGTAGCGAAAAAATCAGCAATTTTATAGGTAAGGCTATAAAATACACTTTTTACCCAACAGCTGAATCCAATGAAATTATCAAAAAAAAGGAACCTTACGTCAAAGGTAATATTAATTTTAAACTCTGGAAAAACAAAAATGAAGATAACATGACGCCATCAAAATTTGAAAATGATCGTAAAAATACTGACCGAAAATACGACGATGAACAAAATCAATACGAAACACCATCGTATTTACGAAAGAAAAAAAGAGCTGATGATGTTGAAGATACTTGGGATGTAATTACTAAAAACCACGATAAATATGACGATGATCATCAGGACTATACAAAAACTACACGCGATAAAGAAAAAACGAAACCTAAAAGTTTAAAGTTTGATTCAGATACAAAAATCAAAACGGATAAGGACTATGACTTCCCAAAAAAAAGCAAAGGAAAGGAAAGGGAATCCGAAAGAAATAAAAAACGAATAAACTCTTGGGAAAATGAAGATAATGATTGGAAAACAACAATGAAAAAAACAGAACGGTGGACTGTCGGGAAAAATAAAAAACTATATGATTCGGATGAAACAAAGCCTCGAAAAAAGAAAGTGACATATGATTATAATGATAAACCGAAAAAAAATAAAAAAATTGATGAAGATAGGTGGACCAATTGGAGTAAAAATAAAATTACGAAAACCACTAGACCGTGGGACCAGTTGACAGCTGCCACAAGAGAAAGTTGGAATAATAATGTAAAGAAGAAGCCAATGAGAGATACTTTTGTGAAACCAAGTTATATTGCAAGGATCCCTGAACACCACAAAGTAGGAAGGTACGGTGGTGGTGGTGGTGGTGGATTTCTTGGGAGAACTCCGATACCATTTGTTGGTAAAAAAGGAATTTATGAAGACAAATAAAGAAGTTATTTTATAGTTTCTCTCCTTTCACTTATTTTTTTAAATATATTTAACAACGTCTCAAACAAGTTATTTACTTTCCCATTAGTCTCTCGTGGTAAGTAATATTTTGTGTTGTGTGTCCTCGTCCATTATAAATCCAGAAATATCCAAATATCATATTAGAACAGTCTACGTATTGAATAGATCACATGAAAACTTTGTTCTGTATGCAGTTTTGTACAGATTGCAACTTAGTTCATTGTATTTATTTCTAATAACTTACGCCGGCATTATCCGTGCATGTGCTGTAGACAAGCGAAACACTTAGGTAACCATAGTTAACACAATTCTCAAATTCCTAACATCTTATGTCTCGTAAGACATAAGAGATGTGCATTTTAGAGAGAGCGTCCTTGGCACGGCCAACTGCCATTCAACGTATCACAAACTGTTACATTCAGGGGCGCCGAGTTTTTAAAATTCCCGTGGGTGCTCCAGCTTTTTTAATGACATACCTAGCTACTTATATGTACTTATTTTTGTTATTTAATAGACACGAAAATACAAGATATTTAGAACAGATAATTTATTATATTACACAGCAGTTTGACATGTGCACCTGTTAATAAATATCTTATTTATCTTAACATTATTTTTTATTCAATGCGAATGTATTTTTACGAACTACTGCTCTAATTATAAATATGTCGGCAATGTTTTCAAGTTCCAAATCGTCCGCTATTTCTCTGTTTACATGCACTACCATGTAATTATTAAGTCTTTGCTGAGTCATAGTAGTCCTCAAGTAAGTCTTTATTCTTCGTTATGCTGAAAATGATCTTTCAGCTGGCGCGCGTATTACGTTTATTATTTCGGTACCTATAATATTATTTAGATTTTGTTAAAAGACGAGAAAGATATTTATTTTAGATATTCACAATAGTGGGTGCTCGGCACCCACTATTTACCTCTCGTGGGTGCTGGAGCACCCGAGCACCCACGGAGTCGGCGCCCCTGGTTACATTTATGAAATTGATATTGAATTGCTGCAAATCGTTTAAAGAACTTTAACATTTTCGTACAGGTTGACATTCTGTTCAACTAGCCGAATATATCACCCAGCACTTGTTTTTAATGGATTCTGAGTTTTGTCCCTGATTTAGACTCTTATTCAAATCGTTTTTCAAACTAATTAGCCTAGCCCAAAATAAGCACTGCAAGGGTTGTGTTATGGATACAAGGGTGACGGAAAGACATAAATATGATACATAGATATGATATTTTTAGAGAAAAACATAAATACTCATGACTCGGATATAAATGCTCGTATTCATCATACAAACATTTGCCCTTTCCGGATCACTGCCGTCGCACTAAACGGTCGTCAAAATAATAAGTATCAGCTTTTGTGCACAAATGTTTTTGGTATTTAGAAAAAGTCTATGTCTGTCAATGTGAAACTAATAATGTTTTCTGTCATTTGCTTAGATGGCAAATAGCGAGTTATTTGTTTTTTTCTACGACGTAAAGAGATTGTAGGAGAACTGGTAATTAAAACGCTTTTATTTGGTTGTGCTAAAATTCTGGTATGCGTACAATCTCACGCGCCATCTTCATTAATTTCTGAAACATCCCCTTTGTTTAAACTCTTATTGTGAAAACCTCCTTTTATCTATACTAATATTATAAAGCTGCAGAGTTTGTTTGTTAGTTTGTTTATTTGAACGCGCTAATCTCTGAAACTACTTGTCCGATTTGAATGATTCTTTCAGTGTTGGGTAGTCCATTTATCAAGGAAGGCTATAGGCTATATATTTTTTTTTCAAAATTAGGGATCCGTAATAAAATTGCTTTTTTGTAACACAAGGTGTAAAATCGAAAACCTATTTTTGCGTGCGCTGCAAAAACTATTGACAATAGAACAAAATAATGTACTACGGATTTGTAGATCCCATTAAGACCTACAAAAAAGTCTACGAGAACATATATCTAGCTATCATGGTTTAGATTTATAATTTTTATATTTTTATGCATTTTCAATGCGATCTTATAAGATAAATTATTATAATAGAAAAATACTAGAAAAAATCGACTCGAGTCACAAGTGAATTCTCAGGCGGGAATCGAACCCGCAACCTTTGGAAATCCGGTCCAATGCTCTTCCAATTGAGCTACCGAGCCTTGCGAACACTCGTCGAAATTTTCTAGTACCTTCCTGATTTTACGCTGTAGGCCGGCGTTGTTTCATCAATGAGAGGAACATCCTCTCGTATTCGAAAGAAACATTTTTACAAATGTTTGGTCAATCGATTAAGATGAAACAGCCATGTTAGATTTATAATTTTTATATTTTTATGCATTTGAAATGCGATCTTATAAGATAAATTATTATAATAGAAAAATACTAGAAAAAATCGACTCGGGTCACAAGTGAATTCTCAGGCAGGAATCGAACCCGCAACCTTTGGAAATCCGGTCCAATGCTCTCCCAATTGAGCTACCGAGCCTTGCGAACACTCGTCGAAATTTTCTAGTACCTTCCTGATTTTACGCTGTAGGCCAGCGTTGTTTCATCAATGAGAGGAACATCCTCTCGTATTCGAAAAAAAACATTTTTACAAATGTTTGGTCAATCGATTAAGATTAAACAGCCATGTTAGATTTATAATTTTTATATTTTTATGCATTTTCAATGCGATCTTATAAGATAAATTATTATAATAGAAAAATACTAGAACAAATCGACTCGGGTCTCAAGTGAATTCTCAGGCGGGAATCGAACCCGCAACCTGCAACCGCAATCGGTACTAGAAAATTTCGACGAGTGTTCGCAAGGCTCGGTAGCTCAATTGGGAGAGCATTGGACCGGATTTCCAAAGGTTGCGGGTTCGATTCCCGCCTGAGAATTCACTTGTGACCCGAGTCGATTTTTTCTAGTATTTTTCTATTATAATAATATATCACAATAACCGATTTTGTGTTCAAAATAATTATTAAATCGTCTGAAGAAAAAAAAACTACGGTAAATATGTATCGTAATATTAATCTTTATCGAAATCAAGCATTATGTTATCAAGAGTATTTATGTAGAAGTAAAATACTTTTTGTTTCATCTCAATCGGATATTTCGTTTAAAAGTTATCACTTGTGTAAGATTTTAAGAGTTGGTACCTATTAATGAGTTGAGGGCCATAGAGTTTTTTATCAACATAAAATCCTGTAATAATCTTTTTCGAAATATATTTGTTGATGATTGTAAGTATAAGATCTTTGAAGCGTATAATAAATACATTTCTAAAATAACTCTGTTAAGGAAATCCACGCGCGCTTGATGCAAGCAAGACAAGACGCATGCAAAAGTGTCGGGATCTCATTGTTATCTACACTAATATTATAAGGGGGCAAGATTCGTATTTTTGTATGTTTGAAATAAACTCAAAAACTACTAAGCTGATTTTAAAATTTTTTTCACCATTGGAAAGCTACATTCACGCTGAGTAACATAGGCTATATTTAATGCTAGAAAAATTTAAATAATTTTGTCTACCCGTGCGAAGCCGGGACGGGCCGCTAGTAGAAAATAAAACCTTTTTAAGTCTAAATCATTAAAAACTTACCATCTAACATATTCCATCCTAATTTAAAGAGAATTAATATGAGAAACAATACATAATCAGTAGAGTATGTATATAATTGATTTTATTTATTATAATTATTTATCAATAAGTATATTATATAATTTTCGTTACGTGTTGGCTCCACGGAAGATCAGCGTTGCAAATGAATGTTTGTAACATTTTTTTTTGTAAGAACATTTTTTTCTTGTATTCTACCAAATAAATATATTTGAATTTGAATTAGAAACTACATCTATCTGAAATTAACACTTCGTTTTGTCTGAAACTTTCACGGTCACTAACATTAGGATCATTTACATACATACAAGCACCTTTTTACACACAGGGATAGGCAAAGATCACAAATTTCCATTTTACCACAATCCTGATCTACATCTCTCGCTTCTTCAACTCTCATCAGCTTTTTTTGTATAATCTCGCTAATTAATGGAGTTAAAGGTACTTTTGACCTGGCCTTTTTCAGGACTTCCTCTATTTGGTCCATTTTTACTACATTTTTGATTTTTGAGACTTCACAAATGCTATTGAGTTTAATAATATACTGCGAAGGAGGGTAGACCGCTACATCTGTCTATATCACCCTCTCATCCAAAAGAACTTTTGACACTCCACACATTCTATTCAGTATAATAATAGATTACACCAGAGGATAGACCGCTACACCTATCCATAACCTACTCGTCTAAAAAGTCTTCTGTGACGATGGCGTATGCAACTGCACAGAAATATCAATGCCTCAACATGATAAAACATCCTTTTTAATTAATACAAAAAGAAATTCGGTTGCTACAGCGATGTTCTATTTTATATTTATAATAAATAATAATCTAATTATCTCGAGCTATTAATATTTTTTTTTCTTTCTAATACCATGGAATATTGCAGCCACCTTTGTGATGGCGGGCAAACTACCAACTGCTGCACTGGACACGATTCAGCGCAGAGCTGAGAGGCTCCTCGGTGACAGCAAATTGGTGAAGAGCAATTGCTCTTAAGCTTTAAACCTTAGCTCATCGCCACAAAGTTGCCTGTCTGTCGGTCTTCTACACTCTGTACTTTATAGAGTGTGCTCAAGAGCTGCATTTGCTCATACTGCCATCACCTTTTTTCTATCGGATATCCAGACACACTGCGGGCTACCACACTTTCTTGGTTGCTATTCCTACCTGTCGCACCAAGTGCTTCTCAACATCCTTCATAATGCGCACAGCGCACAGAACTCCCTTCCTGCGTCTGTATTTCCGAGAACTTATAACCCGTCCATTTTCAGAGCCAAGCTGAATAAGCACCTTCTGGGTTAGCTCGTTCCATCGTGGATTCTGTCTTGGCCCCCGGGCTTGATTGGGATCAAGAGCTAACCAATCCTAAATAAAAAAAATAAAAAATACCACTGCACTTAACAATTTAATTGTATATGACATCGACTTCCGTTCTTCCTTATCACTTACATCAGCCAGGGTGATGGCTGAAAATCGATGCTTCGCCTATTCCTGTGTGATTTTTTATATCAAGCTTTGACCCTATTCCTGCTGCTGCACAACGGTACCTAAGTTGGTTGAGTGATGAAATGAAAAATTCGATTTGTTATTTTCTTTCTAATGGCTATTTCTTTGTGTGTACAAATGGAATTAAACATTTTAAAAGTAAGGAGGTTTTTAAACATGTAGTTCTTACACACATATTTTGTCTATGAATGCTATAAAAAAGTCCAAATAATATATCACTTTATTATACAACACAAAAAATACAATATTCGAAAAATATGCCTGTCTGTTTACTTTGCTGATCTATACACAAATCTTTAGGTGTCTAAAAAAGATCTTTCTTAGAGAATAGTCTATCAGGGCCTAGACATTTTTTTATGTACCAATGTAAACAATTTCGGTATTACAAAGAATATAGGTAGGCATTATTTGGATTAAGCTGTAATCATTTATTTTTGTAAAGAAAAGTTTCTAAAGGCCGAGCCCCCCCAACAATCCCCCCAGCGCCCCACCTAATCCACCTAATCCACCACCAGCACCTCCTCCAGAACCTCCTCCAGAACCTCCTCCAGATTGACCTCCACCTCCTGAAGATCCACAAGGTTGACCTCCGGGCGTCTGACTTCCACACCCTGGCTTTTGACCTCCACTCGAACCAGGGCATTTACCACTCGGATTGTTTATGGCTTTATTACCAATTGCAACTTGAACCCCATCCTCTGAAAATAATATTGAATATTTAGTTCTTACACTTCAGCGCACCTTTTTCACATAATTTATTTTATGTTTAATTCTGACGTTTCGATCCTGAATTCTGTGATCGCGGGTCTTCTAAAGGAGCTCCTCTATAACATTAAGGCGAGATATTTCCACGTCTAAAAAATATGTGTAGGTTTGCCAGGTCTTTAAATCGAAAAGTGGGACAGACCAGCCAATTTGGATAAGAAAACCTTGATTTTGAAGTCTTACTATAACATGGCAAATTTTTTTATAGTAAAACAAGTAATTTTTCTCGTTTAAGCTTTTATTTAACTTGTAATGTTGTAAGTATATTTTAATTCGAGTCATATCTTGCAACTGAATTTTAAAGTATTTTTTTTTCTCAATTAGTTGAAATAAAATTCTGGATATACGTTTAAATATGGCGGACTCCTATGATATAGATATCAAATGTATAAGAAATAAGTACTAAAAAATAAATAATAAGCTTTTAAATGCTCTTAAAAACTTTAAATGGAATCAAACCCAAAACTGTATCACTACATAGTATAAAACAAAGTCGTCCTACTATCTTATATACGTAGCATGAGTCTGTCCCTATGTATGCTTAGATCTTTAAAACTACGCAACAGAGTTTAATGCGGTTTTTGTAAGTAGATAGAGTGATTCAAGAGAAAGGTTTATATGTATAATACATGCATAATATAGTAGAGAAACACTGATAATTTTAGAGGTTTCTAATTTTTTGTATGCACCTATTGTCCACATTAAAAAGGTCTACAATACAAAGAAATCCGCGATGGTATATGTCTATTTCTTAGAGATAACCCACAATAACCATATTTTATCCACTGTGAACGTTGTATATAAAGTCATTCTGTAACTACTGCTATACCAAATATATTAATATCAGCATTGCACCCGTGCGAAGCCGGGGCGGGTCGCTGGTACAATATATAACCTAACATTTCACAATTTAAATCCTAACAAATATTTTTATTGGGAATATAAGTTTGCTTTTATGTTTATCACAGTTTCACGCTTTAACTTCTAAAGACGAACATTTTGGTATATTTAACTTATTTTTACATTTAATTATTTAAACAACAACAAAGAATAGTAACGTTAAATCCGAAACAAAGAGCTAATACAATATGCGTTATATCTAGATATAATAATATAAATAGAAAAACAAAAAACGTGAAAATCGTTCTCACAGCTGCGGTTCAAACATTTCTTTACTGAATACTATGAAAGATTTTTTACACGTTGTCAGGGATGCGAAAAAGATACTGGTACCTTACAAAGCTTTTTTTCTTACTAGCTTTTATGACATGTAAACTTGTCTCGAAATTACATTACAATTGTACATAACAATATAATTAATATATAACTTAATAAATATAGCATCTTTTCCCTAGAATTACTTATGTTTATCTATACATATAAATAAAATTGGAGTGTCTGTTTGTAATATTGAAATAACCGTTTTTTACTACATGCATATGAATATATATACGGTACATACACTAAAATAACATTTTTTACAATTTTTGTCTGTCTGTCTGTTTGTTCCGGCTAATCTCTGAAATGGCTGGACCGATTTTAACGGGTCTTCTATTGGCAGGTAGCTGATGTAATAAGGAGTAACTTAGGCTACTTTTATTAATGAAAAAATCTTTTATTTTAGAATACTAAAATTACTGTGCCACAGCAACGCGTGGCTGGGTCAGCTAGTATTAAATATTAATTTACTCTAAATTGTGTTATGTTAAATAATTTATTGGTTTTATTTAGTTTAAAGTTTATTTTCTTCTTTTGAGAGAATTGATATAAAAGCTTTATTTTAAAATTTCATACTTATATTATTTTTTATTCTAGTAAAATTGCTTCACAACGTTCAAATGAAATTTATTTAAATAAAAATTACAGTTGACATATTTAAGACACACGACGGAATAAAATAGGTTAAAAATACTTTGGGTAAAGTTTATAAACAATCAATGAAACTTACGAATGAGGGTTCTATAAGCTGGATCGCACAGACAAGAACAGACCTGAAAATAATATACTGGTCAACGGAAAAGTTTATCCAAAGCTTTTTGATATAACTCTATGAAAGAGGTAAATCTAATTCTTTTACATCTTTCTATTTTAATTCTTTTGAAGACACTAATAACAATATAATGATACGCAGTATGTCACTTTTATGCAGTGCTGAATTTACAAATTTGCCGCCCCAAAGCTATAAAATTTTTGCCGCCCCTACTGAACTCTAAAATTAGATGCACTGTTCATAATAACGTTTATTCCTTTTTTTAGGGAATAATCTAGTTACAAGATTATTGTTACAACTTTTTGGGTATATTTTTAAGCTAAGACTATTTTTTTTTTGAGCCAATTTTGCCGCCCCCTAATTTTGCCGCCCTAAGCTTCAGCTTTTTCAGCTTCTATGGTAAATCCGGCACTGCTTTTATGACAGATAATAATTATATTTGTTACATTCACACCAATTTACTTAGGCACAAATGTTTTAATCATAATACAAACATCTGCCTCAATGGAACTTGAACCCGAGACCCTTTGGTTTCGAAGGTCCTCTCTCGTTCCGACGAGTTGGTCGTCTAAATGTCAAATCCCTCGTCGTAAGCGCATTATTTATTATTCTTTTGTTATGTTTGACATGACTGCGTATCTGATGCGATGCAAATCACTACCAATTACTAAATATTTAAAGAATTAATATCGCACATACTGTTCTATGACGTCACTTATGTAATTTTTGTCAAAACTGAAATGAGAATGAGAAAATACACCTAATCTACCTCTTTGATTTGTTTGCTTTTACTTTAAAATGAAGTTCAAAGTTGTAGTTAAATTATTATCATTCTATATGTTTAGTCGAGAAGAACTAATTTTCAAATGCTTACCATGAAATATTACACAATTTACATAAGTGACATCATAGTACCGTATGTGTAATAATTATATAATTCAATGTCCTAGAATTAATGACTGAATGAATCGCGCAAATACTAAAGTTTCATTCGAATGATTTTTGTTGATATATTGGGTGAATAATTAGATTTTTGATTTTCCAGAAAAACTTACCATAGAAAAAACAATGATTGTAATTACTTGCATTTTGCTATTTGCTATTGCACAGTGGTATTTTTTTACAATAAATAAATCGAACTACTCTATACTTATATATGTAGCATGTGTCCTTAGAATTTATAGTAAACATTGACACAACTGTAGATATACAAACTATTTGTTAATCATTTATTTTTATAAATAACAATAGAAAACAAATGCTGTGATGCAGAAGTTAAAACAATACACAACCTTTCTTAATGAGTTCGTTAACTTCCACTATATTGTCTTGGTTATTTTATTATGTGTAAATTGTGCGTTATTTTTTTTATTAATACATTGTTAATTAAATATACATTGTTTTTTGTCCGATATGCACCACAGTTAAGACGTACATAACATTCATTATATTACACAATCATCATCAGAAATATAAACAAAAATATAAAAAAGAATGAATTAAAAAGTTAATAATAAAATTAAAAATTCATTAGACATTATTGGGAAACAAATACAAATATCATCATAAAAAAATAAAGCACATTACATTAAAAAAATACAGTTACACACAAAATTATAACAAAAATAAATAAAACACAATGATTAACACAAAGCATGACTAGTCAAAGCTCTTCAAATTTTTTTTCCTTAATAGATTAATACCATCGCTAACATCGAGGTCGTCAATTTTATTTGTTAGGAGGTTATACGTGTTACAGATTCGCGCCAAAGGCGACGACTGACTGCCCAGATTTGTCCTCCCGAATGGGAGGGCAAACGTCTTGGCCAACCGATGTCTCGGGTACCTATACGGGTTAGACAAAGATATGCGTGACAAGAAACTGCTACAGTGCGCTTGTACATTTAAAACTTTATGCAGAAAACAAACGTCAAACAAAAGTTTACGATTCACGACTGGTCAATCCAAATTTAGTAAGTCGCTGACAGTACGGTTGCCGATGAGAAAAACCACTACAAGAGAAAGCAAGATATCGAGTAAACGCTCGCTGTATGCCTTCGACTTGCTGTGAGTGCACAGCGTATACAGGATTCCACACCGAGGAGGCGAATTCAAGGTGGCTACGCACTAGAGCATTAAACAATAGAATCTCGGTGCTGATGTTCTTAAATCCTTTGGTATTGCGTTTAACAAAACCTAACATTTGCGCTGATTTTGTTACAATTGAATCAACATGTAATTTTTTAAATTTTGTTAGTTTATTTTATCAATTCATAGCTCTAATAACAAACCTGTTGCCTGAGTAGTTGGTCCTGAAATGTCAAGGCAAAAGTAGCTGTAGCCCGGAGATTAACTCATTTGTATTTCTGTCTAATTGTGTCCAACAAATATGGAGAATCAATTTAACTTTGATTCGTTATTTGGATTTTTTGTAGAAAAACTTAATCTCTGCGTATGCGTGCGTCATGGTTCAAATTGCTAAAATTTATACTTCAACCTCGTTAAAAAAATCTTTTCACCTATTTCAATACAGTGTATATAAGCGTAGCATTCATGCATCAAATAGGGAGATCCACGTACGTTCCTTCGGAAAGTGCCACCCCTGACTCTAAAAGCACATCGCCAGCCGGCGTCGTCTGCCCCGGGACTCAAGAAAAGTCCTCAACGCCGTAAGGCAAACTTTTGTCTCAAGAACTTACACTTAACTTAGTCACTCTCTACCACTAACGTTGCCTGACCACCAGCGGTGCAGGCCATCCATCAGCAGCGCCGCCCAACCTACCTGCTACGCCGCCCGACCTACCAGCAGCGCCGCCCGTCTACAACAAAAATGCCGTTATTTACAAAAGTCCAATTTTGTATAAACATTATTCTAATACTGAGCATTTCAGATTATCGACGCATATTCCAATTGTTCATACGCCTTATTCCCGCAGGGGCAGAGATCACAGTTTTCTACTTACCATGATCCTGACATCTCACGCTTCTTTAACTCTCATCAGCTCGTCGTCAGCTTTTTCATAAAAGCTCATCGATTAAGGCACTTTTGACTTGGCCGTTTTTCAGTACACCTCTATATGGTCCCTGAACATTCACCTTGATCTGCCGTTACCGTTTTGCGCATGCACATCTGCCTCATAATTTGTCTTGATAGTCTTCTTTCGCCAGTCCTCTCTACATGTCCAAACCATCTAAGCATCCCTTTTTTAACTTCCTGCTAAGAAAATCGAAGATTTTCGAAAAATCGGGTAGTTATTGTTTTTACCCCGTTTTGCAAAAATCAAGTTTTCAACAGATCTCGACGTTTTGAGGCCTTAGGAATCTTCCCTGACCCTTTCCGCGATGGTGTCTGTATGTCTGTATGTATGTATGTGTGTGTGTGTATGTAAACCTCTTATAACGTTTGAACGGTTTGACCGAATCAAACCAAACCAAATGCGTTCCAAAGAGTTTCATCAAACTTAGATTTCCTGAAAATTTAAACTGGTTCGGACCAGTAGATTTCGAAAAAAGTAAAAAAAACTAAAAAAAAAATCGAAAAGAATCTTTTTTAAATGTTTTTGGAATAAGTTTTGAACGGCTTTACCTCAAAAAACCACGTCGATGGCGCTCAAGTGGATCAAAATCGGTTGATCGTTCGTGAGATATCGTTGACAAAAAAAGCGAAAAAAGTGTTTTTTAGTAATAACTCCGAAATTTTTCATCTAATAATTTTTTTTTGTTCTAAATTTTTCTGAAGTTTAAAAATCAGATCAATTGCCGCCAACCGCGTAAAAATCGGTTGATTCATTCAAAAGTTATAGCAGTTTAAAAATGTAAAAATCGTGTTTCATCAAATTTATAAAAGGTGGAAATTTGAGTGCAAAAGCCTAGAATTAGCGGGAAGTTACAGGGATGGCTTAAGGGTCAACCGTTATCCAGATTTTTTATCTTTGTCACTATATCTTCTTCGATTCTACCCCACTCTTTTCCAACTGTGATCTTCCAAAACTTTTATATAGAAGTAACCAGGTGCTGATTTTAGAAAAGTCCCTACCCTGACTAAAATTAAACCCTAATATTCTGAAGACTTTAGCTTTAATATTTTGTATGTGCAATGAAAATGACAACTCACAGTGAGTATTGTCATTCCTAAGTCTCTCACCTCGGAAACGCAATTAAGATCTTTATCAAGTAGTTGGTACTAGAATACGATTGGCGATTTTATTTTGAGTACGATATAGCATAGCATTTATTAAAGTAAATTAAAATAGATTTTTTTATTTATTTATTCAAAATACTTAGAGGCTTAGAGAATACTCCAAAACGCCAGTAAGCTTAATCTAACATTAATAAAATGTATGAATTAAAATGATCATAGTTACAAATACAATGTCTAAAGAAAACAAAATAAATTTTAAAAGAAATTTGTGTCAAATTACAAAAATAAACTTTGAGACATAGAGTAAAGTCAAATTAAAATTTATAATGTCAAAAACTGAAATTAGGTAAATTTTATTTATGTTTAAAGCACTGGCACAATCTAATACGGTCATTTTGTATATTAAAGTAACCTTCATATTTGCTGGTTTTAAATATTTTCCTATCGTTTGCAAATAAAAGAAATTTGGATTTTTAAAGATTTGACAATAACGTTAATAAATACGTTAAAAAGTAGGGGACGAAAGTGCGAGCGTTCATCACCCCAGTAAGGAGGAGACGTTCGGTTTGCCTCACGGATGTCTTATGTGATGCCACAATGTGCCCACAAAATACTTTGTGGAAAGTAGGATACATACCTCAATTTTAACGAGACAAAACAAATCCTACAATAGATAATAATTATTTGCATATCTATTAAATCCCTTAAAACATCAATAATATAAGTTATTCTATAATACATCTTATCATCTATACATATAAATAAAATTGGAGTGTCTGTTTTTAATATTGAAATAACCGTTTTTTACTACATGCATATGACTATATATACGTTACATACACCAAAATAACATTTTTTACAATTTTTGTCTGTCTGTTTGTTCCGGCTAATCTCTGAAATGGCTGAACCGATTTTGACGGGACTTTTATTGGCAGGTAGCTGATGTAATAAGGAGTAATTAAGGCTACAACAATTTTTATATATTGCAAATTATAATAACTGAGCCACGGCAACGTGTGGCCGGGCCAGCTAGTATAACATATAAATTTTACACAAATCACCTAAAAACCTCTCACATGTAAATTCGCACACTCCCTTAAAATAGCACACAGAATCGAATTTATGTCAGACTCGTGCTGACTAAACACCACCTGACGTTGGCTTGTACCCGGGAAGGTCCGAGTCAGGTCAGGTCAAAAGCTTCCGTCTGAGGCAACCGCCCCTAGAGAGGGGAGGCGCAGCACACTTGCACTATGCACACTGGTTGCGCCAGTACTAAATTCAAATGTGGCGCGTTATTTATCTGTATGTGTTTGTAATTTTGATAAGTTTGATCGACACTCCTAGCCTCACCTCCATTTACTCCATTTCCCTTTCGCACATACCTTGTCTCGCATATGAGGGCGAGACAACCGCGCCATCTATCGGTGGCAAATCGAAGGCATTGTGGCCAACATGCGGCAAAAAAGGGAAAGCTGATGGTGGAGTTCCATAATTTTAAATTGAACTAGTGGCCTATCCGCAAAAACCCTACATTAAACTATAGTTTTATGTGACGGTGTCTTCGTGTGCGTAACAATAAGAAAGAGCAAAGCCCAGGGACGTCCCCGGCAGCCTCCAGCATCTCACACCACGTAGCGGTCAAGGTATCGTGTCCCCTTCATCTTCCTCTCATATTTGTTGTCGACATTAATTTTCTCATACCGCAATACAGTCCACTAATTTTGGATCGCCCGCACGACCACACATACGCACACACACAACAGATGCTCACGAATGTGTAGTTTTAACCATGTTCTTGCATTAAAGTTTATACTAAAAGTATTATTAACTTGCTTTTCTTTATTGAACATTTTTAAACTACCTATAAGAGACATTATAAGTGTAACTAGATGTATTTCGTTTCATGTTATTATAAGGCTGTGTGTTATGGAAAAGCGATATTTCCTGACACAGGTATTGTCATACTTAAAAGGGAACATCAGCCTTGTTTCTATGGTGTGTAATGAAATTGATACATATATTTTTATTATTATTATATCAGAGGTTTTAATTATGTGTATATATCTACCTACGTTCCATGTGCAATGCAGATGGAGGACATACTTCCTGACTGCCAACCCATGGCGGGTCGAACCTTGAGCACAGTTTCTGTTGTTAATTTCCCATCACGTTAATGCGGATATTCACGTATTTAGACCCAATGTCAGACATGTTGATGGGCTAATGTCATGTTAAGATGCCACTTCAGAGTTCGTATCTCGCGGATGTACTACAGTGGTGAACCGATGAATAGAAACCTTTAGCTCACCATGAAGAGTTATCTAGAATATTAACAATGTGTGACGCATGGTAATAGCCTTTAAAATTTGCAGGCTGGTCATTGCTGCATATTAATAGCGGCAAAAAGTAATATCGCAAAAAGCACCAGTTGTAAGACCAGGGACTCTCCTGGCGGCGTGACGCCAAAATCAAAAAGCGAGAAAGAGTATCATATATCAGATACATATATTTATTTCATCAAGTTTCATATAAGTTAATAGTATATTAGAGCTGGAGTCTCCTTTAAAAGCAAAAGATTTGCTTGTTTTCGTTTGGGGTATACCTAAGAAAAGGAAGCTCATTGCTGTAGATTGCCGTACGGTAATATACTTGTCATGCGGACTTAGTAGGACAAAGTTATTTTGCAGACGTTATACTTTCCATTATTGATTGTTGGGTGGGCTAACCCGATGACCGAATCCCGTGCTAGCCTCAAAAGGTTGCTGCTGATGTGGAGGTTATCAAATATACTATAGGACCGGGTAACGTAGTGATACTCCAGTTGATAGCATAGTAGTATAGTTACTTATTAAAACTATGCATTTATATATTACTAGGCGATGCAGTCGCTAAGCATAAAGCTACGCTAGCGCGGAGCGTAATACCTAAAAAAAAAATTTTTTGGTTCGATGGGAATTTTGGCGAATTTCAAAATTCGGGCTCCGTCACAATCTGGTCCTAAACCTGTTGATTCGATTCCACACAAAAAAAAATCGGTTAAGAACTCGGGAAGTTATGGCGTAATACATTGTGCCATTGAAGCTGATCCACGGGAGCTTCGCTCGCTACGCTCTAATTATATAACGTGCTTAATGATCTATAATACCCTTATTTATATGTGTCCTGTCGATTCATTATTTTTAGCTGTAGGACCCTGATTTTACTCCTTATTAAGAAGATACACACATCGGCACAGTAAGCTAAGTGCTTATGTTATAAGTGGGTCCACGAACAAAGTAGACTGGCAAGGTACATACTCTGAGCTGGCATTAAAACATGACATGAGCTCCTCATCTACACACTTGAATATCGCTGTATTATCGTGATAGGAAAATAACAAGAGATACTCAAGATTCGACCTACCACGGTTTGGCGCTGAGGATATAGGATTCTCTGTTATTGTACACGGAATTAACGCAGTTATGTAACCATACCTAAAACCTCTGGAATGGACCCTCCTTTCCACCGAGTCTATCATAAAAACATTGGGGCACCACATACGATATCGGTTAGGTAACCCGGAAGTTTTCTTTACTGGTGGGACGACCGGGTATGTATTAAGCTTTCCTTCAAGGTTTCCAGACCTCTGCGTTGCCTATGGTAGTATCAATCCATCCGCCTCAAGCTGCCCTTGCCAGAAGCAAGAGTAAATATCTATCACGAATTTCAAAGTGGAGACCGCATGTAAGAAACTAAGAACGCGAATTGTGAGAGATAGACCGAAGACTTTAAAAGGAAGGCAGAAAGCGGCTGAAGAGGGTGTGGTAGTATGTTCTATGAACCGAGCGCTTCTCATAGCCTTCATGATGCACACAGCAAACTCCCTGCGTCTATATTTCCGAATACTTATAACCCGTCTGTAGGGTCTTCAGACTTTAAATACGAAATAATAAAAGCGGACTGTATAAAATAGGTTTTACTGGTTCTTATAAATGTATTGTTAGTCCGTTCGCGCTGTGTTCCGAAGCCGAAGTGAGGACCGCCCGCGCGGCTATCGGCAGATTCGGCTCCCGTCGGCGGTGACTGTCGGACATGGCCGAGCGCGTCTCTCACGCACCAACATGCTCCCCGGGTTGAAGTGGCAAACGAAGATGGAGACTTCAATTGAGTGGTAGAGGGCAGATGCAGTTGAAGGCCCGTCGAATTGTTCCACCTTTCGTCTTCAGCTCTGCTACTCGCGTGACGCCATCCACACCAGCATAAGTTTTCATGACTCGCCCCAAACGCCACAGCAGCGGTGGAGCGTTTCGTTCTTTAATTAAAACGAGTGACCCAATCTTCACCTCGCCTGTGGATTTGAACCATTTTGACTTGGTCTGCAGCAGAGAAATGTATTCGTTAGTAAAGCGCTTCCAGAAGTGTTGCGCGATGTACTGCGTCCTCTTCCATCGGTCCAAGCGGGTAATGTTGGTAGTGATCACCTGCGGGTGTGGTACAGTTAAAAGTGATCGTCCAATTAGGAAGTGCGAAGGAGTGAGAGCCGAAAAATCATTTATGTCCGAAGAAAGCGGAGTGAGAGGGCGTGAATTAAGAACGGCCTCTATTTGAGACAAACAAGTGGACATTTCCTCGTAGGTAAAGTGAGTGAGATGCAGTAGTCTCTTCAAATGATACTTACAAGATTTAACAGCCGCTTCGGCCAAAGAGTTAAAATGTGGAGTATAGGCAGGTACAAAACTAAATTCTATGCCCTCCTGCGCTATCTCAGATGCAACATTTGATGAACGCAAGAACTTTCGCAAATCGTTCGTCGCACCTACAAAGTTCGTGCCATTATCGGACGTGATACTTCGAGGCTTACCTCGACGTGCCACGAACCGATTCAAGGCGGCCAGGTAAGACTCTTTGGTGAGGTCCGTAACGAGCTCCAGATGCACGGCTTTAACTGCCGAGCAAACAAAGATGCACAAATAAGATTTTATTAATTTACAACCCCGACCCTTCCGATCGGCTATAAGTATTGGCCCAGCATAATCAACATATGAATGCTGAAAAGGAAATTCGAGATACGTTCTCGAACTAGGTAACTGCCCCATTATAGGCTGCACGTTTTGAGCTTTATGTCTGAAACAAACTTGACAGTTATGAACGATGACTTTAGACAAATTCCTGCCATTAAGAGGCCAATAATTTTGCCGAAGGCTAGCCAAAAGTAACTGAGGACCGGCGTGTAGTAACTTTAAATGTTGCATTTGAAATAAAAGTTTAGTTAAGCTATGATTGCTACAAATTAAAATGGGATGTTTTGTGTTAAAATCGTAAGGGGAATTGTCAAGCCTTCCGCCCACGCGAACGAGATCATTTTGATCTAAAAAGGGTGACAGAGAAATCAGCCTATTTTTGCGAGGCAATTTCTTATTATTTTTAAGAAAATCATATTCTTCTGGGAACATTTGAAGTTGACCACAACGTAGTATATAATTATGGGAATCTTGATGTTCCTTTAAAGACAGATGGCCACACAATTTATTAGTTTTAGTTTTTATGTTAAATAAATATCTTCTAAGAAAAGCTACCACTCTTTGTAATTTAGAAAAACTAGAATACTTCTCTATGAAATTTTGCACTACGTTAGTAAGCGAAATGTATTTACTGCTGCTACTAGAATTACAGCTATTAGCGCTAGCATTTTTACTAAAAAGCGACACTACTTCAGACTCATCTCGTTTCACGTTAGGCATTTTAGGCCAATTGTTTTCACTCTTCAATAAAAATGAAGGTCCTGACCACCACAATGAATTATGGCCAATAACATGAGCTTTAAGTCCACGTGAAACAAGATCAGCTGGGTTTTCCTTCGACGGTACATAGCTCCAGGTATGACCACAGGTACTCTCTTGTATTTCATGTACTCTGTTGCGCACAAAGGATTTCAACTGAGCAGTTGGCTGATTAAGCCAACTTAAAACGATAGTTGAGTCACACCAGAATCTACATGAATCTATGCGCAAAGTAAGGGACTCTAAAACCTTAGTTCACAATCTTGCTCCTAACAAAGCTCAAGCCGCGGCGTCGTTGTTGGCTTGATAGGAGCGACACGGTTTTTGGAAGCTAGCAACTGCACGCGTACCGTTCCCGAATCATCGCAAGAGCGAATATAGAGACAAGCCCCATACGCTCTCTCAGAAGCGTCTGTAAAAACATGAATTTCATGAGTTATAGAATGGTCACAAAGCACCCAGCGAGGAATTAATAAAGAGTTTAAGTATAGTAATGTAGTCTCAAAAGCAGACCAAATATCAATAATTTCTTTTGACACAGGTTGATCCCAGTCATACTTAACGATCTAAATATATTATGATTTTAAAAGAGGTTCTCGTTGGAATCGACGTTCTAAAGATAAGAAACGTTTTTTTGCTGTATTACAAGATTGGCTTAGAACACATGGGTCCTTTTTAAGAGGCATTGTAACTACAAAACGACCTTCGTCGTTGCGAAATGTATTTTTTGCATAATGTTGTTCACAAGCTTTTTCTTCGTTTGATAAAGAATGATGAGCTGGAACGTTATCAAGCTCCCAAAATTGAGTAAGGTTAGGAAATGAATGGGAAAAGTTGCAAAATTGCGAAGAGGTAAGATTAAATTGTTGTGAAATGCTACCGGAAACTAGCCAGCCGAGCTTGGTTTCACACAATCTAGGACGATTCTTACCTAATTCTATGAATTTGGAACCTAGGACATTTCAAAATACTTCGGCTCCTACAAGGATATCGATGACCGACGGAATATTGAAATTCGGATCAGCGAGTTTAAGCCCTGCAGGAATAGGTATATGACTAATATTGATGAACGAAGACGGTAGGACCTTAGTTATCTCAGGCAAAATATGACACTGAATATCCGTTGCGTACGCACAGCATAAAGACTCGATTGTGAGATTGCAAGACTGTGTACTAGTGGATACGTGATTGTTGATACCTGTGACCTTGGTGCTCGTACCGTGTCGCGACAAACCCAGCTTATCACACAAGCTCGAAGTTATAAAGTTTGCCGTACTACCGCTGTCCAACAGCAGCCGAGCAGTATACTTCTCGCCCGTCGCGCTCACCGCCTGCACCATCGCTGTGGACAGCAAGACATTCGAAGAAGTAGCAAGCTGCACAGAAGTAGCCGATAGTGCTACGTCATTGGAGGTAGAAGGCAATGGATTAACTAAAGATATGGGTTCGGTGGATTCTAAATGCAATAGAGTATTGTGTTTACGCTCACAATACTTACAATGTGTTAATTTACAATACTTAACACCGTGGCCTAAGCGTAGACAGTTTAAACAAACTTTAAGATCTTTTGCCTTTTTTATACGATTTTCAATCGTTAATTTACGAAAAGTTTCCCATGTATATAGCGAATGATTCTGGGAGCAAAGCGGACAAAATAAATTATAAGTTTTATTTGAAAAATTATTACTC
Source organism: Calamotropha paludella (assembly GCA_927399485.1). Lineage (NCBI taxonomy): Eukaryota > Metazoa > Arthropoda > Insecta > Lepidoptera > Crambidae > Calamotropha > Calamotropha paludella. Next base: position 8,457,078 of record OV656829.1, on the reverse strand, counting down.
TTTGTATGTCTATTGAGTTTTGTATTATTATTATTATTAGAACTGTGACTATTATTTAAAGCGACTATAGTATCACATGAATTGTAATTTAATTCTATTGATTCCAATAAGTGCGCCTTCCGACCAATAAATTTACAAAATTTTGATAAAGTGGGGTCTTCCACTAAATTATTGCGATACTCCTCCCAATGACGACAAGTGTTAGGATCTAATTTTTTAACCATGATAAAATGAGAAGAGTATCCCAATACCCAGTAGGTTGGTTCAAAGTTGTGAGTGCCCTTACGTTTTTGTTTATTGTATCGACAAGATTACGAAGTAAAATACTAGATTCTTTATTTAATGGCTGAATATCAAAAAGTGATTGAATGTGATTATTAATTAAAAGACGGTTGTTATTAAATCGCTCACACAATAAATCCCATGCAATTTTATAATTATCCCCTTTAAAATCGATATTTTTAATTATTAACGCTGCGGTTCCTCTAAGTGAAGCTCTTAAATAATGAAATTTATTAATGTCATCGATATTACTATTGTCGTGAATTAACGAAATGAAGGTATCTCGAAATTCTAGCCAGCACTGATAACTCCCATCGAAATGCGGTAAATCTATTTTCGGCAAACGAACAAAATTGCTTTTATTTTGTGCAACTGAGTAGTAATTGCCAGCACTCGATACAGAACCTGCGACCTTAGTGGCATCCAATAAGCTGCGCGCAAGTGCGACGAGTGCGAAGTACTGGGACTCGAACTCCTCTCGTTCAGCGAATGCTGCTTCTGGTTGCTCAGCTATCATCTCGATATCGGTCTGTAATGCGTCATAATCGGGATATAAATTTTGAAATTTATTAAAGCGCTCCTCTAAATCTAATTGTTGTAATTGAGACAGGGATGAATTCCCTTTTATTAAGTTGAGGTGGTTGTTAAAAATTGTAAGCTTCGATTTCATTGAACTGCGTTTTTTACATAAAGTTTTAAAATCAGCCATTATAAAATGAATATAAGTTTCAATTTGAAATGACAATGACTGCGAATGAATAACAAAAGGAAATAATGCGGCAAAGGAATGCGCACAAAAAAAGGGTCAACAGCTGTGTGCGACAGCAAACTGGTTATCTAATAGATCCGCACTTGTTTCGATTCACAAGTACGTTGCTTAGCTCAATAGCAAAGTGCATGCACACGTGGCCGGTATTTGAATGTAAAATATACTGCGCTTTGTGCAGAAAGCTAAGCGGAAATGTATAAATGGATCAAACAAATGCAGTAATATAAAATAACTAATGATGAAGTGAAAGTGAAAACACGTGGCGACAATGATTTTCTAATTCGGCAAAAATAAAGAAAAAATGGGAATAGAAAGCGACTAATTGGAACGAACTCACTGTTAATCTGTATATACTCCCAGAAAATAAGGTGACTTCAGCTTCTTCTACGATGATTGCAGATAGTGGTGACGTTTCCACGTTGGCACGGTCGAAGTCCACTGGCAATGCAAATGCGCTACTTGGACACTTTTTATAAAAATTCTTTCTTGAATTTTATTATTCCACGGCGAGATGGACCATTATGTAGGGTCTTCAGACTTTAAATACGAAATAATAAAAGCGGACTGTATAAAATAGGTTTTACTGGTTCTTATAAATGTATTGTTAGTCCGTTCGCGCTGTGTTCCGAAGCCGAAGTGAGGACCGCCCGCGCGGCTATCGGCAGATTCGGCTCCCGTCGGCGGTGACTGTCGGACATGGCCGAGCGCGTCTCTCACGCACCAACACGTCCGTTTTCAAAGTCAGGGTGAATAGGCATCTGGCCCCCGGGCTTGATTGGGATCAAGAGCAAACCCATTGAAATAACAAAAATAAAAAACCATGGTAATGAAAGTTTGTTATTTATTTATTATTATATATTCGGGAATACATAGATATGAAATACCATATATTAATAACAAATTATAAATTGAATCAATAAATTATTGAACACTTTTATTATTATTAAATTAAAATGAAAATAATTTTCTGGTTATGATTGTCTACTCATTTTGACCCAACGAGTAGATTCAACACTCCGTCAAGTAATCCAGGTTTGCCTTTTCCCTTAGACCCACCATCGCACTGGTTTCCACATCCATCTGCCAAGCAAAATTTTTTCATTAAGTTTTACTTTATATAAATCCGGGTTACGTAGGTACGTTACTAATGCGTTTAGTATTGTTTTTTTTTTCGGACCTTTGGACCTCTTTAACAGTAACCGTAAGAGGATGATTAAATTAATATTTTTTTAAGGAATTCTGAGTTATTAAGATCACTGCCACATTAAAATGTTAGAGGGAGTTCTATCAAACGTATAAAATTGCAAGCATGTAGGCCTAATATTTCAAATTTTTATTGAAAAGTGTACACTGGTCTTAAAATATAAATGGAACTTAAAAACTTAGTCGCTCTTTACGGACACAGTTAATAAGGCAAAGGCTGCCCATGTTTTAATTACTGACAAATTATAAAATTTTATTATATTGTATTTTCAACTAGATAAAAGAAGCTGTAAGCTAAAAGTAGTTTATAGGAAATGATACACACTCGCCGAAGTGTCGCAGTCATCTTATCCTAAAATAAATCGTACCGACTATCATGTCTAGATATTATAACATCTTGTGTTTTTTTCTTGGTTAGTGTAGTTAGTTTGTAACTAACTAATGAACATTTTTCTACTTCCGCTAGTGTTACCAGACGTCCAGATAAAACCAGAAAGAGTTAAGATCTTTGGAGGCGATTCCGGCTTTTCTTACACTTTTTGGATTTAACCAGTCGCCTGGAAATTTGGTTACACTAGTTAGCGCACTATAAGGACCTCGTCTGAACGCCAATAAACATAAGTGATTTAATTACTGGTGCACCAAAAATCATTCCTAGAGCGGGTTTTAATAATTCGGGGATTACAGCTTTATACCCAAAAGACTCTCTAGTTCGTATCCGGTCCAGTGTCGGTCCTGCAGCCTTATTCACAACCGTCAAAAATTGCTCTTTCCGAAGACACTTAATTTTTCACTGACTTCTGTTTCCTTTTATTTACAAAGCTAATTTAAAGCAATGCACAATAGTTATCAAGACATTACCCAAAAAAGTATTTTATTTCAATAAAATACCAAATAGGTTGTAAGTTTTTTGTTTCATTTAAGATATTTTGTGACAAACATGCTTGTAACCATGAAAAATGTTCATATTTAGGACTTTGATATTTCCTACTATCCTAGTCCATATCTAACCATTTTATACCATTCGTCGTAAATGCACTTTACTACTGCAAGTATATATAATAAGTAGTCTGTGCATACGGATTAGAAAACTTATTTCCGATAGGATTTGTTAATAACGTTTCACAAGCCGTTCGGTAACAAATTTGACATTTCGAATTCGGAAGGTATCGGACTCGTTAAGTTTCCGACGTTTGTGAATAAGTAACCTGAAAACCTACCTCCGCCTGGTGTCTGATTGTTGGGGCAGCCGCTACCTCCGCCGCCGCCGCCTCCAGAACCGCCGCCATCGCCACCTCCGGAACCGCCACCGCCGCCTCCGGAACCGCCACCGTCGCCACCTCCGGAACCGCCACCGTCGCCGCCTCCAGAACTGCCACCGCCGCCGCCGCCGCCTCCAGAACCGCCACCGCTGCCGCCTCCGGGACAGCCACCGCCGCCGCCTCCAGAACCACCACCGCTTGGATTGTTTATGGCGGTATGCCCAACGGCAACTTTGGCCAAACCCGCTATAAATAAATAGTTATATTTACCAAATGCTTACGTTTATTTTTTTGATGTGAAAAGTCTTTCATTATAATCAATGACACTAACCAATCTCTGAATTGCCAATTGTCTATGGCCTGAACCGCCCTTTTTTGAATGATACACATATCTTTAGCATTGGGGGCTGAGCCCCGCAATAACAGTTCATACGTGTATAATGACGTAATATGAAAATAATTAAAATAAACCATTTGTTGTTGGATAATTGTTTGTTGGTCCCAAACAAAGGTTAGTCCCCCGGCGGAGCTCGTATAAACTAATAGGACTATTACGACTTTATAGTTAATGAACTTATTCTATGATATCAGTAACATATGTAATGTTGAAATTTATAAAATTTTATGAAACATAAACTTAACTTTAAATCTTTTCCAGAAAAGAGTTTGTATATTTTCTGAATTATAGTGAAATAATTAAACCATTATATTGTCATCGCGAGTCTAAAGAGTTTCTCTTGTCTTTTGTCTTAATTAAAATTATAATTCTAAATAGATATATTGTTATTTAGACCAAATTCCAAAGCCTGAATTCTCAAGATTTTTTTTAAATATAAAAGCAAGCAAGTTTATACAGCAAGTTCTTGACTATATGGTTAAAAATGAGAGCGAAGAAGCAATTTGCATTTCTAATAATTAAAAAGATAATATGTATCTTATCCATATACAATTTCACTTACATATAAGAGGTTTATGACCGGGTTTGCAACAGCAAGAACAGACCTAAAATCGACAAATATATTAATACATGATTTATTATTAGATTAAAATTTAAAAAATCTAAAAATCCCACGTTTTTCAGTGACCAAAAAAGAATCAAATTTTTAAATCTAGTATTATTATTTTATTCTTTTTAATTATTAACTCAACGAAGTAACCATGTGTTACGCAACAATCGGATAAGCCCCATACAAAAGTGACAGTTGCCGAAAGTTGACCTGAAAGTGCACCTAGAAAGTTGAAAGTTGTTTAAGCGTGCATTGTCATCGGGTTCTGAGCTACCCTGAAAGTTTCAACTCGCTAGGTGGTCGGGAAGTGCCTCAAAATTGAGATACAAGATTCCAACCGGACAGACAAGACGACAGATAAGCAAACAGGCAAGAAAGCGACCTAAGAAAAACGTGGGAAAAAAAGACAAATTACATTGTAATTAACAATACCTCATTTTCACAAACTCTTTTTATATATACGTTTTTAAAATATGATAGAAATAAAATGAATGAATTGACTGTTTAAACCGAATTTTGCCTTGGACAATTTTTGTCTTGTCTTTATCAAAAAAAGTCAAAATGGCCATCGGAGCAGTCCGAATTATCATTATCTTCTCAAAGTAAGACAAAGTCCAAAAAAGTTATTCTGCCTAATAATAAAACGTACGAAACAACAAGACGCTACCAAAAATACCAGCCCTTAGAAATAATAATTAAAATAATATTTATTGCACATACGCAAGCACTGAGAAGCTTGTGACAAACATTATATGACTTATTTAATGTAATTAGTCATGATTGAGGTACAAACAAAAAAAGTGCATGAATTTTCGTAGAAGAAACTGAAATTCGAATTATAAATTGTAATTCTATAAGTTTCAAAAAACAAATTGAAACAACATTTTATAAGGACTGAATGCTGAAATATAACTTGAATTATATTAAACATCAAACGAATACTAGTCTTGTTATCCAGAGATAATATTTTTTATTTTTCAATCAACATGTCTATCTATTTAATAAATATACTTAACTTAACTAATAGTAAAATTACTTATATTTATTACAAATATATTGAAAAATACTTACCAACGCTAACAATATAATTGTTATTACTTTCATTTTGCTATATCTTGAGGACCCCAAGATTGTCTATGATGTTACAGCATTCGCGCCCTTTTTTATACGACTCGCGCCATTTTTAATTAAATATTGAGACAGATGTTACATTATAATGTTAAAGAAATGCATTATTTATTTGTTCTTGGAATTACGTTAATTCATATAAATATTAAAGACAATAAGTCTGCCACAATTGGAGATGTAAATACGCCTTATTTTGAAATGGCTAGTTTGATAGAAAGGAATACCTTCACCTAGTTTGTTTTTTCTTTCTCACTTTCACTTTCTTCCCTCACGCACCTCTTTCTTTTCTTTCGGTGGTCGACAGGCTCACAATGGCTAGCCCAGCAGGTTTAGTCCTTCTTATTGGTAAACATTTACCTCGTGTCTTCCAGCTAGTATGCACCATATGCAAACCACCCTATATAAGGTATTCGGAATTATAAATATTAGTTAATTCAGGCAGGCAATTGAAACAACTGATAATTACGTGTATCCAATGATGACGGCCATGTTTCTCGTCGCGATAATGACTCCATAGAGCGTCTCGTGGTTCAGGGAAAAGTTGAGGGCACCAGACCGCGTGGTAGATCACCAATGAGATGGACAGACCAGATCAAGGCCGCAACTAAGTGCTCGGTTTATGAATGTACCCGGAAGGCTGCAGTCCGTGATGAATGGCGCCGTATAACCAAAATCATCACTCATCGTGATTCATAATGATGACCACGACCACTCTGGCAAGAGTGTACCGACTAGGAAGAAGAATGATGCATTTGTTTCCAATATTGTATTTTATAATAATTAACCTATTCTTGAATTTATTAATATTTTTGGCTACCACTGTTTCCTCTGGTAATTTATTCCACGATTCCACTACTTTGTTGCTGAAAAAATGATTGTGCGGTTGTTGTTTTTCTTTTTTTGTTAGCTTAAGGCTGTGCCCTCTTGGGTGTGATATTTATTGCGTGAAAGCATCCAGTCAAGGTTTTGTAAGTGATAATGACCGGGCAGTACTTTATATGATTCAATCAGATCCGCTATCTCTCTTCAATCTCTTAGGCTAGTTAGTTCTAGAATACTCAATCTTACCTCACAATCAAGACTTTTGAGCGGCTTTCAAAATACGATTATCCTTCTTTGAACATTTAGAAGCAAATCAATGTTTTTTAGTTTTTACACTTCTTCGCACATTACACATTTGAATAAAATACTTTTTTACAGATTTTGCGCATAGTTTATTTTATATTTAATTCTGACGTTTCGCCTCCTTAACAGGAGCCGTGTTCACAGGATGACTAAGATAATGATTGTCATATATTTTCTACTACCTTCACAATATTTTAATGGGGCACGTTCCTGATTGTTATTTTTTTAATTTAATCAGATTGTTTTATTTAATTATTAAATTCTCACTACGATTACATTATATACTACTGAGTCTACTACCAGTTCGGAAATTGGCCCTTCCGAGAAGAACTGGCGAAAAAACTCAGGCAGGGGGACCGACTACCATCTTACTGTTATTATTTTCAAAAAGAGTCAACTACATCACCAGGTCTTGCAATTTGTGTCTTTGGAGGTATTCATTTATTAATTATTAGATCCTAAGCAGATGGAACGCTCCAACCTTCGTCTCTATTGAAATTAGGATGTTTCCTGATTTCAATAGCCTCGCGTAGCATCCTAGGAACAAACCTTTGTTCTCTAGCGAGAATTTGAGGTTTATCGAAACGTAGTGGTTTGGCCCTCAAAAGCATGCTCATATACTGCAGACCTATTATCGCGCCTATGTTTTATGCCGGCTACGTGTTCTTTAATGCGCGTCCCGAGTAATACTATTTGTTTGCCCGATGTATATGAGACCACAGCCACAATCAATTTTGTAGAGACCTGCTGCCCGGAGAGGTATATTGCACTTGACAGGCCGTAAGAATTGGTTAATCTTCCTGGCTGGTTTAAAGTAAGTATTAATTCAGAATGTTCCCAATCTAGTCAGTGACCCCTTTCATGTAGGGAAGGACAGCAGGTTGACGTTCTACTGTGGCTGGTTTGGCGCGACCTCTGTGACATAGTCTTGGCACTCGTAACTTGTTGTCTTGAAGTACTCGCTTGACATGTTGAAGTTCAGCAGTCAGATGTTGTTGGTCACAGATGCCGCGAGCTGTCTATGTTTCCCTACGGTAGCCAACTGTATAGGATGGTGGTGAGAGTCACCAGATATCTATCTATATGAGTTGCCTTTCTGTACACTGTATGATGAAGAGTTTGATTTGGATTCCTGCTGATTTGAATATCTAGGAAGGCTATTTTACTGTCTGTCTCCAATTCCATAGTAAATTTTAGGTTGGGATGTGGGAGCCCGATGTTAGGCAGTGTTCCAGTAATTTTGAATATTCACTTAGCTTACTGTGTTCCTCTAGTCTCTTCCTAGTGACATCAATGCAGTCTTGTACAGGTAAGCTTGAATAAAGACTGAACATCGAAGCTAACCATAGTTACATTATCAGTGAAAAGAAGGTGTTATATCTCACTAACAAAATGGTCGGAATCCTTTGCATAGGCAATTGTTTTATCTCTTAGGGTCAATAGTATTTCAGCTACGTGTTTAGCTAAAGTTTAGGTTGGTGAGTCAATTTGGCTAACGATGTGACGTAGCGGTACGTCTTGTTTGTGTATTTGCGGCAACCCATACAACTTCGGGTGGTTAAGAGCAAGAAGAGATAAGATGGTTGACCTCAAGATCCAATACATCAGAATGCGTCATAATAAGTTCATTGGTTTTCTTAAATACCTTATTAGTTTAGTTGTTTTTTACTTTTTTGTATGTGTTCTCATCCGATAAGAGCTGGAGCATTTTATCATTATATTCTGACGAATCCATTATAACCGTGGCATTGCCTTTATCTGCTCGGAGTATTGTAAAATCTGATTTAGTTCGCAGGCTCTTTAATGCGTGATATTCGTTAAATGGGAGGTTAGGTTACGGCGGTTTACTTCGTCGCAGAACAGATGAAATGCCTTGACGGATTGCCTCCATATCCTCCTTTCTTTAGTTATTTTTAACCAAACAATCCGCAACATTACATATAATAAATAACACGTAGCCGACATAAAACATAGGCGCGATAATAGGTCTGCAGTGTGTGAGCATGCTTTTGAGGAGCCAAACCACTACATTCGTTTCTATTAACCTCACATTCTCGCTAAAGAACAAAAATTTGTTCCTAGGATGCTACGCGAGGCTATTGAAATCAGGAAACATCCTAATTTACCGAGTTACACACATAAGATATAAGAACAAAAACACATCTTGCAGAACCTGGTGATGTAATTAGCTTTTTTTGCAAATAATAACAGTAAGATGGAGGTCGGTCCCCCTGCCCGAGTTTCTTTCGCCAGTTCTTCTCGGAAGGGCCTCCCAATTTCCGAACTGGTTGTAGACTCAGTAGTATACAATGTAATCGTAGCGAGAATGAAATAACTAAATAAAATGTAGAAATAAAACAATTTGATGAATATAAAAAAAACATTTACAATTAGGAACGTGCCCGATTGTGAAAGTAGTAAAAAATATATGACAACCATTATCTTAGTCATCGTGTGATCACTATAAAAAAATATAAATAGGACGAAACGTCAGGATTAAATATAAAATAAACTATGCGCAAAATCCGTAAAAATGTTTATTCAAACAAATCAATGTTTCCAAACCTGAAAACAATGTTCAATATAGATCTGATAAAAGTCTTAAAGATCATAGTAATTATCTCAGGTGTAAGTACTCCAAATGCCTTATTTAGTTCTTACACTTCCGCGCTCTTTACACATTAGAATAAATAGGAGTCGTGATCACTGGATGACCTGATAAGTCATTTTAATTAAGACATAAGGATTAAATATAAAATAAAATATGCGAAAAATCCATAAAAAAGTGTTTTATCCAAATGCCTTTTCAATTAGATAGACAACACTATTGGCTTTCTTGGTGATTGCATAGATATGGCTGACCCATTTAATATCATCTGTGATAATGACACCTAGATCTGTTTGCACTTTAACATGTTATAACTGTAAGATATAAAATACGTGTGTAAAAAACAACCACGCCTCCGAGCCCTCAGATGGGATTCGAACCCACGACCTTTCGCAATCCGGGCGACTGCTCTGACCGCTGAGCTACCGAGACGCTGGCAAACGTGTCGAATTTTACAAACGTATTCCAACTTCTACTATGAGCTAGTATCGTTCCACCAATGTTGAACGCTAACTACCTTCAACATTGAAAGTAATATTTTTACAAATATTAAACAATCAATTAAGATGGAACCAGCTATAATTATGTTTTTATTTAATTTTTTGCATTCACAATGCAATATTTCTATAAGATATAAAATACGTGTGTAAAAAACAACCACGCCTCCGAGCCCTCAGATGGGATTCGAACCCACGACCTTTCGCAATCCGGGCGACTGCTCTGACCGCTGAGCTACCGAGACGCTGGCAAACGTGTCGAATTTTACAAACGTATTCCAACTTCTACTATGAGCTAGTATCGTTCCACCAATGTTGAACGCTAACTACCTTCAACATTGAAAGTAATATTTTTACAAATATTAAACAATCAATTAAGATGGAACCAGCTATAATTATGTTTTTATTTAATTTTTTGCATTCACAATGCAATATTTCTATAAGATATAAAATACGTGTGTAAAAAACAACCACGCCTCCGAGCCCTCAGATGGGATTCGAACCCACGACCTTTCGCAATCCGGGCGACTGCTCTGACCGCTGAGCTACCGAGACGCTGGCAAACGTGTCGAATTTTACAAACGTATTCCAACTTCTACTATGAGCTAGTATCGTTCCACCAATGTTGAACGCTAACTACCTTCAACATTGAAAGTAATATTTTTACAAATATTAAACAATCAATTAAGATGGAACCAGCTATAATTATGTTTTTATTTAATTTTTTGCATTCACAATGCAATATTTCTATAAGATATAAAATACGTGTGTAAAAAACAACCACGCCTCCGAGCCCTCAGATGGGATTCGAACCCACGACCTTTCGCAATCCGGGCGACTGCTCTGACCGCTGAGCTACCGAGACGCTGGCAAACGTGTCGAATTTTACAAACGTATTCCAACTTCTACTATGAGCTAGTATCGTTCCACCAATGTTGAACGCTAACTACCTTCAACATTGAAAGTAATATTTTTACAAATATTAAACAATCAATTAAGATGGAACCAGCTATAATTATGTTTTTATTTACTTTTTTGCATTCACAATGCAATATTTCTATAAGATATAAAATACGTGTGTAAAAAACAACCACGCCTCCGAGCCCTCAGATGGGATTCGAACCCACGACCTTTCGCAATCCGGGCGACTGCTCTGACCGCTGAGCTACCGAGACGCTGGCAAACGTGTCGAATTTTACAAACGTATTCCAACTTCTACTATGAGCTAGTATCGTTCCACCAATGTTGAACGCTAACTACCTTCAACATTGAAAGTAATATTTTTACAAATATTAAACAATCAATTAAGATGGAACCAGCTATAATTATGTTTTTATTTAATTTTTTGCATTCACAATGCAATATTTCTATAAGATATAAAATACGTGTGTAAAAAACAACCACGCCTCCGAGCCCTCAGATGGGATTCGAACCCACGACCTTTCGCAATCCGGGCGACTGCTCTGACCGCTGAGCTACCGAGACGCTGGCAAACGTGTCGAATTTTACAAACGTATTCCAACTTCTACTATGAGCTAGTATCGTTCCACCAATGTTGAACGCTAACTACCTTCAACATTGAAAGTAATATTTTTACAAATATTAAACAATCAATTAAGATGGAACCAGCTATAATTATGTTTTTATTTAATTTTTTGCATTCACAATGCAATATTTCTATAAGATATAAAATACGTGTGTAAAAAACAACCACGCCTCTGAGCCCTCAGATGGGATTCGAACCCACGACCTTTCGCAATCCGGGCGACTGCTCTGACCGCTGAGCTACCGAGACGCTGGCAAACGTGTCGAATTTTACAAACGTATTCCAACTTCTACTATGAGCTAGTATCGTTCCACCAATGTTGAACGCTAACTACCTTCAACATTGAAAGTAATATTTTTACAAATATTAAACAATCAATTAAGATGGAACCAGCTATAATTATGTTTTTATTTAATTTTTTGCATTCACAATGCAATATTTCTATAAGATATAAAATACGTGTGTAAAAAACAACCACGCCTCCGAGCCCTCAGATGGGATTCGAACCCACGACCTTTCGCAATCCGGAACGATACTAGCTCATAGTAGAAGTTGGAATACGTTTGTAAAATTCGACACGTTTGCCAGCGTCTCGGTAGCTCAGCGGTCAGAGCAGTCGCCCGGATTGCGAAAGGTCGTGGGTTCGAATCCCATCTGAGGGCTCGGAGGCGTGGTTGTTTTTTACACACGTATTTTATATCTTATAGAAATATTGCATTGTGAATGCAAAAAATTAAATAAAAACATAATTATAGCTGGTTCCATCTTAATTGATTGTTTAATATTTGTAAAAATATTACTTTCAATGTTGAAGGTAGTTAGCGTTCAACATTGGTGGAACGATACTAGCTCATAGTAGAAGTTGGAATACGTTTGTAAAATTCGACACGTTTGCCAGCGTCTCGGTAGCTCAGCGGTCAGAGCAGTCGCCCGGATTGCGAAAGGTCGTGGGTTCGAATCCCATCTGAGGGCTCGGAGGCGTGGTTGTTTTTTACACACGTATTTTATATCTTATAGAAATATTGCATTGTGAATGCAAAAAATTAAATAAAAACATAATTATAGCTGGTTCCATCTTAATTGATTGTTTAATATTTGTAAAAATATTACTTTCAATGTTGAAGCTAGTTAGCGTTCAACATTGGTGGAACGATACTAGCTCATAGTAGAAGTTGGAATACGTTTGTAAAATTCGACACGTTTGCCAGCGTCTCGGTAGCTCAGCGGTCAGAGCAGTCGCCCGGATTGCGAAAGGTCGTGGGTTCGAATCCCATCTGAGGGCTCGGAGGCGTGGTTGTTTTTTACACACGTATTTTATATCTTATAGAAATATTGCATTGTGAATGCAAAAAATTAAATAAAAACATAATTATAGCTGGTTCCATCTTAATTGATTGTTTAATATTTGTAAAAATATTACTTTCAATGTTGAAGGTAGTTAGCGTTCAACATTGGTGGAACGATACTAGCTCATAGTAGAAGTTGGAATACGTTTGTAAAATTCGACACGTTTGCCAGCGTCTCGGTAACTCAGCGGTCAGAGCAGTCGCCCGGATTGCGAAAGGTCGTGGGTTCGAATCCCATCTGAGGGCTCGGAGGCGTGGTTGTTTTTTACACACGTATTTTATATCTTATAGAAATATTGCATTGTGAATGCAAAAAATTAAATAAAAACATAATTATAGCTGGTTCCATCTTAATTGATTGTTTAATATTTGTAAAAATATTACTTTCAATGTTGAAGGTAGTTAGCGTTCAACATTGGTGGAACGATACTAGCTCATAGTAGAAGTTGGAATACGTTTGTAAAATTCGACACGTTTGCCAGCGTCTCGGTAGCTCAGCGGTCAGAGCAGTCGCCCGGATTGCGAAAGGTCGTGGGTTCGAATCCCATCTGAGGGCTCGGAGGCGTGGTTGTTTTTTACACACGTATTTTATATCTTATAGAAATATTGCATTGTGAATGCAAAAAATTAAATAAAAACATAATTATAGCTGGTTCCATCTTAATTGATTGTTTAATATTTGTAAAAATATTACTTTCAATGTTGAAGGTAGTTAGCGTTCAACATTGGTGGAACGATACTAGCTCATAGTAGAAGTTGGAATACGTTTGTAAAATTCGACACGTTTGCCAGCGTCTCGGTAGCTCAGCGGTCAGAGCAGTCGCCCGGATTGCGAAAGGTCGTGGGTTCGAATCCCATCTGAGGGCTCGGAGGCGTGGTTGTTTTTTACACACGTATTTTATATCTTATAGAAATATTGCATTGTGAATGCAAAAAATTAAATAAAAACATAATTATAGCTGGTTCCATCTTAATTGATTGTTTAATATTTGTAAAAATATTACTTTCAATGTTGAAGGTAGTTAGCGTTCAACATTGGTGGAACGATACTAGCTCATAGTAGAAGTTGGAATACGTTTGTAAAATTCGACACGTTTGCCAGCGTCTCGGTAGCTCAGCGGTCAGAGCAGTCGCCCGGATTGCGAAAGGTCGTGGGTTCGAATCCCATCTGAGGGCTCGGAGGCGTGGTTGTTTTTTACACACGTATTTTATATCTTATAGAAATATTGCATTGTGAATGCAAAAAATTAAATAAAAACATAATTATAGCTGGTTCCATCTTAATTGATTGTTTAATATTTGTAAAAATATTACTTTCAATGTTGAAGGTAGTTAGCGTTCAACATTGGTGGAACGATACTAGCTCATAGTAGAAGTTGGAATACGTTTGTAAAATTCGACACGTTTGCCAGCGTCTCGGTAGCTCAGCGGTCAGAGCAGTCGCCCGGATTGCGAAAGGTCGTGGGTTCGAATCCCATCTGAGGGCTCGGAGGCGTGGTTGTTTTTTACACACGTATTTTATATCTTATAGAAATATTGCATTGTGAATGCAAAAAATTAAATAAAAACATGTTATAACTGACTATTACCGAGTCTCTATAGGCTTAGTGTTGTACGGATTGTTTTTTTCTATATGGAAAACGGTGACTTTTGAATTGTTCAAGCTACGGGAGGTCAAAAAGTTCGCGGAATAAGTGGAAAGAAGGTTGAAAATAAACACCAAATTATTTTGCTTTTTCAATGTATTCCCACTTAACCGTAATACATTTCTCAGATCATTCCAATAATTTGTTAATACCATCTTAAAAAAATGATGTCCTTAGCATCAAAAATAAATTGCCGACTTCACCTCTACATCATCATCAAATTTCTTACCACGCAGCTCTTTTTTCTTCTTTGGAAATACATAATAATCACTAGGGGTCAGGTTTGGACTATAAGGAGGATGGTGGAGTTGATCGAAGCCGCACCGGTGAATAGCAGAAGCCCAATCGCGCTAATTTTCAATGTTAACGGATCGCTGAGGTTCAATTCTAATCCAATCCTAATTGCAATCCAACTTTGGACGAAATCGGTATCGCGCTATTCGTTGCATGAACTTTGCAGTTTGACAGCTGTTGCGTTCCAACTTCAATCGGGTTGCGTCTCAACCATCTGTCAAATCATTACCGCGATACGATATGTCGTAAAAGTTGAAGTTCAGCAGTAGTCCAATTACAATCCAACTGCATATTGTTATGGCGATTGCCCCCCAGCTGTCGCAATATGACTCGTGTGCACAGGAGCATTGTCATGCAAAAGGAGTACGCCTTTGGACAATTTACCTCTTCTTTTTCTTTATTAGTCTCCTTCAACTGCTCTAATATTGAAGCGTAGTATTGTCCCGTTATATTAACACCGCGTTCTATAAAGTCGATCAGTAAAATATCTTCTGTATCCCAAAATATAGATGCCACGATTTTTCCGGCCGATTGTAAGAATCGGTACTTCTTGGGCGGCGGGGTGCCTTTTTTATGCTATGCTAGTGAACCCAGATTTCATCTCCAGTAACAATCTGGGCCACAACTTCTTCCCTTTTATCGCCACCGAGCTCCAAAAACTGACGAGAACATTAGACACGTTGTCGTTTTTGAAGGGAAGAAAGCATTTTCGGAGCCCACTGTGCGCTGACTTTTGTCATCCCAAGATGATGATGTAGGAAGTTCAAAATGGTTTTATCGGATACTGCAACCATTGCTGCTAGCTGCTTCTTCCTAAGACGGGAATCTTCCAATACAATTTTTTCTACTTTCTCGATGATTTCGGGTGTGATGGCCTCAATTGGCCGTCCAGAACGTGGGTCGTCAATTGAGTTTCTTTCTTGCTTAAAAAGGCCATACCACTTATAAACACTGGTTTTATCGGGGCCAGAGTCCCCGTAAACAGCTAACATCTCTTAGAAAATTGTCTGAGTGGATTTTTCTTGTTTGATGAGGAATTTAATAACAGCGCGATATTCAATTTTCGCCATACTTATTGATTTCTTCCCGATTAACTTGTTTGCACGTTGATAACTCAAAGGTTAATGACCCGATATTTGGAATATATACTAATGGTTAGATGCTCAATTAGTATCTATCTGGATACATGAACCTACCCCCACCATCCTCTCCATTCCGTGAACTTTTGACCTCCCCTCATATGTAGCCACTTTTTAGACCAGTTTTTTTAATTTGTCCAAGATCGCATTTACAAGTGATCGTAATCTGTGATAGGATTCGCAAATGTTTTAATGTCTTCTGCAAAAGATTCTAGCTTTACATTTCAGGCAATGTGACAGACAGATCAAATGCGTATATAATATTGAGAACTGGCGCAAGAATTGATGCCCGCTGAACACTACTGTATGTTATCGCTATTCCGACAGAGTATTGATTCTGATTCTGACTTTTCAGAATTCTGAGTAGAAAGCTTCGCTGCGGCAAGAAATCACCAATCCGAGTAAGAAATTTGCCACGAATTCTAATAAATTCCAATTTATGGAGAAGCTTACTTATAAGGACTTTATCGAACACATTTTCATAGACAAGGTAATTAACGTCGACTGCTTTTCGTTGATTGAAGTTCTGAGTCTGTGATTACGAACATTGCAATAAATTTAAGAACGTAAAGCTAGAAGATATGTTGCTGACGACCTATGACTTTGTGTTTTGCTTAACAATGATCTTCTTTATGAGTTTAATCTTTACACTTATAGGTATGTTGTTGTAGCTTCCAACTTATTTCCTTTCTTATATATTGAAGTAATAATAGCTGTCTTCCATTGTGCGGGTATAGCTGCAGTATGAAAACAGGGATTTTATCCGGTCCAGGTGTAGGGTCTATTTTCATTTTTTTAGCATATTTTTTACTCTACTTCTTGGTTATATCAAAGTCATCTATAGAATTATTAACGCGCTGCATTGTGCCTAGCATCGGTAAGTTAATAGTCAGCTCTTTTTGAAAAAGTTTAGCAACCTGGTCCGCAAAGATCTCAGCTACCTATCGTGCTTCAATGTCTTCTTGTCCCTGATTGTTTATTAGTGCTAATGGCACACCAGCTTTTGATAATAAAACTTTTTAGGACTTGAATGTAGCATCTTCATTATATATTTCAGAAAACGAAGGTCAACTGAGGATGCGGTTCTCCAACTTACAGGGTCAATTGTTCAGAACCTTAACAAAAACTTCAAGACGCTATGCGTCTTCTTAGATATCTCAAAAGCGTTTGATACTGTCTCTGTGTCAATCCTTTTAAATAAACTGGAACTATTAGGGATCCGCGGTTTGGTTCTTGAAATGTTTAGGAGTTATCTCCGTGACAGATATCAGTGTGTCACGATTGACAACATTGTGAGCGATGGGAAGCCTATCACTTCTGGTGTTCCACAGGGTAGTGTGCTTGGGCCTACCCTGTTTTTAATTTATATAAACGGCCTGTGTCAATTAGCTCTCCCTACGAGTAAAATTATAACTTATGCTGACGATACGGCGATACTTGTTCACGGTGAAACTTGGGAAGAGACTCGTGCCCTTGCTGAGAGTGCTTTAAGGACGGTGGAAGCATGGCTATTACAGAACATGTTACTTCTGAATCCTAATAAAACTTGTTTTGTAACATTTGCACCAAAACTAGTCTCAACCTGATTCTTCGTTTTTCATATCTTTACATAAGAGGCGGTGCTCATCTATTGGTCAAACTTCTTGCACTGTACACAACTGTATTCCTGTCGCACGGGTTAGCCACGTCAAATACTTGGGTGTTATTGTTGATAGTGTTATGTCATGGAAGGAGCATGTAAAATCCATCTCAGCACGAATCAGAAAACTCTTCTTCGTTTTCTGCAAACTGAGAGGCAGTGCTGATGTTGGCACACTTAAATCTATTTACTTCTCTTTGGCGCAGTCATTGTTGACATATTGCATTACTGTTTGGGGTGCCAAGGGAAAGACGCATCTTCATCTTCAGCTGGAACGAGCTCAACGGGCAGTATTGAAAGTAATGGCACATAAACCTGTCCGATTCCCCACTAAGCAACTGTATGAGTTTTAGAAGGTTCTTTCTGTTCGTGGATTATTTGTAATTAATCTTATCTTACGCAAGCATGCTCTTTGTGAGTATGATCCAAGATTTACATTAAATAAGAGATTGTCCAAAAGAGTATTTAAAGTAGAAAAGTGTAGTACAGTTTTGGCTAGCCTTCATTATTTACACCTTAACTCTGTATTATACAATACAATTAACAATAAATTAAATATTTATAACCTACCTCTGCGCAAGTGTAAAGCTGTTTTGAACAAGTGGTCAAGTCAGTTATGATGATGTCGAGTCCCTTGTCAAATGAAACGATAAATCATATATTTATCTCCTTCATCCATACATAAACACACACACACACACACACACATACACACTCACAAACACACACGCACAAACACACACGCACCCACACATACACACACTTACAAATAGCAAATTTGGTAGATTCTTTATTTTATTTCATTTTTTTTAATGTGTAATTTGTTACTTTTTAAATTTATTTAAGTAATAAAAAATGTTTGATAAAGTTCGAGGTGGGCGCTAATAACTGCGACACAGTCCTAGACTAATGTAGTTATTAACGTTATAATGTTATGTTAACTTTTATATTGTAAATAAAGACTATTATTATTATTATTATTATATTTCAACCTTAAGTGTCAACATAGGCTTACTAGTTTATTGTTTATATCACGATATTGTTTGTAATTGACACTTAATTCAGCACATACCAATTCCTTAAGGTAAGGAATACAGGTAATAAATACACTTCAAATAATAATTAAAACAAAAAAAATAATCACACTTTTATTATCATTCAATTAAATTGAAAACAATGTTCGGGTTATGAGCGTCTGCTCATTTTGTCCCAACGACTAGATCCAACACTGCGTCAAGTAATCCAGGCTTGCCATCTCCCTTGGATCCATCACTGCACGGTTTTCCACCTCCATCTGCCAAGCAAAGATTTCTTGATAAAGTTTACAATATGATTGCACATAAACAAGATTCTTAACTAACGCGCCACTCATACATTTAAAATGAACTTTTGCTTGGATATAATTATTGTTTTCTTATATTTAATCCTTACGTTTAGACCCTTTGAACAAGAATCGTGAAATGATGATTAAGGAAAGAAATCCTTTTTTTTATTAATTTAATAAATTGAGTAGCTAATTAGAAGGAGTTCCATCAGAATTACAAAACTGCAAGCATGTAGGCCTTATATTTTTTTTTTACCACGTTTTACTTAACTTCACTTGTATGTCTGTTGGTTTGTCGTCAAAATTTGAGATCCTTATTTCGACCTCTTCCTCTTATCCGATTTGGCTGAAATTTTGTATACAGGCTTGTTTCACCTAACAATTTCATATTTAATCAGTTTTACATCCTAAAACCACTTAATTAGGCTTAAATTAAATTAACCTCCACGTGGTGTGTCTGAATATTTGATATATATTACATGTATATATTGAAGAACTAAGTAGGCACAATTCAGATAATTTAAAACTAAAAAGAGTTAAATAAATACTTTATAAAAAAAAACTTTAAAAAAACCGCGTTTTACTACGGGTTATAGATGTACTAAAAAGGAGAAAATAAATTTTTACAAATGGACTAAAAAGATAAAAATAAATTTTTGGTAATAATGAAAATTTACGATACAAATATTCTAAAATTTATTGAATATTATGTATTTTTCTGAACATTCATACGCAGAATTTGAAAAATTTCCAAAAAATTAAAACTTGGTGCGCATTATACTTGAAAAACTATTCAATGCCATCCACAGCATTACTATTGCATTGGTTTAGTTAGGAAGGGATTTAGGAAAGATAATGAAAATATTAATATAATATCAATAACGCTGTTGATCTAAATTACGCAACACGTTTTATTTTTTTGGAAATTTTTCAAATTCTGCGTATGAATGTTCAGAACAATACATAATATTCAATAAATTTTAGAATATTTGTATCGTAAATTTTCATTATTACCAAAAAAATATTTTTATCTTTTTAGTCCATTTGTAAAAATTTATTTTCTCCTTTTTAGTACATCTATAACCCGTAGTAAAACGTGGTTTTTTTAAAGTTTTTTTTTATAAAGTATTTTTTTAATAATAAGAGTCGATGATAGCTTGGTACACACTTGCCGCAGTGTGGTTCTCTTCAAATCCTTACTCGTCCTATACTATACCGTCTGCCGTGGTTTTACTTTCTAGATATATAATAAACGAATGTTTTGCTACGACTCCCTAGTGTTGCCAGTCGTCCAAATAAACCGGACATTTATAATGTTAATGCTTTTATTAGATTTCATAATTTAACCAGTTACATTTACATTTGGATAGACTAGTTAACGCTCAACATGGACCTCGTTAAAGGTCACTAAAATTTATATTGTTTGCTCCCTGTGGTCAAGTAGTCTCCGGCACCCTCCGAAGGCGGGGAAAGGAGGCAGTGATTCCTTATGAATACCACACAGCTGGCTATGTGATTATGTCAGATTGTTTTGAATAAACACTACATGCGGTTGACTTGTACTCATGAAGGGTCATAAACCTTGGTCAGAAGAGAAGAACGGCGCGTACGCTACTCACCTAGGTGAGATCACGCATGAGAAGTATCAATCGATATCTGGGCTGCTCGTGTCGTGAAAAATGTTTGGTTGACTCCCGGAAGGAGAGTCAGTCGCTCAAGAGGACACGGGCTCGATATTGATTGAAAGTGTGCTTAAAGAACACTCAATAATGAGTCCAGCTTGCTACCCATAAGTCGGTCTGGCCAACCAGTTTTCAGGTTTAGTAACCCTACCTCCGCCTGATGTGGGATTGTCGCAGCTGCCACCGCCACCGCCGCCGCCTCCTTTATTCGGACAACCGCTACCACTACCACCACCACTTGGATTGTTTATAGCGGTATGCCCAACGGCAGCTTGGACCGCATCCTCTGTAAATCAATAATTATATTATACAACTGTTTTCGTTTATTTTTTGACGTGAATTGACTTTTATTTTGATGATCAAGCCATCGTTTGCAAATACTAAATATGAATTATGAACATTACAATAAGATGCCTTACATCTATAGAAGAATGTGTAGCACCTAAGTCGTGTGATGTCCAGCAGAGTGGAACAGCTCCCACCCTTCAGACCTAAAGGAAGTTGTAAAATACCACTAATGATACTGGAGGTAATGAACATACCCCACCCATCCGGAAAGCACAAATTGGGCAGAAGTGTTTTTGAATTATGGTATTTTCTGCCAAGCGTAGAGATTATGTCTAGGCTTCTGTCAAACAGTAGGCAGTTGTGGTGCAATTCTAGTGTAGTTGTAAAATCGTCCATATTCAAAACCTTGTGTGACCAATAATTTATTAAGATTACAATGTTAATATTCTGGTGCACCACAGTAAGAAATATGTTAAATGGCCTGCCTTTTTTTTCATATAATACCTGTATTAAATTTAATTCATTCATTTAAATCGTAGCTTTTTCTTATACGTTTCAGTAGTAAGCAAAATATGTTTTGAAACATTATCATGTAAAAATTTAATACATAACTATAAAAATTTACTTACGTATAAGAGGAACATGGCCTGGCTTGCAACAGCAAGAACAGACCTGAAAACAAAAACGATAGTTATACGTTGTTTCAGTAAAGACGTGTTGTATTAAAAATAACAATATTTTAAATATTAGAGTCGTTTTTATTGATACATTTGTATAAATAATGTAATGTAAAAATATAATAAAATTTATTTTTGTTTTAATATATATAAGCATCTTAAAACCTTTCACTAAAGCTAACACCATCAGAAACATCACCTCCAGGGCCCCGTTACTCTCGGAATCCTTCTGTTTTGCTCCAGTTACACTTGATGAAATTAGTAAGATAATGATTTCAATAAAATCCAAAGCAGTTGGTTGTGACAATGTGGGTAGGATCATGATTGTAACTATTTTGGATCAAATCCTTCCCGTCTTAGTGCGCATTATTAATTTATCTTTTGAGAAAGGTGTCTTTACCTGGCGTAGAGCATACGTCACTCCTTTACCAAAAAACTTTTCTCTTCAACATTTGAATGACTTTAGACCGATATCTGTCCTTCTTTTCTTTTCCAAAATTTTGGAAGCAGTGGCTCACAAGCAAATATCTTCTTTCATTTACTCCAAACATCTTCTTACTTATTTAACAGTACTTATTTAACAATACAACAACTGCTCTTCTTAAGGTTACTGAGGATATAAGATTGGGCATGGAGAATCAGTTGGTCAGTATCATCGGTCGCGTCGACTTCTCCAACGCTTTTAATATGGTAGACCACGATATCTTGCTTGCTATTCTAAAGCCCCTCATTTCTCCCCACTGGTATAGGACTGGCTCTTAAATTATCTTAACAGTCATCAACAAGGGGTGCGTGTCGGCCGTGAAGTATCACTTTGGAGGGATTTATCTATTGGTGTTCCCCAAGGAGGTATCCTTTCTCCTTTCCCGCGTACTGGTTTTATGTCAAATTCTTTCACACTCCAAGCTATACGTCTCTGGAATGGCCTCCCAGGCTTTCCCACTAGGATTACGTTTAAAAAGAAAATTTACGCTTTTCTCACTGAAGGGTTAAAGTAATAGTAAAATAGAATCATCACATTATTGTAACTTATTTGATGTATTAAGTTGTTGTAGACGTTTTATATATGTAGTGTAATATAATTATATACGCATTGTATGTATTATATATAAAAGTATGTTAAATTGATAACTTTAAGTATATATTTCCATTGTATCCGCTTTAAAGTTTCTTTCTTCCCAAAGTTTTACTGGGAAAGAATGCAATTAGCATTAAGTCCGTCTTTTGTACCATTTTACATTTATGGTCAATTAAGCTTTTTAAATAAATAAATGAATAAAAAATAAATTTTAGACAGAATATATTGTATTGAACATTTTTTGCCTTTTTTCTGTCAGAAAAGTAAGAAAAACCTAAACCTGCCTGCCTGCCAATGTAATTGATAGTCAAAGTGACATTTTTCTGACTAGGTTATTCCCTGAGTCCTCAGATCCTGGAGGCTCCCGTCCCGGAGGATTCCGATTTATTTCTATCTTGATAAAGTCAATTAAAATTACTTAGTATTCCAGGAATACCTCTCTGACGTAGACAGAGTACAAAAAAGTGATTCTGCCTAAAGAACTGAACTTTAAAAGAAATACGTACAAAACCACAAGACGCCACCAAAAACACCAGCTCCTATAGATACTAGATCAACGAATAGAAATGCATATAAGACACATAAATAATAAAGATACTTAATCATGACTCGGGTACAAATAAGCATATTCGTCATACAAAAATCCTCCACTGGGATTCGAACCTGTAACCGTTTGGCTTCAAAGGTAAAGCAACCCCCGCTTGGTAATCTATATGTCATATAGGTATTTTATATATGTAATAGAACCACAAAATGCGTAAACAATGTAACTTTTCTTCCTCTTGTGAATTGTAGCCGTAATTGTTATTATTATTGTAGTGAAGTAATCTACTCTTTTCTATAAGTTTCATTGAACAAATAAAACAACATTTGAAAAGAACTAAATGCTGTATTATTAATATATTAAACATCAAATAAATACTGGCCTGGTTAGCTAGAGATAGTAAAATTCTGTAATTTTTTTAATATACTAGCTGACCCAGCCACACGTTGCTGTGTTATGAATTAAAATAAAACCTATCCTATCTTTTAAGTTAGATCAAATAACAGATAGTTACGAAGTTTGATCAAAATCGGTTAAGTAGTTTAGGAGTCCATCGCGGACAAACAACGTGACACGTAATTTATATATACTAAGATTAATACACTTAATTATAAATTAATATTACTATTATTTATTACAAATATATTAAAACATACTCACCAATGCTAATAATACAATTGTAATTACTTGCATCTTGCTATTCCTCGATAACCACAAGATTGTCTATGGTGTTAAAGGATTCGCGACCTTTTTATATGATTCACGCCATTTAAAATTAATATTATCACAAGTGTTACAATACAAAATAAAAGAAATGCATTCTTTAATTGCCCATAGAATTATTTTAATTAATATCACTATAAAAGACAATGTGTCTGCCACAGCTAGAAATGTAAATACGACTTATTTTAAAGTGGCTAGGTAGGTCAGGAAAAGATAAAAAGGGTACTTTTACCCAATATCTTTTTTTATAATTTCACCATTAAATATGTAGGAAACAAAAAGTAAAAGAATAATCCAACACTAAAATAAAAAGATATTGACATTTAAGTTATAAATTAAAATATTAAGTGATTTGGTGTTACCATCACCATTTATTATATCCATTGTATATTGACAACACTAGTTGTATTCATTATATCTTTATTTTTTTATATCTGATTTATACCAGTCGACATCACATAAAAATACAATTAATGCTTTGGGTACGCCCAGAAAGGTGGAAAGAAAACCATTGTAGAGTATTCAAATTTTACAGTAGACATAAACAGCTCTGTGTTAATGGTTTCATAGGCACGCAAAAATTCTAATTACACTTAAAAGATCCCTCTCCTTTATCTTTGCTTGCGAGGATATTGTCCAAAACATCCAACAGTGTTGTTGCAGTACTGTGAGTCTTCCTAAAACCAGATTGTTTCTCTGATAGAGCGTTATTTTCGCAGACCACTATTTCAGCTATCTTAGACATAAAATGTTGGATACTAATAGGACGGAGATTTTTATAGCCACCACGATTTCGCTTTTCAGGTAAGGGTTTTACTAAAGCATTTATCCAAAAATCAGGAAAAATACCAGTGTATATCGACCTAGTAACCAAGTCAGTGATTGCTCATAAAGTGCGGGGCAGTGTCATAAATATCATGTCTGAACCATCAGTACCTTCAGCATCACTTTAAATTTTTTTATATTGTACACTGTGGTTTCAGAAACTGATTTAAGTCAAACTTATTAGACTTAAACCTACTTAAAAAAGGAATTGAAAAATCACTATTTCCGGGAATGTATAGAAAATTCTTATTTATACTGTCCGATTTACTAAGGTGTTGAGGAACATCTAAACTTTTTATTATAAAATACATACATGTAGCCTTTAGTTTCTTATAATATTTTTTATGAATGTCACTTTTCATTTTTCTACTTTACGCAATTCACTAGCAGACTCAGTAGTGTCCAATGTAATCGTAGTGAGAATTTAATAACTAAATAAAATCAGGATATATAACAGTTTGATAAATATAAAGAAAATTAACAATTAGGAACATGCTCGATTAAAATATTGTGAAAGTAGTAAAAATATATGACAACCATTATCTTAGTCATTCTGTGATCACGGCTCCTGTAAAGGAGACGAAACGACAGGCTTAAATATAAAATAAACTAAGAGCAAAATCCGTAAAAAAATTGGTTTATTCAAACAAATCGATGTTTCCAAACCTGAAAACAATGCTTGAATATAGGTCTGATAAAAGTCTTACAGGTCATAGTTATTATCTCAGGTGTAAGTACTCCAAATACTTTTCCAATTAGATAGACGACACGGTTGGCTTTCTTGCTGATTGCATAGATATGGCTGACCCATTTAATATCATATGTGATAATGACACCTAGATCTGTTTGTACTTTAACATGTTGTTACTGACTGTTATCGAGCCTCTATAAGCTTAGTGTTGTGCGGATTGTTTTTTCCTTTATGGAAAACGGTGACTTTTGAAATATTCAAACTATGTAGCCACTTTTTAAACCAGTATTTTATATTTCCGTGTCCAAGATCGCATTTGAAAATGTTTTAGTGTCTTCTGAAAAGATTCTAGCTTTAAATTCTAGGCAATATGACAGACAGATCAAATGTGTAGATAATATAAAGAACTAGCCCAAGAACTGATCCCCGCGGAACACCATTGTGTATTTATAGCTAGTCTGACTGAATTCTGACCCGAAAGCTACACTGCCGCAAGAAATGACCAATCCAAGTAAGAAAACCACGAATTCTAATAAATTCCAACTTGTGGAGAAGCTTATTTATAAGGACTTATCAAACGCTTTTTCGTAGACAATGTAATAACGTCGACTGCTTTTCATTGATTGAAGCTCTGAGTCCGCGATTACAAACGTTGCAATAAATTTAAGAACGTAAAGCGGTGCGGACAGAAAAAATGTTGCTGATAAATAAATAATAAATAAATAAATAAATATTTTTCTTACATTTACACCAATTAGCCTAGCCCAAAGTAAGCACAGTAAGGCTTGTTTTATGGATACTAGGGTAACGGATAGACATACATATATGATACATAGATATGTAATATTCATAGAAATATATACAAACACCCATGACTCAGGTACAAATGCTTGTATTCATCATACAAACATCTGCCCCTTCCGGGATTCCACCCACCGGAACCCAGGACCATCGGTGCGAAAGGCAGGATCGCTACCGTTGCACCAAACGGTCGTCAAACCTACCTATGATGACCTATGACTTCGTGTTTTGCCAAATAACCCCTTATGTGCTTAACAATGATTTTCTTTACTAGACAGTACCCTGAGTTGGGGACCGCAACACAGTGTAAGCCAAGCCAAGCCACTAGCCGTAAGCTGTACGCATCTGCTTCATCTTTGCGGAGACTACGTAACTTTTTACCGACTGCCACTAAAATTGCGCTCGCACAATCTCTGTTACTACCTGTCCTTGATTGACTGACGCCAGCTACCTTGACTTAACGGAGGACCAGCTAAACAAGCTTGAGCGTCTTCAGAATTTTTGTATAAGGTTCATATTTGGCTTGCGTTAATATGATCATGTCTCTCAGTATCGCTTTCAACTCAAGTGGCTTCCTATTCGACTTCGCCGGAACACTCATATACTTTTACTCCTCTACAATAAACTGTTTAATCCCACTTACCCTCGTTATCTTAAAGAACACTTCCATTTTCTTCAGTGTGCAAACTCTTACCTCCTTCGGTCATCAGACAATCTAAGCCTCCTAACCCCATCACATAGTACTACCTTTTATAACCGTTCTTTTACTGTGCAAGCTATTCGTCTCTGGAATTCACTTCTAGTTGCGATCAGGCGAGCTCAGTCTTTTACTACTTTCAAAGATCAAGTCAAAAAGTTTTATCTTTCCCAATAACTGCTAAGCTGCTTGTTTATAAAGTTAGCTTATTGTATATTTATGTATTTATTTAGATATTTTTAGGTATTGTTTTTTATCGTTATTTTCAAAATCATATATATATTTAGATTCTTCTCTTTTGTTGCATCACACCCCTGTCGTTAATAGTTTTATTTCCCTCCACCCAAAGGTTGTCTGGTAAGGATCGCTCTAAGCGATAAGACCGCCTATTGTAGCACCCTTTCTTTCTCTATGTAAGCTACTTGTGTGTGTAACAAAAAAGTATTTTTCATTCATTCATTCATTCTTTATGAGTTTAATCTGTACACCTATAGGTATGTTTTTGTGGCTTCCAATTTGTTTCCTTTTTTATATATTGGAGTAATAATAGCTGTCTTCCATTGTGCGGGTATAGCTGCAGTATATAAACAGGGATTTCATCCGGTCCAGGTGTAGAGTCTATTTTCATTTCTTTAGTGTATTTTTTTACACACTTCTTGGTAATATTGATTGTTTATTAGTGCTAATGGCACACCAGCTTTAGAGGTGTTTTCTGACGTAATAATAAAACTTTTTAGGCCTTGAATGTAGCATCTTCATTATATTTTTCAAACTTAAGTGTCGACATAGGCTGACTAGTTTATTGTTTATATCTCGATATTACGAGTAATTGTAATTAACAGTTAATTCAGCACATACCAATTCCTTAAGGTAAGGAATACATGTATTAAATACACTTCAAGTATAAATTAAAACAAAAAAAAATGATCACCCTTTTATTATCATTCAATTAAATTGAAAATAATGTTCGAGTTATTAGTGTGCACTCATTTTGACCCAACGACTAGATCCAACACTGCGTCAAGTAATCCAGGCTTTCCATCTCCCTTGGATCCATCTGCCAAGCAAAGATTTCTTGTTAAAGTTGTAAGTACAATATGATTGCATAAAAACAAGTTCTTTACTTTACGCGCCTCTCATAAATTTAAAATAAACGTTTACTCGGATTAATTGCGCGTTTATTAATGTTTTTTTTTTATGGAATCCTTACGTTTAGACCCTTAAAACTAGATTCGCGAGATGATGACTAAGAAAACACACCACTTTTTTATTTATTGAATATATTGAGTAGCTCATTATAATCTGGTTTTTAGCATTAGAAAAAACAAAATTTGTGTACTTTATTGTACACACATAATGTAACAAGCAAAACGTAACATCGTGAAAAGTTTACACTAAAAAATACCTTAAGGAGCAGAAGTTGCAAACTTGTGGAACGAAACGTTGGTCAGTTTGACACGACAAAATTAAAAAGTACATGCTGATGTTGTAATACGTACCATATAAGGTGATTTTTAAAATGGTCGCTTAACATGGCCGCCATTTGCAACAATAGCGGCAAATGTCAACGTCTGCATTTATCTGTATTGACTATTTTCTTTGGTTTATTGTTAAGTTTCTATTGTTTTTGTGGAATTTTTTTGTTAAAAGTTTTTGTGGTTATTTCTTATTTAATCTGTTCAACAATGGACGAGCCTGAAGCCGGTCAAAGTGGTTAGCCACCACTGCTTCTTGGTTTACATAATTTATAATGCTAAAAAAAATGGACTATACATAAATTATAGATAAAATTGCAAGCATGTAGGCCTAATATTTTTTAATAATAAAAGTCTAAGGTAGCTAAAGATGATACACACTTTTTGCAGTGTCGTTCTTTTCATATCCTTACTTGTACAACAGTCTACTGTGTTTTTTCTTTGTAGGTAAAGTCCGGCTTTTGTTAAATTTTTGAGATTTAATAATTGAACCGGTCACCTAGACATTTGGTAAGACTAGTTAGCGCACGATGTGGACCTCGTCAAAGGCCATTATACATAAGTAAATAAATTACTGGATCAATAAAAGTATTTTGCTCCCTGTAAGTCTTCGGTGCCCTCCGGAGGCTAGGGAGGGAGGGGGTGATTCCTTATAGATACTCGTACTACACAACTGGCTGTGTGGCTACGTCAAAATTTTATTAACTAAACACCACCTGTGGTTGGCTTGTCCCCATGAAGGGTCATAAACCTTCGTCGGAAGAGAAGAACGGAGCGTACGCTACTCACCTAGGCGAGAATACGCATGAGTAGTATCAACCGACTCCTGGGCTGATCATGATGAGGTGAAAAATGTTCAGTTGACTCCCGGAAGGAGGGACTTTTGCTTAAGAGGACAGGGGCTCGATATCGATTAAGAGTACGCTTGAAGAGCACTCAATAATGACTTATGATGAAAGTCATGTCAAAATCGGGTTTGAATAATTCGGGGTGTCCAGCTTTTTACCCATAAGTCTGTCAGGCTAACCGGTTTTCAGACTTAGTAACCCTACCTCCGCCTGGTGTCTGATTGTTGCAGCCGCCGCCGCCGCCGCCGTTGCCTCCACTACCACCTCCGTCCCCACCTCCGCCACCACTTCCGCCACCACTTCCGCCACCACTTCCGCCGCCGCCTCCGGAATTCGGACAACCGCTACCACTACCACCACCACTTGGATTGTTTGGAATTGGAAGCTTGGATCAAATCCTCTGTAAATCAATAATTATATTATACAACTGTTTTCATTTATTTTTTGACGTGAATTGACTTTTATTTTGATGATCAAGCTATCATTTGCAAATACTAAATGTGAGTTATGAACATTATAACAAGATTCCTTATATCTATCGAAGAACGTGTAGTACCTAAGTTGTGTGATGTCCAGCAGAGTGGAATATCACCCACCCTTTTCACTTAAAGGTAGTTGTAAAATACCACCAATGATACTGGAAGTAATGAACCTCCCCCACCCATCCGTAGAGCACAAATTGGAGTGCAGTGTTTTTGAATTATGGTCTTTTCTGTGATCTCCCACCCTTCTGCCAAGCGTAGAGATTATGACTAGGCTTCTGCCAAACAGTAGGCAGTTGTTGTGCGATTCTGGTGTACTCGTGAAATCATCCATATTCAAAACCTTGTGTGCCTAATAATTTATTAAGACTAAGAAGAAATATTTTTTCCTCTAATGCCTGTATTGTATGTAATACATTTATTTAAGTTTTAGCTCTTTCTTATACGTATATATATAACATTAAAGAAACTTACTTATGAGAGGAGCACCGCCTGGCTTGCAACAGCAAGAACAGACCTGAAAGACCAAAAACGATAGTTAGCAAAGGTGGATCCTCTCGCAGACCCCTGCCGTAGACGCAGGAGAGGACGAAGGCAGCGCAAGTTTGATCGTCTTCTCCCACCCGATAATGGTGGAACTGGGGCTGGCCCCATCTCCACCCATGGAGGCCAGCGGGTGCTGGGCTTGGGAGGTCCGCCACCTACACTGTACAGGCCTCCGCCGACTCGGAGCGTTCGGAATGTCCCGGGATGCTCCGTAGTACTCCGTTTCCCGGAGGAGTACAGAAGTGTCTGCCTAGGTCGGACGTCCACCGATGGGGCCGCGGTAGTGTCCGCGAGGTTTCCCGTGACCCCATCCGGTGCCACTGCACTGTCGTACGACAGTCCAGTGCCACCAAGGTGACCGAAGGGACATCTTGGAGTTTTTAGTGGTTAGATCCCTGCGCACCAACCTGATGAGCTTTTATTGTCAGGTAGGTCCGCAGGGGAGAGTCCCACAGAACTTCCGCCGCACTCCCAGCGATGAAAGTATGCGTATTGCATTTCCTCCAAGTAAAAAAAAAGGCTGGCTGGTGTAAATGTAAAAAAAAATATTAAACATCAAATAAATATTGGCCTGTCAATGTCAATACTGTAATTTTTTTCCAATAAACATGTTTGTCTATTTAATTAATATACGTAATTAAATATTGAGATTACTATTATTTATTACAAATATATGAAAACATACTCACCAATGCTAATAAAACAAGTGTAATTACTTGCATCTTGCTATGCCTTGCTGACCACAAGATTGTGTATGGTGTTAGAGGATTCGCGCCCTTTTATATGACTCGTGCCATTTTTAATTAAATATTATGACAAGTGTTACAATACAAAATAATAGAAATTATTTTTTTAATTGCTCATAGAATTACTTTGATTAATATAACTATAAAGGCAATATGTCTGCAACAGCTAGAAATGTAAATACGCCTTATTTTGAAGTGGCTAGGTAGGTCAGGAAAAGATAAAAGGGGTAATTTTACCCCATATCTTTTTTATAGTTTCTCCATTAAATATGTAGGAAACAAAAATTAAAAGAAAGATCCACTAAAATAAAAAAAATTGACATTTAAGTAATAAATTAAAAAATTAAGTGATGTTGTGTTACCATCACTATATTGACAACACTGGTTGTATTACATTATACCTGTATTTTGTTATATCTGATTTATACCAGTCAACATCACACCATTCTATACATTATAAAAATAAAATCAATTTTATTGCAGTTTATAGCTCATTAGCTTTTTAGGTAGGTACATAAATAACATACTTTGACAAAAGAAAGTAAATAAACAGTATCGGTTAAATCTCACCAAATTGTGTAAAAGCCTTAGTAACCTGGAAACCACCAGGATCGCCCCGTTTGCCAAATAGATGTGGAATTATAGGAAGCAGCTTAATGGGAGTCCAAGAACTTTAACCAAGGTCCGAAAGATGTAGGTCGAATTTTTATACATTATATTGTACGAGGGTGGATTGAAAAGTTCGCGGCCTAACACATAAATACTTAAACTATTTTAATGTGACTGACCTCATTCGATTAGTTTACTCTCTGGTTGTCAAATTGTAAAATTCTATCGCAATAGCATTAACTGTATTTAAATTAGACTGAATTTTGTGAGCCTTTGTGCAGCATTTTTAAAGAATGGAGAAAATTGAGCAACGTGCGGTCATCAAATACCTGTTTAAAAAAATACTAACTCCAAAAAAGATTCACGAAGATATGTCAACAACATTGGGGGAATCTGCTCCGTCGTATACGACTGTGAAAAAGTGGGTTGCTGAATTTAAACGCGGACGAGAGAGTATTGAAGATGACCCTCGCTCTGGCCGGCCTGTGACGTCTACGACTGAAGAAAACATCGGGTAAATCTGTGATCTGATATTGACAGAACGGCGATTGACCATCAGGGAGATTGCAGACACTATTGGCATCTCGTATGAACGAACACAAAATATCATAGTCAATGAACTTGGATTTTCTAAGGTTTCTGCGCGGTGGGTACCCAGATTGCTTTCAGTCGAATAAAAACGAATACGCCTCACGATTTCTGGCGATTGTTTGGAAATGTTTGAGGCTGATCCACAAGATTTTTTGGCCAGATTTGTAACAATGGATGAAACTTGGGTACACCACTACACCCCAGAGTCAAAACAGCAATCCAAGCAGTGGAAAAAACCTGATGAACCGACTCCAAAAAAAGCCAAAACAATTTTGTCAGCTGGCAAGGTGATGGCGTCAGTTTTTTGGGATGCTAAGGATGTCATCATGTTGGACTACCTTGCAAAAGGTGAAACTATGAACTCGGCTTATAACTGCACCCTCTTACGTCGCTTGCATGAAACAATCAAAGAGAAAAGGCCAGGATTACTCAGCAAGAAAGTGTTGTTCCATCAGGATAATGCACGCGTTCACACCTCTGTTGAATCTATGGCTCAAATTTGTGATTGTGGCTTTGAATTACTGCCCCATCCCGCCTATTCCCCTGATTTGGCACCTTCAGACTTTTATTTATTCCCAAACCTAAAAAAACACCTTGGAGGTCAAAAATTTTCATCAAATGAGGAGGTCGAAGCTGCGGTGGGTGACTTTTTTGACGGCCTTGAAAAAACTTTTTTTATGACCGGCATACAGGCGTTGGAAACCAGATGAAAGAAGTGCATAGAGTTAAGTGGAGATTACGTGGAAAAATAAAATTACTTTTGCTTATATTTTATATTGTTTTCTTGCTGAGGCCGCGAACTTTTCAATCCACCCTCGTAGATATGCCTTAGCCGTGAAGTATCTAGCGAATTCTTGTGGTGTATGTCGAAACAGAGTTGCACGAAACCTTCATAGTAAGGTGACATAATGCGATAAAAAAATAGCATAAAATCTCCCATTTTTGGGGAGGCATCCGATCAGCAGTAGACATCTTTCGGCTGATAATGCCTTAGAAACTTTTATTGCACTTAAGTAGGGTAAGCGCCATCTATGATACGAAGTGTCAACCGTGTTGCTTCGTGTTGCGGGCAACGGTGTTTAGGTGTGGCCGTCATAAAATTATGGTCCTACCTGTGTAGATGTATTTTCATATGTTTAATACGTTAATGCATTTTTTTAATAGGTTAAACTGATTATTATAAAAAAAATATTTATATCAGGCTTGTGCCCATATTGTTAGTAATTTTAGGAACAAGCACGATAAGTAATCGGCAATACGATTCAGAGACATATAGACGATCGAAAATGTCATCCAGAGGTATACCATAAATATAGTTGTAGAAAACTTAAGTTTATCAAACAAATTTTCAGGTCGCCCGCCAATGACTGTCCCGAATAACAAACAAGCAAAATGTAAAGGAGCCTTTCTTTCTTCCATACAACTAAGACTAAACATGTGGGTACCTAAGATTCAAATATACCAAAAAATAGCAAAAAAATTGTAGATTCCGTAAAAAATACTTATTTATTTTTAAATACATTTGTACCGCTAAAAGAATCATTCAAAAATAAACATTACTTGCAACAAATGTTTTTTTTGCACTATTTTTTTTGAATTTGAAGCTTCAAATTATGTAACTGTATGTAAAAATTGTACTATATTCAGTCTTAAATATAAAATGTTTACAAGCTTATCAGCAACAAACTACTTTGTAAATTCTTTTATTTTTAATAAATACAGTAGGATCAAGGGCAAAACTAGATATATGTTGCTATTACGAATTAGTCTAAGCGTTTGGTTATTTCATCAGCCTACGTACTTTACTAAAAAATCGTGTTCTAGAGCCATGAAAAACTTATTAAAATCAGACTGACAGTCACAAGTGTCACATTAAAAATAAAACATTTTATTTATTTATACATGACGTATAATATGTAACTTTTCGGTATTTTGCTGTCTCTGGGAGTGCTATTTATTCGTGGTGGTTATTTCATTTTAAAGCGGCTATTCTTTCTGGATTTCGTTTCACTTACTCTAATGACCTGGCTGTATTAACTTTGACTGACACTTTCGTAATTTGGCTGCTGCTAATAATTCTTGGATTCTCGACAAGCTGTTTGTACCTACTCTATTCTGATACATGGGGCTTATTTTATTAGAATTGTGTAAGACCCATAAGATGTAGAAAACGAAGTAATTACTGATAGCGTTTCGTTCAACGCAGTTGTGATTTAGTACTTCACACAACTTTACTCTCATATTAATACTTAAACAATCACGGATTCGATCTGTAGAAACAATACCTGGATATCTCTGCCACGTGTTGCTCAAATTTAAGTTTGTCATCTCAAAGGATACCCAAGTTACGAGCTTGAGTTACTCGAACCAAACGATCTCCTTTTATTGTTACAACCGGGTCACTGGCTGCATTGTTATCTACTACAGTATTCGTACTCAGTCTCATGAATTTGGATTCGTTAGGGTTAAAAACCAAATTATTCTGCTGACTCCACTGAGTCAAACGATTCAAGTCATTGTTTAACTTATCTACTACTGCTCTGGTTGCATTAGTCTTAAAGCATATATACAACTGTAGATCATCAGCTTATAAGTGGTACCTATGCTGTTCAATGTCTGCACAATATATTATAAAAAGAATAGGTCCTAGTATAGAACCCTGAGGAACTCCTCTATCAATATGCATGGTAGACGAGAAAGAAGGATCATTACCGCCATGACTAACTTTAACACTTTGGGTACGCCCAAAAAGGTGGCTAGAAAAACCAGTATTGATGGTTTGAAAAGCACGCGGAAATTCTAATAACACTAAAAGGTACCCTCTCCTTCATCTTTGCTTGCAAGGATATCGTCCAAAACTTCCAACAGTGTTTTTGCAGTACTGTGAGTCTTCCTAAAACCAGATTGTTTCTCTGATAGAGCGGTGTTTTCTTCGAGGTATTCTATTATCTGCATGCAGACCACTATTTCAGCTATCTTAGACATAAAAGGTTGGATACTAATAGGACGGATATTTTTCTAGTTACCAGGATTTTGCTTTTTAGGTAAGGGTTTTACTAAAGCACTTTTCCAAAAATCAGGAAAAATACCAGTGTATATCAACCTGTTAACCAAGGTAGTGATTGTTCGTAAAGTGTAGGACAGTGCCATAATATCATGTCTGAACCATTAGCTCCTTCAGCATTATTTTTTTTTTTTTTTTATTATATTGAACAACACTGTAGTTTCAGAAACTGGTTTAAGTTTAAAAAGATGTGAGCCAACTTATTAGACTTAAACTTACTTAAAAGAGGAATTGAAAAAATCGGTATTTCCGGGAATGTCCAGAAAATGCTTATTTATACTGTCCGGGTTACTAAGGTGTTGAGGAATATTAAAACTTTTTGTTTTTAAATACATTACATCCCTTTCAATATTTTACCATAAGTGTCGAGTATTGTTGAAGTGTCGATTAATATTGTGATTGAAATATGCAGCTCTTTCACTATACATCACTGCGACAATAACAGCCTTTTGTTTCTTATAATATTTTTTATGAATGTCACTTTTCGTTTTTCTACTTCTTGCAATTCAATCATTTCTTTTACGGTATATGTTATCCGCGGATAGGAATGATACTTAAGAAGATTTAATTGCACTGGAGCATTTTTTTTTATAGAAAATAGGCATGCGCTTGACCACTATCTCGCCTGATGGTAAGCGTCGATACGATCTAGGATGTGACGCGCTTGCCTAGAATATACCTATTCACTCGTGACTTGAAGACCCCTAAATTGTATTTGTCAGGAAACAGACTCAGGCAAAGAGTTCCACTCCTTAGCGGTACGTATCATAAAATTGAAACCAAAACGCTTAGTGCGACTAGATATAACGGTGTCGACAATTTGTAAGTCTGGTTGTCCAATGAAAAAATGGGGACGGCAGAACAAGGTTGTGCAATTCAGCTGCACACTCTCCGAAATGAATCCTATAAAATACGGATAGGCTCGCTACCTTCCGTCTATGCTCAAGGCTTTTGAGCTTTTTACAGAAAAGATTTTCATTGCCGATGAGCCTCTTGGCCCTCTTCTCAATGGACTCAAGCGTCTGGAGCTGATATCGGGCGGAACCATCCCAAAGATGAGAACAATACTCCATACACGATCGAACTTGTGTTTGGTAAAGGGTGAGCAACTGTTCCGGTGTGAAGTATTTTCTCACCTTCGCCATAATGCCAAGTTTTTTTGAAGCCACTTGAGCCTTGCTCTCAACGAAAGAGCCAAAATTGAGAGTTGGTGACAAAGACATACCGTGAAGCATGTTTATCAAACAAATTTAACACTATCATGTTAAATGATTGCAGCATAATATTAACATCATCATCTTCAAGATTCTCTCACGATATGGATTTGACATCATTATCAAATTAGCCAAAATCGATATGTTAAAGGGAACTACAGTTTGGTGCAAGGGTAGCGATCCCACCTTTATATTTTTATTAATATTACATATCTTTTATATATGACCGTTGCCCTAGTATCAACAAAACAAGCCTTATTGTGCATACTTTGGGCTAGGCTAATTGGTGTGAATATAAGAAATATTATTATTGCTTGCAATGTAATGAAATATGGCAAAGTAAAGTAGCGTGACTTGAACGTTTAAACCCAACTTATACCACATACATATTTTGATTAATTAAATAATAATAAATAAAAACTTCGGGACAACTAACACAAATTATTTACTCCCAAACTAAGCGGAACTTGTACTATGGAACTAACGGATATAATTCAATAGTATTTAAGAAATATGACTCGGAGACAAACACAGTAGACAGAATCGCTCTTTGCACTAACTGATTGTTAATTATTGTCAATTGACATAGACTGTCATCAAATTGTCATAATATTCATTATTGCACTGCAACTTAATATGTGCATCAGGTCACTGAACTGAATTTACGCAGCCATATATCTCATTATCTCTAAAACAAAAGACTTCTTCTAGAACAATAAACAATGTGCAATATGTGTAATCATTAAAAATAATTAAAATACGACCAACAACATTTCAAGCTACAATAATAAATGTCAAACTCTTGCAATTTATATTATGCTCTATGTAATCAAATTAAATACTAAAATCGACTGCCCGTGATACTACTACTACTGTCTACCCTCGAGTCCTTAGTACAGCTGCTAAAACAAAAAGTCAGTTATCCATAAATTATATTCCTAAAGAAACTGAGTTTATAAGTTTTATTTGTAGTAAATTCTATGGCTATTTGAAGTACGTTGACATAAACCTGTTTTTTTTATATGTACTCGGCACAGGTAGGCGGTCATAAAATAAAAAAATACATAATAACAAGATCATTTATAACGATGGAAGTATTGCATCTACCGACATTACTTTATAACTATTATATAGATGATAGAAACCGTTAGTCAATAGTGCATATGTCGCTGACGTAAATGGCGCTGTAATCGTTTAAAGCATGACGGATTCGGGACTATATTGTAATACATTAATTTAGAACAAGGTCGCTCATAATTTTGAAAATGTAGCACCTTCCGGCATTGTTTTCCTAAATGATCGAATGAAAAATCAAAAATCGAATCAGAATTGCCGAACTTAAGTGACAGTGGGTGGGGCATATAGCTCCTAGAATTGATGGTCGTTGGGGCAGAAAAGTTCTCGAATGGCGTCCAACGCAATGTAGGTAGGCGTCCTACTCGATGGACCGATGATTTGGTGAAGGTCGCGGGAAACCGGTAGTTGTGGAGATACTTAGGAAGCCTTTGACCAAC
This sequence comes from Calamotropha paludella, assembly GCA_927399485.1. NCBI lineage: Eukaryota > Metazoa > Arthropoda > Insecta > Lepidoptera > Crambidae > Calamotropha > Calamotropha paludella. The sequence goes on along the minus strand of OV656829.1, from coordinate 8,419,168 downwards.
AGTATAAGACATTTGGTTAAGACGATAGGCGCCATAATCGTTTGCAACGCGACGCATTAGGGACTAAAAAGTAAATACGCTATGACAAGATCACTTATAACTTTATAAGTAAAGTACATACCGGTATTATTGATAACCATTATTTAGAAGATTGCCAGCTAAGCCATAACTCATCAGTGCGTAAATAGACATAGAAATGGACTGAGCATCACTAAAGTAACCCTAGATCTAGGTCTAGAAAGAGATAATGAGCCAAATACCTGTCTCCGATGTACGTAGTAAAACACTCCTGAGCGCCTTTAACGTAAATTTTCTAGTATGCACAAATACTCCAATCTCGATAAAATAGTCAATCAGTCGAGATCTCGAACGGATGTGGAAAACTATAGAAGCGTATGTTATATTAAATACTGCTGCAAAATATTTCGCGGGGGGCAGGTTGACGTAATTTACCCTGATTTTGAGAAAGCTTTTGATCGTGTGGATCACGTGATTCTGTTCAACAAGCTAAGAGTGCTAGATATTCGTGGGAATTTGCTCCAGTGGGTTTAATCATATGGATAGGTATGGATAGGTACCGCTCGCAAATAGTAGTAATGAGGGGTTATCGCTCTAATAATTGTGACGGGTGCAGTCGGGAGAAATAAAAGCACTCAAGGTCACTTATTTTTTTGTATTTATGGAATTAAGGCCCAACTGAAACAATTATATAAAAAAGGTAAATTACACTGAATACAAAAACAATTTCACATTTATCACTAAAAACGTATTATAAAAGGTAGGGCTACTTACACTAGTGCCTTCAAGAATCTTATAGACTTTTATATAACAGGAACTGGTGGTACAGAATACATATACAGGAAAACTTGTGAATTATGCTTATGAGCTTATTCTACTTGTGAGCTTATTATAACTGCTCAGCACTATAAATATATTTAAATGATTGTTATCCGTGAGTCAACCGCTCTATGCGCTGACTCTGGTAAGAATGAACTTCGAGAACAAAACAAATAAAAAGCGATAGACAGTAAATTTAAAATAGGAAACCATAAGAAAAGAAAATATGAAAAATGGCCAGAGAAGAGTGCAATGAAAGCAACGAGTCGCCAATATAGCTATGGCGCCTCGTTACATAATGTAACCTACGGGGTACCCCAAAGGTCTTATTTAGGCCCCCTTTTTGACAATACCTACCTTTACAATATCGGTTCATGTCTAAAAGCTTTAACTTTCTCATGTATTCGGAAAATAATAAAGATTTATAATTTTTATATATTTTATGCATTTTCAATGCGATCTTATAAGATAAATTATTATAATAGAAAAATACTAGAAAAAATCGACTCGGGTCACAAGTGACCCGGCATTCAGGTTCCCGCCTGAGATTCACTTGTGACCCGAGTCGATTTTTTCTAGTATTTTTCTATTATAATAATTTATAATAATAAAGATTTATTTTAAAAACAACAAAAATCTTAGTATCACATGTTTTACTGTCAGGCGGCATGCAATAATTGGGTATAATTTATTAATAAAATTAAGTTGTATATCAACATACTTATCAGATAGAGAATAATCGATTCAAATAAAGTAACAGTGCCCAATAGAATATCGAGTGTAATTCAATATAATTTAAATGAACAAAATGATTAATAAAAAACAAATGAAATTTATGTCAATAAATGTTATGTTATAAAATTAAATTCTATCTAAAATGCCTTTCTTATCTAAAAATCTTTATAGCCAATGTTGCAATCGAGCTTTACGTAATAATCAAACTGGAAGTGATTAAATTTTGTCCAGTATGTTATTAAAAATTTTAGCAGACATGACATAGGTAGAAACAATTTTTATAAATATTGATAAATATAATTTTAGCAGATATGACATAGGTAGAAACTATTTTTATAAATATTGATAAATATTAAATAATTGTAATTGAAAAATACGAGAAAAACCGACTTGGCGCACAAGTGAATTCTCATGCGGGAATCGAACCCGCAATCTTTAGAAGTCCGGTCCAATGCTTTTCCAATTGGGCTTTCGAGCCTTGTGAACACCCGTTGATATTTTCTAGTACATTTTTATTATTTAATTTTATGCATTCACAATGCAATATTTCTAGTTGTTTTTTACACACGTATTTTATACCTTTTTAATTTTACGCTGTAGGACAGCGTTATGTCATCAATGAGAGGAACATCCTCTCGTATTTGAAAGAAACATTTGTCACAAATGTTAAAAATATTTGGACAATCGATTAAAATAAAACAGCCATTTAATTTTATAATTTTTATATATTTTTTGTATTTTAATGCTATCTTATAAGATAAATTATTTGAATGGAAAAATACTAGAAAAAATCGACTCAGCTTACAAATTAGTTCTCAGGCGGGAATCAAACCGCCAACACATTGTTTTAAACTTTCATGGTAAACCTAAACTAACATTATAGTAATATAAGTTATTTACGGGACGACGCTCCGTGATCATGGCACTTGCAACAGTGCCGAAATATCGGAAACTCAAAAACAAGGTACATGGTAGCAATCCCGTAAATAACTTATATTACTATAAACCGGCAACCTTTAGAAGTCCACTCCAATGCTCTTTGAACTACCGCAACTGCTACTACTGCAATTGAACTACCGAGGCTTGTGTATTTTTTGCATAGCGGTTGCGGGTTGCGGGTTTGATTATTATTCAGATATTCTAGCAATAATAATCAACTGCAGTAATAGAACACACATTCTTCAGAAAAGCAGATCCTTTCAGGGTTTCATGTAAGTAGAACACATCTTAAATGCGTCTACAATAGTGATGTTACTTCACCGACCCGATGATCGCCACTCCCGCCAAGTGCAAAGTGCGATCTATCATTCGATTTTTGCATCACAAAGGGACTTTACCCTTAGAAATTCACCGACAACTGACCTCAGCGTATGGCCCAGACGAAAAGTGTTTGTCTTTTGCACGAAAACGCTCGCCCTCATGTCGCCAGGAAGATCGAGGAGCTGCTTATCAAATTCGGATGGGAAATCCTGGACCACCCTCCCTACAGCCCGGATGTGGCACCGAGCGACTATCATCTTTTTCTGGCCCTCAAACAACACCTAGCAGGGCTACACTTCCAGACCGAAGAAGAAGTCATGGACGCGGTTAACGCATTCCTCGGGAGGCGGCGGCGGACTTGTATGATGCGGGCATCAAGAAACTCGTGGGCCGACTCCAAAAGTGAATCGATCGCAACGGCGATTACGCCGAAAAATAGGGGAAGGATCAGGATTTCCGACAATGTACTTTTTTTTCAAATAAATGAAGTTTACTATAAAATATAGGAGACCTTTATTAACGGGCAAAATTCCGTTTTCTTATATTGTTTTGGAAGGCTTATCCTTTCAGTTATAGGAATGAAAACATTTGAGCTGTGTCATTATCCAAAAGAGCTTAAGGAATTGCTTTTCTTACGTCGTTGGCAATTGTTAGCATCTTGATAATGATATTTGAGGTAATAACATTTTGGTAAACATTTACACATAAGTTCAATTTAGCTATGGGGGCATTCTTTATTTAAATAGAAATTTGTATATAGAAAAAAACTGAGTTGTACTTTAATTTGTCTAAAACTGTGAACCTATTAAATGCTATGTATATATGAATTTATGCTAAGAGTAGGTTACTTTTAACCCCTTGTTGCTTGAACAATCTGGGTAAATCCTTATAAAACGTGAAAAACTTTTCTTTTAACTTTTCAGCTTATTAATGACCTTTATATTAGCATCATACTCTGCTTCTCTTTTTCTCAATTGCTATAAAATACATGTAGGCGAAATATCTTTTCGTGACATACCTAAGAGTTTCTTTTTCTTCTTACCTAAACGTTCATTTCATTTATGGTGTGATTAAAAGTTTAAAATGTGAAATTGATTATATAAAAACGAAAGAACAGTGAAGTCTCGGAGTTCTGAAAACTGTTTATCAAACAATTCAAGGTAATCTATTGTAATCAGAAGGCTAGAGCATTTCCCCCATATATTATTTACACTAGGTGTCAATGATACTTTCAGACCAGGGTTGTTGCGTCGTAAGTGGTAACGTGTTTGTATAAGGCGAGACCTAGCGCAAGACACGTAGAGTTTTTTTCAATCATAGATAGTTATACAAAAGTGATGTAATTTATACCCTCATTTGATTGTTTTGTCAGTATAAATTGATTGGAGGTTGGAGTTATATTGTGTCGTGCATGCATAGTGTAATAATCCTTACTAAAATTACTAGGTCTGCAATACATGCTGCTGCTTGCAAATACTGAGCGAAGCAATTAGATTTTTGAAGGGTGATTATTCCTCGATGGTATGTCCGATTTCAAAACTTTTTTTTGCACATTAGTCACGACCACGATGTGAGTTTTGGCGCCAAATTTTATCAGTGTAGTCTCAGCGATTTGGCTGTGATCAGCTTTTGAATTTTTCTTTCAGTCTATATTTTTTTTACATAGCCTATGTCCGTCAGGTTATAATCATGTATGTTCATGCCAAAATTCGTTCGAATCGGTTGAACCGTTAAGTCAATCAATCAATCATTCAATCAATCAAATCATTTATTTGTAGACACAGGTATTAAAACAGATGGTGACAATTACATCGTATCACTATGTCTGGCCATTTACAGGCATACAAATTTAAAGTACCTAACTAAGATATGTAAAGAAAAATGTAGAAATTCTTATACAAAAAAAATACTATTATAAACGATGTCATGAAATTAAATAAACAATTTTAAAAATACTACAAAACAATCACAAATCAACAATAATAATAAGAAAAAATATATAACAGTAAATCAGTCAAAATTAATGTAAACTAGTCTAAACTACTAATACACTCTAGTCCTAGATTATTGCTACCACTTTTCAGTCAAAAATTCAGTCAAGGTATAATAGCCTTTCTTTATTAGTAGTGACAACAAGTCCTTACGAAATGTAGTTAGGTTAGCATCTTTCAGTTTATTTGGTAGTTTATTAAAAATTTCAGGTGCCTTACAGAAAAATCCATTTCGTTTCAACGCAGTTTTCGTAATTGGAAAGCGTAATCTATTTCCATGACGTTTGCTTACCTTTGATTGGCCATCGGACAAAGTGGGAAAAAAATTGCGGATTCTCTCTGACAAAAATTGCAGTTTCATATATATAAAGGGAAGGTACTGTAAGTATCTTTAATTCTATAAAATGTTGTTTGCAGCTATCTCTTCGTTTTATAGCCCTTTTTTTGGGTTTTAAATATAACTTCTTTGTTATTGCTATTGCCCCAAAATATAATGCCGGAACGCAAGATAGAAGCAACATATCCATTATAGGCTGTTAAAACTGTCTCTAAATTAGCAATTCTAGATAATAATCTAAGCGCAAAAACAAATTCATTAATACGTGTACACACATTATTCGTATGACTGAGCCAATTGGTTTGATAGTCCACGTGTAACCCTAAGAACTTTGTTTCCGTTATAGGTACTATTGTATATTGACCATGACGAATTGTTAATTTTGGTGCCTGAGTGGACTGGCGGAAATGCATTATTTTGGTTTTATCAATATTTAAATTCAAATTATTTATATCGAGCCATTTCATTATTTTGCATAATGTAATTATAATTTCAGTTTCATATGTCAAATTGTTTTTACATTTAATCAATATTGTACTATCATCAGTAAATAATGTCATAGGGTGTTCAATGGATGTTGGTAAGTCATTAATATATATTAAAAATAATAGAGGTCCTAATATTGTACCTTGAGGAACACCGTACTCTACATCTCTACATTTTGAAATATATTGCTTTTCTACTAGTGTTCGTTTGCAGATACTTTTGATAGCAGTTTGTTGCTTTCTGTTGCTAAGGTAGGATTCAAACAATTTTAAAGCAATGCCCCGTATTCCATAATGGTAGAGCTTTTGCAAGAGAATATTGTGATCAACGTAATCAAATGCTTTTGACATGTCCATAAATATAGCGCAAATGTTTTCCCTTCTGTCCATAGAGTCAGTCACTAGCTTCAGTAAGTTAAAGGTCGCTAAGTTAGTGGATTTACCTCGACGATAGCCAAACTGTTGAGGAGAAAAAATATTAAACTTTTCAAGAAATGAATAAACTATGTTATATATTTTTGAAAAAACTACTGTGAGAGCGATAGGTCTATAATTTATAACATCAGTAGTATCACCTTTTTTGTATGTTGGTTTTATTATAGACAATATAAAGGCCTCCGGAAATGTTCCTTGACTCAGAGAAAGGTTTATTATATAAGCTAATGGATTGGCTATATGTTTAGCACAACTTTTAATTGCTGTGGTAAATATATCGTCGTAGCCCACACTATTTGTGTTTTTAGTGATAGTATAATCAATCTTAAGTACTTCGGGTGGACTAGTCGGTGTCAAAAAAATTGAGTGAGCATTAGATTGTAGTTTAATGTCAAATTTCTTATTTTTCAGAGTCATTTTTGATGTAGAGTTAATTTGATCTACAAAATAATTATTTAGCGTATTCGCTATGTCACAAGGATAAGTCATAGTTCGGCCATTGAAATTAATTTCTTTAATTTTTTCACGTGGAAAATTATTCTTATTTTGATTTATAACAGACCAAGTAGCTTTTTATTTATTACTAGACGTTTTAATTGTAAAGTTATTTTGACTTTTTTGTGTCAGGTTTATTATTTTTGTTATAGTGGCACGTCCCTAGTAAAATACTTTACAACACTACGCTAGATCCCTATTGGTTGTCTTTGGAAAACAAAAATATATCGTTATAACGTCTAATAGGAAAAAATATCTGATTGCGTTAGTACTTTATAAGTTTGTTAAAATTCTATTTGGTTTAATACATGAGAGTATTCATTTACATGGTGTGTAATTATTTACCTCATTGCATATTGCGCCAACAAGTGGTAGCAGAGCGTAGTTTGCACCAATAAAATAAAGAAAATGGCCGCAAACAACACGTACCGCATCGAAGCTCTCACGAAAGAAAACTATGACACGTGGAGTGTACAAGCTCAAGCTATCCTAATTAAAAATGGACTATGGGAGTACACCAACGGTGACATCGTTGAACCAAAAGAAACGGACGGCAAAAGTAAGTTCTTTAAAAATGACGTACTGGCGGGATCGGAATTACTACTGCTTATTTCACCGTCAGAACTTAAACAAGTGAAAGGATGCAAGACATCCAACGAGCTGTGGCAAAAGCTAAAGGGCATATATCAAAGTAAAGGCCCTGCTCGCAAAGCTACGTTATTGAAACAATTAATCTTAAAAAAGGCTGATAAAGATGATGTTCGTGAACATCTCAATAATTTCATGGATATAGTGGACAAATTGGCCGACATGTCTGTTGAATTGCACCCCGATTTATTAAGCATTATGATGCTATATAGTTTGCCTACTTCACATATGTGTGGTGAAAGTAAGTTATTCAATGACATGACATCTGAATCTGGAAGCTTGAAACTGGCTTCTAATAAGCACACTACTCTCATTCAAGGTAAAGGAAAAGTGACAGTCTGCACAGAAAGAGAACAAATTAATTTGAATGACACATTGTTTATTCCTGACCTGACAACAAACCTTCTGTCGGTTAGTAAAATAACTGAAAAAGGACACAAAGTTGTTTTCGAGAGAGAAAAGGCGTACATTATTGAAAAAGATGGAACAGTTTTACTATCTGCTTCAAAGAGTGATGATTTATATTACATAAAATTTGATGCAGTTGAAGTGATGGCTAACTACACACCCGAACATAAGCAATCAAGTAAAATCATGCAATGGCATCAAAAACTGGGCCATATAAATGAAAGGGATTTATTAAAGATGGCAAAAGATAAGTTGATGAACGGCATTGATATAGGTGAAGGTAAACTGGGTCATTGTGAGAGTTGTATAAAAGGAAAGTTTACAAGTTTACCATTTCCACGACATGATCCGGTACATACAACTGCACCCCTGGAAATAATTCACAGTGATGTGTGTGGTCCAATCGATCAAGAAACAATAGCTGGATCAAGATACTACGTCACTTTTATAGATGATTTTACCAGGTACTGTTGCTTATATTTTATTGCTAAGAAAAGTGAAGTATTTGAAAAGTTTAAAGAGTATAAAAGTAAAGTAGAAAATTTCACTGGTATGAAAATAAAAAACCTACAATCTGATAATGGTAAAGAATACATCAATAAAGAATTTGATGACTATCTCAAATTGCATGGAATTCAAAGGAGATTGAGTTCACCCTATACTCCTCAACAAAATGGCATCAGTGAAAGAAAAAATAGATCTCTAATGGACAAAGCGAGATGCTTGATGATACAAGCAAATATACCAAAATTTTTATGGGCCGAAGCGGTATATACAGCCAATTACCTAATAAATAGAAGTCCTTCAAAACTGCTTAATGGAGAAATACCATACACAAAGTGGACTGGGAGAACGCCATCAGACAACCATTTACAAATCTTTGGTAGCAAGGCTTTCATTCTTGAAAAGAAGAGGAAGGGAAAATTATGTGATAAAGCAAAATTTGGGGTATTCCTGGGCTATGCAAGTAATGCAAAAGGTTTCAGAATATACCTTCCAAACAAAAATTCGGTCATCATTAGCCGGGATGTGAAGATAATTAATGAGATGTTCTACAAAGATAAAGACTCTTGTGGAAACCCCACTATTGTGGAGACCCCTCCTATTGTACAGACCACACCCGTTTGCGAAGGCCCCCTTATTATGGAACCCCATCCTATGGTGGTGCCCCTTCCTGATGTGGAGGCTCCACCTATTGTGGAAACCCTGGATAGCTGCCCTCCCCTAAATCCGGCCTTGGAGACACAGGAGACAAACATTAATGAAAGACCGAGAAGAGATAGAAAACAACCGGTTTGGATGGAAGACTATGTAACCGAAGGTTATCTAGGACATGAGTCCTACCTGTCTGAAGAGACCAATCCTTCTGAAGAATGGAGTGATGCTATAAGATCTGAAATAAGATCACATATCAAAAACGGCATATGGAAAATTATAGAGAAAGAGAATGGTATGAAAATAATTGACTATAAAATGTTATTAAAAGAAAAAATAAACCCAAATAACGAAGTAAGCAAGAAAGCTCGTCTCGTTGCCCGAGGTTTCACACAGCGTCCTGGGGTTGATTTCAGCGAGACATTTGCACCTATTGCTAAATTAAGCTCCATACGGACTATTTTTGGAATAGCTATTGAAGAAGGCTTACACCTAAATCAAATGGATGTCGTCACTGCTTACCTTAATGGCGACATTGAAGAAAACAATTACATGAAATTACCTGACTATGTAGAAAAATATGTCCGAGAGATTCTTGTAACTGAAATTGAGTCTGATGATTTGACAGTTTACAACAAAGCAAAAGATATACTAACAGACATTAAAAACATAGAAGGAGATAAAGTTTGTCTATTATTAAAATCACTTTACGGACTTAAGCAAGCAGGGCGGCAGTGGTACATCAAATTGGATACTGAGTTGAGAAACATAGGATTTCAAGCATCTAAAGCAGAACCTTGTGTGTATATATACAAAGCTGAAGACTGTAGAGCCATAATTGGCATATATGTTGACGATATAATACTGGCTTGCTCAAGTCAACAGAAATTGAAAGAAATCAAACAAATGCTGAGTAATAAATTTGAGATGAAAGACTTAGGAAAACCTAAATACATATTGGGCATGAATGTTACATATAAACACCAAGAAATTATTATTTCACAGAGTCGGAAAATAGATGAGGCTCTTAGAAAATTCAATATGGAAGATTGCAAGCCTACTTCCACACCCATGGAACTGGGCATCTCCTTGATGCCAAACAAAACCAGCAAATCTGACTTACCATACAAAAATCTAATTGGTACGTTGATGTTTATAGCTGTAGCCACAAGGCCCGACATCGCATTCGCTGTCAGCTATCTCTCTCAATTTAATGATAGTTTTGATGAAACACATTTTAAAGCTGCAAAACGTGTTCTGAGATACCTTAAAGGTACAAAGGATGTCGGTTTAAATTTCATAAAAACTGGTGAGAAGTTATATGGCATGGCCGACGCTGATTGGGGCTCTTGCAAGGTTGACAGAAAATCATTCTCCGGATATTGTTTTAAATTTGCTGGAACAACAATTAGCTGGGCAAGTAAGAAACAAAGATGTACATCATTGTCCACAGCGGAGGCAGAATATGTGGCGCTTACGGAGGCTGCTAAAGAAGCGGTACATCTGAAGGCATTGTTTAACGATCTTGATATTCATCTAGAAAAGATTATAGTGTTTAATGACAATCAAGCAGCGATAAAATTGAGTAAGAATCCCATGGTGTCTTCGAAATCGAAACATATAGATTTAAAGATTCATTTTATTAAAGCCCATAAAGGCCCAAGACTTGTACGCCTTAGAAGCAGTATGGGTATACACTAGAAACGTGAGAAGGAGTGTTATAGTGGCACGTCCCTAGTAAAATACTTTACAACACTACGCTAGATCCCTATTGATTGTCTTTGGAAAACAAAAATATATCGTTATAACGTCTAATAGGAAAAAATATCTGATTGCGTTAGTACTTTATAAGTTTGTTAAAATTCTATTTGGTTTAATACATGAGAGTATTCATTTACATGGTGTGTAATTATTTACCTCATTGTATATTGCGCCAACAATTTTCTTGAGACGTCTTGAATAATTATCAAGTAATACTTTATTTGACAATGTAGGTGAATTTCTATAGTTCCAAAGTAACCTTCTTTTATTTTTACTGCAAAGTTTTATCCCTCGAGATATCCACCTGGGCCTTTTTCTAGCCTTTAAGTTTATTAATTTATATGGAAAGCAAAGGTCATAGAACATAGCTATCGTCTCATATAAAGAGTCATAAGCTTCGTTAACATCAGTTAGCCTATATACTTCAGAAAAGCTCAAACTTCCTATGGCATCGTAAAACTTTTTTACATTAACACTGCTTATATCTCTTTTTCTTATGCGCCAAGAATTTAATGTACTTTTTTACTAACTGGAAATGTAAGTAACTGTGCAGTGTGGTCTGATAAGTTAAGATCAAGTTCATCAGTCTTACAGCGCCTGATGTTTGTAGCAAAATTATCTGGACATGTTTTGCTGATAGGCCTTGTAGCTTTATTAATTTGTAATTTAAGATTATAGTTATGAAGTAAATTTTCAAAATCCATAGACAATTGGCCTTTCTTAAGTCTATCAATATTAAAATCTCCACATAGTATAATCTTTTTGTTTTTCCAGTGTCTAAAATAATCTAACATTTGAGATATTTTTTCATAAAATAAATTATAGTCAGATTTAGGCGGCCTATATATACAAACAATAAATCGAATTAAAACATAAAAGTTCCACAGCACAACATTCAAATACACATTTCACACAATATTTTACCTAAGTAGTAGCGAAATTTGTGAGTTGCCTAAAAGAGAGCTTCGCTCAATAAATGAGAAAGTAACTCTGTCTGTCCGTATGTTACGCTATGACGCTTAAATAACTGAACTAATTTAAATGAAATTTGGCACGAAGATAGTCTGGAGCCTGAGAAAAGACATAGGGTACTCTTTGATGTAAAAAAGAGCTGTAAATGGTTGATATAGGTAATGAAAGATTGTATGGAAATAACGTCATTTTTAAAGCTTTTAGAAGCTAGAAATTAATTTTTAGGCTCTTGATTAGATATAAATAAATACGACATTCAAAGTTTGTAAAAGTTTACCCTAAAGGGGGTAAAAATAGTGGATGAAAGGTTTTGCGTGATGACGTTGGCAGAAAAGCTTACGGTCCAGAAAATAAAAATATAAAAGAAATACATAGAATTACAGAAATTTCTTTATTTTTATTTGTGTTTACGGTCAAAAAAAACAAAATGTATATAGTTATAGGCGTTTTGTTTGTTTATTTTAATAAAAAATATTTTCAAATCAAGAGGTCAACGATTTTATTCGTGGAAGTTAGGTAAAAGATTTCTTTTTTGGTTAATTACGTTGTTTTCATTCAAATAAATATGCATGGAATACGCAAATCTAATCTAGCGCTTAATTATGTCAGAGCTTGCGCTGCGAGAACTGCTAGAGCGCCTTGTATCATATTCCAATCAAATACCTCTCAGTCGACAATGTTATGGACACTGAACAAGTCATATCATACTCTATAGAGTTTCTCACCTCTTTGGAATTATCAGGAGTGCCTTTCGATAAGTTGACGGTTAAAGTTGGTGTTCCAGTCCTATTAATGAGAAATCTAACGCGCCAAGGCTATGTAATGGTACTAGGTCACAAATTACAAATCTAGGACACAACTTTATATAAGCTATAATCATGACTAGAATGGCAACTAGAGAAAATGTTTTGATTCCCCATATTCTAATAATTCAGACTGAGTTTCCAATTTAAAAGAGTGAAGTTTCCCCTGAAAGCAGCATTTACAATTACAATAAATAAAGTTCAAAGACTCTTAGAGTTGCAGGTGTTCATTTAGAAAAAAAAATGTTCTTCCCATGGGCAACTCTATGTGGCATGCTCACGTGTATCAAACCCTCAAAATTTTTATGTTTTGGCAAAATATGGAAAAACTAGAAACATCGTGTATGAAAATGTACTTAAATAAGTTATTTGCAGTAAAATACTGTAATTAGCTTATTTTATTTTAATAGAAGAATATTGGAATAAATCGACTCGGCTCACAAGTGAATTTTCAAGCGGGAATCGAACCCGCAATTTCAGAGGATCGGATTTACAAAGGTTGTCATGTTTCGTGAAAATACTTGAATCAGTGACTTATACGCTAAAACAAAACTACTTTAAATCACTGAAATCATTAAAACATCTTTTATGAAAAAATATAAGACTCAAAACTTTGCGACGGACGTTATCAAGTGGCCCGTATTTTAAGACATAAGTGAAATCTTTTCTTTTTGTAAACACTTTGTAACTCCTATGTCAGCGTACGTAAGTCCTGCAACGAGCCTCAAAGCTTAAGATGAGGTGTGCTCTGATTATTTAGGTTACGGCAGAGAAATTCTTAAGACTTTTAAATATCTTGACGTTGATACGGTAACTGGAGTGATACCATCTTCCAATTATCCTCTATCAGTTCCTTTCTCTCTTATTTTCAATAGACTACTTAGCGAAATATATTTTCTTTTATTAATTACTTATTTATTTCTTTATCTACATCGCTTTATACATTTTAACAGCACGGTCTTGCATAGATTGTGTAATAGGGTAACCTTATTAGCTTTATAAACAAAATACTATTTTCTTATCACATAAATGCTGATGACATGTCAACTAATTAAGTTATGCATCCTGTATTACTTATTTCTATATTCTTACTTACTTAGCTTTTCACCATCGAAACAGCATGCTTTTGTAAAAAGTCATTTCACTAATACCAATCTTGCAATATTTATAAATGACGTACTTCTTGGTATATAAGGAGGAGGTGACTTTGAAAAGTTGTTGACCGCGTCGATCACTACATTCTTATTCACGACCTCCAGGAGTTTGATGTTTATGGAAATCTTCTAAAATGGCTTTAGTCCTACCTGCGTAATCGTAAACAAACAGTACTTACAGTGGTAAATGCTCTAACTTTATGAAAATCACGCAGGGAGTGCCACAAGGTTCAATCCTCGGTTCTCTGTTATACGCTGTCTAGTAACTAGTCTGGCCATAAAAACTGTTACAAAAAAACTTCTTTACTTCTCCTTTAACTTTTTAATTACTTTAAATTTGAAACGCGTTTATTATTTAAAAAACTTCTTTCGATTTCGCGCCATTTCACATATATTTTTGTACACAAATACATCAAATCCCAATATGAAATGGGATGTTAAAGAAAATAGGATTACTGTGATCGCCTTGCACAAAGCTTTTGAATTGTCTGGAGACGTCAGACATATTTCAGACACTTCAAAAGCTTGGTATCAGCTGTATGTTCGTATATCACACTATCAACAGATACAACAACACTTCCTCTGTCGAAGACTATTAAAGATCGGGGTGGCCACGTGCTGTTAGAACTACAAAGTCTGTCAATGCTGTTAAAGCCAGAATTGGTCGAAACCACATTAGGAAACAAAAAGTCTTGTTGCGAGAAATGAAGATTCCCGCTAGGACTCTGCGGCCTTCAATAAAACAAGACCTAAAGCTCAGTGCTTATCGTTGATATACAGGACATGCCTTAAAACATTCTTTACAATTAAAGGGAGTGGATCGATCAAAATGCCTTCTGTCATGATACGCAGGTGAAAGGCACAGAAATATCCTTTTTGTACCGATTGAAAAATTTTAACGATTAAAGAGCTCTACAGTAATCAAAATTATAAAGTCTACGCTAACAGTTTTAAAGAAAATGCTCAATTGGTCGGAAAAGTACAACGTGGTCATCATCCTGCTTCAGTGATGGTGATTGGTGAGGCGTGTCTTATCAAGGCATCACAAAGCTAAGAAAGCTTGAGAAAGGAGTGAAAACTTCAGCCAAAGTGTATCAAGAGACAGTCTTGGATCGCGTTGCGAAACCTCTCAACAACACACTTTTTTAAATGTACCTTGGACTTTCCAGCAGGACTCTGCACCTAATCACAAGGCACGAACTACCCAAGCCTGGCTTTCGGACTTTATGAGAGCTGAAGACTGGCTCTCATCTAGCCGAGACCAACCCTTAAGACTACAAATTACGGACAGTTTTAGAGGACTTGGCCTGCTCTAAATGACACGGAGACATTGAATCTCTTAAAAAAATCTCTGGAGCAAATTTCCCATGGAAACAATGCGTAAATCCATAGATTCGTAGCTTTTAATAAATATGTACATATAAATGTTAGTAATATTACATAACTTCATAAAAACAAAATTGCATTTTCATTTGTAACAGAACTTATGGCCGGACTAGGTATATTGGTTAATGTGTCCATCATGCACATTTTTTAAATTTTACATAAATATTGAGAAGGAAGAGTTTCGCCTTAGATTTCAGCAAGACCTTGCACGTCTACAGCAATACTATTAGGATAATCTTATTTCATTAATGCGGAGAAGTACCTCCTAAAACTTTTAGGAGAAAACACATTTTTTTGTCTTAACACAGAAATGGTGTTCAATTAATCTATAAGATATAAAATACGCCTCCGATTCCTTAGGTGGGATCAAATGCTCGTATTCATCAGACAAACGTCTGCCCCTTCCGGGACTCGAACCCAGGGCCATTGGTGCGAATCGCTATCGTTGCACCAAACAGCCGTCAATTATTGTCTTTCAGTTAAGTATGTAATACTATTAATGTAAATATTTATGTGTTGTGGTTTTTCTGTACCAATAAATAAATAAGAGTGTTTGTGTTGAATTACCCATTGGTGGACTGTATTTGCGTTATGAGAAAATTTATGTCGACAACAAATATGAGACGAAGAT
Source organism: Calamotropha paludella (assembly GCA_927399485.1). Classification (NCBI taxonomy): domain Eukaryota; kingdom Metazoa; phylum Arthropoda; class Insecta; order Lepidoptera; family Crambidae; genus Calamotropha; species Calamotropha paludella. Next base: position 8,403,675 of record OV656829.1, on the reverse strand, counting down.
TAAAAGGGCACGATATCTTGACCGCCACGTGATGTGAGATGCTGGAGGCTGCCGGGATCGTCCCTGGGCGTTGCTGTTCCTTATTGTTACACAGACGAAGACACCATCACATAAAACTATTTTTTTTTTATAGAATATAGGCATGCGCTTGACCACTATCTCGCCTGATGGTAAGCGTCGATGCGATCAAGGTTGTGACGCGCCTGCCTAGAAGATACCTATTCACTCGCGACTTGAAGACCCCCAAATTGTATTTGTCAGGAAACACAGACTCAGGCAAAGAGTTCCACCCCTTAACGGTACGTATCATAAAATTGAAACCAAAACGCTTAGTGCGACTCTTTGGTATATCCACCATATAACGGTGTCGCCAATTTGTTAGTCTGGTTGTCCGATGAAAAAATGGGGATGGCGGAACAAGGTTGTGCAATTCAGCTGCACACTCTCCGATATGTATCCTATAAAATACTGATAGGCTTGCTACCGTCCGCCTATGCTCAAGGCTTTTGAGCTTTTTACAGAAAAGATCTTCATTGCCGATGAGCCTCTTGGCCCTCCTCTCGATGGACTCAAGCGTCTGGAGCTGGTATCGGGCGGAATCGTCCCAAAGATGAGAAATATACTCCATACGCGATCGAACTTGTGTTTGGTAAAGGGTGAGCAACTGTTCCGGTGTGAAGTATTTTCTCACCTTCGCCAGAATGCCAAGTTTGAGCCTTGCTCTCAATGAAAGAGCCAAAATTGAGAGTTGGTGACAAAGACATACCGAGAAGCTCAAGATGGTCAGTGACCGGCACGGATACACCTCGGTAAGTAGGAGTCAAGTTGAAAGGACTCCTTTTAGCGGAGAAAAGACACGACTGGGTCTTTGACGGATTGAACCCCACTAGATTGGCATCGCCCCATTCGGAGACAGCCCGCAGAGATAGGTTCATGCGGCTAACCATTGCCTCTCTATGACGCTGGATCTGTTCAGCACTGGCTCGTGCATCAGATATATAGGTCACTACAACAGTGCTGTCATCTGCGTACCCCAAAATACCGGGCAAAAGCAGGTCATTTATATGCAGCAGAAAAAGTGTTGCAGAGAGAACGGAACCCTGCGGGACTATAGTTATACTATAGTTTATATATAATATAGCTATACTTAAGTTTATTGTAGGGGTATAGGCCACTCAATTTAAAATTGCCGAACTCCGCCATTACTCGACTTTTCTATTTGCCTGCATGTAGCCCACATTGCGGTATGATTTGCCACCACTAGCTGGCGCGATCGTCTCGCTCTTCAATCAATATGCGTGACAAGGTATGTGCGAAAGGGAAATGGAATAAATGGAGGTGAGGCTAGGAGTGTAAATCAAACTAATAAAATCATAAAAACATACAAATAAATAACGTGCCAGATTTGAAGTTAATATTATGATAGGAGTAAATTAAAACTAACCAATATTTTTTTTCCTTTTAATGATTACATAAGTAATATTAAAGATTGCAGTAAATGGACGGAACTTAAATGAAATAAGTAACTTTAACAATTTTCGAAAATCACATAATAATTAACGCATTCAACAACGTACGATGAAACCACAACTTCTCGTAGCAATATATTCATCCATAGGAAATACCTGTATCCCAACATTTATGGACTTTAATAAACTGGTGATGGGGAATCACATTATAGCAATGCACCGAGTAAGCCAGTCACCAAACCGGGTGGTTTCTTGGGAACTGAACTGCCAGGAGGTTTCGACACGCCGCCTGGTGGGTTGCAACTGCCACCACTAGGGTTGTTGATTGCCGGACCTCCACCAACCGCGACTTGTATCAAATTCCCTAGTAAAAAAATTTTTTTTTATTAACTCATTATTAATAATGTTAAAATTATTTACTTCATTCGTAACATGAATATTAGAGATTCATGTTACGTAGAAGCAACATGAATCTTTTATAAGGGCAGAATTACTGATTATATACAATCTATGATTGTAATAATTGCTAAATAGGTGTTCAAACCATATTCTTTGAATATTTAGTTTCAACAGCATTTGATAGATGGCGCTATACCCTTCTTCGTTACGATAGGTTTTAGTATAATTATTTACTCTATAGAGTTTAAAGAAATACAGTTATTGTAATACTCAAGAATTATTATCCTATCAATGCGATATTATTCCGGCTATTCGATTTTGAGACCTGGCAACAGTATCTGTGGTCCCCTTGCTTGTGGACATTTTGGCGAGAGCGGGAATCGTCACTTTAGTTGATTAGGTTTTCTTGTAAAATTTTGTATTGTGGAGAATTTTTTTGTATAATTATGGTGGATAATTAACCACTCAATGTTTAAAAAACGCATGAGCGTTGGTAAGTAAAATAAAATAGTTGAAGGTGTCTTTTAACGCTCTCTCAAGAAATTCAAGAAGAGGTTTCAGTAAATCACCACACACCTTTACTAAAATCTAGTGCATAATAAAATTATTTAATCATTCAATCATCATTCAATCGAAAGTTAATTCTCATCCTCATTTATCATAATCCAATTAGGGAAATAAATTACTGCAGGCTAGGCTATTTGAACTTTGTACCTTTTGCCTTTCCTTATGGGAAAACTGGAAAAAAAATCTCCTGTCTTTCTTGTATCATTTCACCTAATCCTAGTTTTTTTTCAAAGTGCTTTCTTCGCCAAAATTCTTTATATTTGTACTTTGTCCAATGTAGGATGATACTTTTGTCAGTTGACACCTATATAGAGGGTATAAAGTTGCTATTGCAATGTCAAGCCAAACATAAGGAAACAAACGCAACCTTAGTACGTAGCAATAAGGAAGTGACACCTGTCAAAAGTATTATCCTACATTGGACAAAGTATAAAATTGATTCAATACTGGTGTATTCTTTTTTCTTTGCTTTTGTCTTATTTTATTTTTGTCATTACCTATTTAGAAACTGATTTTACTTACCAAGAAGAAAACAGGAGTGCGTAAGGTACATTGACAATAAGTTTTGGAACTTAAGGGTCTTTGGTATTGAATTTTAAGTTTAAAATCGTTAAAAACCGAAATAAATACTACTTAAAATTGTGCTTATTACTATTTTGTTCTATTCGTCGTACCTATAACGGGGGCAGGTCCGCCACCACTTCCTGCGGGATTATTAATTGCCTTCTTTCCTATCGACAGTTGCAGTACTGGCCCTAAAAAAACAAAATTAAGATACATAAAGATTACTTTTAAACATTTTCGTTTATTAATGATAGTTAAAGGCACGAAAAACGATTGTTTAATACGAGTAAAGTTAATCTTCTTTATGTATTTTTAAAATTCTTCTGCACATGTGGTTGTCGTTGATATGAACCTTAAAGGCTAGACCAATTTTGAAAAAAACTTACTTTATTAAAGTAAAACAATAATAACGTAGAATTTGTAAAAATATTTTTTTATCTAAAACAATTTTTACTAAAAAAAAATAACTTGTCCTAGTGTCAGGTAACTTACAGACTTACCTATAAGACTGCCACGACCACCTTTGGATGGTTTTGGACCACATGGTTTAGGTTGAGATCCACCAGTAGAGGGTGGTGAACCACCAGTACCTGGTGGCGAACCGCCAGTACCTGGTGGCGAACCGCCCGTACCTGGTGGCGAACCACCAGTACCTGGTGGCGAACCGCCAGTAGCTGGTGGTGAACCGCCATGTGATTGCGAGTTGCCATTGTTTGATTGCGAGTCGCCATTGTTTGATTGCGAGTCGCCATTGTTTGATTGCGAGTCGCCATTGTTTGATTGCGAGTCACCATTGTTTGATTGCGAGTCATCATTGTTTGATTGCGAGTCATCATTATTTGATTGCGAGTCGCCATTGTTTGATTGGGAGTCATCATTGTTTGATTGCGAGTCATCATTGTTTGTTTGCGAGTTGCCATTGTTAGATTGCGAGTCGCCATTGTTTGATTGCGAGTCACCATTGTTTGATTGAGACCCGCCATTGTTTGATTGAGACCCGCCATTGTTTGATTGAGACCCGCCATTGTTAGATTGAGACCCGCCAGTAGAAGTTTGTGAGCCTCCAGTAGATGGTTGTGAACTACCAGGTTTACATCCACAATCTTTTCCTCCGCCCGAAGGGTTGTTGGTTGCTTTATTACCAATTGCCACTTGAGCTAAATTTTCTGTGTGAAAAATTATAAACAGAGTACAGACAAAAGCTTACTAAACTGCTTTAAATTGCGACTCAATTATATTTATTTGAATATATCATGTACACAGTATAACCGTAGAGATACCCTATGTATCATGGTTGGCTTATAACTAAAAATGTTACGACGATCACTGATGATTGAGAAATGTCATTTTGTCGAATCCCGGATGCTAGAGTGGTGAAATAAAGTTACCAAAATGTTAAAATACAATATGCAGACCAAACAATTATCTTAGCAAATCTATTTACAAAGCAACGGTCTAAAAAATAAATTTGATTGTAATTATAGACCTTGTATATGATTATAACATCACAGTAGCACCGTGATGACTCATCTGGGTTCAGCAGAAAACGTCCGCTGCTGGAGAACACCCTCCCCCAAATAGGGTTGTTATGTGTTGGCTGTGGAGCATAACAATGTAGTCATAGAGGGGACTTTTACAATATTTGTTGTTATAATTGGGAAAAAAGTTAGGGGACACAAATTAATTAATACTGAATACCATTTTGATATACATGTAACTTAAATAAATCAAAACTTTAAATTAAATATATATATATTTATGTGATCGTTTTATTCTAAAATCATAAATATTCTGCAATTATATAACATTTTTCTATAAAAAAATTGGTTACGATTGTCATGAAATTATATATTATCTTTAAAACATATTGGTAGCTTATTATACAATGTGTCCCCCTCACCAGTGTCGGAGCCTTTAATGGTGTGAAATATGGCATTTTTTTTATCGACAAATTGCCCCTCAAATTTTGTTTTTCTCTTACGGCCGCCATTTTGTTTTCTTGGTAACCTGGGCTTTCATACTAATTCGACCACCACTACACATGTAAATGCCCTATCAACATTAAAAGGTGTCATTTGATAGCTAAACATGTAGACAATAGTTACACAGCCATCATGTTTCAGTTGTCATTGAATAAATAATAGAAAAAAATAATTAAAGAAAAACAAATACATTCTTTTTTGTGTATTTTTTAATTCTTGGCTTATTGAGAGAAACCAAATTTGAGAGGCAATTTGTCGATAAAATATGCCATATTTCACTCAATTAAAGGCTCCGACACTGGTGACGGGACACGTATAATTTTACAGCCATTGCCTGTGTGCTAAAATGTTAATTCCATCGTGATTTTATTTCGTAGTATATATTTAAGGTTACAATCTTCATTCTTTTGAAAATAAATTGGATATTTTCTTACAAATTTGCAAATTTCTAATATGTAGATAATAAACACCAATATGTTCAGACTTATGAAAGACCATATTCGAAAATGCATCTGTACATTTTTGGTCTACGGAAGGCGTATAGTAAATACCCCAGAGTATCATAATTGTGCTTTTATGAACCCTTGAGTGCGGAAGGTTGGAACTATTTTTCTTTGACGGACATCATAACGCGGCAGTGGATCTATCTGAGGCATCTAATCTGAGGAATCTTGTACTTTTGTCGCATTACACTGCACATGTTTATTAAATTTTTTGATAGAATCAGGCGTTACTTGGCGGAAGTCCATGTCCAATAGTAAAATAAACTTATGTAGCTTACTTCTGTAAAACTCAAGCAGTGTGCACCGCATGAACTGTACCCATACCACTATCAAAGAGTACAGTCGTTGCTGCCAAGAGATTATCCGCTACGAGTAAGGTTTTGTAGAGAAATGCTGCGTAGAATTAGAGAGAATCCACATTTTTTTTTAAATATTATGGAGCGACGAGTCATCCTGGAAAAAAGATGGATATCTTAACCTGCACAATCCGCATAGCTGGCAGCTGGAGAACCCGCATCTCATAAGGCAAGATAGGTCGCAATACCAATTTAAAATAAACCTGTGGACCGGAATAATTAACGGACGAATAGTCGGTCCACATGAACTGCCAGACACCTTAAACGCAGAAAGGTACTTAAGTTTTTTGCAGAATGACTTACATTCACTGATGGAAAATATTGCTCCAGAAGTTTCAGCTCATTATGCTCTTAGTGTTCGAGAGCACCTCAACTCAACTTATCCTTATAGATGGATAGGGCGCTTAGGTCCAATATTGTGGCCACCACGCTCACCAGACCTAAATCCCCTAGATTTATTTTATTGGGGTTGTCTAAAAGAAAAGGTGTATAAAGAAGAAATAACGAGTTTCGACCAACTGAGGACTAGAATCGAGACAGCAGCACAAGAAATCGAAGAAAGCGGGTTTGCTCGTCGAATCAAACGATCATATATCCGACGATGCAGAGCGTGTATAACTGCGCATGGAGGACATTTTGAACATTTCGTGTAATTTGTTAACATTATGTCAAAAACAGATATTAAATAATGACATCACCATTATGTTTTTTATTTATTATTATTTCAATTAAGTTAGGTCTCAATCACTACAACTTGGTTGTTATTTTCGAATTAAATAGCCATAACTATTGCTAGGTTTACTAAATAAAATTTGTATTTAAATAATTATGTAAATAAAAATATTGTAGCATTTTAAAATGTGTATCTTGTAAGGATATTTTTGAATGCATTGCCATTGCCAGTATAGTACATTTTTTTCAAATAATGCTTTAATATTAACGTAACTAAATTTTTAAAGTATTTTGATGAACTTCTTCTTTATTACGAATAACTTTTTTATTATTATTAGGATCCACTATTGTAATACCATTTTAAAATCGGTATTTAGTAGGCATGTTTTAAAGTTTATGGGTACTAAGCGTGTAGTACATTTTTTTTGCAAAAATCGCGTCTGATTATCCATGATAAGTTAAAGTTTGGGTTAAAAATTAAGAATAAGCTATTTTTGCATTAAAATCTTAAAATTTACATCAAAGATAGTATTTTTTAAAGATAGCTAATGTATCCAGCAGTAACAAACAGAAAACGGAATAAGAAAAGAACGCTTATTGTGAAAACTGCATCCATTTTTATGAAAAAGGGTAAAAAAATATATAAAAAAACGTTTAAATATGTTTTTCTATAAACCCTTGGGTAAAATTGGGTAAAAATAGTGGTATGTTATAGTTGAATACCTAGTACGCCGAACCCTTGGCTTTGGACCACTATTTACGCCACACCCTGTATATTAATTGTGCCGAACAACAAGCCAAAATCAGCAAGTTTTATATGAAAGTTAAGTACTTACGTATGAGGGGAGCACCCAGCGGCTCGCAAAGGCAGCAGCAGACCTGCAATACATAGTTTTTCACATTACATTGTATATAACTCTATGACAATACTCATACGGTGTGATCGATTTAATTACTATTCATACATTTCATATTATTTATTTTATATTGTTATTAAAATATATTAATCTTTTGTTTAGTTTTTCTTTGACATATATAATAGTAGAGAGCACGGCCGGTTTCGTTACCCGGTTCTCGCGTCTTTTTTGGGCTGGAAAGCTGAATACTAAAGAGATTAGTGCAAATATATCGCTGAGTTTGGCCTTTTGCTTAATGTTTGTCAGTAGAGTGCTATGGATGTTAGTTGTACTAGCGGCCCGTCCCGGCTTCGCACGGGTGGAAAAATTCTTTTCAAGACTTTCTATTATTAAATATTTTTCCGTTAGCGCCATCTAGCGTCCGGTAAACGAACTACTAGCGGTTAACGCGTTGCTATGGTAACGTTATTGATACAATGGAAAAAGAGCGGGAAAAAGAGCGAACAGTCAAACACACAAACCACTGTGATCTTAGATTATAGATTTGTAGAATTTTCTTTATTCACTTTACTGTTTTATGTGATTTGTATGTGTGTGCCTTTGATGCAAATACATAGGTAATATATCTATTTAATCTGAATACATTCACGAGAAATAAGATGTAAACACCGTAGAACCATGACAAATTTTGGCCCATTTAGTGTGACATAGTTCTACGGTGTAAACATCTTATTGTTCGCGACTTTACAGTTCGAATCTTCAACTCAGACTCATCGGCATAAGCAGGTAGTGTTAATTTAATAGTTTTGATTTTCTTGTAAAAATGTGTTTAAGGCGGATATTAATGAGTAATAATGATATATTGTTTGAAACTTTCATGGTCAACTAACATTATAGTAATAAAAGTTATTTACGGGATTGTTACCATGTACCTTGTTTTTAGCGAGTTTTCAATATTTTGGCACTGTTGCAAGCAACTGATCCTTGCTTGCTCCGTGATCATGGTGTGCAGTGTGCTCGTTGAGTAGCGTGTACGCGGCGCCCGAGTCCACCTCCATGCTCACCGGCACGCCGTCCAGCTGTAGCCTTAATTCATAAGCAGGCACGCGCGTTTGGGCACCCTCCACATTGTAAATCCCATTTAGTTGGGAATCGGCATAGTCGTCTGCATAATTGACAACACGTGAAGCATTTCCAGTACCATTCTTCTTCTTAGGAGTGCATATCTTCTCGATATGCCCTCTCTTCTTGCAGTAATGGCAAACAGCATTCACGAAACGGCATTCACCTCCGTGTCGGTCCCCGCATCGGTAGCAAAGACGCAAATTGGGCCTCGCCTTTACTGCGTTGATATCCATCGGTTCGGGTGCGGGCAGCTCCGTGCGCGGCGCCGCCTGGTACGGCGCGAGCGGCGCCGGCGCGACGGCCTGCATCATGCGCGCGTCGCGGCCCGCGCTCTCGGCCGACAGCATCGCGTCCACTACATCAGTGTACTCCAGGTTGTTCCTCTTCAGAAGCTCGTACTGCAGCCCGTGATCTCGCATTCCACACACCAACCTATCCCGCAGCATGCGTTCTAGGTTAGGAAAATTACACCCGCAACTGATTTTCCGTAATTGAGCGATATACTCCGAAGCCGTTTCACTTTGTAATTGGTCACGTTTATAAAATTTGTATGACACTGATATTTCGTTTGGTTTCGGACTGTAATGGGTAGTAAGAATGTTAATGATTTCATCGTAAGTTACATCACTCGATTTCTTTGGTGTAATGAGCGCTAGAAGAGTTTCGACACTTGTACACCACAAACTGTGTAGAAATTAGCCCTTTTCACGGTCTGATCATCTATTCCGTTCGCCACAAAACAATAATTTAGTCGATCGACGTAATTGTTCCAATTGTCCATTTGCACATTAAATTCACCAAATTTCACTAATTTATGCGTCATTTTTCACGTTTTATACCTCGTCGCCACTATTATGTCCAATAAAACCATGTATTCAGGTAAATACGTATATTGAGCTAAGTAGCACACAAGATCTAAATCACAACTGACAATATCAGAGTACCCTCAACTTAACCAACATTATTTTATAACAAGGCTTGGTAAGTTCCTATGATTCATACACAACATATATAATATTTATAAAATAATATATATGTATCCATGATTCGGATATAAACTCTTGTATTCATCACACAAACATCTGCCCATTCCAAGACTCGAACCCATCACCGCAGGATCGCTACTGTTGCACTAAATGGTCGTCTTTCATCACCAACCAGGATTTTTTTTTTGTTAATTGCATATTTTTGTTGAGTTATGCAATTATTTTAATGTATTTCACGGATGATCACATTTTGCACATATATAAAAAAGTCTACATCCAACCTTATATGTACAGCTTTAACCCTTTGAAGCCAGCTTTGTGTTAAATGCATTATTTCTCTCTCTGTCGGGGAAAAAATATCATTCAACTAAAAAGAACCATTACCAAAGCCATAATAAGGATTAAATCAGACTGCGCGCTATGGAGCATTACATAATGCTCGCGGATTTTAGGTGTCGTTGTCGCACGCATGATATAATGCTCTCAGGTTTTGAGGGGTTTAAGATCTTAATATCATAAGGTGTGATCAAGATTGTTAATTAATTGGCGTTGATGAACATTGTTTAAATCAGAGCTTGTAATACTCTCAAAGTAGGGTATTGTGAAATGTATCAAATGATTACTGATAATACTGGATGGTAGACAAATTATATAGTTGAATGTTTAATCCTGAGTAAATACTATTATTGAATTTTCCTGTAAGTGCACTTGTTTTTAAATCTATGTTTTAAAATCTGATACTCTAATAGTAAAATTGCATTATAAGGTAACAATTTAAATCAACCTAGCATTCAACTTTGTGGTACCATTAAACCTTGTGGTATTGTGACCTTGATATTTTTCAGACACGTCCGATTCCGTTACAATGTCAAACAGATCCTCAGCTGCGCTTTCCCTACTAGCGTCAATTAACATATGTATATTTTTTTTATAACACCTGCTTAGACTATTTCTGTTTCTGTTACTCTCATTTGTATCTCCATTGTTGTTGTTAAAAGTTAAAACATGTGATCTATTGTGTATGAAATATTTTTAACCATGCTGTGTGTACACGTTTTTGGGTAATAATCTAGTTACTAAGCATTTATTTATGTTTCTCCTAACTTTTTTGATAAATCAGAACTCGGTTTCATTAGACAACTTTTATTTAAGTAAGTTATACAATATTCAATCTTCATATACACTTTTATGATGGTAAGGTAGTTACTATCGGTTCGAAGGTTCTCGCTCGAATGCCCAACCGTTTGACTCCAGCTTACCTCGTTAACATTTTTTTCTCAAGAAAAGAGCGGTTACTTCTGATTGGTCGTTATACTCGCACGTGGTTGGCGGAGTTATCGACCAATCACGGATGAGCAAATGTGTTGCCAGTATAAAATGAAAGTTGCCAATAATCAAAAAAATAATTGAATCGATTCAAAATCATCACATTCGGCCATCCGCACAAGTGCAACTCCTGTTGCTCTATCCATACCTTTTTTACATAAATTGAGGTTAGCTGTTTTTTAATCTAAACAATAAGTTAATGACAATATTAAAATCGAGGTATTCGTATTATCTGTAACAATTATTCAAATAGTTCTTGAAAATGCACTTAGTTTTCGTTACATTACAATAATAAATTCAACATATAACACAAAGCAGTAAAGAAATATAATCATCACATTCAATTAGTGTTCATATTCAAGGATAAATTATTATTATAACTTATTATTAAAACTTTTTATTATAACTTATAAACTGTTGCCTCAGCTTAGACAACGGAATGTTATCCTCACTGTCATAATCGGTTGACTCCGTAAAGTCATGATTAGCTTTCTTATCTTTAGAATTAAAAGAGCACATATTTATCCAAGGTCTTACACGATCTGCTGCAACAACAGTCTCAAATGGTTTTTTTTTGTTGAATCCAGGGACATTACTAATTTTATATCTATCGTTACCAAGAACTTTTATAACTCTATACGGTCCTATAAATTTAGATAAGAGTTTGCTACTGTTACCTTTGTTATAAAAATTGGTCCTAGTAATCTTTACGAGATCTCCTTCTCTATAAACGGCAGCGGGAGCTCGTCTATTGTCGTAATGTAACTTTTGTTTCTGCTGAGCCGTCTTTATGTTATCACTGACAGTTTTTCTTATTGAATCTATCTCTTCTGGCGTATTTTGTGTGCTGATACCGAGTTTATTAGTCAAACTGTCTCGAAGCCTACATCCAAATAGAGCCTCCGATGCCGTTTTTCGAGTAGTGTTATTAACAGTGTTGTTAATGCCTTGTTGTATTTTCCCGAGCCACACGTCCCACTCACTTTCATCTTTGCCTGTATTGTGTCTTGCTAATGAATGTAATATAGTCTGGTTAAAACGTTCGGCTTGACCGTTGGCCCTGGGACATGCGACCGCGTTTAATACATGTTTAATACCGTGAGAGTTGCAAAACCTTTTAAAGGCACCTGAAGTAAAAGACGTTCCGCGGTCAGATATGATTCGGGCAGGTAAAACAAAATCATTAAAGATGCTTATGAGTACCTTCAGCGTACTTTTAGTTTTTGTATCTCTCACGGGTTTAACAAATACATATTTGGTAAAGGCGTCAACCACAGTCAGAATATAGGCGTTCCCCTTTTTACTTTTCGCGAATGGACCTAAATGGTCAATGTGGACAGTATGAAAGGGAACCTCTACCTTCTGAATGGGGTGCAAATGACCAGACTTCTGGTTTTTGGCGCTATCTTTATTATATGCACATTGAATACATGACCGCACGTACTTTTTTACGAATTTACGCAACTTAGGGAACCAGTAGTGGGTCTGAATCTTCTCAATAGTTTTAGTCTCGCCTAAGTGCCCGAATTCATCGTGATTCGAACGACAAACTTGGAATCGTGCACTACGGGGAACCACAAGACATAATTTGTCATCTACCTTCCTGTAAACTTTGTGATCCTTCACAATGAAATTTTTCTTTATGTCTTTTGATTCCTCTTCATTTTCGGGTTTCAATACTTTAAATATTCTCGCAATATCCGGGTCAGTCATTTGAAGGGTTAAAAGCCAGTGTTCCGTATTAATGTTATAAACTGAAAATATAGAGTCATCGTAAATTTCAGTCAAATTGCTATTGCGGCTCAACGCATCAACGTGTGCCATTTGGATGCCAGGTCTATACTCTATGTCAAAAGTAAACTCGCTGATTTGGAGCCACCATCTGGCAATGCGTGGGACAAGGTCGCGTTTGACAAGCGTCGTCCTTAGAGCATGACAATCCGTTACCACCTTGAAATTTATTCCCAACAGATATACTCTAAATTTTTTTAATGAGCAGACAATAGCCAGAGTTTCCAGCTCATATGAGTGTAAGTGTCTTTCCTCTGGTGTAGTTTGCCTACTAAAGTAGGCAACTGGTTTTAACACCCTAGGACCCTCCTGCCACTGTAGTAGTATACCGCCTATACCGAGAGCACTGGCATCCGTGTGAAGCTCAGTATCTAGTTTGGGATTGTAGAGGGATAGAATCGGACGCTGTATCAAATTGTCTTTCAATAGAGTAAAAGCCTTAGTTTCTCGTTCGTTCCACTCAAAAGAAACGTCTTTCTTTAATAAATTCGTAAGAGGTCGTGCGATTTCACCGAAGCCTTTAACGAATTTCCTAAAATATCCAGCCAATCCCAAAAATTGCCTGACTTCATGAACATTCCTTGGTACGGGGAATTCTTTCACGGCCATAATTTTTTGTTCATTTGGTCGTATCCCATCTAAAGAGATTTCATAACCAAGGTAGTTTATGACGCTATCGAAAAACCTACATTTGGACAAGTTTAAAGTCAATCCGTTTTCTCGCAACAATTTTAGAACCTCTTCTAATCTTTGAAATCCCTGTTGGATGTTCTCCGATGGAACTAGAATGTCATCTAGGTAGGCCAATGCAGAATAAAATCGTTTTGAACCAAGCATTTTATTAATAAGCTTCTGAAATACTGCTGGCGCGTTGGCGAGACCAAAAGGCATTCTTTTGAACTCATAATGACCATCTGGCGTTACAAATCCTGTGTATCTACGGCTCTCCTGTGCCATAGCGACCTGATAATAGCCCGAAGCAAGGTCTAGCGACGTAAAAAAGCAATTGCCGCTCAGGTTGTTTAACTGATCTTCTATTAGGGGAAGAGGAAAGCAGTCTTTCCTTGTTTTGATGTTTAATGCCCTAAAATCTACACAGAGGCGCTGTTCCCCTGTCTTTTTTTTTACCATCAAAATGGGGCTTGCAAATTCAGAATGTGACTCTTGAATAATACCATGTTGTAAAAGCTCCCCTACTATAGTGCGCACTTGCTCTCTTTCGGTACAAGATAGACGATAAGGCCGATATACTACCGGTCTGTCATCGTTTAAGTCAATAGTCATCTCAACGTTTTTTGCCAGCCCTATTTCGCCGAGATTCATCGCGAAGCAGTCACGGTATGATTGTAACAATTTATAAAGTTTTTCTACGTCGTCTTCATTAACATTCTTACCTACTTGAATTTCCTTTCGATCTAATGGTTCCCTTGTGGACAATTCTTTAAAAATCCGATTGACATTGCAGATCTTCCGTTCTACTACAGGTGTACCTCGGACTATTAACATTTTTGAGTCAAATGTTAACCCCTTCGACCCCAAGTTGGTAACTACTACGTGACCTTTACCCCTATCAATGCGATAAGTACCTTGATGGAGATGGTATTCCCTACCCGGCTCTGCACAACTATATCCCTCTACGTGAATATCACCACAGTAAGCAAGATCCTTGGTAATTATCTCAACTAGCCCGATCTTTTGTACTTCGGTAGAGTCTACGGTTATTAATTTTATGGTGTTATAACAGTTGTCAGGGTCTGCGACAGTGGGACTCTTGTAAAAGAAGAGCTTACCGGCGTCTTTCAAAACAGTTACGAAAGGTAATTCTGTAAAATTTTGTCCAACGAGAATGGGTGTTTGTAAGAATTCGTTACGCACTACAAGAACTTCGAGACAAGCTTCAACTTCGTCGAGTCTTAACGTTATTGAACTTTTACAGATTGGTTTTACAGAAGAGTTTCCGAAACCTCTGATTGCAGGGAGTTCACTATAATTTTTAGTTAAATTAAACTTTTGAGCATCAGATTCTCGCATTAATGAACAATCGCTACCGAAGTCTATGAAAGCTAGTAGGTCATGGCCGTTAACAGTAACCTTTTTATAGAATTTGTCATTAGTGTCATTAGTAGTAGATATGGTTTGAGTTTTTCGGTTATCGTTATTAAATGTGCTGACATTTACTTGTCGACGATTCAGTGGTAGAAGGCTACACGCCGCCGAATCATGACCTACTCTAAAACACTTTTGGCATTTAATTATAGGATTTGGGCATTTTTGAAACGTATGTCCCCTTGATCGGCAGTTAAAACACGTTACATTTGTTTCACTACTAGAATTCAAATTGGCATTGATAGGACGATTAATTTGAAAGTTTTCATTACGCTTTTTGAAAGTCAAATCTGTTGATCGCTGGGAATTGAGAAAATTCAGGAGGTCCTCTGGTTCCCTACAGTTTAATGCTTGCGCGCCGTTCCTGACAGATTTGTCAAGAATACCATGAATAATACAATCAACGGCCTTTTGACCTTGAATTTCACACCGGTTTATTAAACTTAGTTTATCATAAAAGTAGTCTCGCAGGTTCTCGTTATGACGTGTGGTACGCGCAAGCATTTCTTCCAAAAGCCGACCATAATTCTGCTCGTTAGGGAAGGCCTTTCGAAGCTTAGCCTGCCAGTCCTCCCAATTATAATTAACGGAGGGCAAAGCTTCGAACCACCTTTTTACAAGTCCAACTAATTTTTGGAGGGCAAAATGCATGGTCTGCTTTTGATCCCAATCGTAAATACATGAACATTCGTTTACCTTTCTTAACCAACTGTCTATATTCTGAGCTTTGCTAGATGGGTCAAACTCAGGTATAACATTATTCATGTGATTATTATTTAAAAGGTGGGATTTGGTCTTTTGGTTTTCTTGAAGAGAGGAAACAAGTTTAAGTACCTCATCAACAGTGAAGCTCGAAGTCAGCGGCTCGGATGCAGATTGCGATGATGTCTTTTGAGATTGATGACTCTGAAGCTCTTCCCTTAGCCAAAATGTAGATGGAAGCATCACTGATGACGATTGATTCTTGTCGGGCTCTACATCCTCTACTACCCACGCTGGCATAGTGATTCTTCTAGCCTTACGAGTAGGTCTTTTCTCCGACGACGACGACGTTCTCTTCGGCCGTGTACCTCCACACCTCTTTCGTTTAAGACTCGTTCGCTGTAGTCCACCATTTTGCTTAATAGACTCCATACCCTCGGTAAAGAACAGAACTAAATTAGTATTATGAAATGTAGCCAGTAATAAGTTTGGAATGTTATATTAAATTTCCTATGAAACTTTTATGGTAAACGAGCAAACAAAATGAAAAAGAGAAAAAACAAATTGAAGGTTACTTTAATAGTCTAGATGAAACCATTGGTGTAGCCTTTATAAAATACTACATAAGTTATTGTAAAGCTAATATAATAGTTTAAAATAATTTTGGCACGTTGCCTTGTACTACACACACTGCTAAGAGCTGAATATGGAACATACATAGTTCCGTCGAGGTGCACATAACCTTGAACTGTCTACCGCTTAGGCACACATGGCCTCTAATTAGTCGTGGAACATACATAGCTCCGCTACGGCACACATGGCCTCTAATTAGTCGTGGAACATACATAGCTCCGCTACGGCACACATGGCCTCTTACTAGTCGTGGAACATACATAGCTCCGCTACGGCACACATGGCCCCTAAGTTTTCATGGGACATACATAGCTCCTTAAAGGCACAAATGGCCTTCCACAAGTACACATGGCCCTACAAAAGCAAACACGGCCTCACAAAAGCACACATGACCATTATATCCCTTTGGAATATTACTTTACTTTCTTACTGCATGTATAATTTAAGTCCTTAGCACTGCTTCCAGCAAACACTGTGAGGGAGTAGCCCTCACCGAATGTCACCCAAAGCAGTATAAGATTCAATCACGATTGACAACGGCTGCGCCATTGGAAAGACACTATCGGGGTGTAGCCCCGACCAAGTGCCCCCACAACAGCGCCACCATTGAAAACGACAAAAGAAAATTTTCAACTCAAGATGCAATAAGAAAGCAAAAACTACTATGTATTTTTAAATTGCAACAAATGTTGCTTTGACAAAGTGATCTAAATGGTAACGTGGCATAGTTGATTAGATTAGCACCACCAATGAGTTGCCCTAGTCAGGTAGTACAACATAACCACGTTTACAAAAACAAACAAAAAAAAATCTATGCATTTTAAGAAACATTAAATATAATATCTATCTGCTTGTATTTGTAAAATTGCAATTACATGTACCCAAGGCGATCATAGGACATTATCAAGGTGTAGCCTTGACCGAATGAACCTAGTGATAGCCCGGCACAATGATATCAGTATAGCAATGCCAAGGAGTCGCCCTGGCCGAATGCTACCCGATATTGCACATTTATAACCTCGAAATTTCTTTTAAATATTATATAGTATCTATTTTTTTTTATATATAAATGAGAAACTTGCATTTGCACGTGCCTAAGGCTACCATAGGTCACTATCAAGGTGTAGCCTTGACCGAGTGAACCTAATGATATACCGGCACGATGATGTCTGTATAGCAATACCAAGGAGTCGCCTCGGCCGAATGCTACCCACACACCACACAAATGATAGCTACAGATGTAGTCTACACGGTGTTATACCGCGGGGCGTCATTATCGGAGTGTAGCCCCGACCAAATGATCCCAGCAATATCAAACAGAATACCATTGTCAAGAGTAGCCTGACCAAATGATAATCCGATTAACAACACCGTGCGACTTTCTTATTGTGAATGTAATAAGATTCAGCTAATTTAATTAAGATAAAATATTTCAATTATAACGTACCTTGTGAGCTGTAGATCACGTACCACTTCTGAGTTTTGATAAATCAGAACTCGGTTTCATTAGACAACTTTTATTTAAGTAAGTTATACAATATTCAATCTTCATATACACTTTTATGATGGTAAGGTAGTTACTATCGGTTCGAAGGTTCTCGCTCGAATGCCCAACCGTTTGACTCCAGCTTACCTCGTTAACATTTTTTTCTCAAGAAAAGAGCGGTTACTTCTGATTGGTCGTTATACTCGCACGTGGTTGGCGGAGTTATCGACCAATCACGGATGAGCAAATGTGTTGCCAGTATAAAATGAAAGTTGCCAATAATCAAAAAAATAATTGAATCGATTCAAAATCATCACACTTTTATATTATTGTTACTTGTTGTGTATGCCAATAAATTAAATCCCATCAGAAACAATACTTGTCAAAAAAACCAAGTCTCGCAACTCAGTTGTTCTAGGGTAAAAAGTTGTGAGATCCATGTAATACCAAGTCGGTTATTACTATATTGACTCGGCCATCGCATGAAAACACGTGTAAATTAAATTATTTAGTGCGATGGCCGAGTCAATATATTAATAACCGACTTGGTATTACATGGATCTCACAACTTTTTACCCTAGAACAACTGAGTTGCGAGACTTGGTTTTTTTGACAAGTATTGTTTTTGATGGGATCTCATTGCTTTTTGTGTTTTGTAGACAGTCTACTTTTTTCCTTTTCGGTACCTTCTACTTATTGTATATATGTACCTATGTATATCTACCAGCAACCAATTTTCTTAAAGCCCTCTCTCTGACTTATGAACTTTTCTTATTTTTGTAGGTTTTTTTAGTTTTTCCTTGATTCATACACCAAACACTATTTATATTCCAAATTTGAAGCTTCTAGGTCTGCTAGAAGTGTCTTAGAATTTTGATGATCGGTGAGTCAGTGAGTGACAAAATTAAGAAATTTGACCCGTTATAATTCCTAAACTACTAGTTTAAATTGAATGAAATTTGAAATATACCATGTCTTTACAATGCCTGCATGGTTACTGAAAATTCAGTCTTCTAGTTTTATCCACAACGAAGTTACAGGGGGTCGAAAATGGCCTGAATTGCTTCGAGAAAAGGATGGTACGTCCGTGCCGCTTTGACTTGGCGGGGGCACTACCGTGCCCCCAGATAAATAAATAAAAACCGTCTCTATGTGTTAACACGTTTTTCATTCTGTCTTTCAATCTATTTATTAAATATTTACAAAATTATAACTCTGGCCTATAACTGTTTTGTCTTGGAAACATTATACAATTGTCTGAATTGCAGAGGCACATCCCTTGCTTTTAGATGAAAAGATTGTACTGAATGCTGTGTAAATTGGTCAATGCCAACAAATGCTGATGAAGCCAGGATCAACAGCATAACGTGTTTTACATATTTTGGGATCTGATAACCGGCCTTTGCGAAACTTTAACCTTCACAATCATAAGCCGAACAAAACGAAATTAACTTTACGCGATTCCATACTAAATCCCACTTTTTGTGTGAGTGATATGAAGATAAGTAGTTTTCTACGTGTATCGGTGTGTAGGTGTCGCCGCTACAATAACGTATATTGCTTCTCTCCTGAGTAGCTAAGACAGTATTATGGCAGCCAGAAATTCAAAATAATATAGTTAGCTCCAGGGATCGTAACCTGTGACAAGTTCCCAGATGTCGTTTGATAAGCGTTGTACTTTTTATATAAATATTTATATATTGTTTTAAAAATATATTTATTTCCTTACAGATATGCTTCAAAAAACAGCCAGATACGAAGACACTCATTTGCCATTACAAAGAAATACATTTATTCAGTTCACCAACAGCAAGTCGTGTCGAACGAGAAATATTCATCTGTGATTTCTGCGACCAGATATTTTTCAACAAACTGAAACTTGAACTACACATTTTCCAAAGACACATGGGAAAGCTTTTAAAGTATAAACTCTATTGTCCATTATGCTTAAAAATAGTGAGACGGTATGGCTTGCCTGTACATTTGAGAACACATCAGATCCAGAGTTTATCGAGTTGCCCGATTTGTCTAAAGAAGTGCGAAAACAAAGTACTAATGCTAAAACATGTTACAGAAACACATAGAAAACACTTTTTGTGCAATATATGTGGTTTCCAAACGACAAGAGAGGATATATTTAATAATCATTTGGATAGATATAAAAATAAACCTTCGGGCGAGAAGAGAGATTATAGGAAATTCTTTTTGAAACCTCGCACCAAAGCGATGTGGAAGCATAGTGTTTTGAGGTGAGTTCTATCTCATTATAGATCCTCTAATGATGTGCTGATATACACGGCAATTTACACCCTTTTGTTGGGGGTAAAGGTTCCTGAACTATGTAAAAGGCATTTTGTTGTCTGACAGACAATAATGGACTATTTATATTGTTATTTAACAAGCGGCCCGTCCCGGCTTCGCACGGGTGGACAGAATTCTTTAATTTTTTTCTATTATTAAATATTTTTCCGCCAACTAGCGTCCGGTAGACGAACTACTTGCGGTTAACGCGTTGCTATGGTAATGTTAATTGATACAATGGAAAAAGAGCGGACAGACAAACACACAAACCACTGTGATCTTAGATTATAGATTTATCCAGTATTTTGTGTTTTCAGCACTTTTACATCCTGTTGTGATTATACGTATGCAGTTCATATTATCTATACATATATACCTATATAAATTCCCCGTAACAGTGTTTGACTGCGATGAACTCTGAAACTACTTAGCCGATTTAGATTTTCCTTTACATTTCGCTGGATTTCTTCGAAATTAACCCATAGGATATTTTATACTATTATAACTAGCGGCCGCCCGCGACTTATTCCGCGTGGAATATTGCAACATTGTTTTACTAAAATAAAAGTAGCCTAAGTTACTCCTTATTACATCAGCTACCTGCCAAAAAAAGTCCCGTCAAAATACGTCCAGCCATTTCAGAGATAAGCCGGAACAAACAGACAGACAGACAGATAAAAATTGTAAAAAATGTTATTTTGATGTATGTACCGTATATATATTCATATGCATCTAGTAAAAAACGGTTACTTTAACATTACAAACAGACACTCCAATTTTATTTATATGTATAGATAAATAAATATCAAATAAATAGCAATAAATAAATTCGTTATATGGATCCTGTTATGCATAAAAGATCCAACCGACAATTATTCTATCCATGTTTTTAACTCAATGAAGAGAATTTCTCATATTGATATTAATTGAAATGGCTGTGTAATAGTTAAAAATACGATGCATTACCTTAATAACTTTTCTGGTGACTAAGTCATGGAGAAATAGCTGAATTTAAACTAACTCGAAAGTAACAAAATGTTTGTTGGATCTTTAATGCATAGCAATGTTCAAAAAACATTAATACTTTATCTTTATACCATATAACATAACATAAAACATATAACATAAACACTTTTTTATTTGGTACTAACACAGGACATTAACAAACAACACAAAGACAGTACATAAATAATAATAATAAAAATTTAAACTAAAAGAAAATAAAACGAAACAAGACAATTAAGAATAAACTAAAACTTTAAAACAACAAAAAATAAAAACTTAATTTTAACTTAATAATTATGTCCCACGTCTGTACCAAATGGGTGACCAATTCAGCTTAATGTCAGCTTGAGGGCTGACGCTGATTTTCAATTGGCCCCCATTTCTCCTTCTCTTGACACATGGATGCCCCCGCGGAGCATGGCAATACTTTAAGCAACAATAAGAAATAAAATGTAGTGATAATGCGCGGCGCCTCTTCGCTAGTGCAATGTGAGCAATACCGAGCGGCGGCGCCAGAATGGCGGGAAGCATGGCGGCAGCGACGGCGCAGCCACTCGGCGGACGACCGAACAGTCTGGAGCGCCGCACGGCAGAGTAAACACGTGCATTGTGGGTTGTGAAAAACGCTCAGCGAAGCGAAGCCGCGTCAGTTAAAGTGCAATTGCTTTTATATATGAAGGATAAAAAGAAATTATATATACAAAATTAAACTAGTAGAGGCGGAAATATCAAGCAGTGTAAGTATGTGTCTATCAACCCAATTGAAAGAATGCCAGCTCTTATCAAAGTAATTAGCTAAAATTGATAGTTTACAATATTTATTACAGACAACTATGCAAATATGATGAATATATGATGCAGAAATGTGACATTAAAAGAAGATCCTAAAAAAACTGGAAGGTTTCATGCAATAATGAGAAGTTTCGTTCAGATAAACACAACAAAACAAAACCAAAACGCGGGCAATGAGTAGAAGGTATAGTATAAGTTTGAGTTATTTATTATATTTCATACGCGACACATCTTAATACGTGACTGGACTAAATAAGTAAAAATAGTAATATAAATATTATAGTAAAAATAAATATTGAATTGTTAGAATGCATATTACCTCCTCAACACAGATCTGCAAAATCTGTGAACATAGGCTATGCATATTGTGAATGTTACATAAATCTTCCCCGATTTCGGTATATGATATTATATCACTCCCATCCAATTAATATTAATTTAAAGTAAAGTGTGATTATTAAGTAATAAAGTGATAACATAAAGCATAAGGTAAAATTAAACCGAGTTTATTTAAATAGTATATTTTTAATGAATGATATATTTGACGTTAAATTTACTTATTATTATTCAGTTCCATATATATATATATACACACATACATACACATACATACATACACAACACATACATATATATATATACATATGCACACACACACACATACACACGTACATACACATACATGCATACATGCATACATCCATACGCTCACATACATACATCCATACGCTCACATACATACATACACACATACACATACGCATATACACACATACACACAAACAAAAACTACAATCCCTAATTTTGTTTTCTTATTCTTTATTAATATTTTTTGGCTTTCATTTTTCAGGACTGGAAACAAGAGAGATGAACATGAGTAGCAAAAAATAAAACAAGCTGAAACAGAGTCCATACAGGAATGCCGTGATCGTAACTCCGCACGCGTAACCTACCAGCCTGTGACACGGTGCAGCAACATAGACAAAAAGCCACACTGCTGAGTATATCCACACCTGTACAATATCCGTGTTATTTGTTATTTTATAAAACCATACGCTTTTACGGGAATGATAATGATAACGCACTCCACAGCATGCTTTATATATGAGAATGATCCAAGCGTATGCCTTCCATCCTACGCTGCGCGTCCATCAGAAATTCACGCAAGTGTTTCTTAAATGTACTGATAGTTCCAATTAACCTTAAAGGGGGAGGAAGATTGTTCCAAATTTTGGCCGCGGCGTATCGGAAACTACCTCTGAAAGCAGCGGATTTGTGCTTTTGAATTGCTAATTGCTGAGAACACTGCCTTCGGTCACACTGCCTTGCGCTAGACACCCATCTCAGCCTCTCCTGCAAATACAATGGCTCTTTCTTGTGTATTACTCCAAAGAGAAGACATGCTAAGTGGAGCTTGCGTCTCGATTTCATCTTCAATAGATTGTGTCTATTTAAGTATGGTGTTATGTGATTTCTAAAGGGTACAGCAAAACAAAAACGCGCACACGCGTTTTGCACTCTTTGAATAAGTCGCTCAGTACGGGCAAACAAACGGGGACCATAAACGATGTCAGCGTAGTTAAGCTTCGCCAAAACAAGAGATTCAGTTAACTGTACTCGTAGGCTCTCAGATAAGAAAGGTCTTATTTTGTAGAGCACTTTGAGGCGGTAAAAACAGTTTTGAACAGATTCTGCTATATGCTTTTCAAATCTTAAATTTGTGTCAATGTTCAATCCGAGATTACGCGCCACTTCCACTCTCTCTACTGGATCCCCCATGAGCCTTATATCTAACTTTTCTGGCAAAACACGTCTCAGTCCCTCGGTACCGAATACCATGTACTTAGTTTTTGATGGGTTAAGTACCAGACAGTTCTTACTAGACCACTCAGATATGGCATTCAACTCTTTATTGAGGTCTCTTACCGCAGATTTGTAGTCTTTTGGTTTAAATGATATATACACCTGCACATCATCCGCGTATATATGATATCGACAACTATTTAGACATGTAATTATATCCGCACAGTAAAGAACAAACAGAATCGGGCCCAGTATGGATCCCTGCGGAACTCCTCGGGTAACCGGAGATAAGGTTGAGCTCAGACTAGTGCCATCGCTTTTCGTCAGCTTAACGAATTGTTTTCTGTTTGATAAGTAACTTTCAAACCAAAACAGGGCTTCAGTATTGACACCGTAGTATTTTAATTTGGATAACAGGAGATCCGTGTTTATTGCTTCAAAAGCGCGGGAAAAATCGAGTAGTACAAGTAATGTGCACATGCCCTTATCCTGATCAGCCAAAATGTTGTCTGTTACGTCTAGCAGTGCAGTAGTTGTACTTCTTCCCCGCCTGAAACCAGACTGTAGCAATGGAAGAATATTATGTTTTTCTAGATAGTCTGTCAGCTGCGTACAAGCTACTCTCTCCAACAATTTGGAGAGACACGGAAGGATACTGATAGGTCTAAGATCTGTTAGATCGGTAGGGTTAGCTTTTTTAGGCAACGGAAGGATGGTGGCGATTTTCCAAACATCCGGAAAGGAACAGGACTTAAATGATTCGTTGATGATATCTGTTATAAATTTAACTGCGAGAGGAAAGATTATAAGTATCATCTTTAACTGTATTCCATCAGCACCCTCTGCATTTGATTTTTGTTTCAAAATAAATTTTGAGATCACATCCTGACTCACAGGTACAAAAGAAAAAGTTGAATTACCGAACAGATGTTGTTCAAAGTACTCTTTATAGGATAAATCGCAGAACAATGCGCCCGGTACGGTCAAAAAATGAATATTAATTTTATCCGGATCTGTGAATGAGCATGGTAGATCCTTATCGTTTTTATTAGGCAGTACTGTGGATTTAAGATTTTTCCATAGCGATTTGGGATCCTTAATTTTGTTATTTATATGAAACTGAAAATAAGCTGTTTTTTCGCGGGTCAAAGAAGTATTTACCAATTTTTTAAGCTGTTTGTAATAATCCCTTTTCGTATCAGTCCTATCCTTGCGATATTTAGAAAGAGCAACGTCACGCAGCCGCATCATTAACCTTATAGTCTCTGTCAGCCAAGGATATGACTTTTCTTTAATAATTCTCCGCCTAACCGGAGCGTGCCTATCAAAGATTGTCAAAGTATTTTTATTAAATATGTGGACCATCTCATTAAGCGAGGGAACACTAGGCCAGCCTGCCCAGTCCATACCCGACAATTCAATGCACATGCTATCAGTGTCAAGATAATTTAAGGATCGAGACTGTATAATATGTGGCCCGATTTTATCTCGCTTGATGTTAAACTCACATACTATCAAGGAATGACCTCTTTCGTTTCCCAGACTATCGACTACTAGGCGACCCGCAGGGAGATTAGTGCACACAAGGTCGATAAGGGATTCAGAGTCGTCCGTAAAGTGTGTGGGTGCAAGCAAAAATCTACGAGCAAAGATTCTGCCATTTTTGGTCCACACATACTTCCAATTTAACTGCCTAGCTAATTGACGAGTTTTAAAAAAAATGTTGCGGTTGGTACGAGTGAGGCGCTCATTAATGTAGATACGGCTTAGTGTACCCGCCATGTTGATGTCCCCTGTAGTGATGCCTCGCCGGACACGGGCGGCGCTCAGCCACTGGTCACGTGTAGATTGTCTGGTGAAACGCACGACAACAGTGCGCGGCCGCTGCTCGCCAAGCTCGCCGGCGTCACTCCTCACTAATCTGTTGCGAAATGACGACCCGACCCGTTCCACTCGAACCACATCTCGTTCATCAAAGTCAAGCCCTAGTTTGACAGACAATAACCTCACTACATTCATAACATTTTCTTCCCTTCTTTCAGGTATACCTGACAACTCTATGTCGGTGGAGAAAAGTTCTTGGTCCTTATTATTAAGTTGAACTTTCAATTGACCAAGGGCCTCCTCCAGATTACCGGTTACAGTCGCGGCAGGCGATTCCTCCAACTTGTTTTCCAGCACTGCGATTCTGCTTTCCAAATGCACAAATTTACCATTGAACCCATCCAGCATATCTTTAAAATTAGTGATCTCCAAATGGCATTCATGTAACTCCGCCTTCAAATCACTCAGGTTTGAAATTCCGTTCCGACACTGTTGTACTTCAGCCCTTAGCGCGCCCAACTCCGCACGAAATGAGCGAATTTCCAAGGCGAGATCCACCTTAGAATTATCTGCATTATTAGATGCGTTGTCGACGAGGCGCGATATATCTTCAGAAGCATTGTACTCCTCGGTGAGCCCCTTTACAGGTGTCGAGGCGTTGTCTTCCCTTGGTATTTTCACTTTACAGTTGGGACATGTCCACAAGTTCTTTGCTTTTGCGGTTTCCGGGATTGCCACGCAAAGCTTATGAAAAGGTTCCTTACACTTATTGCAGCGCACACATTCTGCAGTAGAAAGGAATTTCCCACAGGCCCCACACTTCAGCATGATAAGACGGGTCAACAACGCAACAATAAAAAAAAAAAGTCAGAAAAATAGTATGAGCGCCACCTGTTGTGGGGACCGCGAACTATATGGCACAGCCAAGCTTGCGCGTGTCCGCTTCCGTGCTTTAATGCTTCAATCCTACAATCGGTCGATAGCGCGTGAGAAAACACCGCCGCGGGCTAAGAGCTGTGTCCGATGTCCACTAGATGGCAGTGTAAACGGTAAATGAGTAGAACTCGAGGTATATTTTTTTGTTATGGGGCACAAACACCATCCAAATCACACAAATCGTTAAGTGGAAATTTACACACTTACAAGCCGGAAGGCGGCGGATGATAATATTGCGAGTTTATAAAGTTAGTATAATTTATTTAGGTTGACGGGTAGATTTAAGCTATGTTGCAGCCGATCACTTTCTTTAGCACTTTTTCCGTAAATAGCACTTGAAAACTAACGTTTATTATATCACAAACACACTGTCACCCGGTTATGATGATTAACAGGTGAATACAATGATTAAAACCAGCCTGCTTCTATTTTTATTTACCGTAACACAACAAGACCCTGCTACCGCTTTGACAACCAAGTGTCAAAAAAAAGATCTATAATTTACTTTTATTGCCTTACGCATATTGCTAAATTTTCATTGTTGGCAACTTTTTGGTTGAAAATTTTATAATCTAAGTCAGATTTTTAATTTATAAGTTAAGCAAAGCTGTTGTCATAATAAATAAATAATGTGTAGTCCTAAGAAACACATATTTAAAAATAAAATCGCTAATAGCTGTTGACTGTTGACATTCTCAGTACTAGATAGTAAGCATGTATCTACAGTCAATTTTAGGAGTGGAGCAACATTTCAATAACATGTTACATTAACTATGGTGTACAGCACAATCTATATATAACTTAATTTTTTGAAAACCTTTATGGAGTATGTACTATCGAAGCCTCTGGCGCCTTATCAGTCCTAAGTCGAAAATCGCTTGCACACTGCACGATGCCTATCGCTTCAGGCCACGCCCCGCTCCATTCATTCAACAATGGCGCCACGAACGCGTAAAGCAGATTGACAGTTGACAGTACTGACATCATAGGCGATTTTAAAACTAGTTGTTGTAACACATGGCCTCTAATTAGTCGTGGAACATACATAGCTCCGCTACGGCACACATGGCCTCTAATTAGTCGTGGAACATACATAGCTCCGCTACGGCACACATGGCCTCTTACTAGTCGTGGAACATACATAGCTCCGCTACGGCACACATGGCCCCTAAGTTTTCATGGGACATACATAGCTCCTTAAAGGCACAAATGGCCTTCCACAAGTACACATGGCCCTACAAAAGCAAACACGGCCTCACAAAAGCACACATGACCATTATATCCCTTTGGAATATTACTTTACTTTCTTACTGCATGTATAATTTAAGTCCTTAGCACTGCTTCCAGCAAACACTGTGAGGGAGTAGCCCTCACCGAATGTCACCCAAAGCAGTATAAGATTCAATCACGATTGACAACGGCTGCGCCATTGGAAAGACACTATCGGGGTGTAGCCCCGACCAAGTGCCCCCACAACAGCGCCACCATTGAAAACGACAAAAGAAAATTTTCAACTCAAGATGCAATAAGAAAGCAAAAACTACTATGTATTTTTAAATTGCAACAAATGTTGCTTTGACAAAGTGATCTAAATGGTAACGTGGCATAGTTGATTAGATTAGCACCACCAATGAGTTGCCCTAGTCAGGTAGTACAACATAACCACGTTTACAAAAACAAACAAAAAAAAATCTATGCATTTTAAGAAACATTAAATATAATATCTATCTGCTTGTATTTGTAAAATTGCAATTACATGTACCCAAGGCGATCATAGGACATTATCAAGGTGTAGCCTTGACCGAATGAACCTAGTGATAGCCCGGCACAATGATATCAGTATAGCAATGCCAAGGAGTCGCCCTGGCCGAATGCTACCCGATATTGCACATTTATAACCTCGAAATTTCTTTTAAATATTATATAGTATCTATTTTTTTTTATATATAAATGAGAAACTTGCATTTGCACGTGCCTAAGGCTACCATAGGTCACTATCAAGGTGTAGCCTTGACCGAGTGAACCTAATGATATACCGGCACGATGATGTCTGTATAGCAATACCAAGGAGTCGCCTCGGCCGAATGCTACCCACACACCACACAAATGATAGCTACAGATGTAGTCTACACGGTGTTATACCGCGGGGCGTCATTATCGGAGTGTAGCCCCGACCAAATGATCCCAGCAATATCAAACAGAATACCATTGTCAAGAGTAGCCTGACCAAATGATAATCCGATTAACAACACCGTGCGACTTTCTTATTGTGAATGTAATAAGATTCAGCTAATTTAATTAAGATAAAATATTTCAATTATAACGTACCTTGTGAGCTGTAGATCACGTACCACTTCTGAGTTTTGATAAATCAGAACTCGGTTTCATTAGACAACTTTTATTTAAGTAAGTTATACAATATTCAATCTTCATATACACTTTTATGATGGTAAGGTAGTTACTATCGGTTCGAAGGTTCTCGCTCGAATGCCCAACCGTTTGACTCCAGCTTACCTCGTTAACATTTTTTTCTCAAGAAAAGAGCGGTTACTTCTGATTGGTCGTTATACTCGCACGTGGTTGGCGGAGTTATCGACCAATCACGGATGAGCAAATGTGTTGCCAGTATAAAATGAAAGTTGCCAATAATCAAAAAAATAATTGAATCGATTCAAAATCATCACACTTTTATATTATTGTTACTTGTTGTGTATGCCAATAAATTAAATCCCATCAGAAACAATACTTGTCAAAAAAACCAAGTCTCGCAACTCAGTTGTTCTAGGGTAAAAAGTTGTGAGATCCATGTAATACCAAGTCGGTTATTACTATATTGACTCGGCCATCGCATGAAAACACGTGTAAATTAAATTATTTAGTGCGATGGCCGAGTCAATATATTAATAACCGACTTGGTATTACATGGATCTCACAACTTTTTACCCTAGAACAACTGAGTTGCGAGACTTGGTTTTTTTGACAAGTATTGTTTTTGATGGGATCTCATTGCTTTTTGTGTTTTGTAGACAGTCTACTTTTTTCCTTTTCGGTACCTTCTACTTATTGTATATATGTACCTATGTATATCTACCAGCAACCAATTTTCTTAAAGCCCTCTCTCTGACTTATGAACTTTTCTTATTTTTGTAGGTTTTTTTAGTTTTTCCTTGATTCATACACCAAACACTATTTATATTCCAAATTTGAAGCTTCTAGGTCTGCTAGAAGTGTCTTAGAATTTTGATGATCGGTGAGTCAGTGAGTGACAAAATTAAGAAATTTGACCCGTTATAATTCCTAAACTACTAGTTTAAATTGAATGAAATTTGAAATATACCATGTCTTTACAATGCCTGCATGGTTACTGAAAATTCAGTCTTCTAGTTTTATCCACAACGAAGTTACAGGGGGTCGAAAATGGCCTGAATTGCTTCGAGAAAAGGATGGTACGTCCGTGCCGCTTTGACTTGGCGGGGGCACTACCGTGCCCCCAGATAAATAAATAAAAACCGTCTCTATGTGTTAACACGTTTTTCATTCTGTCTTTCAATCTATTTATTAAATATTTACAAAATTATAACTCTGGCCTATAACTGTTTTGTCTTGGAAACATTATACAATTGTCTGAATTGCAGAGGCACATCCCTTGCTTTTAGATGAAAAGATTGTACTGAATGCTGTGTAAATTGGTCAATGCCAACAAATGCTGATGAAGCCAGGACAACAGCATAACGTGTTTTACATATTTTGGGATCTGATAACCGGCCTTTGCGAAACTTTAACCTTCACAATCATAAGCCGAACAAAACGAAATTAACTTTACGCGATTCCATACTAAATCCCACTTTTTGTGTGAGTGATATGAAGATAAGTAGTTTTCTACGTGTATCGGTGTGTAGGTGTCGCCGCTACAATAACGTATATTGCTTCTCTCCTGAGTAGCTAAGACAGTATTATGGCAGCCAGAAATTCAAAATAATATAGTTAGCTCCAGGGATCGTAACCTGTGACAAGTTCCCAGATGTCGTTTGATAAGCGTTGTACTTTTTATATAAATATTTATATATTGTTTTAAAAATATATTTATTTCCTTACAGATATGCTTCAAAAAACAGCCAGATACGAAGACACTCATTTGCCATTACAAAGAAATACATTTATTCAGTTCACCAACAGCAAGTCGTGTCGAACGAGAAATATTCATCTGTGATTTCTGCGACCAGATATTTTTCAACAAACTGAAACTTGAACTACACATTTTCCAAAGACACATGGGAAAGCTTTTAAAGTATAAACTCTATTGTCCATTATGCTTAAAAATAGTGAGACGGTATGGCTTGCCTGTACATTTGAGAACACATCAGATCCAGAGTTTATCGAGTTGCCCGATTTGTCTAAAGAAGTGCGAAAACAAAGTACTAATGCTAAAACATGTTACAGAAACACATAGAAAACACTTTTTGTGCAATATATGTGGTTTCCAAACGACAAGAGAGGATATATTTAATAATCATTTGGATAGATATAAAAATAAACCTTCGGGCGAGAAGAGAGATTATAGGAAATTCTTTTTGAAACCTCGCACCAAAGCGATGTGGAAGCATAGTGTTTTGAGGTGAGTTCTATCTCATTATAGATCCTCTAATGATGTGCTGATATACACGGCAATTTACACCCTTTTGTTGGGGGTAAAGGTTCCTGAACTATGTAAAAGGCATTTTGTTGTCTGACAGACAATAATGGACTATTTATATTGTTATTTAACAAGCGGCCCGTCCCGGCTTCGCACGGGTGGACAGAATTCTTTAATTTTTTTCTATTATTAAATATTTTTCCGCCAACTAGCGTCCGGTAGACGAACTACTTGCGGTTAACGCGTTGCTATGGTAATGTTAATTGATACAATGGAAAAAGAGCGGACAGACAAACACACAAACCACTGTGATCTTAGATTATAGATTTATCCAGTATTTTGTGTTTTCAGCACTTTTACATCCTGTTGTGATTATACGTATGCAGTTCATATTATCTATACATATATACCTATATAAATTCCCCGTAACAGTGTTTGACTGCGATGAACTCTGAAACTACTTAGCCGATTTAGATTTTCCTTTACATTTCGCTGGATTTCTTCGAAATTAACCCATAGGATATTTTATACTATTATAACTAGCGGCCGCCCGCGACTTATTCCGCGTGGAATATTGCAACATTGTTTTACTAAAATAAAAGTAGCCTAAGTTACTCCTTATTACATCAGCTACCTGCCAAAAAAAGTCCCGTCAAAATACGTCCAGCCATTTCAGAGATAAGCCGGAACAAACAGACAGACAGACAGATAAAAATTGTAAAAAATGTTATTTTGATGTATGTACCGTATATATATTCATATGCATCTAGTAAAAAACGGTTACTTTAACATTACAAACAGACACTCCAATTTTATTTATATGTATAGATAAATAAATATCAAATAAATAGCAATAAATAAATTCGTTATATGGATCCTGTTATGCATAAAAGATCCAACCGACAATTATTCTATCCATGTTTTTAACTCAATGAAGAGAATTTCTCATATTGATATTAATTGAAATGGCTGTGTAATAGTTAAAAATACGATGCATTACCTTAATAACTTTTCTGGTGACTAAGTCATGGAGAAATAGCTGAATTTAAACTAACTCGAAAGTAACAAAATGTTTGTTGGATCTTTAATGCATAGCAATGTTCAAAAAACATTAATACTTTATCTTTATACCATATCTCTATAATTTACTTTTATTGCCTTACGCATATTGCTAAATTTTCATTGTTGGCAACTTTTTGGTTGAAAATTTTATAATCTAAGTCAGATTTTTAATTTATAAGTTAAGCAAAGCTGTTGTCATAATAAATAAATAATGTGTAGTCCTAAGAAACACATATTTAAAAATAAAATCGCTAATAGCTGTTGACTGTTGACATTCTCAGTACTAGATAGTAAGCATGTATCTACAGTCAATTTTAGGAGTGGAGCAACATTTCAATAACATGTTACATTAACTATGGTGTACAGCACAATCTATATAAAACTTAATTTTTTGAAAACCTTTATGGAGTATGTACTATCGAAGCCTCTGGCGCCTTATCAGTCCTAAGTCGAAAATCGCTTGCACACTGCACGATGCCTATCGCTTCAGGCCACGCCCCGCTCCATTCATTCAACAATGGCGCCACGAACGCGTAAAGCAGATTGACAGTTGACAGTACTGACATCATAGGCGATTTTAAAACTAGTTGTTGTAACACATGGCCTCTAATTAGTCGTGGAACATACATAGCTCCGCTACGGCACACATGGCCTCTAATTAGTCGTGGAACATACATAGCTCCGCTACGGCACACATGGCCTCTTACTAGTCGTGGAACATACATAGCTCCGCTACGGCACACATGGCCCCTAAGTTTTCATGGGACATACATAGCTCCTTAAAGGCACAAATGGCCTTCCACAAGTACACATGGCCCTACAAAAGCAAACACGGCCTCACAAAAGCACACATGACCATTATATCCCTTTGGAATATTACTTTACTTTCTTACTGCATGTATAATTTAAGTCCTTAGCACTGCTTCCAGCAAACACTGTGAGGGAGTAGCCCTCACCGAATGTCACCCAAAGCAGTATAAGATTCAATCACGATTGACAACGGCTGCGCCATTGGAAAGACACTATCGGGGTGTAGCCCCGACCAAGTGCCCCCACAACAGCGCCACCATTGAAAACGACAAAAGAAAATTTTCAACTCAAGATGCAATAAGAAAGCAAAAACTACTATGTATTTTTAAATTGCAACAAATGTTGCTTTGACAAAGTGATCTAAATGGTAACGTGGCATAGTTGATTAGATTAGCACCACCAATGAGTTGCCCTAGTCAGGTAGTACAACATAACCACGTTTACAAAAACAAACAAAAAAAAATCTATGCATTTTAAGAAACATTAAATATAATATCTATCTGCTTGTATTTGTAAAATTGCAATTACATGTACCCAAGGCGATCATAGGACATTATCAAGGTGTAGCCTTGACCGAATGAACCTAGTGATAGCCCGGCACAATGATATCAGTATAGCAATGCCAAGGAGTCGCCCTGGCCGAATGCTACCCGATATTGCACATTTATAACCTCGAAATTTCTTTTAAATATTATATAGTATCTATTTTTTTTTATATATAAATGAGAAACTTGCATTTGCACGTGCCTAAGGCTACCATAGGTCACTATCAAGGTGTAGCCTTGACCGAGTGAACCTAATGATATACCGGCACGATGATGTCTGTATAGCAATACCAAGGAGTCGCCTCGGCCGAATGCTACCCACACACCACACAAATGATAGCTACAGATGTAGTCTACACGGTGTTATACCGCGGGGCGTCATTATCGGAGTGTAGCCCCGACCAAATGATCCCAGCAATATCAAACAGAATACCATTGTCAAGAGTAGCCTGACCAAATGATAATCCGATTAACAACACCGTGCGACTTTCTTATTGTGAATGTAATAAGATTCAGCTAATTTAATTAAGATAAAATATTTCAATTATAACGTACCTTGTGAGCTGTAGATCACGTACCACTTCTGAGTTTTGATAAATCAGAACTCGGTTTCATTAGACAACTTTTATTTAAGTAAGTTATACAATATTCAATCTTCATATACACTTTTATGATGGTAAGGTAGTTACTATCGGTTCGAAGGTTCTCGCTCGAATGCCCAACCGTTTGACTCCAGCTTACCTCGTTAACATTTTTTTCTCAAGAAAAGAGCGGTTACTTCTGATTGGTCGTTATACTCGCACGTGGTTGGCGGAGTTATCGACCAATCACGGATGAGCAAATGTGTTGCCAGTATAAAATGAAAGTTGCCAATAATCAAAAAAATAATTGAATCGATTCAAAATCATCACACTTTTATATTATTGTTACTTGTTGTGTATGCCAATAAATTAAATCCCATCAGAAACAATACTTGTCAAAAAAACCAAGTCTCGCAACTCAGTTGTTCTAGGGTAAAAAGTTGTGAGATCCATGTAATACCAAGTCGGTTATTACTATATTGACTCGGCCATCGCATGAAAACACGTGTAAATTAAATTATTTAGTGCGATGGCCGAGTCAATATATTAATAACCGACTTGGTATTACATGGATCTCACAACTTTTTACCCTAGAACAACTGAGTTGCGAGACTTGGTTTTTTTGACAAGTATTGTTTTTGATGGGATCTCATTGCTTTTTGTGTTTTGTAGACAGTCTACTTTTTTCCTTTTCGGTACCTTCTACTTATTGTATATATGTACCTATGTATATCTACCAGCAACCAATTTTCTTAAAGCCCTCTCTCTGACTTATGAACTTTTCTTATTTTTGTAGGTTTTTTTAGTTTTTCCTTGATTCATACACCAAACACTATTTATATTCCAAATTTGAAGCTTCTAGGTCTGCTAGAAGTGTCTTAGAATTTTGATGATCGGTGAGTCAGTGAGTGACAAAATTAAGAAATTTGACCCGTTATAATTCCTAAACTACTAGTTTAAATTGAATGAAATTTGAAATATACCATGTCTTTACAATGCCTGCATGGTTACTGAAAATTCAGTCTTCTAGTTTTATCCACAACGAAGTTACAGGGGGTCGAAAATGGCCTGAATTGCTTCGAGAAAAGGATGGTACGTCCGTGCCGCTTTGACTTGGCGGGGGCACTACCGTGCCCCCAGATAAATAAATAAAAACC
Source organism: Calamotropha paludella (assembly GCA_927399485.1). Lineage (NCBI taxonomy): Eukaryota > Metazoa > Arthropoda > Insecta > Lepidoptera > Crambidae > Calamotropha > Calamotropha paludella. Next base: position 8,368,702 of record OV656829.1, on the reverse strand, counting down.
GTCTCTATGTGTTAACACGTTTTTCATTCTGTCTTTCAATCTATTTATTAAATATTTACAAAATTATAACTCTGGCCTATAACTGTTTTGTCTTGGAAACATTATACAATTGTCTGAATTGCAGAGGCACATCCCTTGCTTTTAGATGAAAAGATTGTACTGAATGCTGTGTAAATTGGTCAATGCCAACAAATGCTGATGAAGCCAGGATCAACAGCATAACGTGTTTTACATATTTTGGGATCTGATAACCGGCCTTTGCGAAACTTTAACCTTCACAATCATAAGCCGAACAAAACGAAATTAACTTTACGCGATTCCATACTAAATCCCACTTTTTGTGTGAGTGATATGAAGATAAGTAGTTTTCTACGTGTATCGGTGTGTAGGTGTCGCCGCTACAATAACGTATATTGCTTCTCTCCTGAGTAGCTAAGACAGTATTATGGCAGCCAGAAATTCAAAATAATATAGTTAGCTCCAGGGATCGTAACCTGTGACAAGTTCCCAGATGTCGTTTGATAAGCGTTGTACTTTTTATATAAATATTTATATATTGTTTTAAAAATATATTTATTTCCTTACAGATATGCTTCAAAAAACAGCCAGATACGAAGACACTCATTTGCCATTACAAAGAAATACATTTATTCAGTTCACCAACAGCAAGTCGTGTCGAACGAGAAATATTCATCTGTGATTTCTGCGACCAGATATTTTTCAACAAACTGAAACTTGAACTACACATTTTCCAAAGACACATGGGAAAGCTTTTAAAGTATAAACTCTATTGTCCATTATGCTTAAAAATAGTGAGACGGTATGGCTTGCCTGTACATTTGAGAACACATCAGATCCAGAGTTTATCGAGTTGCCCGATTTGTCTAAAGAAGTGCGAAAACAAAGTACTAATGCTAAAACATGTTACAGAAACACATAGAAAACACTTTTTGTGCAATATATGTGGTTTCCAAACGACAAGAGAGGATATATTTAATAATCATTTGGATAGATATAAAAATAAACCTTCGGGCGAGAAGAGAGATTATAGGAAATTCTTTTTGAAACCTCGCACCAAAGCGATGTGGAAGCATAGTGTTTTGAGGTGAGTTCTATCTCATTATAGATCCTCTAATGATGTGCTGATATACACGGCAATTTACACCCTTTTGTTGGGGGTAAAGGTTCCTGAACTATGTAAAAGGCATTTTGTTGTCTGACAGACAATAATGGACTATTTATATTGTTATTTAACAAGCGGCCCGTCCCGGCTTCGCACGGGTGGACAGAATTCTTTAATTTTTTTCTATTATTAAATATTTTTCCGCCAACTAGCGTCCGGTAGACGAACTACTTGCGGTTAACGCGTTGCTATGGTAATGTTAATTGATACAATGGAAAAAGAGCGGACAGACAAACACACAAACCACTGTGATCTTAGATTATAGATTTATCCAGTATTTTGTGTTTTCAGCACTTTTACATCCTGTTGTGATTATACGTATGCAGTTCATATTATCTATACATATATACCTATATAAATTCCCCGTAACAGTGTTTGACTGCGATGAACTCTGAAACTACTTAGCCGATTTAGATTTTCCTTTACATTTCGCTGGATTTCTTCGAAATTAACCCATAGGATATTTTATACTATTATAACTAGCGGCCGCCCGCGACTTATTCCGCGTGGAATATTGCAACATTGTTTTACTAAAATAAAAGTAGCCTAAGTTACTCCTTATTACATCAGCTACCTGCCAAAAAAAGTCCCGTCAAAATACGTCCAGCCATTTCAGAGATAAGCCGGAACAAACAGACAGACAGACAGATAAAAATTGTAAAAAATGTTATTTTGATGTATGTACCGTATATATATTCATATGCATCTAGTAAAAAACGGTTACTTTAACATTACAAACAGACACTCCAATTTTATTTATATGTATAGATAAATAAATATCAAATAAATAGCAATAAATAAATTCGTTATATGGATCCTGTTATGCATAAAAGATCCAACCGACAATTATTCTATCCATGTTTTTAACTCAATGAAGAGAATTTCTCATATTGATATTAATTGAAATGGCTGTGTAATAGTTAAAAATACGATGCATTACCTTAATAACTTTTCTGGTGACTAAGTCATGGAGAAATAGCTGAATTTAAACTAACTCGAAAGTAACAAAATGTTTGTTGGATCTTTAATGCATAGCAATGTTCAAAAAACATTAATACTTTATCTTTATACCATATCTCTATAATTTACTTTTATTGCCTTACGCATATTGCTAAATTTTCATTGTTGGCAACTTTTTGGTTGAAAATTTTATAATCTAAGTCAGATTTTTAATTTATAAGTTAAGCAAAGCTGTTGTCATAATAAATAAATAATGTGTAGTCCTAAGAAACACATATTTAAAAATAAAATCGCTAATAGCTGTTGACTGTTGACATTCTCAGTACTAGATAGTAAGCATGTATCTACAGTCAATTTTAGGAGTGGAGCAACATTTCAATAACATGTTACATTAACTATGGTGTACAGCACAATCTATATAAAACTTAATTTTTTGAAAACCTTTATGGAGTATGTACTATCGAAGCCTCTGGCGCCTTATCAGTCCTAAGTCGAAAATCGCTTGCACACTGCACGATGCCTATCGCTTCAGGCCACGCCCCGCTCCATTCATTCAACAATGGCGCCACGAACGCGTAAAGCAGATTGACAGTTGACAGTACTGACATCATAGGCGATTTTAAAACTAGTTGTTGTAACACATGGCCTCTAATTAGTCGTGGAACATACATAGCTCCGCTACGGCACACATGGCCTCTAATTAGTCGTGGAACATACATAGCTCCGCTACGGCACACATGGCCTCTTACTAGTCGTGGAACATACATAGCTCCGCTACGGCACACATGGCCCCTAAGTTTTCATGGGACATACATAGCTCCTTAAAGGCACAAATGGCCTTCCACAAGTACACATGGCCCTACAAAAGCAAACACGGCCTCACAAAAGCACACATGACCATTATATCCCTTTGGAATATTACTTTACTTTCTTACTGCATGTATAATTTAAGTCCTTAGCACTGCTTCCAGCAAACACTGTGAGGGAGTAGCCCTCACCGAATGTCACCCAAAGCAGTATAAGATTCAATCACGATTGACAACGGCTGCGCCATTGGAAAGACACTATCGGGGTGTAGCCCCGACCAAGTGCCCCCACAACAGCGCCACCATTGAAAACGACAAAAGAAAATTTTCAACTCAAGATGCAATAAGAAAGCAAAAACTACTATGTATTTTTAAATTGCAACAAATGTTGCTTTGACAAAGTGATCTAAATGGTAACGTGGCATAGTTGATTAGATTAGCACCACCAATGAGTTGCCCTAGTCAGGTAGTACAACATAACCACGTTTACAAAAACAAACAAAAAAAAATCTATGCATTTTAAGAAACATTAAATATAATATCTATCTGCTTGTATTTGTAAAATTGCAATTACATGTACCCAAGGCGATCATAGGACATTATCAAGGTGTAGCCTTGACCGAATGAACCTAGTGATAGCCCGGCACAATGATATCAGTATAGCAATGCCAAGGAGTCGCCCTGGCCGAATGCTACCCGATATTGCACATTTATAACCTCGAAATTTCTTTTAAATATTATATAGTATCTATTTTTTTTTATATATAAATGAGAAACTTGCATTTGCACGTGCCTAAGGCTACCATAGGTCACTATCAAGGTGTAGCCTTGACCGAGTGAACCTAATGATATACCGGCACGATGATGTCTGTATAGCAATACCAAGGAGTCGCCTCGGCCGAATGCTACCCACACACCACACAAATGATAGCTACAGATGTAGTCTACACGGTGTTATACCGCGGGGCGTCATTATCGGAGTGTAGCCCCGACCAAATGATCCCAGCAATATCAAACAGAATACCATTGTCAAGAGTAGCCTGACCAAATGATAATCCGATTAACAACACCGTGCGACTTTCTTATTGTGAATGTAATAAGATTCAGCTAATTTAATTAAGATAAAATATTTCAATTATAACGTACCTTGTGAGCTGTAGATCACGTACCACTTCTGAGTTTTGATAAATCAGAACTCGGTTTCATTAGACAACTTTTATTTAAGTAAGTTATACAATATTCAATCTTCATATACACTTTTATGATGGTAAGGTAGTTACTATCGGTTCGAAGGTTCTCGCTCGAATGCCCAACCGTTTGACTCCAGCTTACCTCGTTAACATTTTTTTCTCAAGAAAAGAGCGGTTACTTCTGATTGGTCGTTATACTCGCACGTGGTTGGCGGAGTTATCGACCAATCACGGATGAGCAAATGTGTTGCCAGTATAAAATGAAAGTTGCCAATAATCAAAAAAATAATTGAATCGATTCAAAATCATCACACTTTTATATTATTGTTACTTGTTGTGTATGCCAATAAATTAAATCCCATCAGAAACAATACTTGTCAAAAAAACCAAGTCTCGCAACTCAGTTGTTCTAGGGTAAAAAGTTGTGAGATCCATGTAATACCAAGTCGGTTATTACTATATTGACTCGGCCATCGCATGAAAACACGTGTAAATTAAATTATTTAGTGCGATGGCCGAGTCAATATATTAATAACCGACTTGGTATTACATGGATCTCACAACTTTTTACCCTAGAACAACTGAGTTGCGAGACTTGGTTTTTTTGACAAGTATTGTTTTTGATGGGATCTCATTGCTTTTTGTGTTTTGTAGACAGTCTACTTTTTTCCTTTTCGGTACCTTCTACTTATTGTATATATGTACCTATGTATATCTACCAGCAACCAATTTTCTTAAAGCCCTCTCTCTGACTTATGAACTTTTCTTATTTTTGTAGGTTTTTTTAGTTTTTCCTTGATTCATACACCAAACACTATTTATATTCCAAATTTGAAGCTTCTAGGTCTGCTAGAAGTGTCTTAGAATTTTGATGATCGGTGAGTCAGTGAGTGACAAAATTAAGAAATTTGACCCGTTATAATTCCTAAACTACTAGTTTAAATTGAATGAAATTTGAAATATACCATGTCTTTACAATGCCTGCATGGTTACTGAAAATTCAGTCTTCTAGTTTTATCCACAACGAAGTTACAGGGGGTCGAAAATGGCCTGAATTGCTTCGAGAAAAGGATGGTACGTCCGTGCCGCTTTGACTTGGCGGGGGCACTACCGTGCCCCCAGATAAATAAATAAAAACCGTCTCTATGTGTTAACACGTTTTTCATTCTGTCTTTCAATCTATTTATTAAATATTTACAAAATTATAACTCTGGCCTATAACTGTTTTGTCTTGGAAACATTATACAATTGTCTGAATTGCAGAGGCACATCCCTTGCTTTTAGATGAAAAGATTGTACTGAATGCTGTGTAAATTGGTCAATGCCAACAAATGCTGATGAAGCCAGGATCAACAGCATAACGTGTTTTACATATTTTGGGATCTGATAACCGGCCTTTGCGAAACTTTAACCTTCACAATCATAAGCCGAACAAAACGAAATTAACTTTACGCGATTCCATACTAAATCCCACTTTTTGTGTGAGTGATATGAAGATAAGTAGTTTTCTACGTGTATCGGTGTGTAGGTGTCGCCGCTACAATAACGTATATTGCTTCTCTCCTGAGTAGCTAAGACAGTATTATGGCAGCCAGAAATTCAAAATAATATAGTTAGCTCCAGGGATCGTAACCTGTGACAAGTTCCCAGATGTCGTTTGATAAGCGTTGTACTTTTTATATAAATATTTATATATTGTTTTAAAAATATATTTATTTCCTTACAGATATGCTTCAAAAAACAGCCAGATACGAAGACACTCATTTGCCATTACAAAGAAATACATTTATTCAGTTCACCAACAGCAAGTCGTGTCGAACGAGAAATATTCATCTGTGATTTCTGCGACCAGATATTTTTCAACAAACTGAAACTTGAACTACACATTTTCCAAAGACACATGGGAAAGCTTTTAAAGTATAAACTCTATTGTCCATTATGCTTAAAAATAGTGAGACGGTATGGCTTGCCTGTACATTTGAGAACACATCAGATCCAGAGTTTATCGAGTTGCCCGATTTGTCTAAAGAAGTGCGAAAACAAAGTACTAATGCTAAAACATGTTACAGAAACACATAGAAAACACTTTTTGTGCAATATATGTGGTTTCCAAACGACAAGAGAGGATATATTTAATAATCATTTGGATAGATATAAAAATAAACCTTCGGGCGAGAAGAGAGATTATAGGAAATTCTTTTTGAAACCTCGCACCAAAGCGATGTGGAAGCATAGTGTTTTGAGGTGAGTTCTATCTCATTATAGATCCTCTAATGATGTGCTGATATACACGGCAATTTACACCCTTTTGTTGGGGGTAAAGGTTCCTGAACTATGTAAAAGGCATTTTGTTGTCTGACAGACAATAATGGACTATTTATATTGTTATTTAACAAGCGGCCCGTCCCGGCTTCGCACGGGTGGACAGAATTCTTTAATTTTTTTCTATTATTAAATATTTTTCCGCCAACTAGCGTCCGGTAGACGAACTACTTGCGGTTAACGCGTTGCTATGGTAATGTTAATTGATACAATGGAAAAAGAGCGGACAGACAAACACACAAACCACTGTGATCTTAGATTATAGATTTATCCAGTATTTTGTGTTTTCAGCACTTTTACATCCTGTTGTGATTATACGTATGCAGTTCATATTATCTATACATATATACCTATATAAATTCCCCGTAACAGTGTTTGACTGCGATGAACTCTGAAACTACTTAGCCGATTTAGATTTTCCTTTACATTTCGCTGGATTTCTTCGAAATTAACCCATAGGATATTTTATACTATTATAACTAGCGGCCGCCCGCGACTTATTCCGCGTGGAATATTGCAACATTGTTTTACTAAAATAAAAGTAGCCTAAGTTACTCCTTATTACATCAGCTACCTGCCAAAAAAAGTCCCGTCAAAATACGTCCAGCCATTTCAGAGATAAGCCGGAACAAACAGACAGACAGACAGATAAAAATTGTAAAAAATGTTATTTTGATGTATGTACCGTATATATATTCATATGCATCTAGTAAAAAACGGTTACTTTAACATTACAAACAGACACTCCAATTTTATTTATATGTATAGATAAATAAATATCAAATAAATAGCAATAAATAAATTCGTTATATGGATCCTGTTATGCATAAAAGATCCAACCGACAATTATTCTATCCATGTTTTTAACTCAATGAAGAGAATTTCTCATATTGATATTAATTGAAATGGCTGTGTAATAGTTAAAAATACGATGCATTACCTTAATAACTTTTCTGGTGACTAAGTCATGGAGAAATAGCTGAATTTAAACTAACTCGAAAGTAACAAAATGTTTGTTGGATCTTTAATGCATAGCAATGTTCAAAAAACATTAATACTTTATCTTTATACCATATCTCTATAATTTACTTTTATTGCCTTACGCATATTGCTAAATTTTCATTGTTGGCAACTTTTTGGTTGAAAATTTTATAATCTAAGTCAGATTTTTAATTTATAAGTTAAGCAAAGCTGTTGTCATAATAAATAAATAATGTGTAGTCCTAAGAAACACATATTTAAAAATAAAATCGCTAATAGCTGTTGACTGTTGACATTCTCAGTACTAGATAGTAAGCATGTATCTACAGTCAATTTTAGGAGTGGAGCAACATTTCAATAACATGTTACATTAACTATGGTGTACAGCACAATCTATATAAAACTTAATTTTTTGAAAACCTTTATGGAGTATGTACTATCGAAGCCTCTGGCGCCTTATCAGTCCTAAGTCGAAAATCGCTTGCACACTGCACGATGCCTATCGCTTCAGGCCACGCCCCGCTCCATTCATTCAACAATGGCGCCACGAACGCGTAAAGCAGATTGACAGTTGACAGTACTGACATCATAGGCGATTTTAAAACTAGTTGTTTATGATTGGCCGCAGTATAAATCGTAGTAAAATACGAAGCCAATTAGGGTCGTGTGGGTGTGTCCGATGCGATCAGTTCAAACGAATATTTCTACAAAGTGGTAAGGCACGAGAGACCTCGATAGTACAAACAAGAAGAAATAAAGTCAAGTTTTGGTTCGCTTTTGCTTTATATATATATATATATATAATTACTTGTCCTACTATTGCTTAAAAGTAAATAAATGTATTTTTTTCCTCTATTGATGTAAAATTGTTTGAAGGGATAATACATGCAAAATAAAACAAATCACAGTTATAAATCTTTAATTGCAAAAAATCATTTTACAATAACGTTTTAATTACTATATAAGTAGTAGTAGTATGGTACGGAATCAGATTACTTAAAAATAATCACTCGTTTGTAATTACTTACACCAGTCGGCCAGTAGTGCAGAAAGATAAAAATCCCTTTGGTGATACCGATATTGTTTTATCAGACTCAATATTATTGATTTAATTGTTGCAGGTACGGCTTAAAGGGCTTAGAAATTTACAATGGTATATACATATGTATATTATGCAGAGAAATATGTGTGTCGAAGAAACAGAGAAGCATACACATACGGAGGGATCATAATGTTGCCGTGCAGGTGCCGAAGAAAATTCATCGGTGTTCTTGTGGCGAGGAGTGGGTGAACGCCGTGTTACTGAAACATCATCTCTTTAAAATGAAACATCTAGGCCATTACGAGATCAGTAAGTATTTATTCTTATTCTTTTGTTTCTTTCAAGAATATTAACAATGCGTAAAACTCATTATTAACCCCTTAAAACCCGCGAGCATTATATCATGCGCGCGACAACGATACCAAAAATCCGCGAGCATTATATAATGCTCTATAGCGCGCAGTCTGATTTAATCCTTATGACGGCTTTGGTAATGGTTATTTTTGATTGAATGATAGTTTTTCCCCGATAGAGAGAGTGAGAGTGAGAGTGAGAGGGATAATATTCCCGTTAACCCCTCATGGTTAGCTAAACGCTTGTGTCCACATCCCTAATACATCGGTGAGGATCGAACCGCTACGGCCAGCCGAACCGGTGCAGGCTCATAAGACCGCCGGGGTTCTCTGTTTTTTACTGAAAGTATAGTCAAGGCTCAATGGAACGCCGGCGTTCTTATGCGCCTAGACAACTTTAAACTCTAAATCCTGCTATATTATATTTATAAGAACAGGTTTAATTCAATGGCAATATTTTTTTTAGTACTTCCAACCGTTCCAACTGATCCATCTTACTGTTTTTGTTATCGGTGGCCATTAATGAGACTTTTGACATTTGGCATGTTACTTCCTACCCGAATTTTGAGCGGTTAAACACAACTTCAACCATGCATATTTTAAGGGGGCCGTAGCACGTCGGTTGAGATGTCATCTTTAAACTAAGTGGGCAGAGTTCGATCCTCGCCGATGTACTACCTACGTGGACCCATCCGTAACACAAGCTTACCACGACGGGTATTATTTATATTGATATTATGTAAGAAGTTTATGATTTTTGAGAAGATCTATAACCTAGTAGTGGATAAGTTACTTTGAGCTGCGATTTCGAAGGAGGTTGAGCATCTTTAGGTTATAAGATGTATTATTAAAATAGTAGTTTATGAAACTGGTACATAATGTGGTGTAGTGTGCAGTCTCTAAAATGTCGGGCGGCGGCGTTAAAGGGGTTTGAAGATTTTTGTATGGAGGGTGGCCCTAAACGTAGGCCGCCATTTTTATTTTTTTTCAAAATCGCCGTGCACTATGAAAGTTATATATTTAGATGGAGGACACTTATACAAACAAAAAATGTTATGTACATGATATCCCAAAGCGTTTGTTTCGGAGTTATTCACCAAAATAAAGGTATAGGTAATACAACAAATCATTATAATTAAACACATTTATATCTGATTGTCATACTGAATTGTATTAAAATGTTATTATGGAACAAAATCTATTATTAGTATTAAAATATTTGTTTTCTTTCTATGTCTGATTCAGATTAAAAGTAAAAACTTAAACAACATGAAATAACTACAAAATAAATAAGTAAATTCGTTATAACAACTGTCATTTTTATCTTTAAATAACTCAGGAAAGTGACGCTTTATGATGTTATGTTATATAACATTTTATGCTTGTATAAGTGTCCCCTATCCAAATATATGACATATATTGTGCACCGCCATTTTGAAAAAAAAAATCAAAATGGCAGCTGATGTAAGGGCCAAAACCTTTAAACCCCTTTCTTCACTTTCACTATCAGACATTTTGATAAACAATAATTATCATCCAGCGAAACACAACAACGAATTGCAAGAAAACGTATTTTGGCGCCAAAATTCCCGGTATCACCGCGCATGCGCCAAAGCGCGTGCAGCCACAGATAAAAAATGAAATAGTGCTATAAGAATTGGCGCAGTATTGTATCAATGGTCTGTAATCGAAACGTAATGAAAAATTTTTTTATTATAGTCGTGTTCGTTAATTTTTTTTTGTGGATTTTGCATATGCGTTGCTGGTATGGCATATGCGTTCTCATGTCATTACCTGCCATTTTTAAATTTTATAATGACAGTTTTTAATATATTTTTTAAATATTCATTCATTCAGTCATTATGAAACTTAAAAATGGCAGGTAATGACATGAGAATGCATGCATTCAACTGATTTTATTCAATGCGCATATGCAAAATCCCGCACATGCGCACAAAAAATGTAACGAACACGACTAATAACATTATTTTATTAGAGAAATAGAGTTATAATGAAATTTTTTAATTTCATTTCGATATACTATTTGTAAAGTTCGTCAGTATAAACTCGTTTTGAGTTTTATATTTTAAATTTTACGATGTGAGAGTAGATAAACTTATTTTTTGAAGCGCTTTGGATGGTAGGTTAAGTTGTTCCGCTTGTGTGCAGTCGATGTGTGGTCCGACTGTGTTCAACTAGGGCACGTGCACGTGTGTGTCCATTAATAACAGAGTTTCATGATACACATACAATGACGCCTTTTCCCTAGAAAGGTCGACAGAGATCACAGATTCCCACTTTCCACGATCCTGACATATATCTCTCGCTTCTTCAACTCTCATCAGCCTTTTCATACAAGCTTGTCGGTTAAGGGTACTTTTGATCTGGCCTTTTTTCAGGACATCTCCTATTTGGACCCTGTTATGCATAAAAGATCCAACCGACAATTTTTCTATCCATGTTTTTAACTTTTAAGAGAATTTCTCATATTGATATTAATTCAAACTGCTGTGAAAACAGTTAATAATATGATGCATTACCTTAATAACTTTTCTGGTGACTAAGTCATGGAGAAATAACTGCATTTAAACTAACTCGAAAGTAACAAAATATTTGTTGGATCTTTAATGCGTAACAATGTAAATTTGGTCATAGAAAATTCGCCTACCTTTACCGACTTGCCCATTTGCTTCATATACTTGTCTTGTCAATCTTCTTTTGTCCATCATCTCTATTTGTCTACACCATCTAAACATCCCTTTTTCTGTCTTTGTCACTTTATCTTCTTCCACACCACAGCACTCTCTTATTTTATCCATCAAATTCATTCCAGCTATAGTTCTTAAAGCTCTCATTTCCATTCGTGCTTCTCCTGCCACACCATGATATATTAGGTCTTTACCTATGAAATTGCCGTTTTTCATGAAATAAATAAAGCGTATTTTTTTCTTTATTTTTTATTTCTATAATCAAAGTAATCACCCATGCAATTAATGCATATTTGCCAACGCATTCGTACCCTTTTTGAAGAAATCAGCTCGACGGGAGGCAACAAATTTTTCATAGGCATTTTGCACTGCCTCTCGGGTATTGAATTTTTTTCCCGCCAAGAAGTTATCCAAATTCTGGAAAAAGTAGAAGTCTGTAGGCGCAAGGTCTGGTGAGTACGGATGCCGGAGAACTTCCAACCCCAGCTCTTGTAGCTTGGAGACCGTCTGTTTTGCAGTATGAGGTCGCGCGTTGTCGTGCAGGAGCAGTGGTGCCGAACGATTGACCAAAGCTGGTTGGAGACGTGCGAGCCTCTCCATCATTGTGTTCAGTTCTTCACAGTACAGATCTGCAGTAATGCTCGTCCCGTTTGGTAAGAAGCTGTGATGAATCACACCCGCGTTAGATCACCAAACAGTGGCCATCACTTTTCTAGGGGTAAGTTTCCGTTTGGGGCATTGTTTAGGGCATTGTTTGGGTGCTGAACCAGGGTCCAACCAACTTGCTGAGCGCTTACGATTGTCGAATAGGATCCATTTCTAGTCATAAGTAACAATGCGGTTCAGAATTCCTTCATTTGTATGCCTATTGAGCAGTGCAAGTCACGTCTCGACGCGTACTTCGCGCTGGCGATCATTGAGTTCGTGGGGCACCCATTTGTCAAGCTTTTTTACCTTGCCAATTTGTCGCAAATGGACCAATATTGTTTTGATGCTAACGTCGAAAACTGCTTCTAATTCAGCCGTAGATTGAGTTTCATCAGCTTCCACAATCGCCTTTAATTCGTCATTGTCGACCGAAGTTTTCGGACGACCACGGGGTTCCTTTGTTCGGGTCAAAATTTCCAGAACGGAAGCGGGCAAACAAATAACGGGTGGTGCGTTTGTTTGTAGTGTTCGTTCCGTAAACGTTGTTGATGTTGCATGCCGCTTGTGCTGCTTTGCTGCCACGACGGTACTCATACTCCATAATTACTCGAATTTTTAACTTATCCATGTTCGAATGCGTTGAAAACAAAACACTAACTATTAAACAAATGACGATTTTCAAAAAAAGACCTATGTTTTTAAAATAAAATTAATTTGAAATTATAATTATCAGCAAAAAAAATATATTATCATTTGAAATGGCCGGTACGGCAGAATGGCAATTTCATAGGTTAAGACCTATTGTATGCTTGGATGTATATTAATGATACCTTGGATTCTTGGTTATCTAACCTTAGGGAAATTAATATTGTGAAAATTCGTGATGCATGCACTATCAATTATCCTGACTATCCTATCCTTTAAAATTGCCAATTTCTCCGGGCATTAATTTAAATCGTACCTACATGATACCTATTTATTTAAGGCATCACAAATCAGCCATCAAATTCAAAGTAGATTTTTTTATATAAATTATATTTTTTTTTTATTTACAGAATGTGAACTCCCTGAAAATGCAGCTGAAAACCTATTGGAATTTAATGATATGAAAGAAGCTGTTGATTTTAATATCGAAGTTTATGCAACTGAAGATATATCGGACCCTAGTGCAATATTACCGTAGGATAATAAAACTATAAGAGAATATGTAAATAAATTATGTCAATTTTATTGTAATTTTTGTTGTATCCCAATCTCAGATTTAATATGCGAACAATGGTGTTCCGCAGGGATCCAATTTAGGGCATATTTTTATTTAATTTCATTAATTTTACGGAGAAGGCGATGCAGTAGTGTTAAGTGAGTTTGATCCAAGATAACGAAAGTAAACCAATCTTTCCAAAGGTCGGACATTAGATGGGTGAACAAAAAGTTCAAACCGTGCTTTCAAAAAACCAATGATTTTCACCGATAATAACTAATAAAATAGCTGATTGTAAGAAATATTAGTTTAAATATTATTTGATGGGTAGCTTGGTAAATCATTGTAAATAAGCTATTTTATAAGTATTATCATTTATAAATACTGAATGGGGTTAATAACGTTGCATTTTTAATAATTTAAGAGTGATTACTTTAATATAATACACCCAGTTTAGTTATTCTTAACTGCGTCTTTTCATTTAATATTTATGGGTTTTGTGTTTTTACAATGGGCGGCTTTATCGCTCAAAGAAATCTCGATAGCGATACTATATCCATAACAAAGGCTTACCTAAGGCTTTTTGATGTGATAACATTTTATAAATTGATGAACATCGCTGCACGCACGAAAAAGTGTGACGTTCCGCCTGAGCCGAGCGTGCAAGCGAGAGCGCGGAACAAACGAAGATCGGCCTAAGCGTTCGACTTGTGGCGCATCTATCTCTCTTCCATTTTATACAGTGAAAAGTTAATGTGGTTTCCATTGTTTATTTCAAGTTAATGTTAATTTATCGAAAAAAAAAAATTCAGTTAACTCCTAATTTGTATTATACAAAATAATGATAATTCAATGATAATAATTCAATTCAATTCTTAAAAGTAAGCAATTTTTCATCAATGTTTTGTTATGACGCTTTCACGTAAAACTATCGTCCGTAAACTGACTTTACGGACAACCAATTTTTTGTAATATTGTCATTATTTGTCATCTAACTGTGGAGAATTATAATTGACGTACAGAAGTTACATTTCGACTTTATTGATATAAGCTTTAGACCTCTTCAAATGAATAACTAATTGGTGGGAACGTTACAAATATTATTGTTATATATTAAAGAGATGGCGCTGGCGTCAACTTTAAGAAATATTTGGTAAATTTGAGGGGTCTGTCAAGGTCTCCGGCACGGAATTGTTTGACGATTTATTGCTCGCCGAAAGTTCTTTTCGCTGAAAAATGTAAATTTGTTTTTAATATATTTAAACATTATCGATGGATATAGCTTTTAATATATTTTTTGAATGGGTTCGCTCTTGATCCCAATCAAGCCCGGGGCCAAGACAGGATCTACGATGGAACGAGCTAACCCATAAGCTGCAGGCATTCATCCTGGCTTTAAAAAACGGACGGGTAATAAGTACTCGGAAATACAGACTCAGGGAGGGAGTTCCAATCCTTTGCTGTGCGCATTATAAATGATGTTGAGAAGCGCTTGGTGCGACAGGTAGGAATAGCAACCAATAAAGGGTAGGGATAGCCCGCAATGCGTCTGGATATCCGATGGAAGAAAGGAGATGGCGGTATGAGCGTATGCAGCTCCTGCGCACACTCCAAAGTACAGTCTGTAGTAGACTGACAGACAGGCAACTTTGCGGCGTGAGCTAAACTGTAAAGATTGCTCTTCACCAATTTGTTGTCACCAATTTGCTGTAACCAATGAGCTTCTCAGCTCTCCGCTGAATTGTGTCCAGTGCAGCAAGTTTGAATTTTGCTGAGCCGTCCCAGAGGTGGCTGCAATATTCCATGCAAGATCGGACTTAAGATTTATAGAGATTTAAAAGCTATCCCAGCATGAAATATCGCTTGACCTTATTTAGGACGCCCAGCTTTTTAGCTGCAGTTTGAGCTTTGGACTCGATGTTGGCGTTAGCTCAAGGCTGCCGGTAATAGGTACAGATGTACCTCGGAAAGTGGGAGTGAGGTAAATGGAAATCTTTGCCGTGAAAATGCTTGCGTTTTGGAAACGTTGAAATGAACGAGGTTACTGTCACCCCACTGGGAAACGTGGCTTAACCTCTGGTTCGTTCGCTCAACCATGGCCTCTCGCATCAACATCACGTCGTCACTGCTGGCTTTTGCGTTAGACAGGTATCTCTCTACGACAGTACTGTTGTCTGCATACAAAAACAATTCCTGGTATCAATAGGTGATTGATGTGCAACAGGAAAAGTATCGCAGACCCTTGAGGAACTCCGGCATCGATAGCCGCTTAGTCAGAGGAGCAGCCATCGATAATTGTTCTGATCGACCGTTCTGTCAGGAAATCGGCTTTCCAACTACAAAAGTCAGGATACCATACGCAGAAGGCTTGCGCAGCAGACTAGCGTGCCAGACCCTGTCAAAAGCCTTCGACATGTCAAGTGTCACGGCAAGTGCTTCGCCATGCATGTCGAGGGCCTCGCCCCAGTAGTGCGTCACATAAACTAGAAGATCCCCATTTGAAAGTCCTCTACGAAAGTCATATTGACGGTCACTGAGGAGATCATTGTCTTCTAGGTATGAGAGCAACTTGCTGTTCAGCACTCTTTCCATAACCTTACAGAATATGGAAATGATGGTGAACAGTCGGTAATCGTATGGGTCGGTACGACACCCTTTTTGGATACTGGCTCCACATAGGCAAGCTTCCAGCATTTTGATACGGTTTTTGTTTTGAGAAAGAGAAGATACCAGCGTGTTAGCATAGGAGACAACTTAGGCGCAAAATGCCTCAGTACTCTTGCTGGCATGCCATCAGGGTTACTGGCCTTATTCACGTCCAGATTAAGTAAGACTCTACGGACCTGCTTCTTGTGAATTGTGATCGCTGACATCGAAGAATCACAGCGAGGTATGTTTGGTGGTTGTTGAGGCCGCATTATACCAAAGTCGGGACTTGTAACCGAGCGGGATGTCCGAATTACATTCGCAATCGCATCAGCGGTGCACGAAGAGTCGCTCGAAGAGAAGTAAGATGGTCGCCAGTGAAAGGAAATACGCATCTCGTTCCAATCTGCTGTTTCGTAATGCCATACCCGCCTCATACCACTAGGGCTATCATCCGGAAGAGAGCAGATTGATAAGGATTTCACAACACAATGGTCGGACGATCCCAGTGGAGCTGAGACTGATACCGAATGTTTGTGTGGATCAGTTGTCAGCTGCTGTCAACAGTCAAGACTATTGGGTATCCACCAGCTGAGAAAGATTAAGCGCTAGGGCAAATCGTCGCGCTTCTCTCCCAGCATGGTCAATTTTCTGATATGGGAATTGCCACTCTTTGTGGTGGTCGTTAACGTCCTCCAGAAAAATAAGCGCCGCCGCTAGATATCGCTGCGTTGCCAAGTCTGCCGTCTCTGTGAGATAGTCTATGAGTCGGGTCGTCTCCCGGTCACCGCTGTGCGATCGACAGACACAGATGTATAGTATCTTCTCTACCCCTGTGTCCACCTGAAGCCAAATAACGGAAAACCCGGATTAAGCAAATCATGAGAGACCTCTACAACAAATGTCATGGTGGACGAACACACAGACCCTGCATACATCTTTTCAAGCGTATAACCAAGTGTGTAACCAGGATAGTTCAGGTTCGCCTCAACCGACGGGGTTGCTATCTGAGTCTCCGTTAAGAAGAATCGGTGCGGCTTCTCAGTCTCTAGGTGGTGATGGAACAGATCGAAATTTGAGTGCAGTCCTCTGATGTTCGCAAGGTGCACTTTTAATGGAAGGAAGTGCAGTCGTTGTTTTGCATTCTTCTTGTACTTGTCATAGTGGTGAGTGTTGGGGGCTGGATTTTCAGTCAAGATACTACTCAGTGGACCAATAAAGTTCTCTTAGGCTTAGCTAACCAAAGAAGGGAACACATCTGGAGACCGCACGGACGCTCGAACCCTCCCATTAGCCGGATCCACAACGGACGATCCAAAGTGCTCCGATCGCGCGCGGCATGGAGCGCGCTCCACGGAGCGTCAAGTGTAGACTTGCCGCGCGCGATCTAGGTGCGCGGCGGAGAGCGCGCGCTCCTCGCCGCGTGCGATCCATTTGTTGACGGTTTTTGGTTCACGCCCAAAGGGGCCTCAGTCGCTTGGCGCGCGCGGTCTGGACAGTTATGATTTTGAATTGCGTGATCCGCCGTGGACAGTTCGCAATGTATCCTTTTAATTTTCCTATATAAGGAATAAATGTTTATGGGATCCTAATGATACCAATTACACAAATAGAGGTGTAAGAGAAGATGCCTGGCGGAAAATTAGTCGGCAAATGAACAATATTCCAACAACAGAACTAAAGAAAAAAATGAAGTCTTTGTCGGGTGGCTACAGAAGAGAACGATTCAGAGAAAAACAGAGTAACCCAATACTGTCTTTTTCGTTTTCGTAATTTTTGTCGTAAATATACAAGTAAAATGTAGCCGGACAAAATTCACTGATTTAGTATGGATCAGCAGGAGCGCGTTGGAGCAGCCAGTCAGGATCTCAAAAGATTGCTGTTGGATCGACCTAGAACGATCCACGCTCCACACATCACGATCTTGGATCGCGGATCGCGGGATCGCCGATCCATTTTGGATCGTTCGGTGTGGATCCGGCTAATTGGCACGCTGAAGCATTTCGGAATTATTCACAAGTTGGTGGGGCAGCCTTTCACGTGTACCAGGCGCGCTAGTTGGGGCCCCTACTAAATGTGGTCGGCCAACGGCTAAAACCGTGCTTCGGATCCCGCTATCCTCCAGAATGAGTTACCTGGTACAGTATTGCCAAGATACCAAGGCCGGTCCTAAGCTGCGCAACTGACTTATTACCAACCCCCCATTGGCACTGGCACTCTCGCCCTCCGACGGAACGCAGCAGAGCTGCGTGGCGACGGATTTCGGTAGGTTGGTGGTCGTGAGCTAGGCGCCCCCTTGCGGAGCCTCCCACCGCCGCTGGGATCATCAACCGTCACCACGGGCCGAGTTGGTGCGTGATGCCGTTGCCGGAGTGGACCGCTAGGAGGTAGATCCCAACCACCCCCGATAGCCCTTAATGCTTTACTGGTTACTTTTCCTGAACCTCCACTGACCTTTTATTGCTATGCTATACAATTTCCACTGATGAAGAGAGATGCTACTATAGACTACGTATATCGGTGTCTCACTTTGACAATCGAGCTTACATCGTGCTATGAAATTATGGTAAGGCTTCTGGACTTGTTGGCTGATTGATAATCCGATTACAATAAAATTTAGTATGTGGTAAGAACAGGCGATTGCCCAAATAATAGGCTATATATCATGTTCATATACACCTTATAGTCCTAACTAATATTATAAATACGAAAGTGAGTTTGTTTGTTACAATTTCACACCTTAACTACTCAATCGGTCACCAGGAAATGTTGCATACACTTTACCAGGGGTACAGAAAAATACATAGGCTACTTTTTATCCCAAAAAAAAAACTGACTTCAAAACAAAAAACTATTTCAAAACAAATTAAAATGCACTAAAAAGTAAAAAATAATTGCGTATTCTTCTACGACTTAATAATCAACTTACTTTTATTCAACTAAACAATATGTGTGTACGATCTATGTGTTTGCCACGCTAGGAGGTAGGTACGACCTACTTCAAATTTAGCTGAGCACATACCAATAAATAAGAAACAGTGATCAAATTATTTTTTAGAGTCCTAAGTAAAATGAAATTAAAAATATTAGAATACTTAAAAATCAATCAAATTATTACGATATTTTTACAATTATTATTATTTTTGGAGTCGGTGTCAGCCAAGGTAGGTTTGTGTGTTAGAGTCGCACGCGCGACTTGACGGCGCGTTAGGCGAGAGTTAGGCGTTAGGCCGGCCACGTGCCGCGCCAGTCAAAAGAAGCGATATGAGTCACTTGATTATGAACCTTTCAGATTATCTCTTTCTATACTGTCACCGTCTTTGTTATGGTATTTTCTTGTGTTTGTAAAATTAATTTGTAAAAAAATATTTCTTTAAGTATTCTCGTATTATTATTGGTAGGTATATGTTTCGATGGCTGACACCGACTCCAAAAATAATAATAATTGTAAAAATATCGTAATAATTTGATTGATTTTTAAGTATTCTAATATTTTTAATTTCATTTTGCTTAGGACTCTAAAAAATAATTTGATCATTGTTTGTTATGCTCAGCTTGCTAAATTTAAAGTAGCTAAATTTGAAGTAGGTAGTACCTACTTTCTAGCGTGGCAAACACATGTATAGATCGTACACACATATTGTTTAGTTGAATA
Organism: Calamotropha paludella; assembly: GCA_927399485.1. Classification (NCBI taxonomy): domain Eukaryota; kingdom Metazoa; phylum Arthropoda; class Insecta; order Lepidoptera; family Crambidae; genus Calamotropha; species Calamotropha paludella. Next base: position 8,349,007 of record OV656829.1, on the reverse strand, counting down.
AAAGTAAGTTGATTATTAAGTCGTAGAAGAATACGCAATTATTTTTTTACTTTTTAGTGCATTTTAATTTGTTTTGAAATAGTTTTTTGTTTTGAAGTCGGTTTTTTTTTTGTTAAAATTTTTGTTTATTTTTTGATTTTCAGTGATTCTGAAGTAGGTAGCAAATTTGCCTAAGTATGGGTAGACCTAATAAACGTGCTGCTCATATGCTGCTCATTAAGGAGTTTCGTCGATCATCGTATTCGAATACGATAATTACTTGAGCATGACGTTATTGTAGGACTCAAAATTTCAAATATTTGGATAGGTTTATGACTAATTTGCTCCCCCATCCAAAATCCCTCTTCATCCTTTCCCCCCCTTTCGATCCTCACGTGATTTACGGACGGCCCTTAGCCGATGAAAGATTCCTTCGAGTATCGTTAATTTGCTCCTAAGATTTGAAGAGTTCCGTCGCTTTTTCATGGATCCCATTATCAGAACCTAAACAAACTCTTATCAAACTGCCATTGAATTACATTCTTTCCAATCCATACTAATATTATAAATGGGAAAGTGTGTCTGTCTGTTTGTCTTTCTTTCACGGCAAAACGGAGCGACGAATTGACGTGATTTTTTAAGTGGAGATAGTTGCAGGGATGGAGAGTAACATAGGCTACTTTTTGTCCCTTTCTAATCCCCCACTTCCCAAAAATGGGGGGTGGAAGTTTGTATGGAGCATTCCGCAATTTTCAAGGTAGAAAGCTAAAAATTGGTATGCTGACTATTTATGACTACCAAAAAAATCGCCCATCTTTTCTTTTTTTGAAATCTGCACCCAACCCCTTAAAAGAGGGGGTGAAATTTTATATGAGACCTTTCGCAGTTTTCAAGGCAGGAAGCTAAAATCGGCACACAGACTCTTTGTTACTAACGAAAATTCCTACCATTTTTTAGAAATCCTCCCCCAGCCCCTAAAATAGGGGATGGAAATGTGTGTGAGACTCCGCAAAATTAGAGCAAGTTCTTTAATACAAACGAATAATAAAATAATTTAATTAAAACGAATTAAATAAAACAACATTAAAAACATTAAATTTTACCATAAATCAATCAGCTTTTGAGAAAATAAACATTATAAACATAAATAAGTGCAACTCATGGATTCCGATAGATGGCGCTGATATGTTTATTGTATATTATGTTCACGATAGGTTTAATTGTTTAGTTCAAAAATTATTAACAGATATCAGTGTTGAAATTAAAAAAATAACGTGTAAAATTCTGTTCCGAGTTCTCTTCTGTGTTCAGGAAAGGGGAACAGTGCTACCCCGAATTTAACGCGAGCGAAGCCGCGGGCAAAAGCTAGTAAATAAATAAAAAAGAATCATCGAAATCGATTGGCGTGATATTGAGCTATTAATTGTCCATTTGTTGATCACATACTTAATGTAAATTTCAGACTTATTCAGTTTTTTCATGGATGCCACTGTCAGAACTGGACCAAATTGCTATGGGACCAAACGGGAAGCACCAGCTTTCAAATAAAAAAAAACATCCAAATCGGTGAAAGTTCTGAGGTAACAAACATAAAAAAAATACAGACGAATTGAGAACCTCCTCCTTTTTTGAAGTCGGTTAAAAAAGTACTGTTCCCGAGTGATAAAAATATTACTTTTAATCGACAGTCTCCATTCACGCGAGCGGAGCCGCGGGTAGAAGCTAGTATATACTATGTTTTGTACTATATACAGATTAACTCTTTAAATATTTCTATGTAGACTTTTATACTTACCCGGCTTCGCACGGGTGGACAAAATTCTTTAAATTTTTTCTAGCATTCAATATAGCCTATGACACTCAGCAATAATGTGCCTTTCTATTGGTGAAAGAATTTTTAAAATCGGTTCAGTAGATCCCGAGATCACCCCCTTACAATTTAACAAATATACAAACACAAACTTTACTTCTTTATAATATTAGTATAGATAAAGCACGTGAAATGAATTTGTTTTTAAGTCAAAACTATATGTGATTAATTACGCCACACTTAACATATTAATATAAAAATATAGTAATTACGTTTAAAAATTACATAATTTGCCATTATAAGTAATAATGTTGTATCACTTGTGTTTACTCTTTTAAATGTCGCAAATTAATAAATAAAAAAATATATTTTATAGCACAAATAACTTTATATTTTCATTACTTACATAAAGCCCGTGAAATAAATTTGTTTTTAAGTTAAAACTATATGTGATTAATTACGCCACACTTAACATATTAATATAAAAATATTGTAATTACGTTTAAAAATTACATAATTTGCCATTATAAGTAATAATGTTGTATCACTTGTGTTTACTCTTTTAAATGTCGCAAATTAATAAATAAAAAAATATATTTTATAGCACAAATAACTTTATATTTTCATTACTTACATAAAGCCCGTGAAATAAATTTGTTTTTAAGTCAAAACTATATGTGATTAATTACGCCACCCTTAACATATTAATATAAAAATATAGTTATTAAATTTAAAAATTACATAATTTTCCATTACAAGTAATAATGTTGTATCACTTGTGTTTACTCTTTTAAATGTCACAAATGAATAAATAAAAAAAGATATTTTATAGCAGAAAAACTTAATATTTTCATTGTATATTAACAATACAAATTACACTTATCTATGAGTATTTCTATTTCATCTAGATAAACAAATTGATTTTTAAATGATCACGCAAATTTGATGTTTAGTAACTAAATTATAAAAGCTGTTTTGCTTAAAATTTTGGTATGCCATTTTCACCTGTGAAAATATGTCGAATTTAACAGTTGTATTATTTTAGTATAACGTTGTATAGTGAATGCGAATTCAGTATGTAATGTAAGCTTTAGTAAATTAATTTCCGTACACGCTTATTTATTACTCACGGTCTTATCAGGCAAGTGAGGGTTGAAAGTCGGTAATCTATGTTGATCGAGTGTTGTATGTATGTTGTACGCACCATAAATTGGATTTTGTGTTTTTTTTTCCCTGATGGCTATGTATTTTTGTTTATACAAATGGAATTTACTATTCTAAATATTCATTGATCTATCTTTGATCTGTTGGGAAGGATGTTTAATTGAAAGTTATTACCTAAAATTAAACATCCGTCTTCATCCAATTATATGTGTAAGGCAACGAAAAAGTAGAGATGGCTGGATCATAATATTTCTCAGTTTTATTGATAAAAAGTTAATGCTGAAAAGTTGAAACTATTTACGTTTGTTTATTTTTTTATATAAAATATTTGGTTGGACCTTTTGCTTTAATTAAGTTCAAAATTAATTTTGGTAAAGAGAAAACAAGTTTATAATTTAAGCTTTTTTCTTCACAGTAGCAGTGTTTTAGGTTGACGTTGACGTTGTATTCTTCAAAAATATTGATATAATGGGCCATTTTTACAGATTTCATCCAAATATATTTAACTTAGCAAGCAGACGTCTACTGTTGGATAGAAGGCTCCTCCAAATGTAGGGGGATTTCAAAATAGATGCTGATCTTCATGCTAAGCAGGTGGGTTGGAGATCACACTAAAAGACTGTTGCCCATTCTGTGGTCTACGGCAGGTGTATGGTGTTCCCCTCAATTAGCACCGCCTTTTATGAGCCTCTAATGTGAAGGCTATTCCATTTTGCCGGATACCACACGGCACTTACTTTGACTAAAACTAATTGAACAAGTATATATGTTTTTCATTAATTGTCCAATAATAATAATAAAAAATATTTCTAACATTTCAGCCCATACATGTGGTAAGTGACAAAAATAATCATAATCTTAGTGTAAATAATTTTGAATTGATAAAAGCGAAGTTATATCTCCCACCGTTATCCCAATAAATAAATAAATGATTACTTTGCTTCCACAAACTTATTTTCCATTATTATTTACACACATGAAATTTCAGTAAATGTAGATAATATAATATCCGGAAATTTACCCAATGGAGGGATTTTTGGGGGATACACGGAGATATTTAGCTCTGGAGATGGGTAAACCATTCAAGAAGCTCAATGCCTTTTTCCTTGAAAGCATAAAGCTGTATGTGTTAGTGGGAGAGACAAGTACTTAATGTTAAGTCATAAACAAAATTCTACGATTTTTCCGACAATGATATACTCCCCTTAATAGCGTGTTTAAACGGCTTTAAAGTTATTTGATTCTTATAGGTACTTTTACCGCATATACAATCTAATATCTTAATCGGCCATGTTTCTCATTGTTAATTGAATAGTAATTAATGTATGACGACCATTATAACCTTAGTCATACTGTGATCACAACTCCTGTAAAGAAATCGAAACGTCAGGTTTAAATTAAAAATCAAGAATAAAAGCGCCGTTTATCCGGTATAAATCCGGTTTTATTAAAATACTTTAAACGTTTTTGGATTAATTTTGCGTCACTCGTATTAGGGTTATTTTTAGAAGTTCCAAGGGACCGTTTTTGGCTCTTTATGTACTCTGTCTCTCATTCTCTCTCTATGTAAAGTCAATATGTTTATCCTATAGCATTCGCTATTGTTGTCTTGCTTAAGCACTAATCGCACACATTGCCAATATAATAAGCAACGGTCTCCCATTCACTCTCGCATAGGTGTATAAAACTTTGATTGCGCCCTCTAATAGCCGTAATACATATATAATTATTTTTTGTAACAAGTATATCGTGTTATTATAATCAGATGTGAATCTATGTGGTTAGAATTAGTGACTTCACTCGTCTAAAAAGGATTTAATAATTGGAAAATACATATTTGACATAAATAAATAAAACGTTTCGATGTGACTGTACAAGAACCCGGTATATTTCTTTATTATTATTTTGAAATTATAAATTAAAATTGTAATTATAAATTACTTAATTTGCCATTACAAGTAATAATGTTGTTTCAGTTTGTCTTGTGTTTACTCTTTTAAATGTCACAAATGAATCAATAAAAAAATATGTATTTTATAGCACAAATAACTTAATATTTTCATTGTATATTTAAAATACATATTACACGTGTCTATAAGTATTTCTATTTTTTAATGATTACGCAAAAATGATGTTTAATAACTAAATTTTAAAAGCTGTTTTGCTTAAAATTTTGGTGTGCCATTTTCACCTGTGAAAATATGTCGAATTTAACAGTTGTATTATTTTAGTATATCGTTGTATAGTGGATGCAAATTCAGTATGTAAACTTTAGTAAACTAATTTCCGTACACGCTTATTTATTACTCACGGTCTTATCAGGCAAGTGATGGTTGAAAGTCGGTAATCTATGTTGATCGAGTGTTGTATGTATGTTGTACGCACCATAAATTGGATTTTGTGTTTTTTTTCCCTGATGGCTATGTATTTTTGTTTATACAAATGGCATTAACTATTCTGAAGATCCATTGATCTATCTATGATCTGTTTGTTAAGAAGGATGTTTAATTTAAAGTTTTTACCTAAAATTAAACATCCGTCTACTCCAATAATAGGCTGGATCATAATATTTCCCAGTTTTTAGTGGAAAGTTAAGGTTAAAAATTGAAACTATTTATGTTTGTTTATTTTTTTATATAAAATATAAAAAAAATATTTGGTTGGACCTTTTGCTTTAATTAAGTTCAAAATTAATTTTGGTAAGGAGAAAACATGTTCATAATTTAAGCATTTTTCTTCACACTAGCAGTGTTTTAGGTTGACGTTGAGGTTGCATTCTTCAAAAATATTGATAAATGGGTCATTATTACAGACTTCATCGAAACATAATTATTAACTTAGGAAAAAGACGTCTACTGTTGGATAGAAGGCTCCTCCAAATGTAGGGGGATTTCAAAATAGATGCTGATCTACATGCTTTGCAGGCGGGTAGGAGATCACACTAAAAGACTGTTGCCCATTCCGTGGTCTACGGTAGGTGTATGGTGTTCCCCTCAATTAGCACCACCTTTGATGAGCCTCTAATGTGAAGGCTATTCCATTTTGCCGGATACCACACGGCACTTACATTGAATAAAACGTATTAAAAATATTTCAAACATATCAGCCCATACATGTGGTTACTGACAAAGATAATCATAAATTTAGTGTAAATAATTTTAAATGTACTTGAATCGAAGTTACGGCTCCCACAGGTATCCCAATAAAAAATAAATGATTAATTTGTTTCCATAAACTTCTTTTCCGTTAATATGTACACACACGTAAAGTTTCAGTTAATGTAGGTAATATCCGGAAGTTCACCCAATGGAGGGATTTTTGGGGGATACACGGGATATGGGGGATTTAATTCCGGAGATGGGTAAAACATTCAAGATGCTCAATGCCTTTTTCCCTGAAAGCGTAAGACTGTATATGTTAGAGAGAGACAACTTACTTAATGTTTGGTCATGAACGAAATTCTCCATGTTTTCCGACAATGATATACTCCCCTTATTAGCGTGTTTTAATGGCTTTAAAGTTATTTAATTCTTATACTTTTGTGCTTATCATACATTTCATTAAACTGCTTTTAACAGATATCCAACCCAATATTTAAATGGGCCATGTTCCTAATTGTTAATTTCATAGTAATTTATTCATGACGATCATTATAACCTTAGTCATACTGTGATCACAACTCCTGTAAAGAAATCGAAACGACAGCTTAAAATTAAAAATCAAGAATAAAAGCGCCGTTTATCCGGAAAAAATCCGGTTTTATTAAAATACTTTAAACGTTTTTGGGTTAATTTTGCGTCACTCGTATTAGGGTTATTTTTAGAAGTTCCAAGGGACCGTTTTTGGCTCTCTATGAACTCTGACTCTATTGTATGTAATTGTCTTTAAGACCTACTGACAGAAATGTTTGACTGTAATTGTACAATCATATAAAAGTCAATATGTTTGTCTATGTCAATATTTCGATAATATATAAACGGAAAAATTATATTACCTTCAATTGCAAATTGTCCGTTAATTTGTTGTTTTGGGGGAACAAAATTAATAAAAATTAATGATGAAGTTGGTATTAATTTTAATGATATGTTTGGTAAGTAAAATTTTATTTCATACACAATGTTCGTATATTTCTTGATTCCATGTTTCATTATTTTAAGCTTATTATTTCGGGACGCATTTTCCATATGGATAAAACATCGTATTAAGAAAGGGTGGGGGTAGTTTGATTTTCTAATAAGGTTTTATGGATTTTTGGATGCGTGCATGTTTTTCTGTTCAGTTATTTCGTTTCTTAATTAGATGATGATGAATGTATCATATAAATGTATGTATAAAATATTTGTAGTTGGTAAAATAATCGCGACCTATGTCGATGTACGGGGACAACAGTTTTCCAACGGCAAGGTTAAGTTTGTCGCTCCATCCGTTTATCTTTTCGTTAGAGCAATGTCTGGTACTTTCATAATTTACTTATTTAATGTAGAGCTATATATTTTACTGATTGATGTTATTCTTATCTTCGTTTATTATTATCTCGACGCAATATTATTTTATTTTTACATCGTACGATGACAATGCACGCTTAAACAACTTTCAACTTTCTAGGTGCACTTTCAGGTCAACTTTCGGCAGCTTTCACTTTTGTATGGGGCTTATCCGATTGTTGCGTAACACATAGTTACTTCGTTGAGTTAATAATTAAAAAGAATAAAATAATAATACTAGATTTAAAAATCTAAAAATACCACGTTTTTCAGTGACCAAAAAAGAATAAAATAACCCGGCGGGGCCAAGCGAGGGGCCACTCAAAACGTGGGGGCGCATGTTTCTTTTGGAGATGTAATGAGTTGTATGATATGCATAGATGTTGAGAGTAGTAGTTAGAAATATTTATTTATTATTATTATTATTATTATTACTGTTGTTTCTTTTGGTCTGCACGGGTACGCATCTCTAGTCTTTCACATAATATCAGCGTTGTGTCATAATGTCCATGCTGCCACATATACCGAGTCGTAAACTTTTTGGTTTTACTATTTTTTTTATTTTTTTTTGTACCGCATATCTAATTCCTCAAACTAAACTTGGCATATAAAAATATTTAAACATAATTGTACCGAATCTTATGCACAAAATTAAGTAAAAAGAAAATTAAAAAAATTAAGGTTTTAAAGCAAGAGCCTTCAAGGACAATCAACAAAATTAGAGATACTAAGATGATCTACCTCTGAAGTATGACCTACCAAGCAATAATAGTATCATCAAAATCAATTCATAATTGGAGGAATGATCGAGTAACAAACATACAAAAAAACATACAGTTGTATTGAAAATCTCCTACTTTTTTTGAGGTGGGTTAAATATAGGCAACGGCGTTTTACGAATTGTTTTTTTTAATATTATTTTGAAAAAACAATTTATATAATCGTCTATTCAATTATTATTTATATAAATTTAATATTTCGTCATATTTTTTTTATTAACATTTCATTATTATTATTTGATACATACGTTTAGTAGTTATAATAAATAAAATAAATATTTCTTACATTCACACCAATTAGCCTAGCCCAAAGTAAGCACTGTAAGGCTTGTGTTATGGATACAAGGTTAACGGATAGACATACATATATGATACATAGGTATGTAATATTCATAGAAATATATAAAAACACCATGACTTAGGTACAAATGCTCGTATTCATCATACAAACATTTGCCCCTTCCGGGATTTGAACCCGGGACCATCGGTGCGAAAGGCAGGATCGCTACCGTTGCACCAAACGGTCGTCAAATTAGTAGTTAGTAGTTAGTTGTATTCAATGGTTTAGTTATGAATAAATTATTTCAATTATTATTTATAAATTATTCAAAATCGTAAATGTTATATTACGATTTTGAATTATTAGTTATTGGACTATAGCACTGGAATAATTGTTTTAAGTTGGTCTTCTGTGGCATCGATGCCAGCTTCTTGTAATGTAATTATCGTACTTTTTTATAGTTCTAAAACTTATTGATTGTATACTTACATAAAAATAATTATATATAAATTACTTTTATTATTTCAGGTGAATTACTGCGAAATCAGCAAAGGTATTGACGACATTTTGATACTTTATTAGTTTAATGTTCTATTTCTTTGTTTGTTAAATTGTTGTATGATTTTTGTTTATGTTTTCTGTAGCGAGAATTTAATAACAATTATATTTCTTTTTTTTATTAGCGGATACAGGGCCAATTACGGTATCTGGGACAGAACCGTCAACAGGGCCAATTACGGTATCTGGGACAGAACCGTCAACAGGGCCAATTACGGTATCTGGGACAGAACCATCAACAGGGCCAATTACGGTATCTGGGACAGAACCATCAACAGGGCCAATTACGGTATCTGGGACAGAACCGTCAACAGGGCCAATTACGGTAGGACACTAACGCTGTGAATTGTCACAGTGTATTGGCATCATGCTGAGGCAGGGTTCTGATCCATCATTAATGTTTACTTTTTATTGTATTTTTACTTTTATTATCTTTTTACTCTGTTTTATATAAAATGATTTATGTGTATTATGGGCCAATAAAGTCTTTCTTTCTTTCTTCCTTTCTTTCTTTTCTGACTTCTATGCTAAACCCCACGCCAACACCAACCTCGGCACTTAAACCAACACCAACACCGATCCCAGCACCAAAACCGACACCAACCCCGATACCGAAATCACTAAAGCCAACTGCTACGCCAATTCAAACACCGACTCCAACTCCTAAACCAATCCTACCATCTCCGAAACCAGCAACCCCTGTATTTGTTAAAGTTGTAGTGAATGCAATTACACCAAACTTTTCTGCTCAGGCCATAGCTGTAGTATTATCACCGAAGCCAAGAGCGAGACCAACACCAACGCCACATCCAAATCCAACTCCACTGCCAACCCCAACGCCAACCCCGATAAGAACTCAAACCCCGACATCACCACCGCCATAAAAATCGATATCGATACGGATAGCAATGCCGATACCGACGCCGACGCCAACGCCGATGCCGAATTCGACTATTCTCCAGTCACCTTTCTTAATTCGCCCAATTATTGCAACAGCTACAGCTGGCTCTGCCAACTGTGTGGTCAAGCGCATGCCTATTTTCTATAAAAAAAAGTCCAACATCACCAAAAGTAGTTGCTGTAGCTACTACGTCAGAATTAAACAAGTCTGAATTTGTAAACATTTCTGCCCCATAACCAAAACTAATACCAACCACAGCCATACCTGTTAATTCACCACCAGTAGCTGTCATTCCTGTTCCTGCCTCTCCAAAAGATGTTGTTGTACATTGTGCTGGATCAGTCTCTAATGTAGCTTGTCAACCTATTTCTGTAGCACCATCAGTACCGACCACTGTAGTAAAACCAAGTAAAGCTGTTGAATATCAAAATTCTTCACTGGCTTAGAGAGTACTTTTACCACCAAGAGTTTTACTATCCATAGGTCCAGTCTTCGTTGATCTATATAGACCATACATCCCAAAACCTGTATCTTACAGTTCTTTGCCTCAAGTTGAGCAGCCTCGTGTTCTAAAGAGAGTTAAAAAACCCAAAGTAATGAAAGTGTTCTTAACACCTGATGGGATATTGGACCACAAAAAATTGGCTGCAACATTACATCCAGAGAGTTTTCGCTCAGGTCAGCGTTTAAAGCAACCAAAAATTCTGAAGCGTGAACGTTCCTCAACAATTAAAGAAGAACTTACACTTGCAAAAGGTAGACAAATTCCTATCCCACCTGAACAAGTTGTACCTCCTAATGCAATACCAAGTCAACCAATAAATGTATTTTCCAAAGGATACCATCCTAGATATTTGCCACTAGTTTGAAATTATTTTTCACCCAAATCCTTACACATATTATTAATTTGATTTCCTTTAACTACACTCGAGAGCAATGAATCCGGGTCACTTAAAGAATGTTGAAAATCTCGGAAACTAAAAATGATAGGTTAATGCAATAAATTGTATTTAATAGACAATGTAATACTCCTTAAATGAAAGTAAAAAAAATATGAGTCACCATACATTTTATTAACACAAAATTACATAAAGAAAAAAACTGCTGATCTCTCCTTAAAACAAAAATAGGAAACATGAAATGTTTGAACTTTATTACGATTTTCTTGAATTTTAATACTTCGTATTGCCTCCTCGTGCTTCCATTACTGCGTTTACGCGGTTTGGCATGCTGTACACCAAGTTCCTTATACGATTTTGGGGAATATTCTCCCATTCCTCTGTGAGAGCAATTTTGAGCTCACGAAGCGTGATTGGGGGAGGGTTTCGTTGTTTTACGCATCTGCCTAGCTCGTCCCAAGCATGCTCGATCGGGTTGATATCCGGGCTGCGCGCTGGCCACTCCATACGAGTAATGTTCATCTCTTGAAGGTAGTCATTCACAATCCTACCTGTATGAGGTCGGGCATTGTCATGCATAAATATAGCATCCTCACCTAAATTGACCATAAATGGACCAACGTGATCATTGAGGATTTCTTCCACATATCTTACGCTAGTTAAAGAGCCGTTTTCTATGATCACCAGCTCTGTGCGACTTTCAGAAGAAATTCCGGGCCACACAAGTACAGACCCACCACCGTAGGCTACTTTTTCTTCGATGCATGCTTGCTTGAATCTTTCCCCTGGTCTTCGATACACTCTGTGTCTTCCATCGTGCTTGTAGAGCATAAATTTTGATTCGTCGGAGAACATAACTTTTGACCAATCTTCAATACTCCAATTTACGTGGCTCTGGGCATATCTTAGTCTTGAAATACGATGCCCACGCTCCAGTTTAGGGCCGTTTGCAGGTCTAAGGGGTTTTAAGTTAGATTCAGCAAGCCGACGTCTTACTGTCCATGCACTTGGGTTACTTCCTCCGAGGCGTCGAAACTGATTGGTGAGTTCAGTTCCTGTGAGAAAGCGATTTCGAAGCATGGTGTTCACCAAGTATCGGTCTTCTCGTGCTGTGGTACACCTGGTTCTGCCCGTTCCTGGTCTGCGTAGGTTAGAACCAGTTTCTTCGTAACGTCGGAGGACTCTTTGTACTGTTGACAGCGACACACCGACAGTCCTGGCTGTATCGCGCTGACTCCGGCCGGTTTCCAGCATTGTAAGTATTCTGGTGCATTCTTCAGGCGTAAGCTACATAATTTCAGCTTGAATAATGAATATAGAGCACTATCAACATGGTTTATGTACCCACATAAATGACAGATTACAAACAAAAGCAAAACCAAATGCTGTAATTTCGTAGTTCCATCTTCGAAAGTGGCCCTTTTTCAAATTTGATTTTTTTATGATATAACTTTACAATAACTAAGAAGTTTTAATACCTTCATTTAAGGAGTATTACATTGTCTATTAAATACAATTTATTGCATTAACCTAGCATTTTTAGTTTCCAAGATTTTTAGGATTCTTTAAGTGACCCGGATTCATTGCTCTCGAGTGTATATATCTGTTAATCCGTTACTCATTATCCATAACACATGCCTTACAGCGCTTATTTAGCGCTAGGCTAATTGGTGTGAATGAAAGAAATATTATTAACTTACAATCAAAGGGGCCGCGAGTTAATTGGTGGCAATAATCTAGTTTCAGGGAATAATCTAGTTTCAGGATTGTTTTTACAACTTTTTGGGTATATTTTTAAGCTAAGAAAAGCAAAGCTTTGTTTTTACTGCACTATTACTTACTTTTTTCTGTACCAATTTTGCCGCCCCCTAATTTTGCCGCACTAAGCTTCAGCTTTTTCAGCTTCTATGGTAAATCCGGCACTGGTTCCACCCTTGCGCTCAACAGTATAAGGTTCAAGTTCATTTGTCCCCAGAGCGAGCAGACTTCTGAACTGCTATGCTATTGCTATTGACATAAATGCTGTAACTTTCTATACATTTCTTAAGCATATGCAAGAAACCATTGTTGATTTATAGGATTATTGTTGTTAATTATTGTTTATGTTTATAAATTATTTCTATCCTCAAGTGCAATTGTAATTTCGTTTTTATGTTACTCGTAACAATTTACTGAGCATGTTGTGTTTACCTTTAATTAATTGTGCATTTAGCTATAGAACTGAGCTACTCACTGTTACGTAAAATAAAATAAAATAATCAATAATTATAATATCATATCCATTTAATTACATAAAATAGTAAGGGAGTCTATTGTTGTGTAAATATGCATTGGCAAGTCTATTCAACAGAATGTAATGGCAGAAAATAAAGGAAATCGTCTAGTAGCTGTATCAAATTATGTCCGTCTGTTACTGACCTAGACAACATGTCTGTGCTTATTGACGATAACTTATTAATGAAAATAGAAAGCGGTTGAAAAATAAAATGTTTATCTACTCTCACATCGTAAAATTTAAAATATAAAACTCAAAACGAGTTTATACTGACGAACTTTACAAATAGTATATCGAAATGAAATTAAAAAATTTAATTAAACACTATTTCTCTAACAATAATCTAAATACTGTTATAATAAAAAATATTTCATTACGTAACGATTACAGACCTTTGATACAATACTGCGCTTATTTGTATAGCACTATTTCATTTTTTATCTGTGGCTGCGCGCTTTGGCGCATGCGCGGTGATACCGGGAATGCGCGCTTTGGCGCATACGCGGTGATACCGGGAATTTTGGCGCCATAATACGTTTCCTTGCAATTCGTTGTTGTGTTTCGCTGGATAATTATTATCGTTTATTAAAATGTCTGATAGTGAAAGTGAAGAAAATTTAACGCCGCCCGACATTTTAGAGACTGCGGCAGCAGTCAGTCTTAATCTTCTACCAGTAAAGTCATTGTAATATACAAAATGTTCACACTTACAATACCCAATAAATAAACTGTATCAATCTCTATCATTTATTTGATATATTCAATGTATGAGATTAGATAAAGTAGTGTATGAATCTGCACATAACTAGGTATTACACACTCGTGTGATGCTTTTAAAAAACTCACACTCGTGTATAATACCCCTCATTATGTACCAATTTTATAAACTACTATTATACAATTGTTTAAATAGACCCTCGTGACCGGATAAACGACATGTTTATTCTTCTTTCTTTAAATTCACGACTGTTTAGTGCAACAGTAACAATCCAACCTTTCGGTTTCGAATCCCTAAAGAGGGAGATGTTTGTGTGATGAATACAAGCATTTGTACCTGAGTTATGTTTTTTTTATATATTTCTATTGATATTACTTATTTATGTATCATATCTATCTGTTACCCTATTTTCCATAACACAAGCATTATAGAGCTTACTTTTGGCTAATTGGTGTGTGTAGGAAAATATTTTTATTTTTATTTCTTACGATTTTATACATCCATATTGAAGGTCTGTGACTAATTACTGGTGATGGTGAATACGTATGTACAGTCAAAGATATACACTTTTACGTTTTAAGATACTCTATGCTGTTGTAATAGGGATCATTTTCAATTTTAAAATTAGGTATAAGGTAGAAGTACTTATAAGATCTTTTAATCTTGTTTGCTCGTGGAAAAGTAGCAGAATTAATTAATAATACCAATATGACAATGGTTTGTTTGAATTTAAACAACTGTTCGTTGATTTGGCTACTTATGGCTATGTAGGTACAGATAATATGACGTCAATTGATAGACGCCATTACTGTTGTACAAAATTGTTTTCTACCTATTTAAGTAAAGGTTAAATATGCTGAAACCCCGGAAAAGTTAAGTTTTTAGTGCGTTATAAAAAAAATAATTCGAAAGATTTTTTTTTCTCCTTATTTTAAGAAACTAAAACATGCCAGTTCCATCGAACCTTATAAACTATTTCACTAACTTAATCTATACATACAGGCTAAAATATAGAGCATCATAGCTGAACTCGAGCAAGGTTTAGCTAGGATACTCTGTAATATGCCTACATCAGCAGTTTTCAGTTTCAAAACATTAAATAATGCCCCTTTTTCACTTTTCATTTTTTTGCATTCTAACATAATGTGCTGAATCTCATCTATAGTGCCACATACATCACAATTAGGTGATACTGCTTTATTCATTAGAGAAGCAAACTTTTTAGATAGGAAATGACCTGAACGCAGTTGGTGAGCTAGTATAGTAAAATATATTTTAAGTTTGCTGTAACTAACCCAGGGAACACGCGGAGGCTCGTACTGAACGGTCTTGTATCAAATTCCCTTTTCTCTACTTCGACAGGAGTACTTCGACTCCTTCCAACAATTAAATATTTTTGCTCTTAATTTTGGCATCGCCTCCGAGTAACTAATTTGGAAGTTAGACAGAAAGGAAACATATCTTATTTACTCTGTGTTTTTCCACTTAAATCTTTGATTTAAAGAAACCAAATATTCATTTGACCATTTTCGCCAAAAGTCATTTAATAATTTTTGACCAATTTTCCATCGTTGTAAACCCGAAATATTTGACTTTGCATAATCCTCTTCTGGAATTAAAATCAAAGGTTCACCTATTAAAAAATGGCCAGGTGTAAGGGGTAGTGGGTCATCGGAATCATTACTTAAGTAAGACAGCGGACGCGAATTTAAACACGCTTCAATCTGAGCTAAAATTGTAGATAGTTCTTCAAACGTTGCTGTCGAATTCCCT
Source organism: Calamotropha paludella (assembly GCA_927399485.1). Lineage (NCBI taxonomy): Eukaryota > Metazoa > Arthropoda > Insecta > Lepidoptera > Crambidae > Calamotropha > Calamotropha paludella. Next base: position 8,333,387 of record OV656829.1, on the reverse strand, counting down.
AATATTCTCTTTAAGTGCGATTTAGCCGAACGAATCCCAGCCTCCCAAAGACCGCCAAAATTTGGGGCATGTGGAGGAATGAAATGCCACGTCGTGCCTTCCTCTGCCAACAATTGACCAATCTCATCGGGCAATTCCGATACTGCCGTAGTAAACATAAGTTTTAACTCCTTATCAGCACTAACAAAATTTGTACCGTTGTCGCTGTACAAATGTTTACAGTGACCTCTCCTAGATACAAAACGACGGAAAGCCGCTATAAACCCCTTTGCTGTTAAGTCTGATATTGCTTCCAGATGGATAGCTTTAGACGACAAACATATGAACAAACATATATATCCTTTATATGTCCTAGACCCTCGACCTGGAGAAAATCGTACATTGATATATCCTGTAAAATCTACACCGGAAACTTCAAATGCTCTAGACGGTGTAACTCTGGCTTCCGGTAATTGCCCTATAAGCTGACTGTTATTTTGACGTGAATATCTTAAACAGATCACGCATTGTCGATAACATTTTTTAACCAAATGTCGTGCACGTATAGTCCAATATTTTGAGCGTAAAAAATTAAGCATCATTTGTGGACCTCCATGCATCGTTTTAAAATGAGCATCCAATATTATTAGCTTAGTGAGATGACTCTCACTAGGCAAAATGATTGGGTGTCTCTTATTATACTTCGCAGTAGCATGGTGGATTCTGCCACCTACTCTTAAGATCCCATTATCATCAAAAATGGGACAAAGAGTATACAGTGGACTTTTTTTTGATACGCTTCCTTGCGAATTACACATCAACTGCTTATACTCAGTTTCAAAGTAAAATCTTTGAGTTTCCTTAACACACATGTGTAACACGTCATTTTTATCTTTCACAGATATGTAACTTAATATTACTGGTCTTTTATCTTTTGGTACTATCAATCTTAAGAACCGTCTACAGTAAGCCAGAACTCTTAAAGTTTTGGAAAAAGATGAAAATCTATTCCATTCAAAATTTTCTATTGGAGGAACAGTTATGTTAAAATTCTTGACCGGTCTCTGTTCTTCATCTGTAACATAATCACGATCATTCAGTCCGACTTCATACTTATTTTCATGGCGCAGACAATGCGGTCCATGCCACCATAATTCATTTTTGAACAGTTCTGGTGTGCGTACACCTCTTGAGGCACAATCTGCTGGATTAAGATGAGTTTTAACATGACCCCATTGATCTCTCTCCAGTATTGTTAAGATCTCTGAAACGCGATTGCTTACAAAAGTGTTCCATCTGCTTGGCTCTCCGTTAAGCCATGCCAGAACGATTGTGGAATCAGACCATCCAAATAAGTATTTCTTAGACACTTGCATAATCTCAGCAACCTCATGTATTAGTTTGGCAGCGAGCAGTGCAGCGCATAATTCCAGTCGGGGAACTGAGATTTGTTTTTCAATCGGAGCTACTTTTGTCTTGGCGGTTATCAAGTTTGCATAGACATTTCCAGAATCATCTATAGATTTCATATAAATGGCTGCAGCATACGCTAATTGAGACGCGTCTGCAAAAGCGTGCAATTCCACATGACTATTTGAATTATAATTTAACCATCTCGGTATGGTGATATCTTTAAGATTACAAAGGTCACTTATAAACTCATACCATTCTTCGAGGAGCTTTGATGGTAAAGGCTCATCCCAATTCAGTCCCGACTTCCATAAACTTTGAATATAGATCTTAGCTGTAATTATAATGGGTGCAATCCAGCCCATGGGATCGTACAATCTCGCCACATCAGACAAAACTCTTCTCTTAGTGACTTCACTTTCATCAATAGTTGGGAATTTTAAGGTGTATTCAAAGTTGTCTGTTTTCTTATTCCAACTAATACCTAAAACTTTTACCGTGTCATTGACTTTAAAGGTTAAGGTTTTGTCATTCTCTTGTACCTCATTCTTTACATATTTTAAAAGTTTGTCGCTATTGCTGCACCACTTTTGCAAAGTAAATCCACCAGCCTTCATCAAACTTTTCATCTGGTCAACGATTTCAAAGGCTTCTTGGTATGTTTCACAACCCGTGATCAGGTCATCCATATAGTAATCTTCGAGTGTGATTTTAGCAGCGACTGGATATTTAGATTGTTCATCCATCGCTAATTGTCGAAGAGTTCTAACCGCCAAATAAGGTGCGCATGCAGTCCCAAAGGTCAGTCTACGTAACTTGAAAACCTGTACCGGTTGATTGGGATTTGCCCTCCAGAAGAGTCTCTGAAAATCCGTATCTCGCTCATCAACACAAATTTGCCGATACATCTGCACTAGGTCAGCTACAATGCAAATTCTGTGACATCTCCATCTCATCAATATATGTCTCAGATCTTGTTGTAACTTGGGTCCAACAAGTAGCTCGTCATTTAAAGACACGTTATTCAAGCCTTTGCAAGAAGCATCAAATACGGGTCTAAGTTTAGTTGTCTCCCTATCACCCTTGACAACTGCATGGTGCGGTAGTTACACGACAAAGGGATCGTTGATTTGGTTTTGATCGGTAATTTGAACCATGTGATTTTGTTGCAAATAATTTTCTATAGCCCCTTTATAACTCTCATGATATTTAGGTTGCTTTAGAAGTCGTCGTTCCAGCAAATGAAATCTGCGAAGTGCTATTTGTTTAGTTTTGCCGTAGAGGCACTCAGGATTGGGGCTCTTAAACGGCAATCTCACAGTGTAACGTCCTTCATTGTCTCTCACATTAGTCGCTTCATATATTTCTTCACACCTACGCTCTTCTTTGGTTAACTGTCGTTGCAGACTTTCTGGCTCTCTCTCAATCTCCCAAAATTGTTTCAAAAGTTCATCAGTATTTAGTTGAATATGTAAGCTTATCAATCGCTTCTCAGACTGTGCCAAATTCTGACAAACCTTTCCCGATAAAATCCAACCAAAATGAGTGTTCTGTGCAATCGGACACTCTTGAAAAGGATGTTTTAACAGCCCTTCTTTTAATATTTCCCCATAAATGTCTGCTCCCAAAATCATGTCAATTCTATCTGGCGATCCATATTTTGGGTCTGCAAGGGGTAAATTATCAATTTCAGGCCAATTAGAGATCGCCATGTTAGCAGATGGAATGAACGACGTCAAAGTACTTAAAACAAAGGCATAGACTTGTACACAGAAGTTAGGATTATAGAGTGACTGTAAACTTAAGATTACCATACCTTTTGTCCTCGTTGTACCCTCTCCTACTCCTGACACCAGACCACTCACCATAGTACGTTTGAGTCCTAGTGCTTGTACAGTAGCTTCTGTGATAAAAGAGGCCTCCGACCCTTGATCAACTAACACTCTAATGGTTTGTGAACAGCCACTCAATGATTTTGCTTGAACTCTAGCTGTAGCCAATAACACTGTATTATTTTGACTCTCTTGAGCAAAATGTGCAACTAGTTTGTATTCGGAATCGTTGGTAATTGGAGCCTCAGTTGGCTCGTTTTGCTCTGAGTTCGATTCTAGTTTCTTCTCGAAGTGTAATAAACTATGATGGCGTCTACTACAACGACGACAACATGATGATTGACGACAGCTCCGCACGCTATGGGTAGAAGACAAACAATTGAAACACAATCTCTGTGATTGTACATATTGCGATCTCTCTTCGGGAGATTGTTTTGCAAATTGCTTGCATTGATACAAAGGATGCTGCCCTGAACACAACCCACAAACGATTCCACTCAAGGAATTCTTCTCATCTCTAACAGCGACGTGATATGATTTTTGCTTAGAACTTTGTTTACTGGAATTGGTAGTGTTTGCCTTTTGCACTGGCCGGCTACAATCTGTCATTTCTAAAGTACGGAATCTGGATTCCAAAAAGATTATTAATTGTTGCCAAGTTGGAAGTTCATCGGATTCGGTTGTGCCAATGTTAATTTCCCACTGTTTACGGGATTCTTGATCAAGTTTTGATGACACAAGATGATTGATAATGGTATCCCATCCTTTTGTTTCAATACCAATATTATTAAGGGATTTTAAACAAGTACAAGTTGTATCAAGTAGTTGCTTGACTCCATTTGCCGATTCTGTTGTCAAAACTTTCTGCGCAAACAATCGTTTCATTATTTCGTTACAGTTGTATCTCTTGTTGTTATAACGACGAGATAGTTGTGACCACGCCTCCAAATAATTCGCTTCTGTTGTAGCCAAATTCTTTAGGAGATTAGCAGGTTCTCCTGTCAAACTACCCTTTAAATAATGTAACTTCTGGACCGCAGATAAACTCCGATTGCTGTGAATCACCGAGGTAAACATATCATAGTAGGCTTGCCAATCCCCATAATTTCCCGAAAATGTTGGTAACTGAATTTGTGGTAATCTTACTTCACAGCTTGGTGGTGACGGGGCTTGAACCGAATTCTCACAGTTGCCAGAACTACTACCAGGTACCACAAACGTCAGTGTTTGAAGATCATCCTTCAGTCTGGTTTTGTGGTCCGTATATATCTCCTCAAACATAGTCATTTTATCCTGTTTGAAATATTCAAGTTCAGTTCTTTCCTTTTCAGAAGCCGCTGAGTATAGCTCCAGATGCTGCTCGAAAAAATCTAACCATAACTTTTCTAAACTTTCCAATCTCGATTCTATATATGTTACTTTAATTCTATCTTTAGGTGTTTTTTTATAGTTAGAATAAGATTTTATTAGTCTTTCATATCGAGCCTCTTGCTTCGCAACTAGCTTATCCATAATTGGTTTGTCCAAATCAATTTTAATTGTTAGCGTAAAATGTTCTAAATCTTAACTTGATCCGTAGTCTGTCTTGAATAATAATTCACTAAAATATTCTAAGTGTCCAAACAGCACAATTATTCTAAGTCGATGAAATCAACAGTCGCGAATTTTCTAAGTTGAATTTCTAAACGTTGAAAATATTCCAAGTCAATGAATTATCACTCGCGAATTTTCTAAGTTGAAGTTCTAAATGTTTAAAATATTCTAAGTCAATGGATTATTACTCGCGATTATTATAAGTTCGACACGACACTTGTAAAATTTTTACTATTGAAATAGTGAACTATTGTTCACTTTACGCACGATTCTAAGTACTTTTCATTCACTGTATTCACTGTACTCCCGGGTTTCGGCACCAGATGTCGCTTGCAGGTTGTAATAACTCAAAACTTGTTGTGGTAGAAAGAATTATATTGACAAAAAAAAGAACCAACTTACATACTCGCAACATTGTTAAACCATAGCGCGATTTAATAACGCACACCGCCATCTAGTGGTGGAAGGCGGAACTTTATTGATTTAACACAAGATATTATATTATTTGAACAGGGAGAGCAATTGGGAGAGCATTGGACCGGATTTCCAAAGGTTGCGGGTTCGATTCCCGCCTGAGAATTCACTTGTGACCCGAGTCGATTTTTTCTAGTATTTTTCTATTATAATAATTTATCGTATAAGATCGCATTGAAAATGCATAAAATATATAAAAATTATAATACTAAGCCGATTATAAAAATGCTTTCACCATTGGAAAGCTACATTCACGCTGAGTAACGTAGGCTATATTTAATGCTAGAAAAATTTAAAGAATTTTGACCACCCGTGCGAGGCCGGGACGGGCCGCTAGTATAAATTATAAAACATCACCGGTCTTTATTTTATTGTGATAATTTGAATTGCTTAAGCACAATAACAACACATCAAGCCAAAACTTTTTGTTATTAAATATGAAAAAGTTAAAATTTTCGCTCGAAACATTGACTCATCAGCTGACTTCAATTTACACGAACTGATATTTCAGCTATGATGCTCTATACTTTAGCCTCTAAGTAAAGGTTAAGTTAGCTAAATAATATAGTTTGGTAAGTAGTTTATAAGGCTCGATGGAACATGCCAGTTCCATCGAGTTTAAAAAATAAATAAAAGTTCTACACGTTCGCGTGAGCTACGTCGTACGACGTCGTGAGTGAATGCTTATGAAACGGCGCAACTTCTTATGACGTTGCGCCGGGAGAGGGAGACCGTTTGGTATGCGAGCGCACGATCATAGGAAAATGAGATTTCCAATGCCAGGCGGCGGTACAAACTACAAAAATGGGATGTATTGCGGCGCAAAGGAGCTACGATATACGAATTTACTGTTAAATTAGACGTCGGGCGACGTTCCGCTGAAATACATATCATAATCTTTAGGACGTCATAAGAAGTTGCGCCGTTTCATAAGCATTCACTCACGACGTCGTACGACGTAGCTCACGCGAATGTGTTAAAATAAGAGAGAAAAAAACGAACTGATATAGACAATTTGAATTCTTGTGACTGCTCCTTAGTTTTACGAACCTCTCAATTACAACATAAATATTAGTAGTAATATTGTAAATGTCAATACTTCTGTTAAAGTTGACGAGTTTCTTGCGCCCCTTCTTCTTGCCAGTTGAAAGTCGTCCTGAATGAGTTTTGGTAAAAATGTTGGACGATTCAAAACAACTTATATTTAAGTGCATTTGAATAGAGTTATTTTCATTTTCACTGTAAGAACCTAGGGTAATATTGATAGACATAAATATATGATACATAGATATTGAATATTTAAAGAAATATATATAAATTCCCGACGACTTCGGTACAAATGCTCGTATTCATGATAAAAAAAACATCTGCATCTTCCGGGACTCGAACTCAAGATTGTCGGTGCGAAAGGCAGGATCACTACCGTTGCACAAAACGGTCGCTCGTAGCTCTGTCTGCTGTGACAGTTTTGTATGGGTTGATATGCAATTACAATCTGGTCTTGGAGTTTTTCCCAGGGAAAACTTTTGTGCCGATGGGTACTAAGAGATTAGTCACTTTATTAATTCACAAGTGGTATTTGTTATTCTATACGTAATAATATTCACGCAAGTGTTATGTACACCGTTATTTTGAGGCAAATCAGAAATGTCTTTCTATATTAGGTATTATAGCAATACTGTCTTTTTCGTTTTCGTAATTTTTGTCGTAAATATACAAGTAAAATGTAGCCGGACAAAATTCACTGATTTAGTATGGATCAGCAGGAGCGCGTTGGAGCAGCCAGTCAGGATCTCAAAAGATTGCTGTTGGATCGACCTAGAACGATCCACGCTCCACACATCACGATCTTGGATCGCGGATCGCGGGATCGCCGATCCATTTTGGATCGTTCGGTGTGGATCCGGCTAATTGGCACGCTGAAGCATTTCGGAATTATTCACAAGTTGGTGGGGCAGCCTTTCACGTGTACCAGGCGCGCTAGTTGGGGCCCCTACTAAATGTGGTCGGCCAACGGCTAAAACCGTGCTTCGGATCCCGCTATCCTCCAGAATGAGTTACCTGGTACAGTATTGCCAAGATACCAAGGCCGGTCCTAAGCTGCGCAACTGACTTATTACCAACCCCCCATTGGCACTGGCACTCTCGCCCTCCGACGGAACGCAGCAGAGCTGCGTGGCGACGGATTTCGGTAGGTTGGTGGTCGTGAGCTAGGCGCCCCCTTGCGGAGCCTCCCACCGCCGCTGGGATCATCAACCGTCACCACGGGCCGAGTTGGTGCGTGATGCCGTTGCCGGAGTGGACCGCTAGGAGGTAGATCCCAACCACCCCCGATAGCCCTTAATGCTTTACTGGTTACTTTTCCTGAACCTCCACTGACCTTTTATTGCTATGCTATACAATTTCCACTGATGAAGAGAGATGCTACTATAGACTACGTATATCGGTGTCTCACTTTGACAATCGAGCTTACATCGTGCTATGAAATTATGGTAAGGCTTCTGGACTTGTTGGCTGATTGATAATCCGATTACAATAAAATTTAGTATGTGGTAAGAACAGGCGATTGCCCAAATAATAGGCTATATATCATGTTGATATACACCTTATAGTCCTAACTAATATTATAAATACGAAAGTGAGTTTGTTTGTTACAATTTCACACCTTAACTACTCAATCGGTCACCAGGAAATGTTGCATACACTTTACCAGGGGTACAGAAAAATACATAGGCTACTTTTTATCCCAAAAAAAAAACTGACTTCAAAACAAAAAACTATTTCAAAACAAATTAAAATGCACTAAAAAGTAAAAAATAATTGCGTATTCTTCTACGACTTAATAATCAACTTACTTTTATTCAACTAAACAATATGTGTGTACGATCTATGTGTTTGCCACGCTAGGAGGTAGGTACGACCTACTTCAAATTTAGCTGAGCACATACCAATAAATAAGAAACAGTGATCAAATTATTTTTTAGAGTCCTAAGTAAAATGAAATTAAAAATATTAGAATACTTAAAAATCAATCAAATTATTACGATATTTTTACAATTATTATTATTTTTGGAGTCGGTGTCAGCCAAGGTAGGTTTGTGTGTTAGAGTCGCACGCGCGACTTGACGGCGCGTTAGGCGAGAGTTAGGCGTTAGGCCGGCCACGTGCCGCGCCAGTCAAAAGAAGCGATATGAGTCACTTGATTATGAACCTTTCAGATTATCTCTTTCTATACTGTCACCGTCTTTGTTATGGTATTTTCTTGTGTTTGTAAAATTAATTTGTAAAAAAATATTTCTTTAAGTATTCTCGTATTATTATTGGTAGGTATATGTTTCGATGGCTGACACCGACTCCAAAAATAATAATAATTGTAAAAATATCGTAATAATTTGATTGATTTTTAAGTATTCTAATATTTTTAATTTCATTTTGCTTAGGACTCTAAAAAATAATTTGATCATTGTTTGTTATGCTCAGCTTGCTAAATTTAAAGTAGCTAAATTTGAAGTAGGTAGTACCTACTTTCTAGCGTGGCAAACACATGTATAGATCGTACACACATATTGTTTAGTTGAATAAAAGTAAGTTGATTATTAAGTCGTAGAAGAATACGCAATTATTTTTTTACTTTTTAGTGCATTTTAATTTGTTTTGAAATAGTTTTTTGTTTTGAAGTCGGTTTTTTTTTTGTTAAAATTTTTGTTTATTTTTTGATTTTCAGTGATTCTGAAGTAGGTAGCAAATTTGCCTAAGTATGGGTAGACCTAATAAACGTGCTGCTCATATGCTGCTCATTAAGGAGTTTCGTCGATCATCGTATTCGAATACGATAATTACTTGAGCATGACGTTATTGTAGGACTCAAAATTTCAAATATTTGGATAGGTTTATGACTAATTTGCTCCCCCATCCAAAATCCCTCTTCGTCCTTTCCCCCCCTTTCGATCCTCACGTGATTTACGGACGGCCCTTAGCCGATGAAAGATTCCTTCGAGTATCGTTAATTTGCTCCTAAGATTTGAAGAGTTCCGTCGCTTTTTCATGGATCCCATTATCAGAACCTAAACAAACTCTTATCAAACTGCCATTGAATTACATTCTTTCCAATCCATACTAATATTATAAATGGGAAAGTGTGTCTGTCTGTTTGTCTTTCTTTCACGGCAAAACGGAGCGACGAATTGACGTGATTTTTTAAGTGGAGATAGTTGCAGGGATGGAGAGTAACATAGGCTACTTTTTGTCCCTTTCTAATCCCCCACTTCCCAAAAATGGGGGGTGGAAGTTTGTATGGAGCATTCCGCAATTTTCAAGGTAGAAAGCTAAAAATTGGTATGCTGACTATTTATGACTACCAAAAAAATCGCCCATCTTTTCTTTTTTTGAAATCTGCACCCAACCCCTTAAAAGAGGGGGTGAAATTTTATATGAGACCTTTCGCAGTTTTCAAGGCAGGAAGCTAAAATCGGCACACAGACTCTTTGTTACTAACGAAAATTCCTGCCATTTTTTAGAAATCCTCCCCCAGCCCCTAAAATAGGGGATGGAAATGTGTGTGAGACTCCGCAAAATTAGAGCAAGTTCTTTAATACAAACGAATAATAAAATAATTTAATTAAAACGAATTAAATAAAACAACATTAAAAACATTAAATTTTACCATAAATCAATCAGCTTTTGAGAAAATAAACATTATAAACATAAATAAGTGCAACTCATGGATTCCGATAGATGGCGCTGATATGTTTATTGTATATTATGTTCACGATAGGTTTAATTGTTTAGTTCAAAAATTATTAACAGATATCAGTGTTGAAATTAAAAAAATAACGTGTAAAATTCTGTTCCGAGTTCTCTTCTGTGTTCAGGAAAGGGGAACAGTGCTACCCCGAATTTAACGCGAGCGAAGCCGCGGGCAAAAGCTAGTAAATAAATAAAAAAGAATCATCGAAATCGATTGGCGTGATATTGAGCTATTAATTGTCCATTTGTTGATCACATACTTAATGTAAATTTCAGACTTATTCAGTTTTTTCATGGATGCCACTGTCAGAACTGGACCAAATTGCTATGGGACCAAACGGGAAGCACCAGCTTTCAAATAAAAAAAAACATCCAAATCGGTGAAAGTTCTGAGGTAACAAACATAAAAAAAATACAGACGAATTGAGAACCTCCTCCTTTTTTGAAGTCGGTTAAAAAAGTACTGTTCCCGAGTGATAAAAATATTACTTTTAATCGACAGTCTCCATTCACGCGAGCGGAGCCGCGGGTAGAAGCTAGTATATACTATGTTTTGTACTATATACAGATTAACTCTTTAAATATTTCTATGTAGACTTTTATACTTACCCGGCTTCGCACGGGTGGACAAAATTCTTTAAATTTTTTCTAGCATTCAATATAGCCTATGACACTCAGCAATAATGTGCCTTTCTATTGGTGAAAGAATTTTTAAAATCGGTTCAGTAGATCCCGAGATCACCCCCTTACAATTTAACAAATATACAAACACAAACTTTACTTCTTTATAATATTAGTATAGATAAAGCACGTGAAATGAATTTGTTTTTAAGTCAAAACTATATGTGATTAATTACGCCACACTTAACATATTAATATAAAAATATAGTAATTACGTTTAAAAATTACATAATTTGCCATTATAAGTAATAATGTTGTATCACTTGTGTTTACTCTTTTAAATGTCGCAAATTAATAAATAAAAAAATATATTTTATAGCACAAATAACTTTATATTTTCATTACTTACATAAAGCCCGTGAAATAAATTTGTTTTTAAGTTAAAACTATATGTGATTAATTACGCCACACTTAACATATTAATATAAAAATATTGTAATTACGTTTAAAAATTACATAATTTGCCATTATAAGTAATAATGTTGTATCACTTGTGTTTACTCTTTTAAATGTCGCAAATTAATAAATAAAAAAATATATTTTATAGCACAAATAACTTTATATTTTCATTACTTACATAAAGCCCGTGAAATAAATTTGTTTTTAAGTCAAAACTATATGTGATTAATTACGCCACCCTTAACATATTAATATAAAAATATAGTTATTAAATTTAAAAATTACATAATTTTCCATTACAAGTAATAATGTTGTATCACTTGTGTTTACTCTTTTAAATGTCACAAATGAATAAATAAAAAAAGATATTTTATAGCAGAAAAACTTAATATTTTCATTGTATATTAACAATACAAATTACACTTATCTATGAGTATTTCTATTTCATCTAGATAAACAAATTGATTTTTAAATGATCACGCAAATTTGATGTTTAGTAACTAAATTATAAAAGCTGTTTTGCTTAAAATTTTGGTATGCCATTTTCACCTGTGAAAATATGTCGAATTTAACAGTTGTATTATTTTAGTATAACGTTGTATAGTGAATGCGAATTCAGTATGTAATGTAAGCTTTAGTAAATTAATTTCCGTACACGCTTATTTATTACTCACGGTCTTATCAGGCAAGTGAGGGTTGAAAGTCGGTAATCTATGTTGATCGAGTGTTGTATGTATGTTGTACGCACCATAAATTGGATTTTGTGTTTTTTTTTCCCTGATGGCTATGTATTTTTGTTTATACAAATGGAATTTACTATTCTAAATATTCATTGATCTATCTTTGATCTGTTGGGAAGGATGTTTAATTGAAAGTTATTACCTAAAATTAAACATCCGTCTTCATCCAATTATATGTGTAAGGCAACGAAAAAGTAGAGATGGCTGGATCATAATATTTCTCAGTTTTATTGATAAAAAGTTAATGCTGAAAAGTTGAAACTATTTACGTTTGTTTATTTTTTTATATAAAATATTTGGTTGGACCTTTTGCTTTAATTAAGTTCAAAATTAATTTTGGTAAAGAGAAAACAAGTTTATAATTTAAGCTTTTTTCTTCACAGTAGCAGTGTTTTAGGTTGACGTTGACGTTGTATTCTTCAAAAATATTGATATAATGGGCCATTTTTACAGATTTCATCCAAATATATTTAACTTAGCAAGCAGACGTCTACTGTTGGATAGAAGGCTCCTCCAAATGTAGGGGGATTTCAAAATAGATGCTGATCTTCATGCTAAGCAGGTGGGTTGGAGATCACACTAAAAGACTGTTGCCCATTCTGTGGTCTACGGCAGGTGTATGGTGTTCCCCTCAATTAGCACCGCCTTTTATGAGCCTCTAATGTGAAGGCTATTCCATTTTGCCGGATACCACACGGCACTTACTTTGACTAAAACTAATTGAACAAGTATATATGTTTTTCATTAATTGTCCAATAATAATAATAAAAAATATTTCTAACATTTCAGCCCATACATGTGGTAAGTGACAAAAATAATCATAATCTTAGTGTAAATAATTTTGAATTGATAAAAGCGAAGTTATATCTCCCACCGTTATCCCAATAAATAAATAAATGATTACTTTGCTTCCACAAACTTATTTTCCATTATTATTTACACACATGAAATTTCAGTAAATGTAGATAATATAATATCCGGAAATTTACCCAATGGAGGGATTTTTGGGGGATACACGGAGATATTTAGCTCTGGAGATGGGTAAACCATTCAAGAAGCTCAATGCCTTTTTCCTTGAAAGCATAAAGCTGTATGTGTTAGTGGGAGAGACAAGTACTTAATGTTAAGTCATAAACAAAATTCTACGATTTTTCCGACAATGATATACTCCCCTTAATAGCGTGTTTAAACGGCTTTAAAGTTATTTGATTCTTATAGGTACTTTTACCGCATATACAATCTAATATCTTAATCGGCCATGTTTCTCATTGTTAATTGAATAGTAATTAATGTATGACGACCATTATAACCTTAGTCATACTGTGATCACAACTCCTGTAAAGAAATCGAAACGTCAGGTTTAAATTAAAAATCAAGAATAAAAGCGCCGTTTATCCGGTATAAATCCGGTTTTATTAAAATACTTTAAACGTTTTTGGATTAATTTTGCGTCACTCGTATTAGGGTTATTTTTAGAAGTTCCAAGGGACCGTTTTTGGCTCTTTATGTACTCTGTCTCTCATTCTCTCTCTATGTAAAGTCAATATGTTTATCCTATAGCATTCGCTATTGTTGTCTTGCTTAAGCACTAATCGCACACATTGCCAATATAATAAGCAACGGTCTCCCATTCACTCTCGCATAGGTGTATAAAACTTTGATTGCGCCCTCTAATAGCCGTAATACATATATAATTATTTTTTGTAACAAGTATATCGTGTTATTATAATCAGATGTGAATCTATGTGGTTAGAATTAGTGACTTCACTCGTCTAAAAAGGATTTAATAATTGGAAAATACATATTTGACATAAATAAATAAAACGTTTCGATGTGACTGTACAAGAACCCGGTATATTTCTTTATTATTATTTTGAAATTATAAATTAAAATTGTAATTATAAATTACTTAATTTGCCATTACAAGTAATAATGTTGTTTCAGTTTGTCTTGTGTTTACTCTTTTAAATGTCACAAATGAATCAATAAAAAAATATGTATTTTATAGCACAAATAACTTAATATTTTCATTGTATATTTAAAATACATATTACACGTGTCTATAAGTATTTCTATTTTTTAATGATTACGCAAAAATGATGTTTAATAACTAAATTTTAAAAGCTGTTTTGCTTAAAATTTTGGTGTGCCATTTTCACCTGTGAAAATATGTCGAATTTAACAGTTGTATTATTTTAGTATATCGTTGTATAGTGGATGCAAATTCAGTATGTAAACTTTAGTAAACTAATTTCCGTACACGCTTATTTATTACTCACGGTCTTATCAGGCAAGTGATGGTTGAAAGTCGGTAATCTATGTTGATCGAGTGTTGTATGTATGTCCCAAGTAGCAAACAAATGTCTTAAAAAGGAATTGTAGATATCTTGAAGGCAAGTAGACGAATTCCAGCGCTTTCTTGGCTAAAACTAATATGTCCTCCAAGATATCTTCAAGATACACTCCAAGGGCTAGTTAAGTAAAAATGGGCACAGCATTTAAGGATATGTTAAGAAAGAGTTAATACTACTGTTAAGATAAACTTTAACCCTATTTAAGAAATGTGGTTTTGCAGAACTCTAAACATTGACTTCAAGATATCTTGTAGGTTGACTTCAGATCAAGAAATAGACTTAAAGATATCTACTATACCTAATTAAAACTTTCAATATGGAATTACAGATATTCGATTTAATCTTAGTGAAGTAAAATTAAAAACTCATTTTGCTTTATAGTGCTTTAAGTAACATTATTTTATAGAATATGGCGAACGTTAAAATCATTATAATAACTGTTTTAAGGTTTATGAAAATGGCGACTAAACAACTATTTTTATGTTTAAAAAATCTTTCTTATGTCGTTGAATGCATTGGAAATTTAAAACGCATGATTGTTTCTCGTGTAAAATCTATAGATAGTGCTGTAAAACAGACGGGCTTTTGAAATACAAGAAAAAAACTATAAAATTTTGTATCATAATATTGCAATGTGTTTTTTTTGCATATATTGCAAAGTGCTACATTTTCTATAAACATACTAATTATTAATGTAGTTAGAATTACTATAACAAAATTAACAATGTTCAATCTACTCTAGTTTTTTGATGAAGTGTTGTCGGAAAATGTGTGATTATTTTTTCACATAAAGTGCAAAATGGCGTTAAATCATAAGTTTCCTTACGAAGTAAGACTTTAGACAAGATTGATTTTGTAAGGCTAGTTAAGACATAGTAAAGACAAATTACATTTGAAGTAGTGCTTGTTAAGAGATATTATACTTAACTTATTCTTAAAACCGTATTGGCGAAGTACTATTTAATACATTTTGATATAAAGTGATTTTATAGTTTGATTTAGTTAAGACCAGATTTCGTCTTAATATTTTCTTAATTTGGCATTTCATAGTTCTTGTTTATTTTGTGGTTGGAAGAGGTTTATGTAAGATAGACGAGGAAATAAAAACAACGGTAAGTACTTACGTGATATTAAATAACTATCCAATCCCCATTTATTTAGAGGGCTTACAAACGCAGCAACAGTAATGAATAGGTACCTACATTAAATAACTTCTGTTATTTAATGTCTTAAGTCGAGATTATCAAATGAAGCACATTTGATAATCTCGACATTTCGACTTTTTTCGACAAAGACGGGTATTATTGAATTACTTATACAAAATAAATAATAGTACTAGATGATATTATTATTTGGTTAAGTACGAAATCATTTATGAATAAATAACCTTACTTACCCCTTAATTTTAAATCCTTGTTGTATATTGCCGTCGTGGCACATCCGTACACAGAACAAATACCTATACACCATTATACCTATACACTATAAACGATTGTTTAATAGTCGCTCGCAATGATATTTAAAATCGCTCGTGATTTACTCGGTCGCGCCGCCTAATCCCCCGCCCCACGAGATCCCCTCTGTTGCCCTGCGCAAGTACTTACCTATTTTAGTTTACTTTTGGGCGCCTTAGAGTTCACACGTGGTACACGCACATTAAGCAATATATTGTCTACGTAAAAGTATAAATTATAAATACTTTTGTTTCAGAATTAATACACCTGTGTAATTTATATCTACCATGCCGTTTAAAATAGTTCAGACGATAGAAAATGATAGAATTGTTTTAACAATTGTGCCAAGCAATTGGGAACAAAGTGGGTCTTTGTTTTGGCCTTGTCATCGAAATGAAGTTAAACTAATCCATGATGCAGAATCTGTTCCAAAGCCGGACTGGAAAAGGATCCAGTGTGTTAAAAAGAGGGAGTATTCAACGTTACATGAAGCTGAACAAGAACTAAGCATAATGCAGCAAGCCTCTGACACGGATGCAGAGGCTAGTAATAAGTGCAATTCAAAACAAAGAAGTCGTCCGCTGCATAAAACCCACGTTCTCCAGCCTATAGATTTGAATGACCAGATAATATTTACCCAGACCCAGGTAATTAACTTTTTAACTGAATTATGTCACCATACTGTCAATCCGCGTAGCATTGTTCCAACCCAAATTTATTTATGAGTGTCACACGAGGTTAATCATGGTATGTAGGTATAGGTATAGCTCCAAGAACAAATAGCAATGTTCATACATATAGGAACTACCTAATCGACAGCAACTCAATCTTCATGCGAAATTGTTTCAGAATAAAGTAGCAACCGTCCAGGCTTCCTCAGATCAAAAGTATGTGTCGGTAGAAAAGAACATTGAGCCAGTGGTGATAACCATAAATGCAGAGCCATCAACTTTCAACTCACCAGTGACATTCTTAAATAGTTTGGATACCAACGCAAGTGAGTCCAATTCTTTTCCTAGTGTTAGATCACCGGCTTCAGAGACATATGTTAGTGTAACACAAAACGAAGTTTACGCACAAATCTTGCAGAATCAAGAAAAAATACTATCGCAGATAGCTTCCTTACAAGCTTCTGTAGACTTTTTAATGGGAACAAATTTGATAAAGCCTAAGGAACAGCCTTTGGTTAGGCTCCCTATTCAACCAGTCAACTCAAAAAATGATTTGGATGAGCTAGAATCTAAATTAAAGGACCAAATAATTTACGATAAATTAGTATCTGATTTAACTTTTATTTGCGGAAAATCTGGCAAATGTAAGGGAGTAGATTCATGTTATAAACTTGTCGACTACTTTTTCACGAGGCAGATATTTCTTCAGTGTAATTGGACAGGATCAACTAGGGACGAAAATGCTCAAAAGAAAATACCATTTAAATATTACCACATGGTCAGAAATTGTTTTTTTGACATTATTAGAAAATCAGACAGCACTTTCACAGAAAATGACGCTGACAAGTTTTTTAAGGTTATAATAAAGAATGCCAAGGCAAGATTACAAAATAAAGTAAATTCTGTAGCAAGGGCAAGTAAGCCACGCGTTAAGAAACAAGTTGATGGTTGTAATATAGAGAAATTGCAAGAAAATGGTAAATCCTCTCCACCTCAACAAGTATCAAACGAAGAGGCTATGAATGCACCCTTGCAAAATTATGAAAATGCAGCAGATTACTTAAATGGTGAAGGAAACGAAAAAGAAGCCCTACAGAATAATAAAAGAGATGAAAATGCATAGTCTAGTTGATTTCTCATATTATTAGTGATGTCGTAGGCTCGAGTTCTCTATTAAACAAGTTTAAACACAGGGTCCGCCTGGAGTAAATAAAAATGTGAAATTAGTTTATTTTGGTTAGCTTGTGTTCACAACCATCCCTTTTTAATCTTGATAATAATCTCTTTTTAAGTACTTTTTCTTGATTGAAGCATTTATTATTATGTAGGTAATTGCATATATTTAATCATTTTGATATTGGACTTGTGTTTTTTTATTATTTTTTTGTATTTTACAATGTTTTGATTTCTTTGTTTTATTGAATTTAGTACTTATCTGCAGATATTTTATCTCACGAAGAACGTTTGAATTTTATATGTTGACATGTATTTATATTGCATTAGTGTTGCTTGCTACCAGTGACGGAATCAAACCTATACATACAACGAAAACTTAACTTAAATAATAACTAGGTACTTTTGTATTGTTTTCTACTTACTACCTATTTCAATTTATTAATAAAAAATAAGTGGAAATCGTCACAACACTACGTTACAGTACTATACTAATTCTGTGACGACACCTCTAAATAGTTCCGTGGTGTTTGGGAGAAACCTGTTACGTCCAAAAGGGACATTTTACAGACAAGTTAACTTTCACGAATGTACAAAAACGAAATTGACGAATTCTGAATTATTACGTGTTTGCCAGCTCTGCGGGTCTACCGGCTAAAAAAATGAAGTTCATAATAACTGCAATTTGACAGATGGATGTGATACATTGCTACTTTTTTTTGGTAAGTTTTTATTTGTGCCAAAACGAAGTAGCAATATATCACAGCCATCTGTCAAATTACAGTTATTATGAACTTCATTTTTTTTGCCGGTAGACCCGCAGTTCTATCACTTCTTTAAGAGGTGGACTAATCAGTAATAGATAAAGAATATGTAGAAAAAAATTCAATAACATTTGTATGTATTGTACCCAACTAGAAATTACCAAATTGGAGTAACAGGTTTCGCCCAAACACCACAGAATTATATTATATTGATTGTATTATTATTAAGTGATAGATTTAATTTTTTTTTTAAATGTTTTCGGAAATCACCAAAGTCTGAAGAATAAGTAATGTGAATGTAAAATAAAAGTTTTAGGTGATGTATTAGTAAATTTATTCTTTTAATGTGTGAATCAATGGCATAAATACATGTTCATTCTGGCTATAAGACACAACTACGAGTTTGCATTTAAAGTTAGGGAGTGCGCATATTATACTTATATCAGAAGTTTGCAAATCACTGACGTAAATATTTAAATGACTTGATTTTATTGGTTTTGAGAAAAACGGTTCTTTTTTTATGATAGGCAGACCGTAACAGTACAAATTGTTATTCACTGATACGGCGCACTCAAATTTTACTATTTCTTTTTCTGTTGTAAGAAACCATGAATCAGGATAATTATTCTTAGACAGAACAAAATTGTTGAATTCGATACGTGTGTGAAATGTAATAGTTGATTGTATTTGTTCCTGTCCTGACAATAAAGAGATATTAAAATCATCCGGCCTTTCAATAACTCCTTTCAGTTTTGGATATTCCGTTTCTTCATGACTCTTGAAAACAACAGGCATTTGCGATTTTTCTATTATTCTTTTCGCTGCTTGTTGCAAAGGCTTTTTTCCAGTCCTTAATAATCGTTTGATATTATATAATTCATTCTCAAATGGGTAAGCATTAAAACTTTGTAGAGGTCCAAATTTTCTTACTTCCTGTACGATATGGGACAAATTGTGTACGTTACTTGTGATGTGCGCTTCACCATAGATATCTCCATAATATTCAATGTAATGTTTCAGCATTACTTCTGCTATATCAAGCAATGCTGAGTAAGCGCTGGAAGAGCATATTGTCGTTGCACAAAAAAGGAGTAAAAAGTGATCATAGGCATCAGGCTGTATAAATTTTTTGAGTACAACTACCCCCAAGTAGTGCACAAAAGTACTAAATTCAGAGGCTTTC
Source organism: Calamotropha paludella (assembly GCA_927399485.1). Taxonomy (NCBI): domain Eukaryota; kingdom Metazoa; phylum Arthropoda; class Insecta; order Lepidoptera; family Crambidae; genus Calamotropha; species Calamotropha paludella. Next base: position 8,313,934 of record OV656829.1, on the reverse strand, counting down.
CAAAATGCCAAACAATCCAATCCTCTGACAGCTCGGTGGATTTCTTTAGGAAGTTTGAAGGCTACGAGTGTGCGAGAAATTATTGCAATGTTATTTGCCGACCATTTAGTGCGATATCCACGAAAAGACCCATCACGCCATCCCAGCAAACATCTTTTCATAATTCCTAAATCTATTAGATGGAGAGAATCACTAACTGGGAAATCTAAAATCATGTCTATTGGCAATTCTGTTAAAATAGTATCACCTTTGTGATGATCCTCATATATTTTGTTACGAAATCCTTCGTCAGTTCTTTCAGAAAATTCACGCCTGGGATATACATTACAATGAGACTCGTACGAGTATTCACCAACAGCAGTGCATTTTGGACATCCATTTTGACTGTTGAAATTAGCTATGTCTGAAATTATAAAATACAGCCAGGGTTAATATGGCTCTGAACACTTATAAACGGCGGCGTATGGCGTGGCGTGACGCTGTAAACGGCTGACGGCGTTTAAAGGAGACATTAGCCTTATATAGAGTGTTTGATGAATTGTTTGCCAAATTAAATTGGCGAAGATGATAGGTCATTTACTATCTCTTCGGGCCCCAAAATTTATTGGCCAAAACGATGGCCAATTCAATTTGGCAAACGATGCACCAAACACCTGTATACCTGTTAATAATCACCTATTTAATTTTTGCATTCAGATCTCGGCGTGAAGCCGTAATGGGTTGATAAATGTTTACTTAGAAGACCGGGAAAGACAGGATAGCCAAAGCGAAATTCGTTATAGAATGAAAAAATATTTTTCAATCAAAATGTAACAACAAAAAAAAAATAAAAATCATCATAATGTAAAATAGAAAGTAACAAAGTATAGATGCATCTTTCAAAAATTAACCAAGTAACCAGCAAAATCAATTTAATAAAAAACTTAAGTTGGCATGTAAAATATCCCGTCTTGCCCCAGGTCCGGGGTAAAATGGAAACGTTACTGGACAAAACGAGCAAGTGTTTTAGTCAGGTGGAAACTTTCATGAATATGAGTTTTTATTTAATTTTATCGGTCTGCTTATAAATGATCAGAATCATGAGCATACCACTCGCGCCACACGTAACAGATAACTGAATTTCCGTTTGTTTTGAATATAATATCTCAATAAATGCTATCACAAATTTCCTGTTATGCCCCAAACATCATCTTACCCGGCTCCCCTACTCCCTACCACTAAATCATAATAGAACTATGATCAAATGAATGATATAATTGAGACGTAGTATTTAGTAGGTATAAGAAAAGGAAAAAAGTATTATTATATCAGAGATTAAGATCACTTACTTTTTATGAAAGCTCTCGCTGGCGAATCACATATAAATGATCGCAATTTTATCGTTATTAAATAATTGTTTATCTCAATGCCGTTCTGCAAAATTTCCTTCATTTCAGTTACGAAAGGTTTCAAAAATTCATTAGACTGAGGTTTTCCAACACCACAGTAAATTCCAACGGTCATTACAGGCACATTGGTCATCTCATGAATGTTACAGAGAATTGGCCAAAATTCTACTTTTGAACTTTTATATGTGGGTAAGCCGTCGATATTTACATTTATATATAAATTGACATTTTCACACAAATGTTCAAAATACTGCAGAATATTTTTTTTAAATCCGTTGTGCCAGTATTCTCCACTGCCACAGGATTCGATATCCACAGATTTTATGGTTTGCAGAAGTGTTCTAGCGTCTTTTGGCACAACACCTGGATCATGTTTGTCAATAATCTGCAATAAGCCATTGATTGCAGTATGTGGTATATTATGATTAATAGACCAGTTTCTTAATTGGTCTCTAAAATAAAAATCACGATCAACTTTTGATGCGTCAGCTCGTGTTGATCGACCGATTAGTGTCGATTCATTAGAGTCGGAATCACCGTTGCCCACTTCTGCAATTTCCAAATTTTCCGTCGTATCATCTTCCTTGTAATCCAATAACGACACTGAGGTCTGACTCGAAGATGTCGCATTGCTCACGTTTGCAGCATTTGAAGGCGCATTCGAGTTAATTTTTTTATATTGCTCTACACGTCGACGAAAGGCACCAGATCTTTTTATTTTTCCCACTTCATCCATGTTTCTTTTGGTTATATTTGGAGAGAACGTCCCATTAAATGAATTTTTACTCAAATCTTACTAATTTTAGTAAAAAAGGAATGAAAATATACTTCACAAAATCAATATCTAGAACTTGGTATTAAAATCATCTTAAATTTATCTAGAAAATCTTTTTTTTCTTAGTGAGTATTAAAAGATACTTCAATTATTCAATAGTGTTTTAAGTGTGCTTTCAAATAATCTGAGTATAGTAAAAAAAATATTTTAAGTTTTAAGCGTAGGTATACTTAAATCAGACTAGTTTTAAGAATACTTAACTTGGTTTTTAGTATTCCTTACTTGCTTAAGTAGCGGTAGTTTAAAACTATTTAGTATTAAAGAAAGAAAAGACTTCAGGAAATCCTTTTTGAATTAGCAAAATCCAACTTTAGATGAAGTAAAGATATGTAAGATTTAATCACTAGTCATAATTGCTACTTGGGGTTGTACGCACCATAAATTGGATTTTGTGTTTTTTTTCCCTGATGGCTATGTATTTTTGTTTATACAAATGGCATTAACTATTCTGAAGATCCATTGATCTATCTATGATCTGTTTGTTAAGAAGGATGTTTAATTTAAAGTTTTTACCTAAAATTAAACATCCGTCTACTCCAATAATAGGCTGGATCATAATATTTCCCAGTTTTTAGTGGAAAGTTAAGGTTAAAAATTGAAACTATTTATGTTTGTTTATTTTTTTATATAAAATATAAAAAAAATATTTGGTTGGACCTTTTGCTTTAATTAAGTTCAAAATTAATTTTGGTAAGGAGAAAACATGTTCATAATTTAAGCATTTTTCTTCACACTAGCAGTGTTTTAGGTTGACGTTGAGGTTGCATTCTTCAAAAATATTGATAAATGGGTCATTATTACAGACTTCATCGAAACATAATTATTAACTTAGGAAAAAGACGTCTACTGTTGGATAGAAGGCTCCTCCAAATGTAGGGGGATTTCAAAATAGATGCTGATCTACATGCTTTGCAGGCGGGTAGGAGATCACACTAAAAGACTGTTGCCCATTCCGTGGTCTACGGTAGGTGTATGGTGTTCCCCTCAATTAGCACCACCTTTGATGAGCCTCTAATGTGAAGGCTATTCCATTTTGCCGGATACCACACGGCACTTACATTGAATAAAACGTATTAAAAATATTTCAAACATATCAGCCCATACATGTGGTTACTGACAAAGATAATCATAAATTTAGTGTAAATAATTTTAAATGTACTTGAATCGAAGTTACGGCTCCCACAGGTATCCCAATAAAAAATAAATGTTTAATTTGTTTCCATAAACTTCTTTTCCGTTAATATGTACACACACGTAAAGTTTCAGTTAATGTAGGTAATATCCGGAAGTTCACCCAATGGAGGGATTTTTGGGGGATACACGGGATATGGGGGATTTAATTCCGGAGATGGGTAAAACATTCAAGATGCTCAATGCCTTTTTCCCTGAAAGCGTAAGACTGTATATGTTAGAGAGAGACAACTTACTTAATGTTTGGTCATGAACGAAATTCTCCATGTTTTCCGACAATGATATACTCCCCTTATTAGCGTGTTTTAATGGCTTTAAAGTTATTTAATTCTTATACTTTTGTGCTTATCATACATTTCATTAAACTGCTTTTAACAGATATCCAACCCAATATTTAAATGGGCCATGTTCCTAATTGTTAATTTCATAGTAATTTATTCATGACGATCATTATAACCTTAGTCATACTGTGATCACAACTCCTGTAAAGAAATCGAAACGACAGCTTAAAATTAAAAATCAAGAATAAAAGCGCCGTTTATCCGGAAAAAATCCGGTTTTATTAAAATACTTTAAACGTTTTTGGGTTAATTTTGCGTCACTCGTATTAGGGTTATTTTTAGAAGTTCCAAGGGACCGTTTTTGGCTCTCTATGAACTCTGACTCTATTGTATGTAATTGTCTTTAAGACCTACTGACAGAAATGTTTGACTGTAATTGTACAATCATATAAAAGTCAATATGTTTGTCTATGTCAATATTTCGATAATATATAAACGGAAAAATTATATTACCTTCAATTGCAAATTGTCCGTTAATTTGTTGTTTTGGGGGAACAAAATTAATAAAAATTAATGATGAAGTTGGTATTAATTTTAATGATATGTTTGGTAAGTAAAATTTTATTTCATACACAATGTTCGTATATTTCTTGATTCCATGTTTCATTATTTTAAGCTTATTATTTCGGGACGCATTTTCCATATGGATAAAACATCGTATTAAGAAAGGGTGGGGGTAGTTTGATTTTCTAATAAGGTTTTATGGATTTTTGGATGCGTGCATGTTTTTCTGTTCAGTTATTTCGTTTCTTAATTAGATGATGATGAATGTATCATATAAATGTATGTATAAAATATTTGTAGTTGGTAAAATAATCGCGACCTATGTCGATGTACGGGGACAACAGTTTTCCAACGGCAAGGTTAAGTTTGTCGCTCCATCCGTTTATCTTTTCGTTAGAGCAATGTCTGGTACTTTCATAATTTACTTATTTAATGTAGAGCTATATATTTTACTGATTGATGTTATTCTTATCTTCGTTTATTATTATCTCGACGCAATATTATTTTATTTTTACATCGTACGATGACAATGCACGCTTAAACAACTTTCAACTTTCTAGGTGCACTTTCAGGTCAACTTTCGGCAGCTTTCACTTTTGTATGGGGCTTATCCGATTGTTGCGTAACACATAGTTACTTCGTTGAGTTAATAATTAAAAAGAATAAAATAATAATACTAGATTTAAAAATCTAAAAATACCACGTTTTTCAGTGACCAAAAAAGAATAAAATAACCCGGCGGGGCCAAGCGAGGGGCCACTCAAAACGTGGGGGCGCATGTTTCTTTTGGAGATGTAATGAGTTGTATGATATGCATAGATGTTGAGAGTAGTAGTTAGAAATATTTATTTATTATTATTATTATTATTATTATTACTGTTGTTTCTTTTGGTCTGCACGGGTACGCATCTCTAGTCTTTCACATAATATCAGCGTTGTGTCATAATGTCCATGCTGCCACATATACCGAGTCGTAAACTTTTTGGTTTTACTATTTTTTTTATTTTTTTTTGTACCGCATATCTAATTCCTCAAACTAAACTTGGCATATAAAAATATTTAAACATAATTGTACCGAATCTTATGCACAAAATTAAGTAAAAAGAAAATTAAAAAAATTAAGGTTTTAAAGCAAGAGCCTTCAAGGACAATCAACAAAATTAGAGATACTAAGATGATCTACCTCTGAAGTATGACCTACCAAGCAATAATAGTATCATCAAAATCAATTCATAATTGGAGGAATGATCGAGTAACAAACATACAAAAAAACATACAGTTGTATTGAAAATCTCCTACTTTTTTTGAGGTGGGTTAAATATAGGCAACGGCGTTTTACGAATTGTTTTTTTTAATATTATTTTGAAAAAACAATTTATATAATCGTCTATTCAATTATTATTTATATAAATTTAATATTTCGTCATATTTTTTTTATTAACATTTCATTATTATTATTTGATACATACGTTTAGTAGTTATAATAAATAAAATAAATATTTCTTACATTCACACCAATTAGCCTAGCCCAAAGTAAGCACTGTAAGGCTTGTGTTATGGATACAAGGTTAACGGATAGACATACATATATGATACATAGGTATGTAATATTCATAGAAATATATAAAAACACCATGACTTAGGTACAAATGCTCGTATTCATCATACAAACATTTGCCCCTTCCGGGATTTGAACCCGGGACCATCGGTGCGAAAGGCAGGATCGCTACCGTTGCACCAAACGGTCGTCAAATTAGTAGTTAGTAGTTAGTTGTATTCAATGGTTTAGTTATGAATAAATTATTTCAATTATTATTTATAAATTATTCAAAATCGTAAATGTTATATTACGATTTTGAATTATTAGTTATTGGACTATAGCACTGGAATAATTGTTTTAAGTTGGTCTTCTGTGGCATCGATGCCAGCTTCTTGTAATGTAATTATCGTACTTTTTTATAGTTCTAAAACTTATTGATTGTATACTTACATAAAAATAATTATATATAAATTACTTTTATTATTTCAGGTGAATTACTGCGAAATCAGCAAAGGTATTGACGACATTTTGATACTTTATTAGTTTAATGTTCTATTTCTTTGTTTGTTAAATTGTTGTATGATTTTTGTTTATGTTTTCTGTAGCGAGAATTTAATAACAATTATATTTCTTTTTTTTATTAGCGGATACAGGGCCAATTACGGTATCTGGGACAGAACCGTCAACAGGGCCAATTACGGTATCTGGGACAGAACCGTCAACAGGGCCAATTACGGTATCTGGGACAGAACCATCAACAGGGCCAATTACGGTATCTGGGACAGAACCATCAACAGGGCCAATTACGGTATCTGGGACAGAACCGTCAACAGGGCCAATTACGGTAGGACACTAACGCTGTGAATTGTCACAGTGTATTGGCATCATGCTGAGGCAGGGTTCTGATCCATCATTAATGTTTACTTTTTATTGTATTTTTACTTTTATTATCTTTTTACTCTGTTTTATATAAAATGATTTATGTGTATTATGGGCCAATAAAGTCTTTCTTTCTTTCTTCCTTTCTTTCTTTTCTGACTTCTATGCTAAACCCCACGCCAACACCAACCTCGGCACTTAAACCAACACCAACACCGATCCCAGCACCAAAACCGACACCAACCCCGATACCGAAATCACTAAAGCCAACTGCTACGCCAATTCAAACACCGACTCCAACTCCTAAACCAATCCTACCATCTCCGAAACCAGCAACCCCTGTATTTGTTAAAGTTGTAGTGAATGCAATTACACCAAACTTTTCTGCTCAGGCCATAGCTGTAGTATTATCACCGAAGCCAAGAGCGAGACCAACACCAACGCCACATCCAAATCCAACTCCACTGCCAACCCCAACGCCAACCCCGATAAGAACTCAAACCCCGACATCACCACCGCCATAAAAATCGATATCGATACGGATAGCAATGCCGATACCGACGCCGACGCCAACGCCGATGCCGAATTCGACTATTCTCCAGTCACCTTTCTTAATTCGCCCAATTATTGCAACAGCTACAGCTGGCTCTGCCAACTGTGTGGTCAAGCGCATGCCTATTTTCTATAAAAAAAAGTCCAACATCACCAAAAGTAGTTGCTGTAGCTACTACGTCAGAATTAAACAAGTCTGAATTTGTAAACATTTCTGCCCCATAACCAAAACTAATACCAACCACAGCCATACCTGTTAATTCACCACCAGTAGCTGTCATTCCTGTTCCTGCCTCTCCAAAAGATGTTGTTGTACATTGTGCTGGATCAGTCTCTAATGTAGCTTGTCAACCTATTTCTGTAGCACCATCAGTACCGACCACTGTAGTAAAACCAAGTAAAGCTGTTGAATATCAAAATTCTTCACTGGCTTAGAGAGTACTTTTACCACCAAGAGTTTTACTATCCATAGGTCCAGTCTTCGTTGATCTATATAGACCATACATCCCAAAACCTGTATCTTACAGTTCTTTGCCTCAAGTTGAGCAGCCTCGTGTTCTAAAGAGAGTTAAAAAACCCAAAGTAATGAAAGTGTTCTTAACACCTGATGGGATATTGGACCACAAAAAATTGGCTGCAACATTACATCCAGAGAGTTTTCGCTCAGGTCAGCGTTTAAAGCAACCAAAAATTCTGAAGCGTGAACGTTCCTCAACAATTAAAGAAGAACTTACACTTGCAAAAGGTAGACAAATTCCTATCCCACCTGAACAAGTTGTACCTCCTAATGCAATACCAAGTCAACCAATAAATGTATTTTCCAAAGGATACCATCCTAGATATTTGCCACTAGTTTGAAATTATTTTTCACCCAAATCCTTACACATATTATTAATTTGATTTCCTTTAACTACACTCGAGAGCAATGAATCCGGGTCACTTAAAGAATGTTGAAAATCTCGGAAACTAAAAATGATAGGTTAATGCAATAAATTGTATTTAATAGACAATGTAATACTCCTTAAATGAAAGTAAAAAAAATATGAGTCACCATACATTTTATTAACACAAAATTACATAAAGAAAAAAACTGCTGATCTCTCCTTAAAACAAAAATAGGAAACATGAAATGTTTGAACTTTATTACGATTTTCTTGAATTTTAATACTTCGTATTGCCTCCTCGTGCTTCCATTACTGCGTTTACGCGGTTTGGCATGCTGTACACCAAGTTCCTTATACGATTTTGGGGAATATTCTCCCATTCCTCTGTGAGAGCAATTTTGAGCTCACGAAGCGTGATTGGGGGAGGGTTTCGTTGTTTTACGCATCTGCCTAGCTCGTCCCAAGCATGCTCGATCGGGTTGATATCCGGGCTGCGCGCTGGCCACTCCATACGAGTAATGTTCATCTCTTGAAGGTAGTCATTCACAATCCTACCTGTATGAGGTCGGGCATTGTCATGCATAAATATAGCATCCTCACCTAAATTGACCATAAATGGACCAACGTGATCATTGAGGATTTCTTCCACATATCTTACGCTAGTTAAAGAGCCGTTTTCTATGATCACCAGCTCTGTGCGACTTTCAGAAGAAATTCCGGGCCACACAAGTACAGACCCACCACCGTAGGCTACTTTTTCTTCGATGCATGCTTGCTTGAATCTTTCCCCTGGTCTTCGATACACTCTGTGTCTTCCATCGTGCTTGTAGAGCATAAATTTTGATTCGTCGGAGAACATAACTTTTGACCAATCTTCAATACTCCAATTTACGTGGCTCTGGGCATATCTTAGTCTTGAAATACGATGCCCACGCTCCAGTTTAGGGCCGTTTGCAGGTCTAAGGGGTTTTAAGTTAGATTCAGCAAGCCGACGTCTTACTGTCCATGCACTTGGGTTACTTTCTCCGAGGCGTCGAAACTGATTGGTGAGTTCAGTTCCTGTGAGAAAGCGATTTCGAAGCATGGTGTTCACCAAGTATCGGTCTTCTCGTGCTGTGGTACACCTGGTTCTGCCCGTTCCTGGTCTGCGTAGGTTAGAACCAGTTTCTTCGTAACGTCGGAGGACTCTTTGTACTGTTGACAGCGACACACCGACAGTCCTGGCTGTATCGCGCTGACTCCGGCCGGTTTCCAGCATTGTAAGTATTCTGGTGCATTCTTCAGGCGTAAGCTACATAATTTCAGCTTGAATAATGAATATAGAGCACTATCAACATGGTTTATGTACCCACATAAATGACAGATTACAAACAAAAGCAAAACCAAATGCTGTAATTTCGTAGTTCCATCTTCGAAAGTGGCCCTTTTTCAAATTTGATTTTTTTATGATATAACTTTACAATAACTAAGAAGTTTTAATACCTTCATTTAAGGAGTATTACATTGTCTATTAAATACAATTTATTGCATTAACCTAGCATTTTTAGTTTCCAAGATTTTTAGGATTCTTTAAGTGACCCGGATTCATTGCTCTCGAGTGTATATATCTGTTAATCCGTTACTCATTATCCATAACACATGCCTTACAGCGCTTATTTAGCGCTAGGCTAATTGGTGTGAATGAAAGAAATATTATTAACTTACAATCAAAGGGGCCGCGAGTTAATTGGTGGCAATAATCTAGTTTCAGGGAATAATCTAGTTTCAGGATTGTTTTTACAACTTTTTGGGTATATTTTTAAGCTAAGAAAAGCAAAGCTTTGTTTTTACTGCACTATTACTTACTTTTTTCTGTACCAATTTTGCCGCCCCCTAATTTTGCCGCACTAAGCTTCAGCTTTTTCAGCTTCTATGGTAAATCCGGCACTGGTTCCACCCTTGCGCTCAACAGTATAAGGTTCAAGTTCATTTGTCCCCAGAGCGAGCAGACTTCTGAACTGCTATGCTATTGCTATTGACATAAATGCTGTAACTTTCTATACATTTCTTAAGCATATGCAAGAAACCATTGTTGATTTATAGGATTATTGTTGTTAATTATTGTTTATGTTTATAAATTATTTCTATCCTCAAGTGCAATTGTAATTTCGTTTTTATGTTACTCGTAACAATTTACTGAGCATGTTGTGTTTACCTTTAATTAATTGTGCATTTAGCTATAGAACTGAGCTACTCACTGTTACGTAAAATAAAATAAAATAATCAATAATTATAATATCATATCCATTTAATTACATAAAATGTCAGTAAGGGAGTCTATTGTTGTGTAAATATGCATTGGCAAGTCTATTCAACAGAATGTAATGGCAGAAAATAAAGGAAATCGTCTAGTAGCTGTATCAAATTATGTCCGTCTGTTACTGACCTAGACAACATGTCTGTGCTTATTGACGATAACTTATTAATGAAAATAGAAAGCGGTTGAAAAATAAAATGTTTATCTACTCTCACATCGTAAAATTTAAAATATAAAACTCAAAACGAGTTTATACTGACGAACTTTACAAATAGTATATCGAAATGAAATTAAAAAATTTAATTAAACACTATTTCTCTAACAATAATCTAAATACTGTTATAATAAAAAATATTTCATTACGTAACGATTACAGACCTTTGATACAATACTGCGCTTATTTGTATAGCACTATTTCATTTTTTATCTGTGGCTGCGCGCTTTGGCGCATGCGCGGTGATACCGGGAATGCGCGCTTTGGCGCATACGCGGTGATACCGGGAATTTTGGCGCCATAATACGTTTCCTTGCAATTCGTTGTTGTGTTTCGCTGGATAATTATTATCGTTTATTAAAATGTCTGATAGTGAAAGTGAAGAAAATTTAACGCCGCCCGACATTTTAGAGACTGCGGCAGCAGTCAGTCTTAATCTTCTACCAGTAAAGTCATTGTAATATACAAAATGTTCACACTTACAATACCCAATAAATAAACTGTATCAATCTCTATCATTTATTTGATATATTCAATGTATGAGATTAGATAAAGTAGTGTATGAATCTGCACATAACTAGGTATTACACACTCGTGTGATGCTTTTAAAAAACTCACACTCGTGTATAATACCCCTCATTATGTACCAATTTTATAAACTACTATTATACAATTGTTTAAATAGACCCTCGTGACCGGATAAACGACATGTTTATTCTTCTTTCTTTAAATTCACGACTGTTTAGTGCAACAGTAACAATCCAACCTTTCGGTTTCGAATCCCTAAAGAGGGAGATGTTTGTGTGATGAATACAAGCATTTGTACCTGAGTTATGTTTTTTTTATATATTTCTATTGATATTACTTATTTATGTATCATATCTATCTGTTACCCTATTTTCCATAACACAAGCATTATAGAGCTTACTTTTGGCTAATTGGTGTGTGTAGGAAAATATTTTTATTTTTATTTCTTACGATTTTATACATCCATATTGAAGGTCTGTGACTAATTACTGGTGATGGTGAATACGTATGTACAGTCAAAGATATACACTTTTACGTTTTAAGATACTCTATGCTGTTGTAATAGGGATCATTTTCAATTTTAAAATTAGGTATAAGGTAGAAGTACTTATAAGATCTTTTAATCTTGTTTGCTCGTGGAAAAGTAGCAGAATTAATTAATAATACCAATATGACAATGGTTTGTTTGAATTTAAACAACTGTTCGTTGATTTGGCTACTTATGGCTATGTAGGTACAGATAATATGACGTCAATTGATAGACGCCATTACTGTTGTACAAAATTGTTTTCTACCTATTTAAGTAAAGGTTAAATATGCTGAAACCCCGGAAAAGTTAAGTTTTTAGTGCGTTATAAAAAAAATAATTCGAAAGATTTTTTTTTCTCCTTATTTTAAGAAACTAAAACATGCCAGTTCCATCGAACCTTATAAACTATTTCACTAACTTAATCTATACATACAGGCTAAAATATAGAGCATCATAGCTGAACTCGAGCAAGGTTTAGCTAGGATACTCTGTAATATGCCTACATCAGCAGTTTTCAGTTTCAAAACATTAAATAATGCCCCTTTTTCACTTTTCATTTTTTTGCATTCTAACATAATGTGCTGAATCTCATCTATAGTGCCACATACATCACAATTAGGTGATACTGCTTTATTCATTAGAGAAGCAAACTTTTTAGATAGGAAATGACCTGAACGCAGTTGGTGAGCTAGTATAGTAAAATATATTTTAAGTTTGCTGTAACTAACCCAGGGAACACGCGGAGGCTCGTACTGAACGGTCTTGTATCAAATTCCCTTTTCTCTACTTCGACAGGAGTACTTCGACTCCTTCCAACAATTAAATATTTTTGCTCTTAATTTTGGCATCGCCTCCGAGTAACTAATTTGGAAGTTAGACAGAAAGGAAACATATCTTATTTACTCTGTGGCTACAACTTGAAAAAAACGTTGTTACAAGGCAAATTGCATAATCTTTACTTATAATATTATAAAGCTGCAGAGTTTGTTTGTTTGTTTATTTGAACGCGCTAATCTCTGGAACTACTGGTCCGATTTGAATGATTCTTTCAGTGTTGGGTAGTCCATTTATCCAGGAAGGCTATAGGCTATATTTTTTTTTCAAAATTAGGGATCCGTAATAAAATTGCTATTTTGTAACATAAGGTGTAAAATCGAAAACCTATTTTTGCGTGCGCTGCAAAAACTATTGACAACAACGACGACAATAGAACAAAATGATGTACTACGGGTTTGTAGATCCCATTAAGACCTACAAAAAAGTCCGCAAGAACATATATCTAGCTATCATGGTTTAATCACAATAACCGATTTTGTGTTCAAATAATTATTAAATCGTCTGAAGAAAAAAAAAATACGTTAAATATGTATCGTAATATTAATCTTTATCGAAATTAAGCATTATGTAATCAAGAGTATTTATGTAGAAGTAAAATACTTTTTGTTTCATCTCAATCGGATATTTCGTTTAAAAGTTATCACTTGTGTAAGATGTTAAGAGTTGGTACCTATTAATGAGTTGAGGGCCATAGAGTTTTTTATCAACATAAAATCCTGTAATAATCTTTTTCGAAATATATTTGTTGATGATTGTAAGTATAAGATCTTTGAAGAGTATAATAAATACATTTCTAAAATAACTCTGTTAAGGAAATCCACGCGCGCTTGATGCAAGCAAGACAAGACGCATGCAAAAGTGTCGGGATCTCATTGTTATCTACACTAATATTATAAGGGGGCAAGATTCGTATTTTTGTATGTTTGAAATAAACTCAAAAACTACTAAGCCGATAAGATAAATTATTATAATAGAAAAATACTAGAAAAAATCGACTCGGGTCACAAGTGAATTCTCAGGCGGGAATCGAACCCGCAACCTTTGGGAGTGTCGCTTGCAGGTTGAAATAACTCAAAACTTGTTGTGGTAGAAAGAATTATATTGACAAAAAAAAGAACCAACTTACATACTCGCAACATTGTTAAACCATAGCGCGATTTAATAACGCACACCGCCATCTAGTGGTGGAAGGAGGAACTTTATTGATTTAACACAAGATATTATATTATTTGAACATTCCGCCCACCAAAGGATCTCGGCCTTTTAATAGCATTTTTGTAACATATTTTAAACTTAATGCTCTAGCTTCTATAGCAGACAAATCTAACAAGGTTCAAGATGATACAACAATCAAACTTAAAATGAACTATATATAAACACAAGTTGATATAAAATTATATAAAATGAAGCAAGTACATATATTTGTGTGGTATAAACTTACAAGTAAATAATGAGAAACATTAATGCAAACAAAAAACTGCTTAAGCAATTTGTTATTCGGCTCGAGGTAAAAAACAAAGTTTATTGCATGGTCGTTTACAATAGCCATTTACAGTTTTAATCGTCACTACCCTGGTCACATTATCCTTGCCAGTATGTTTATTGACAATTTTCCCTAATAACCATTTTGCAGGAGGCAAATTATGATCTTTAATGATAACAACATCATCTATTTCGGGTTCAGATTTCTTTTTTGTCCACTTAAATCTTTGATTTAAAGAAACCAAATATTCATTTGACCATTTTCGCCAAAAGTCATTTAATAATTTTTGACCAATTTTCCATCGTTGTAAACCCGAAATATTTGACTTTGCATAATCCTCTTCTGGAATTAAAATCAAAGGTTCACCTATTAAAAAATGGCCAGGTGTAAGGGGTAGTGGGTCATCGGAATCATTACTTAAGTAAGACAGCGGACGCGAATTTAAACACGCTTCAATCTGAGCTAAAATTGTAGATAGTTCTTCAAACGTTGCTGTCGAATTCCCTAATATTCTCTTTAAGTGCGATTTAGCCGAACGAATCCCAGCCTCCCAAAGACCGCCAAAATTTGGGGCATGTGGAGGAATGAAATGCCACGTCGTGCCTTCCTCTGCCAACAATTGACCAATCTCATCGGGCAATTCCGATACTGCCGTAGTAAACATAAGTTTTAACTCCTTATCAGCACTAACAAAATTTGTACCGTTGTCGCTGTACAAATGTTTACAGTGACCTCTCCTAGATACAAAACGACGGAAAGCCGCTATAAACCCCTTTGCTGTTAAGTCTGATATTGCTTCCAGATGGATAGCTTTAGACGACAAACATATGAACAAACATATATATCCTTTATATGTCCTAGACCCTCGACCTGGAGAAAATCGTACATTGATATATCCTGTAAAATCTACACCGGAAACTTCAAATGCTCTAGACGGTGTAACTCTGGCTTCCGGTAATTGCCCTATAAGCTGACTGTTATTTTGACGTGAATATCTTAAACAGATCACGCATTGTCGATAACATTTTTTAACCAAATGTCGTGCACGTATAGTCCAATATTTTGAGCGTAAAAAATTAAGCATCATTTGTGGACCTCCATGCATCGTTTTAAAATGAGCATCCAATATTATTAGCTTAGTGAGATGACTCTCACTAGGCAAAATGATTGGGTGTCTCTTATTATACTTCGCAGTAGCATGGTGGATTCTGCCACCTACTCTTAAGATCCCATTATCATCAAAAATGGGACAAAGAGTATACAGTGGACTTTTTTTTGATACGCTTCCTTGCGAATTACACATCAACTGCTTATACTCAGTTTCAAAGTAAAATCTTTGAGTTTCCTTAACACACATGTGTAACACGTCATTTTTATCTTTCACAGATATGTAACTTAATATTACTGGTCTTTTATCTTTTGGTACTATCAATCTTAAGAACCGTCTACAGTAAGCCAGAACTCTTAAAGTTTTGGAAAAAGATGAAAATCTATTCCATTCAAAATTTTCTATTGGAGGAACAGTTATGTTAAAATTCTTGACCGGTCTCTGTTCTTCATCTGTAACATAATCACGATCATTCAGTCCGACTTCATACTTATTTTCATGGCGCAGCCAATGCGGTCCATGCCACCATAATTCATTTTTGAACAGTTCTGGTGTGCGTACACCTCTTGAGGCACAATCTGCTGGATTAAGATGAGTTTTAACATGACCCCATTGATCTCTCTCCAGTATTGTTAAGATCTCTGAAACGCGATTGCTTACAAAAGTGTTCCATCTGCTTGGCTCTCCGTTAAGCCATGCCAGAACGATTGTGGAATCAGACCATCCAAATAAGTATTTCTTAGACACTTGCATAATCTCAGCAACCTCATGTATTAGTTTGGCAGCGAGCAGTGCAGCGCATAATTCCAGTCGGGGAACTGAGATTTGTTTTTCAATCGGAGCTACTTTTGTCTTGGCGGTTATCAAGTTTGCATAGACATTTCCAGAATCATCTATAGATTTCATATAAATGGCTGCAGCATACGCTAATTGAGACGCGTCTGCAAAAGCGTGCAATTCCACATGACTATTTGAATTATAATTTAACCATCTCGGTATGGTGATATCTTTAAGATTACAAAGGTCACTTATAAACTCATACCATTCTTCGAGGAGCTTTGATGGTAAAGGCTCATCCCAATTCAGTCCCGACTTCCATAAACTTTGAATATAGATCTTAGCTGTAATTATAATGGGTGCAATCCAGCCCATGGGATCGTACAATCTCGCCACATCAGACAAAACTCTTCTCTTAGTGACTTCACTTTCATCAATAGTTGGGAATTTTAAGGTGTATTCAAAGTTGTCTGTTTTCTTATTCCAACTAATACCTAAAACTTTTACCGTGTCATTGACTTTAAAGGTTAAGGTTTTGTCATTCTCTTGTACCTCATTCTTTACATATTTTAAAAGTTTGTCGCTATTGCTGCACCACTTTTGCAAAGTAAATCCACCAGCCTTCATCAAACTTTTCATCTGGTCAACGATTTCAAAGGCTTCTTGGTATGTTTCACAACCCGTGATCAGGTCATCCATATAGTAATCTTCGAGTGTGATTTTAGCAGCGACTGGATATTTAGATTGTTCATCCATCGCTAATTGTCGAAGAGTTCTAACCGCCAAATAAGGTGCGCATGCAGTCCCAAAGGTCAGTCTACGTAACTTGAAAACCTGTACCGGTTGATTGGGATTTGCCCTCCAGAAGAGTCTCTGAAAATCCGTATCTCGCTCATCAACACAAATTTGCCGATACATCTGCACTAGGTCAGCTACAATGCAAATTCTGTGACATCTCCATCTCATCAATATATGTCTCAGATCTTGTTGTAACTTGGGTCCAACAAGTAGCTCGTCATTTAAAGACACGTTATTCAAGCCTTTGCAAGAAGCATCAAATACGGGTCTAAGTTTAGTTGTCTCCCTATCACCCTTGACAACTGCATGGTGCGGTAGTTACACGACAAAGGGATCGTTGATTTGGTTTTGATCGGTAATTTGAACCATGTGATTTTGTTGCAAATAATTTTCTATAGCCCCTTTATAACTCTCATGATATTTAGGTTGCTTTAGAAGTCGTCGTTCCAGCAAATGAAATCTGCGAAGTGCTATTTGTTTAGTTTTGCCGTAGAGGCACTCAGGATTGGGGCTCTTAAACGGCAATCTCACAGTGTAACGTCCTTCATTGTCTCTCACATTAGTCGCTTCATATATTTCTTCACACCTACGCTCTTCTTTGGTTAACTGTCGTTGCAGACTTTCTGGCTCTCTCTCAATCTCCCAAAATTGTTTCAAAAGTTCATCAGTATTTAGTTGAATATGTAAGCTTATCAATCGCTTCTCAGACTGTGCCAAATTCTGACAAACCTTTCCCGATAAAATCCAACCAAAATGAGTGTTCTGTGCAATCGGACACTCTTGAAAAGGATGTTTTAACAGCCCTTCTTTTAATATTTCCCCATAAATGTCTGCTCCCAAAATCATGTCAATTCTATCTGGCGATCCATATTTTGGGTCTGCAAGGGGTAAATTATCAATTTCAGGCCAATTAGAGATCGCCATGTTAGCAGATGGAATGAACGACGTCAAAGTACTTAAAACAAAGGCATAGACTTGTACACAGAAGTTAGGATTATAGAGTGACTGTAAACTTAAGATTACCATACCTTTTGTCCTCGTTGTACCCTCTCCTACTCCTGACACCAGACCACTCACCATAGTACGTTTGAGTCCTAGTGCTTGTACAGTAGCTTCTGTGATAAAAGAGGCCTCCGACCCTTGATCAACTAACACTCTAATGGTTTGTGAACAGCCACTCAATGATTTTGCTTGAACTCTAGCTGTAGCCAATAACACTGTATTATTTTGACTCTCTTGAGCAAAATGTGCAACTAGTTTGTATTCGGAATCGTTGGTAATTGGAGCCTCAGTTGGCTCGTTTTGCTCTGAGTTCGATTCTAGTTTCTTCTCGAAGTGTAATAAACTATGATGGCGTCTACTACAACGACGACAACATGATGATTGACGACAGCTCCGCACGCTATGGGTAGAAGACAAACAATTGAAACACAATCTCTGTGATTGTACATATTGCGATCTCTCTTCGGGAGATTGTTTTGCAAATTGCTTGCATTGATACAAAGGATGCTGCCCTGAACACAACCCACAAACGATTCCACTCAAGGAATTCTTCTCATCTCTAACAGCGACGTGATATGATTTTTGCTTAGAACTTTGTTTACTGGAATTGGTAGTGTTTGCCTTTTGCACTGGCCGGCTACAATCTGTCATTTCTAAAGTACGGAATCTGGATTCCAAAAAGATTATTAATTGTTGCCAAGTTGGAAGTTCATCGGATTCGGTTGTGCCAATGTTAATTTCCCACTGTTTACGGGATTCTTGATCAAGTTTTGATGACACAAGATGATTGATAATGGTATCCCATCCTTTTGTTTCAATACCAATATTATTAAGGGATTTTAAACAAGTACAAGTTGTATCAAGTAGTTGCTTGACTCCATTTGCCGATTCTGTTGTCAAAACTTTCTGCGCAAACAATCGTTTCATTATTTCGTTACAGTTGTATCTCTTGTTGTTATAACGACGAGATAGTTGTGACCACGCCTCCAAATAATTCGCTTCTGTTGTAGCCAAATTCTTTAGGAGATTAGCAGGTTCTCCTGTCAAACTACCCTTTAAATAATGTAACTTCTGGACCGCAGATAAACTCCGATTGCTGTGAATCACCGAGGTAAACATATCATAGTAGGCTTGCCAATCCCCATAATTTCCCGAAAATGTTGGTAACTGAATTTGTGGTAATCTTACTTCACAGCTTGGTGGTGACGGGGCTTGAACCGAATTCTCACAGTTGCCAGAACTACTACCAGGTACCACAAACGTCAGTGTTTGAAGATCATCCTTCAGTCTGGTTTTGTGGTCCGTATATATCTCCTCAAACATAGTCATTTTATCCTGTTTGAAATATTCAAGTTCAGTTCTTTCCTTTTCAGAAGCCGCTGAGTATAGCTCCAGATGCTGCTCGAAAAAATCTAACCATAACTTTTCTAAACTTTCCAATCTCGATTCTATATATGTTACTTTAATTCTATCTTTAGGTGTTTTTTTATAGTTAGAATAAGATTTTATTAGTCTTTCATATCGAGCCTCTTGCTTCGCAACTAGCTTATCCATAATTGGTTTGTCCAAATCAATTTTAATTGTTAGCGTAAAATGTTCTAAATCTTAACTTGATCCGTAGTCTGTCTTGAATAATAATTCACTAAAATATTCTAAGTGTCCAAACAGCACAATTATTCTAAGTCGATGAAATCAACAGTCGCGAATTTTCTAAGTTGAATTTCTAAACGTTGAAAATATTCCAAGTCAATGAATTATCACTCGCGAATTTTCTAAGTTGAAGTTCTAAATGTTGAAAATATTCTAAGTCAATGGATTATTACTCGCGATTATTATAAGTTCGACACGACACTTGTAAAATTTTTACTATTTCACTATTGTTCACTTTACGCACGATTCTAAGTACTTTTCATTCACTGTATTCACTGTACTCCCGGGTTTCGGCACCAGATGTCGCTTGCAGGTTGTAATAACTCAAAACTTGTTGTGGTAGAAAGAATTATATTGACAAAAAAAAGAACCAACTTACATACTCGCAACATTGTTAAACCATAGCGCGATTTAATAACGCACACCGCCATCTAGTGGTGGAAGGCGGAACTTTATTGATTTAACACAAGATATTATATTATTTGAACAGGGAGAGCAATTGGGAGAGCATTGGACCGGATTTCCAAAGGTTGCGGGTTCGATTCCCGCCTGAGAATTCACTTGTGACCCGAGTCGATTTTTTCTAGTATTTTTCTATTATAATAATTTATCGTATAAGATCGCATTGAAAATGCATAAAATATATAAAAATTATAATACTAAGCCGATTATAAAAATGCTTTCACCATTGGAAAGCTACATTCACGCTGAGTAACGTAGGCTATATTTAATGCTAGAAAAATTTAAAGAATTTTGACCACCCGTGCGAGGCCGGGACGGGCCGCTAGTATAAATTATAAAACATCACCGGTCTTTATTTTATTGTGATAATTTGAATTGCTTAAGCACAATAACAACACATCAAGCCAAAACTTTTTGTTATTAAATATGAAAAAGTTAAAATTTTCGCTCGAAACATTGACTCATCAGCTGACTTCAATTTACACGAACTGATATTTCAGCTATGATGCTCTATACTTTAGCCTCTAAGTAAAGGTTAAGTTAGCTAAATAATATAGTTTGGTAAGTAGTTTATAAGGCTCGATGGAACATGCCAGTTCCATCGAGTTTAAAAAATAAATAAAAGTTCTACACGTTCGCGTGAGCTACGTCGTACGACGTCGTGAGTGAATGCTTATGAAACGGCGCAACTTCTTATGACGTTGCGCCGGGAGAGGGAGACCGTTTGGTATGCGAGCGCACGATCATAGGAAAATGAGATTTCCAATGCCAGGCGGCGGTACAAACTACAAAAATGGGATGTATTGCGGCGCAAAGGAGCTACGATATACGAATTTACTGTTAAATTAGACGTCGGGCGACGTTCCGCTGAAATACATATCATAATCTTTAGGACGTCATAAGAAGTTGCGCCGTTTCATAAGCATTCACTCACGACGTCGTACGACGTAGCTCACGCGAATGTGTTAAAATAAGAGAGAAAAAAACGAACTGATATAGACAATTTGAATTCTTGTGACTGCTCCTTAGTTTTACGAACCTCTCAATTACAACATAAATATTAGTAGTAATATTGTAAATGTCAATACTTCTGTTAAAGTTGACGAGTTTCTTGCGCCCCTTCTTCTTGCCAGTTGAAAGTCGTCCTGAATGAGTTTTGGTAAAAATGTTGGACGATTCAAAACAACTTATATTTAAGTGCATTTGAATAGAGTTATTTTCATTTTCACTGTAAGAACCTAGGGTAATATTGATAGACATAAATATATGATACATAGATATTGAATATTTAAAGAAATATATATAAATTCCCGACGACTTCGGTACAAATGCTCGTATTCATGATAAAAAAAACATCTGCATCTTCCGGGACTCGAACTCAAGATTGTCGGTGCGAAAGGCAGGATCACTACCGTTGCACAAAACGGTCGCTCGTAGCTCTGTCTGCTGTGACAGTTTTGTATGGGTTGATATGCAATTACAATCTGGTCTTGGAGTTTTTCCCAGGGAAAACTTTTGTGCCGATGGGTACTAAGAGATTAGTCACTTTATTAATTCACAAGTGGTATTTGTTATTCTATACGTAATAATATTCACGCAAGTGTTATGTACACCGTTATTTTGAGGCAAATCAGAAATGTCTTTCTATATTAGGTATTATAGCATTGTTTTTATACGTATTAGGTGGCCTGTAACTTATTTAAACTAGCTGAACTAGCTGACCCGGCCACACGTTGCCGTGGCTCAGTTATTTTAATTTGCAATATATTTTTTTTATTAAAAATCAGCAATAGCCCGCATGCATAGGCAGCCATTGTGGTATTGATTCTTTGGTGAGAGAAGTGGTGGGAGGCGCCCGACGTGACGGCACAGTGGTGGCATGCGCGTGAGCTGCGCGTGGTACTGGACAGTACTTGGACATTGCAAAATTACTTTATTATTCTAAAATAAAAGAGATTTTCTAAAATTAAAGTAGCCTAAGTTACTTCTTATTACATCAGCTACCTGCAAATAAAAGTCCCGTCAAAATTGGTCCAGCCATTTCAGAGATTAGCCGGAACAAACAGACAGACAGACAGACAAAAATTGTAAAAAAATGTTATTTTGGTGTATGTACCATATATATATATATATATATATATATATATGGTACATACACCAAAATAACATTTTTATATATATATGGTATATATATATATAAAAAACGGTTATTTCAATATTACAAACAGACACTCCAATTTTATTTATAAGTATAGATTATATGCTGTTGACTGTACATGAAACTAAGTGAGAAAACCAAAAATAGGTATAGTTCAGAAGTGATTTTTTTATTTATTTAAACTTTGTTGCACAATAAATTCCATATTCCTGGCTACTCACGATATCAAATATAAACATAACCCTACCTAATTAAATAAGTTTTGGTGCTATATTTCTTACATTCACACCAATTAGCCTAACCCAAAGTAAGCAGTGTAAAGCTTGTGTTATGGATACTAGGGTTACGGATAGACATACATATATGATACATAGCCATGTAATATTTACAGAAATATATATGAATCGCTAACTGCAGAAAGGAAACATGTCCAATTTCTTCAAAAATTGTTTTCTTTTTATATAACAGCTGATATATGCGGGACGCATCGTATACTGCACGGGCGTAGCCAGGTTTTAGTTTCGGGGGGGGTTCAAGAAAATAAATCTACTGAAAGTGCATGCAACCTTTATATTATATGAAAAATATGTAAAAAAAAGAAACAGAAGGTTTATTTGATTACATATGTACAACAGAAATATCTTCTGTTTTTTCTTTTTAAATATATCCACTACTTCATTCGCATCAATTTCTATCCCATAGTGAATATTCATGAGAGCCAAGACGTTCAGTCTGTTTTCACTCGTTGTGTTCTGCAAGTAGTTTTTAGTCTTCGTAGGCTTTAAAAAGTCCTTCCTGGCGTAGCAGTGGAAACAGGTATGGACCATACCGTACCGTATGGTAGCCAATATTTGTAACAACGTGTTAATATTTGGATATAATTTTTGATCGCACCCAAAGCAGATTTTGGAGTAGAGGAGGAGGATTTGGAGCAGAGGGGAGGCAATAGTCATAGCTGCTTAACACACTTCAAGATCTGCTTTGACGACAGATGTACTACTCTGTCAAGAAAGTACCGGGAAAAGATCAATAATATACAAAATATTTGTTATTCATCCAAATTTATTTTATCACCTTCAAAGTATGCTCCCTCAGTAACGATACACTTACGCCAACGAATTATCCAATCATCAAAACATTTTTTAAACCCTGTTTCCGGAATTCAGTTCAGTTCTCGCCGCGAATTCTCCTTTATGTCTTCTACCGATTGAAAACGGGTGCCACGAAGTGGTAATTTGAGTTTAGAAAAAATAAAGAAGTCAGCTGGAGTCATATCTTGTGAATATGGTGGTCGCTGGATGGTATTTGTTGAGTGTTTGGTCAAAAATTCGTTCTCAATGATGGCCTAGTGCGAAGGCGCATTATCGTGGTGCAAAATCCAAGAATTTTCTTTTCACAAATCTGGATTTTTGTTGGAATTTGCTTTCTTAAATGCCGCATAACAATATTATTCTTTTTTTACCGTTTGACCTTCCGGCAAGAATTCCGAGTGCACAACATCGCGATAGTCAAAGAAAACAATCAACATGTCTTTGACTTTTGATCGGCTTTGGCGTGGTTTTTTCGATTTCGGTTCAGTTGGAATGCGCCACTCCGAAGTTTGTTGACTAGCATGTCAAACTCGTAAACCCACGTCTCGTCACCAGTAACAATGCGTTTCATGAATGTTGGGTTGGAATTGACTCGTTCTAGCATGTCCTCAGCGACTCTCATGCGATTGAGTTTTTGGAGAAAATTCAGGTCTTGGGGACTAGCCGAGCGGTAACATGTTTCATACCCAAATGATTATTTAAAATGGTACGCATCGACTCGCGAGATACAAAAAGTTCGGCGGCTATCTCTCTTAAAGTTAAATGATTATTTTCAGTCACTATTTCCTTCACTTTTGCGATGTTAACTTCAGTTGACGTCAGCAGACGTTGATGGCCTACCAGAGCAAGGCAAATCTTCCATCACATCTCGACCGCTTTTGAACACTTTGTTCCACTCATAAGCACGTGTTTTTGATAAAGTTGATTCACCGTAAGCTTTCTGTAACATTTTCAGTGACTCCGAATACGAAATTCCATTGGCGATGCAAAATTTTAGACAAACTCTTTGTTCGATATTTTTTTCCATTATGAAATTCGCAACATATACTCATCATCATCATATCAGCCGTACGACGCCCACTGCTGGACATAGGTCTCCCCCAAGGATCTCCACAACGATCGGTCCTGTGCTGCCTAACAAATTATTGAACCCACAATCTAGTATTTTTTTACGTTTTTTCGCTGTAACAAATTAGTAACTAATTGTTCATTCACGTTAGCCTCTATTAATTTGATATTTATGGTGACATACCTATCTACTCATAACCTGAAAACTAAATCCCATCAAAAACAATACTTGTCAAAAAAACCAAGTCTCGCAACTCAGTTGTTCTACGGTAAAAAGTTGTGAGATCCATATAATACCAAGTCGGTTATTAATTTATTCAGTCCCTCCTTAAGCGAATTTCTGTCTTAATACGTCCAGTCCCTAAGACCACGATCGTGGTCCATAACAATTGAAAATCAATTGTGTCTGGAATCTCCGTACTCGAAGCATTAAGTTGTTACGTAATAAAACAATAGATTATTACGTAACAACTTAATGCTTCGAGTACGGAGAGCGCCGCGCCGCGCCCGCTGCGGAGCCGGCTGCGCACATGGACCGATGAGCCTGTGGCCGTCGTTGGGGAAGCTTCAGTGACCGTGCAGTATAAGGACATTAAGCGTGTACTCAAAGTCGTCATTGCTAGAGGGTCAGGTCCCAATCTGATAGGGCGCGATTGGTTCGAGGCTCTAGGTATCTCTTTTAAAGTCCAAAATATTTTAGAGGTAGACATGACAGCGACGAACAATATACTGACAAAACATAGTGAAGTTTTTAGAGAGGAACTCGGTACCTACCGAGGTGACCCCGTCGCGATAAAGCTGAATCCAAATGCCGTGCCAAAATTTTTAAAAGCTAGGTCTGTACCGTACGCTATTAAAGAAAGGGTCGAGCTGGAGATAGATCGTTTGGTGAGCGAGAACGTTCTTCGTCCTGTAGCATTCTCAGAATGGGCGACACCCGTCGTTCCCATCATCAAAAAGAACGGGGAAATACGAATCTGCGGAGATTATCGCAGTACCGTGAATCAGGCCACAGATTCGGATACCTATCCTATGCCGACGGCGAGCGAGGTTTTCGCAACTATTTCTGGGGGTAAGTTTTACACTACACTAGATTTAGATAGGGCTTACACACAAGTAGTTGTTGACGAGCCTACAGCGCGACTTTTGACCTTGAACACATGCAAGGGCTTGTATACAGTGCACAGGTTAGCGTTCGGAGTAAAGGCGTGTCCAGGAATTTTTCAGCGATTGATGACAGCGCTGTTAGCGGGCGTACAGGGCGTCGCCGTGCTGATTGATGACGTCATAATCAGCGGCCGCACCATGCCCGAGATGATGCAGCGCCTGGATGCGGTTCTTGACAGGATTGAGAAGGCTGGGCTGCGCCTCAACAGGAACAAATGTAAGTTCGCAAAAGAGCGAGTGGAATTTTAAGGTTTTGTCATCGACTCCGAAGGTATTCACCCCGCACCAAGCAAAGTCGAGTCGATATTACATACACCGGAACCCAAAAATATCCAACAGTTACAAGCTTTTCTAGGTTTATATAACTTCTATGAGAGATTTGTTCCTCGCAAAGCAACAGTACTCGAGCCTCTACACAGATTGCTCGACAAGTCGCAAGAGTGGTCGTGGACTGATCGTGAACAACGCAGCTTTGACACAGCAAAGCGGCTCTTATCATCCGACCTAACCCTCGTGCACTATGACCTGACGAAACCGCTGGTTCTCACGTGCGACAGTTCCGAGTACGGCGTAGGCGCAGTGTTAGCACATGTTATGGACGACGGACAGGAACGCCCTATCGCCATGGGGTCCCGAACACTGCACTCACATGAGCGACGCTATTCACAGCTTGATAAGGAAGCTACTGCCATCATGTTCGGAGTCAGTAAGTTTCACAACTATTTGATGGGCAGGTCCTTTAAAATTATTACGGATCATAAACCGTTACTTGGTATATTTGATCCCAAGAGACCAATACCAAATGTTTTGTCTCCCCGTCTGACTAGAATGACATTAGTACTTACATCATATAGTTACGATATTGAATACAGACCGGGACCACAGATAGGCCATGCAGATGGCTTGAGCCGCTGGCCGCAGCCGGTACCTGAGCAACCGGAACCACAGCTCTGTGACATACTGCTTATGGCTGAGACACCTGAGGACTTCCCGATCGACATCGACCAAATAGTAGCTGCTACTAAGCGTGACAGGATTCTCTCTCGAGTTATCCATCACATCTTATCTGGCTGGCCTCCTAAGGTGACCGAGGAACAGTTACGTCCGTACTGGTTGCACCGCGCTGAGCTGTCGGTACACCAGGATTGTATACTTTTGGGTTGTCGTGTAGTGGTGCCACCCCCACTGCGGGACGATGTATTACGCGTTTTACACAAAGCGCACAGTGGCGTTGTACAAACAAAAGCATTGGCCCGAAGCTACATCTGGTGGCCACGTCTAAATGAGGACATAGAAACATTGGTACAAAACTGTGACAAATGTCTAGAAAACCGTCACATGCCACCAAAAACTACTTATGAGTGGATCATGCCAGCGAGACCTTGGTCTAGATTAAATATGGATTTTGCAGGGCCATTTCAAAATAAATATTTCTTTATTATTGTCGATGCATACTCGAAATGGCCTGAGGTGTTCGTCGTCAATAATATGACTTCTGCAACAGTTATTCGGCATCTACGCATGATTTTCGCAACACATGGCCTTTGTGAGACCGTGGTTTCCGACAATGGGCCATCATTTGTTTCAGTAGAAACAAAGAAATTTTTAGAAGCTAATAAAATTAAACATATAACATCGGCGCCCTTTCACCCGTCAACTAACGGTTTGGCAGAACGTATGGTGCAGACGGTAAAAGACAAATTGCGAAAAATGGACGGCATGTCGTGGGACGTTAAGATTCCTAATATGCTTTTAGGTCTTCGGGCCACACCTAGTACTGCCACTAATAAAAGTCCGGCAGAACTTTTGTTCAACCGGCGAGTTCGCACCTTGTTAGACACTCTTAACCCGGATGAACAAAAACGTATCCATATAGAGAATCAAATTACGAGAAACAATAGACACACACATAGACATACAGAGGTAGGAAAAACAGTAATGTTTAGAAACTTTGCTCAAGGTGCTCGTTGGTTACCGGGAAGAGTAGTAGATAGGGAAGGACCTTCTAGTTATCGTGTTGAAACTAAAGATGGAACAATAATTAGTAGACACATAGATCAGTTAATAAGTAAAAAGACTAAAGAACCACTATCTGAAAGTAATGAGTTAAATAGGGAAATTGGAAGTGAACTTGCAGATCTCGAAAATGTAGAGGAAAAGGAAATAAGTGAAGACATCCCTTCTAGTCAGGAAACCGAGCAAATAATAGAAATACCTAGTTTAGATAAATGGGCGGAAATGTTGGGAATACCGGTTGAGCCAGAGCCTGGGCTTTCAGGAGGTAAAGTTAAAAACAAACATAATTTGCATGGCAGGTCACCATATACAAAGCCTGTTCGTGATAACAACTACCTTTTGTAAAGTCAAGTATAATTGTTGTATTAAGTTTTGATTTAGTGTCTTGATTTCGAACATACCCATTATTTATATTTTTGTTAATTTTAATAAATATGTATTTATATTCATATGTATTTGTAACAGAAGATGTTTGTTTAGTTAAGTTGTTGTCTATATGGTTTATTTTATATTTATGTCCATACTTGGGGGAAAGGTATGTTGTGTATGAATCATAGGAACTTACCAAGCCTTGTTATAAAATAATGTTGGTTAAGTTGAGGGTACTCTGATATTGTCAGTTGTGATTTAGATCTTGTGTGTTACTTAGCTCAATATACGTATTTACCTGAATACATGGTTTTATTGGACATAATAATATACATAATTAGATACCTAGTCTCCATAACACAAGATGAAGCTGAAACTAGCGGCATAATAATTATACTGAAACAATGTCTGTACAGGTTGATTCTATGATATCTAATTTTTTTTTTCATAAATAAATGTATAAGAATGATTCAGGAGAAGAATGAATAAACTTCAAGCATGCCTTCTATTTTTTTTATTGAATAAAGTGTTCCTGAATGCCCTCAGCAGGTAATAATTATACTGAAACAATTTCTGTACAGGTGTACTGGACCTGCTGAGGGCATTCAGGAACACTTTATTCAATAAAAAAAATAGAAGGCATGCTTGAAGTTTATTCATTCTTCTCCTGAATCATTCTTATACATTTATTTATCAAAAAAAAATTAGAGCTCAAAGAATCAATCTGTACAGACATTGTTTCAGTATAATTATTACGCCGCTAGTTTCAGCTTCATTAACACAAGCCTTATACTGTTTAAATTGAGCTAAGCTGGTTGGTAAGATTGTAATAAATATTATTATTATAAAAAATAATCCAGTTTGACCTACTACACTCTATGACTTACAAAACAGTGTATTAAGTTTTTCATCCACAACAAATGTGTTGATTCATGAAATTACTTACATATAAACTATATTACAAATTATATTAGTATACATAATTGAAAACTAGTTGGTGTAACAGAAGCTTCTTTTTCTTCTTTCCTAGAAGTTCATTTCATTTATGGTGTAATTAAATTATAAAAAGTGAAAATAAACAAATTGACTGTTTAAAAACGAAAGAACAGTGAAGACTTGGAGTTCTGAAAACTGTTTATCAAACAATTCAAGGTAATCTATTGTAATCAGGAGGCTAGAGCATTTCCCCCGTATGTTTATTTACACTAGACGTCAATGATACTTTCAGCCAGGGTTGTTGCGTCGTAAGTGGTAAAGTGTTTGTCAAAGCGAGACCTAGCGCAAGACACGTAGAGTTTTTTTCAATCATAGATAGTTATACAAAAGTGATGTAATTTATACCCTCATTTGATTGTTTTGACAGTATAAATTGGTTGGAGGTTGGAGTTATATTGTGTCGTGCATGCATAGTGTAATAACCCTTACTAAAATTACTAGGTCTGCAATACATGCTGCTGCTTGCAAATACTGAGCGAAGCAATTAGATTTTTGAAGGGTGATTATTCCTCGATGGTATGTCCGATTTCAAAACTTTTTTTTGCACATTAGTCACGACCACGATGTGAGTTTTGGCGCCAAATTTCATCAGTGTAGTCTCAGCGATTTGGCTGTGATCAGCTTTTGAATTTTTCTTTCGGTGATTATTCCTCCATGGTACAGTCTATATTTTTTTTACATAGCCTATGTCCGTCAGGTTATAATCATGTATGTCCATGCCAAAATTCGATCGAATCGGTTGAACCGTTAAGTCAATCAATCAATCAATCAAATCATTTATTTGTAGACACAGGTATTAAAACAGATGGTGACAATTACATCGTATCACTATGTCTGGCCATTAACAGGCATACAAATTTAAAGTACCTAACTAAGATATGTAAAGAAAAATGTAGAAATTGTTATACAAAAAAAAACTACTATAAACAATGTCATGAAATCAAATAAATAATTTTAAAAATACTACAAAACAATCACAAATCACAATAATAATAAGAAAAAATATATAACAGTAAATCAGTCAAAATTAATGTAAACTAGTCTAAACTACTAATACACTCTAGTCCTAGATTATTGCTACCACTTTTCAGTCAAAAATTCAGTCAAGGTATAATAGGCTTTCTTTATTAGTAGTGACAACAAGTCCTTACGAAATGTAGTTAGGTTAGCATCTTTCAGTTTATTTTGTAGTTTATTAAAAATTTCAGGTGCCATACAGAAAAAGCCATTTCGTTTCAACGCAGTTTTCGTAATTGGAAAGCGTAATCTATTTCCATGACGTTTGCTTACCTTTGATTGGCCATCGGACAAAGTGGGAAAAAGATGCGGATTCTCTCTGACAAACATTGCTTTTTCATATATATAAAGGGAAGGTACTGTTAGTATCTTTAAATCTATAAAATCTTGTTTGCAGCTATCTCTTCGTTTTAAAGACTTTATAGCCCTAATACACTTTTTTTGGGTTTTAAATATAACTTCTTTGTTATTGCAATTGCCCCAAAATATAATGCCGAAACGCAAGATAGAAGCAACATATCCATTATAGGCTGTTAAAACTGTCTCTAAATTAGCAATTCTAGATAATGATCTAAGCGCAAAAACAAATTCATTAATACGTGTACACAAATTATTCGTATGACTGAGCCAATTGGTTTGATAGTCCACGTGTAACCCTAAGAACTTTGTTTCCGTTACAGGTTCTATTGTATATTGACCATGACGAATTGTTAATTTTGGTGCCTGAGTGTACTGGCGGAAATGCATTATTTTGGTTTTATCAATATTTAAATTCAAATTATTTATATCGAGCCATTTAATTATTTTGCTTAATGTAATTATAATTTCAGTTTCATATGTCAATTTTTTTTTACATTTAATCAATATTGTACTATCATCAGCAAATAATGTCATAGGGTGTTCAATGGATGTTGGTGAGTCATTAATATATATTAAAAATAATAGAGGTCCTAATATTGTACCTTGAGGAACATCGTACTCTACATCTCTACTTTTTGAAATATATTGCTTTTCTACTAGTGTTCGTTTGCAGATACTTTTGATAGCAGTTTGTTGCTTTCTGTTGCTAAGGTAGGATTCAAACAATTTTAAAGCAATGCCCCTTATTCCATAATGGTAGAGCTTTTGCAAGAGAATATTGTGATCAACGTAATCAAATGTTTTTGACATGTCCATGAATATAGCGCAAATGTTTTCCCTTCTGTCCATAGAGTCAGTCACTAGCTTCAGTAAGTTAAAGGTCGCTAAGTTAGTGGATTTACCTCGACGAAAGCCAAACTGTTGAGGAGAAAAAATATTAACTATTCAAGAAATGAATAAACTATGTTATATATTATTCTTTCAAAGATTTTTGAAAAAACTACTGTGAGAGCGATAGGTCTATAATTTATAACATCAGTAGTATCACCTTTTTTGTATGTTGGTTTTATTATAGACAATTTAAAGGCCTCCGGAAATGTTCCTTGACTCAGAGAAAGGTTTATTATATAAGCAAATGGATAGGCTATATGTTTAGCACAACTTTTAATTGCTGTGGTAGATATATCGTCGTAGCCCACACTATTTGTGTTTTTAGTGATAATATAATCTTAAGTACTTCGGGTGGAATAGTCGGTGTCAAAAAAATTGAGTGAGCATTAGATTGTAGTTTAATGTCAAATTTCTTATTTTTCAGAGTCATTTTTGATGTAGAGTTAATTTGATCTACAAAATAATTATTTAGCGTATTCGCTATGTCACAAGGATTAGTCATAGTTCGGCCATTGAAATTAATTTCTTTAATTGTTTCACGTGGAAAATTATTCTTATTTTGATTTATAACAGACCAAGTAGCTTTTTATTTATTACTAGACGTTTTAATTGTAAAGTTATTTTGACTTTTTTGTGTCAGGTTTATTATTTTCTTGAGACTTCTTGAATAATTTTCAAGTAATACTTTATTTGACAATGTAGGTGAATTTCTATAGTTCCAAAGTAACCTTCTTTTATTTTTACTGCAAAGTTTTATCCCTCGAAATATCCACCTGGGCCTTTTTCTAGCCTTTAAGTTTATTAATTTATATGGAAAGCAAAGGTCATAGAATATAGCTATAGTCTCATATAAAGAGTCATAAGCTTCGTTAACATCAGTTAGCCTATATACTTCAGAAAAGCTCAAACTTCCTATGGCATCGTAAAACTTTTTTACATTAACACTGCTTATATCTCTTTTTCTTATGCGCCAAGAATTTAATGTTCTTTTTTTACTAACTGGAAATGTAAGTAACTGTGCAGTGTGGTCTGATAAGTTAAGATCAAGTACATCAGTCTTACAGCGCCTGATGTTTGTAGCAAAATTATCTAGACATGTTTTGCTGATAGGCCTTGTAGCTTTATTAATTTGTAATTTAAGATTATAGTTATGAAGTAAATTTTCAAAATCCATAGATAATTGGCCTTTCTTAAGTCTATCAATATTAAAATCTCCACATAGTATAATCTTTTTGCTTTTCCAGTGTCTAAAATAATCTAACATTTGAGCTAATTTTTCATAAAATAAATTATAGTTAGATTTAGGCGGCAACAATAAATCGAATTAAAACATAAAAGTTCCACAGCACAAAATTCAAATACACATTTCACACAATATTTTACCTAAGTAGTAGGAGTGAGACAAGCGAAATTTGTGAGTTGCCTAAAAGAGAGCTTCGCTCAATAAATGAGAAAGTAACTCTGTCTGTCCGTATGTTACGCTATGACGCTTAAATAACTGAACTAATTTAAATGAAATTTGGCACGAAGATAGTCTGGAGCCTGAGAAAAGACATAGGGTACTCTTTGATGTAAAAAAGAGCTGTAAAGGGTTGTGATAGGGAATGAAAGATTGTATGGAAATAACGTCATTTTTAAAGCTTTTAGAAGCTTGAAATTAATTTTTAGGCTCTTGATTAGATATAAATAAATACGACATTCAAAGTTTGTAAAAGTTTACCCTAAAGGGGGTAAAAATAGCGGATGAAAGATTTTGTGTGATGACGTCGGCAGAAAAGCTTACGGTCCAGAAAATAAAAATATAAAAGAAATACAGAGAATTACAGCAATTTTCTTTATTTTTATTTGTGTTTACGGTAAAAAATAAAACAAAATGTAATGCGTTTTGTTTGTTTATTTTAATAAAAAATATTTTCAAATCAAGAGGTCAACGATTTTATTCGTGGAAGTTAGGTAAAAGATTTCTTTTTTGGTTAATTACGTTGTTTTCATTCAAATAAATATGCCTGGAAAACGCAAATCTAATCTAGCGCTTAATTATGTCAGAGCTCCCGCTGCGAGAACTGCTAGAGCGCCTTGTATCATAAACCAAATGAAATACCTCTCAGTCGACAATGTTATGGACACTGAACAAGTCACATCATACCCTATAGAGTTTCTCACCTCTTTGGAATTATCAGGAGTGCCTTTCGATAAGTTGACGGTTAAAGTTGGTGTTCCAGTCTTATTAATGAGAAATCTAGTCGCACCAAGGCTATGTAATGGTACAAGGTCACAAATTACGCATCTAGGACACAAATTTATATAAGCTATAATCATGACTAGAATGGCAAATAGAGAAAATGTTTTGATTCCCCATATTCTAATAATTCAGACTGAGTTTCCAATTTAAAAGAGTGAAGTTTCCCCTGAAAGCAGCATTTACAATTACAATAAATAAAGTTCAAAGACTCTTAGAGTTGCAGGTGTTCATTTAGAAAAAAAAATGTTCTTCCCATGGGCAACTCTATGTGGCATGCTCACGTGTTTGATACACGTGAACACCCTCAAATTTTTTATGTTTTGGCAAAAGATGGAAAAACTAGAAACATCGTGTATGAAAATGTACTTAAATAAGTTATTTGCAGTAAAATACTGTAATTAGCTTATTTTATTTTAATAGAAGAATATTGGAATAAATCGACTCGGCTCACAAGTGAATTTTCAGGCGGGAATCGAACCCGCAATTTCAGAGGATCGGATTTACAAAGGTTGTCATGTTTCGTGAAAATACTTGAATCACTGACTTATACGCTAAAACAAAACTACTTTAAATCACTGAAATCATTAAAACATCTTTTATGAAAAAATATAAGACTCAAAACTTTGCGACGGACGTTATCAAGTGGCCCGTATTTTAAGACATAAGTGAAATCTTTTCTTTTTGTAAACACTTTGTAACTCCTATGTCAGCGTACGTAAGTCCTGCAACGAGCCTCAAAGCTTAAGATGAGGTGTGCTCTGATTATTTAGGTTACGGCAGAGAAAATCTTAAGACTTTTAAATATCTTGACGTTGATACGGTAACTGGAGTGATACCATCTTCCAATTATCCTCTATCAGTTCCTTTCTCTCTTATTTTCAATAGACTACTTAGCGAAATATATTTTCTTTTATTAATTACTTATTTATTTCTTTATCTACATCGCTTTATACATTTTAACAGCACGGTCTTGCATAGATTGTGTAATAGGGTAACCTTATTAGCTTTATAAACAAAATACTATTTTCTTATCACATAAATGCTGTTGACATGTCAACTAATTAAGTTATGCATCCTGTATTACTTATTTCTATATTCTTACTTACTTAGCTTTTCACCATCGAAACAGCATGCTTTTGTAAAAAGTCATTTCACTAATACCAATCTTGCAATATTTATAAATGACGTACTTCTTGGTATATAAGGAGGAGGTGACTTTGAAAAGTTGTTGACCGCGTCGATCAGTACATTCTTATTCACGACATCCAGGAGTTTGATGTTTATGGAAATCTTCTAAAATGGCTTAAGTCCTACCTGCGTAATCGTAAACAAACAGTACTTACAGTGGTAAATGCTCTAACTTTATGAAAATCACGCAGGGAGTGCCACAAGGTTCAATCCTCGGTTCTCTGTTATACGCTGTCTAGTAACTAGTCTGGCCATAAAAACTGTTACAAAAAAACTTCTTTTCTTCTCCTTTAACTTTTTAATTACTTTAAATTTGAAACGCGTTTATTATTTAAAAAACTTCTTTCGATTTCGCGCCATTTCACATATATTTTTGTACACAAATACATCAAATCCCAATATGAAATGGGATGTTAAAGAAAATAGGATTACTGTGATCGCCTTGCACAAAGCATTTGAATTGTCTGGAGACGTCAGACATATTTCAGACACTTCAAAAGCTTGGTATCAGCTGTATGTTCGTATATCACACTATCAACAGATACAACAACACTTCCTCTGTCGAAGACTATTAAAGATCGGGGTGGCCACGTGCTGTTAGAACTACAAAGGCTGTCAATGCTGTTAAAGCCAGAATTGGTCGAAACCACATTAGGAAACAAAAAGTCTTGTTGCGAGAAATGAAGATTCCCGCTAGGACTCTGCGGCCTTCAATAAAACAAGACCTAAAGCTCAGTGCTTATCGTTGATATACAGGACATGCCTTAAAACATTCGTTACAATTAAAGGGAGTGGATCGATCAAAATGCCTTCTGTCATGATACGCAGGTGAAAGGCACAGAAATATCCTTTTTGTACCGATTGAAAAATTTTAACGATTAAAGAGCTCTACAGTAATCAAAATTATAAAGTCTACGCTAACAGTTTTAAAGAAAATGCTCAATTGGTCGGAAAAGTACAACGTGGTCATCATCCTGCTTCAGTGATGGTGATTGGTGAGGCGTGTCTTATCAAGGCATCACAAAGCTAAGAAAGCTTGAGAAAGGAGTGAAAACTTCAGCCAAAGTGTATCAAGAGACAGTCTTGGATCGCGTTGCGAAACCTCTCAACAACACACTTTTTTAAATGTACCTTGGACTTTCCAGCAGGACTCTGCACCTAATCACAAGGCACGAACTACCCAAGCCTGGCTTTCGGACTTTATGAGAGCTGAAGACTGGCTCTCATCTAGCCGAGACCAACCCTTAAGACTACAAATTACGGACAGTTTTAGAGGACTTGGCCTGCTCTAAATGACACGGAGACATTGAATCTCTTAAAAAAATCTCTGGAGCAAATTTCCCATGGAAACAATGCGTAAATCCATAGATTCGTAGCTTTTAATAAATATGTACATATAAATGTTAGTAATATTACATAACTTCATAAAAACAAAATTGCATTTTCATTTGTAACAGAACTTATGGCCGGACTAGGTATATTGGTTAATGTGTCCATCATGCACATTTTTTAAATTTTACATAAATATTGAGAAGGAAGAGTTTCGCCTTAGATTTCAGCAAGACCTTGCACGTCTACAGCAATACTATTAGGATAATCTTATTTCATTAATGCGGAGAAGTACCTCCTAAAACTTTTAGGAGAAAACACATTTTTATTTCTTAACACAGAAATGGTGTTCAATTAATCTATAAGATATAAAATACGCCTCCGATTCCTTAGGTGGGATCAAATGCTCGTATTCATCAGACAAACGTCTGCCCCTTCCGGGACTCGAACCCAGGGCCATTGGTGCGAATCGCTATCGTTGCACCAAACAGCCGTCAATTATTGTCTTTCAGTTAAGTATGTAATACTATTAATGTAAATATTTATGTGTTGTGGTTTTTCTGTACCAATAAATAAATAAGAGTGGTTGTGTTGAATTACCCATTGGTGGACTGTATTTGCGTTATGAGAAAATTTATGTCGACAACAAATATGAGACGAAGATTAAAAGGGCACGATATCTTGACCGCCACGTGATGTGAGATGCTGGAGGCTGCCGGGATCGTCCCTGGGCGTTGCTGTTCCTTATTGTTACACAGACGAAGACACCATCACATAAAACTATTTTTTTTTTATAGAATATAGGCATGCGCTTGACCACTATCTCGCCTGATGGTAAGCGTCGATGCGATCTAGGATGTGACGCGCCTGCCTAGAAGATACCTATTCACTCGCGACTTGTAGACCCCCAAATTGTATTTGTCAGGAAACACAGACTCAGGCAAAGAGTTCCACCCCTTAACGGTACGTATCATAAAATTGAAACCAAAACGCTTAGTGCGAGTCTTTGGTATATCCACCATATAACGGTGTCGCCAATTTGTTAGTCTGGTTGTCCGATGAAAAAATGGGGATGGCGGAACAAGGTTGTGCAATTCAGCTGCACACTCTCCGATATGTATCCCATAAAATACTGATAGGCTTGCTACCGTCCGCCTATGCTCAAGGCTTTTGAGCTTTTTACAGAAAAGATCTTCATTGCCGATGAGCCTCTTGGCCCTCCTCTCGATGGACTCAAGCGTCTGGAGCTGGTATCGGGCGGAACCGTCCCAAAGATGAGAAATATACTCCATACGCGATCGAACTTGTGTTTGGTAAAGGGTGAGCAACTGTTCCGGTGTGAAGTATTTTCTCACCTTCGCCAGAATGCCAAGTTTGAGCCTTGCTCTCAATGAAAGAGCCAAAATTGAGAGTTGGTGACAAAGACATACCGAGAAGCTCAAGATGGTCAGTGACCGGCACGGATACACCTCGGTAAGTAGGAGTCAAGTTGAAAGGACTCCTTTTAGCGGAGAAAAGACACGACTGGGTCTTTGACGGATTGAACCCCACTAGATTGGCATCGCCCCATTCGGAGACAGCCCGCAGAGATAGGTTCATGCGGCTAACCATTGCCTCTCTATGACGCTGGATCTGTTCAGCACTGGCTCGTGCATCAGATATATAGGTCACTACAACAGTGCTGTCATCTGCGTACCCCAAAATACCGGGCAAAAGCAGGTCATTTATATGCAGCAGAAAAAGTGTTGCAGAGAGAACGGAACCCTGCGGGACTATAGTTATACTATAGTTTATATATAATATAGCTATACTTAAGTTTATTGTAGGGGTATAGGCCACTCAATTTAAAATTGCCGAACTCCGCCATTACTCGACTTTTCTATTTGCCTGCATGTAGCCCACATTGCGGTATGATTTGCCACCACTAGCTGGCGCGATCGTCTCGCTCTTCAATCAATATGCGTGACAAGGTATGTGCGAATAGGAAATGGAATAAATGGAGGTGAGGCTAGGAGTGTAAATCAAACTAATAAAATCATAAAAACATACAAATAAATAACGTGCCAGATTTGAAGTTAATATTATGATAGGAGTAAATTAAAACTAACCAATATTTTTTTTCCTTTTAATGATTACATAAGTAATATTAAAGATTGCAGTAAATGGACGGAACTTAAATGAAATAAGTAACTTTAACAATTTTCGAAAATCACATAATAATTAACGCATTCAACAACGTACGATGAAACCACAACTTCTCGTAGCAATATATTCATCCATAGGAAATACCTGTATCCCAACATTTATGGACTTTAATAAACTGGTGATGGGGAATCACATTATAGCAATGCACCGAGTAAGCCAGTCACCAAACCGGGTGGTTTCTTGGGAACTGAACTGCCAGGAGGTTTCGACACGCCGCCTGGTGGGTTGCAACTGCCACCACTAGGGTTGTTAATTGCCGGACCTCCACCAACCGCGACTTGTATCAAATTCCCTAGTAAAAAATTTTTTTTTTATTAACTCATTATTAATAATGTTAAAATTATTTACTTCATTCGTAACATGAATATTAGAGATTCATGTTACGTAAAAGCAACATGAATCTTTTATAAGGGCAGAATTACTGATTATATACAATCTATGATTGTAATAATTGCTAAATAGGTGTTCAAACCATATTCTTTGAATATTTAGTTTCAACAGCATTTGATAGATGGCGCTATACCCTTCTTCGTTACGATAGGTTTTAGTATAATTATTTACTCTATAGAGTTTAAAGAAATACAGTTATTGTAATACTCAAGAATTATTATCCTATCAATGCGATATTATTCCGGCTATTCGATTTTGAGACCTGGCAACAGTATCTGTGGTCCCCTTGCTTGTGGACATTTTGGCGAGAGCGGGAATCGTCACTTTAGTTGATTAGGTTTTCTTGTAAAATTTTGTATTGTGGAGAATTTTTTTGTATAATTATGGTGGATAATTAACCACTCAATGTTTAAAAAACGCATGAGCGTTGGTAAGTAAAATAAAATAGTTGAAGGTGTCTTTTAACGCTCTCTCAAGAAATTCAAGAAGAGGTTTCAGTAAATCACCACACACCTTTACTAAAATCTAGTGCATAATAAAATTATTTAATCATTCAATCATCATTCAATCGAAAGTTAATTCTCATCCTCATTTATCATAATCCAATTAGGGAAATAAATTACTGAAGGCTAGGCTATTTGAACTTTGTATCTTTTGCCTTTCCTTATGGGAAAACTGGAAAAAAAATCTCCTGTCTTTCTTGTATCATTTCACCTAATCCTAGTTTTTTTTCAAAGTGCTTTCTTCGCCAAAATTCTTTATATTTGTACTTTGTCCAATGTAGGATGATACTTTTGTCAGTTGACACCTATATAGAGGGTATAAAGTTGCTATTGCAATGTCAAGCCAAACATAAGGAAACAAACGCAACCTTAGTACGTAGCAATAAGGAAGTGACACCTGTCAAAAGTATTATCCTACATTGGACAAAGTATAAAATTGATTCAATACTGGTGTATTCTTTTTTCTTTGCTTTTGTCTTATTTTATTTTTGTCATTACCTATTTAGAAACTGATTTTACTTACCAAGAAGAAAACAGGAGTGCGTAAGGTACATTGACAATAAGTTTTGGAACTTAAGGGTCTTTGGTATTGAATTTTAAGTTTAAAATCGTTAAAAACCGAAATAAATACTACTTAAAATTGTGCTTGTTACTATTTTGTTCTATTCGTCGTACCTATAACGGGGGCAGGTCCGCCACCACTTCCTGCGGGATTATTAATTGCCTTCTTTCCTATCGACAGTTGCAGTACTGGCCCTAAAAAAACAAAATTAAGATACATAAAGATTACTTTTAAACATTTTCGTTTATTAATGATAGTTAAAGGCACGAAAAACGATTGTTTAATACGAGTAAAGTTAATCTTCTTTATGTATTTTTAAAATTCTTCTGCACATGTGGTTGTCGTTGATATGAACCTTAAAGGCTAGAACAATTTTGAAAAAAACTTACTTTATTAAAGTAAAACAATAATAACGTAGAATTTGTAAAAATATTTTTTTATCTAAAGCAATTTTTACTAAAAAAAAATAACTTGTCCTAGTGTCAGGTAACTTACAGACTTACCTATAAGACTGCCACGACCACCTTTGGATGGTTTTGGACCACATGGTTTAGGTTGAGATCCACCAGTAGAGGGTGGTGAACCACCAGTACCTGGTGGCGAACCGCCAGTACCTGGTGGCGAACCGCCCGTACCTGGTGGCGAACCACCAGTACCTGGTGGCGAACCGCCAGTAGCTGGTGGTGAACCGCCATGTGATTGCGAGTTGCCATTGTTTGATTGCGAGTCGCCATTGTTTGATTGCGAGTCGCCATTGTTTGATTGCGAGTCGCCATTGTTTGATTGCGAGTCACCATTGTTTGATTGCGAGTCATCATTGTTTGATTGCGAGTCATCATTATTTGATTGCGAGTCGCCATTGTTTGATTGGGAGTCATCATTGTTTGATTGCGAGTCATCATTGTTTGTTTGCGAGTTGCCATTGTTTGATTGCGAGTCGCCATTGTTTGATTGCGAGTCACCATTGTTTGATTGAGACCCGCCATTGTTTGATTGAGACCCGCCATTGTTTGATTGAGACCCGCCATTGTTAGATTGAGACCCGCCAGTAGAAGTTTGTGAGCCTCCAGTAGATGGTTGTGAACTACCAGGTTTACATCCACAATCTTTTCCTCCGCCCGAAGGGTTGTTGATTGCTTTATTACCAATTGCCACTTGAGCTAAATTTTCTGTGTGAAAAATTATAAACAGAGTACAGACAAAAGCTTACTAAACTGCTTTAAATTGCGACTCAATTATATTTATTTGAATATATCATGTACACAGTATAACCGTAGAGATACCCTATGTATCATGGTTGGCTTATAACTAAAAATGTTACGACGATCACTGATGATTGAGAAATGTCATTTTGTCGAATCCCGGATGCTAGAGTGGTGAAATAAAGTTACCAAAATGTTAAAATACAATATGCAGACCAAACAATTATCTTAGCAAATCTATTTACAAAGCAACGGTCTAAAAAATAAATTTGATTGTAATTATAGACCTTGTATATGATTATAACATCACAGTAGCACCGTGATGACTCATCTGGGTTCAGCAGAAAACGTCCGCTGCTGGAGAACACCCTCCCCCAAATAGGGTTGTTATGTGTTGGCTGTGGAGCATAACAATGTAGTCATGGAGGGGACTTTTACAATATTTGTTGTTATAATTGGGAAAAAAGTTAGGGGACACAAATTAATTAATACTGAATACCATTTTGATATACATGTAACTTAAATAAATCAAAACTTTAAATTAAATATATATATATTTATGTGATCGTTTTATTCTAAAATCATAAATATTCTGCAATTATATAACATTTTTCTATAAAAAAATTGGTTACGATTGTCATGAAATTATATATTATCTTTAAAACATATTGGTAGCTTATTATACAATGTGTCCCCCTCACCAGTGTCGGAGCCTTTAATGGTGTGAAATATGGCATTTTTTTATCGACAAATTGCCCCTCAAATTTTGTTTTTCTCTTACGGCCGCCATTTTGTTTTCTTGGTAACCTGGGCTTTCATACTAATTCGACCACCACTACACATGTAAATGCCCTATCAACATTAAAAGGTGTCATTTGATAGCTAAACATGTAGACAATAGTTACACAGCCATCATGTTTCAGTTGTCATTGAATAAATAATAGAAAAAAATAATTAAAGAAAAACAAATACATTCTTTTTTGTGTATTTTTTAATTCTTGGCTTATTGAGAGAAACCAAATTTGAGAGGCAATTTGTCGATAAAATATGCCATATTTCACTCAATTAAAGGCTCCGACACTGGTGACGGGACACGTATAATTTTACAGCCATTGCCTGTGTGCTAAAATGTTAATTCCATCGTGATTTTATTTCGTAGTATATATTTAAGGTTACAATCTTCATTCTTTTGAAAATAAATTGGATATTTTCTTACAAATTTGCAAATTTCTAATATGTAGATAATAAACACCAATATGTTCAGACTTATGAAAGACCATATTCGAAAAATGCATCTGTACATTTTTGGTCTACGGAAGGCGTATAGTAAATACCCCAGAGTATCATAATTGTGCTTTTATGAACCCTTGAGTGCGGAAGGTTGGAACTATTTTTCTTTGACGGACATCATAACGCGGCAGTGGATCTATCTGAGGCATCTAATCTGAGGAATCTTGTACTTTTGTCGCATCACACTGCACATGTTTATTAAATTTTTTGATAGAATCAGGCGTTACTTGGCGGAAGTCCATGTCCAATAGTAAAATAAACTTATGTAGCTTACTTCTGTAAAACTCAAGCAGTGTGCACCGCATGAACTGTACCCATACCACTATCAAAGAGTACAGTCGTTGCTGCCAAGAGATTATCCGCTACGAGTAAGGTTTTGTAGAGAAATGCTGCGTAGAATTAGAGAGAATCCACATTTTTTTTTAAATATTATGGAGCGACGAGTCATCCTGGAAAAAAGATGGATATCTTAACCTGCACAATCCGCATAGCTGGCAGCTGGAGAACCCGCATCTCATAAGGCAAGATAGGTCGCAATACCAATTTAAAATAAACCTGTGGACCGGAATAATTAACGGACGAATAGTCGGTCCACATGAACTGCCAGACACCTTAAACGCAGAAAGGTACTTAAGTTTTTTGCAGAATGACTTACATTCACTGATGGAAAATATTGCTCCAGAAGTTTCAGCTCATTATACTCTTAGTGTTCGAGAGCACCTCAACTCAACTTATCCTAATAGATGGATAGGGCGCTTAGGTCCAATATTGTGGCCACCACGCTCACCAGACCTAAATCCCCTGGATTTATTTTATTGGGGTTGTCTAAAAGAAAAGGTGTATAAAGAAGAAATAACGAGTTTCGACCAACTGAGGACTAGAATCGAGACAGCAGCACAAGAAATCGAAGAAAGCGGGTTTGCTCGTCGAATCAAACGATCATATATCCGACGATGCAGAGCGTGTATAACTGCGCATGGAGGACATTTTGAACATTTCGTGTAATTTGTTAACATTATGTCAAAAACAGATATTAAATAATGACATCACCATTATGTTTTTTATTTATTATTATTTCAATTAAGTTAGGTCTCAATCACTACAACTTGGTTGTTATTTTCGAATTAAATAGCCATAACTATTGCTAGGTTTACTAAATAAAATTTGTATTTAAATAATTATGTAAATAAAAATATTGTAGCATTTTAAAATGTGTATCTTGTAAGGATATTTTTGAATGCATTGCCATTGCCAGTATAACATTTTTTTCAAATAATGCTTTAATATTAACGTAACTAAATTTTTAAAGTATTTTGATGAACTTCTTCTTTATTACGAATAACTTTTTTTTTATTATTAGGATCCACTATTGTAATACCATTTTAAAATCGGTATTTAGTAGGCATGTTTTAAAGTTTATGGGTACTAAGCGTGTAGTACATTTTTTTTGCAAAAATCGCGTCTGATTATCCATGATAAGTTAAAGTTTGGGTTAAAAATTAAGAATAAGCTATTTTTGCATTAAAATCTTAAAATTTACATCAAAGATAGTATTTTTTAAAGATAGCTAATGTATCCAGCAGTAACAAACAGAAAACGGAATAAGAAAAGAACGCTTATTGTGAAAACTGCATCCATTTTTATGAAAAAGGGTAAAAAAATATATAAAAAAACGTTTAAATATGTTTTTCTATAAACCCTTGGGTAAAATTGGGTAAAAATAGTGGTATGTTATAGTTGAATACCTAGTACGCCGAACCCTTGGCTTTGGACCACTATTTACGCCACACCCTGTATATTAATTGTGCCGAACAACAAGCCAAAATCAGCAAGTTTTATATGAAAGTTAAGTACTTACGTATGAGGGGAGCACCCAGCGGCTCGCAAAGGCAGCAGCAGACCTGCAATACATAGTTTTTCACATTACATTGTATATAACTCTATGACAATACTCATACGGTGTGATCGATTTAATTACTATTCATACATTTCATATTATTTATTTTATATTGTTATTAAAATATATTAATCTTTTGTTTAGTTTTTCTTTGACATATATAATAGTAGAGAGCACGGCCGGTTTCGTTACCCGGTTCTCGCGTCTTTTTTGGGCTGGAAAGCTGAATACTAAAGAGATTAGTGCAAATATATCGCTGAGTTTGGCCTTTTGCTTAATGTTTGTCAGTAGAGTGCTATGGATGTTAGTTGTACTAGCGGCCCGTCCCGGCTTCGCACGGGTGGAAAAATTCTTTTCAAGACTTTCTATTATTAAATATTTTTCCGTTAGCGCCATCTAGCGTCCGGTAAACGAACTACTAGCGGTTAACGCGTTGCTATGGTAACGTTATTGATACAATGGAAAAAGAGCGGGAAAAAGAGCGAACAGTCAAACACACAAACCACTGTGATCTTAGATTATAGATTTGTAGAATTTTCTTTATTCACTTTACTGTTTTATGTGATTTGTATGTGTGTGCCTTTGATGCAAATACATAGGTAATATATCTATTTAATCTGAATACATTCACGAGAAATAAGATGTAAACACCGTAGAACCATGACAAATTTTGGCCCATTTAGTGTGACATAGTTCTACGGTGTAAACATCTTATTGTTCGCGACTTTACAGTTCGAATCTTCAACTCAGACTCATCGGCATAAGCA
This sequence comes from Calamotropha paludella, assembly GCA_927399485.1. NCBI lineage: Eukaryota > Metazoa > Arthropoda > Insecta > Lepidoptera > Crambidae > Calamotropha > Calamotropha paludella. The sequence goes on along the minus strand of OV656829.1, from coordinate 8,269,428 downwards.
GGTAGTGTTAATTTAATAGTTTTGATTTTCTTGTAAAAATGTGTTTAAGGCGGATATTAATGAGTAATAATGATATATTGTTTGAAACTTTCATGGTCAACTAACATTATAGTAATAAAAGTTATTTACGGGATTGTTACCATGTACCTTGTTTTTAGCGAGTTTTCAATATTTTGGCACTGTTGCAAGCAACTGATCCTTGCTTGCTCCGTGATCATGGTGTGCAGTGTGCTCGTTGAGTAGCGTGTACGCGGCGCCCGAGTCCACCTCCATGCTCACCGGCACGCCGTCCAGCTGTAGCCTTAATTCATAAGCAGGCACGCGCGTTTGGGCACCCTCCACATTGTAAATCCCATTTAGTTGGGAATCGGCATAGTCGTCTGCATAATTGACAACACGTGAAGCATTTCCAGTACCATTCTTCTTCTTAGGAGTGCATATCTTCTCGATATGCCCTCTCTTCTTGCAGTAATGGCAAACAGCATTCACGAAACGGCATTCACCTCCGTGTCGGTCCCCGCATCGGTAGCAAAGACGCAAATTGGGCCTCGCCTTTACTGCGTTGATATCCATCGGTTCGGGTGCGGGCAGCTCCGTGCGCGGCGCCGCCTGGTACGGCGCGAGCGGCGCCGGCGCGACGGCCTGCATCATGCGCGCGTCGCGGCCCGCGCTCTCGGCCGACAGCATCGCGTCCACTACATCAGTGTACTCCAGGTTGTTCCTCTTCAGAAGCTCGTACTGCAGCCCGTGATCTCGCATTCCACACACCAACCTATCCCGCAGCATGCGTTCTAGGTTAGGAAAATTACACCCGCAACTGATTTTCCGTAATTGAGCGATATACTCCGAAGCCGTTTCACTTTGTAATTGGTCACGTTTATAAAATTTGTATGACACTGATATTTCGTTTGGTTTCGGACTGTAATGGGTAGTAAGAATGTTAATGATTTCATCGTAAGTTACATCACTCGATTTCTTTGGTGTAATGAGCGCTAGAAGAGTTTCGACACTTGTACACCACAAACTGTGTAGAAATTAGCCCTTTTCACGGTCTGATCATCTATTCCGTTCGCCACAAAACAATAATTTAGTCGATCGACGTAATTGTTCCAATTGTCCATTTGCACATTAAATTCACCAAATTTCACTAATTTATGCGTCATTTTTCACGTTTTATACCTCGTCGCCACTATTATGTCCAATAAAACCATGTATTCAGGTAAATACGTATATTGAGTCTTTATGTTATCACTGACAGTTTTTCTTATTGAATCTATCTTTTCTGGCGTATTTTGTGTGCTGATACCGAGTTTCTACCGAGTCAAACTGTCTCGAAGCCTACATCCAAATAGAGCCTCCGATGCCGTTTTTCGAGTAGTGTTATTAACAGTGTTGTTAATGCCTTGTTGTATTTTCCCGAGCCACACGTCCCACTCACTTTCATCTTTGCCTGTATTGTGTCTTGCTAATGAATGTAATATAGTCTGGTTAAAACGTTCGGCTTGACCGTTGGCCCTGGGACATGCGACCGCGTTTAATACATGTTTAATACCGTGAGAGTTGCAAAACCTTTTAAAGGCACCTGAAGTAAAAGACGTTCCGCGGTCAGATATGATTCGGGCAGGTAAAACAAAATCATTAAAGATGCTTTCGAGTACCTTCAGCGTACTTTTAGTTTTTGTATCTCTCACGGGTTTAACAAATACATATTTGGTAAAGGCGTCAACCACAGTCAGAATATAGGCGTTCCCCTTTTTACTTTTCGCGAATGGACCTAAATGGTCAATGTGGACAGTATGAAAGGGAACCTCTACCTTCTGAATGGGGTGCAAATGACCAGACTTCTGGTTTTTGGCGCTATCTTTATTATATGCACATTGAATACATGACCGCACGTACTTTTTTACGAATTTACGCAACTTAGGGAACCAGTAGTGGGTCTGAATCTTCTCAATAGTTTTAGTCTCGCCTAAGTGCCCGAATTCATCGTGATTCGAACGACAAACTTGGAATCGTGCACTACGGGGAACCACAAGACATAATTTGTCATCTACCTTCCTGTAAACTTTGTGATCCTTCACAATGAAATTTTTCTTTATGTCTTTTGATTCCTCTTCATTTTCGGGTTTCAATACTTTAAATATTCTCGCAATATCCGGGTCAGTCATTTGAAGGGTTAAAAGCCAGTGTTCCGTATTAATGTTATAAACTGAAAATATAGAGTCATCGTAAATTTCAGTCAAATTGCTATTGCGGCTCAACGCATCAACGTGTGCCATTTGGATGCCAGGTCTATACTCTATGTCAAAAGTAAACTCGCTGATTTGGAGCCACCATCTGGCAATGCGTGGGACAAGGTCGCGTTTGACAAGCGTCGTCCTTAGAGCATGACAATCCGTTACCACCTTGAAATTTATTCCCAACAGATATACTCTAAATTTTTTTAATGAGCAGACAATAGCCAGAGTTTCCAGCTCATATGAGTGTAAGTGTCTTTCCTCTGGTGTAGTTTGCCTACTAAAGTAGGCAACTGGTTTTAACACCCTAGGACCCTCCTGCCACTGTAGTAGTATACCGCCTATACCGAGAGCACTGGCATCCGTGTGAAGCTCAGTATCTAGTTTGGGATTGTAGAGGGATAGAATCGGACGCTGTATCAAATTGTCTTTCAATAGAGTAAAAGCCTTAGTTTCTCGTTCGTTCCACTCAAAAGAAACGTCTTTCTTTAATAAATTCGTAAGAGGTCGTGCGATTTCACCGAAGCCTTTAACGAATTTCCTAAAATATCCAGCCAATCCCAAAAATTGCCTGACTTCATGAACATTCCTTGGTACGGGGAATTCTTTCACGGCCATAATTTTTTGTTCATTTGGTCGTATCCCATCTAAAGAGATTTCATAACCAAGGTAGTTTATGACGCTATCGAAAAACCTACATTTGGACAAGTTTAAAGTCAATCCGTTTTCTCGCAACAATTTTAGAACCTCTTCTAATCTTTGAAATCCCTGTTGGATGTTCTCCGATGGAACTAGAATGTCATCTAGGTAGGCCAATGCAGAATAAAATCGTTTTGAACCAAGCATTTTATTAATAAGCTTCTGAAATACTGCTGGCGCGTTGGCGAGACCAAAAGGCATTCTTTTGAACTCATAATGACCATCTGGCGTTACAAATCCTGTGTATCTACGGCTCTCCTGTGCCATAGCGACCTGATAATAGCCCGAAGCAAGGTCTAGCGACGTAAAAAAGCAATTGCCGCTCAGGTTGTTTAACTGATCTTCTATTAGGGGAAGAGGAAAGCAGTCTTTCCTTGTTTTGATGTTTAATGCCCTAAAATCTACACAGAGGCGCTGTTCCCCTGTCTTTTTTTTTACCATCAAAATGGGGCTTGCAAATTCAGAATGTGACTCTTGAATAATACCATGTTGTAAAAGCTCCCCTACTATAGTGCGCACTTGCTCTCTTTCGGTACAAGATAGACGATAAGGCCGATATACTACCGGTCTGTCATCGTTTAAGTCAATAGTCATCTCAACGTTTTTTGCCAGCCCTATTTCGCCGAGATTCATCGCGAAGCAGTCACGGTATGATTGTAACAATTTATAAAGTTTTTCTACGTCGTCTTCATTAACATTCTTACCTACTTGAATTTCCTTTCGATCTAATGGTTCCCTTGTGGACAATTCTTTAAAAATCCGATTGACATTGCAGATCTTCCGTTCTACTACAGGTGTACCTCGGGCTATTAACATTTTTGAGTCAAATGTTAACCCCTTCGACCCCAAGTTGGTAACTACTACGTGACCTTTACCCCTATCAATGCGATAAGTACCTTGATGGAGATGGTATTCCCTACCCGGCTCTGCACAACTATATCCCTCTACGTGAATATCACCACAGTAAGCAAGATCCTTGGTAATTATCTCAACTAGCCCGATCTTTTGTACTTCGGTAGAGTCTACGGTTATTAATTTTATGGTGTTATAACAGTTGTCAGGGTCTGCGACAGTGGGACTCTTGTAAAAGAAGAGCTTACCGGCGTCTTTCAAAACAGTTACGAAAGGTAATTCTGTAAAATATTGTCCAACGAGAATGGGTGTTTGTAAGAATTCGTTACGCACTACAAGAACTTCGAGACAAGCTTCAACTTCGTCGAGTCTTAACGTTATTGAACTTTTACAGATTGGTTTTACAGAAGAGTTTCCGAAACCTCTGATTGCAGGGAGTTCACTATAATTTTTAGTTAAATTAAACTTTTGAGCATCAGATTCTCGCATTAATGAACAATCGCTACCGAAGTCTATGAAAGCTAGTAGGTCATGGCCGTTAACAGTAACCTTTTTATAGAATTTGTCATTAGTGTCATTAGTAGTAGATATGGTTTGAGTTTTTCGGTTATCGTTATTAAATGTGCTGACATTTACTTGTCGACGATTCAGTGGTAGAAGGCTACACGCCGCCGAATCATGACCTACTCTAAAACACTTTTGGCATTTAATTATAGGATTTGGGCATTTTTGAAACGTATGTCCCCTTGATCGGCAGTTAAAACACGTTACATTTGTTTCACTACTAGAATTCAAATTGGCATTGATAGGACGATTAATTTGAAAGTTTTCATTACGCTTTTTGAAAGTCAAATCTGTTGATCGCTGGGAATTGAGAAAATTCAGGAGGTCCTCTGGTTCCCTACAGTTTAATGCTTGCGCGCCGTTCCTGACAGATTTGTCAAGAATACCATGAATAATACAATCAACGGCCTTTTGACCTTGAATTTCACACCGGTTTATTAAACTTAGTTTATCATAAAAGTAGTCTCGCAGGTTCTCGTTATGACGTGTGGTACGCGCAAGCATTTCTTCCAAAAGCCGACCATAATTCTGCTCGTTAGGGAAGGCCTTTCGAAGCTTAGCCTGCCAGTCCTCCCAATTATAATTAACGGAGGGCAAAGCTTCGAACCACCTTTTTACAAGTCCAACTAATTTTTGGAGGGCAAAATGCATGGTCTGCTTTTGATCCCAATCGTAAATACATGAACATTCGTTTACCTTTCTTAACCAACTGTCTATATTCTGAGCTTTGCTAGATGGGTCAAACTCAGGTATAACATTATTCATGTGATTATTATTTAAAAGGTGGGATTTGGTCTTTTGGTTTTCTTGAAGAGAGGAAACAAGTTTAAGTACCTCATCAACAGTGAAGCTCGAAGTCAGCGGCTCGGATGCAGATTGCGATGATGTCTTTTGAGATTGATGACTCTGAAGCTCTTCCCTTAGCCAAAATGTAGATGGAAGCATCACTGATGACGATTGATTCTTGTCGGGCTCTACATCCTCTACTACCCACGCTGGCATAGTGATTCTTCTAGCCTTACGAGTAGGTCTTTTCTCCGACGACGACGACGTTCTCTTCGGCCGTGTACCTCCACACCTCTTTCGTTTAAGACTCGTTCGCTGTAGTCCACCATTTTGCTTAATAGACTCCATACCCTCGGTAAAGAACAGAACTAAATTAGTATTATGAAATGTAGCCAGTAATAAGTTTGGAATGTTATATTAAATTTCCTATGAAACTTTTATGGTAAACGAGCAAACAAAATGAAAAAGAGAAAAAACAAATTGAAGGTTACTTTAATAGTCTAGATGAAACCATTGGTGTAGCCTTTATAAAATACTACATAAGTTATTGTAAAGCTAATATAATAGTTTAAAATAATTTTGGCACGTTGCCTTGTACTACACACACTGCTAAGAGCTGAATATGGAACATACATAGTTCCGTCGAGGTGCACATAACCTTGAACTGTCTACCGCTTAGGCACACATGGCCTCTAATTAGTCGTGGAACATACATAGCTCCGCTACGGCACACATGGCCTCTAATTAGTCGTGGAACATACATAGCTCCGCTACGGCACACATGGCCTCTTACTAGTCGTGGAACATACATAGCTCCGCTACGGCACACATGGCCCCTAAGTTTTCATGGGACATACATAGCTCCTTAAAGGCACAAATGGCCTTCCACAAGTACACATGGCCCTACAAAAGCAAACACGGCCTCACAAAAGCACACATGACCATTATATCCCTTTGGAATATTACTTTACTTTCTTACTGCATGTATAATTTAAGTCCTTAGCACTGCTTCCAGCAAACACTGTGAGGGAGTAGCCCTCACCGAATGTCACCCAAAGCAGTATAAGATTCAATCACGATTGACAACGGCTGCGCCATTGGAAAGACACTATCGGGGTGTAGCCCCGACCAAGTGCCCCCACAACAGCGCCACCATTGAAAACGACAAAAGAAAATTTTCAACTCAAGATGCAATAAGAAAGCAAAAACTACTATGTATTTTTAAATTGCAACAAATGTTGCTTTGACAAAGTGATCTAAATGGTAACGTGGCATAGTTGATTAGATTAGCACCACCAATGAGTTGCCCTAGTCAGGTAGTACAACATAACCACGTTTACAAAAACAAACAAAAAAAAATCTATGCATTTTAAGAAACATTAAATATAATATCTATCTGCTTGTATTTGTAAAATTGCAATTACATGTACCCAAGGCGATCATAGGACATTATCAAGGTGTAGCCTTGACCGAATGAACCTAGTGATAGCCCGGCACAATGATATCAGTATAGCAATGCCAAGGAGTCGCCCTGGCCGAATGCTACCCGATATTGCACATTTATAACCTCGAAATTTCTTTTAAATATTATATAGTATCTATTTTTTTTTATATATAAATGAGAAACTTGCATTTGCACGTGCCTAAGGCTACCATAGGTCACTATCAAGGTGTAGCCTTGACCGAGTGAACCTAATGATATACCGGCACGATGATGTCTGTATAGCAATACCAAGGAGTCGCCTCGGCCGAATGCTACCCACACACCACACAAATGATAGCTACAGATGTAGTCTACACGGTGTTATACCGCGGGGCGTCATTATCGGAGTGTAGCCCCGACCAAATGATCCCAGCAATATCAAACAGAATACCATTGTCAAGAGTAGCCTGACCAAATGATAATCCGATTAACAACACCGTGCGACTTTCTTATTGTGAATGTAATAAGATTCAGCTAATTTAATTAAGATAAAATATTTCAATTATAACGTACCTTGTGAGCTGTAGATCACGTACCACTTCTGAGTTTTGATAAATCAGAACTCGGTTTCATTAGACAACTTTTATTTAAGTAAGTTATACAATATTCAATCTTCATATACACTTTTATGATGGTAAGGTAGTTACTATCGGTTCGAAGGTTCTCGCTCGAATGCCCAACCGTTTGACTCCAGCTTACCTCGTTAACATTTTTTTCTCAAGAAAAGAGCGGTTACTTCTGATTGGTCGTTATACTCGCACGTGGTTGGCGGAGTTATCGACCAATCACGGATGAGCAAATGTGTTGCCAGTATAAAATGAAAGTTGCCAATAATCAAAAAAATAATTGAATCGATTCAAAATCATCACACTTTTATATTATTGTTACTTGTTGTGTATGCCAATAAATTAAATCCCATCAGAAACAATACTTGTCAAAAAAACCAAGTCTCGCAACTCAGTTGTTCTAGGGTAAAAAGTTGTGAGATCCATGTAATACCAAGTCGGTTATTACTATATTGACTCGGCCATCGCATGAAAACACGTGTAAATTAAATTATTTAGTGCGATGGCCGAGTCAATATATTAATAACCGACTTGGTATTACATGGATCTCACAACTTTTTACCCTAGAACAACTGAGTTGCGAGACTTGGTTTTTTTGACAAGTATTGTTTTTGATGGGATCTCATTGCTTTTTGTGTTTTGTAGACAGTCTACTTTTTTCCTTTTCGGTACCTTCTACTTATTGTATATATGTACCTATGTATATCTACCAGCAACCAATTTTCTTAAAGCCCTCTCTCTGACTTATGAACTTTTCTTATTTTTGTAGGTTTTTTTAGTTTTTCCTTGATTCATACACCAAACACTATTTATATTCCAAATTTGAAGCTTCTAGGTCTGCTAGAAGTGTCTTAGAATTTTGATGATCGGTGAGTCAGTGAGTGACAAAATTAAGAAATTTGACCCGTTATAATTCCTAAACTACTAGTTTAAATTGAATGAAATTTGAAATATACCATGTCTTTACAATGCCTGCATGGTTACTGAAAATTCAGTCTTCTAGTTTTATCCACAACGAAGTTACAGGGGGTCGAAAATGGCCTGAATTGCTTCGAGAAAAGGATGGTACGTCCGTGCCGCTTTGACTTGGCGGGGGCACTACCGTGCCCCCAGATAAATAAATAAAAACCGTCTCTATGTGTTAACACGTTTTTCATTCTGTCTTTCAATCTATTTATTAAATATTTACAAAATTATAACTCTGGCCTATAACTGTTTTGTCTTGGAAACATTATACAATTGTCTGAATTGCAGAGGCACATCCCTTGCTTTTAGATGAAAAGATTGTACTGAATGCTGTGTAAATTGGTCAATGCCAACAAATGCTGATGAAGCCAGGATCAACAGCATAACGTGTTTTACATATTTTGGGATCTGATAACCGGCCTTTGCGAAACTTTAACCTTCACAATCATAAGCCGAACAAAACGAAATTAACTTTACGCGATTCCATACTAAATCCCACTTTTTGTGTGAGTGATATGAAGATAAGTAGTTTTCTACGTGTATCGGTGTGTAGGTGTCGCCGCTACAATAACGTATATTGCTTCTCTCCTGAGTAGCTAAGACAGTATTATGGCAGCCAGAAATTCAAAATAATATAGTTAGCTCCAGGGATCGTAACCTGTGACAAGTTCCCAGATGTCGTTTGATAAGCGTTGTACTTTTTATATAAATATTTATATATTGTTTTAAAAATATATTTATTTCCTTACAGATATGCTTCAAAAAACAGCCAGATACGAAGACACTCATTTGCCATTACAAAGAAATACATTTATTCAGTTCACCAACAGCAAGTCGTGTCGAACGAGAAATATTCATCTGTGATTTCTGCGACCAGATATTTTTCAACAAACTGAAACTTGAACTACACATTTTCCAAAGACACATGGGAAAGCTTTTAAAGTATAAACTCTATTGTCCATTATGCTTAAAAATAGTGAGACGGTATGGCTTGCCTGTACATTTGAGAACACATCAGATCCAGAGTTTATCGAGTTGCCCGATTTGTCTAAAGAAGTGCGAAAACAAAGTACTAATGCTAAAACATGTTACAGAAACACATAGAAAACACTTTTTGTGCAATATATGTGGTTTCCAAACGACAAGAGAGGATATATTTAATAATCATTTGGATAGATATAAAAATAAACCTTCGGGCGAGAAGAGAGATTATAGGAAATTCTTTTTGAAACCTCGCACCAAAGCGATGTGGAAGCATAGTGTTTTGAGGTGAGTTCTATCTCATTATAGATCCTCTAATGATGTGCTGATATACACGGCAATTTACACCCTTTTGTTGGGGGTAAAGGTTCCTGAACTATGTAAAAGGCATTTTGTTGTCTGACAGACAATAATGGACTATTTATATTGTTATTTAACAAGCGGCCCGTCCCGGCTTCGCACGGGTGGACAGAATTCTTTAATTTTTTTCTATTATTAAATATTTTTCCGCCAACTAGCGTCCGGTAGACGAACTACTTGCGGTTAACGCGTTGCTATGGTAATGTTAATTGATACAATGGAAAAAGAGCGGACAGACAAACACACAAACCACTGTGATCTTAGATTATAGATTTATCCAGTATTTTGTGTTTTCAGCACTTTTACATCCTGTTGTGATTATACGTATGCAGTTCATATTATCTATACATATATACCTATATAAATTCCCCGTAACAGTGTTTGACTGCGATGAACTCTGAAACTACTTAGCCGATTTAGATTTTCCTTTACATTTCGCTGGATTTCTTCGAAATTAACCCATAGGATATTTTATACTATTATAACTAGCGGCCGCCCGCGACTTATTCCGCGTGGAATATTGCAACATTGTTTTACTAAAATAAAAGTAGCCTAAGTTACTCCTTATTACATCAGCTACCTGCCAAAAAAAGTCCCGTCAAAATACGTCCAGCCATTTCAGAGATAAGCCGGAACAAACAGACAGACAGACAGATAAAAATTGTAAAAAATGTTATTTTGATGTATGTACCGTATATATATTCATATGCATCTAGTAAAAAACGGTTACTTTAACATTACAAACAGACACTCCAATTTTATTTATATGTATAGATAAATAAATATCAAATAAATAGCAATAAATAAATTCGTTATATGGATCCTGTTATGCATAAAAGATCCAACCGACAATTATTCTATCCATGTTTTTAACTCAATGAAGAGAATTTCTCATATTGATATTAATTGAAATGGCTGTGTAATAGTTAAAAATACGATGCATTACCTTAATAACTTTTCTGGTGACTAAGTCATGGAGAAATAGCTGAATTTAAACTAACTCGAAAGTAACAAAATGTTTGTTGGATCTTTAATGCATAGCAATGTTCAAAAAACATTAATACTTTATCTTTATACCATATCTCTATAATTTACTTTTATTGCCTTACGCATATTGCTAAATTTTCATTGTTGGCAACTTTTTGGTTGAAAATTTTATAATCTAAGTCAGATTTTTAATTTATAAGTTAAGCAAAGCTGTTGTCATAATAAATAAATAATGTGTAGTCCTAAGAAACACATATTTAAAAATAAAATCGCTAATAGCTGTTGACTGTTGACATTCTCAGTACTAGATAGTAAGCATGTATCTACAGTCAATTTTAGGAGTGGAGCAACATTTCAATAACATGTTACATTAACTATGGTGTACAGCACAATCTATATAAAACTTAATTTTTTGAAAACCTTTATGGAGTATGTACTATCGAAGCCTCTGGCGCCTTATCAGTCCTAAGTCGAAAATCGCTTGCACACTGCACGATGCCTATCGCTTCAGGCCACGCCCCGCTCCATTCATTCAACAATGGCGCCACGAACGCGTAAAGCAGATTGACAGTTGACAGTACTGACATCATAGGCGATTTTAAAACTAGTTGTTTATGATTGGCCGCAGTATAAATCGTAGTAAAATACGAAGCCAATTAGGGTCGTGTGGGTGTGTCCGATGCGATCAGTTCAAACGAATATTTCTACAAAGTGGTAAGGCACGAGAGACCTCGATAGTACAAACAAGAAGAAATAAAGTCAAGTTTTGGTTCGCTTTTGCTTTATATATATATATATATAATTACTTGTCCTACTATTGCTTAAAAGTAAATAAATGTATTTTTTTCCTCTATTGATGTAAAATTGTTTGAAGGGATAATACATGCAAAATAAAACAAATCACAGTTATAAATCTTTAATTGCAAAAAATCATTTTACAATAACGTTTTAATTACTATATAAGTAGTAGTAGTATGGTACGGAATCAGATTACTTAAAAATAATCACTCGTTTGTAATTACTTACACCAGTCGGCCAGTAGTGCAGAAAGATAAAAATCCCTTTGGTGATACCGATATTGTTTTATCAGACTCAATATTATTGATTTAATTGTTGCAGGTACGGCTTAAAGGGCTTAGAAATTTACAATGGTATATACATATGTATATTATGCAGAGAAATATGTGTGTCGAAGAAACAGAGAAGCATACACATACGGAGGGATCATAATGTTGCCGTGCAGGTGCCGAAGAAAATTCATCGGTGTTCTTGTGGCGAGGAGTGGGTGAACGCCGTGTTACTGAAACATCATCTCTTTAAAATGAAACATCTAGGCCATTACGAGATCAGTAAGTATTTATTCTTATTCTTTTGTTTCTTTCAAGAATATTAACAATGCGTAAAACTCATTATTAACCCCTTAAAACCCGCGAGCATTATATCATGCGCGCGACAACGATACCAAAAATCCGCGAGCATTATATAATGCTCTATAGCGCGCAGTCTGATTTAATCCTTATGACGGCTTTGGTAATGGTTATTTTTGATTGAATGATAGTTTTTCCCCGATAGAGAGAGTGAGAGTGAGAGGGATAATATTCCCGTTAACCCCTCATGGTTAGCTAAACGCTTGTGTCCACATCCCTAATACATCGGTGAGGATCGAACCGCTACGGCCAGCCGAACCGGTGCAGGCTCATAAGACCGCCGGGGTTCTCTGTTTTTTACTGAAAGTATAGTCAAGGCTCAATGGAACGCCGGCGTTCTTATGCGCCTAGACAACTTTAAATTCTAAATCCTGCTATATTATATTTATAAGAACAGGTTTAATTCAATGGCAATATTTTTTTTAGTACTTCCAACCGTTCCAACTGATCCATCTTACTGTTTTTGTTATCGGTGGCCATTAATGAGACTTTTGACATTTGGCATGTTACTTCCTACCCGAATTTTGAGCGGTTAAACACAACTTCAACCATGCATATTTTAAGGGGGCCGTAGCACGTCGGTTGAGATGTCATCTTTAAACTAAGTGGGCAGAGTTCGATCCTCGCCGATGTACTACCTACGTGGACCCATCCGTAACACAAGCTTACCACGACGGGTATTATTTATATTGATATTATGTAAGAAGTTTATGATTTTTGAGAAGATCTATAACCTAGTAGTGGATAAGTTACTTTGAGCTGCGATTTCGAAGGAGGTTGAGCATCTTTAGGTTATAAGATGTATTATTAAAATAGTAGTTTATGAAACTGGTACATAATGTGGTGTAGTGTGCAGTCTCTAAAATGTCGGGCGGCGGCGTTAAAGGGGTTTGAAGATTTTTGTATGGAGGGTGGCCCTAAACGTAGGCCGCCATTTTTATTTTTTTTCAAAATCGCCGTGCACTATGAAAGTTATATATTTAGATGGAGGACACTTATACAAACAAAAAATGTTATGTACATGATATCCCAAAGCGTTTGTTTCGGAGTTATTCACCAAAATAAAGGTATAGGTAATACAACAAATCATTATAATTAAACACATTTATATCTGATTGTCATACTGAATTGTATTAAAATGTTATTATGGAACAAAATCTATTATTAGTATTAAAATATTTGTTTTCTTTCTATGTCTGATTCAGATTAAAAGTAAAAACTTAAACAACATGAAATAACTACAAAATAAATAAGTAAATTCGTTATAACAACTGTCATTTTTATCTTTAAATAACTCAGGAAAGTGACGCTTTATGATGTTATGTTATATAACATTTTATGCTTGTATAAGTGTCCCCTATCCAAATATATGACATATATTGTGCACCGCCATTTTGAAAAAAAAAATCAAAATGGCAGCTGATGTAAGGGCCAAAACCTTTAAACCCCTTTCTTCACTTTCACTATCAGACATTTTGATAAACAATAATTATCATCCAGCGAAACACAACAACGAATTGCAAGAAAACGTATTTTGGCGCCAAAATTCCCGGTATCACCGCGCATGCGCCAAAGCGCGTGCAGCCACAGATAAAAAATGAAATAGTGCTATAAGAATTGGCGCAGTATTGTATCAATGGTCTGTAATCGAAACGTAATGAAAAATTTTTTTATTATAGTCGTGTTCGTTAATTTTTTTTTGTGGATTTTGCATATGCGTTGCTGGTATGGCATATGCGTTCTCATGTCATTACCTGCCATTTTTAAATTTTATAATGACAGTTTTTAATATATTTTTTAAATATTCATTCATTCAGTCATTATGAAACTTAAAAATGGCAGGTAATGACATGAGAATGCATGCATTCAACTGATTTTATTCAATGCGCATATGCAAAATCCCGCACATGCGCACAAAAAATGTAACGAACACGACTAATAACATTATTTTATTAGAGAAATAGAGTTATAATGAAATTTTTTAATTTCATTTCGATATACTATTTGTAAAGTTCGTCAGTATAAACTCGTTTTGAGTTTTATATTTTAAATTTTACGATGTGAGAGTAGATAAACTTATTTTTTGAAGCGCTTTGGATGGTAGGTTAAGTTGTTCCGCTTGTGTGCAGTCGATGTGTGGTCCGACTGTGTTCAACTAGGGCACGTGCACGTGTGTGTCCATTAATAACAGAGTTTCATGATACACATACAATGACGCCTTTTCCCTAGAAAGGTCGACAGAGATCACAGATTCCCACTTTCCACGATCCTGACATATATCTCTCGCTTCTTCAACTCTCATCAGCCTTTTCATACAAGCTTGTCGGTTAAGGGTACTTTTGATCTGGCCTTTTTTCAGGACATCTCCTATTTGGACCCTGTTATGCATAAAAGATCCAACCGACAATTTTTCTATCCATGTTTTTAACTTTTAAGAGAATTTCTCATATTGATATTAATTCAAACTGCTGTGAAAACAGTTAATAATATGATGCATTACCTTAATAACTTTTCTGGTGACTAAGTCATGGAGAAATAACTGCATTTAAACTAACTCGAAAGTAACAAAATATTTGTTGGATCTTTAATGCGTAACAATGTAAATTTGGTCATAGAAAATTCGCCTACCTTTACCGACTTGCCCATTTGCTTCATATACTTGTCTTGTCAATCTTCTTTTGTCCATCATCTCTATTTATCTACACCATCTAAACATCCCTTTTTCTGTCTTTGTCACTTTATCTTCTTCCACACCACAGCACTCTCTTATTTTATCCATCAAATTCATTCCAGCTATAGTTCTTAAAGCTCTCATTTCCATTCGTGCTTCTCCTGCCACACCATGATATATTAGGTCTTTACCTATGAAATTGCCGTTTTTCATGAAATAAATAAAGCGTATTTTTTTCTTTATTTTTTATTTCTATAATCAAAGTAATCACCCATGCAATTAATGCATATTTGCCAACGCATTCGTACCCTTTTTGAAGAAATCAGCTCGACGGGAGGCAACAAATTTTTCATAGGCATTTTGCACTGCCTCTCGGGTATTGAATTTTTTTCCCGCCAAGAAGTTATCCAAATTCTGGAAAAAGTAGAAGTCTGTAGGCGCAAGGTCTGGTGAGTACGGATGCCGGAGAACTTCCAACCCCAGCTCTTGTAGCTTGGAGACCGTCTGTTTTGCAGTATGAGGTCGCGCGTTGTCGTGCAGGAGCAGTGGTGCCGAACGATTGACCAAAGCTGGTTGGAGACGTGCGAGCCTCTCCATCATTGTGTTCAGTTCTTCACAGTACAGATCTGCAGTAATGCTCGTCCCGTTTGGTAAGAAGCTGTGATGAATCACACCCGCGTTAGATCACCAAACAGTGGCCATCACTTTTCTAGGGGTAAGTTTCCGTTTGGGGCATTGTTTAGGGCATTGTTTGGGTGCTGAACCAGGGTCCAACCAACTTGCTGAGCGCTTACGATTGTCGAATAGGATCCATTTCTAGTCATAAGTAACAATGCGGTTCAGAATTCCTTCATTTGTATGCCTATTGAGCAGTGCAAGTCACGTCTCGACGCGTACTTCGCGCTGGCGATCATTGAGTTCGTGGGGCACCCATTTGTCAAGCTTTTTTACCTTGCCAATTTGTCGCAAATGGACCAATATTGTTTTGATGCTAACGTCGAAAACTGCTTCTAATTCAGCCGTAGATTGAGTTTCATCAGCTTCCACAATCGCCTTTAATTCGTCATTGTCGACCGAAGTTTTCGGACGACCACGGGGTTCCTTTGTTCGGGTCAAAATTTCCAGAACGGAAGCGGGCAAACAAATAACGGGTGGTGCGTTTGTTTGTAGTGTTCGTTCCGTAAACGTTGTTGATGTTGCATGCCGCTTGTGCTGCTTTGCTGCAACGACGGTACTCATACTCCATAATTACTCGAATTTTTAACTTATCCATGTTCGAATGCGTTGAAAACAAAACACTAACTATTAAACAAATGACGATTTTCAAAAAAAGACCTATGTTTTTAAAATAAAATTAATTTGAAATTATAATTATCAGCAAAAAAAATATATTATCATTTGAAATGGCCGGTACGGCAGAATGGCAATTTCATAGGTTAAGACCTATTGTATGCTTGGATGTATATTAATGATACCTTGGATTCTTGGTTATCTAACCTTAGGGAAATTAATATTGTGAAAATTCGTGATGCATGCACTATCAATTATCCTGACTATCCTATCCTTTAAAATTGCCAATTTCTCCGGGCATTAATTTAAATCGTACCTACATGATACCTATTTATTTAAGGCATCACAAATCAGCCATCAAATTCAAAGTAGATTTTTTTATATAAATTATATTTTTTTTTTATTTACAGAATGTGAACTCCCTGAAAATGCAGCTGAAAACCTATTGGAATTTAATGATATGAAAGAAGCTGTTGATTTTAATATCGAAGTTTATGCAACTGAAGATATATCGGACCCTAGTGCAATATTACCGTAGGATAATAAAACTATAAGAGAATATGTAAATAAATTATGTCAATTTTATTGTAATTTTTGTTGTATCCCAATCTCAGATTTAATATGCGAACAATGGTGTTCCGCAGGGATCCAATTTAGGGCATATTTTTATTTAATTTCATTAATTTTACGGAGAAGGCGATGCAGTAGTGTTAAGTGAGTTTGATCCAAGATAACGAAAGTAAACCAATCTTTCCAAAGGTCGGACATTAGATGGGTGAACAAAAAGTTCAAACCGTGCTTTCAAAAAACCAATGATTTTCACCGATAATAACTAATAAAATAGCTGATTGTAAGAAATATTAGTTTAAATATTATTTGATGGGTAGCTTGGTAAATCATTGTAAATAAGCTATTTTATAAGTATTATCATTTATAAATACTGAATGGGGTTAATAACGTTGCATTTTTAATAATTTAAGAGTGATTACTTTAATATAATACACCCAGTTTAGTTATTCTTAACTGCGTCTTTTCATTTAATATTTATGGGTTTTGTGTTTTTACAATGGGCGGCTTTATCGCTCAAAGAAATCTCGATAGCGATACTATATCCATAACAAAGGCTTACCTAAGGCTTTTTGATGTGATAACATTTTATAAATTGATGAACATCGCTGCACGCACGAAAAAGTGTGACGTTCCGCCTGAGCCGAGCGTGCAAGCGAGAGCGCGGAACAAACGAAGATCGGCCTAAGCGTTCGACTTGTGGCGCATCTATCTCTCTTCCATTTTATACAGTGAAAAGTTAATGTGGTTTCCATTGTTTATTTCAAGTTAATGTTAATTTATCGAAAAAAAAAATTCAGTTAACTCCTAATTTGTATTATACAAAATAATGATAATTCAATGATAATAATTCAATTCAATTCTTAAAAGTAAGCAATTTTTCATCAATGTTTTGTTATGACGCTTTCACGTAAAACTATCGTCCGTAAACTGACTTTACGGACAACCAATTTTTTGTAATATTGTCATTATTTGTCATCTAACTGTGGAGAATTATAATTGACGTACAGAAGTTACATTTCGACTTTATTGATATAAGCTTTAGACCTCTTCAAATGAATAACTAATTGGTGGGAACGTTACAAATATTATTGTTATATATTAAAGAGATGGCGCTGGCGTCAACTTTAAGAAATATTTGGTAAATTTGAGGGGTCTGTCAAGGTCTCCGGCACGGAATTGTTTGACGATTTATTGCTCGCCGAAAGTTCTTTTCGCTGAAAAATGTAAATTTGTTTTTAATATATTTAAACATTATCGATGGATATAGCTTTTAATATATTTTTTGAATGGGTTCGCTCTTGATCCCAATCAAGCCCGGGGCCAAGACAGGATCTACGATGGAACGAGCTAACCCATAAGCTGCAGGCATTCATCCTGGCTTTAAAAAACGGACGGGTAATAAGTACTCGGAAATACAGACTCAGGGAGGGAGTTCCAATCCTTTGCTGTGCGCATTATAAATGATGTTGAGAAGCGCTTGGTGCGACAGGTAGGAATAGCAACCAATAAAGGGTAGGGATAGCCCGCAATGCGTCTGGATATCCGATGGAAGAAAGGAGATGGCGGTATGAGCGTATGCAGCTCCTGCGCACACTCCAAAGTACAGTCTGTAGTAGACTGACAGACAGGCAACTTTGCGGCGTGAGCTAAACTGTAAAGATTGCTCTTCACCAATTTGTTGTCACCAATTTGCTGTAACCAATGAGCTTCTCAGCTCTCCGCTGAATTGTGTCCAGTGCAGCAAGTTTGAATTTTGCTGAGCCGTCCCAGAGGTGGCTGCAATATTCCATGCAAGATCGGACTTAAGATTTATAGAGATTTAAAAGCTATCCCAGCATGAAATATCGCTTGACCTTATTTAGGACGCCCAGCTTTTTAGCTGCAGTTTGAGCTTTGGACTCGATGTTGGCGTCAGCTCAAGGCTGCCGGTAATAGGTACAGATGTACCTCGGAAAGTGGGAGTGAGGTAAATGGAAATCTTTGCCGTGAAAATGCTTGCGTTTTGGAAACGTTGAAATGAACGAGGTTACTGTCACCCCACTGGGAAACGTGGCTTAACCTCTGGTTCGTTCGCTCAACCATGGCCTCTCGCATCAACATCACGTCGTCACTGCTGGCTTTTGCGTTAGACAGGTATCTCTCTACGACAGTACTGTTGTCTGCATACAAAAACAATTCCTGGTATCAATAGGTGATTGATGTGCAACAGGAAAAGTATCGCAGACCCTTGAGGAACTCCGGCATCGATAGCCGCTTAGTCAGAGGAGCAGCCATCGATAATTGTTCTGATCGACCGTTCTGTCAGGAAATCGGCTTTCCAACTACAAAAGTCAGGATACCATACGCAGAAGGCTTGCGCAGCAGACTAGCGTGCCAGACCCTGTCAAAAGCCTTCGACATGTCAAGTGTCACGGCAAGTGCTTCGCCATGCATGTCGAGGGCCTCGCCCCAGTAGTGCGTCACATAAACTAGAAGATCCCCATTTGAAAGTCCTCTACGAAAGTCATATTGACGGTCACTGAGGAGATCATTGTCTTCTAGGTATGAGAGCAACTTGCTGTTCAGCACTCTTTCCATAACCTTACAGAATATGGAAATGATGGTGAACAGTCGGTAATCGTATGGGTCGGTACGACACCCTTTTTGGATACTGGCTCCACATAGGCAAGCTTCCAGCATTTTGATACGGTTTTTGTTTTGAGAAAGAGAAGATACCAGCGTGTTAGCATAGGAGACAACTTAGGCGCAAAATGCCTCAGTACTCTTGCTGGCATGCCATCAGGGTTACTGGCCTTATTCACGTCCAGATTAAGTAAGACTCTACGGACCTGCTTCTTGTGAATTGTGATCGCTGACATCGAAGAATCACAGCGAGGTATGTTTGGTGGTTGTTGAGGCCGCATTATACCAAAGTCGGGACTTGTAACCGAGCGGGATGTCCGAATTACATTCGCAATCGCATCAGCGGTGCACGAAGAGTCGCTCGAAGAGAAGTAAGATGGTCGCCAGTGAAAGGAAATACGCATCTCGTTCCAATCTGCTGTTTCGTAATGCCATACCCGCCTCATACCACTAGGGCTATCATCCGGAAGAGAGCAGATTGATAAGGATTTCACAACACAATGGTCGGACGATCCCAGTGGAGCTGAGACTGATACCGAATGTTTGTGTGGATCAGTTGTCAGCTGCTGTCAACAGTCAAGACTATTGGGTATCCACCAGCTGAGAAAGATTAAGCGCTAGGGCAAATCGTCGCGCTTCTCTCCCAGCATGGTCAATTTTCTGATATGGGAATTGCCACTCTTTGTGGTGGTCGTTAACGTCCTCCAGAAAAATAAGCGCCGCCGCTAGATATCGCTGCGTTGCCAAGTCTGCCGTCTCTGTGAGATAGTCTATGAGTCGGGTCGTCTCCCGGTCACCGCTGTGCGATCGACAGACACAGATGTATAGTATCTTCTCTACCCCTGTGTCCACCTGAAGCCAAATAACGGAAAACCCGGATTAAGCAAATCATGAGAGACCTCTACAACAAATGTCATGGTGGACGAACACACAGACCCTGCATACATCTTTTTCAAGCGTATAACCAAGTGTGTAACCAGGATAGTTCAGGTTCGCCTCAACCGACGGGGTTGCTATCTGAGTCTCCGTTAAGAAGAATCGGTGCGGCTTCTCAGTCTCTAGGTGGTGATGGAACAGATCGAAATTTGAGTGCAGTCCTCTGATGTTCGCAAGGTGCACTTTTAATGGAAGGAAGTGCAGTCGTTGTTTTGCATTCTTCTTGTACTTGTCATAGTGGTGAGTGTTGGGGGCTGGATTTTCAGTCAAGATACTACTCAGTGGACCAATAAAGTTCTCTTAGGCTTAGCTAACCAAAGAAGGGAACACATCTGGAGACCGCACGGACGCTCGAACCCTCCCATTAGCCGGATCCACAACGGACGATCCAAAGTGCTCCGATCGCGCGCGGCATGGAGCGCGCTCCACGGAGCGTCAAGTGTAGACTTGCCGCGCGCGATCTAGGTGCGCGGCGGAGAGCGCGCGCTCCTCGCCGCGTGCGATCCATTTGTTGACGGTTTTTGGTTCACGCCCAAAGGGGCCTCAGTCGCTTGGCACGCGCGGTCTGGACAGTTATGATTTTGAATTGCGTGATCCGCCGTGGACAGTTCGCAATGTATCCTTTTAATTTTCCTATATAAGGAATAAATGTTTATGGGATCCTAATGATACCAATTACACAAATAGAGGTGTAAGAGAAGATGCCTGGCGGAAAATTAGTCGGCAAATGAACAATATTCCAACAACAGAACTAAAGAAAAAAATGAAGTCTTTGTCGGGTGGCTACAGAAGAGAACGATTCAGAGAAAAACAGAGTAACCCAATACTGTCTTTTTCGTTTTCGTAATTTTTGTCGTAAATATACAAGTAAAATGTAGCCGGACAAAATTCACTGATTTAGTATGGATCAGCAGGAGCGCGTTGGAGCAGCCAGTCAGGATCTCAAAAGATTGCTGTTGGATCGACCTAGAACGATCCACGCTCCACACATCACGATCTTGGATCGCGGATCGCGGGATCGCCGATCCATTTTGGATCGTTCGGTGTGGATCCGGCTAATTGGCACGCTGAAGCATTTCGGAATTATTCACAAGTTGGTGGGGCAGCCTTTCACGTGTACCAGGCGCGCTAGTTGGGGCCCCTACTAAATGTGGTCGGCCAACGGCTAAAACCGTGCTTCGGATCCCGCTATCCTCCAGAATGAGTTACCTGGTACAGTATTGCCAAGATACCAAGGCCGGTCCTAAGCTGCGCAACTGACTTATTACCAACCCCCCATTGGCACTGGCACTCTCGCCCTCCGACGGAACGCAGCAGAGCTGCGTGGCGACGGATTTCGGTAGGTTGGTGGTCGTGAGCTAGGCGCCCCCTTGCGGAGCCTCCCACCGCCGCTGGGATCATCAACCGTCACCACGGGCCGAGTTGGTGCGTGATGCCGTTGCCGGAGTGGACCGCTAGGAGGTAGATCCCAACCACCCCCGATAGCCCTTAATGCTTTACTGGTTACTTTTCCTGAACCTCCACTGACCTTTTATTGCTATGCTATACAATTTCCACTGATGAAGAGAGATGCTACTATAGACTACGTATATCGGTGTCTCACTTTGACAATCGAGCTTACATCGTGCTATGAAATTATGGTAAGGCTTCTGGACTTGTTGGCTGATTGATAATCCGATTACAATAAAATTTAGTATGTGGTAAGAACAGGCGATTGCCCAAATAATAGGCTATATATCATGTTCATATACACCTTATAGTCCTAACTAATATTATAAATACGAAAGTGAGTTTGTTTGTTACAATTTCACACCTTAACTACTCAATCGGTCACCAGGAAATGTTGCATACACTTTACCAGGGGTACAGAAAAATACATAGGCTACTTTTTATCCCAAAAAAAAAACTGACTTCAAAACAAAAAACTATTTCAAAACAAATTAAAATGCACTAAAAAGTAAAAAATAATTGCGTATTCTTCTACGACTTAATAATCAACTTACTTTTATTCAACTAAACAATATGTGTGTACGATCTATGTGTTTGCCACGCTAGGAGGTAGGTACGACCTACTTCAAATTTAGCTGAGCACATACCAATAAATAAGAAACAGTGATCAAATTATTTTTTAGAGTCCTAAGTAAAATGAAATTAAAAATATTAGAATACTTAAAAATCAATCAAATTATTACGATATTTTTACAATTATTATTATTTTTGGAGTCGGTGTCAGCCAAGGTAGGTTTGTGTGTTAGAGTCGCACGCGCGACTTGACGGCGCGTTAGGCGAGAGTTAGGCGTTAGGCCGGCCACGTGCCGCGCCAGTCAAAAGAAGCGATATGAGTCACTTGATTATGAACCTTTCAGATTATCTCTTTCTATACTGTCACCGTCTTTGTTATGGTATTTTCTTGTGTTTGTAAAATTAATTTGTAAAAAAATATTTCTTTAAGTATTCTCGTATTATTATTGGTAGGTATATGTTTCGATGGCTGACACCGACTCCAAAAATAATAATAATTGTAAAAATATCGTAATAATTTGATTGATTTTTAAGTATTCTAATATTTTTAATTTCATTTTGCTTAGGACTCTAAAAAATAATTTGATCATTGTTTGTTATGCTCAGCTTGCTAAATTTAAAGTAGCTAAATTTGAAGTAGGTAGTACCTACTTTCTAGCGTGGCAAACACATGTATAGATCGTACACACATATTGTTTAGTTGAATAAAAGTAAGTTGATTATTAAGTCGTAGAAGAATACGCAATTATTTTTTTACTTTTTAGTGCATTTTAATTTGTTTTGAAATAGTTTTTTGTTTTGAAGTCGGTTTTTTTTTTGTTAAAATTTTTGTTTATTTTTTGATTTTCAGTGATTCTGAAGTAGGTAGCAAATTTGCCTAAGTATGGGTAGACCTAATAAACGTGCTGCTCATATGCTGCTCATTAAGGAGTTTCGTCGATCATCGTATTCGAATACGATAATTACTTGAGCATGACGTTATTGTAGGACTCAAAATTTCAAATATTTGGATAGGTTTATGACTAATTTGCTCCCCCATCCAAAATCCCTCTTCATCCTTTCCCCCCCTTTCGATCCTCACGTGATTTACGGACGGCCCTTAGCCGATGAAAGATTCCTTCGAGTATCGTTAATTTGCTCCTAAGATTTGAAGAGTTCCGTCGCTTTTTCATGGATCCCATTATCAGAACCTAAACAAACTCTTATCAAACTGCCATTGAATTACATTCTTTCCAATCCATACTAATATTATAAATGGGAAAGTGTGTCTGTCTGTTTGTCTTTCTTTCACGGCAAAACGGAGCGACGAATTGACGTGATTTTTTAAGTGGAGATAGTTGCAGGGATGGAGAGTAACATAGGCTACTTTTTGTCCCTTTCTAATCCCCCACTTCCCAAAAATGGGGGGTGGAAGTTTGTATGGAGCATTCCGCAATTTTCAAGGTAGAAAGCTAAAAATTGGTATGCTGACTATTTATGACTACCAAAAAAATCGCCCATCTTTTCTTTTTTTGAAATCTGCACCCAACCCCTTAAAAGAGGGGGTGAAATTTTATATGAGACCTTTCGCAGTTTTCAAGGCAGGAAGCTAAAATCGGCACACAGACTCTTTGTTACTAACGAAAATTCCTGCCATTTTTTAGAAATCCTCCCCCAGCCCCTAAAATAGGGGATGGAAATGTGTGTGAGACTCCGCAAAATTAGAGCAAGTTCTTTAATACAAACGAATAATAAAATAATTTAATTAAAACGAATTAAATAAAACAACATTAAAAACATTAAATTTTACCATAAATCAATCAGCTTTTGAGAAAATAAACATTATAAACATAAATAAGTGCAACTCATGGATTCCGATAGATGGCGCTGATATGTTTATTGTATATTATGTTCACGATAGGTTTAATTGTTTAGTTCAAAAATTATTAACAGATATCAGTGTTGAAATTAAAAAAATAACGTGTAAAATTCTGTTCCGAGTTCTCTTCTGTGTTCAGGAAAGGGGAACAGTGCTACCCCGAATTTAACGCGAGCGAAGCCGCGGGCAAAAGCTAGTAAATAAATAAAAAAGAATCATCGAAATCGATTGGCGTGATATTGAGCTATTAATTGTCCATTTGTTGATCACATACTTAATGTAAATTTCAGACTTATTCAGTTTTTTCATGGATGCCACTGTCAGAACTGGACCAAATTGCTATGGGACCAAACGGGAAGCACCAGCTTTCAAATAAAAAAAAACATCCAAATCGGTGAAAGTTCTGAGGTAACAAACATAAAAAAAATACAGACGAATTGAGAACCTCCTCCTTTTTTGAAGTCGGTTAAAAAAGTACTGTTCCCGAGTGATAAAAATATTACTTTTAATCGACAGTCTCCATTCACGCGAGCGGAGCCGCGGGTAGAAGCTAGTATATACTATGTTTTGTACTATATACAGATTAACTCTTTAAATATTTCTATGTAGACTTTTATACTTACCCGGCTTCGCACGGGTGGACAAAATTCTTTAAATTTTTTCTAGCATTCAATATAGCCTATGACACTCAGCAATAATGTGCCTTTCTATTGGTGAAAGAATTTTTAAAATCGGTTCAGTAGATCCCGAGATCACCCCCTTACAATTTAACAAATATACAAACACAAACTTTACTTCTTTATAATATTAGTATAGATAAAGCACGTGAAATGAATTTGTTTTTAAGTCAAAACTATATGTGATTAATTACGCCACACTTAACATATTAATATAAAAATATAGTAATTACGTTTAAAAATTACATAATTTGCCATTATAAGTAATAATGTTGTATCACTTGTGTTTACTCTTTTAAATGTCGCAAATTAATAAATAAAAAAATATATTTTATAGCACAAATAACTTTATATTTTCATTACTTACATAAAGCCCGTGAAATAAATTTGTTTTTAAGTTAAAACTATATGTGATTAATTACGCCACACTTAACATATTAATATAAAAATATTGTAATTACGTTTAAAAATTACATAATTTGCCATTATAAGTAATAATGTTGTATCACTTGTGTTTACTCTTTTAAATGTCGCAAATTAATAAATAAAAAAATATATTTTATAGCACAAATAACTTTATATTTTCATTACTTACATAAAGCCCGTGAAATAAATTTGTTTTTAAGTCAAAACTATATGTGATTAATTACGCCACCCTTAACATATTAATATAAAAATATAGTTATTAAATTTAAAAATTACATAATTTTCCATTACAAGTAATAATGTTGTATCACTTGTGTTTACTCTTTTAAATGTCACAAATGAATAAATAAAAAAAGATATTTTATAGCAGAAAAACTTAATATTTTCATTGTATATTAACAATACAAATTACACTTATCTATGAGTATTTCTATTTCATCTAGATAAACAAATTGATTTTTAAATGATCACGCAAATTTGATGTTTAGTAACTAAATTATAAAAGCTGTTTTGCTTAAAATTTTGGTATGCCATTTTCACCTGTGAAAATATGTCGAATTTAACAGTTGTATTATTTTAGTATAACGTTGTATAGTGAATGCGAATTCAGTATGTAATGTAAGCTTTAGTAAATTAATTTCCGTACACGCTTATTTATTATTCACGGTCTTATCAGGCAAGTGAGGGTTGAAAGTCGGTAATCTATGTTGATCGAGTGTTGTATGTATGTTGTACGCACCATAAATTGGATTTTGTGTTTTTTTTTCCCTGATGGCTATGTATTTTTGTTTATACAAATGGAATTTACTATTCTAAATATTCATTGATCTATCTTTGATCTGTTGGGAAGGATGTTTAATTGAAAGTTATTACCTAAAATTAAACATCCGTCTTCATCCAATTATATGTGTAAGGCAACGAAAAAGTAGAGATGGCTGGATCATAATATTTCTCAGTTTTATTGATAAAAAGTTAATGCTGAAAAGTTGAAACTATTTACGTTTGTTTATTTTTTTATATAAAATATTTGGTTGGACCTTTTGCTTTAATTAAGTTCAAAATTAATTTTGGTAAAGAGAAAACAAGTTTATAATTTAAGCTTTTTTCTTCACAGTAGCAGTGTTTTAGGTTGACGTTGACGTTGTATTCTTCAAAAATATTGATATAATGGGCCATTTTTACAGATTTCATCCAAATATATTTAACTTAGCAAGCAGACGTCTACTGTTGGATAGAAGGCTCCTCCAAATGTAGGGGGATTTCAAAATAGATGCTGATCTTCATGCTAAGCAGGTGGGTTGGAGATCACACTAAAAGACTGTTGCCCATTCTGTGGTCTACGGCAGGTGTATGGTGTTCCCCTCAATTAGCACCGCCTTTTATGAGCCTCTAATGTGAAGGCTATTCCATTTTGCCGGATACCACACGGCACTTACTTTGACTAAAACTAATTGAACAAGTATATATGTTTTTCATTAATTGTCCAATAATAATAATAAAAAATATTTCTAACATTTCAGCCCATACATGTGGTAAGTGACAAAAATAATCATAATCTTAGTGTAAATAATTTTGAATTGATAAAAGCGAAGTTATATCTCCCACCGTTATCCCAATAAATAAATAAATGATTACTTTGCTTCCACAAACTTATTTTCCATTATTATTTACACACATGAAATTTCAGTAAATGTAGATAATATAATATCCGGAAATTTACCCAATGGAGGGATTTTTGGGGGATACACGGAGATATTTAGCTCTGGAGATGGGTAAACCATTCAAGAAGCTCAATGCCTTTTTCCTTGAAAGCATAAAGCTGTATGTGTTAGTGGGAGAGACAAGTACTTAATGTTAAGTCATAAACAAAATTCTACGATTTTTCCGACAATGATATACTCCCCTTAATAGCGTGTTTAAACGGCTTTAAAGTTATTTGATTCTTATAGGTACTTTTACCGCATATACAATCTAATATCTTAATCGGCCATGTTTCTCATTGTTAATTGAATAGTAATTAATGTATGACGACCATTATAACCTTAGTCATACTGTGATCACAACTCCTGTAAAGAAATCGAAACGTCAGGTTTAAATTAAAAATCAAGAATAAAAGCGCCGTTTATCCGGTATAAATCCGGTTTTATTAAAATACTTTAAACGTTTTTGGATTAATTTTGCGTCACTCGTATTAGGGTTATTTTTAGAAGTTCCAAGGGACCGTTTTTGGCTCTTTATGTACTCTGTCTCTCATTCTCTCTCTATGTAAAGTCAATATGTTTATCCTATAGCATTCGCTATTGTTGTCTTGCTTAAGCACTAATCGCACACATTGCCAATATAATAAGCAACGGTCTCCCATTCACTCTCGCATAGGTGTATAAAACTTTGATTGCGCCCTCTAATAGCCGTAATACATATATAATTATTTTTTGTAACAAGTATATCGTGTTATTATAATCAGATGTGAATCTATGTGGTTAGAATTAGTGACTTCACTCGTCTAAAAAGGATTTAATAATTGGAAAATACATATTTGACATAAATAAATAAAACGTTTCGATGTGACTGTACAAGAACCCGGTATATTTCTTTATTATTATTTTGAAATTATAAATTAAAATTGTAATTATAAATTACTTAATTTGCCATTACAAGTAATAATGTTGTTTCAGTTTGTCTTGTGTTTACTCTTTTAAATGTCACAAATGAATCAATAAAAAAATATGTATTTTATAGCACAAATAACTTAATATTTTCATTGTATATTTAAAATACATATTACACGTGTCTATAAGTATTTCTATTTTTTAATGATTACGCAAAAATGATGTTTAATAACTAAATTTTAAAAGCTGTTTTGCTTAAAATTTTGGTGTGCCATTTTCACCTGTGAAAATATGTCGAATTTAACAGTTGTATTATTTTAGTATATCGTTGTATAGTGGATGCAAATTCAGTATGTAAACTTTAGTAAACTAATTTCCGTACACGCTTATTTATTACTCACGGTCTTATCAGGCAAGTGATGGTTGAAAGTCGGTAATCTATGTTGATCGAGTGTTGTATGTATGTTGTACGCACCATAAATTGGATTTTGTGTTTTTTTTCCCTGATGGCTATGTATTTTTGTTTATACAAATGGCATTAACTATTCTGAAGATCCATTGATCTATCTATGATCTGTTTGTTAAGAAGGATGTTTAATTTAAAGTTTTTACCTAAAATTAAACATCCGTCTACTCCAATAATAGGCTGGATCATAATATTTCCCAGTTTTTAGTGGAAAGTTAAGGTTAAAAATTGAAACTATTTATGTTTGTTTATTTTTTTATATAAAATATAAAAAAAATATTTGGTTGGACCTTTTGCTTTAATTAAGTTCAAAATTAATTTTGGTAAGGAGAAAACATGTTCATAATTTAAGCATTTTTCTTCACACTAGCAGTGTTTTAGGTTGACGTTGAGGTTGCATTCTTCAAAAATATTGATAAATGGGTCATTATTACAGACTTCATCGAAACATAATTATTAACTTAGGAAAAAGACGTCTACTGTTGGATAGAAGGCTCCTCCAAATGTAGGGGGATTTCAAAATAGATGCTGATCTACATGCTTTGCAGGCGGGTAGGAGATCACACTAAAAGACTGTTGCCCATTCCGTGGTCTACGGTAGGTGTATGGTGTTCCCCTCAATTAGCACCACCTTTGATGAGCCTCTAATGTGAAGGCTATTCCATTTTGCCGGATACCACACGGCACTTACATTGAATAAAACGTATTAAAAATATTTCAAACATATCAGCCCATACATGTGGTTACTGACAAAGATAATCATAAATTTAGTGTAAATAATTTTAAATGTACTTGAATCGAAGTTACGGCTCCCACAGGTATCCCAATAAAAAATAAATGATTAATTTGTTTCCATAAACTTCTTTTCCGTTAATATGTACACACACGTAAAGTTTCAGTTAATGTAGGTAATATCCGGAAGTTCACCCAATGGAGGGATTTTTGGGGGATACACGGGATATGGGGGATTTAATTCCGGAGATGGTTAAAACATTCAAGATGCTCAATGCCTTTTTCCCTGAAAGCGTAAGACTGTATATGTTAGAGAGAGACAACTTACTTAATGTTTGGTCATGAACGAAATTCTCCATGTTTTCCGACAATGATATACTCCCCTTATTAGCGTGTTTTAATGGCTTTAAAGTTATTTAATTCTTATACTTTTGTGCTTATCATACATTTCATTAAACTGCTTTTAACAGATATCCAACCCAATATTTAAATGGGCCATGTTCCTAATTGTTAATTTCATAGTAATTTATTCATGACGATCATTATAACCTTAGTCATACTGTGATCACAACTCCTGTAAAGAAATCGAAACGACAGCTTAAAATTAAAAATCAAGAATAAAAGCGCCGTTTATCCGGAAAAAATCCGGTTTTATTAAAATACTTTAAACGTTTTTGGGTTAATTTTGCGTCACTCGTATTAGGGTTATTTTTAGAAGTTCCAAGGGACCGTTTTTGGCTCTCTATGAACTCTGACTCTATTGTATGTAATTGTCTTTAAGACCTACTGACAGAAATGTTTGACTGTAATTGTACAATCATATAAAAGTCAATATGTTTGTCTATGTCAATATTTCGATAATATATAAACGGAAAAATTATATTACCTTCAATTGCAAATTGTCCGTTAATTTGTTGTTTTGGGGGAACAAAATTAATAAAAATTAATGATGAAGTTGGTATTAATTTTAATGATATGTTTGGTAAGTAAAATTTTATTTCATACACAATGTTCGTATATTTCTTGATTCCATGTTTCATTATTTTAAGCTTATTATTTCGGGACGCATTTTCCATATGGATAAAACATCGTATTAAGAAAGGGTGGGGGTAGTTTGATTTTCTAATAAGGTTTTATGGATTTTTGGATGCGTGCATGTTTTTCTGTTCAGTTATTTCGTTTCTTAATTAGATGATGATGAATGTATCATATAAATGTATGTATAAAATATTTGTAGTTGGTAAAATAATCGCGACCTATGTCGATGTACGGGGACAACAGTTTTCCAACGGCAAGGTTAAGTTTGTCGCTCCATCCGTTTATCTTTTCGTTAGAGCAATGTCTGGTACTTTCATAATTTACTTATTTAATGTAGAGCTATATATTTTACTGATTGATGTTATTCTTATCTTCGTTTATTATTATCTCGACGCAATATTATTTTATTTTTACATCGTACGATGACAATGCACGCTTAAACAACTTTCAACTTTCTAGGTGCACTTTCAGGTCAACTTTCGGCAGCTTTCACTTTTGTATGGGGCTTATCCGATTGTTGCGTAACACATAGTTACTTCGTTGAGTTAATAATTAAAAAGAATAAAATAATAATACTAGATTTAAAAATCTAAAAATACCACGTTTTTCAGTGACCAAAAAAGAATAAAATAACCCGGCGGGGCCAAGCGAGGGGCCACTCAAAACGTGGGGGCGCATGTTTCTTTTGGAGATGTAATGAGTTGTATGATATGCATAGATGTTGAGAGTAGTAGTTAGAAATATTTATTCATTATTATTATTATTATTATTACTGTTGTTTCTTTTGGTCTGCACGGGTACGCATCTCTAGTCTTTCACATAATATCAGCGTTGTGTCATAATGTCCATGCTGCCACATATACCGAGTCGTAAACTTTTTGGTTTTACTATTTTTTTTATTTTTTTTTGTACCGCATATCTAATTCCTCAAACTAAACTTGGCATATAAAAATATTTAAACATAATTGTACCGAAACTTATGCACAAAATTAAGTAAAAAGAAAATTAAAAAAATTAAGGTTTTAAAGCAAGAGCCTTCAAGGACAATCAACAAAATTAGAGATACTAAGATGATCTACCTCTGAAGTATGACCTACCAAGCAATAATAGTATCATCAAAATCAATTCATAATTGGAGGAATGATCGAGTAACAAACATACAAAAAAACATACAGTTGTATTGAAAATCTCCTACTTTTTTTGAGGTGGGTTAAATATAGGCAACGGCGTTTTACGAATTGTTTTTTTTAATATTATTTTGAAAAAACAATTTATATAATCGTCTATTCAATTATTATTTATATAAATTTAATATTTCGTCATATTTTTTTTATTAACATTTCATTATTATTATTTGATACATACGTTTAGTAGTTATAATAAATAAAATAAATATTTCTTACATTCACACCAATTAGCCTAGCCCAAAGTAAGCACTGTAAGGCTTGTGTTATGGATACAAGGTTAACGGATAGACATACATATATGATACATAGGTATGTAATATTCATAGAAATATATAAAAACACCATGACTTAGGTACAAATGCTCGTATTCATCATACAAACATTTGCCCCTTCCGGGATTTGAACCCGGGACCATCGGTGCGAAAGGCAGGATCGCTACCGTTGCACCAAACGGTCGTCAAATTAGTAGTTAGTAGTTAGTTGTATTCAATGGTTTAGTTATGAATAAATTATTTCAATTATTATTTATAAATTATTCAAAATCGTAAATGTTATATTACGATTTTGAATTATTAGTTATTGGACTATAGCACTGGAATAATTGTTTTAAGTTGGTCTTCTGTGGCATCGATGCCAGCTTCTTGTAATGTAATTATCGTACTTTTTTATAGTTCTAAAACTTATTGATTGTATACTTACATAAAAATAATTATATATAAATTACTTTTATTATTTCAGGTGAATTACTGCGAAATCAGCAAAGGTATTGACGACATTTTGATACTTTATTAGTTTAATGTTCTATTTCTTTGTTTGTTAAATTGTTGTATGATTTTTGTTTATGTTTTCTGTAGCGAGAATTTAATAACAATTATATTTCTTTTTTTTATTAGCGGATACAGGGCCAATTACGGTATCTGGGACAGAACCGTCAACAGGGCCAATTACGGTATCTGGGACAGAACCGTCAACAGGGCCAATTACGGTATCTGGGACAGAACCATCAACAGGGCCAATTACGGTATCTGGGACAGAACCATCAACAGGGCCAATTACGGTATCTGGGACAGAACCGTCAACAGGGCCAATTACGGTAGGACACTAACGCTGTGAATTGTCACAGTGTATTGGCATCATGCTGAGGCAGGGTTCTGATCCATCATTAATGTTTACTTTTTATTGTATTTTTACTTTTATTATCTTTTTACTCTGTTTTATATAAAATGATTTATGTGTATTATGGGCCAATAAAGTCTTTCTTTCTTTCTTCCTTTCTTTCTTTTCTGACTTCTATGCTAAACCCCACGCCAACACCAACCTCGGCACTTAAACCAACACCAACACCGATCCCAGCACCAAAACCGACACCAACCCCGATACCGAAATCACTAAAGCCAACTGCTACGCCAATTCAAACACCGACTCCAACTCCTAAACCAATCCTACCATCTCCGAAACCAGCAACCCCTGTATTTGTTAAAGTTGTAGTGAATGCAATTACACCAAACTTTTCTGCTCAGGCCATAGCTGTAGTATTATCACCGAAGCCAAGAGCGAGACCAACACCAACGCCACATCCAAATCCAACTCCACTGCCAACCCCAACGCCAACCCCGATAAGAACTCAAACCCCGACATCACCACCGCCATAAAAATCGATATCGATACGGATAGCAATGCCGATACCGACGCCGACGCCAACGCCGATGCCGAATTCGACTATTCTCCAGTCACCTTTCTTAATTCGCCCAATTATTGCAACAGCTACAGCTGGCTCTGCCAACTGTGTGGTCAAGCGCATGCCTATTTTCTATAAAAAAAAGTCCAACATCACCAAAAGTAGTTGCTGTAGCTACTACGTCAGAATTAAACAAGTCTGAATTTGTAAACATTTCTGCCCCATAACCAAAACTAATACCAACCACAGCCATACCTGTTAATTCACCACCAGTAGCTGTCATTCCTGTTCCTGCCTCTCCAAAAGATGTTGTTGTACATTGTGCTGGATCAGTCTCTAATGTAGCTTGTCAACCTATTTCTGTAGCACCATCAGTACCGACCACTGTAGTAAAACCAAGTAAAGCTGTTGAATATCAAAATTCTTCACTGGCTTAGAGAGTACTTTTACCACCAAGAGTTTTACTATCCATAGGTCCAGTCTTCGTTGATCTATATAGACCATACATCCCAAAACCTGTATCTTACAGTTCTTTGCCTCAAGTTGAGCAGCCTCGTGTTCTAAAGAGAGTTAAAAAACCCAAAGTAATGAAATTGTTCTTAACACCTGATGGGATATTGGACCACAAAAAATTGGCTGCAACATTACATCCAGAGAGTTTTCGCTCAGGTCAGCGTTTAAAGCAACCAAAAATTCTGAAGCGTGAACGTTCCTCAACAATTAAAGAAGAACTTACACTTGCAAAAGGTAGACAAATTCCTATCCCACCTGAACAAGTTGTACCTCCTAATGCAATACCAAGTCAACCAATAAATGTATTTTCCAAAGGATACCATCCTAGATATTTGCCACTAGTTTGAAATTATTTTTCACCCAAATCCTTACACATATTATTAATTTGATTTCCTTTAACTACACTCGAGAGCAATGAATCCGGGTCACTTAAAGAATGTTGAAAATCTCGGAAACTAAAAATGATAGGTTAATGCAATAAATTGTATTTAATAGACAATGTAATACTCCTTAAATGAAAGTAAAAAAAATATGAGTCACCATACATTTTATTAACACAAAATTACATAAAGAAAAAAACTGCTGATCTCTCCTTAAAACAAAAATAGGAAACATGAAATGTTTGAACTTTATTACGATTTTCTTGAATTTTAATACTTCGTATTGCCTCCTCGTGCTTCCATTACTGCGTTTACGCGGTTTGGCATGCTGTACACCAAGTTCCTTATACGATTTTGGGGAATATTCTCCC
This sequence comes from Calamotropha paludella, assembly GCA_927399485.1. Taxonomy (NCBI): domain Eukaryota; kingdom Metazoa; phylum Arthropoda; class Insecta; order Lepidoptera; family Crambidae; genus Calamotropha; species Calamotropha paludella. The sequence continues at coordinate 8,235,474 of OV656829.1, read as the reverse complement.
ATTCCTCTGTGAGAGCAATTTTGAGCTCACGAAGCGTGATTGGGGGAGGGTTTCGTTGTTTTACGCATCTGCCTAGCTCGTCCCAAGCATGCTCGATCGGGTTGATATCCGGGCTGCGCGCTGGCCACTCCATACGAGTAATGTTCATCTCTTGAAGGTAGTCATTCACAATCCTACCTGTATGAGGTCGGGCATTGTCATGCATAAATATAGCATCCTCACCTAAATTGACCATAAATGGACCAACGTGATCATTGAGGATTTCTTCCACATATCTTACGCTAGTTAAAGAGCCGTTTTCTATGATCACCAGCTCTGTGCGACTTTCAGAAGAAATTCCGGGCCACACAAGTACAGACCCACCACCGTAGGCTACTTTTTCTTCGATGCATGCTTGCTTGAATCTTTCCCCTGGTCTTCGATACACTCTGTGTCTTCCATCGTGCTTGTAGAGCATAAATTTTGATTCGTCGGAGAACATAACTTTTGACCAATCTTCAATACTCCAATTTACGTGGCTCTGGGCATATCTTAGTCTTGAAATACGATGCCCACGCTCCAGTTTAGGGCCGTTTGCAGGTCTAAGGGGTTTTAAGTTAGATTCAGCAAGCCGACGTCTTACTGTCCATGCACTTGGGTTACTTCCTCCGAGGCGTCGAAACTGATTGGTGAGTTCAGTTCCTGTGAGAAAGCGATTTCGAAGCATGGTGTTCACCAAGTATCGGTCTTCTCGTGCTGTGGTACACCTGGTTCTGCCCGTTCCTGGTCTGCGTAGGTTAGAACCAGTTTCTTCGTAACGTCGGAGGACTCTTTGTACTGTTGACAGCGACACACCGACAGTCCTGGCTGTATCGCGCTGACTCCGGCCGGTTTCCAGCATTGTAAGTATTCTGGTGCATTCTTCAGGCGTAAGCTACATAATTTCAGCTTGAATAATGAATATAGAGCACTATCAACATGGTTTATGTACCCACATAAATGACAGATTACAAACAAAAGCAAAACCAAATGCTGTAATTTCGTAGTTCCATCTTCGAAAGTGGCCCTTTTTCAAATTTGATTTTTTTATGATATAACTTTACAATAACTAAGAAGTTTTAATACCTTCATTTAAGGAGTATTACATTGTCTATTAAATACAATTTATTGCATTAACCTAGCATTTTTAGTTTCCAAGATTTTTAGGATTCTTTAAGTGACCCGGATTCATTGCTCTCGAGTGTATATATCTGTTAATCCGTTACTCATTATCCATAACACATGCCTTACAGCGCTTATTTAGCGCTAGGCTAATTGGTGTGAATGAAAGAAATATTATTAACTTACAATCAAAGGGGCCGCGAGTTAATTGGTGGCAATAATCTAGTTTCAGGGAATAATCTAGTTTCAGGATTGTTTTTACAACTTTTTGGGTATATTTTTAAGCTAAGAAAAGCAAAGCTTTGTTTTTACTGCACTATTACTTACTTTTTTCTGTACCAATTTTGCCGCCCCCTAATTTTGCCGCACTAAGCTTCAGCTTTTTCAGCTTCTATGGTAAATCCGGCACTGGTTCCACCCTTGCGCTCAACAGTATAAGGTTCAAGTTCATTTGTCCCCAGAGCGAGCAGACTTCTGAACTGCTATGCTATTGCTATTGACATAAATGCTGTAACTTTCTATACATTTCTTAAGCATATGCAAGAAACCATTGTTGATTTATAGGATTATTGTTGTTAATTATTGTTTATGTTTATAAATTATTTCTATCCTCAAGTGCAATTGTAATTTCGTTTTTATGTTACTCGTAACAATTTACTGAGCATGTTGTGTTTACCTTTAATTAATTGTGCATTTAGCTATAGAACTGAGCTACTCACTGTTACGTAAAATAAAATAAAATAATCAATAATTATAATATCATATCCATTTAATTACATAAAATGTCAGTAAGGGAGTCTATTGTTGTGTAAATATGCATTGGCAAGTCTATTCAACAGAATGTAATGGCAGAAAATAAAGGAAATCGTCTAGTAGCTGTATCAAATTATGTCCGTCTGTTACTGACCTAGACAACATGTCTGTGCTTATTGACGATAACTTATTAATGAAAATAGAAAGCGGTTGAAAAATAAAATGTTTATCTACTCTCACATCGTAAAATTTAAAATATAAAACTCAAAACGAGTTTATACTGACGAACTTTACAAATAGTATATCGAAATGAAATTAAAAAATTTAATTAAACACTATTTCTCTAACAATAATCTAAATACTGTTATAATAAAAAATATTTCATTACGTAACGATTACAGACCTTTGATACAATACTGCGCTTATTTGTATAGCACTATTTCATTTTTTATCTGTGGCTGCGCGCTTTGGCGCATGCGCGGTGATACCGGGAATGCGCGCTTTGGCGCATACGCGGTGATACCGGGAATTTTGGCGCCATAATACGTTTCCTTGCAATTCGTTGTTGTGTTTCGCTGGATAATTATTATCGTTTATTAAAATGTCTGATAGTGAAAGTGAAGAAAATTTAACGCCGCCCGACATTTTAGAGACTGCGGCAGCAGTCAGTCTTAATCTTCTACCAGTAAAGTCATTGTAATATACAAAATGTTCACACTTACAATACCCAATAAATAAACTGTATCAATCTCTATCATTTATTTGATATATTCAATGTATGAGATTAGATAAAGTAGTGTATGAATCTGCACATAACTAGGTATTACACACTCGTGTGATGCTTTTAAAAAACTCACACTCGTGTATAATACCCCTCATTATGTACCAATTTTATAAACTACTATTATACAATTGTTTAAATAGACCCTCGTGACCGGATAAACGACATGTTTATTCTTCTTTCTTTAAATTCACGACTGTTTAGTGCAACAGTAACAATCCAACCTTTCGGTTTCGAATCCCTAAAGAGGGAGATGTTTGTGTGATGAATACAAGCATTTGTACCTGAGTTATGTTTTTTTTATATATTTCTATTGATATTACTTATTTATGTATCATATCTATCTGTTACCCTATTTTCCATAACACAAGCATTATAGAGCTTACTTTTGGCTAATTGGTGTGTGTAGGAAAATATTTTTATTTTTATTTCTTACGATTTTATACATCCATATTGAAGGTCTGTGACTAATTACTGGTGATGGTGAATACGTATGTACAGTCAAAGATATACACTTTTACGTTTTAAGATACTCTATGCTGTTGTAATAGGGATCATTTTCAATTTTAAAATTAGGTATAAGGTAGAAGTACTTATAAGATCTTTTAATCTTGTTTGCTCGTGGAAAAGTAGCAGAATTAATTAATAATACCAATATGACAATGGTTTGTTTGAATTTAAACAACTGTTCGTTGATTTGGCTACTTATGGCTATGTAGGTACAGATAATATGACGTCAATTGATAGACGCCATTACTGTTGTACAAAATTGTTTTCTACCTATTTAAGTAAAGGTTAAATATGCTGAAACCCCGGAAAAGTTAAGTTTTTAGTGCGTTATAAAAAAAATAATTCGAAAGATTTTTTTTTCTCCTTATTTTAAGAAACTAAAACATGCCAGTTCCATCGAACCTTATAAACTATTTCACTAACTTAATCTATACATACAGGCTAAAATATAGAGCATCATAGCTGAACTCGAGCAAGGTTTAGCTAGGATACTCTGTAATATGCCTACATCAGCAGTTTTCAGTTTCAAAACATTAAATAATGCCCCTTTTTCACTTTTCATTTTTTTGCATTCTAACATAATGTGCTGAATCTCATCTATAGTGCCACATACATCACAATTAGGTGATACTGCTTTATTCATTAGAGAAGCAAACTTTTTAGATAGGAAATGACCTGAACGCAGTTGGTGAGCTAGTATAGTAAAATATATTTTAAGTTTGCTGTAACTAACCCAGGGAACACGCGGAGGCTCGTACTGAACGGTCTTGTATCAAATTCCCTGTTCTCTACTTCGACAGGAGTACTTCGACTCCTTCCAACAATTAAATATTTTTGCTCTTAATTTTGGCATCGCCTCCGAGTAACTAATTTGGAAGTTAGACAGAAAGGAAACATATCTTATTTACTCTGTGGCTACAACTTGAAAAAAACGTTGTTACAAGGCAAATTGCATAATCTTTACTTATAATATTATAAAGCTGCAGAGTTTGTTTGTTTGTTTATTTGAACGCGCTAATCTCTGGAACTACTGGTCCGATTTGAATGATTCTTTCAGTGTTGGGTAGTCCATTTATCCAGGAAGGCTATAGGCTATATTTTTTTTTCAAAATTAGGGATCCGTAATAAAATTGCTATTTTGTAACATAAGGTGTAAAATCGAAAACCTATTTTTGCGTGCGCTGCAAAAACTATTGACAACAACGACGACAATAGAACAAAATGATGTACTACGGGTTTGTAGATCCCATTAAGACCTACAAAAAAGTCCGCAAGAACATATATCTAGCTATCATGGTTTAATCACAATAACCGATTTTGTGTTCAAATAATTATTAAATCGTCTGAAGAAAAAAAAAATACGTTAAATATGTATCGTAATATTAATCTTTATCGAAATTAAGCATTATGTAATCAAGAGTATTTATGTAGAAGTAAAATACTTTTTGTTTCATCTCAATCGGATATTTCGTTTAAAAGTTATCACTTGTGTAAGATGTTAAGAGTTGGTACCTATTAATGAGTTGAGGGCCATAGAGTTTTTTATCAACATAAAATCCTGTAATAATCTTTTTCGAAATATATTTGTTGATGATTGTAAGTATAAGATCTTTGAAGAGTATAATAAATACATTTCTAAAATAACTCTGTTAAGGAAATCCACGCGCGCTTGATGCAAGCAAGACAAGACGCATGCAAAAGTGTCGGGATCTCATTGTTATCTACACTAATATTATAAGGGGGCAAGATTCGTATTTTTGTATGTTTGAAATAAACTCAAAAACTACTAAGCCGATAAGATAAATTATTATAATAGAAAAATACTAGAAAAAATCGACTCGGGTCACAAGTGAATTCTCAGGCGGGAATCGAACCCGCAACCTTTGGGAGTGTCGCTTGCAGGTTGAAATAACTCAAAACTTGTTGTGGTAGAAAGAATTATATTGACAAAAAAAAGAACCAACTTACATACTCGCAACATTGTTAAACCATAGCGCGATTTAATAACGCACACCGCCATCTAGTGGTGGAAGGAGGAACTTTATTGATTTAACACAAGATATTATATTATTTGAACATTCCGCCCACCAAAGGATCTCGGCCTTTTAATAGCATTTTTGTAACATATTTTAAACTTAATGCTCTAGCTTCTATAGCAGACAAATCTAACAAGGTTCAAGATGATACAACAATCAAACTTAAAATGAACTATATATAAACACAAGTTGATATAAAATTATATAAAATGAAGCAAGTACATATATTTGTGTGGTATAAACTTACAAGTAAATAATGAGAAACATTAATGCAAACAAAAAACTGCTTAAGCAATTTGTTATTCGGCTCGAGGTAAAAAACAAAGTTTATTGCATGGTCGTTTACAATAGCCATTTACAGTTTTAATCGTCACTACCCTGGTCACATTATCCTTGCCAGTATGTTTATTGACAATTTTCCCTAATAACCATTTTGCAGGAGGCAAATTATGATCTTTAATGATAACAACATCATCTATTTCGGGTTCAGATTTCTTTTTTGTCCACTTAAATCTTTGATTTAAAGAAACCAAATATTCATTTGACCATTTTCGCCAAAAGTCATTTAATAATTTTTGACCAATTTTCCATCGTTGTAAACCCGAAATATTTGACTTTGCATAATCCTCTTCTGGAATTAAAATCAAAGGTTCACCTATTAAAAAATGGCCAGGTGTAAGGGGTAGTGGGTCATCGGAATCATTACTTAAGTAAGACAGCGGACGCGAATTTAAACACGCTTCAATCTGAGCTAAAATTGTAGATAGTTCTTCAAACGTTGCTGTCGAATTCCCTAATATTCTCTTTAAGTGCGATTTAGCCGAACGAATCCCAGCCTCCCAAAGACCGCCAAAATTTGGGGCATGTGGAGGAATGAAATGCCACGTCGTGCCTTCCTCTGCCAACAATTGACCAATCTCATCGGGCAATTCCGATACTGCCGTAGTAAACATAAGTTTTAACTCCTTATCAGCACTAACAAAATTTGTACCGTTGTCGCTGTACAAATGTTTACAGTGACCTCTCCTAGATACAAAACGACGGAAAGCCGCTATAAACCCCTTTGCTGTTAAGTCTGATATTGCTTCCAGATGGATAGCTTTAGACGACAAACATATGAACAAACATATACACTCGGCGTCAAAAAAATCGCACCTCTAAGAAAATCACGTTCAAATGGCATTAACTCTGGATATGCACATGCAGTCGTATTAATTATAATTTTATTTAAAAGGTTACTTAATTAACTTAATAAAAAAACATTATTTTTCATTATCAAATAAAACCTAAAGCAACAAATAAAGGGTCACAAAAATTCTAAGGAAATTTTGCTGCTCGGGAGAGTCGCGAGTTGCGCTAACTTTGTGGGTATAAAGAGGTCAACACGGGTTCAATGTGGGTCATTCGCTATTAAACCGTTGAAGGGGACACACGCACTGATTTTACTGAAGAAAGAACATCTGGAAAATGGACACTACAGCTGATGAGGCCGCTCAAGTGGTTGCACTACTGCAAGCAGGGGTGCGGCAGTGTGATGTCGCCCGGCAACTGAATCTGAGCCGTTTTTCGGTTCGTAGAGTCTACCAGCGCTTTTTAGAGACCGGTGGCTATATCCGGCGACATGGGTCCGGTAGACGTCGCTGCACTTCGGAAAGAGACGACCGGTTCGTTGTGTCGTACTCTTTGAGAAATCGCTTCTCAAACGCTGTTCAGCTGCAACAGGAGCTCCAGGCAGTTCGCAGACGCACCGTGAGTGTATCCACGGTTAGAAGAAGACTGAAGGAGAAGAACATAGCAGCCCGCAGAGCTGCTACAGGTCCAAAATTGACTGCAGCGCACCGACGAGCCCGCTTGCAGTTTGCTCGCGACCACGTCGATTGGACCATTGAGCAGTGGGGAGCTGTTCTCTTCTCAGACGAGACACGAGTGTGTCTTTTCTGCAACGACCGACGAAGAAGAGTATACCGGAGGCAGGGTGAACGTTTCGCTCAAGCCTGCATCCAGGAGACGGTGGAATATGGAGGCGGATCCTGCATGTTCTGGGGCGGTATGTCGGCTGCCGGCAAAACCGACCTGGTCTGCGTCTCCCGGACCGGAGGTGCTCGCGGACAAGGGTCGCTGACTGCGCGCCGCTATATCACAGAGATCCTGGATGTGCATGTGGTCCCTTTTGCCGAATCTTTTGGCGAGGGGTTCACATTAATGCACGACAACGCTCGCGCACACACTGCAGCCATCGTGAACGACTTCCTGCGGAGGTCCCAAATTCCTGTGATGCAGTGGCCAGCGAGAAGTCCTGATCTGAATCCGATAGAGCACCTCTGGGACCATCTTAAACGTAAGGTTCGATCTCGGGATCCGGCTCCTTCGACTCTAGAGGAACTCCAAACCGCGGTGATTGAAGAATGGGGTCTTATCCCTCAAGAAGAGCTCCTGAAGTTGGTGAGGTCTATGAGGGACCGTATGGAAGCCGTCATCAGGGCAAGGGGGGGTAACACTAGATTTTGAGTTAATTTTAAGACACTTTTTGTACATTTTTTTTGTAAATTATCGATTATTAATTAGGACTTAATTAAGATTTTTTATTATTTTTCAAATTTTTATGCTTTTTGTATAATTTTAATTAAAAAAAAGATTGCACTTAATTGTTGTTTGATGCTCCTTTTTGTTACCTTTCTAATGATACCTAACACTATCCTCTATATAAGGTTTAGGAATTTTTGAATAAGATTTTTATAAGGTGCGATTTTTTTGACGCCGAGTTTATATCCTTTATATGTCCTAGACCCTCGACCTGGAGAAAATCGTACATTGATATATCCTGTAAAATCTACACCGGAAACTTCAAATGCTCTAGACGGTGTAACTCTGGCTTCCGGTAATTGCCCTATAAGCTGACTGTTATTTTGACGTGAATATCTTAAACAGATCACGCATTGTCGATAACATTTTTTAACCAAATGTCGTGCACGTATAGTCCAATATTTTGAGCGTAAAAAATTAAGCATCATTTGTGGACCTCCATGCATCGTTTTAAAATGAGCATCCAATATTATTAGCTTAGTGAGATGACTCTCACTAGGCAAAATGATTGGGTGTCTCTTATTATACTTCGCAGTAGCATGGTGGATTCTGCCACCTACTCTTAAGATCCCATTATCATCAAAAATGGGACAAAGAGTATACAGTGGACTTTTTTTTGATACGCTTCCTTGCGAATTACACATCAACTGCTTATACTCAGTTTCAAAGTAAAATCTTTGAGTTTCCTTAACACACATGTGTAACACGTCATTTTTATCTTTCACAGATATGTAACTTAATATTACTGGTCTTTTATCTTTTGGTACTATCAATCTTAAGAACCGTCTACAGTAAGCCAGAACTCTTAAAGTTTTGGAAAAAGATGAAAATCTATTCCATTCAAAATTTTCTATTGGAGGAACAGTTATGTTAAAATTCTTGACCGGTCTCTGTTCTTCATCTGTAACATAATCACGATCATTCAGTCCGACTTCATACTTATTTTCATGGCGCAGCCAATGCGGTCCATGCCACCATAATTCATTTTTGAACAGTTCTGGTGTGCGTACACCTCTTGAGGCACAATCTGCTGGATTAAGATGAGTTTTAACATGACCCCATTGATCTCTCTCCAGTATTGTTAAGATCTCTGAAACGCGATTGCTTACAAAAGTGTTCCATCTGCTTGGCTCTCCGTTAAGCCATGCCAGAACGATTGTGGAATCAGACCATCCAAATAAGTATTTCTTAGACACTTGCATAATCTCAGCAACCTCATGTATTAGTTTGGCAGCGAGCAGTGCAGCGCATAATTCCAGTCGGGGAACTGAGATTTGTTTTTCAATCGGAGCTACTTTTGTCTTGGCGGTTATCAAGTTTGCATAGACATTTCCAGAATCATCTATAGATTTCATATAAATGGCTGCAGCATACGCTAATTGAGACGCGTCTGCAAAAGCGTGCAATTCCACATGACTATTTGAATTATAATTTAACCATCTCGGTATGGTGATATCTTTAAGATTACAAAGGTCACTTATAAACTCATACCATTCTTCGAGGAGCTTTGATGGTAAAGGCTCATCCCAATTCAGTCCCGACTTCCATAAACTTTGAATATAGATCTTAGCTGTAATTATAATGGGTGCAATCCAGCCCATGGGATCGTACAATCTCGCCACATCAGACAAAACTCTTCTCTTAGTGACTTCACTTTCATCAATAGTTGGGAATTTTAAGGTGTATTCAAAGTTGTCTGTTTTCTTATTCCAACTAATACCTAAAACTTTTACCGTGTCATTGACTTTAAAGGTTAAGGTTTTGTCATTCTCTTGTACCTCATTCTTTACATATTTTAAAAGTTTGTCGCTATTGCTGCACCACTTTTGCAAAGTAAATCCACCAGCCTTCATCAAACTTTTCATCTGGTCAACGATTTCAAAGGCTTCTTGGTATGTTTCACAACCCGTGATCAGGTCATCCATATAGTAATCTTCGAGTGTGATTTTAGCAGCGACTGGATATTTAGATTGTTCATCCATCGCTAATTGTCGAAGAGTTCTAACCGCCAAATAAGGTGCGCATGCAGTCCCAAAGGTCAGTCTACGTAACTTGAAAACCTGTACCGGTTGATTGGGATTTGCCCTCCAGAAGAGTCTCTGAAAATCCGTATCTCGCTCATCAACACAAATTTGCCGATACATCTGCACTAGGTCAGCTACAATGCAAATTCTGTGACATCTCCATCTCATCAATATATGTCTCAGATCTTGTTGTAACTTGGGTCCAACAAGTAGCTCGTCATTTAAAGACACGTTATTCAAGCCTTTGCAAGAAGCATCAAATACGGGTCTAAGTTTAGTTGTCTCCCTATCACCCTTGACAACTGCATGGTGCGGTAGTTACACGACAAAGGGATCGTTGATTTGGTTTTGATCGGTAATTTGAACCATGTGATTTTGTTGCAAATAATTTTCTATAGCCCCTTTATAACTCTCATGATATTTAGGTTGCTTTAGAAGTCGTCGTTCCAGCAAATGAAATCTGCGAAGTGCTATTTGTTTAGTTTTGCCGTAGAGGCACTCAGGATTGGGGCTCTTAAACGGCAATCTCACAGTGTAACGTCCTTCATTGTCTCTCACATTAGTCGCTTCATATATTTCTTCACACCTACGCTCTTCTTTGGTTAACTGTCGTTGCAGACTTTCTGGCTCTCTCTCAATCTCCCAAAATTGTTTCAAAAGTTCATCAGTATTTAGTTGAATATGTAAGCTTATCAATCGCTTCTCAGACTGTGCCAAATTCTGACAAACCTTTCCCGATAAAATCCAACCAAAATGAGTGTTCTGTGCAATCGGACACTCTTGAAAAGGATGTTTTAACAGCCCTTCTTTTAATATTTCCCCATAAATGTCTGCTCCCAAAATCATGTCAATTCTATCTGGCGATCCATATTTTGGGTCTGCAAGGGGTAAATTATCAATTTCAGGCCAATTAGAGATCGCCATGTTAGCAGATGGAATGAACGACGTCAAAGTACTTAAAACAAAGGCATAGACTTGTACACAGAAGTTAGGATTATAGAGTGACTGTAAACTTAAGATTACCATACCTTTTGTCCTCGTTGTACCCTCTCCTACTCCTGACACCAGACCACTCACCATAGTACGTTTGAGTCCTAGTGCTTGTACAGTAGCTTCTGTGATAAAAGAGGCCTCCGACCCTTGATCAACTAACACTCTAATGGTTTGTGAACAGCCACTCAATGATTTTGCTTGAACTCTAGCTGTAGCCAATAACACTGTATTATTTTGACTCTCTTGAGCAAAATGTGCAACTAGTTTGTATTCGGAATCGTTGGTAATTGGAGCCTCAGTTGGCTCGTTTTGCTCTGAGTTCGATTCTAGTTTCTTCTCGAAGTGTAATAAACTATGATGGCGTCTACTACAACGACGACAACATGATGATTGACGACAGCTCCGCACGCTATGGGTAGAAGACAAACAATTGAAACACAATCTCTGTGATTGTACATATTGCGATCTCTCTTCGGGAGATTGTTTTGCAAATTGCTTGCATTGATACAAAGGATGCTGCCCTGAACACAACCCACAAACGATTCCACTCAAGGAATTCTTCTCATCTCTAACAGCGACGTGATATGATTTTTGCTTAGAACTTTGTTTACTGGAATTGGTAGTGTTTGCCTTTTGCACTGGCCGGCTACAATCTGTCATTTCTAAAGTACGGAATCTGGATTCCAAAAAGATTATTAATTGTTGCCAAGTTGGAAGTTCATCGGATTCGGTTGTGCCAATGTTAATTTCCCACTGTTTACGGGATTCTTGATCAAGTTTTGATGACACAAGATGATTGATAATGGTATCCCATCCTTTTGTTTCAATACCAATATTATTAAGGGATTTTAAACAAGTACAAGTTGTATCAAGTAGTTGCTTGACTCCATTTGCCGATTCTGTTGTCAAAACTTTCTGCGCAAACAATCGTTTCATTATTTCGTTACAGTTGTATCTCTTGTTGTTATAACGACGAGATAGTTGTGACCACGCCTCCAAATAATTCGCTTCTGTTGTAGCCAAATTCTTTAGGAGATTAGCAGGTTCTCCTGTCAAACTACCCTTTAAATAATGTAACTTCTGGACCGCAGATAAACTCCGATTGCTGTGAATCACCGAGGTAAACATATCATAGTAGGCTTGCCAATCCCCATAATTTCCCGAAAATGTTGGTAACTGAATTTGTGGTAATCTTACTTCACAGCTTGGTGGTGACGGGGCTTGAACCGAATTCTCACAGTTGCCAGAACTACTACCAGGTACCACAAACGTCAGTGTTTGAAGATCATCCTTCAGTCTGGTTTTGTGGTCCGTATATATCTCCTCAAACATAGTCATTTTATCCTGTTTGAAATATTCAAGTTCAGTTCTTTCCTTTTCAGAAGCCGCTGAGTATAGCTCCAGATGCTGCTCGAAAAAATCTAACCATAACTTTTCTAAACTTTCCAATCTCGATTCTATATATGTTACTTTAATTCTATCTTTAGGTGTTTTTTTATAGTTAGAATAAGATTTTATTAGTCTTTCATATCGAGCCTCTTGCTTCGCAACTAGCTTATCCATAATTGGTTTGTCCAAATCAATTTTAATTGTTAGCGTAAAATGTTCTAAATCTTAACTTGATCCGTAGTCTGTCTTGAATAATAATTCACTAAAATATTCTAAGTGTCCAAACAGCACAATTATTCTAAGTCGATGAAATCAACAGTCGCGAATTTTCTAAGTTGAATTTCTAAACGTTGAAAATATTCCAAGTCAATGAATTATCACTCGCGAATTTTCTAAGTTGAAGTTCTAAATGTTGAAAATATTCTAAGTCAATGGATTATTACTCGCGATTATTATAAGTTCGACACGACACTTGTAAAATTTTTACTATTTCACTATTGTTCACTTTACGCACGATTCTAAGTACTTTTCATTCACTGTATTCACTGTACTCCCGGGTTTCGGCACCAGATGTCGCTTGCAGGTTGTAATAACTCAAAACTTGTTGTGGTAGAAAGAATTATATTGACAAAAAAAAGAACCAACTTACATACTCGCAACATTGTTAAACCATAGCGCGATTTAATAACGCACACCGCCATCTAGTGGTGGAAGGCGGAACTTTATTGATTTAACACAAGATATTATATTATTTGAACAGGGAGAGCAATTGGGAGAGCATTGGACCGGATTTCCAAAGGTTGCGGGTTCGATTCCCGCCTGAGAATTCACTTGTGACCCGAGTCGATTTTTTCTAGTATTTTTCTATTATAATAATTTATCGTATAAGATCGCATTGAAAATGCATAAAATATATAAAAATTATAATACTAAGCCGATTATAAAAATGCTTTCACCATTGGAAAGCTACATTCACGCTGAGTAACGTAGGCTATATTTAATGCTAGAAAAATTTAAAGAATTTTGACCACCCGTGCGAGGCCGGGACGGGCCGCTAGTATAAATTATAAAACATCACCGGTCTTTATTTTATTGTGATAATTTGAATTGCTTAAGCACAATAACAACACATCAAGCCAAAACTTTTTGTTATTAAATATGAAAAAGTTAAAATTTTCGCTCGAAACATTGACTCATCAGCTGACTTCAATTTACACGAACTGATATTTCAGCTATGATGCTCTATACTTTAGCCTCTAAGTAAAGGTTAAGTTAGCTAAATAATATAGTTTGGTAAGTAGTTTATAAGGCTCGATGGAACATGCCAGTTCCATCGAGTTTAAAAAATAAATAAAAGTTCTACACGTTCGCGTGAGCTACGTCGTACGACGTCGTGAGTGAATGCTTATGAAACGGCGCAACTTCTTATGACGTTGCGCCGGGAGAGGGAGACCGTTTGGTATGCGAGCGCACGATCATAGGAAAATGAGATTTCCAATGCCAGGCGGCGGTACAAACTACAAAAATGGGATGTATTGCGGCGCAAAGGAGCTACGATATACGAATTTACTGTTAAATTAGACGTCGGGCGACGTTCCGCTGAAATACATATCATAATCTTTAGGACGTCATAAGAAGTTGCGCCGTTTCATAAGCATTCACTCACGACGTCGTACGACGTAGCTCACGCGAATGTGTTAAAATAAGAGAGAAAAAAACGAACTGATATAGACAATTTGAATTCTTGTGACTGCTCCCTAGTTTTACGAACCTCTCAATTACAACATAAATATTAGTAGTAATATTGTAAATGTCAATACTTCTGTTAAAGTTGACGAGTTTCTTGCGCCCCTTCTTCTTGCCAGTTGAAAGTCGTCCTGAATGAGTTTTGGTAAAAATGTTGGACGATTCAAAACAACTTATATTTAAGTGCATTTGAATAGAGTTATTTTCATTTTCACTGTAAGAACCTAGGGTAATATTGATAGACATAAATATATGATACATAGATATTGAATATTTAAAGAAATATATATAAATTCCCGACGACTTCGGTACAAATGCTCGTATTCATGATAAAAAAAACATCTGCATCTTCCGGGACTCGAACTCAAGATTGTCGGTGCGAAAGGCAGGATCACTACCGTTGCACAAAACGGTCGCTCGTAGCTCTGTCTGCTGTGACAGTTTTGTATGGGTTGATATGCAATTACAATCTGGTCTTGGAGTTTTTCCCAGGGAAAACTTTTGTGCCGATGGGTACTAAGAGATTAGTCACTTTATTAATTCACAAGTGGTATTTGTTATTCTATACGTAATAATATTCACGCAAGTGTTATGTACACCGTTATTTTGAGGCAAATCAGAAATGTCTTTCTATATTAGGTATTATAGCATTGTTTTTATACGTATTAGGTGGCCTGTAACTTATTTAAACTAGCTGAACTAGCTGACCCGGCCACACGTTGCCGTGGCTCAGTTATTTTAATTTGCAATATATTTTTTTTATTAAAAATCAGCAATAGCCCGCATGCATAGGCAGCCATTGTGGTATTGATTCTTTGGTGAGAGAAGTGGTGGGAGGCGCCCGACGTGACGGCACAGTGGTGGCATGCGCGTGAGCTGCGCGTGGTACTGGACAGTACTTGGACATTGCAAAATTACTTTATTATTCTAAAATAAAAGAGATTTTCTAAAATTAAAGTAGCCTAAGTTACTTCTTATTACATCAGCTACCTGCAAATAAAAGTCCCGTCAAAATTGGTCCAGCCATTTCAGAGATTAGCCGGAACAAACAGACAGACAGACAGACAAAAATTGTAAAAAAATGTTATTTTGGTGTATGTACCATATATATATATATATATATATATATATATATATATGGTACATACACCAAAATAACATTTTTATATATATATATGGTATATATATATAAAAAACGGTTATTTCAATATTACAAACAGACACTCTAATTTTATTTATAAGTATAGATTATATGCTGTTGACTGTACATGAAACTAAGTGAGAAAACCAAAAATAGGTATAGTTCAGAAGTGATTTTTTTATTTATTTAAACTTTGTTGCACAATAAATTCCATATTCCTGGCTACTCACGATATCAAATATAAACATAACCCTACCTAATTAAATAAGTTTTGGTGCTATATTTCTTACATTCACACCAATTAGCCTAACCCAAAGTAAGCAGTGTAAAGCTTGTGTTATGGATACTAGGGTTACGGATAGACATACATATATGATACATAGCCATGTAATATTTACAGAAATATATATGAATCGCTAACTGCAGAAAGGAAACATGTCCAATTTCTTCAAAAATTGTTTTCTTTTTATATAACAGCTGATATATGCGGGACGCATCGTATACTGCACGGGCGTAGCCAGGTTTTAGTTTCGGGGGGGGGTTCAAGAAAATAAATCTACTGAAAGTGCATGCAACCTTTATATTATATGAAAAATATGTAAAAAAAAGAAACAGAAGGTTTATTTGATTACATATGTACAACAGAAATATCTTCTGTTTTTTCTTTTTAAATATATCCACTACTTCATTCGCATCAATTTCTATCCCATAGTGAATATTCATGAGAGCCAAGACGTTCAGTCTGTTTTCACTCGTTGTGTTCTGCAAGTAGTTTTTAGTCTTCGTAGGCTTTAAAAAGTCCTTCCTGGCGTAGCAGTGGAAACAGGTATGGACCATACCGTACCGTATGGTAGCCAATATTTGTAACAACGTGTTAATATTTGGATATAATTTTTGATCGCACCCAAAGCAGATTTTGGAGTAGAGGAGGAGGATTTGGAGCAGAGGGGAGGCAATAGTCATAGCTGCTTAACACACTTCAAGATCTGCTTTGACGACAGATGTACTACTCTGTCAAGAAAGTACCGGGAAAAGATCAATAATATACAAAATATTTGTTATTCATCCAAATTTATTTTATCACCTTCAAAGTATGCTCCCTCAGTAACGATACACTTACGCCAACGAATAATCCAATCATCAAAACATTTTTTAAACCCTGTTTCCGGAATTCAGTTCAGTTCTCGCCGCGAATTCTCCTTTATGTCTTCTACCGATTGAAAACGGGTGCCACGAAGTGGTAATTTGAGTTTAGAAAAAATAAAGAAGTCAGCTGGAGTCATATCTTGTGAATATGGTGGTCGCTGGATGGTATTTGTTGAGTGTTTGGTCAAAAATTCGTTCTCAATGATGGCCTAGTGCGAAGGCGCATTATCGTGGTGCAAAATCCAAGAATTTTCTTTTCACAAATCTGGATTTTTGTTGGAATTTGCTTTCTTAAATGCCGCATAACACTTAAATATTATTCTTTTTTTACCGTTTGACCTTCCGGCAAGAATTCCGAGTGCACAACATCGCGATAGTCAAAGAAAACAATCAACATGTCTTTGACTTTTGATCGGCTTTGGCGTGGTTTTTTCGATTTCGGTTCAGTTGGAATGCGCCACTCCGAAGTTTGTTGACTAGCATGTCAAACTCGTAAACCCACGTCTCGTCACCAGTAACAATGCGTTTCATGAATGTTGGGTTGGAATTGACTCGTTCTAGCATGTCCTCAGCGACTCTCATGCGATTGAGTTTTTGGAGAAAATTCAGGTCTTGGGGACTAGCCGAGCGGTAACATGTTTCATACCCAAATGATTATTTAAAATGGTACGCATCGACTCGCGAGATACAAAAAGTTCGGCGGCTATCTCTCTTAAAGTTAAATGATTATTTTCAGTCACTATTCCCTTCACTTTTGCGATGTTAACTTCAGTTGACGTCAGCAGACGTTGATGGCCTACCAGAGCAAGGCAAATCTTCCATCACATCTCGACCGCTTTTGAACACTTTGTTCCACTCATAAGCACGTGTTTTTGATAAAGTTGATTCACCGTAAGCTTTCTGTAACATTTTCAGTGACTCCGAATACGAAATTCCATTGGCGATGCAAAATTTTAGACAAACTCTTTGTTCGATATTTTTTTCCATTATGAAATTCGCAACATATACTCATCATCATCATATCAGCCGTACGACGCCCACTGCTGGACATAGGTCTCCCCCAAGGATCTCCACAACGATCGGTCCTGTGCTGCCTAACAAATTATTGAACCCACAATCTAGTATTTTTTTACGTTTTTTCGCTGTAACAAATTAGTAACTAATTGTCCATTCACGTTAGCCTCTATTAATTTGATATTTATGGTGACATACCTATCTACTCATAACCTGAAAACTAAATCCCATCAAAAACAATACTTGTCAAAAAAACCAAGTCTCGCAACTCAGTTGTTCTACGGTAAAAAGTTGTGAGATCCATATAATACCAAGTCGGTTATTAATTTATTCAGTCCCTACTTAAGCGAATTTCTGTCTTAATACGTCCAGTCCCTAAGACCACGATCGTGGTCCATAACAATTGAAAATCAATTGTGTCTGGAATCTCCGTACTCGAAGCATTAAGTTGTTACGTAATAATCTATTGTTTTATATAAATATATTGACTCGGCCATCGCATGAAAACACGTGTAAATTAAATTATTTAGTGCGATGGCCGAGTCAATATATTTATATAAAACAATAAAGATTTTTAATATTGTTATGCGTCACTATAAGATGCTGTTAATTATTACGTAACAACTTAATGCTTCGAGTACGGAGATTCCAGACACAATTGATTTTCAATTGTTATGGACCACGATCGTGGTCTTAGGGACTGGACGTATTAAGACAGAAATTCGCTTAAGTAGGGACTGAATAAATTAATAACCGACTTGGTATTACATGGATCTCACAACTTTTTACCGTAGAACAACTGAGTTGCGAGACTTGGTTTTTTTGACAAGTATTGTTTTTGATGGGATCTCATTGCTTTTTGTATTTTGTAGACAGTCTACTTTTTTCCTTTTCGGTACCTTCTACTTACTGTATATATGTACCAGCAACGAATTTTCTTAAAGTCCTCTCTCTGACTTATGAACTTTTCTTATTTTTGTAGGTTTTTTCAGTTTTTCCTTGATTCATACACCAAACACTATTTATATTCCAAATTTGAAGCTTCTAGGTCTGCTAGAAGTGCCTTAGAATTTTGATGATCGGTGAGTCAGTGAGTGACAAAATTAAGAAATTTGACCTGTTATAATTCTTAAACTACTAGTTCAATTTGAATGAAATTTGAAATATACCGTGTCTTTACAATGCCTGCATGGTTACTGAAAATTCAGTCTTCTAGTTTTATCCACAACGAAGTTACAGGGGGTCGAAAATGGCCTGAATTGCTTCCAGAAAAGGATGGTACGTCCGTGCCGCTTTTTTGCTTGACTTGGCGGGGGCACTGCCGTGCCCCCAGATTTTGCATAACTTTTTATTTATTTACGTTTTGACGTTTTTTTATTTTTGTAACAAATTGAACAAATTAAGACCTTTCTTTTGATGCATCATTCGTCTATCTGCATTATATAGTTTCTGTGTAATCACGGACGATGACTACGGCAAGTGGTGGTTCTAGCGGCCAACTATTCTTTGTCATAGAGTCTTAGTTTTTTTTGTAACAAATTCACGAAAAGAGGTGTGTTAAGTAACAAATTAGCACTAATTCCTGGCAATGTTTCATCAAATATTATGAGGTTGAAACGGACATGATAATACGATATTATTAAATTGTTTATTGAATCAATCGATTTTAGATCTTATTTCCACATTCAGATAATACGATTCGACAATAGTTTGTCAGTGAAATGTGCTTTCTGCTGCGCTTCAGCGTTATGTAGTGTGGCATGGTCGCAGTTGTAAAGCTGGAAACAGTGCTGGACCGACGTTGACCTTCGGTCTACATTGACCGTCATCGATCGTCGTTTGTCAAAGAGGCGTGGGAACCGATGCCGACAGACAGCGTGGGGCCTGGCTCGACCGGTTAGCCGCTTGCGCATCCCCGCATATTGTTTTTAATATTATATATAACATTTTTTATATTATCCGGGATAAAAAAGTAGGATTTAAATAGAATTGTCGTATACCACATTTTTAAATATGTTTGCACACCTATCATGGCGCCTTGAACGAAGTTTATTTATAACTAGTATTTCCGCCCGCAGCTTCACCTGCGTGGGCTGTAGGATTCCATCCTACAGGAACTGCTAGTGAAATATATCCTATACCCTTCCTCGATAAATTGGCTTTTTAACATTAAAATGATTTTTCAAATCGGACCAATAGTTCCTGAGATTAGCGCGTTCAAGTAAACAAACAAACTCTTCAGTTTTATAATATTATATAGTATAGATTATATTACATATATTAGGTATATTATATAGCATAGATTTATGCGTAGAAAATATCTATAAAATTAATTCAGATGTAATATTTTTATAAATATTCATAATAAAACATTTTTAAAACAGCTCATTTACTCAATGTGCTACTATTATAGATCAACTAAATTTTAGAGGATCAAACAATTTTGTCGCTAAAACTAAAGCTGCAAATCTCTTGCGCCTGCGGCAGACTTTTAGTCGATACTGTTCTTGCGTGCATATTCAGGGACAATATGAAGAGAAACTTTCAATATTAATGTATGACGAACACCTAGCCTTTATATTATACATATTTACTAAATAAACTTCCTATTAAACATTTTTAATTTAGCAAAATCTCATGACTTGCATCGTTTCAATATCATATACAGGCAGTCCTCGTACTTACGGCACGTTAGGTTCTTGAATTACGCGACGTAAATCGAAACGACGTAAGTCGAGACATATTTTTTCATATATTTACATGTAAAACTCAAGGGTTAGGATCCACTCGGACTCAAAATTTAAAAAAAAACTGCATTTGAAACAAAGGATATACATACTTTATTGAAATAATTAGATATGTATTTATGAAATTTCTAGTTATTCTTGGTATTTGTGTGTTATTAATTTTAATACATATTACCTACGTCTTGATTGTCCGTTGTCCCTGAACTAACTAAACAAAATCAGCAGCATGTGCGGGGTAATCCCCGCTCGCCGACACCGCGCCCCGCCGGTCCCACGGACATTGACCTCGCGAAAAGTGAATTCTCCTATGCCGGAAATCGAAACAATTGACGTATTCTTGAGGAATAGTGTCAAAACATTGTTCGACGTAACTCGAAACGACGTAAATCGAAACGACGTAAGACGAGGACTGTCTGTATATTAAACAAATCTAGTTTTTCTATTTAATATTTTTTCTGCTTGTCTGTCGCGATAGCTTAATTACATTAATGTTTGTGTTTTAGCGAACAACAATAAATTTTTGGTTAGCCGTAATGAGGAGACTGGCGGTGATTTATCTGCTCACCATCGGCAGCACTATCAACGCGCCACCACAGCTGAGCAAGATCGAGCCATAGTGGAGGCACATACCAGTCAACCATTCCTGACCACCAGAACTTTTGCCTCGCAGTATAGTGTAAGTTTTTATTTAAAAACAGTAAACATGTATATTCGATGTGAAGACGTGCGAAGAAATAAATAATACCTAATATTTATTGCTCAGATAGAATAGCAGTCGCCCGGTTAGCGAAAGGTCGTGGGTTCGGGTCCCACCTCTGGCACCGTTGACATTTTTATAATTAGAATGTATTATGAAATTGAACTTACTAAAATTTTAAATTTCTTTTCTTTAAAATTAGATATTCCGGGATCTTCGTAGTGGCTATGACCCGTTACCATGGCAATCATTTTGTTAAAGTAAAAAAGATGTCAAAATCTTCTGATCCATTCACAATTTTTTTTAATGTTTTTATACAAATCATGTGCCTACTAAAAAGTATACATAACAATAAGAATTATCCAACGGTCCAGTGTTTTAAGCAAATTATAACTCAAATCATGACGTGATGTCACTAGCTGAATAAACTCCCATACAGGATGTGTCAAGATCATTTCCGTATCATTTATTATACCAGAGTGTACCGCGATACAGCACAATACGTTAAGTATTATAAGTATTTTTTTTATTTCAGGTATCACAAAGAACAATCCTGCGCCGACTTAAAGACGTCGGGTTAAAAACCAGAAGGCCGGCAAAAAAAATTGACTACATATTTCAACATAACGTTTTAAGATTATATTTGATTGTTAAATTGTTTAAAATGTTTTCATATAGGTTTTGAGTTATATTTTAATAATGTTGATTGTTTTTATTAAAGTTTTAAGACTTATTTATCATTATAACGGGAAAATTCTTTTTAAGTGACTTAACATTTATCGTAGCCGTAGAGTGAAAATCTCTGTCATGCCTACTACAGATAGGTACGGCATAATTTTCAATTCAGATATTGCTTTTCATTTCTTCCTAGTTAAGGTGTTCCTAATCCTAAGCACATTTTGTATTACGTTACGCAGCGCTTTCTTTAAATTTTTTACTTATTGATATCTTTTCTTAATCGAAATCATAAAATTGTTAAGGAAACTTATTTTATCTTTAGCCAGCCTTGAATTTTTGCCATGTCATTTAACGGTTTTTTAACAATGATAATTAATATACTGTCGAGCCTATTTAGAATTTTTGATTAAGTATAGAATGTATGCAATTGTGATAAAAAAATGTTAATATTTTTACATAAAAAATTGTTTCAATTACTTTACCTACATTTGATATAACTATGCTCCCACAAAATCTGTTTCGCTTTCCCCCTTTCCCCCCCTCCCCCCCCCCAAAAAAAACTAAAAAAGAGCGCAATCCACCACATTTCGAGCGAACGAAAAATTTTGAACATTACACCGTTGACTTATTAAATGTTTTTTCAATTCAGACCGCAGTCGCGCCGGCGTAGACTTCGTTCTCCATACAAAACGCTGTAGTCACGGTAATATTATCTAACAATATTTTAACTCCATACAAACGGTCGAATCACGAGTCATACCTACGCGGCTCGATGTCAGGGTGCGCTCCGAGTGCAAACAGTCACGACCATAGAATACATCACGACTGTGCCGCACTGACGAACGAACGGTGTGTTAGTTTTTAACAATAATCGCGCGACTTTTTCTACAAAATACATTCAAGTTTATTATTTAATATAACGAGAAGGAAATATTCACTATTTTATATTTGTGGCTATCATCTTAAGCGTTGTTTGGAGAAACATGATGATTGTCACGCTTTGAAGTCGTATGTGAAACTCGATCAAAGAAGCCAAAATTTCAGTTCAGAGAGTCGATACTTAAGGTACCGGGAATACAATAAGACTAATTCTCACACTTTTTTGATAGTACCCAGTGACGATTTTGAGGAATATGTAGAAAAAATGGAAGAAATATTCCGAACTTCATTTAAAACCAAATATATCAATATTAAAGTAACTACAGGTATCTATAATCAAGTAAAATATATTCCTTTTTCTCCACCTTGTCCATTGTTGGAATATCCAACATTTACAATGGCAACACAGTTGCTATAGCTACAATTAAGAGTAAAAATTGTTTATAATCTTATTATAATTCTCTTCCTTTTGTGGTGTTGGACCTAATACACGCGTTTTCTATACTGGTGTCTTTTTATTAACTCGAACTAGTCATCCATATCTTATTTCATTCTATACAGTCCCTCGCTCCTACATTGGTCCTTCGCAGTGAAGTTTATAAATAAAAATTCATCAAAAACATTTAAAGTGGTGCAGGAGGTGCTGTGCAGTTTTATCACCGCCGCGTATTTTTGCAGGCATACGAAAACGCCAGTCATCAAGCCGCCTACAAAACATTAAAATACACCAATATCCACAAGGAGTGCTTATTTAATATAAAACTGGAGCAACAATTTTTAATTTTGCCTACGCCATTAGTATCCTGTGCGGTGCAGTATTGCCAATCGATTAGATGAAAAGTAAAACCAGCTCATTGGCTCTAATGAGTTGACAGCAGCGTGTTTCTTCGGCAATTCACTGAATCTGCAAGCTCATTGGTTCAAGTTTCATTATCAACGCTACTCGCCGCAGAGAGTCGCTACTGGACTTCCGCTGACGCCGACGTTCATTCACACCGGTTCACAGCTTTGAAATTTACTGGACGCCATTTTTGAAGCTTAGATTCCTCGTTCATTTGTTTGCGAAGATTTCGTTTGCGTGTTATCACTTAGTGGACTTTAAGTTTAATTTTATTCTAATTTCTGTTCTAAAATTACTGTCGGGATGTCGAATGACGAAAATCAACCTAGCTTTAATAGCAAGCTTGAGCTTATTCGGAAGCGTGCCGCTGTAAAGGGGGCTATAACCAAAATGTGTAATAGTTTAAAAGAATTTGCACAGCAGGACATCTCTTCTCATACTTTTGAGATTAAAGAGGAACGCGTTTTGAAAGTCTCAACCTAGAGATTTGTGCCATAGATCCAGAGGCTGACGACATGGACGCCGTCGAGAGTAAGTATTTGGATACCTTAATATTAATAAAACAGTTGAGTGAATCTGCGTTGCAGTCGCGATCTAATACGTTTGCTAAGGAAACGACTCCTGTTCCTACAAAGTTACCTCAGATTGATATACCATGTTTCACCGGTAGGTATTCCGAATATAAGCCATTTTTAAGCATGTTCGACGCTTTAGTTCATAACAATAATAGCATTTTTGATGTACAAAAATTTTTCTATCTTCGTAAATGTCTTCAAAATGAGCCCTTTGAATTGGTAAAAAATCTGCCTATTGTACCTGAAAGTTACAGTGAAGCAAGAAAAATTTTACACGATAGGTATGATAATATTTACAAAATAACAAACGAGCACATTAACATTCTTTTAGACATACCATATTTCACTAAGTCGACAGCTCATAATTTGAGGCAATTTGTTTCAGCTGTAAAACAGCAATTAGCTGCATTAAAAAACTTAAATTATGAAGTGCAACATTGGGATCCAATTGTCCTTTGCATTTTGACTAGAAAGTTAGATATTTATTGCAATAGAGAATATCAATTGGTCCGGTCTGATAAAGAGCCTTCAGTAAATAATTTGATTTCATTCCTAGAGAGCCGAGCCCTAGCACTTGAGAATGCTGATAAAACCCAGGTACAGCAACAATCAGCCTTTCATAAAGCTGCTCACGTGGTAACTGTTAAGGGTGTAACAGGAAAAGATTCACATGAGTCATCACCGGCCCCTTCAGTCTGCATATCATGTAAGTTGCCTCACAAATTATTTGCATGTCCTAAGTTTTTATTGTTGACTGCAGAAGCACGAACAAAGCTTGTGAAGGATAACAAGCTGTGCACTATCTGTCTTAATAGTCATGCTCAAAGGTGCAGATATCATTTTAAATGCCAAGTGTGCAAGAAAGGTCATAATACACTTTTACATCAGGATAAGGTAGAGTCTCCAGTAACGCTATTTTTAGAATCTGGTGCCAATCAGGTGATTTTGCCTACAGCACGAGTTAAACTTGTAGCGAGCAATGGCACAGAGGTTCATGTTAAAGCACTGTTGGATAGTGGCTCCCGGACCTCCTTCATTACTAAGCAACTTGTGGACTTATTAAATCTAAAGCCTTTACAAGTGAATACTCCAGTAATTGGTATAGGCAACAATGTAAATAAAATAGAAAATTGTGTTACCATTCTTTTACATTCACTGACCAATAATTTTAGTATAAATGTAGCATGTCATGTGATAAACAATATTACTTCTATGCTTCCACAGTGCAGAATATCAATTAAAGATATTCATTTACCAGCTAATATCACATTAGCGGATGGGACTTTATATGAACCTAGTGTGATTCATATTTTATTGGGGGCTGACATATTTTTTCAGGTGTTGCTTGCGAATGAGCCCCAACTGAGTCTTCTCTCCTCAAAGGATTGTGGTGTTAGCAGCAATTTGTCTACAGTTCCAGTTCTCAACACTCAATTTGGTTATGTGGTCGCAGGTTCAGTCCCTGTAAAGCAGCATCATCAACAAGTAACTTGTTTATTTTGTAAAACCTGTGACAATTCTCTTAGTGGTACTCTTGAGAAATTTTGGGAGCTTGAAAGTATACCTGAAATCTTTAATGAAAAATTACCAGAACATGAAATATGTGAAAATTTGTTTTGTGATTCAGTGAAGTTAGATTCTCAAAATAACAAATTTCAGGTTGCTCTGCCACTAAAATTGCCACTAGAGTCAATTAACGAAGCACTTGGAGATTCATTTAGTTTGGCATTGAAAAGATTTAAGAATCTAGAATTAAGATTTAAAAAAGATAATGTTCTTTATCAACTTTACAAAGAATTTATTCATAATTATTTGAAAGAGGGTTACGGTACAGTCATTGACATCAGCCAATATGATCTTTCTTTTGATCCAGTCTATTTCTTGCCTCATCATCCTGTACTCAGGCTTGATAAAAAAAGCACTAAATGTAGGGTTGTTTTTGATGGGTCAATGAAGACAAGCAAAAAAGTTTCTCTCAATGATTTGCTATTAAAAGGTCCTGTTGTTCAAAAGGAATTAATAGATATTTTAATGCTATTTAGAGTTAATCAATATATTTTTGTAACTGATATTAAAAGTATGTTTTTAACAATCTCATTGCATTCTGCATATCGGTCATTACAAAACATTCTTTGGCGAGACTCCACAAGTGATGATATACAATGTATACAATTGAATACTGTAACATTTGGATTGAAAAGTTCTTCTTATCTGGCTACACGTTGTTTGAAAGAACTAGCTGATAGGTATAAAGATAATTTTCCTTTAGCAGCGTTTATCATAGAAAATTGTACTTATGTAGATGATGCTCTTGTTTCTCAGCAATCATCTGAGCTGCTTATAGAATCGAGAAAGCAACTTTCTGCTCTTTTAGATAAAGGTGGATTTGAATTGCACAAATGGTTTTCTAACTGTCCTCAATTGTTAGATGAGATACCGAAGTCAAAGCAACATTTTGATGATATTGATTTAGAAAAGAATAGTATTTCTTTAAAAACGTTAGGTATAAACTATAATGTAAAAACAGATTCATTTATGCTTTATCTGAAGCCTAGCAAAAGCATGCCTGCTACTAAGCGCGAGATTTTAAGCTTTATAGGGCAGATTTTTGATCCTCTTGGATTAGCTGGACCTATAGTGCTTAGGGCTAAAGTTATAATGCAAAGGTTGTGGCAAGCACATGTCAATTGGGACGCACAGCTTCCTCGTGAAATTTTAAATGCATGGTGGGAATTTTATAATAGCCTGTGTGTTATGCTGCCTATAGCTATTCCGCGTTATATAAATTTGTGCAAGGCCGTATCGGTGCAATTAATAGGTTTTGCTGATGCCGCCAGTTCCACAGCGTATGGTTGCTGCGTTTATCTTCGAGTAATGGATTCAGCTAAAAACATTAAGGTTTCTTTATTGTTTTCTAAGTCACGTTTGAATCCGCTTAGACAAAGTTTAACAGTGCCTAGACTTGAGCTCAATGCCATGGTACTTTTAGCCAAGTGTGTTGCAAAGCTTCACAGCACCTTAAAGCTTCAGTTAAAGATTGATAATGTTTTTTTTATATTCAGACTCTCAAATTGCTTTATCATGGATAGGGTCAAACCTAACCACGCTTAATTCATATGTGGCAAACAGAGTAAAAGTTATAACTGAACTTACAAATCAATTCTGCTGGTCATACATTAGTTCTGATAAGAACCCTGCCGATTGTCTCAGTAGAGGAATCTTACCGCATGAATTACAGCATCACCCTTTGTGGTGGCAAGGCCCTAATTTCCTACATTCAAGCGAATATAAATCGCAAAATACACCTATATCACATGCTATGCTTTCCTGTGATGAGCCAGAGGTTGAAGTTGAATCAACTTTCTCAAGTGCTTTGGTGTGTACTATACACATTTTGCTATGTCAAATTTCTTCCAGCATTCGTGTAGAGTTCGTAGAGACGTGTTACTCGATCACATTTTTGTAACAAATGGAAAGAAACAATAAAACACACAAAGCGGCTCTTATCAAAGGTCGGAACGTTTAATATGCAACAGCATTTAAAAATATACTTGATTCATTGAGCAATAAGGTTGCTTTCATTTTGTTTGTTTACATTCTCAAAAACACCGGTCGCCGCGAAGGCTTATGTCAAAGTCCGAACCAATACAGGGACTATCATTTAATAAAAAACAAATTTTAGGTTGTAATAAGGCCTATTTTACTTTTTTATTAGTCCATTTGACGGCGTTTACAAAGGATATTGGGTTGGATACCTATTGGAATCCTTTTTATTATCATGTATGTACTGATCAGATCCGCGAAAAAAGAAATCTTTCGCCGCGAATATAGGAATTGGGTCGCATTTTTTTAATCCGCGAATAGTGAAAACGCGAATGAATGAAGCGCGAATAAGGAGCGTCTACTGTATTGTAAAATATGAACAGCAGAAATATTTTAAGGCTGAATTTTTAGAATTAAAATGTAAAAATAAAATGTCAAAGAGTAATTTGAAACCATTGTACCCATTTGTTGATAGCCAGGGGCTAATAAGAGTCGGTGGGCGTTTAGAATATGCATCTATCTCATACACACAAAAACATCCAGTGATCTTACCTAAACATTCTCATATAACACATTTAATAATTGAAAGGGAGCATGTTAGGAATTTTCATGCAGTCCCGAGATTAGTGATATCTACCATTAATCAAAAATTTTGGATAGTACATGGTATTAGGGAAGTTAAGAAAGTTATTCATAGGTGTTTAATTTGCTTCAAATTAAAAGCTGATACAGCCAAACAGCTTATGGGTTCGTTGCCATATGACCGCGTCAATTATTGTCGTCCATTTCAAAAGGTAGGCATTGATTTTGCTGGACCTATTATGATCAAACAATCACGTATAAGAAAGGCTTTACAAACTAAGGCTTATGTATGTGTCTTTGTATGTTTTGCTACCAAGGCTATACATCTTGAGTTAACCTCGGATCTAAAAACTACAACATTTTTAGCTTCTTTCAGAAGATTTATTGCACGAAGGGGTCTTCCCACTGACATTTATAGTGACAATGCATCCACTTTTACATCTGCCAATAATAAGTTAAATGAATTGTATAAATTGCATAATAGTAGAGAACATAAAAAGGAAGTTCATGATTTTTCGGCCCAGCAAGGTATTAATTTTCATTTTCTTCCATGTTATTCACCTATATTTGCAGGATTAGCCGAAGCTGGCGTAAAAAGCATGAAGTTCCACCTAAAAAGAGTTGTACAGAAATCTTTGCTTACATATGAGGAAATGAACACTGTATTATGTCAAATTGAATCTATACTTAATAGTAGGCCTCTCATGCCTTTAACTAACGATGTTAATGATTTCTCTTGCATCACACCTGGTCATTTTTTAATAGGAACTGCTTTGAATGCATATCCAGAGCCTGGAATATCTCCTGCTGATAACCATCAGTTTTGGAAAATATGTAGTAGCATGAAAAAATATTTCTGGAAGGTATGGAGTAAGCAATATTTAAATAATTTGCAGTCGCGTCCTAAATGGAAAGACTCTTACCCTAACGTGAAAGAAGGTTCATTGGTGATTTTAAAAGAAAATGATGTGGCTCCAATGCATTGGCCTATGGCTAGAGTTACTAAAGTTTTCCCTGGTTCTGACAATAAAGTTAGAGTGGTCGAAGTTAAAACCGCTAATGGCAGATCCCACAGACGTTCAATTGTAAAAATATGTCTACTACCAATAGATTAATTTTGTGTTATTCATATAATGGTACCTAGTTTTAGTTGAGTTCCTACTACTATTAGTTGTAATATGTTCTTTAACTGAGAAGTCAAGATATTTTATTTTATTTTATTACTTGTAGTATTTCGCATTATATTCTATCACATATTCTAGATTGTTTTAAATGTAAACAAATATGTTATTTATAAGATTGTGTTTAAGTTTAGTTACACTGTAATGTTTCAATAACTATTAATTTTTATATTGTCTGTCTTTTCTTAGAGGCAGCATGTTGGAATATCCAACATTTACAATGGCAACACAGTTGCTATAGCTACAATTAAGAGTAAAAATTGTTTATAATCTTATTATAATTCTCTTCCTTTTGTGGTGTTGGACCTAATACACGCGTTTTCTATACTGGTGTCTTTTTATTAACTCGAACTAGTCATCCATATCTTATTTCATTCTATACAGTCCCTCGCTCCTACACCATATTTTCCAAAATAATTTTTAATGAAACTATATTAGAATACGAATATTTTATAGTTTAAAATGTAATAAAAAAGCATTTCGTATGTCTCAGTCAAGGCGCAAGTATTTATCGGTCGCAAATTTAAAAGCTTGCTATTTAAACATAAACTTGTTTTTAATTAGTAAATCTGCCAATCAAAAAACACGCATTTTTATTTAACTCTTCCTATTAATTTCACAATTTATTTTATCTGTTTAAATAAAAAAAGTATATTTACTACCACAAACTAAAAGGAAACCCAAAGTAGACAAATGTAATTAAAATGCTGGATGCGGGCAGCCCTATCGCATGATTACGTAGCGCTCGGCTGTAGGTATCTTTCTCAAGACTTCGGCCGAGTTAAAATACTGTTAGATAAAATTACCGTGCTGTAGTTGTGAGGACGGAGTTTTTTTTTGTCCAAAGATGAAAGAAATATGTTGTTTTAAAGGCGGATTTGCTTTATTAAATAATGAAAATTTGATTCGACTCCGCTTCACTTTGAATTGACTTGACCCTAACTGACCAACTAAGAATTCGTAGAACATATTTACGTAGAGGGTTTTAAAAATTTACTTTTTTTTATTCACTCATCTGCCTATCGTATTTTCCCGTACAGCGGAACTCCGAACGAGTGTTTTTATTCACACTACAATATTTTTGTTTGTTAATGGGGTATGCACATTTTGATATATTTTTTTACATAATAATAACCAAATCACTACCGCATATCTGACCTTTGATCAATTATAATATTTTAACTACGCTACTACTAATAAACAAATATTTCTGAGGAAACGTCACAAAATTCATTATTTTGTGTAGAAATATTTTGTTTATTAGTAGGTAATTCATTAAGGTTTCGTGTTAATTTGCATAATGCTGTGTATTTTACTTTTTATTAATGACACATAAATTGATTGCAATATGAATAAAACATTACTTATACGAATAGTCATGTCTATCATCAACATACAATATAGTAGCTATAGCTTAGAATATCCTTAATGCAAAATAAACCAATAATGCATAAGAATCCAATTCAAATTTATTACCAATATTTTACTAAACGCGCTCATCTAGCCATTCAACATCAACTCTCCGAAGCGCTGCGCTCGTGCAAGCGCCAAGATCAATTTAATATGATTTTAAACTCTATTTGCACTGTCTGTATTATAAAACATAGTTTCGCTTGAGCCGGCTGCCACACTCACATTTGTCAAGCGATTCTATGTTTTACGCCAGTTGAAGAAAGGGTTCAAAATCGTAATTGACCGACTTGCCGCTAGCTCGGTGCCCGGTGCGTGACTGAGAGGAAATAACAAAAATATATCGCACACTCTCACACGTTTCTCCGCGACCGTCTTCTAACAGTTCAAAGTCCAATCAGTCTAGGTTGATGTGTCCATCGCTGTACAAGTTCGAGGTGGGCGCTAATAACTGCGCCACAGTCATTGACTAATGCGGTTATTAACGTTAACTATGTTTTTTGTAAATTATTTATGGCATTAATAAAGATTATTATTATTAGTAAATATGGTTTTGTTCTTCAGTATAAACTTAACTGTTCATTGATACAGGTTTATCAATGTTAGACATTTATTTTATTGCGTATGTTTAATATTACGCTCAGAGTTCTGGTTCACTCATTGTAACCGAGTTGTGTAGGATAATGTATTATTTTAATACGCGATAGAGATTGCAAGTATTGCAATGGTCGCTCACGTGTTGTATTGTTGTGAATTCGTTTATGAATGAATGAAAACAAATGCGTAAATAGGTAACCAATGGCCCTGGTAAAAAACCGGGGCCATAACTAAACTTGTGGAGAATTCCCCTGTATCCTTTCAAATGAGTTGTCATGATCAAAATAGTACTGTCGATACGGCAAGAGTCTAATGTGACTAGCGTAGTAGAGTTGGAGGAAGAGTATGGAGTATTTTTTAAAGTTAGTTATTAATTGTTACCACCACATGCTCTAAAGCGGTAAATATATGTAAAAATAATATATTTTTTCTTTAATATTTTGAATTTTAACTGAAATCTAAGCGATTTTTATTATAAAATTGAATATAAACTATAATTTCCAATAAAATATTTTAACTGGTTCTTAGTAATTTTTCAAAAGTATAACGAGATAATATCTTATTATAAAACGTCAATTAAAAAAAAACTAACTCTCTGACCGACAGTATTATCTTAAAGTCGTGTTCCAATCTATTTTATTTACATTTCAAAGGTGGGAGAATTTATTTGGTCAATACGAGGTTTGCTGGTCAGGGTCCGATGCTACCCTGAGCTTGTGGGCCCCCGAGCTCAGGGTAGCACAGCACAGCACCATTCAGACCTTTAGTAGCTACAGCACTGTGTGAATTTTTTTATTCACAAACTGCACATAAAGAAATACACATACAAGTAAAGAAAAAATAAATAAACGAAAATACAGTGTG
Organism: Calamotropha paludella; assembly: GCA_927399485.1. Classification (NCBI taxonomy): domain Eukaryota; kingdom Metazoa; phylum Arthropoda; class Insecta; order Lepidoptera; family Crambidae; genus Calamotropha; species Calamotropha paludella. Next base: position 8,203,624 of record OV656829.1, on the reverse strand, counting down.
CAGACGAATATGGTCACGACTCAAATGGCGAATCATTTACCTCGTGAAAACGTGAGATGATTAGTTGTAACATTAAATATAAAATCATGGAATATAACATAAAGCAGTATACAGGTTAATATATGAGTTTCCTTCCAAACATTATTTTTGTAATTTTCTAAGTTTACAGCTAAGAGTCCAAAACGCATTTCAATGTTACTGATAATATTAAATAAAAAAATTAAAAGGTATATCTTTTCTTGATTGGGGTCAAAAGTGAACCCGTCCAAAATAAAAAAAAACCTTAACACAAAAAACGGCTGAACCAATTTTGATAACACATGAACAACAACTTGCTTTCAAATAAAATAATCCCCTCGTAATCCATTCACCCGTTAGAGCTATGGTGCCATAAACAAATACAAGTACCTATGGTGACGCCGTATAATATTGTAGATGTCGTTACTTCTGTTAATGCTGACGAGTTTCTTACGCCCATTCTTCTTGTCAGTTAACACGTTCGCTGCGGCAGTAACCTTCCACTACTTTCCATTCCTTCGGTACAAGGCCAATACACCTGGTAATAAAACTTCCATTATGGCGGCACAAGGCTTATAGACCCTGTATCATTTAAGAAACTTAAATCATTTTTTTGGCTTACGTGCGGTGCCAGGTGTCTAAACCTGGTATTAGGGTAGGTGCATCATTGGATTCTATTTTAATAATACATCTTAGATATATATTCATCTTTTTCCTACACCGAACCAAATTGAAGTTATGCCTTCCGCACGACAAGGAATGCTATACTTTTCTTAGCCGCACTGTAAGCGAGACATAAACAAGATGTTAAGACCTGGTTTCGCACTCAAGGTGTTAAAAGAGGTCCTAAATGGGTGGTGGTTTTATCCATGTTGGACGATTCAAAACAACTTATTTCAAAACATCTCTCTTTTTTGCGTCGGGGAATAATAAGAGAGTTTGTCGGACTTAGGTTGACGCGCTGTTGTGTGTAATAAGTTAATCTACTTCTGAGGTTGACCGCACCGGTTCAATAAAATAGGGTAAGCTAATTTACATTCTATTGTCTCGTCGCGAAAGTCGCTTTTTATATGCACTTCTTTGTAGAGTAAATCTGGATTGTAATCGTGTTTAAATGCGTAAATTACCGTATTGTCCTTTGAATCGCGTCATTCCATTCCGACATATGTTATTTCGTTATAGGCAACAATAAATTCAATATGTGCATTCATAGACAATATCTTACAACACTTGTAAAAACTATATTAATTATTCTATTGAAATGAGTACCTGCGCTTCATTGTTATTAATAAATAAAAAACTGAGCACGCGGCAGACAGAAGCCACATTATGGTTTTTATATTTGTATTTAGTTATGATAACAACCGCTAGAGGCGCTGATAAGCAGGTTTGCGAGGTCCTCTTTTATGTCATTAAGATTCAAAATACGCCTAAAAAACAGCCACATCTCCGAGCCCTCGCTAATTGGGCGAGTGCTCCGCCCGCTGAACTGGCAAAGACGCCGGCAGACGCTTCGAAATTTACAAGCCATTTAAAATTCGACTATGAGCTAGTATCGTTTCATCAATGTGGAAGGTTGACTTTCTTCAAAATCAAAAGTAAAATTTTTACAAATATCTAACAATCAGTTAAGATGGAACCAGTTTTTTTACAGGCATATTTTAAATCTTATATAAACCTCGCAAACATCTGAATGAGCTAATGAGCACAAACTTCTGTATATAAATCCTAATAACTGCAGCTAAAAAGCTGGGCGTCTTAAATAAGGTTAAGCGATACGCCGAAACAGCTTTTAACTCTCTATAAAGCACAATTCCGATCTTGCAAGGAATATTGCAGCCACCTCTGTCTTATTAGTGACAGTAAATTGGTGAAAAGCAAGCTTCACCTAAGCTCATCGCCGTAAAGCTGCCTGTCTGTCGGTCTTCTACTGGCTGTACTTTGGAGAGTGTGCTCAGGAGCTGCATTTGCTCATACCGCCATCCCCTTTTTTCCTAATTAGCCTAGCTCAAAGCAAGCACTCCAAGGCTTGCGTTATGGATATATATACGGGTTATATTCATAAAAATGCCCATGACTCAGCTACAAATGCTTATATTCATCACACAAACATCAGCTCCTTGGATTCGAACCCAAGACCGTCTGTGCGAAAGGCAGGATCTCTAACATTGCACCAATCGGTCGTCAAAATAATGAATGATACAAACCTACATTTTGCATTTTATATAAAATTGGGAATGAAAATTTTATTTAAATTTATGAATACTAGTTAAATTAGTTAGATGTTGATGGTTATTAGATGAAGAGACGGCACTGGTCTATCAAGGTCTCTGAAGCTCAATCAGAAGAGCACTCGCCCGGATAGCACGAGGGTCTGGGTTCAAGTTCCAGCTACTTCTGAGAAAACAGGTATTTTAAACAAAATTTTTTGGACTTAAAAATTTTGCAGTTTAGCACTGCAAACTAAATAATAAAAAATATAATTAAATAACTAAATAATAAAAAATATAATTAAATGTGGTTTTCATCTAGTTGGTAATCTTTATGTTTTTATTTGTTTAAGTAATGAAGGACTCACTCTGTTAGAAATAATATTGCGTAAAACTATGTTAGTACCTATTTTTATTATTATTATACTAGCCCCACGCGCGCCCCGAGCACCGTAATGCGATATGGAGCATCAACCGATGCTAATTTGCCACTTACATCAGGAGTGATCAATTGCGGATAGTATTTTGTTTTCGTAGAAATACGAAAGCGTGGAAAATCTATTTTTAAATTTATTCTTACTAGCTAACCCGGCCACGCGTGGCTGGTATAACCCGGTCACGCGTTACTGGTATAACCCGGCCACGCGTCGCGTATGGTAACAAACACACACACACACAAAGTATGGTCATAATATAATGTATGATTACTGAGGCTTATTACAGTGTTAAAGATTTTTTGAATGATAAGGCAGCGTGGACCTAAAAGAAATGAATTGCTCGTTCTGTAATCTGAATCGTTTTGTAATATACACAATTTGTAAGACATATGGCGATTTTAAAGTAGTTTTGGCACACGAGTTTCTTGCTCGATTCTTCTCATGTTAGCCCCTACGTTCGTAATGGGGTCACTCGTGGCGATTACATGCGCGGCATCAACTCCGCGGATGTACAGAGATGGACACATCAAGTTATACACCCAATATAACTAAAGCTATGCTACAGTATCTACACAAAATCGTTAGCGAGGGACAGAGATTCCGGTCTAAGCCAATCACAGCGCGTAACATTTGAATCGCTCCTGCGCACCCCCACCCGCCGGCCGTCACCGGCCAGTTGCCAAATTCACGTCGGATTGTGTAATCGCGTCTATTTGTTTACGTGTATGCCGTTCGCTCACGCTCAATATGGCACCACAACTGACCCCTCAACAGCGGCAATTAATTGTGGTTCTACGAGAGAGTGGTTACACCATTAAAGAAATTGAAAGAAGAACTGGAATTACGGTAAGTGTTACTGAATTATTTAAATAACACCATATTTCAACATAATCACTTGTTAATTAACTGAGTTTTGACTGTTTCTCTGTATTATTGTCTCTGTTTATCAGTGTTAATTATAATTGTAAAAATGTTTCATAGCCATTAAATTGTATTATTTTATTACATAAATTATAGTCATATTTTATTTCTTAAATGTGAACTGAATTGGATATAAAATGAATAAGAGACAGAAAACGTTCTTCTAAAATGTAGTTGATCTATTGTGAATGAGCTGTGTTAAGGATAAAAGGTGTATTTTTACTTTATTTATATACCAATTATTACGTCTATTATTATTTTCTATTGCCAAATAGATAAATCTATAGTCAAATCAATAAATATTAAACTGTGTTTGTTTGTGATATATTATTTTATTGAGTAATCTACGGATAAATGAACTGCATTCAAAGTGGCGTTATTTAAGTGCAAAAATTCATTTTTTTTTACAAAAGATTTACGTTTCAGTTTTGGGGATAATTTTACTTGTCAATTTTACTGAACTCTAGTTGGTCTCTTAAATATCTCTATTTTGAGTAATAAGCATGATACTTAGGTAATTTGTTAGGTAATTTGAAAAGTTTAAACAAAATAATAACAACAAGTAGGTATCTATCGTCCGACCGGCCCGGGAGCGCAGGACAGAGCACTTTTTCACCGTCGAAGTATTATCGACGTTGCCTTTGTTGAAATAGGACTCAAACTCAACGAGCGCGAAAAAGGATCTCTTTTGTTTCCAAATTTTTGTTTAAAATATTTATCGGCCGGGGTTTAAAAAGCGATTATTGTCCGTTATGAATATTGCCCGAGCGGCCAACTAAAATCGACTCTAACAAATTATTGAACCCACTTTCTAGTATTTTTTACGTTTATTCCCTGTAACAAATAAGTAACTAATTGTCCATACACATTAGCCTCTATTAATTTGATATTTATGGTGACATACCTACCTACTCATAACCTAAAAACTAAATATTGCTTAACTTTTTGTTTATTTACGTTTTGACGTATTTTATTTTTGTAACAAATTGAACAAATTAAGACCTTCCTTTTGATGCATCATTCGTCTATCTGCATTATGAAGTTTCTGTGTAATCACGGACGATGACTACGGCAAGTGGCGGTTCTAGCGGTCAAATATTCTTTGTCATAGCGTCAAATATTCTTAGTTTTTTTTGTAACAAATTCACGAAAAGAGGTATGTAAAGTAACAAATTAGCACTAATTATGAGGTGGCCGCGCGGTTGAAACGGACATGTATTATCGGCGAGCGTATCACAACAGCTAGCGCGCGCGCTTGTTGAGTTTGAGTCCTATTTCAACAAAGGCAACGTCGATAATACTTCGACGGTGAAAAAGTGCTCTGTCCTGCGCTCCCGGGCCGGTCGGACGATAGATACCTACTTGTTGTTATTATTTTGTTTAAACTTTTCAAATTACCTAACAAATTACCTAAGTATCATGCTTATTACTCAAAATAGAGATATTTAAGAGACCAACTAGAGTTCAGTAAAATTGACAAGTAAAATTATCCCCAAAACTAAAACGTAAATCTTTTGTAAAAAAAATGTATTTTTGCACTTAAATAACGCCACTTTGAATGCAGTTCATTTATCCGTAGATTACTCAATAAAATAATATATCACAAACAAACACAGTTTAATATTTATTGATTTGACTATAGATTTATCTATTTGGCAATAGAAAATAATAATAGACGTAATAATTGGTATATAAATAAAGTAAAAATACACCTTTTATCCTAAACACAGCTCATTCACAATAGATCAACTAGATTTTAGAAGAACGTTTTCTGTCTCTTACTCATTTTGATATCTAATTCAGTTCACATTTAGGAAATAAAATATGACTATAATTTATGTAATAAAATAATACAATTTAATGGCTATGAAACATTTTTACAATTATAATTAACACTGATAAACAGAGACAATAATACAGAAAAAACAGTTAAAACTCAGTTAATTCTTCAAACAGAGTATTTGAAGGAATATGCGGTTCGTTTTGCAGCCATATTGATGTCTATTGTTCTTAATTCTTTAAAGAATTTACTGATAAGATTTTCGTTTCATTGACTTTCCGCAGGTGTTTTATGATGGGCACGATTCTCGAAAAAGGATCTCTTTTGTTTCCAAATTATTGTTAAAAATATTTATCGGACGGGGTTAAAAAAGCGATTATTGTCCGTTATGAATATTGCCCGAGCGGCCAACTAAAATCGACTCTAACAAATTATTGAACCCACTTTCTAGTATTTTTTTGAGTTTATTCGCTGTAACAAATTAGTATCTAATTGTCCATTTACGTTAGCCTCTATTTATTTGATATTTATGGTGACATACCTACCTACTCATAAACTGAAAACTAAATTTTGCATAATTTTTTGTTTATTTACGTTTTGATTTTTTTTTATTTTTGTAACAAATTGAACAAATTAAGACCTTTCTTTTGATGCATCATTCGTCTATCTGCATTATATAGTTTCTGTGTAATCACGGACGAAGACTACGGCAAGTGGTGGTCTTAGTTTTATTCGTAACAAATTCACGAAAAGAGGTGTGTAAAGTAACAAATTAGCACTAATTCCTGGCAAAGTTTCATCAAATATTATGAGGTGGCCGCGCGGTTGAAACGGACATGATAATACGATATTATTAAATTGTTTATTGAATCAATCGATTTTAGATCTTATTTCCAAATTCAGATAATACGATTCGACAATAGTTTGTCAGTGAAATATGCTTTCTGCTGCGCTTCAGCGTTATGTAGTGTGGCATGGTCGCAGTTGCAAGGCTGGAAACAGTGCTCGACCGACGTTGACCGTCGGTCAACATTGACCGTCATCGATCGTCGATTGTCAAGGAGGCGTGGGAACCGATGCCGACAGACAGCGTGGGGCCAGGCTCGCCCGGTCAGCCGCTTGCACATCCCCGCATATTGTTTATAATATTATATATAACATTTTTTATATTATCCGGGATAAAAAAGTAGGATATAAACAGAATTGTCGTATACCACATTTTTAAATATGTTTGCACCAGGGATGTTGCGAATATTCGCATCCGCATCCGCATATGCGGAACTTCCGCATCGATTTAGACATCCGCATCTGCATCCGCATCCGCATAAATCGATGCGGAGCTGATGCGGATGCGGATGCGACAAGAAAGAAAGAGGAGGGGTCGGCGAGTGGCACGTGTCGACCGAGTAAAAGATTGAAGATGATACGTGGGTACCACTGAAAATGTTTAGAACTGACCAGTTAGAAACATTGCTAATGAAAACTTTTTCGAATTTTAATTTTAAAACTCTTTGGTAATCTAATGTAGTGTATTGCATTCATTTGTCAATTGTTTTTGTGAATTGGCGGCAAATCTAACACTCTTGTTACAAGTGAAAATTAACCTAACGCGAGAAAACTTTCGTTCAATAATTTATTATGACTTTCGTTATGGGCTAACTCAATAACAAAGCTATGATAGGCTGCGAATAGCATTTTTTAATGAAGCCCCATCTCGTGCCACTATTTACAATTAGTTTAACGAGTTTAAGCGTGGACGTATCAATCTCAATGATGATCCGCGTGAAGGACGTCCTTTAACAGCGACTACTAAAGATAACATCAGTACTGTGCGACGCATGATAGAGGATGATAAGCGAGTGACCTATCAGCAGATACGGGCAAGCCTAGGCATTGGTATGAGTCAAGTTCAAAAAATATTACACGAACATTTAGGCGTCAAGAAGCTTTGTACTATATGGATTCCCCATACTTTAACCGACGGCCAGAAACACCTTCGCATGGACTGGTATCGGCAAATGTTTGATAAGTTCAACGACGGTGACTCAAATGCTGTATTTGACATCGTAACAGGTGATGAAAGCTAGATATATTGCTATGAACCCAAAACCAAAAGACAATCAGCTCAGTGGGTGTTTCCTTTCGAGGATCGGCCAACTAAGGTAAAGAATGGTAGAAGTCAAGGAAAAAAGATGATTGCCTCATTCTTTGGTCGGAAGGGTCATTTCGCGACAGTTGTGTTAGAAGATGGAAGGACAGTTACTGCAGACTGGTATGTCAATCGCTGTTTGCCTGTTGTTTTAGAAAAAAATCGACAGCAGCGCCCTCGAAGCAGGATCCTCCTTCACCACGACAATGCTTCAGCGCACTCCGCAGAACGGACTGTTGAATATTTGACTATGGCAGGTGTCGAGATAATGAGTCATCCACCATACAGTCCCGACCTGGCGCCCTGCGAATTTTATTTATTCCCAAGAACTAAACATAAAATTCGAGTTATTCGCTTTACGAGCCCTGAAGATGCGGTGAAAGCGTACGAAAATGCTAAAGAAGAGACCCCTAAGGACGAATGGGCCCACTGCTTTTCTCAGTGGTTCCCTCGAATGCGACGATGTGTAGAGAGGACCGGAGATTACTTCGAAAAACAATAAAAGTATTGGCAACTTCCTTCATTAAGCCGTTTTTATTTTTCTAAACATTTTCCGTGTTACCTAAGTATATTGAAGATTAACAGAAACACGAAAGACATCGTGGCTTCTCGAACAATATCTCTAAGTACCGAAAGAGCGAAGAAAATGAGAATAACAGAACGGAACGACTAGAGACCTCAGGTGACAGGACGTCAGTCCTGTTTAATTAGTAATCTTACCATGATGCTCGATTCATAAAGTGATGTTGAGAAGAGTCAGGAAACACCAGAAGTTGTCAGCCCTGACACAAGAAGGAGTTACTTACTTTTCGTAATAAAAAAAAAATAAAATAAAAAAGAGTCCCCTTAAATTTTGGAGTGTTAATTAAAGTGAGTTCAAACTGTTACCTAAAAAAGCACGCAAATTCTTATCAGCGCCACCAGCCAGTGTTCCAAGTGAACAGTTATTTAGTAGCGCAGGATTAATACACGCGGCCATTCTACTTTTCATTAAATATAATGCTCCAATATTTTAATTTCATAACTAAAACAATTAATCAATAAGAGTAATTCACTCATTACTTTATTATTAAACTAGCTGACCCTGCCACACGTTGCCGTGGCTCAGTTATTATAATTTGTTTTTATTAAAAATCAGCAATAGCCCGCTCGCGCGTTCTGAACCCGCGCAATAGGCAGCCTTTGTGATATTGTTTCATTGGTGGGAGAAGTAGAGGGAGGCGCCCGACGTGACGGCACAGTGGTGGCATGTGCGTGAGTTGCGGGCGGTACTGGACAGTACTTGGACATGGCAATATTACTTTATTTTTCTATTTTTTTTTTATAAAAGTAGCCTAACTTACTTCCTTATTACATCAGCTACCTGCCAATAAAAGTCCCGTCAAAACCGGTCCAGCTATTTTAGAGTTTAGCCCGAACAAACAGACAGACAAAAATTGTAAAACATGTTATTTTGGTGTATGTACCGTATATATATTCATATGCATGTGGTAAAAAACGGTTATTTCAATATTACAAATCGACACTCCAATTTTATTTATATGTAAAGATAAAGAAAGGATAAATATTACTGCTTTTTACCCTACCAAACCAACACTTAAGTTTTTTGTACAGTTCCGCATCCGCATCCGCTTACGCGGATGTGAGCCTCCTAAAATCCGCATCCGCATCCGCATCCGCGGATGTGAAAAAAATTACATCCGCAACATCCCTAGTTTGCACCCGTATCATGGCGCCTTGAACGAAGTTTATTTATAACTAGTATGTCCGCCCGCAGCTCCACCTGCGTGGGCTATAGGATTCCATCCTACAGGAACTGCTAGTGGAATATAGCCTATAGCCTTCCTCGATAAATTGGCTTTTTAACATTAAAATGATTTTTCAAATCGGACCAATAGTTCCTGAGATTAGCGCGTTCAAGTAAACAAACAAACTCTTCAGTTTTATAATATTATATAGTATAGATTATATTACATATATTAGGTATATTATATAGCATAGATTTATGCGTAGAAAATATCTATAAAATTAATTCAGATGTAATATTTTTATAAATATTCATAATAAAACATTTTTAAAACAGCTCATTTACTCAATGTGCTACTATTATAGATCAACTAAATTTTAGAGGATCAAACAATTTTGTCCCTAAAACTAAAGCTGCAAATCTCTTGCGCCTGCGGCAGACTTTTAGTCGATACTGTTCTTGCGTGCATATTCAGGGACAATATGTAGAGAAACTTTCAATATTAATGTATGACGAACACCTAGCCTTTATATTATACATATTTACTAAATAAACTTCTTATTAAACATTTTTAATTTAGCAAAATCTCATGACTTGCATCGTTTCAATATCATATACAGGCAGTCCTCGTACTTACGGGACGTTAGGTTCTTGAATTACGCGACGTAAATCGAAACGACGTAAGTCGAGACATATTTTTTCATATATTTACATGTAAAACTCAAGGGTTAGGATCCACTCGGACTCAAAATTAAAAAAAAAAAACTGCATTTGAAACAAAGGATATACATACTTTATTGAAATAATTAGATATGTATTTATGAAATTTCTAGTTATTCTTGGTATTTGTGTGTTATTAATTTTAATACATATTACCTACGTCTTGATTGTCCGTTGTCCCTGAACTAACTAAACAAAATCAGCAGCATGTGCGGGGTAATCCCCGCTCGCCGACACCGCGCCCCGCCGGTCCCACGGACATTGACCTCGCGAAAAGTGAATTCTCCTATGCCGGAAATCGAAACAATTGACGTATTCTTGAGGAATAGTGTCAAAACATTGTTCGACGTAACTCGAAACGACGTAAATCGAAACGACGTAAGTCGAGGACTGTCTGTATATTAAACAAATCTAGTTTTTCTATTTAATATTTTTTCTGCTTGTCTGTCGCGATAGCTTAATTACATTAATGTTTTTGTTTTAGCGAACAACAATAAATTTTTGGTTAGCCGTAATGAGGAGACTGGCGGTGATTTATCTGCTCACCATCGGCAGCACTATCAACGCGCCACCACAGCTGAGCAAGATCGAGCCATAGTGGAGGCACATACCAGTCAACCATTCCTGACCACCAGAACTTTTGCCTCGCAGTATAGTGTAAGTTTTTATTTAAAAACAGTAAACATGTATATTCGATGTGAAGACGTGCGAAGAAATAAATAATTCCTAATATTTATTGCTCAGATAGAATAGCAGTCGCCCAGTTAGCGAAAGGTCGTGGGTTCGAGTCCCACCTCTGGCACCGTTGACATTTTTATAATTAGAATGTATTATGAAATTGAACTTACTAAAATTTTAAATTTCTTTTCTTTAAAATTAGATATTCCGGGATCTTCGTAGTGGCTATGACCCGTTACCATGGCAATCATTTTGTTAAAGTAAAAAAGATGTCAAAATCTTCTGATCCATTCACAATTTTTTTTATTGTTTTTATACAAATCATGTGCCTACTAAAAAGTATACATAACAATAAGAATTATCCAATGGTCCAGTGTTTTAAGCAAATTATAACTCAAATCATGACGCGATGTCACTAGCTGAATAAACTCCCATATAGGATGTGTCAAGATCATTTCCGTATCATTTATTATACCAGAGTGTACCGCGATACAGCACAATAAGTTAAGTATTATAAGTATTTTTTTTATATCAGGTATCACAAAGAACAATCCTGCGCCGACTTAAAGACGTCGGGTTAAAAACCAGAAGGCCGGCAAAACAAATTGACTACATATTTCAACATAACGTTTTAAGATTATATTTGATTGTTAAATTGTTTAAAATGTTTTCATATAGGTTTTGAGTTATATTTTAATAATGTTGATTGTTTTTATTAAAGTTTTAAAACTGATTTATCATTATAACGGGAAAATTCTTTTTAGGTGACTTAACATTTATCGTAGCCGTAGAGTGAAAATCTTTGTCATACCTTCTACAGATAGGTACGGCATAATTTTCAATTCAGATATTGCTTTTCATTTCTTCCTAGTTAAGGTGTTCCTAATCCTAAGCACATTTTGTATTACGTTACGCAGCGCTTTCTTTAAATTTTTTACTTATTGATATCTTTTCTTAATCGAAATCATAAAATTGTTAAGGAAACTTATTTTATCTTTAGCCAGCCTTGAATTTTTGCCATGTCATTTAACGGTTTTTTAACAATGATAATTAATATACTGTCGAGCCTATTTAGAATTTTTGATTAATATATGAATGTATAGAATGTATGCAATTGTGATAAAAAAATGTTAATATTTTTACATAAAAAATTGTTTCAATTACTTTACCTACATTTGATATAACTATGCTCCCACAAAATCTGTTTCGCTTTCCCCCTTTCCCCCCCTCCCCCCCCCAAAAAAAACTAAAAAAGAGCGCAATCCACCACATTTCGAGCGAACGAAAAATTTTGAACATTACACCGTTGACTTATTAAATGTTTTTTCAATTCAGACCGCAGTCGCGCCGGCGTAGACTTCGTTCTCCATACAAAACGCTGTAGTCACGGTAATATTATCTAACAATATTTTAACTCCATACAAACGGTCGAATCACGAGTCATACCTACGCGGCTCGATGTCAGGGTGCGCTCCGAGTGCAAACAGTCACGACCATAGAATACATCACGACTGTGCCGCACTGACGAACGAACGGTGTGTTAGTTTTTAACAATAATCGCGCGACTTTTTCTACAAAATACATTCAAGTTTATTATTTAATATAACGAGAAGGAAATATTCACTATTTTATATTTGTGGCTATCATCTTAAGCGTTGTTTGGAGAAACATGATGATTGTCACGCTTTGAAGTCGTATGTGAAACTCGATCAAAGAAGCCAAAATTTCAGTTCAGAGAGTCGATACTTAAGGTACCGGGAATACAATAAGACTAATTCTCACACTTTTTTGATAGTACCCAGTGACGATTTTGAGGAATATGTAGAAAAAATGGAAGAAATATTCCGAATTTCATTTAAGACCAAATATATAAATTGTAAAGTAACTACAGGTATTTATAATCAAGTAAAATATATTCCTTTTTCTCCACCTTGTCCATGTTTTCCAAAACAATTTTTAATGAAACTTTATAGTAGAATGCGCATATTATATAGTTTAAAAATTAATAAAAAAGCATTTCGTATGTCTCAGTCTAGGCGCAAGTATTTTTCGGTCACAAATTTAAAAGCTTGCTATTTAAACATAAACATGTTTTCAATTAGTAAATCTGCCAATCAAAAAACACGCATTTTTATTTAACTCTTCCTATTAATTTCACAATTTATTTTATCTGTTTAAATAAAAAAAGTATATTTACTACCACAAAACTAAAAGGAAACCCAAAGTAGACAAATGTAATTAAAATGCTGGATGCGGGCAGCCCTATCGCATGTTTACGTAGCGCTCGGCTGTAGGTATCTTTCTCAAGATTTCGGCCGAGTTAAAATACTGTTAGATAATATTACCGTGCTGTAGTTGTGTGGTCGGAGTTTTTTTTTGTCCAAAGATGAAAGAAATATGTTGTTTTAAAGGCGGATTTGCTTTATTAAATAATGAAAATTTGATTCGACTCCGCTTCACTTTGAATTGACTTGACCCTAACTGACCAACTAAGAATTCGTAGAACATATTTACGTAGAGGGTTTTAAAAATTTACTTTTTTTTATTCACTCATCTGCCTATCGTATTTTCCCGCACAGCGGAACTCCGAACGAGTGTTTTTATTCACACTACAATATTTTTGTTTGTTAATGGGGTATGCACATTTTGATATATTTTTTTACATAATATATAACCAAATCACTACCGCATATCTGACCTTTGATCAATTATAATATTTTAACTACGCTACTACTAATAAAAAAATATTTCTGAGGAAACGTCACAAAATTCATTATTTTGTGTAGAAATATTTTGTTTATTAGTAGCTAATTCATTAAGGTTTCGTGTTAATTTGCATAATGCTGTGTATTTTACTTTTTATTAATGACACATAAATTAATTGCGATTGCAATATGAATACAACATTACTTATACGAATAGTCATGTCTATCATCAACATACAATATAGTAGCTATAGCTTAGAATATCCTTAATGCAAAATAAACCAATAATGCATAAGAATCCAATTCAAATTTATTACCAATATTTTACTAAACGCGCTCATCTAGCCATTCAACATCAACTCTCCGAAGCGCTGCGCTCGTGCAAGCGCCAAGATCAATTTAATATGATTTTAAACTCTATTTGCACTGTCTGTATTATAAAACATAGTTTCGCTTGAGCCGGCTGCCACACTCACATTTGTCAAGCGATTCTATGTTTTACGCCAGTTGAAGAAAGGGTTCAAAATCGTAATTGACCGACTTGCCGCTAGCTCGGTGCCCGGTGCGTGACAGAGGAAATAACAAAAATATATCGCACACTCTCACACGTTTCTCCGCGACCGTCTTCTAACAGTTCAAAGTCCAATCAGTCTAACTTCAGGTGTCCGATTGTGTACTTGCCGCTAGCGCACGGGTTATCTTGATTTTATTGTTATTTGTTATTTTGAATATCTCCATTAATTTTGTAAAATTGACGATTTTAAGTGCCCGCAAGGGCCTATGAAATAAAATAATTTTGATTTTTTTTTCTTATAATATGGTAAGAAACACACACACAAGGTATTGTCATAATATAATTAGGATTAATGTTTTTCCCATGCCCATGCCATGCTCGATGTAGCACAGCAACGCCTGACATAGGCGCAGTCAAGTCTGTTCACAATCATGTCCAAGATAGAGGGCACATCTTTTACGCATATTCATATTCATTTAATCTTCACAAATTTACAACAATAGTACATAACATACAGGATGTTTGTGATTACAGGTGTTTGTTTATGCTATAAATTCACCTTTTCAAGGTATTGAGATATAAAGGTTAATTTACTAATGATTAAAACTAAATATTATAACTTAATTATAAAACAAACAAAAATTCAACTCTTAACAATTATTTTAACTTCTTAACTTTAATTATATAATAATTAATACGTAACATATATATTTGAAAAAATCATTTTAAGAAAGAAATTATTTTAAAATGCGAGAAATACGATATTACAATTTACTATCGGAAGGCGTAGCAATGAGGGGTAGAGGGGCAGACATTCAGAACTTTTTTTCCTCAAAGTATTCATTTATAAAATAATAACTTTTTGTTATTAATAACTTTTTCAAAGACCCTATGAATTTATTAGTATTTGTTTCTGCTTTTAGGTATTCTGGTAGTTTATTATAGATTTTAATTGACATCGGGTAAGGACCTGAGCTGTGTAAAGTTAGTTTAGATTTTGTTGAACGCTAACTACCTTCAACATTGAAAGTAATATTTTTACAAATATTAAACAATCAATTAAGATGGAACCAGCTATAATTATGTTTTTATTTAATTTTTTGCATTCACAATGCAATATTTGTGGAACGATACTGGCTCATAGTAGAAGTTGGAATACGTTTGTAAAATTCGACACGTTTGCCAGCGTCTCGGTAGCTCAGCGGTCAGAGCAGTCGCCCGGATTGCGAAAGGTCGTGGGTTCGAATCCCATCTGAGGGCTCGGAGGCGTGGTTGTTTTTTACACACGTATTTTATATCTTATAATAAAGTACTCCTTAATGAAACTGTAAATGCTGGCCGCAGACAACAATTTTTTGCGGTCTTAAAATATCCAAAAACAAAAGACATTGTTACATCATACATACACCATACTACATGTCGTTATAAAATATAGACAATATTTTGATATTAATACATATTAAACACCCTTTTACATCACACACACACGCACACACATGCACATTTAAAAAACAAAAGTAAATGCGCAAAAAATCCGCTTAAAGGGGTTTTATTCAATGTTTGTTGGATAATTTTTAATATCTAGCGTTAGTTTATATATTTAAAGGTATATTTTAGTATGTAAGTCTAAAAAAATTGTTATAATGCATGTATTTTGGTGGAAAAAAAAAATATATAAAAAAATATATTTCGGAAGTGTAAAAATTTAATTTTGAATGTTTACCCCAAACATGATTTTATTTAAACAAAAAAGCTAGTTGATCCTTGCCATATTTTAACATTAAGAAGAGATTAAAGAGACTTTCAAATGACCTTTATAAAATTATGAAGCGACCGTAACCTTTCCGTTGAAATGTCTGCATGTATTCAAATGAGTCGAGTTTAAATCAACATACATAACACAAGCATTTAGATTATCATGTTAGGTTAATGGAATTATGTTTGACGCATTGTTAATTATCTTAAGAAACTGGTTTTTATTATAATATGTTTAATGTTTATTTAAAAATTGCATACAATTAATTAAATGAAAACACATGAAAGAATTTTATACATACACTTGTTTAAACATTAATGACCATCACAGGTACCGGTTATAAGTAACAGCTTATTAAAAATGAATTCATTGCGTTCGTTGCAAGTATTGGATTAGGAGCCCAAACAGGAAATATGAAGGTAGTTTTGATATTGCTGATGGCGGTAAGTTTTTTTATCAACGTACATATAATGCTCAACAATCCAACATCATTAACGTAATCATGGTATCAACATATAACCGCGTACAAAGCCATATATGTAGGTAAAAGTTATGGCGAAAAAATATGAAACATGTCAAATAACATAGCTTTGTCTTCTCTTCTTCTTTGGCCTCGCCTTTTCCCGTTACGCGGGGTCGGCTTTCCTGGTGCTGAGGCGCCACTTATTCCGCTGGTATGCGTCGTCATCTGAAAGCCCCAACTGCTTCATATCCTTGCGGACATTCGTCATCCACGTAGTTGGGGGCCTTCCCCTCCCTCTTTGCTTTGTAGCCATGGAAAGGCACTTCTTCACGACATGGTCATCTGGTCTTCGCTGTATATGACCGTACCATCTCAGTCTAGACTCCGTGATTTTTTCCGCAATTGGTGCAACTTTAAAGGTACTTCTTATGTGTTCATTGCGCACCCTGTCTTTAAGTGTAACTCCGCCCGCCCAGCGCAGCATTCGCATCTCGGTCGTGTGTAGCTTCTGTACATGGCTTTTCTTAGCAGCCCATACCTCGCTGCCGTACAGGAGAGCTGGTCTAACAGCTGTTTTATAGACCTTGCCTTTTGTTCTAATTGGCATTTTGCTATCGCACAGTACTCCTGTAAGAGTACGCCATTTACTCCACCCACAGGTTGTCCGATGAGCTATATCCGCTTCAATGGATCCATCCGCCGAGATAACGGAACCCAAGTATTTGAAAGTGTTCACTCTAAGTAGAGCTGTGCCATCTAGCCTGACGTCCGCGTCCGCCGCGTTATCCGGATCGAAATTAAAGACCATGTATTCTGTCTTAGTTCTACTGATGCGCAGCCCATTTGACTCAAGTGCCACCCTCCGAAACGAAACGATATTAGTGCTACGTCGTCGGCATATAGAAGGTTCCACGGATTGGGTTTTTGTATTTTTGCGGTAAGAAAATCCATCACGATATTGAACATCAAAGGGCTCATGGGGCTTCCTTGATGAACACCCACTCTAATATCAAAGCTGTCTGATAGCCCAGCTGCACTTCGCACATGAGTCTGGATATCTTTATACATGTCTTCAATGAGCCTTATGTACATTTCTGGTACCTTTTTTGCTCTCAGTGCCTGCCATATTATGGACCTTGGTACACGGTCTAAGGCTTTTTCGAGATCGATAAAGACTATCCATATGTTTTGCTTATTAACTTGGGCTTTTTCGATGATAGTACGTACCGCATGGATTGCATCAGTAGTTCCTTTACCAGCCACAAATCCAAACTGATTTTCTGTCAGCGTGATATGCTTTAGAAGACGCTCGCTTAAAACCCTCTCCCATATTTTGAGAGTATGTGAGGTGAGTTTTATACCTCTGAAGTTTCCACACTCACGTACATCTCCTTTGTTTTTGTAAAATGGTACTAGTGAGCTTTTCCGCCAAGAGTCGGGCATGGTTTCGCTTGTAATGATGTTGTTGAACAAACTAGTAAGCCACACTTCACCATCCTGTTTAAGGAGCTTCCAAAGCTCTACTGGAATGTCGTCTGGTCCGGTAGCTTTACGGTTTTTCATTTTGGAAATTGCTTTTCTGACTTCTGCTACGGAAACTTCATTAACTGGTCCTTGCGTCTTCGGTTGTTCTGATTCCGGTTGTCGTGGAAATTCCTCATTCAGTAGGCTGCTGTAGTATTCATACCATCTCCTACATATTTCTTTATCAGTTGTTAATAGCGTGCCTTCCTTATTCTTTATATATTTTGTAGCAATGAAATCTTTAGTATTTGTATGTCTTTGCTTTGCTATTTTGTATATTTCGTTGTCGGTTGCCTCTTCCAAGCGCTTATATAGATCTTGTACAGCTCTTTCCTTCTCTATTGCGATAGTTCTTTTAGAGATTTTTTTAGCCTCTTTGTATTTTTCCTTATCTTCGTCAGACTTAGTTTCTTGCCAGGTCTTAAATAGGCGTTTCTTTTCGTCAACACTGTTTTTGGTGCGATTGTTCCACCAGCTAGTTTCTTTTAGATTATGAAGGGCTCCTTTGCTGATTCCAAGCACTTTCTTGGCTGTTTTAAGACAAAAATTTTCAAAGTTTGACCATACAATCGAGGGGGTGTCGTATTGAGGTACACTTTTACCGAAATAGTCAGCAATATCGTTCCGTAGGTTGCATCCCTTTTGTGAGTGAAACTCATGCCATTTAATTTTTGCAACTTTAGGTTTCTTAATATTTAAAAATCTACGTAGTTTCAAAGCTGCTAAGAGTAGTCGATGCTGCGACGTTAGAGGTTCGCCAGGGATAACCTTACAATCTTTAATCCGTCTTAGGTTTCGCTTATCAACTAGTATGTAGTCTATTTGTGTTTTAGTGTTCCCACTTTTATATGTAATTAAGTGTTCATCCTTCTTTTTGAAAAATGTGTTTACTACTGCCAAGTTATGTGATGTTGCGAATTCTAAAATTGTTTCTCCTTCCCTATTTAATTTTCCGAATCCATAGCCCCCATGCCGCCCTTCGAAACCGCCCATGTCTACGCCTACGTGCCCATTAAGATCCCCACATACAAGTGTGTGTTCGGTTTTGGGTATGGTCATTTGGTGAGCATGAAGGTCTTCCCAAAATTCAAGTTTGTCTGCTTCCGAGCAGTTAACCTGTGGTGCGTAGACAGAAATGATATTAAGACATGGTTGTCTTTCTAGGGCAAGCTTGACAGTTACTATTCGATCGCTGATCCTTTTTATGTCTACTATATTTTGACTGAGATAGTGGTCTAATATAACTCCTACTCCATTCCTAGCGTTTTCCTTTCCATAATATATGAGTTTGAATCCCTTCCCTATTTGCCGTGATTTTGCACCTTTCTATTTTGTTTCTTGAACGCAACAGATATTTATACGACGTCTTTCGAGGATAGCGCTGAGTTCAGCACTGCGTCCTGTCATCGTTCCAATGTTCCAAGTGGCTATACGAACTTCGGACATTGGGGCGGTGACCCGTTGTTTCTTCTCGTCGCTTGGGGGGGACGCCCTAATATCATTTGCAGTTCGATCTTCTCCGTCGCTTGAGGGGGACGCCCTAGCTTTAATTTTCTCACTTCTCTTGTTTTGCCTCATTCCAGTATAAAAATTGGCTTTTGTTTTACGATCGGTTGCCACCTGACATCAAGGTCGTAGTCTTCCTGAAAGACTTGAGCGCCGCCGTTGACCCATGTAGAGTTCTTCCGCCGCCTGCTCTAATGGAACCTCCGACCTGAGAGCCCATCACAGCCGAGGACCTCTGCTCCAAGTACGCCGAAGGAGCTCCGTGGCTGGGTTTGATAACGGAGTTTTCTCTCCGGCCTGTTGGTCCGCGGGAGGTATTTTATTTCCCTCCTACCCTCCAGCCATTGGTTGGCGAGCATTCCCCCATCCGCCACCTGGGGACGCGCTCTCTAGGGGTCAGGTTCCCCCGAGAGAAATAACATAGCTTTGTGAACAATAATTATTATACAATATGGTCTTTGCAAAAAAAATATATATAAATTTGATCAGGGTTGCAAGAACCGAAACGCGGGCGGCCATGCCTAAGCAACGGATGACGTCACATCATACAAAACAGCGTCGTGTGCTTTGTTCGTCTTTAACAGTGTGCTGAGAATATAAACAGTTTAACCCAGATATATTTCGATTTGTGCTTGTGAAAATATTAAATATGTATGGTATATTATATGATGTTACGTCACAGCCAGCAATTTTCACTTAATCGCGCGAATATCAAATCGTTATCTGAATAATATTTTTTTTCCTAAATAATAGGGTTTTCTTGAGAAAAAAGTACCTGTACGAAATTAATACAATATTTTTTCCGAAAATGTCAAATAGTCAACTCTTATAAGGAATTCCACGAAATTTAATTCAAAGGCCATAGGACGATAAGAATACCGAATCGGCCCCAGAGAGGTATCTGGCTCATAATTTTAGGAAATGTTGGTACTCATAAGATACGTCGATGCTGAAAGTTTCAGCTTTTTATCTATTACCGTTTCTGAATAAATCTAAAAATACTGAATTTCAGTAAAAAAAATCATTCTCAGCACCATGTGAATCGATTGATCTAAATACAGGATATGTTTTGGGGCATGGTGGTAGCTTCTAAGAAAAAAAATATAAGCAATATCTGTTCATAAGAACCTATAAAAAAACGAGGTTATTTTCTTGATTTTAATTTTTAATCATGTTACGGGAACGCTAAAAATATGAATCTATTTTTTTTTAATTCCTCATTCAATTTTCGATGAAATTGTGATCCTGGGATTTTTTTTAAAACGTTACGCCATATTGAAAAAAAATAAAAACCGATTAGCTGCTCAAAAATTGATTTCTTATTATGATTTAACTCTTGCAATGATAAAATACAGAACGTTTGCAATTATTGTACTAGTGAAAACAACAGAATAAATTATGAACACTCATATAAAAATAATTGTTCTTCATATCATCATATCAGCCGTACGACGCCCACTGCTGGACATAGGCCTCCCCCAAGGATCTCCACAACGATCGCTCCTGTGCTGCCCGCATCCAGCGTTTTCCCGCGACCTTAACCAGATCGTCGGTCTACCTCGTAGCGGGCCTACCCACTGAGCGTCGTCCGGCACGCGGTCGCCATTCGACAACCTTTCCGCCCCAACCGGCATCAGTTCTCCTTCCTATGTGTCCTGCCCATTGCCATTTCATCTTCGCAATTCTTTGAGCTATGTCGGCTGTTTTTGTTCTCCTACGGATCTCCTCATTTCTGATTCGATCGCGTAGGGAAACACCAAGCATAGCTCTCTCCATTGCCCGCTGGGCGACCTTGAGCCTTCTTACAAGACCCATAGTGAACGACCACGTTTCACTGCCATAACTCATCACTGGCAACACACACTGGTTAAAGACTTTCGTCTTAAGGCACTGAGGTATTTTGGACGCGAAAATGTATCGCAGCTTCCCGAACGCTGCCCACCCGAGTTGGATTCGACTAGAGATCTCTTTCTCGAAGTTGGACTTACCTTACTGTATTGTATGTCCTAGGTAAACATAGTGGTCAACAACTTCGAGTGTAACGTTCCCAACATTTACTGGAGCGGGTGTAACATGGGCGTTGAACATAATTTTCGTCTTGTCCATCTTCATCTTAAGACCCACTCGTTGGGACGCGTTACTGAGATCTTCGAGCATGGTGCTCAGGTCTTCCAAGGTCTCAGCCATTAGGACCACATCATCGGCAAACCGAAGATGTGTCAGGTACTCGCCGTTGATGTTGATGCCAAGTCCATTCCAGTCCAGAAGCTTAAAAATATCCTCCAACGCAGCAGTGAACAGTTTCGGAAAGAAAACGTCTCCCTGTCTCACTCCTTGCTGTAGTTGGATAGGATTAGAGCTCTGGCTGTGTACTCGGACCGACATAGTGGCGTTTTGGTATAGGCACCTTAACACTTCGATAAACCTGCAGTCCACTTGGCACCTCTGGAGAGACTGCAGCACCGCCCAAGTCTCGATCGAATCAAAGGCCTTCTCATAGTCCACAAACGCCAAGCAGAGTGGCCGATTATACTCTTCAGTCTTCGGTATAACCTGCCGCAGCGTATGAATGTGGTCTATGGTGCTAAAGCCTTTTCGGAAACCGGCTTGTTCGGGAGGTTGGAAGTCGTCAAACCTGCGAGCAAGACGATTCGTAATGACCCTCGAAAATAGCTTGTAGACATGGCTCAGAAGCGATATGGGTCTGTAGTTCTTCAGTAGGGTATTATCGCCCTTTTTGAAGAACAAAATCACCTCGCTTCTGCTCCTTGCCTTCTGCGTTTTGCCCTGGACGATAACAGAATTGAAGAGCTTCTGGAGGACTTTAAGTACCGCGTGCCGCCCGCTCTCAGAAGCTCTGTTGTAATTCCGTCATCTCCCGCCGCCTCGTTGTTCTTTAGCTGTTTGAGGGCCATTCTAATATCGTACAGGCTGACGTCCGGGATATCTTCGGTATAGTGTCGGGTAAGCTTGGCTCTAGGATCTCGAGCTTTGCTTTGGCCTGGTGTAATACTGGAATACAGCTGCCTATAGAAACCTCAATCTCTCTCAGGATTTCAGGAGTCGATGATATGATACTGCCGTTCTCAGTTTTCAGCCTCGTCAGTTGACTTTGCCCAATAGACAGATCGCTAGCGAACACTTTGGAGCCTTTGTTCCGCTCTATGGCCTCTTTAATACGCTCGGTATTAAATTGGCGAAGGTCGCTCGTCAGCGACTTCGAGATCTGTCTATTAAGCTGTCTATAACGTAGGGCATCCGCTGAGTCTTGCAATCTCATTTCATGTCTCTTATCCATGAGTTCGAGTGTATGTGCGGAGAGTTTCTTCAATTTGGGACGGTGGGTTTTGAAGTATTTTGACCCTCCCGTACGGACAGCATCCACCACCAGGTCGTTCAGATCGTTCTTCATATAATGAACTCTAATCATTATTATAAACTTTATTTATCACTATAATTATTAAATCAGTACAAAACAATATTGTTTATATAATTCAACTACGTTTTAGGGAATTTAAACTTTCCCGCTCAATTATTAGTTAATTCAGCACCCATAAGATGGCACTGTAATTCAAAACTGGTGACACTGTTTTCTATTTTCATGAAAACCCGCCAGATTTGTAGATAACCTTAAAATTATTTGTTGATATTCTATACAAGTATTGGTCGTACTTTTTCTGTTTTTAATAATTAATTTTATCTAATTATATAATTATATAAGTGAAAATATGTCGTCATCTAAAACATATAATCCAAAGTGCTGTATTTGTTCAAAATTCATTAAACAAACGCGAGGTACTCCAAAATATATATAATCTGATGAAGATGCTGAAGACTTTTCAACGATCTTTGATCATCCAATTGTAGTTGGTGATGTTTTGTGGAATAATTGTCGATCAAAAAATATAAGAAAACGAAACTTGACGACGAGGATCAGGATACATCGTTGGAGAATGAATTACCTTCAGATACAAGTGAATTGTTGAATCTCAATCAAGTACTGATTATTCATCATTTAATTTAGAGGTTGTATGTGATTATGATACAGAAGAATGTATTGAAGTTCAAATTAAAAGAACTGTTGCAACTCACAAATACTGTTGTGGATTAAGGACAATTGGTTGTTGTTCACACTAAGCTGCAATAATTTTTTACCTGGCGCATGGACGATATTTGGCTAAAATCCCCAAACCAGCAGCAATACTTAATACTTTATTCAATTAAGACAATATCCCCACTGTGATTGATGAAGATAGCGACGAGGACTAGTCACAAATTCATAAGAAGATTTAATTATTAACACATTAATATAATTGATACATTTGAATAGTTTATAATTAAATATTAATATTAAAGTTATTGAAAAGAGAAAAAATATTTTTATATGAGTGTTCATAATTTATTCTGTTGTTTTCACTAGTACAATAATTGCAAACGTTCTGTATTTTATCATTGCAAGAGTTAAATCATAATAAGAAATCAATTTTTGAGCAGCTAATCGGTTTTTATTTTTTTTCAATATGGCGTAACGTTTTAAAAAAAATCCCAAGATCACAATTTCATCGAAAATTGAATGAGGAATTAAAAAAAAATAGATTCATATTTTTAGCGTTCCCGTAACATGATTAAAAATTAAAATCAAGAAAATAACCTCGTTTTTTTATAGGTTCTTATGAACAGATATTGCTTATATTTTTTTTCTTAGAAGCTACCACCATGCCCCAAAACATATCCTGTATTTAGATCAATCGATTCACATGGTGCTGAGAATGATTTTTTTTACTGAAATTCAGTATTTTTAGATTTATTCAGAAACGGTAATAGATAAAAAGCTGAAACTTTCAGCATCGACGTATCTTATGAGTACCAACATTTCCTAAAATTATGAGCCAGATACCTCTCTGGGGCCGATTCGGTATTCTTATCGTCCTATAGCCTTTGTACTAAACAGTATGTGTTTTTTACAAATTTGAATTGGATTTCAAGCCACATGGATTGACATTACATACCAGACTGCATGCTAAGTCATATATGGCGTCGTATAATAATTTTTAATGTACAAGTTTAAGTTTTTATAATTTTATTAAGATCTCATTATGTTAACCTAACAATTATGTTACTTAATATTATTTTTTCATCTTTTAAATAATTCGTGCGGCAAGGGGTCAACTAGGATTTGGAATAAAATCCAGACTTCAAATTCGAACCTCAAATTCAAAATAGAGTTGTGACAAAAAAAATGTGCTATTTATTTACATAATTAGGAATGCCTTAGCTTTCAATAAGAATTTTATCAATTTATACAAAAATATTTGGGTGGGTAAAATATCTTGATCTTTTTGGTTGGCGCAGAAATTGCCACTTCAGTAGTTTTGATTTTCTGGTAAAAAGTCTTTAATAATGGTGGATTATTAATCTTTAACTGTTCGTGATCATTTACTTGATGTTCCCAGTGCACTGAGTGCACCCGCCATTGTAATTCCTTAAGCTTATTTATATATATATATTTATATATATATATATATATATATATATATATATATATATATATATATATATATATATATCTATATATATATATACTTAATAAGATGATTATGAATGATGATATTAGCTGATTTATTAATTATCTAATGTTAATAATGGATGATGAATAAATACTCCTTTCCCTAGGTTTCATTAAAGGTCTGAAGAACAAATGAAATCTCCTTTGACTCTTGGAGACAGTTAAAAACCTTCCACTATTTTGTATCACTGAGTCACTAGTTTTTCACAAATAAGAGTGGTATATAACCACATGAGTAAAGAAACTGAACAGAGACAAAGCTACATACGAATGCGCTGTGATAGGTACATCACTACAAGTGCAACGCGTGTGTGTGCGTGACCACTGGGTGCTTGTCACGTATCGCACTTGCTTGGCCGCAGCCGAAACCGCTTCAAACTAGATCAGCCAGTGGTCAATCTCAGGGCGTGCAGGCGTGACGCGACGCTCGAACGTTGTGCGTGTTTTGTTTTTGTTTTCGAGTTTCTCACATAATACGTAGTAATATTTTAGTTTAAGTATTTATAAAAAGTGTTGTGAATATGGTTGTACATTGTACTGTGTGCATGAATAATAATAGAAGACTAAAAATATTTCTTATTTTAACTATTCCAAGGAGTCCACTAGGTCAGTTTGTACTTGAAACTTAATTTATATTTATAATGTGTTATGTAGATTGAAAGGTATACAACTCTATGATCAAAACTACTCAATACTCATTATTATATATTTTACGGAAAATTATACCAGATATTTCGGTAAAATTGTGTAAGTAATTCTGAATAGATACCTACAATAACTTTTTTGGGAAATATATTGAATCGGAGCGCAGGATTTCGCAAGTGGGAGAGGGGGCTTCCCTCTGGTATCATTCCCAAAGCGAATAATTTGATCTTCATGTACAAATTGTTAATATTGGTAATGCCATATTAGCACGTTTGCAAGATTGTACATTTCATATGCCATGTGAGTGTTTCCCATTGGATTATTTGAAAAAACTTTATATTAGATTTAGAATTTATCATTCGATTAAAAGACACAACAAATTATTAAAAACCAAAAGTAATAAAAAAAATTATTTAGAGTATGTAATTTGTAAAAAATAACCTATTTTAATAAAAAATGTGAAAAAAAAGAACATTTATATTTTTAATTTATTCAATTGTGCCAACCCTACCAAAATAGGTATAAATTTTGCTAGCTCTTTAGAAGCTTTGTCTCTGTTCCGTTTCTTTACTCATGTGATATAACTCACCTTTTTGACACGCCAATTTCCACCAAAGTGACAAGTATGCATTTGCACATTCGTGCATTTTTAATAACACTTAATAGTTAATAATCCCCCATCTTACTCTATAGTAATATAAGTTATTTACGGGATTGTTACCATGTACCTTGTTTTTAGCGAGTTTTCGATATTTCGGCACTGTTGCAAGCGCCATGATCACGGAGCAAGCAAGGATCAGTTGCTTGCAACAGTGCCAAAATATTGAAAACTCGCTAAAAACAAGGTACATGGTAACAATCCCGTAAATAACTTTTATTACTATAATGTTAGTTGACCATGAAAGTTTCAAACAATATATCATTATTACTCATTAATATCCGCCTTAAACACATTTTTACAAGAAAATCAAAACTATTAAATTAACACTACCTGCTTATGCCGATGAGTCTGAGTTGAAGATTCGAACTGTAAAGTCGCGAACAATAAGATGTTTACACCGTAGAACTATGTCACACTAAATGGGCCAAAATTTGTCATGGTTTTACGGTGTTTACATCTTATTTCTCGTGAATGTATTCAGATTAAATAGATATATTACCTATGTATTTGCATCAAAGGCACACACATACAAATCACATAAAACAGTAAAGTGAATAAAGAAAATTCTACAAATCTATAATCTAAGATCACAGTGGTTTGTGTGTTTGACTGTTCGCTCTTTTTCCCGCTCTTTTTCCATTGTATCGATAACGTTACCATAGCAACGCGTTAACCGCTAGTAGTTCGTTTACCGGACGCTAGATGGCGCTAACGGAAAAATATTTAATAATAGAAAGTCTTGAAAAGAATTTTTCCACCCGTGCGAAGCCGGGACGGGCCGCTAGTACAACTAACATCCATAGCACTCTACTGACAAACATTAAGCAAAAGGCCAAACTCAGCGATATATTTGCACTAATGTCTTTAGTATTCAGCTTTCCAGCCCAAAAAAGACGCGAGAACCGGGTAACGAAACCGGCCGTGCTCTCTACTATTATATATGTCAAAGAAAAACTAAACAAAAGATTAATATATTTTAATAACAATATAAAATAAATAATATGAAATGTATGAATAGTAATTAAATCGATCACACCGTATGAGTATTGTCATAGAGTTATATACAATGTAATGTGAAAAACTATGTATTGCAGGTCTGCTGCTGCCTTTGCGAGCCGCTGGGTGCTCCCCTCATACGTAAGTACTTAACTTTCATATAAAACTTGCTGATTTTGGCTTGTTGTTCGGCACAATTAATATACAGGGTGTGGCGTAAATAGTGGTCCAAAGCCAAGGGTTCGGCGTACTAGGTATTCAACTATAACATACCACTATTTTTACCCAATTTTACCCAAGGGTTTATAGAAAAACATATTTAAACGTTTTTTTATATATTTTTTTACCCTTTTTCATAAAAATGGATGCAGTTTTCACAATAAGCGTTCTTTTCTTATTCCGTTTTCTGTTTGTTACTGCTGGATACATTAGCTATCTTTAAAAAATACTATCTTTGATGTAAATTTTAAGATTTTAATGCAAAAATAGCTTATTCTTAATTTTTAACCCAAACTTTAACTTATCATGGATAATCAGACGCGATTTTTGCAAAAAAAATGTACTACACGCTTAGTACCCATAAACTTTAAAACATGCCTACTAAATACCGATTTTAAAATGGTTTTACAATAGTGGATCCTAATAATAAAAAAAAAGTTATTCGTAATAAAGAAGAAGTTCATCAAAATACTTTAAAAATTTAGTTACGTTAATATTAAAGCATTATTTGAAAAAAATGTTATACTGGCAATGGCAATGCATTCAAAAATATCCTTACAAGATACACATTTTAAAATGCTACAATATTTTTATTTACATAATTATTTAAATACAAATTTTATTTAGTAAACCTAGCAATAGTTATGGCTATTTAATTCGAAAATAACAACCAAGTTGTAGTGATTGAGACCTAACTTAATTGAAATAATAATAAATAAAAAACATAATGGTGATGTCATTATTTAATATCTGTTTTTGACATAATGTTAACAAATTACACGAAATGTTCAAAATGTCCTCCATGCGCAGTTATACACGCTCTGCATCGTCGGATATATGATCGTTTGATTCGACGAGCAAACCCGCTTTCTTCGATTTCTTGTGCTGCTGTCTCGATTCTAGTCCTCAGTTGGTCGAAACTCGTTATTTCTTCTTTATACACCTTTTCTTTTAGACAACCCCAATAAAATAAATCTAGGGGATTTAGGTCTGGTGAGCGTGGTGGCCACAATATTGGACCTAAGCGCCCTATCCATCTATAAGGATAAGTTGAGTTGAGGTGCTCTCGAACACTAAGAGCATAATGAGCTGAAACTTCTGGAGCAATATTTTCCATCAGTGAATGTAAGTCATTCTGCAAAAAACTTAAGTACCTTTCTGCGTTTAAGGTGTCTGGCAGTTCATGTGGACCGACTATTCGTCCGTTAATTATTCCGGTCCACAGGTTTATTTTAAATTGGTATTGCGACCTATCTTGCCTTATGAGATGCGGGTTCTCCAGCTGCCAGCTATGCGGATTGTGCAGGTTAAGATATCCATCTTTTTTCCAGGATGACTCGTCGCTCCATAATATTTAAAAAAAAATGTGGATTCTCTCTAATTCTACGCAGCATTTCTCTACAAAACCTTACTCGTAGCGGATAATCTCTTGGCAGCAACGACTGTACTCTTTGATAGTGGTATGGGTACAGTTCATGCGGTGCACACTGCTTGAGTTTTACAGAAGTAAGCTACATAAGTTTATTTTACTATTGGACATGGACTTCCGCCAAGTAACGCCTGATTCTATCAAAAAATTTAATAAACATGTGCAGTGTAATGCGACAAAAGTACAAGATTCCTCAGATTAGATGCCTCAGATAGATCCACTGCCGCGTTATGATGTCCGTCAAAGAAAAATAGTTCCAACCTTCCGCACTCAAGGGTTCATAAAAGCACAATTATGATACTCTGGGGTATTTACTATACGCCTTCCGTAGACCAAAAATGTACAGATGCATTTTTCGAATATGGTCTTTCATAAGTCTGAACATATTGGTGTTTATTATCTACATATTAGAAATTTGCAAATTTGTAAGAAAATATCCAATTTATTTTCAAAAGAATGAAGATTGTAACCTTAAATATATACTACGAAATAAAATCACGATGGAATTAACATTTTAGCACACAGGCAATGGCTGTAAAATTATACGTGTCCCGTCACCAGTGTCGGAGCCTTTAATTGAGTGAAATATGGCATATTTTATCGACAAATTGCCTCTCAAATTTGGTTTCTCTCAATAAGCCAAGAATTAAAAAATACACAAAAAAGAATGTATTTGTTTTTCTTTAATTATTTTTTTCTATTATTTATTCAATGACAACTGAAACATGATGGCTGTGTAACTATTGTCTACATGTTTAGCTATCAAATGACACCTTTTAATGTTGATAGGGCATTTACATGTGTAGTGGTGGTCGAATTAGTATGAAAGCCCAGGTTACCAAGAAAACAAAATGGCGGCCGTAAGAGAAAAACAAAATTTGAGGGGCAATTTGTCGATAAAAAAAATGCCATATTTCACACCATTAAAGGCTCCGACACTGGTGAGGGGGACACATTGTATAATAAGCTACCAATATGTTTTAAAGATAATATATAATTTCATGACAATCGTAACCAATTTTTTTATAGAAAAATGTTATATAATTGCAGAATATTTATGATTTTAGAATAAAACGATCACATAAATATATATATATTTAATTTAAAGTTTTGATTTATTTAAGTTACATGTATATCAAAATGGTATTCAGTATTAATTAATTTGTGTCCCCTAACTTTTTTCCCAATTATAACAACAAATATTGTAAAAGTCCCCTCTATGACTACATTGTTATGCTCCACAGCCAACACATAACAACCCTATTTGGGGGAGGGTGTTCTCCAGCAGCGGACGTTTTCTGCTGAACCCAGATGAGTCATCACGGTGCTACTGTGATGTTATAATCATATACAAGGTCTATAATTACAATCAAATTTATTTTTTAGACCGTTGCTTTGTAAATAGATTTGCTAAGATAATTGTTTGGTCTGCATATTGTATTTTAACATTTTGGTAACTTTATTTCACCACTCTAGCATCCGGGATTCGACAAAATGACATTTCTCAATCATCAGTGATCGTCGTAACATTTTTAGTTATAAGCCAACCATGATACATAGGGTATCTCTACGGTTATACTGTGTACATGATATATTCAAATAAATATAATTGAGTCGCAATTTAAAGCAGTTTAGTAAGCTTTTGTCTGTACTCTGTTTATAATTTTTCACACAGAAAATTTAGCTCAAGTGGCAATTGGTAATAAAGCAACCAACAACCCTTCGGGCGGAGGAAAAGATTGTGGATGTAAACCTGGTAGTTCACAACCATCTACTGGAGGCTCACAAACTTCTACTGGCGGGTCTCAATCTAACAATGGCGGGTCTCAATCAAACAATGGCGGGTCTCAATCAAACAATGGCGGGTCTCAATCAAACAATGGTGACTCGCAATCAAACAATGGCGACTCGCAATCAAACAATGGCAACTCGCAAACAAACAATGATGACTCGCAATCAAACAATGATGACTCCCAATCAAACAATGGCGACTCGCAATCAAATAATGATGACTCGCAATCAAACAATGATGACTCGCAATCAAACAATGGTGACTCGCAATCAAACAATGGCGACTCGCAATCAAACAATGGCGACTCGCAATCAAACAATGGCGACTCGCAATCAAACAATGGCAACTCGCAATCACATGGCGGTTCACCACCAGCTACTGGCGGTTCGCCACCAGGTACTGGTGGTTCGCCACCAGGTACGGGCGGTTCGCCACCAGGTACTGGCGGTTCGCCACCAGGTACTGGTGGTTCACCACCCTCTACTGGTGGATCTCAACCTAAACCATGTGGTCCAAAACCATCCAAAGGTGGTCGTGGCAGTCTTATAGGTAAGTCTGTAAGTTACCTGACACTAGGACAAGTTATTTTTTTTTAGTAAAAATTGCTTTAGATAAAAAAATATTTTTACAAATTCTACGTTATTATTGTTTTACTTTAATAAAGTAAGTTTTTTTCAAAATTGTTCTAGCCTTTAAGGTTCATATCAACGACAACCACATGTGCAGAAGAATTTTAAAAATACATAAAGAAGATTAACTTTACTCGTATTAAACAATCGTTTTTCGTGCCTTTAACTATCATTAATAAACGAAAATGTTTAAAAGTAATCTTTATGTATCTTAATTTTGTTTTTTTAGGGCCAGTACTGCAACTGTCGATAGGAAAGAAGGCAATTAATAATCCCGCAGGAAGTGGTGGCGGACCTGCCCCCGTTATAGGTACGACGAATAGAACAAAATAGTAACAAGCACAATTTTAAGTAGTATTTATTTCGGTTTTTAACGATTTTAAACTTAAAATTCAATACCAAAGACCCTTAAGTTCCAAAACTTATTGTCAATGTACCTTACGCACTCCTGTTTTCTTCTTGGTAAGTAAAATCAGTTTCTAAATAGGTAATGACAAAAATAAAATAAGACAAAAGCAAAGAAAAAAGAATACACCAGTATTGAATCAATTTTATACTTTGTCCAATGTAGGATAATACTTTTGACAGGTGTCACTTCCTTATTGCTACGTACTAAGGTTGCGTTTGTTTCCTTATGTTTGGCTTGACATTGCAATAGCAACTTTATACCCTCTATATAGGTGTCAACTGACAAAAGTATCATCCTACATTGGACAAAGTACAAATATAAAGAATTTTGGCGAAGAAAGCACTTTGAAAAAAAACTAGGATTAGGTGAAATGATACAAGAAAGACAGGAGATTTTTTTTCCAGTTTTCCCATAAGGAAAGGCAAAAGGTACAAAGTTCAAATAGCCTAGCCTTCAGTAATTTATTTCCCTAATTGGATTATGATAAATGAGGATGAGAATTAACTTTCGATTGAATGATGATTGAATGATTAAATAATTTTATTATGCACTAGATTTTAGTAAAGGTGTGTGGTGATTTACTGAAACCTCTTCTTGAATTTCTTGAGAGAGCGTTAAAAGACACCTTCAACTATTTTATTTTACTTACCAACGCTCATGCGTTTTTTAAACATTGAGTGGTTAATTATCCACCATAATTATACAAAAAAATTCTCCACAATACAAAATTTTACAAGAAAACCTAATCAACTAAAGTGACGATTCCCGCTCTCGCCAAAATGTCCACAAGCAAGGGGACCACAGATACTGTTGCCAGGTCTCAAAATCGAATAGCCGGAATAATATCGCATTGATAGGATAATAATTCTTGAGTATTACAATAACTGTATTTCTTTAAACTCTATAGAGTAAATAATTATACTAAAACCTATCGTAACGAAGAAGGGTATAGCGCCATCTATCAAATGCTGTTGAAACTAAATATTCAAAGAATATGGTTTGAACACCTATTTAGCAATTATTACAATCATAGATTGTATATAATCAGTAATTCTGCCCTTATAAAAGATTCATGTTGCTTCTACGTAACATGAATCTCTAATATTCATGTTACGAATGAAGTAAATAATTTTAACATTATTAATAATGAGTTAATAAAAAAAAATTTTTTTACTAGGGAATTTGATACAAGTCGCGGTTGGTGGAGGTCCGGCAATTAACAACCCTAGTGGTGGCAGTTGCAACCCACCAGGCGGCGTGTCGAAACCTCCTGGCAGTTCAGTTCCCAAGAAACCACCCGGTTTGGTGACTGGCTTACTCGGTGCATTGCTATAATGTGATTCCCCATCACCAGTTTATTAAAGTCCATAAATGTTGGGATACAGGTATTTCCTATGGATGAATATATTGCTACGAGAAGTTGTGGTTTCATCGTACGTTGTTGAATGCGTTAATTATTATGTGATTTTCGAAAATTGTTAAAGTTACTTATTTCATTTAAGTTCCGTCCATTTACTGCAATCTTTAATATTACTTATGTAATCATTAAAAGGAAAAAAAATATTGGTTAGTTTTAATTTACTCCTATCATAATATTAACTTCAAATCTGGCACGTTATTTATTTGTATGTTTTTATGATTTTATTAGTTTGATTTACACTCCTAGCCTCACCTCCATTTATTCCATTTCCCTTTCGCACATACCTTGTCACGCATATTGATTGAAGAGCGAGACGATCGCGCCAGCTAGTGGTGGCAAATCATACCGCAATGTGGGCTACATGCAGGCAAATAGAAAAGTCGAGTAATGGCGGAGTTCGGCAATTTTAAATTGAGTGGCCTATACCCCTACAATAAACTTAAGTATAGCTATATTATATATAAACTATAGTATAACTATAGTCCCGCAGGGTTCCGTTCTCTCTGCAACACTTTTTCTGCTGCATATAAATGACCTGCTTTTGCCCGGTATTTTGGGGTACGCAGATGACAGCACTGTTGTAGTGACCTATATATCTGATGCACGAGCCAGTGCTGAACAGATCCAGCGTCATAGAGAGGCAATGGTTAGCCGCATGAACCTATCTCTGCGGGCTGTCTCCGAATGGGGCGATGCCAATCTAGTGGGGTTCAATCCGTCAAAGACCCAGTCGTGTCTTTTCTCCGCTAAAAGGAGTCCTTTCAACTTGACTCCTACTTACCGAGGTGTATCCGTGCCGGTCACTGACCATCTTGAGCTTCTCGGTATGTCTTTGTCACCAACTCTCAATTTTGGCTCTTTCATTGAGAGCAAGGCTCAAACTTGGCATTCTGGCGAAGGTGAGAAAATACTTCACACCGGAACAGTTGCTCACCCTTTACCAAACACAAGTTCGATCGCGTATGGAGTATATTTCTCATCTTTGGGACGGTTCCGCCCGATACCAGCTCCAGACGCTTGAGTCCATCGAGAGGAGGGCCAAGAGGCTCATCGGCAATGAAGATCTTTTCTGTAAAAAGCTCAAAAGCCTTGAGCATAGGCGGACGGTAGCAAGCCTATCAGTATTTTATAGGATACATATCGGAGAGTGTGCAGCTGAATTGCACAACCTTGTTCCGCCATCCCCATTTTTTCATCGGACAACCAGACTAACAAATTGGCGACACCGTTATATGGTGGATATACCAAAGAGTCGCACTAAGCGTTTTGGTTTCAATTTTATGATACGTACCGTTAAGGGGTGGAACTCTTTGCCTGAGTCTGTGTTTCCTGACAAATACAATTTGGGGGTCTTCAAGTCGCGAGTGAATAGGTATCTTCTAGGCAGGCGCGTCACATCCTAGATCGCATCGACGCTTACCATCAGGCGAGATAGTGGTCAAGCGCATGCCTATATTCTATAAAAAATAAATAGTTTTATGTGATGGTGTCTTCGTCTGTGTAACAATAAGGAACAGCAACGCCCAGGGACGATCCCGGCAGCCTCCAGCATCTCACATCACGTGGCGGTCAAGATATCGTGCCCTTTTAATCTTCGTCTCATATTTGTTGTCGACATAAATTTTCTCATAACGCAAATACAGTCCACCAATGGGTAATTCAACACAACCACTCTTATTTATTTATTGGTACAGAAAAACCACAACACATAAATATTTACATTAATAGTATTACATACTTAACTGAAAGACAATAATTGACGGCTGTTTGGTGCAACGATAGCGATTCGCACCAATGGCCCTGGGTTCGAGTCCCGGAAGGGGCAGACGTTTGTCTGATGAATACGAGCATTTGATCCCACCTAAGGAATCGGAGGCGTATTTTATATCTTATAGATTAATTGAACACCATTTCTGTGTTAAGAAAAAAAAATGTGTTTTCTCCTAAAAGTTTTAGGAGGTACTTCTCCGCATTAATGAAATAAGATTATCCTAATAGTATTGCTGTAGACGTGCAAGGTCTTGCTGAAATCTAAGGCGAAACTCTTCCTTTTCAATATTTATGTAAAATTTAAAAAATGTGCATGATGGACACATTAACCAATATACCTAGTCCGGCCATAAGTTCTGTTACAAATGAAAATGCAATTTTGTTTTTATGAAGTTATGTAATATTACTAACATTTATATGTACATATTTATTAAAAGCTACGAATCTATGGATTTACGCATTGTTTCCATGGGAAATTTGCTCCAGAGATTTTTTTAAGAGATTCAATGTCTCCGTGTCATTTAGAGCAGGCCAAGTCCTCTAAAACTGTCCGTAATTTGTAGTCTTAAGGGTTGGTCTCGGCTAGATGAGAGCCAGTCTTCAGCTCTCATAAAGTCCGAAAGCCAGGCTTGGGTAGTTCGTGCCTTGTGATTAGGTGCAGAGTCCTGCTGGAAAGTCCAAGGTACATTTAAAAAAGTGTGTTGTTGAGAGGTTTCGCAACGCGATCCAAGACTGTCTCTTGATACACTTTGGCTGAAGTTTTCACTCCTTTCTCAAGCTTTCTTAGCTTTGTGATGCCTTGATAAGACACGCCTCACCAATCACCATCACTGAAGCAGGATGATGACCACGTTGTACTTTTCCGACCAATTGAGCATTTTCTTTAAAACTGTTAGCGTAGACTTTATAATTTTGATTACTGTAGAGCTCTTTAATCGTTAAAATTTTTCAATCGGTACAAAAAGGATATTTCTGTGCCTTTCACCTGCGTATCATGACAGAAGGCATTTTGATCGATCCACTCCCTTTAATTGTAAAGAATGTTTTAAGGCATGTCCTGTATATCAACGATAAGCACTGAGCTTTAGGTCTTGTTTTATTGAAGGCCGCAGAGTCCTAGCGGGAATCTTCATTTCTCGCAACAAGACTTTTTGTTTCCTAATGTGGTTTCGACCAATTCTGGCTTTAACAGCATTGACAGCCTTTGTAGTTCTAACAGCACGTGGCCACCCCGATCTTTAATAGTCTTCGACAGAGGAAGTGTTGTTGTATCTGTTGATAGTGTGATATACGAACATACAGCTGATACCAAGCTTTTGAAGTGTCTGAAATATGTCTGACGTCTCCAGACAATTCAAAAGCTTTGTGCAAGGCGATCACAGTAATCCTATTTTCTTTAACATCCCATTTCATATTGGGATTTGATGTATTTGTGTACAAAAATATATGTGAAATGGCGCGAAATCGAAAGAAGTTTTTTAAATAATAAACGCGTTTCAAATTTAAAGTAATTAAAAAGTTAAAGGAGAAGAAAAGAAGTTTTTTTGTAACAGTTTTTATGGCCAGACTAGTTACTAGACAGCGTATAACAGAGAACCGAGGATTGAACCTTGTGGCACTCCCTGCGTGATTTTCATAAAGTTAGAGCATTTACCACTGTAAGTACTGTTTGTTTACGATTACGCAGGTAGGACTAAAGCCATTTTAGAAGATTTCCATAAACATCAAACTCCTGGATGTCGTGAATAAGAATGTACTGATCGACGCGGTCAACAACTTTTCAAAGTCACCTCCTCCTTATATACCAAGAAGTACGTCATTTATAAATATTGCAAGATTGGTATTAGTGAAATGACTTTTTACAAAAGCATGCTGTTTCGATGGTGAAAAGCTAAGTAAGTAAGAATATAGAAATAAGTAATACAGGATGCATAACTTAATTAGTTGACATGTCAACAGCATTTATGTGATAAGAAAATAGTATTTTGTTTATAAAGCTAATAAGGTTACCCTATTACACAATCTATGCAAGACCGTGCTGTTAAAATGTATAAAGCGATGTAGATAAAGAAATAAATAAGTAATTAATAAAAGAAAATATATTTCGCTAAGTAGTCTATTGAAAATAAGAGAGAAAGGAACTGATAGAGGATAATTGGAAGATGGTATCACTCCAGTTACCGTATCAACGTCAAGATATTTAAAAGTCTTAAGATTTTCTCTGCCGTAACCTAAATAATCAGAGCACACCTCATCTTAAGCTTTGAGGCTCGTTGCAGGACTTACGTACGCTGACATAGGAGTTACAAAGTGTTTACAAAAAGAAAAGATTTCACTTATGTCTTAAAATACGGGCCACTTGATAACGTCCGTCGCAAAGTTTTGAGTCTTATATTTTTTCATAAAAGATGTTTTAATGATTTCAGTGATTTAAAGTAGTTTTGTTTTAGCGTATAAGTCAGTGATTCAAGTATTTTCACGAAACATGACAACCTTTGTAAATCCGATCCTCTGAAATTGCGGGTTCGATTCCCGCCTGAAAATTCACTTGTGAGCCGAGTCGATTTATTCCAATATTCTTCTATTAAAATAAAATAAGCTAATTACAGTATTTTACTGCAAATAACTTATTTAAGTACATTTTCATACACGATGTTTCTAGTTTTTCCATCTTTTGCCAAAACATAAAAAATTTGAGGGTGTTCACGTGTATCAAACACGTGAGCATGCCACATAGAGTTGCCCATGGGAAGAACATTTTTTTTTCTAAATGAACACCTGGAACTCTAAGAGTCTTTGAACTTTATTTATTGTAATTGTAAATGCTGCTTTCAGGGGAAACTTCACTCTTTTAAATTGGAAACTCAGTCTGAATTATTAGAATATGGGGAATCAAAACATTTTCTCTATTTGCCATTCTAGTCATGATTATAGCTTATATAAATTTGTGTCCTAGATGCGTAATTTGTGACCTTGTACCATTACATAGCCTTGGTGCGACTAGATTTCTCATTAATAAGACTGGAACACCAACTTTAACCGTCAACTTATCGAAAGGCACTCCTGATAATTCCAAAGAGGTGAGAAACTCTATAGGGTATGATGTGACTTGTTCAGTGTCCATAACATTGTCGACTGAGAGGTATTTCATTTGGTTTATGATACAAGGCGCTCTAGCAGTTCTCGCAGCGGGAGCTCTGACATAATTAAGCGCTAGATTAGATTTGCGTTTTCCAGGCATATTTATTTGAATGAAAACAACGTAATTAACCAAAAAAGAAATCTTTTACCTAACTTCCACGAATAAAATCGTTGACCTCTTGATTTGAAAATATTTTTTATTAAAATAAACAAACAAAACGCATTACATTTTGTTTTATTTTTTACCGTAAACACAAATAAAAATAAAGAAAATTGCTGTAATTCTCTGTATTTCTTTTATATTTTTATTTTCTGGACCGTAAGCTTTTCTGCCGACGTCATCACACAAAATCTTTCATCCGCTATTTTTACCCCCTTTAGGGTAAACTTTTACAAACTTTGAATGTCGTATTTATTTATATCTAATCAAGAGCCTAAAAATTAATTTCAAGCTTCTAAAAGCTTTAAAAATGACGTTATTTCCATACAATCTTTCATTCCCTATCACAACCCTTTACAGCTCTTTTTTACATCAAAGAGTACCCTATGTCTTTTCTCAGGCTCCAGACTATCTTCGTGCCAAATTTCATTTAAATTAGTTCAGTTATTTAAGCGTCATAGCGTAACATACGGACAGACAGAGTTACTTTCTCATTTATTGAGCGAAGCTCTCTTTTAGGCAACTCACAAATTTCGCTTGTCTCACTCCTACTACTTAGGTAAAATATTGTGTGAAATGTGTATTTGAATTTTGTGCTGTGGAACTTTTATGTTTTAATTCGATTTATTGTTGCCGCCTAAATCTAACTATAATTTATTTTATGAAAAATTAGCTCAAATGTTAGATTATTTTAGACACTGGAAAAGCAAAAAGATTATACTATGTGGAGATTTTAATATTGATAGACTTAAGAAAGGCCAATTATCTATGGATTTTGAAAATTTACTTCATAACTATAATCTTAAATTACAAATTAATAAAGCTACAAGGCCTATCAGCAAAACATGTCTAGATAATTTTGCTACAAACATCAGGCGCTGTAAGACTGATGTACTTGATCTTAACTTATCAGACCACACTGCACAGTTACTTACATTTCCAGTTAGTAAAAAAAGAACATTAAATTCTTGGCGCATAAGAAAAAGAGATATAAGCAGTGTTAATGTAAAAAAGTTTTACGATGCCATAGGAAGTTTGAGCTTTTCTGAAGTATATAGGCTAACTGATGTTAACGAAGCTTATGACTCTTTATATGAGACGATAGCTATATTCTATGACCTTTGCTTTCCATATAAATTAATAAACTTAAAGGCTAGAAAAAGGCCCAGGTGGATATTTCGAGGGATAAAACTTTGCAGTAAAAATAAAAGAAGGTTACTTTGGAACTATAGAAATTCACCTACATTGTCAAATAAAGTATTACTTGAAAATTATTCAAGAAGTCTCAAGAAAATAATAAACCTGACACAAAAAAGTCAAAATAACTTTACAATTAAAACGTCTAGTAATAAATAAAAAGCTACTTGGTCTGTTATAAATCAAAATAAGAATAATTTTCCACGTGAAACAATTAAAGAAATTAATTTCAATGGCCGAACTATGACTAATCCTTGTGACATAGCGAATACGCTAAATAATTATTTTGTAGATCAAATTAACTCTACATCAAAAATGACTCTGAAAAATAAGAAATTTGACATTAAACTACAATCTAATGCTCACTCAATTTTTTTGACACCGACTATTCCACCCGAAGTACTTAAGATTATATTATCACTAAAAACACAAATAGTGTGGGCTACGACGATATATCTACCACAGCAATTAAAAGTTGTGCTCAACATATAGCCTATCCATTTGCTTATATAATAAACCTTTCTCTGAGTCAAGGAACATTTCCGGAGGCCTTTAAATTGTCTATAATAAAACCAACATACAAAAAAGGTGATACTACTGATGTTATAAATTATAGACCTATCGCTCTCACAGTAGTTTTTTCAAAAATCTTTGAAAGAATAATATATAACATAGTTTATTCATTTCTTGAATAGTTTAATATTTTTTCTCCTCAACAGTTTGGCTTTCGTCGAGGTAAATCCACTAACTTAGCGACCTTTAACTTACTGAAGCTAGTGACTGACTCTATGGACAGAAGGGAAAACATTTGCGCTATATTCATGGACATGTCAAAAACATTTGATTACGTTGATCACAATATTCTCTTGCAAAAGCTCTACCATTATGGAATAAGGGGCATTGCTTTAAAATTGTTTGAATCCTACCTTAGCAACAGAAAGCAACAAACTGCTATCAAAAGTATCTGCAAACGAACACTAGTAGAAAAGCAATATATTTCAAAAAGTAGAGATGTAGAGTACGATGTTCCTCAAGGTACAATATTAGGACCTCTATTATTTTTAATATATATTAATGACTCACCAACATCCATTGAACACCCTATGACATTATTTGCTGATGATAGTACAATATTGATTAAATGTAAAAAAAAATTGACATATGAAACTGAAATTATAATTACATTAAGCAAAATAATTAAATGGCTCGATATAAATAATTTGAATTTAAATATTGATAAAACCAAAATAATGCATTTCCGCCAGTATACTCAGGCACCAAAATTAACAATTCGTCATGGTCAATATACAATAGAACCTGTAACGGAAACAAAGTTCTTAGGGTTACACGTGGACTATCAAACCAATTGGCTCAGTCATACGAATAATTTGTGTACACGTATTAATGAATTTGTTTTTGC
Organism: Calamotropha paludella; assembly: GCA_927399485.1. Lineage (NCBI taxonomy): Eukaryota > Metazoa > Arthropoda > Insecta > Lepidoptera > Crambidae > Calamotropha > Calamotropha paludella. Next base: position 8,163,042 of record OV656829.1, on the reverse strand, counting down.
GCTTAGATCATTATCTAGAATTGCTAATTTAGAGACAGTTTTAACAGCCTATAATGGATATGTTGCTTCTATCTTGCGTTTCGGCATTATATTTTGGGGCAATTGCAATAACAAAGAAGTTATATTTAAAACCCAAAAAAAGTGTATTAGGGCTATAAAGTCTTTAAAACGAAGAGATAGCTGCAAACAAGATTTTATAGATTTAAAGATACTAACAGTACCTTCCCTTTATATATATGAAAAAGCAATGTTTGTCAGAGAGAATCCGCATCTTTTTCCCACTTTGTCCGATGGCCAATCAAAGGTAAGCAAACGTCATGGAAATAGATTACGCTTTCCAATTACGAAAACTGCGTTGAAACGAAATGGCTTTTTCTGTATGGCACCTGAAATTTTTAATAAACTACAAAATAAACTGAAAGATGCTAACCTAACTACATTTCGTAAGGACTTGTTGTCACTACTAATAAAGAAAGCCTATTATACCTTGACTGAATTTTTGACTGAAAAGTGGTAGCAATAATCTAGGACTAGAGTGTATTAGTAGTTTAGACTAGTTTACATTAATTTTGACTGATTTACTGTTATATATTTTTTCTTATTATTATTGTGATTTGTGATTGTTTTGTAGTATTTTTAAAATTATTTATTTGATTTCATGACATTGTTTATAGTAGTTTTTTTTTGTATAACAATTTCTACATTTTTCTTTACATATCTTAGTTAGGTACTTTAAATTTGTATGCCTGTTAATGGCCAGACATAGTGATACGATGTAATTGTCACCATCTGTTTTAATACCTGTGTCTACAAATAAATGATTTGATTGATTGATTGATTGACTTAACGGTTCAACCGATTCGATCGAATTTTGGCATGGACATACATGATTATAACCTGACGGACATAGGCTATGTAAAAAAAATATAGACTGTACCATGGAGGAATAATCACCGAAAGAAAAATTCAAAAGCTGATCACAGCCAAATCGCTGAGACTACACTGATGAAATTTGGCGCCAAAACTCACATCGTGGTCGTGACTAATGTGCAAAAAAAAGTTTTGAAATCGGACATACCATCGAGGAATAATCACCCTTCAAAAATCTAATTGCTTCGCTCAGTATTTGCAAGCAGCAGCATGTATTGCAGACCTAGTAATTTTAGTAAGGGTTATTACACTATGCATGCACGACACAATATAACTCCAACCTCCAACCAATTTATACTGTCAAAACAATCAAATGAGAGTATAAATTACATCACTTTTGTATAACTATCTATGATTGAAAAAAACTCTACGTGTCTTGCGCTAGGTCTTGCTTTGACAAACACTTTACCACTTACGACGCAACAACCCTGGCTGAAAGTATCATTGACGTCTAGTGTAAATAAACATACGGGGGAAATGCTCTAGCCTCCTGATTACAATAGATTACCTTGAATTGTTTGATAAACAGTTTTCAGAACTCCAAGTCTTCACTGTTCTTTCGTTTTTAAACAGTCAATTTGTTTATTTTCACTTTTTATAATTTAATTACACCATAAATGAAATGAACTTCTAGGAAAGAAGAAAAAGAAGCTTCTGTTACACCAACTAGTTTTCAATTATGTATACTAATATAATTTGTAATATAGTTTATATGTAAGTAATTTCATGAATCAACACATTTGTTGTGGATGAAAAACTTAATACACTGTTTTGTAAGTCATAGAGTGTAGTAGGTCAAACTGGATTATTTTTTATAATAATAATATTTATTACAATCTTACCAACCAGCTTAGCTCAATTTAAACAGTATAAGGCTTGTGTTAATGAAGCTGAAACTAGCGGCGTAATAATTATACTGAAACAATGTCTGTACAGATTGATTCTTTGAGCTCTAATTTTTTTTTGATAAATAAATGTATAAGAATGATTCAGGAGAAGAATGAATAAACTTCAAGCATGCCTTCTATTTTTTTTATTGAATAAAGTGTTCCTGAATGCCCTCAGCAGGTCCAGTACACCTGTACAGAAATTGTTTCAGTATAATTATTACCTGCTGAGGGCATTCAGGAACACTTTATTCAATAAAAAAAATAGAAGGCATGCTTGAAGTTTATTCATTCTTCTCCTGAATCATTCTTATACATTTATTTATGAAAAGAAAATTAGATATCATAGAATCAACCTGTACAGACATTGTTTCAGTATAATTATTATGCCGCTAGTTTCAGCTTCATCTTGTGTTATGGAGACTAGGTATCTAATTATGTATATTATTATGTCCAATAAAACCATGTATTCAGGTAAATACGTATATTGAGCTAAGTAGCACACAAGATCTAAATCACAACTGACAATATCAGAGTACCCTCAACTTAACCAACATTATTTTATAACAAGGCTTGGTAAGTTCCTATGATTCATACACAACATACCTTTCCCCCAAGTATGGACATAAATATAAAATAAACCATATAGACAACAACTTAACTAAACAAACATCTTCTGTTACAAATACATATGAATATAAATACATATTTATTAAAATTAACAAAAATATAAATAATGGGTATGTTCGAAATCAAGACACTAAATCAAAACTTAATACAACAATTATACTTGACTTTACAAAAGGCAGTTGTTATCACGAACAGGCTTTGTATATGGTGACCTGCCATGCAAATTATGTTTGTTTTTAACTTTACCTCCTGAAAACCCAGGCTCTGGCTCAACCGGTATTCCCAACATTTCCGCCCATTTATCAGAACTAGGTATTTCTATTATTTGCTCGGTTTCCTGACTAGAAGGGATGTCTTCACTTATTTCCTTTTCCTCTACATTTTCGAGATCTGCAAGTTCACTTCCAATTTCCCTATTTAACTCATTACTTTCAGATAGTGGTTCTTTAGTCTTTTTACTTATTAACTGATCTATGTGTCTACTAATTATTGTTCCATCTTTAGTTTCAACACGATAACTAGAAGGTCCTTCCCTATCTACTACTCTTCCCGGTAACCAACGAGCACCTTGAGCAAAGTTTCTAAACATTACTGTTTTTCCTACCTCTGTATGTCTATGTGTGTGTCTATTGTTTCTCGTAATTTGACCAAGGTCTCGCTGGCATGATCCACTCATAAGTAGTTTTTGGTGGCATGTGACGGTTTTCTAGACATTTGTCACAGTTTTGTACCAATGTTTCTATGTCCTCATTTAGACGTGGCCACCAGATGTAGCTTCGGGCCAATGCTTTTGTTTGTACAACGCCACTGTGCGCTTTGTGTAAAACGCGTAATACATCGTCCCGCAGTGGGGGCGGCACCTTTACACGACAACCCAAAAGTATACAATCCTGGTGTACCGACAGCTCAGCGCGGTGCAACCAGTACGGACGTAACTGTTCCTCGGTCACCTTAGGAGGCCAGCCAGATAAGATGTGATGGATAACTCGAGAGAGAATCCTGTCACGCTTAGTAGCAGCTACTATTTGGTCGATGTCGATCGGGAAGTCCTCAGGTGTCTCAGCCATAAGCAGTATGTCACAGAGCTGTGGTTCCGGTTGCTCAGGTACCGGCTGCGGCCAGCGGCTCAAGCCATCTGCATGGCCTATCTGTGGTCCCGGTCTGTATTCAATATCGTAACTATATGATGTAAGTACTAATGTCATTCTAGTCAGACGGGGAGACAAAACATTTGGTATTGGTCTCTTGGGATCAAATATACCAAGTAACGGTTTATGATCCGTAATAATTTTAAAGGACCTGCCCATCAAATAGTTGTGAAACTTACTGACTCCGAACATGATGGCAGTAGCTTCCTTATCAAGCTGTGAATAGCGTCGCTCATGTGAGTGCAGTGTCCGGGACCCCATGGCGATAGGGCGTTCCTGTCCGTCGTCCATAACATGTGCTAACACTGCGCCTACGCCGTACTCGGAACTGTCGCACGTGAGAACCAGCGGTTTCGTCAGGTCATAGTGCACGAGGGTTAGGTCGGATGATAAGAGCCGCTTTGCTGTGTCAAAGCTGCGTTGTTCACGATCAGTCCACGACCACTCTTGCGACTTGTCGAGCAATCTGTGTAGAGGCTCGAGTACTGTTGCTTTGCGAGGAACAAATCTCTCATAGAAGTTATATAAACCTAGAAAAGCTTGTAACTGTTGGATATTTTTGGGTTCCGGTGTATGTAATATCGACTCGACTTTGCTTGGTGCGGGGTGAATACCTTCGGAGTCGATGACAAAACCTTAAAATTCCACTCGCTCTTTTGCGAACTTACATTTGTTCCTGTTGAGGCGCAGCCCAGCCTTCTTAATCCTGTCAAGAACCGCATCCAGGCGCTGCATCATCTCGGGCATGGTGCGGCCGCTGATTATGACGTCATCAATCAGCACGGCGACGCCCTGTACGCCCGCTAACAGCGCTGTCATCAATCGCTGAAAAATTCCTGGACACGCCTTTACTCCGAACGCTAACCTGTGCACTGTATACAAGCCCTTGCATGTGTTCAAGGTCAAAAGTCGCGCTGTAGGCTCGTCAACAACTACTTGTGTGTAAGCCCTATCTAAATCTAGTGTAGTGTAAAACTTACCCCCAGAAATAGTTGCGAAAACCTCGCTCGCCGTCGGCATAGGATAGGTATCCGATTCTGTGGCCTGATTCACGGTACTGCGATAATCTCCGCAGATTCGTATTTCCCCGTTCTTTTTGATGATGGGAACGACGGGTGTCGCCCATTCTGAGAATGCTACAGGACGAAGAACGTTCTCGCTCACCAAACGATCTATCTCCAGCTCGACCCTTTCTTTAATAGCGTACGGTACAGACCTAGCTTTTAAAAATTTTGGCACGGCATTTGGATTCAGCTTTATCGCGACGGGGTCACCTCGGTAGGTACCGAGTTCCTCTCTAAAAACTTCACTATGTTTTGTCAGTATATTGTTCGTCGCTGTCATGTCTACCTCTAAAATATTTTGGACTTTAAAAGAGATACCTAGAGCCTCGAACCAATCGCGCCCTATCAGATTGGGACCTGACCCTCTAGCAATGACGACTTTGAGTACACGCTTAATGTCCTTATACTGCACGGTCACTGAAGCTTCCCCAACGACGGCCACAGGCTCATCGGTCCATGTGCGCAGCCGGCTCCGCAGCGGGCGCGGCGCGGCGCTCTCCGTACTCGAAGCATTAAGTTGTTACGTAATAATCTATTGTTTTATTACGTAACAACTTAATGCTTCGAGTACGGAGATTCCAGACACAATTGATTTTCAATTGTTATGGACCACGATCGTGGTCTTAGGGACTGGACGTATTAAGACAGAAATTCGCTTAAGGAGGGACTGAATAAATTAATAACCGACTTGGTATTATATGGATCTCACAACTTTTTACCGTAGAACAACTGAGTTGCGAGACTTGGTTTTTTTGACAAGTATTGTTTTTGATGGGATTTAGTTTTCAGGTTATGAGTAGATAGGTATGTCACCATAAATATCAAATTAATAGAGGCTAACGTGAATGGACAATTAGTTACTAATTTGTTACAGCGAAAAAACGTAAAAAAATACTAGATTGTGGGTTCAATAATTTGTTAGGCAGCACAGGACCGATCGTTGTGGAGATCCTTGGGGGAGACCTATGTCCAGCAGTGGGCGTCGTACGGCTGATATGATGATGATGAGTATATGTTGCGAATTTCATAATGGAAAAAAATATCGAACAAAGAGTTTGTCTAAAATTTTGCATCGCCAATGGAATTTCGTATTCGGAGTCACTGAAAATGTTACAGAAAGCTTACGGTGAATCAACTTTATCAAAAACACGTGCTTATGAGTGGAACAAAGTGTTCAAAAGCGGTCGAGATGTGATGGAAGATTTGCCTTGCTCTGGTAGGCCATCAACGTCTGCTGACGTCAACTGAAGTTAACATCGCAAAAGTGAAGGAAATAGTGACTGAAAATAATCATTTAACTTTAAGAGAGATAGCCGCCGAACTTTTTGTATCTCGCGAGTCGATGCGTACCATTTTAAATAATCATTTGGGTATGAAACATGTTACCGCTCGGCTAGTCCCCAAGACCTGAATTTTCTCCAAAAACTCAATCGCATGAGAGTCGCTGAGGACATGCTAGAACGAGTCAATTCCAACCCAACATTCATGAAACGCATTGTTACTGGTGACGAGACGTGGGTTTACGAGTTTGACATGCTAGTCAACAAACTTCGGAGTGGCGCATTCCAACTGAACCGAAATCGAAAAAACCACGCCAAAGCCGATCAGAAGTCAAAGACATGTTGATTGTTTTCTTTGACTATCGCGATGTTGTGCACTCGGAATTCTTGCCGGAAGGTCAAACGGTAAAAAAAGAATAATATTAAAGTGTTATGCGGCATTTAAGAAAGCAAATTCCAACAAAAATCCAGATTTGTGAAAAGAAAATTCTTGAATTTTGCACCACGATAATGCGCCTTCGCACTAGGCCATCATTGAGAACGAATTTTTGACCAAACACTCAACAAATACCATCCAGCGACCACCATATTCACAAGATATGACTCCAGCTGACTTCTTTATTTTTTCTAAACTCAAATTACCACTTCGTGGCACCCGTTTTCAATCGGTAGAAGACATAAAGGAGAATTCGCGGCGAGAACTGAACTGAATTCCGAAAAACAGGGTTTAAAAAATGTTTTGATGATTGGATTATTCGTTGGCGTAAGTGTATCGTTACTGAGGGAGCATACTTTGAAGGTGATAAAATAAATTTGGATGAATAACAAATATTTTGTATATTATTGATCTTTTCCCGGTACTTTCTTGACAGAGTAGTACATCTGTCGTCAAAGCAGATCTTGAAGTGTGTTAAGCAGCTATGACTATTGCCTCCCCTCTGCTCCAAATCCTCCTCCTCTACTCCAAAATCTGCTTTGGGTGCGATCAAAAATTATATCCAAATATTAACACGTTGTTACAAATATTGGCTACCATACGGTACGGTATGGTCCATACCTGTTTCCACTGCTACGCCAGGAAGGACTTTTTAAAGCCTACGAAGACTAAAAACTACTTGCAGAACACAACGAGTGAAAACAGACTGAACGTCTTGGCTCTCATGAATATTCACTATGGGATAGAAATTGATGCGAATGAAGTAGTGGATATATTTAAAAAGAAAAAACAGAAGATATTTCTGTTGTACATATGTAATCAAATAAACCTTCTGTTTCTTTTTTTTACATATTTTTCATATAATATAAAGGTTGCATGCACTTTCAGTAGATTTATTTTCTTGAACCCCCCCCGAAACTAAAACCTGGCTACGCCCGTGCAGTATACGATGCGTCCCGCATATATCAGCTGTTATATAAAAAGAAAACAATTTTTGAAGAAATTGGACATGTTTCCTTTCTGCAGTTAGCGATTCATATATATTTCTGTAAATATTACATGGCTATGTATCATATATGTATGTCTATCCGTAACCCTAGTATCCATAACACAAGCTTTACACTGCTTACTTTGGGTTAGGCTAATTGGTGTGAATGTAAGAAATATAGCACCAAAACTTATTTAATTAGGTAGGGTTATGTTTATATTTGATATCGTGAGTAGCCAGGAATATGGAATTTATTGTGCAACAAAGTTTAAATAAATAAAAAAATCACTTCTGAACTATACCTATTTTTGGTTTTCTCACTTAGTTTCATGTACAGTCAACAGCATATAATCTATACTTATAAATAAAATTAGAGTGTCTGTTTGTAATATTGAAATAACCGTTTTTTATATATATATACCATATATATATATAAAAATGTTATTTTGGTGTATGTACCATATATATATATATATATATATATATATATATGGTACATACACCAAAATAACATTTTTTTACAATTTTTGTCTGTCTGTCTGTCTGTTTGTTCCGGCTAATCTCTGAAATGGCTGGACCAATTTTGACGGGACTTTTATTTGCAGGTAGCTGATGTAATAAGAAGTAACTTAGGCTACTTTAATTTTAGAAAATCTCTTTTATTTTAGAATAATAAAGTAATTTTGCAATGTCCAAGTACTGTCCAGTACCACGCGCAGCTCACGCGCATGCCACCACTGTGCCGTCACGTCGGGCGCCTCCCACCACTTCTCTCACCAAAGAATCAATACCACAATGGCTGCCTATGCATGCGGGCTATTGCTGATTTTTAATAAAAAAAATATATTGCAAATTAAAATAACTGAGCCACGGCAACGTGTGGCCGGGTCAGCTAGTTCAGCTAGTTTAAATAAGTTACAGGCCACCTAATACGTATAAAAACAATGCTATAATACCTAATATAGAAAGACATTTCTGATTTGCCTCAAAATAACGGTGTACATAACACTTGCGTGAATATTATTACGTATAGAATAACAAATACCACTTGTGAATTAATAAAGTGACTAATCTCTTAGTACCCATCGGCACAAAAGTTTTCCCTGGGAAAAACTCCAAGACCAGATTGTAATTGCATATCAACCCATACAAAACTGTCACAGCAGACAGAGCTACGAGCGACCGTTTTGTGCAACGGTAGTGATCCTGCCTTTCGCACCGACAATCTTGAGTTCGAGTCCCGGAAGATGCAGATGTTTTTTTTATCATGAATACGAGCATTTGTACCGAAGTCGTCGGGAATTTATATATATTTCTTTAAATATTCAATATCTATGTATCATATATTTATGTCTATCAATATTACCCTAGGTTCTTACAGTGAAAATGAAAATAACTCTATTCAAATGCACTTAAATATAAGTTGTTTTGAATCGTCCAACATTTTTACCAAAACTCATTCAGGACGACTTTCAACTGGCAAGAAGAAGGGGCGCAAGAAACTCGTCAACTTTAACAGAAGTATTGACATTTACAATATTACTACTAATATTTATGTTGTAATTGAGAGGTTCGTAAAACTAAGGAGCAGTCACAAGAATTCAAATTGTCTATATCAGTTCGTTTTTTTCTCTCTTATTTTAACACATTCGCGTGAGCTACGTCGTACGACGTCGTGAGTGAATGCTTATGAAACGGCGCAACTTCTTATGACGTCCTAAAGATTATGATATGTATTTCAGCGGAACGTCGCCCGACGTCTAATTTAACAGTAAATTCGTATATCGTAGCTCCTTTGCGCCGCAATACATCCCATTTTTGTAGTTTGTACCGCCGCCTGGCATTGGAAATCTCATTTTCCTATGATCGTGCGCTCGCATACCAAACGGTCTCCCTCTCCCGGCGCAACGTCATAAGAAGTTGCGCCGTTTCATAAGCATTCACTCACGACGTCGTACGACGTAGCTCACGCGAACGTGTAGAACTTTTATTTATTTTTTAAACTCGATGGAACTGGCATGTTCCATCGAGCCTTATAAACTACTTACCAAACTATATTATTTAGCTAACTTAACCTTTACTTAGAGGCTAAAGTATAGAGCATCATAGCTGAAATATCAGTTCGTGTAAATTGAAGTCAGCTGATGAGTCAATGTTTCGAGCGAAAATTTTAACTTTTTCATATTTAATAACAAAAAGTTTTGGCTTGATGTGTTGTTATTGTGCTTAAGCAATTCAAATTATCACAATAAAATAAAGACCGGTGATGTTTTATAATTTATACTAGCGGCCCGTCCCGGCCTCGCACGGGTGGTCAAAATTCTTTAAATTTTTCTAGCATTAAATATAGCCTACGTTACTCAGCGTGAATGTAGCTTTCCAATGGTGAAAGCATTTTTATAATCGGCTTAGTATTATAATTTTTATATATTTTATGCATTTTCAATGCGATCTTATACGATAAATTATTATAATAGAAAAATACTAGAAAAAATCGACTCGGGTCACAAGTGAATTCTCAGGCGGGAATCGAACCCGCAACCTTTGGAAATCCGGTCCAATGCTCTCCCAATTGCTCTCCCTGTTCAAATAATATAATATCTTGTGTTAAATCAATAAAGTTCCGCCTTCCACCACTAGATGGCGGTGTGCGTTATTAAATCGCGCTATGGTTTAACAATGTTGCGAGTATGTAAGTTGGTTCTTTTTTTTGTCAATATAATTCTTTCTACCACAACAAGTTTTGAGTTATTACAACCTGCAAGCGACATCTGGTGCCGAAACCCGGGAGTACAGTGAATACAGTGAATGAAAAGTACTTAGAATCGTGCGTAAAGTGAACAATAGTGAAATAGTAAAAATTTTACAAGTGTCGTGTCGAACTTATAATAATCGCGAGTAATAATCCATTGACTTAGAATATTTTCAACATTTAGAACTTCAACTTAGAAAATTCGCGAGTGATAATTCATTGACTTGGAATATTTTCAACGTTTAGAAATTCAACTTAGAAAATTCGCGACTGTTGATTTCATCGACTTAGAATAATTGTGCTGTTTGGACACTTAGAATATTTTAGTGAATTATTATTCAAGACAGACTACGGATCAAGTTAAGATTTAGAACATTTTACGCTAACAATTAAAATTGATTTGGACAAACCAATTATGGATAAGCTAGTTGCGAAGCAAGAGGCTCGATATGAAAGACTAATAAAATCTTATTCTAACTATAAAAAAACACCTAAAGATAGAATTAAAGTAACATATATAGAATCGAGATTGGAAAGTTTAGAAAAGTTATGGTTAGATTTTTTCGAGCAGCATCTGGAGCTATACTCAGCGGCTTCTGAAAAGGAAAGAACTGAACTTGAATATTTCAAACAGGATAAAATGACTATGTTTGAGGAGATATATACGGACCACAAAACCAGACTGAAGGATGATCTTCAAACACTGACGTTTGTGGTACCTGGTAGTAGTTCTGGCAACTGTGAGAATTCGGTTCAAGCCCCGTCACCACCAAGCTGTGAAGTAAGATTACCACAAATTCAGTTACCAACATTTTCGGGAAATTATGGGGATTGGCAAGCCTACTATGATATGTTTACCTCGGTGATTCACAGCAATCGGAGTTTATCTGCGGTCCAGAAGTTACATTATTTAAAGGGTAGTTTGACAGGAGAACCTGCTAATCTCCTAAAGAATTTGGCTACAACAGAAGCGAATTATTTGGAGGCGTGGTCACAACTATCTCGTCGTTATAACAACAAGAGATACAACTGTAACGAAATAATGAAACGATTGTTTGCGCAGAAAGTTTTGACAACAGAATCGGCAAATGGAGTCAAGCAACTACTTGATACAACTTGTACTTGTTTAAAATCCCTTAATAATATTGGTATTGAAACAAAAGGATGGGATACCATTATCAATCATCTTGTGTCATCAAAACTTGATCAAGAATCCCGTAAACAGTGGGAAATTAACATTGGCACAACCGAATCCGATGAACTTCCAACTTGGCAACAATTAATAATCTTTTTGGAATCCAGATTCCGTACTTTAGAAATGACAGATTGTAGCCGGCCAGTGCAAAAGGCAAACACTACCAATTCCAGTAAACAAAGTTCTAAGCAAAAATCATATCACGTCGCTGTTAGAGATGAGAAGAATTCCTTGAGTGGAATCGTTTGTGGGTTGTGTTCAGGGCAGCATCCTTTGTATCAATGCAAGCAATTTGCAAAACAATCTCCCGAAGAGAGATCGCAATATGTACAATCACAGAGATTGTGTTTCAATTGTTTGTCTTCTACCCATAGCGTGCGGAGCTGTCGTCAATCATCATGTTGTCGTCGTTGTAGTAGACGCCATCATAGTTTATTACACTTCGAGAAGAAACTAGAATCGAACTCAGAGCAAAACGAGCCAACTGAGGCTCCAATTACCAACGATTCCGAATACAAACTAGTTGCACATTTTGCTCAAGAGAGTCAAAATAATACAGTGTTATTGGCTACAGCTAGAGTTCAAGCAAAATCATTGAGTGGCTGTTCACAAACCATTAGAGTGTTAGTTGATCAAGGGTCGGAGGCCTCTTTTATCACAGAAGCTACTGTACAAGCACTAGGACTCAAACGTACTATGGTGAGTGGTCTGGTGTCAGGAGTAGGAGAGGGTACAACGAGGACAAAAGGTATGGTAATCTTAAGTTTACAGTCACTCTATAATCCTAACTTCTGTGTACAAGTCTATGCCTTTGTTTTAAGTACTTTGACGTCGTTCATTCCATCTGCTAACATGGCGATCTCTAATTGGCCTGAAATTGATAATTTACCCCTTGCAGACCCAAAATATGGATCGCCAGATAGAATTGACATGATTTTGGGAGCAGACATTTATGGGGAAATATTAAAAGAAGGGCTGTTAAAACATCCTTTTCAAGAGTGTCCGATTGCACAGAACACTCATTTTGGTTGGATTTTATCGGGAAAGGTTTGTCAGAATTTGGCACAGTCTGAGAAGCGATTGATAAGCTTACATATTCAACTAAATACTGATGAACTTTTGAAACAATTTTGGGAGATTGAGAGAGAGCCAGAAAGTCTGCAACGACAGTTAACCAAAGAAGAGCGTAGGTGTGAAGAAATATATGAAGCGACTAATGTGAGAGACAATGAAGGACGTTACACTGTGAGATTGCCGTTTAAGAGCCCCAATCCTGAGTGCCTCTACGGCAAAACTAAACAAATAGCACTTCGCAGATTTCATTTGCTGGAACGACGACTTCTAAAGCAACCTAAATATCATGAGAGTTATAAAGGGGCTATAGAAAATTATTTGCAACAAAATCACATGGTTCAAATTACCGATCAAAACCAAATCAACGATCCCTTTGTCGTGTAACTACCGCACCATGCAGTTGTCAAGGGTGATAGGGAGACAACTAAACTTAGACCCGTATTTGATGCTTCTTGCAAAGGCTTGAATAACGTGTCTTTAAATGACGAGCTACTTGTTGGACCCAAGTTACAACAAGATCTGAGACATATATTGATGAGATGGAGATGTCACAGAATTTGCATTGTAGCTGACCTAGTGCAGATGTATCGGCAAATTTGTGTTGATGAGCGAGATACGGATTTTCAGAGACTCTTCTGGAGGGCAAATCCCAATCAACCGGTACAGGTTTTCAAGTTACGTAGACTGACCTTTGGGACTGCATGCGCACCTTATTTGGCGGTTAGAACTCTTCGACAATTAGCGATGGATGAACAATCTAAATATCCAGTCGCTGCTAAAATCACACTCGAAGATTACTATATGGATGACCTGATCACGGGTTGTGAAACATACCAAGAAGCCTTTGAAATCGTTGACCAGATGAAAAGTTTGATGAAGGCTGGTGGATTTACTTTGCAAAAGTGGTGCAGCAATAGCGACAAACTTTTAAAATATGTAAAGAATGAGGTACAAGAGAATGACAAAACCTTAACCTTTAAAGTCAATGACACGGTAAAAGTTTTAGGTATTAGTTGGAATAAGAAAACAGACAACTTTGAATACACCTTAAAATTCCCAACTATTGATGAAAGTGAAGTCACTAAGAGAAGAGTTTTGTCTGATGTGGCGAGATTGTACGATCCCATGGGCTGGATTGCACCCATTATAATTACAGCTAAGATCTATATTCAAAGTTTATGGAAGTCGGGACTGAATTGGGATGAGCCTTTACCATCAAAGCTCCTCGAAGAATGGTATGAGTTTATAAGTGACCTTTGTAATCTTAAAGATATCACCATACCGAGATGGTTAAATTATAATTCAAATAGTCATGTGGAATTGCACGCTTTTGCAGACGCGTCTCAATTAGCGTATGCTGCAGCCATTTATATGAAATCTATAGATGATTCTGGAAATGTCTATGCAAACTTGATAACCGCCAAGACAAAAGTAGCTCCGATTGAAAAACAAATCTCAGTTCCCCGACTGGAATTATGCGCTGCACTGCTCGCTGCCAAACTAATACATGAGGTTGCTGAGATTATGCAAGTGTCTAAGAAATACTTATTTGGATGGTCTGATTCCACAATCGTTCTGGCATGGCTTAACGGAGAGCCAAGCAGATGGAACACTTTTGTAAGCAATCGCGTTTCAGAGATCTTAACAATACTGGAGAGAGATCAATGGGGTCATGTTAAAACTCATCTTAATCCAGCAGATTGTGCCTCAAGAGGTGTACGCACACCAGAACTGTTCAAAAATGAATTATGGTGGCATGGACCGCATTGGCTGCGCCATGAAAATAAGTATGAAGTCGGACTGAATGATCGTGATTATGTTACAGATGAAGAACAGAGACCGGTCAAGAATTTTAACATAACTGTTCCTCCAATAGAAAATTTTGAATGGAATAGATTTTCATCTTTTTCCAAAACTTTAAGAGTTCTGGCTTACTGTAGACGGTTCTTAAGATTGATAGTACCAAAAGATAAAAGACCAGTAATATTAAGTTACATATCTGTGAAAGATAAAAATGACGTGTTACACATGTGTGTTAAGGAAACTCAAAGATTTTACTTTGAAACTGAGTATAAGCAGTTGATGTGTAATTCGCAAGGAAGCGTATCAAAAAAAAGTCCACTGTATACTCTTTGTCCCATTTTTGATGATAATGGGATCTTAAGAGTAGGTGGCAGAATCCACCATGCTACTGCGAAGTATAATAAGAGACACCCAATCATTTTGCCTAGTGAGAGTCATCTCACTAAGCTAATAATATTGGATGCTCATTTTAAAACGATGCATGGAGGTCCACAAATGATGCTTAATTTTTTACGCTCAAAATATTGGACTATACGTGCACGACATTTGGTTAAAAAATGTTATCGACAATGCGTGATCTGTTTAAGATATTCACGTCAAAATAACAGTCAGCTTATAGGGCAATTACCGGAAGCCAGAGTTACACCGTCTAGAGCATTTGAAGTTTCCGGTGTAGATTTTACAGGATATATCAATGTACGATTTTCTCCAGGTCGAGGGTCTAGGACATATAAAGGATATATATGTTTGTTCATATGTTTGTCGTCTAAAGCTATCCATCTGGAAGCAATATCAGACTTAACAGCAAAGGGGTTTATAGCGGCTTTCCGTCGTTTTGTATCTAGGAGAGGTCACTGTAAACATTTGTACAGCGACAACGGTACAAATTTTGTTAGTGCTGATAAGGAGTTAAAACTTATGTTTACTACGGCAGTATCGGAATTGCCCGATGAGATTGGTCAATTGTTGGCAGAGGAAGGCACGACGTGGCATTTCATTCCTCCACATGCCCCAAATTTTGGCGGTCTTTGGGAGGCTGGGATTCGTTCGGCTAAATCGCACTTAAAGAGAATATTAGGGAATTCGACAGCAACGTTTGAAGAACTATCTACAATTTTAGCTCAGATTGAAGCGTGTTTAAATTCGCGTCCGCTGTCTTACTTAAGTAATGATTCCGATGACCCACTACCCCTTACACCTGGCCATTTTTTAATAGGTGAACCTTTGATTTTAATTCCAGAAGAGGATTATGCAAAGTCAAATATTTCGGGTTTACAACGATGGAAAATTGGTCAAAAATTATTAAATGACTTTTGGCGAAAATGGTCAAATGAATATTTGGTTTCTTTAAATCAAAGATTTAAGTGGACAAAAAAGAAATCTGAACCCGAAATAGATGATGTTGTTATCATTAAAGATCATAATTTGCCTCCTGCAAAATGGTTATTAGGGAAAATTGTCAATAAACATACTGGCAAGGATAATGTGACCAGGGTAGTGACGATTAAAACTGTAAATGGCTATTGTAAACGACCATGCAATAAACTTTGTTTTTTACCTCGAGCCGAATAACAAATTGCTTAAGCAGTTTTTTGTTTGCATTAATGTTTCTCATTATTTACTTGTAAGTTTATACCACACAAATATATGTACTTGCTTCATTTTATATAATTTTATATCAACTTGTGTTTATATATAGTTCATTTTAAGTTTGATTGTTGTATCATCTTGAACCTTGTTAGATTTGTCTGCTATAGAAGCTAGAGCATTAAGTTTAAAATATGTTACAAAAATGCTATTAAAAGGCCGAGATCCTTTGGTGGGCGGAATGTTCAAATAATATAATATCTTGTGTTAAATCAATAAAGTTCCTCCTTCCACCACTAGATGGCGGTGTGCGTTATTAAATCGCGCTATGGTTTAACAATGTTGCGAGTATGTAAGTTGGTTCTTTTTTTTGTCAATATAATTCTTTCTACCACAACAAGTTTTGAGTTATTTCAACCTGCAAGCGACACTCCCAAAGGTTGCGGGTTCGATTCCCGCCTGAGAATTCACTTGTGACCCGAGTCGATTTTTTCTAGTATTTTTCTATTATAATAATTTATCTTATCGGCTTAGTAGTTTTTGAGTTTATTTCAAACATACAAAAATACGAATCTTGCCCCCTTATAATATTAGTGTAGATAACAATGAGATCCCGACACTTTTGCATGCGTCTTGTCTTGCTTGCATCAAGCGCGCGTGGATTTCCTTAACAGAGTTATTTTAGAAATGTATTTATTATACTCTTCAAAGATCTTATACTTACAATCATCAACAAATATATTTCGAAAAAGATTATTACAGGATTTTATGTTGATAAAAAACTCTATGGCCCTCAACTCATTAATAGGTACCAACTCTTAACATCTTACACAAGTGATAACTTTTAAACGAAATATCCGATTGAGATGAAACAAAAAGTATTTTACTTCTATATAAATACTCTTGATTACATAATGCTTAATTTCGATAAAGATTAATATTACGATACATATTTAACGTATATTTTTTTTCTTCAGACGATTAAATAATTATTTGAACACAAAATCGGTTATTGTGATTAAACCATGATAGCTAGATATATGTTCTTGCGGACTTTTTTGTAGGTCTTAATGGGATCTACAAACCCGTAGTACATCATTTTGTTCTATTGTCAATAGTTTTTGCAGCGCACGCAAAAATAGGTTTTCGATTTTACACCTTATGTTACAAAATAGCAATTTTATTACGGATCCCTAATTTTGAAAAAAAAATATAGCCTATAGCCTTCCTGGATAAATGGACTACCCAACACTGAAAGAATCATTCAAATCGGACCAGTAGTTCCAGAGATTAGCGCGTTCAAATAAACAAACAAACAAACTCTGCAGCTTTATAATATTATAAGTAAAGATTATGCAATTTGCCTTGTAACAACGTTTTTTTCAAGTTGTAGCCACAGAGTAAATAAGATATGTTTCCTTTCTGTCTAACTTCCAAATTAGTTACTCGGAGGCGATGCCAAAATTAAGAGCAAAAATATTTAATTGTTGGAAGGAGTCGAAGTACTCCTGTCGAAGTAGAGAAAAGGGAATTTGATACAAGACCGTTCAGTACGAGCCTCCGCGTGTTCCCTGGGTTAGTTACAGCAAACTTAAAATATATTTTACTATACTAGCTCACCAACTGCGTTCAGGTCATTTCCTATCTAAAAAGTTTGCTTCTCTAATGAATAAAGCAGTATCACCTAATTGTGATGTATGTGGCACTATAGATGAGATTCAGCACATTATGTTAGAATGCAAAAAAATTAAAAGTGAAAAAGGGGCATTATTTAATGTTTTGAAACTGAAAACTGCTGATGTAGGCATATTACAGAGTATCCTAGCTAAACCTTGCTCGAGTTCAGCTATGATGCTCTATATTTTAGCCTGTATGTATAGATTAAGTTAGTGAAATAGTTTATAAGGTTCGATGGAACTGGCATGTTTTAGTTTCTTAAAATAAGGAGAGAAAAAAATCTTTCGAATTATTTTTTTTATAACGCACTAAAAACTTAACTTTTCCGGGGTTTCAGCATATTTAACCTTTACTTAAATAGGTAGAAAACAATTTTGTACAACAGTAATGGCGTCTATCAATTGACGTCATATTATCTGTACCTACATAGCCATAAGTAGCCAAATCAACGAACAGTTGTTTAAATTCAAACAAACCATTGTCATATTGGTATTATTAATTAATTCTGCTACTTTTCCACGAGCAAACAAGATTAAAAGATCTTATAAGTACTTCTACCTTATACCTAATTTTAAAATTGAAAATGATCCCTATTACAACAGCATAGAGTATCTTAAAACGTAAAAGTGTATATCTTTGACTGTACATACGTATTCACCATCACCAGTAATTAGTCACAGACCTTCAATATGGATGTATAAAATCGTAAGAAATAAAAATAAAAATATTTTCCTACACACACCAATTAGCCAAAAGTAAGCTCTATAATGCTTGTGTTATGGAAAATAGGGTAACAGATAGATATGATACATAAATAAGTAATATCAATAGAAATATATAAAAAAAACATAACTCAGGTACAAATGCTTGTATTCATCACACAAACATCTCCCTCTTTAGGGATTCGAAACCGAAAGGTTGGATTGTTACTGTTGCACTAAACAGTCGTGAATTTAAAGAAAGAAGAATAAACATGTCGTTTATCCGGTCACGAGGGTCTATTTAAACAATTGTATAATAGTAGTTTATAAAATTGGTACATAATGAGGGGTATTATACACGAGTGTGAGTTTTTTAAAAGCATCACACGAGTGTGTAATACCTAGTTATGTGCAGATTCATACACTACTTTATCTAATCTCATACATTGAATATATCAAATAAATGATAGAGATTGATACAGTTTATTTATTGGGTATTGTAAGTGTGAACATTTTGTATATTACAATGACTTTACTGGTAGAAGATTAAGACTGACTGCTGCCGCAGTCTCTAAAATGTCGGGCGGCGTTAAATTTTCTTCACTTTCACTATCAGACATTTTAATAAACGATAATAATTATCCAGCGAAACACAACAACGAATTGCAAGGAAACGTATTATGGCGCCAAAATTCCCGGTATCACCGCGTATGCGCCAAAGCGCGCATTCCCGGTATCACCGCGCATGCGCCAAAGCGCGCAGCCACAGATAAAAAATGAAATAGTGCTATACAAATAAGCGCAGTATTGTATCAAAGGTCTGTAATCGTTACGTAATGAAATATTTTTTATTATAACAGTATTTAGATTATTGTTAGAGAAATAGTGTTTAATTAAATTTTTTAATTTCATTTCGATATACTATTTGTAAAGTTCGTCAGTATAAACTCGTTTTGAGTTTTATATTTTAAATTTTACGATGTGAGAGTAGATAAACATTTTATTTTTCAACCGCTTTCTATTTTCATTAATAAGTTATCGTCAATAAGCACAGACATGTTGTCTAGGTCAGTAACAGACGGACATAATTTGATACAGCTACTAGACGATTTCCTTTATTTTCTGCCATTACATTCTGTTGAATAGACTTGCCAATGCATATTTACACAACAATAGACTCCCTTACTGACATTTTATGTAATTAAATGGATATGATATTATAATTATTGATTATTTTATTTTATTTTACGTAACAGTGAGTAGCTCAGTTCTATAGCTAAATGCACAATTAATTAAAGGTAAACACAACATGCTCAGTAAATTGTTACGAGTAACATAAAAACGAAATTACAATTGCACTTGAGGATAGAAATAATTTATAAACATAAACAATAATTAACAACAATAATCCTATAAATCAACAATGGTTTCTTGCATATGCTTAAGAAATGTATAGAAAGTTACAGCATTTATGTCAATAGCAATAGCATAGCAGTTCAGAAGTCTGCTCGCTCTGGGGACAAATGAACTTGAACCTTATACTGTTGAGCGCAAGGGTGGAACCAGTGCCGGATTTACCATAGAAGCTGAAAAAGCTGAAGCTTAGTGCGGCAAAATTAGGGGGCGGCAAAATTGGTACAGAAAAAAGTAAGTAATAGTGCAGTAAAAACAAAGCTTTGCTTTTCTTAGCTTAAAAATATACCCAAAAAGTTGTAAAAACAATCCTGAAACTAGATTATTCCCTGAAACTAGATTATTGCCACCAATTAACTCGCGGCCCCTTTGATTGTAAGTTAATAATATTTCTTTCATTCACACCAATTAGCCTAGCGCTAAATAAGCGCTGTAAGGCATGTGTTATGGATAATGAGTAACGGATTAACAGATATATACACTCGAGAGCAATGAATCCGGGTCACTTAAAGAATCCTAAAAATCTTGGAAACTAAAAATGCTAGGTTAATGCAATAAATTGTATTTAATAGACAATGTAATACTCCTTAAATGAAGGTATTAAAACTTCTTAGTTATTGTAAAGTTATATCATAAAAAAATCAAATTTGAAAAAGGGCCACTTTCGAAGATGGAACTACGAAATTACAGCATTTGGTTTTGCTTTTGTTTGTAATCTGTCATTTATGTGGGTACATAAACCATGTTGATAGTGCTCTATATTCATTATTCAAGCTGAAATTATGTAGCTTACGCCTGAAGAATGCACCAGAATACTTACAATGCTGGAAACCGGCCGGAGTCAGCGCGATACAGCCAGGACTGTCGGTGTGTCGCTGTCAACAGTACAAAGAGTCCTCCGACGTTACGAAGAAACTGGTTCTAACCTACGCAGACCAGGAACGGGCAGAACCAGGTGTACCACAGCACGAGAAGACCGATACTTGGTGAACACCATGCTTCGAAATCGCTTTCTCACAGGAACTGAACTCACCAATCAGTTTCGACGCCTCGGAGGAAGTAACCCAAGTGCATGGACAGTAAGACGTCGGCTTGCTGAATCTAACTTAAAACCCCTTAGACCTGCAAACGGCCCTAAACTGGAGCGTGGGCATCGTATTTCAAGACTAAGATATGCCCAGAGCCACGTAAATTGGAGTATTGAAGATTGGTCAAAAGTTATGTTCTCCGACGAATCAAAATTTATGCTCTACAAGCACGATGGAAGACACAGAGTGTATCGAAGACCAGGGGAAAGATTCAAGCAAGCATGCATCGAAGAAAAAGTAGCCTACGGTGGTGGGTCTGTACTTGTGTGGCCCGGAATTTCTTCTGAAAGTCGCACAGAGCTGGTGATCATAGAAAACGGCTCTTTAACTAGCGTAAGATATGTGGAAGAAATCCTCAATGATCACGTTGGTCCATTTATGGTCAATTTAGGTGAGGATGCTATATTTATGCATGACAATGCCCGACCTCATACAGGTAGGATTGTGAATGACTACCTTCAAGAGATGAACATTACTCGTATGGAGTGGCCAGCGCGCAGCCCGGATATCAACCCGATCGAGCATGCTTGGGACGAGCTAGGCAGATGCGTAAAACAACGAAACCCTCCCCCAATCACGCTTCGTGAGCTCAAAATTGCTCTCACAGAGGAATGGGAGAATATTCCCCAAAATCGTATAAGGAACTTGGTGTACAGCATGCCAAACCGCGTAAACGCAGTAATGGAAGCACGAGGAGGCAATACGAAGTATTAAAATTCAAGAAAATCGTAATAAAGTTCAAACATTTCATGTTTCCTATTTTTGTTTTAAGGAGAGATCAGCAGTTTTTTTCTTTATGTAATTTTGTGTTAATAAAATGTATGGTGACTCATATTTTTTTTACTTTCATTTAAGGAGTATTACATTGTCTATTAAATACAATTTATTGCATTAACCTATCATTTTTAGTTTCCGAGATTTTCAACATTCTTTAAGTGACCCGGATTCATTGCTCTCGAGTGTAGTTAAAGGAAATCAAATTAATAATATGTGTAAGGATTTGGGTGAAAAATAATTTCAAACTAGTGGCAAATATCTAGGATGGTATCCTTTGGAAAATACATTTATTGGTTGACTTGGTATTGCATTAGGAGGTACAACTTGTTCAGGTGGGATAGGAATTTGTCTACCTTTTGCAAGTGTAAGTTCTTCTTTAATTGTTGAGGAACGTTCACGCTTCAGAATTTTTGGTTGCTTTAAACGCTGACCTGAGCGAAAACTCTCTGGATGTAATGTTGCAGCCAATTTTTTGTGGTCCAATATCCCATCAGGTGTTAAGAACACTTTCATTACTTTGGGTTTTTTAACTCTCTTTAGAACACGAGGCTGCTCAACTTGAGGCAAAGAACTGTAAGATACAGGTTTTGGGATGTATGGTCTATATAGATCAACGAAGACTGGACCTATGGATAGTAAAACTCTTGGTGGTAAAAGTACTCTCTAAGCCAGTGAAGAATTTTGATATTCAACAGCTTTACTTGGTTTTACTACAGTGGTCGGTACTGATGGTGCTACAGAAATAGGTTGACAAGCTACATTAGAGACTGATCCAGCACAATGTACAACAACATCTTTTGGAGAGGCAGGAACAGGAATGACAGCTACTGGTGGTGAATTAACAGGTATGGCTGTGGTTGGTATTAGTTTTGGTTATGGGGCAGAAATGTTTACAAATTCAGACTTGTTTAATTCTGACGTAGTAGCTACAGCAACTACTTTTGGTGATGTTGGACTTTTTTTTATAGAAAATAGGCATGCGCTTGACCACACAGTTGGCAGAGCCAGCTGTAGCTGTTGCAATAATTGGGCGAATTAAGAAAGGTGACTGGAGAATAGTCGAATTCGGCATCGGCGTTGGCGTCGGCGTCGGTATCGGCATTGCTATCCGTATCGATATCGATTTTTATGGCGGTGGTGATGTCGGGGTTTGAGTTCTTATCGGGGTTGGCGTTGGGGTTAGCAGTGGAGTTGGATTTGGATGTGGCGTTGGTGTTGGTCTCGCTCTTGGCTTCGGTGATAATACTACAGCTATGGCCTGAGCAGAAAAGTTTGGTGTAATTGCATTCACTACAACTTTAACAAATACAGGGGTTGCTGGTTTCGGAGATGGTAGGATTGGTTTAGGAGTTGGAGTCGGTGTTTGAATTGGCGTAGCAGTTGGCTTTAGTGATTTCGGTATCGGGGTTGGTGTCGGTTTTGGTGCTGGGATCGGTGTTGGTGTTGGTTTAAGTGCCGAGGTTGGTGTTGGCGTGGGGTTTAGCATAGAAGTCAGAAAAGAAAGAAAGGAAGAAAGAAAGAAAGACTTTATTGGCCCATAATACACATAAATCATTTTATATAAAACAGAGTAAAAAGATAATAAAAGTAAAAATACAATAAAAAGTAAACATTAATGATGGATCAGAACCCTGCCTCAGCATGATGCCAATACACTGTGACAATTCACAGCGTTAGTGTCCTACCGTAATTGGCCCTGTTGACGGTTCTGTCCCAGATACCGTAATTGGCCCTGTTGATGGTTCTGTCCCAGATACCGTAATTGGCCCTGTTGATGGTTCTGTCCCAGATACCGTAATTGGCCCTGTTGACGGTTCTGTCCCAGATACCGTAATTGGCCCTGTTGACGGTTCTGTCCCAGATACCGTAATTGGCCCTGTATCCGCTAATAAAAAAAAGAAATATAATTGTTATTAAATTCTCGCTACAGAAAACATAAACAAAAATCATACAACAATTTAACAAACAAAGAAATAGAACATTAAACTAATAAAGTATCAAAATGTCGTCAATACCTTTGCTGATTTCGCAGTAATTCACCTGAAATAATAAAAGTAATTTATATATAATTATTTTTATGTAAGTATACAATCAATAAGTTTTAGAACTATAAAAAAGTACGATAATTACATTACAAGAAGCTGGCATCGATGCCACAGAAGACCAACTTAAAACAATTATTCCAGTGCTATAGTCCAATAACTAATAATTCAAAATCGTAATATAACATTTACGATTTTGAATAATTAATAAATAATAATTGAAATAATTTATTCATAACTAAACCATTGAATACAACTAACTACTAACTACTAATTTGACGACCGTTTGGTGCAACGGTAGCGATCCTGCCTTTCGCACCGATGGTCCCGGGTTCAAATCCCGGAAGGGGCAAATGTTTGTATGATGAATACGAGCATTTGTACCTAAGTCATGGTGTTTTTATATATTTCTATGAATATTACATACCTATGTATCATATATGTATGTCTATCCGTTAACCTTGTATCCATAACACAAGCCTTACAGTGCTTACTTTGGGCTAGGCTAATTGGTGTGAATGTAAGAAATATTTATTTTATTTATTATAACTACTAAACGTATGTATCAAATAATAATAATGAAATGTTAATAAAAAAAATATGACGAAATATTAAATTTATATAAATAATAATTGAATAGACGATTATATAAATTGTTTTTTCAAAATAATATTAAAAAAAACAATTCGTAAAACGCCGTTGCCTATATTTAACCCACCTCAAAAAAAGTAGGAGATTTTCAATACAACTGTATGTTTTTTTGTATGTTTGTTACTCGATCATTCCTCCAATTATGAATTGATTTTGATGATACTATTATTGCTTGGTAGGTCATACTTCAGAGGTAGATCATCTTAGTATCTCTAATTTTGTTGATTGTCCTTGAAGGCTCTTGCTTTAAAACCTTAATTTTTTTAATTTTCTTTTTACTTAATTTTGTGCATAAGATTCGGTACAATTATGTTTAAATATTTTTATATGCCAAGTTTAGTTTGAGGAATTAGATATGCGGTACAAAAAAAAATAAAAAAAATAGTAAAACCAAAAAGTTTACGACTCGGTATATGTGGCAGCATGGACATTATGACACAACGCTGATATTATGTGAAAGACTAGAGATGCGTACCCGTGCAGACCAAAAGAAACAACAGTAATAATAATAATAATAATAATAAATAAATATTTCTAACTACTACTCTCAACATCTATGCATATCATACAACTCATTACATCTCCAAAAGAAACATGCGCCCCCACGTTTTGAGTGGCCCCTCGCTTGGCCCCGCCGGGTTATTTTATTCTTTTTTGGTCACTGAAAAACGTGGTATTTTTAGATTTTTAAATCTAGTATTATTATTTTATTCTTTTTAATTATTAACTCAACGAAGTAACTATGTGTTACGCAACAATCGGATAAGCCCCATACAAAAGTGAAAGCTGCCGAAAGTTGACCTGAAAGTGCACCTAGAAAGTTGAAAGTTGTTTAAGCGTGCATTGTCATCGTACGATGTAAAAATAAAATAATATTGCGTCGAGATAATAATAAACGAAGATAAGAATAACATCAATCAGTAAAATATATAGCTCTACATTAAATAAGTAAATTATGAAAGTACCAGACATTGCTCTAACGAAAAGATAAACGGATGGAGCGACAAACTTAACCTTGCCGTTGGAAAACTGTTGTCCCCGTACATCGACATAGGTCGCGATTATTTTACCAACTACAAATATTTTATACATACATTTATATGATACATTCATCATCATCTAATTAAGAAACGAAATAACTGAACAGAAAAACATGCACGCATCCAAAAATCCATAAAACCTTATTAGAAAATCAAACTACCCCCACCCTTTCTTAATACGATGTTTTATCCATATGGAAAATGCGTCCCGAAATAATAAGCTTAAAATAATGAAACATGGAATCAAGAAATATACGAACATTGTGTATGAAATAAAATTTTACTTACCAAACATATCATTAAAATTAATACCAACTTCATCATTAATTTTTATTAATTTTGTTCCCCCAAAACAACAAATTAACGGACAATTTGCAATTGAAGGTAATATAATTTTTCCGTTTATATATTATCGAAATATTGACATAGACAAACATATTGACTTTTATATGATTGTACAATTACAGTCAAACATTTCTGTCAGTAGGTCTTAAAGACAATTACATACAATAGAGTCAGAGTTCATAGAGAGCCAAAAACGGTCCCTTGGAACTTCTAAAAATAACCCTAATACGAGTGACGCAAAATTAACCCAAAAACGTTTAAAGTATTTTAATAAAACCGGATTTTTTCCGGATAAACGGCGCTTTTATTCTTGATTTTTAATTTTAAGCTGTCGTTTCGATTTCTTTACAGGAGTTGTGATCACAGTATGACTAAGGTTATAATGATCGTCATGAATAAATTACTATGAAATTAACAATTAGGAACATGGCCCATTTAAATATTGGGTTGGATATCTGTTAAAAGCAGTTTAATGAAATGTATGATAAGCACAAAAGTATAAGAATTAAATAACTTTAAAGCCATTAAAACACGCTAATAAGGGGAGTATATCATTGTCGGAAAACATGGAGAATTTCGTTCATGACCAAACATTAAGTAAGTTGTCTCTCTCTAACATATACAGTCTTACGCTTTCAGGGAAAAAGGCATTGAGCATCTTGAATGTTTTAACCATCTCCGGAATTAAATCCCCCATATCCCGTGTATCCCCCAAAAATCCCTCCATTGGGTGAACTTCCGGATATTACCTACATTAACTGAAACTTTACGTGTGTGTACATATTAACGGAAAAGAAGTTTATGGAAACAAATTAATCATTTATTTTTTATTGGGATACCTGTGGGAGCCGTAACTTCGATTCAAGTACATTTAAAATTATTTACACTAAATTTATGATTATCTTTGTCAGTAACCACATGTATGGGCTGATATGTTTGAAATATTTTTAATACGTTTTATTCAATGTAAGTGCCGTGTGGTATCCGGCAAAATGGAATAGCCTTCACATTAGAGGCTCATCAAAGGTGGTGCTAATTGAGGGGAACACCATACACCTACCGTAGACCACGGAATGGGCAACAGTCTTTTAGTGTGATCTCCTACCCGCCTGCAAAGCATGTAGATCAGCATCTATTTTGAAATCCCCCTACATTTGGAGGAGCCTTCTATCCAACAGTAGACGTCTTTTTCCTAAGTTAATAATTATGTTTCGATGAAGTCTGTAATAATGACCCATTTATCAATATTTTTGAAGAATGCAACCTCAACGTCAACCTAAAACACTGCTAGTGTGAAGAAAAATGCTTAAATTATGAACATGTTTTCTCCTTACCAAAATTAATTTTGAACTTAATTAAAGCAAAAGGTCCAACCAAATATTTTTTTTATATTTTATATAAAAAAATAAACAAACATAAATAGTTTCAATTTTTAACCTTAACTTTCCACTAAAAACTGGGAAATATTATGATCCAGCCTATTATTGGAGTAGACGGATGTTTAATTTTAGGTAAAAACTTTAAATTAAACATCCTTCTTAACAAACAGATCATAGATAGATCAATGGATCTTCAGAATAGTTAATGCCATTTGTATAAACAAAAATACATAGCCATCAGGGAAAAAAAACACAAAATCCAATTTATGGTGCGTACAACATACATACAACACTCGATCAACATAGATTACCGACTTTCAACCATCACTTGCCTGATAAGACCGTGAGTAATAAATAAGCGTGTACGGAAATTAGTTTACTAAAGTTTACATACTGAATTTGCATCCACTATACAACGATATACTAAAATAATACAACTGTTAAATTCGACATATTTTCACAGGTGAAAATGGCACACCAAAATTTTAAGCAAAACAGCTTTTAAAATTTAGTTATTAAACATCATTTTTGCGTAATCATTAAAAAATAGAAATACTTATAGACACGTGTAATATGTATTTTAAATATACAATGAAAATATTAAGTTATTTGTGCTATAAAATACATATTTTTTTATTGATTCATTTGTGACATTTAAAAGAGTAAACACAAGACAAACTGAAACAACATTATTACTTGTAATGGCAAATTAAGTAATTTATAATTACAATTTTAATTTATAATTTCAAAATAATAATAAAGAAATATACCGGGTTCTTGTACAGTCACATCGAAACGTTTTATTTATTTATGTCAAATATGTATTTTCCAATTATTAAATCCTTTTTAGACGAGTGAAGTCACTAATTCTAACCACATAGATTCACATCTGATTATAATAACACGATATACTTGTTACAAAAAATAATTATATATGTATTACGGCTATTAGAGGGCGCAATCAAAGTTTTATACACCTATGCGAGAGTGAATGGGAGACCGTTGCTTATTATATTGGCAATGTGTGCGATTAGTGCTTAAGCAAGACAACAATAGCGAATGCTATAGGATAAACATATTGACTTTACATAGAGAGAGAATGAGAGACAGAGTACATAAAGAGCCAAAAACGGTCCCTTGGAACTTCTAAAAATAACCCTAATACGAGTGACGCAAAATTAATCCAAAAACGTTTAAAGTATTTTAATAAAACCGGATTTATACCGGATAAACGGCGCTTTTATTCTTGATTTTTAATTTAAACCTGACGTTTCGATTTCTTTACAGGAGTTGTGATCACAGTATGACTAAGGTTATAATGGTCGTCATACATTAATTACTATTCAATTAACAATGAGAAACATGGCCGATTAAGATATTAGATTGTATAT
Organism: Calamotropha paludella; assembly: GCA_927399485.1. Lineage (NCBI taxonomy): Eukaryota > Metazoa > Arthropoda > Insecta > Lepidoptera > Crambidae > Calamotropha > Calamotropha paludella. Next base: position 8,134,764 of record OV656829.1, on the reverse strand, counting down.
GCGGTAAAAGTACCTATAAGAATCAAATAACTTTAAAGCCGTTTAAACACGCTATTAAGGGGAGTATATCATTGTCGGAAAAATCGTAGAATTTTGTTTATGACTTAACATTAAGTACTTGTCTCTCCCACTAACACATACAGCTTTATGCTTTCAAGGAAAAAGGCATTGAGCTTCTTGAATGGTTTACCCATCTCCAGAGCTAAATATCTCCGTGTATCCCCCAAAAATCCCTCCATTGGGTAAATTTCCGGATATTATATTATCTACATTTACTGAAATTTCATGTGTGTAAATAATAATGGAAAATAAGTTTGTGGAAGCAAAGTAATCATTTATTTATTTATTGGGATAACGGTGGGAGATATAACTTCGCTTTTATCAATTCAAAATTATTTACACTAAGATTATGATTATTTTTGTCACTTACCACATGTATGGGCTGAAATGTTAGAAATATTTTTTATTATTATTATTGGACAATTAATGAAAAACATATATACTTGTTCAATTAGTTTTAGTCAAAGTAAGTGCCGTGTGGTATCCGGCAAAATGGAATAGCCTTCACATTAGAGGCTCATAAAAGGCGGTGCTAATTGAGGGGAACACCATACACCTGCCGTAGACCACAGAATGGGCAACAGTCTTTTAGTGTGATCTCCAACCCACCTGCTTAGCATGAAGATCAGCATCTATTTTGAAATCCCCCTACATTTGGAGGAGCCTTCTATCCAACAGTAGACGTCTGCTTGCTAAGTTAAATATATTTGGATGAAATCTGTAAAAATGGCCCATTATATCAATATTTTTGAAGAATACAACGTCAACGTCAACCTAAAACACTGCTACTGTGAAGAAAAAAGCTTAAATTATAAACTTGTTTTCTCTTTACCAAAATTAATTTTGAACTTAATTAAAGCAAAAGGTCCAACCAAATATTTTATATAAAAAAATAAACAAACGTAAATAGTTTCAACTTTTCAGCATTAACTTTTTATCAATAAAACTGAGAAATATTATGATCCAGCCATCTCTACTTTTTCGTTGCCTTACACATATAATTGGATGAAGACGGATGTTTAATTTTAGGTAATAACTTTCAATTAAACATCCTTCCCAACAGATCAAAGATAGATCAATGAATATTTAGAATAGTAAATTCCATTTGTATAAACAAAAATACATAGCCATCAGGGAAAAAAAAACACAAAATCCAATTTATGGTGCGTACAACATACATACAACACTCGATCAACATAGATTACCGACTTTCAACCCTCACTTGCCTGATAAGACCGTGAGTAATAAATAAGCGTGTACGGAAATTAATTTACTAAAGCTTACATTACATACTGAATTCGCATTCACTATACAACGTTATACTAAAATAATACAACTGTTAAATTCGACATATTTTCACAGGTGAAAATGGCATACCAAAATTTTAAGCAAAACAGCTTTTATAATTTAGTTACTAAACATCAAATTTGCGTGATCATTTAAAAATCAATTTGTTTATCTAGATGAAATAGAAATACTCATAGATAAGTGTAATTTGTATTGTTAATATACAATGAAAATATTAAGTTTTTCTGCTATAAAATATCTTTTTTTATTTATTCATTTGTGACATTTAAAAGAGTAAACACAAGTGATACAACATTATTACTTGTAATGGAAAATTATGTAATTTTTAAATTTAATAACTATATTTTTATATTAATATGTTAAGGGTGGCGTAATTAATCACATATAGTTTTGACTTAAAAACAAATTTATTTCACGGGCTTTATGTAAGTAATGAAAATATAAAGTTATTTGTGCTATAAAATATATTTTTTTATTTATTAATTTGCGACATTTAAAAGAGTAAACACAAGTGATACAACATTATTACTTATAATGGCAAATTATGTAATTTTTAAACGTAATTACAATATTTTTATATTAATATGTTAAGTGTGGCGTAATTAATCACATATAGTTTTAACTTAAAAACAAATTTATTTCACGGGCTTTATGTAAGTAATGAAAATATAAAGTTATTTGTGCTATAAAATATATTAGGGGTTAAAGTATGAAATTGCCGATTTGTACTGAAAATCTATATTGTTTATTTTTTAAATTTTTAACAAATTTATTTAATCAAAATAGTTGCCATTATTATCTATACATTGCTGCCATCTAATGGGAAGGTCATTAATGCCTTTGCGATAGAATTCCGACGATCTAGACTGCACAAACTGTGTGAAAGCATTTTGTACTGCCTCCTGGGAAGAAAACTTCTTGTCACGTAGATAATTGTCCAAATCACGAAAAAAATGGTAGTCCGTTGGAGCAAGGTCTGGTGAATACGGAGGATGACGAATGGTTTCTAACTGCAGTTCCTGAAGGGTCAAAATGGTTTCTCGTGCTGTGTGAGGTCTCGCGTTGTCGTGGAGCAATAATGGTGAAGATCGATTCATGAGTCGGGGCTGTTTTACTGCTAGTTTTGTCAACATGGTTCGGAGTTCGGCACAATAGACATCTGCCGTTATTGCTTGACCAGATCGGAGAAAACTATAGTGAATAACACCATGCTGAGACCACCAAACAGTTACCATTACCTTTTTATTGGTAAGTTTTGCTTTAGGACACTGTTGTGGCATTTGACCTGGGGTCAGCCATTGCATTTTTCTTTTCCGGTTATCATAAAGAATCCACTTTTCATCACATGTTACAATTCGATCCAATATTCCTTCATTTCTGTACCGGTTCAACAAGGCAACACAATTTTATTGATTTGACGCAAGTGAGTCAATATTGTGGGTAAGGTAACGTTAAACCATGCCGCTAATTCCTGGGTACTTTGACTAGGATCGGCTTCCACTATCTCTCTTAATTCATCGTTATTTACCTGTGTGGGCGGTCTTCCTCGTGGCTCGTTCTTTAAGTCGAAATTTCCATCACGAAAGCGTTTAAACCAAAATCGCACGGTGCGTTCATTAGTAGACCCCTCTCCAAACGCAGCATTGATATTGCGGGCTGTTTCTGCCGCGTTAGTTCCGCGTCGGAACTCGTATTCAAAAATAACTCGAATTTTCGCAGTATCCATCTTTCTTGTCTAAATTGAATAACAAAAACAATTGAAAGTCGATATTCAAATGTTTTACATTTTTTAAAAAAAGAACATCATAGAAACCATTTAAAAAAAGTTTCATTCGAAAACCTCAAACCATGAAGATTCTATGTCAATTCAAAGAACCTATTGCAATAAAACGGCAATTTCATACTTTAACCCCTATTATTTTTTTATTTATTAATTTGCGACATTTAAAAGAGTAAACACAAGTGATACAACATTATTACTTATAATGGCAAATTATGTAATTTTTAAACGTAATTACTATATTTTTATATTAATATGTTAAGTGTGGCGTAATTAATCACATATAGTTTTGACTTAAAAACAAATTCATTTCACGTGCTTTATCTATACTAATATTATAAAGAAGTAAAGTTTGTGTTTGTATATTTGTTAAATTGTAAGGGGGTGATCTCGGGATCTACTGAACCGATTTTAAAAATTCTTTCACCAATAGAAAGGCACATTATTGCTGAGTGTCATAGGCTATATTGAATGCTAGAAAAAATTTAAAGAATTTTGTCCACCCGTGCGAAGCCGGGTAAGTATAAAAGTCTACATAGAAATATTTAAAGAGTTAATCTGTATATAGTACAAAACATAGTATATACTAGCTTCTACCCGCGGCTCCGCTCGCGTGAATGGAGACTGTCGATTAAAAGTAATATTTTTATCACTCGGGAACAGTACTTTTTTAACCGACTTCAAAAAAGGAGGAGGTTCTCAATTCGTCTGTATTTTTTTTATGTTTGTTACCTCAGAACTTTCACCGATTTGGATGTTTTTTTTTATTTGAAAGCTGGTGCTTCCCGTTTGGTCCCATAGCAATTTGGTCCAGTTCTGACAGTGGCATCCATGAAAAAACTGAATAAGTCTGAAATTTACATTAAGTATGTGATCAACAAATGGACAATTAATAGCTCAATATCACGCCAATCGATTTCGATGATTCTTTTTTATTTATTTACTAGCTTTTGCCCGCGGCTTCGCTCGCGTTAAATTCGGGGTAGCACTGTTCCCCTTTCCTGAACACAGAAGAGAACTCGGAACAGAATTTTACACGTTATTTTTTTAATTTCAACACTGATATCTGTTAATAATTTTTGAACTAAACAATTAAACCTATCGTGAACATAATATACAATAAACATATCAGCGCCATCTATCGGAATCCATGAGTTGCACTTATTTATGTTTATAATGTTTATTTTCTCAAAAGCTGATTGATTTATGGTAAAATTTAATGTTTTTAATGTTGTTTTATTTAATTCGTTTTAATTAAATTATTTTATTATTCGTTTGTATTAAAGAACTTGCTCTAATTTTGCGGAGTCTCACACACATTTCCATCCCCTATTTTAGGGGCTGGGGGAGGATTTCTAAAAAATGGCAGGAATTTTCGTTAGTAACAAAGAGTCTGTGTGCCGATTTTAGCTTCCTGCCTTGAAAACTGCGAAAGGTCTCATATAAAATTTCACCCCCTCTTTTAAGGGGTTGGGTGCAGATTTCAAAAAAAGAAAAGATGGGCGATTTTTTTGGTAGTCATAAATAGTCAGCATACCAATTTTTAGCTTTCTACCTTGAAAATTGCGGAATGCTCCATACAAACTTCCACCCCCCATTTTTGGGAAGTGGGGGATTAGAAAGGGACAAAAAGTAGCCTATGTTACTCTCCATCCCTGCAACTATCTCCACTTAAAAAATCACGTCAATTCGTCGCTCCGTTTTGCCGTGAAAGAAAGACAAACAGACAGACACACTTTCCCATTTATAATATTAGTATGGATTGGAAAGAATGTAATTCAATGGCAGTTTGATAAGAGTTTGTTTAGGTTCTGATAATGGGATCCATGAAAAAGCGACGGAACTCTTCAAATCTTAGGAGCAAATTAACGATACTCGAAGGAATCTTTCATCGGCTAAGGGCCGTCCGTAAATCACGTGAGGATCGAAAGGGGGGGAAAGGATGAAGAGGGATTTTGGATGGGGGAGCAAATTAGTCATAAACCTATCCAAATATTTGAAATTTTGAGTCCTACAATAACGTCATGCTCAAGTAATTATCGTATTCGAATACGATGATCGACGAAACTCCTTAATGAGCAGCATATGAGCAGCACGTTTATTAGGTCTACCCATACTTAGGCAAATTTGCTACCTACTTCAGAATCACTGAAAATCAAAAAATAAACAAAAATTTTAACAAAAAAAAAACCGACTTCAAAACAAAAAACTATTTCAAAACAAATTAAAATGCACTAAAAAGTAAAAAAATAATTGCGTATTCTTCTACGACTTAATAATCAACTTACTTTTATTCAACTAAACAATATGTGTGTACGATCTATACATGTGTTTGCCACGCTAGAAAGTAGGTACTACCTACTTCAAATTTAGCTACTTTAAATTTAGCAAGCTGAGCATAACAAACAATGATCAAATTATTTTTTAGAGTCCTAAGCAAAATGAAATTAAAAATATTAGAATACTTAAAAATCAATCAAATTATTACGATATTTTTACAATTATTATTATTTTTGGAGTCGGTGTCAGCCATCGAAACATATACCTACCAATAATAATACGAGAATACTTAAAGAAATATTTTTTTACAAATTAATTTTACAAACACAAGAAAATACCATAACAAAGACGGTGACAGTATAGAAAGAGATAATCTGAAAGGTTCATAATCAAGTGACTCATATCGCTTCTTTTGACTGGCGCGGCACGTGGCCGGCCTAACGCCTAACTCTCGCCTAACGCGCCGTCAAGTCGCGCGTGCGACTCTAACACACAAACCTACCTTGGCTGACACCGACTCCAAAAATAATAATAATTGTAAAAATATCGTAATAATTTGATTGATTTTTAAGTATTCTAATATTTTTAATTTCATTTTACTTAGGACTCTAAAAAATAATTTGATCACTGTTTCTTATTTATTGGTATGTGCTCAGCTAAATTTGAAGTAGGTCGTACCTACCTCCTAGCGTGGCAAACACATAGATCGTACACACATATTGTTTAGTTGAATAAAAGTAAGTTGATTATTAAGTCGTAGAAGAATACGCAATTATTTTTTACTTTTTAGTGCATTTTAATTTGTTTTGAAATAGTTTTTTGTTTTGAAGTCAGTTTTTTTTTTGGGATAAAAAGTAGCCTATGTATTTTTCTGTACCCCTGGTAAAGTGTATGCAACATTTCCTGGTGACCGATTGAGTAGTTAAGGTGTGAAATTGTAACAAACAAACTCACTTTCGTATTTATAATATTAGTTAGGACTATAAGGTGTATATGAACATGATATATAGCCTATTATTTGGGCAATCGCCTGTTCTTACCACATACTAAATTTTATTGTAATCGGATTATCAATCAGCCAACAAGTCCAGAAGCCTTACCATAATTTCATAGCACGATGTAAGCTCGATTGTCAAAGTGAGACACCGATATACGTAGTCTATAGTAGCATCTCTCTTCATCAGTGGAAATTGTATAGCATAGCAATAAAAGGTCAGTGGAGGTTCAGGAAAAGTAACCAGTAAAGCATTAAGGGCTATCGGGGGTGGTTGGGATCTACCTCCTAGCGGTCCACTCCGGCAACGGCATCACGCACCAACTCGGCCCGTGGTGACGGTTGATGATCCCAGCGGCGGTGGGAGGCTCCGCAAGGGGGCGCCTAGCTCACGACCACCAACCTACCGAAATCCGTCGCCACGCAGCTCTGCTGCGTTCCGTCGGAGGGCGAGAGTGCCAGTGCCAATGGGGGGTTGGTAATAAGTCAGTTGCGCAGCTTAGGACCGGCCTTGGTATCTTGGCAATACTGTACCAGGTAACTCATTCTGGAGGATAGCGGGATCCGAAGCACGGTTTTAGCCGTTGGCCGACCACATTTAGTAGGGGCCCCAACTAGCGCGCCTGGTACACGTGAAAGGCTGCCCCACCAACTTGTGAATAATTCCGAAATGCTTCAGCGTGCCAATTAGCCGGATCCACACCGAACGATCCAAAATGGATCGGCGATCCCGCGATCCGCGATCCAAGATCGTGATGTGTGGAGCGTGGATCGTTCTAGGTCGATCCAACAGCAATCTTTTGAGATCCTGACTGGCTGCTCCAACGCGCTCCTGCTGATCCATACTAAATCAGTGAATTTTGTCCGGCTACATTTTACTTGTATATTTACGACAAAAATTACGAAAACGAAAAAGACAGTATTGGGTTACTCTGTTTTTCTCTGAATCGTTCTCTTCTGTAGCCACCCGACAAAGACTTCATTTTTTTCTTTAGTTCTGTTGTTGGAATATTGTTCATTTGCCGACTAATTTTCCGCCAGGCATCTTCTCTTACACCTCTATTTGTGTAATTGGTATCATTAGGATCCCATAAACATTTATTCCTTATATAGGAAAATTAAAAGGATACATTGCGAACTGTCCACGGCGGATCACGCAATTCAAAATCATAACTGTCCAGACCGCGCGTGCCAAGCGACTGAGGCCCCTTTGGGCGTGAACCAAAAACCGTCAACAAATGGATCGCACGCGGCGAGGAGCGCGCGCTCTCCGCCGCGCACCTAGATCGCGCGCGGCAAGTCTACACTTGACGCTCCGTGGAGCGCGCTCCATGCCGCGCGCGATCGGAGCACTTTGGATCGTCCGTTGTGGATCCGGCTAATGGGAGGGTTCGAGCGTCCGTGCGGTCTCCAGATGTGTTCCCTTCTTTGGTTAGCTAAGCCTAAGAGAACTTTATTGGTCCACTGAGTAGTATCTTGACTGAAAATCCAGCCCCCAACACTCACCACTATGACAAGTACAAGAAGAATGCAAAACAACGACTGCACTTCCTTCCATTAAAAGTGCACCTTGCGAACATCAGAGGACTGCACTCAAATTTCGATCTGTTCCATCACCACCTAGAGACTGAGAAGCCGCACCGATTCTTCTTAACGGAGACTCAGATAGCAACCCCGTCGGTTGAGGCGAACCTGAACTATCCTGGTTACACACTTGGTTATACGCTTGAAAAAGATGTATGCAGGGTCTGTGTGTTCGTCCACCATGACATTTGTTGTAGAGGTCTCTCATGATTTGCTTAATCCGGGTTTTCCGTTATTTGGCTTCAGGTGGACACAGGGGTAGAGAAGATACTATACATCTGTGTCTGTCGATCGCACAGCGGTGACCGGGAGACGACCCGACTCATAGACTATCTCACAGAGACGGCAGACTTGGCAACGCAGCGATATCTAGCGGCGGCGCTTATTTTTCTGGAGGACGTTAACGACCACCACAAAGAGTGGCAATTCCCATATCAGAAAATTGACCATGCTGGGAGAGAAGCGCGACGATTTGCCCTAGCGCTTAATCTTTCTCAGCTGGTGGATACCCAATAGTCTTGACTGTTGACAGCAGCTGACAACTGATCCACACAAACATTCGGTATCAGTCTCAGCTCCACTGGGATCGTCCGACCATTGTGTTGTGAAATCCTTATCAATCTGCTCTCTTCCGGATGATAGCCCTAGTGGTATGAGGCGGGTATGGCATTACGAAACAGCAGATTGGAACGAGATGCGTATTTCCTTTCACTGGCGACCATCTTACTTCTCTTCGAGCGACTCTTCGTGCACCGCTGATGCGATTGCGAATGTAATTCGGACATCCCGCTCGGTTACAAGTCCCGACTTTGGTATAATGCGGCCTCAACAACCACCAAACATACCTCGCTGTGATTCTTCGATGTCAGCGATCACAATTCACAAGAAGCAGGTCCGTAGAGTCTTACTTAATCTGGACGTGAATAAGGCCAGTAACCCTGATGGCATGCCAGCAAGAGTACTGAGGCATTTTGCGCCTAAGTTGTCTCCTATGCTAACACGCTGGTATCTTCTCTTTCTCAAAACAAAAACCGTATCAAAATGCTGGAAGCTTGCCTATGTGGAGCCAGTATCCAAAAAGGGTGTCGTACCGACCCATACGATTACCGACTGTTCACCATCATTTCCATATTCTGTAAGGTTATGGAAAGAGTGCTGAACAGCAAGTTGCTCTCATACCTAGAAGACAATGATCTCCTCAGTGACCGTCAATATGACTTTCGTAGAGGACTTTCAAATGGGGATCTTCTAGTTTATGTGACGCACTACTGGGGCGAGGCCCTCGACATGCATGGCGAAGCACTTGCCGTGACACTTGACATGTCGAAGGCTTTTGACAGGGTCTGGCACGCTAGTCTGCTGCGCAAGCCTTCTGCGTATGGTATCCTGACTTTTGTAGTTGGAAAGCCGATTTCCTGACAGAACGGTCGATCAGAACAATTATCGATGGCTGCTCCTCTGACTAAGCGGCTATCGATGCCGGAGTTCCTCAAGGGTCTGCGATACTTTTCCTGTTGCACATCAATCACCTATTGATACCAGGAATTGTTTTTGTATGCAGACAACAGTACTGTCGTAGAGAGATACCTGTCTAACGCAAAAGCCAGCAGTGACGACGTGATGTTGATGCGAGAGGCCATGGTTGAGCGAACGAACCAGAGGTTAAGCCACGTTTCCCAGTGGGGTGACAGTAACCTCGTTCATTTCAACGTTTCCAAAACGCAAGCATTTTCACGGCAAAGATTTCCATTTACCTCACTCCCACTTTCCGAGGTACATCTGTACCTATTACCGGCAGCCTTGAGCTGACGCCAACATCGAGTCCAAAGCTCAAACTGCAGCTAAAAAGCTGGGCGTCCTAAATAAGGTCAAGCGATATTTCATGCTGGGATAGCTTTTAAATCTCTATAAATCTTAAGTCCGATCTTGCATGGAATATTGCAGCCACCTCTGGGACGGCTCAGCAAAATTCAAACTTGCTGCACTGGACACAATTCAGCGGAGAGCTGAGAAGCTCATTGGTTACAGCAAATTGGTGACAACAAATTGGTGAAGAGCAATCTTTACAGTTTAGCTCACGCCGCAAAGTTGCCTGTCTGTCAGTCTACTACAGACTGTACTTTGGAGTGTGCGCAGGAGCTGCATACGCTCATACCGCCATCTCCTTTCTTCCATCGGATATCCAGACGCATTGCGGGCTATCCCTACCCTTTATTGGTTGCTATTCCTACCTGTCGCACCAAGCGCTTCTCAACATCATTTATAATGCGCACAGCAAAGGATTGGAACTCCCTCCCTGAGTCTGTATTTCCGAGTACTTATTACCCGTCCGTTTTTTAAAGCCAGGATGAATGCCTGCAGCTTATGGGTTAGCTCGTTCCATCGTAGATCCTGTCTTGGCCCCGGGCTTGATTGGGATCAAGAGCGAACCCATTCAAAAAATATATTAAAAGCTATATCCATCGATAATGTTTAAATATATTAAAAACAAATTTACATTTTTCAGCGAAAAGAACTTTCGGCGAGCAATAAATCGTCAAACAATTCCGTGCCGGAGACCTTGACAGACCCCTCAAATTTACCAAATATTTCTTAAAGTTGACGCCAGCGCCATCTCTTTAATATATAACAATAATATTTGTAACGTTCCCACCAATTAGTTATTCATTTGAAGAGGTCTAAAGCTTATATCAATAAAGTCGAAATGTAACTTCTGTACGTCAATTATAATTCTCCACAGTTAGATGACAAATAATGACAATATTACAAAAAATTGGTTGTCCGTAAAGTCAGTTTATGGACGATAGTTTTACGTGAAAGCGTCATAACAAAACATTGATGAAAAATTGCTTACTTTTAAGAATTGAATTGAATTATTATCATTGAATTATCATTATTTTGTATAATACAAATTAGGAGTTAACTGAATTTTTTTTTTTCGATAAATTAACATTAACTTGAAATAAACAATGGAAACCACATTAACTTTTCACTGTATAAAATGGAAGAGAGATAGATGCGCCACAAGTCGAACGCTTAGGCCGATCTTCGTTTGTTCCGCGCTCTCGCTTGCACGCTCGGCTCAGGCGGAACGTCACACTTTTTCGTGCGTGCAGCGATGTTCATCAATTTATAAAATGTTATCACATCAAAAAGCCTTAGGTAAGCCTTTGTTATGGATATAGTATCGCTATCGAGATTTCTTTGAGCGATAAAGCCGCCCATTGTAAAAACACAAAACCCATAAATATTAAATGAAAAGACGCAGTTAAGAATAACTAAACTGGGTGTATTATATTAAAGTAATCACTCTTAAATTATTAAAAATGCAACGTTATTAACCCCATTCAGTATTTATAAATGATAATACTTATAAAATAGCTTATTTACAATGATTTACCAAGCTACCCATCAAATAATATTTAAACTAATATTTCTTACAATCAGCTATTTTATTAGTTATTATCGGTGAAAATCATTGGTTTTTTGAAAGCACGGTTTGAACTTTTTGTTCACCCATCTAATGTCCGACCTTTGGAAAGATTGGTTTACTTTCGTTATCTTGGATCAAACTCACTTAACACTACTGCATCGCCTTCTCCGTAAAATTAATGAAATTAAATAAAAATATGCCCTAAATTGGATCCCTGCGGAACACCATTGTTCGCATATTAAATCTGAGATTGGGATACAACAAAAATTACAATAAAATTGACATAATTTATTTACATATTCTCTTATAGTTTTATTATCCTACGGTAATATTGCACTAGGGTCCGATATATCTTCAGTTGCATAAACTTCGATATTAAAATCAACAGCTTCTTTCATATCATTAAATTCCAATAGGTTTTCAGCTGCATTTTCAGGGAGTTCACATTCTGTAAATAAAAAAAAAATATAATTTATATAAAAAAATCTACTTTGAATTTGATGGCTGATTTGTGATGCCTTAAATAAATAGGTATCATGTAGGTACGATTTAAATTAATGCCCGGAGAAATTGGCAATTTTAAAGGATAGGATAGTCAGGATAATTGATAGTGCATGCATCACGAATTTTCACAATATTAATTTCCCTAAGGTTAGATAACCAAGAATCCAAGGTATCATTAATATACATCCAAGCATACAATAGGTCTTAACCTATGAAATTGCCATTCTGCCGTACCGGCCATTTCAAATGATAATATATTTTTTTTGCTGATAATTATAATTTCAAATTAATTTTATTTTAAAAACATAGGTCTTTTTTTGAAAATCGTCATTTGTTTAATAGTTAGTGTTTTGTTTTCAACGCATTCGAACATGGATAAGTTAAAAATTCGAGTAATTATGGAGTATGAGTACCGTCGTGGCAGCAAAGCAGCACAAGCGGCATGCAACATCAACAACGTTTACGGAACGAACACTACAAACAAACGCACCACCCGTTATTTGTTTGCCCGCTTCCGTTCTGGAAATTTTGACCCGAACAAAGGAACCCCGTGGTCGTCCGAAAACTTCGGTCGACAATGACGAATTAAAGGCGATTGTGGAAGCTGATGAAACTCAATCTACGGCTGAATTAGAAGCAGTTTTCGACGTTAGCATCAAAACAATATTGGTCCATTTGCGACAAATTGGCAAGGTAAAAAAGCTTGACAAATGGGTGCCCCACGAACTCAATGATCGCCAGCGCGAAGTACGCGTCGAGACGTGACTTGCACTGCTCAATAGGCATACAAATGAAGGAATTCTGAACCGCATTGTTACTTATGACTAGAAATGGATCCTATTCGACAATCGTAAGCGCTCAGCAAGTTGGTTGGACCCTGGTTCAGCACCCAAACAATGCCCTAAACAATGCCCCAAACGGAAACTTACCCCTAGAAAAGTGATGGCCACTGTTTGGTGATCTAACGCGGGTGTGATTCATCACAGCTTCTTACCAAACGGGACGAGCATTACTGCAGATCTGTACTGTGAAGAACTGAACACAATGATGGAGAGGCTCGCACGTCTCCAACCAGCTTTGGTCAATCGTTCGGCACCACTGCTCCTGCACGACAACGCGCGACCTCATACTGCAAAACAGACGGTCTCCAAGCTACAAGAGCTGGGGTTGGAAGTTCTCCGGCATCCGTACTCACCAGACCTTGCGCCTACAGACTTCTACTTTTTCCAGAATTTGGATAACTTCTTGGCGGGAAAAAAATTCAATACCCGAGAGGCAGTGCAAAATGCCTATGAAAAATTTGTTGCCTCCCGTCGAGCTGATTTCTTCAAAAAGGGTACGAATGCGTTGGCAAATATGCATTAATTGCATGGGTGATTACTTTGATTATAGAAATAAAAAATAAAGAAAAAAATACGCTTTATTTATTTCATGAAAAACGGCAATTTCATAGGTAAAGACCTAATATATCATGGTGTGGCAGGAGAAGCACGAATGGAAATGAGAGCTTTAAGAACTATAGCTGGAATGAATTTGATGGATAAAATAAGAGAGTGCTGTGGTGTGGAAGAAGATAAAGTGACAAAGACAGAAAAGGGGATGTTTAGATGGTGTAGACAAATAGAGATGATGGACAAAAGAAGATTGACAAGACAAGTATATGAAGCAAATGGGCAAGTCGGTAAAGGTAGGCGAATTTTCTATGACCAAATTTACATTGTTACGCATTAAAGATCCAACAAATATTTTGTTACTTTCGAGTTAGTTTAAATGCAGTTATTTCTCCATGACTTAGTCACCAGAAAAGTTATTAAGGTAATGCATCATATTATTAACTGTTTTCACAGCAGTTTGAATTAATATCAATATGAGAAATTCTCTTAAAAGTTAAAAACATGGATAGAAAAATTGTCGGTTGGATCTTTTATGCATAACAGGGTCCAAATAGGAGATGTCCTGAAAAAAGGCCAGATCAAAAGTACCCTTAACCGACAAGCTTGTATGAAAAGGCTGATGAGAGTTGAAGAAGCGAGAGATATATGTCAGGATCGTGGAAAGTGGGAATCTGTGATCTCTGTCGACCTTTCTAGGGAAAAGGCGTCATTGTATGTGTATCATGAAACTCTGTTATTAATGGACACACACGTGCACGTGCCCTAGTTGAACACAGTCGGACCACACATCGACTGCACACAAGCGGAACAACTTAACCTACCATCCAAAGCGCTTCAAAAAATAAGTTTATCTACTCTCACATCGTAAAATTTAAAATATAAAACTCAAAACGAGTTTATACTGACGAACTTTACAAATAGTATATCGAAATGAAATTAAAAAATTTCATTATAACTCTATTTCTCTAATAAAATAATGTTATTAGTCGTGTTCGTTACATTTTTTGTGCGCATGTGCGGGATTTTGCATATGCGCATTGAATAAAATCAGTTGAATGCATGCATTCTCATGTCATTACCTGCCATTTTTAAGTTTCATAATGACTGAATGAATGAATATTTAAAAAATATATTAAAAACTGTCATTATAAAATTTAAAAATGGCAGGTAATGACATGAGAACGCATATGCCATACCAGCAACGCATATGCAAAATCCACAAAAAAAAATTAACGAACACGACTATAATAAAAAAATTTTTCATTACGTTTCGATTACAGACCATTGATACAATACTGCGCCAATTCTTATAGCACTATTTCATTTTTTATCTGTGGCTGCACGCGCTTTGGCGCATGCGCGGTGATACCGGGAATTTTGGCGCCAAAATACGTTTTCTTGCAATTCGTTGTTGTGTTTCGCTGGATGATAATTATTGTTTATCAAAATGTCTGATAGTGAAAGTGAAGAAAGGGGTTTAAAGGTTTTGGCCCTTACATCAGCTGCCATTTTGATTTTTTTTTTTCAAAATGGCGGTGCACAATATATGTCATATATTTGGATAGGGGACACTTATACAAGCATAAAATGTTATATAACATAACATCATAAAGCGTCACTTTCCTGAGTTATTTAAAGATAAAAATGACAGTTGTTATAACGAATTTACTTATTTATTTTGTAGTTATTTCATGTTGTTTAAGTTTTTACTTTTAATCTGAATCAGACATAGAAAGAAAACAAATATTTTAATACTAATAATAGATTTTGTTCCATAATAACATTTTAATACAATTCAGTATGACAATCAGATATAAATGTGTTTAATTATAATGATTTGTTGTATTACCTATACCTTTATTTTGGTGAATAACTCCGAAACAAACGCTTTGGGATATCATGTACATAACATTTTTTGTTTGTATAAGTGTCCTCCATCTAAATATATAACTTTCATAGTGCACGGCGATTTTGAAAAAAAATAAAAATGGCGGCCTACGTTTAGGGCCACCCTCCATACAAAAATCTTCAAACCCCTTTAACGCCGCCGCCCGACATTTTAGAGACTGCACACTACACCACATTATGTACCAGTTTCATAAACTACTATTTTAATAATACATCTTATAACCTAAAGATGCTCAACCTCCTTCGAAATCGCAGCTCAAAGTAACTTATCCACTACTAGGTTATAGATCTTCTCAAAAATCATAAACTTCTTACATAATATCAATATAAATAATACCCGTCGTGGTAAGCTTGTGTTACGGATGGGTCCACGTAGGTAGTACATCGGCGAGGATCGAACTCTGCCCACTTAGTTTAAAGATGACATCTCAACCGACGTGCTACGGCCCCCTTAAAATATGCATGGTTGAAGTTGTGTTTAACCGCTCAAAATTCGGGTAGGAAGTAACATGCCAAATGTCAAAAGTCTCATTAATGGCCACCGATAACAAAAACAGTAAGATGGATCAGTTGGAACGGTTGGAAGTACTAAAAAAAATATTGCCATTGAATTAAACCTGTTCTTATAAATATAATATAGCAGGATTTAGAGTTTAAAGTTGTCTAGGCGCATAAGAACGCCGGCGTTCCATTGAGCCTTGACTATACTTTCAGTAAAAAACAGAGAACCCCGGCGGTCTTATGAGCCTGCACCGGTTCGGCTGGCCGTAGCGGTTCGATCCTCACCGATGTATTAGGGATGTGGACACAAGCGTTTAGCTAACCATGAGGGGTTAACGGGAATATTATCCCTCTCACTCTCACTCTCACTCTCTCTATCGGGGAAAAACTATCATTCAATCAAAAATAACCATTACCAAAGCCGTCATAAGGATTAAATCAGACTGCGCGCTATAGAGCATTATATAATGCTCGCGGATTTTTGGTATCGTTGTCGCGCGCATGATATAATGCTCGCGGGTTTTAAGGGGTTAATAATGAGTTTTACGCATTGTTAATATTCTTGAAAGAAACAAAAGAATAAGAATAAATACTTACTGATCTCGTAATGGCCTAGATGTTTCATTTTAAAGAGATGATGTTTCAGTAACACGGCGTTCACCCACTCCTCGCCACAAGAACACCGATGAATTTTCTTCGGCACCTGCACGGCAACATTATGATCCCTCCGTATGTGTATGCTTCTCTGTTTCTTCGACACACATATTTCTCTGCATAATATACATATGTATATACCATTGTAAATTTCTAAGCCCTTTAAGCCGTACCTGCAACAATTAAATCAATAATATTGAGTCTGATAAAACAATATCGGTATCACCAAAGGGATTTTTATCTTTCTGCACTACTGGCCGACTGGTGTAAGTAATTACAAACGAGTGATTATTTTTAAGTAATCTGATTCCGTACCATACTACTACTACTTATATAGTAATTAAAACGTTATTGTAAAATGATTTTTTGCAATTAAAGATTTATAACTGTGATTTGTTTTATTTTGCATGTATTATCCCTTCAAACAATTTTACATCAATAGAGGAAAAAAATACATTTATTTACTTTTAAGCAATAGTAGGACAAGTAATTATATATATATATATATATAAAGCAAAAGCGAACCAAAACTTGACTTTATTTCTTCTTGTTTGTACTATCGAGGTCTCTCGTGCCTTACCACTTTGTAGAAATATTCGTTTGAACTGATCGCATCGGACACACCCACACGACCCTAATTGGCTTCGTATTTTACTACGATTTATACTGCGGCCAATCATAAACAACTAGTTTTAAAATCGCCTATGATGTCAGTACTGTCAACTGTCAATCTGCTTTACGCGTTCGTGGCGCCATTGTTGAATGAATGGAGCGGGGCGTGGCCTGAAGCGATAGGCATCGTGCAGTGTGCAAGCGATTTTCGACTTAGGACTGATAAGGCGCCAGAGGCTTCGATAGTACATACTCCATAAAGGTTTTCAAAAAATTAAGTTTTATATAGATTGTGCTGTACACCATAGTTAATGTAACATGTTATTGAAATGTTGCTCCACTCCTAAAATTGACTGTAGATACATGCTTACTATCTAGTACTGAGAATGTCAACAGTCAACAGCTATTAGCGATTTTATTTTTAAATATGTGTTTCTTAGGACTACACATTATTTATTTATTATGACAACAGCTTTGCTTAACTTATAAATTAAAAATCTGACTTAGATTATAAAATTTTCAACCAAAAAGTTGCCAACAATGAAAATTTAGCAATATGCGTAAGGCAATAAAAGTAAATTATAGAGATATGGTATAAAGATAAAGTATTAATGTTTTTTGAACATTGCTATGCATTAAAGATCCAACAAACATTTTGTTACTTTCGAGTTAGTTTAAATTCAGCTATTTCTCCATGACTTAGTCACCAGAAAAGTTATTAAGGTAATGCATCGTATTTTTAACTATTACACAGCCATTTCAATTAATATCAATATGAGAAATGCTCTTCATTGAGTTAAAAACATGGATAGAATAATTGTCGGTTGGATCTTTTATGCATAACAGGATCCATATAACGAATTTATTTATTGCTATTTATTTGATATTTATTTATCTATACATATAAATAAAATTGGAGTGTCTGTTTGTAATGTTAAAGTAACCGTTTTTTACTAGATGCATATGAATATATATACGGTACATACATCAAAATAACATTTTTTACAATTTTTATCTGTCTGTCTGTCTGTTTGTTCCGGCTTATCTCTGAAATGGCTGGACGTATTTTGACGGGACTTTTTTTGGCAGGTAGCTGATGTAATAAGGAGTAACTTAGGCTACTTTTATTTTAGTAAAACAATGTTGCAATATTCCACGCGGAATAAGTCGCGGGCGGCCGCTAGTTATAATAGTATAAAATATCCTATGGGTTAATTTCGAAGAAATCCAGCGAAATGTAAAGGAAAATCTAAATCGGCTAAGTAGTTTCAGAGTTCATCGCAGTCAAACACTGTTACGGGGAATTTATATAGGTATATATGTATAGATAATATGAACTGCATACGTATAATCACAACAGGATGTAAAAGTGCTGAAAACACAAAATACTGGATAAATCTATAATCTAAGATCACAGTGGTTTGTGTGTTTGTCTGTCCGCTCTTTTTCCATTGTATCAATTAACATTACCATAGCAACGCGTTAACCGCAAGTAGTTCGTCTACCGGACGCTAGTTGGCGGAAAAATATTTAATAATAGAAAAAAATTAAAGAATTCTGTCCACCCGTGCGAAGCCGGGACGGGCCGCTTGTTAAATAACAATATAAATAGTCCATTATTGTCTGTCAGACAACAAAATGCCTTTTACATAGTTCAGGAACCTTTACCCCCAACAAAAGGGTGTAAATTGCCGTGTATATCAGCACATCATTAGAGGATCTATAATGAGATAGAACTCACCTCAAAACACTATGCTTCCACATCGCTTTGGTGCGAGGTTTCAAAAAGAATTTCCTATAATCTCTCTTCTCGCCCGAAGGTTTATTTTTATATCTATCCAAATGATTATTAAATATATCCTCTCTTGTCGTTTGGAAACCACATATATTGCACAAAAAGTGTTTTCTATGTGTTTCTGTAACATGTTTTAGCATTAGTACTTTGTTTTCGCACTTCTTTAGACAAATCGGGCAACTCGATAAACTCTGGATCTGATGTGTTCTCAAATGTACAGGCAAGCCATACCGTCTCACTATTTTTAAGCATAATGGACAATAGAGTTTATACTTTAAAAGCTTTCCCATGTGTCTTTGGAAAATGTGTAGTTCAAGTTTCAGTTTGTTGAAAAATATCTGGTCGCAGAAATCACAGATGAATATTTCTCGTTCGACACGACTTGCTGTTGGTGAACTGAATAAATGTATTTCTTTGTAATGGCAAATGAGTGTCTTCGTATCTGGCTGTTTTTTGAAGCATATCTGTAAGGAAATAAATATATTTTTAAAACAATATATAAATATTTATATAAAAAGTACAACGCTTATCAAACGACATCTGGGAACTTGTCACAGGTTACGATCCCTGGAGCTAACTATATTATTTTGAATTTCTGGCTGCCATAATACTGTCTTAGCTACTCAGGAGAGAAGCAATATACGTTATTGTAGCGGCGACACCTACACACCGATACACGTAGAAAACTACTTATCTTCATATCACTCACACAAAAAGTGGGATTTAGTATGGAATCGCGTAAAGTTAATTTCGTTTTGTTCGGCTTATGATTGTGAAGGTTAAAGTTTCGCAAAGGCCGGTTATCAGATCCCAAAATATGTAAAACACGTTATGCTGTTGATCCTGGCTTCATCAGCATTTGTTGGCATTGACCAATTTACACAGCATTCAGTACAATCTTTTCATCTAAAAGCAAGGGATGTGCCTCTGCAATTCAGACAATTGTATAATGTTTCCAAGACAAAACAGTTATAGGCCAGAGTTATAATTTTGTAAATATTTAATAAATAGATTGAAAGACAGAATGAAAAACGTGTTAACACATAGAGACGGTTTTTATTTATTTATCTGGGGGCACGGTAGTGCCCCCGCCAAGTCAAAGCGGCACGGACGTACCATCCTTTTCTCGAAGCAATTCAGGCCATTTTCGACCCCCTGTAACTTCGTTGTGGATAAAACTAGAAGACTGAATTTTCAGTAACCATGCAGGCATTGTAAAGACATGGTATATTTCAAATTTCATTCAATTTAAACTAGTAGTTTAGGAATTATAACGGGTCAAATTTCTTAATTTTGTCACTCACTGACTCACCGATCATCAAAATTCTAAGACACTTCTAGCAGACCTAGAAGCTTCAAATTTGGAATATAAATAGTGTTTGGTGTATGAATCAAGGAAAAACTAAAAAAACCTACAAAAATAAGAAAAGTTCATAAGTCAGAGAGAGGGCTTTAAGAAAATTGGTTGCTGGTAGATATACATAGGTACATATATACAATAAGTAGAAGGTACCGAAAAGGAAAAAAGTAGACTGTCTACAAAACACAAAAAGCAATGAGATCCCATCAAAAACAATACTTGTCAAAAAAACCAAGTCTCGCAACTCAGTTGTTCTAGGGTAAAAAGTTGTGAGATCCATGTAATACCAAGTCGGTTATTAATATATTGACTCGGCCATCGCACTAAATAATTTAATTTACACGTGTTTTCATGCGATGGCCGAGTCAATATAGTAATAACCGACTTGGTATTACATGGATCTCACAACTTTTTACCCTAGAACAACTGAGTTGCGAGACTTGGTTTTTTTGACAAGTATTGTTTCTGATGGGATTTAATTTATTGGCATACACAACAAGTAACAATAATATAAAAGTGTGATGATTTTGAATCGATTCAATTATTTTTTTGATTATTGGCAACTTTCATTTTATACTGGCAACACATTTGCTCATCCGTGATTGGTCGATAACTCCGCCAACCACGTGCGAGTATAACGACCAATCAGAAGTAACCGCTCTTTTCTTGAGAAAAAAATGTTAACGAGGTAAGCTGGAGTCAAACGGTTGGGCATTCGAGCGAGAACCTTCGAACCGATAGTAACTACCTTACCATCATAAAAGTGTATATGAAGATTGAATATTGTATAACTTACTTAAATAAAAGTTGTCTAATGAAACCGAGTTCTGATTTATCAAAACTCAGAAGTGGTACGTGATCTACAGCTCACAAGGTACGTTATAATTGAAATATTTTATCTTAATTAAATTAGCTGAATCTTATTACATTCACAATAAGAAAGTCGCACGGTGTTGTTAATCGGATTATCATTTGGTCAGGCTACTCTTGACAATGGTATTCTGTTTGATATTGCTGGGATCATTTGGTCGGGGCTACACTCCGATAATGACGCCCCGCGGTATAACACCGTGTAGACTACATCTGTAGCTATCATTTGTGTGGTGTGTGGGTAGCATTCGGCCGAGGCGACTCCTTGGTATTGCTATACAGACATCATCGTGCCGGTATATCATTAGGTTCACTCGGTCAAGGCTACACCTTGATAGTGACCTATGGTAGCCTTAGGCACGTGCAAATGCAAGTTTCTCATTTATATATAAAAAAAAATAGATACTATATAATATTTAAAAGAAATTTCGAGGTTATAAATGTGCAATATCGGGTAGCATTCGGCCAGGGCGACTCCTTGGCATTGCTATACTGATATCATTGTGCCGGGCTATCACTAGGTTCATTCGGTCAAGGCTACACCTTGATAATGTCCTATGATCGCCTTGGGTACATGTAATTGCAATTTTACAAATACAAGCAGATAGATATTATATTTAATGTTTCTTAAAATGCATAGATTTTTTTTTGTTTGTTTTTGTAAACGTGGTTATGTTGTACTACCTGACTAGGGCAACTCATTGGTGGTGCTAATCTAATCAACTATGCCACGTTACCATTTAGATCACTTTGTCAAAGCAACATTTGTTGCAATTTAAAAATACATAGTAGTTTTTGCTTTCTTATTGCATCTTGAGTTGAAAATTTTCTTTTGTCGTTTTCAATGGTGGCGCTGTTGTGGGGGCACTTGGTCGGGGCTACACCCCGATAGTGTCTTTCCAATGTGATTGAATCTTATACTGCTTTGGGTGACATTCGGTGAGGGCTACTCCCTCACAGTGTTTGCTGGAAGCAGTGCTAAGGACTTAAATTATACATGCAGTAAGAAAGTAAAGTAATATTCCAAAGGGATATAATGGTCATGTGTGCTTTTGTGAGGCCGTGTTTGCTTTTGTAGGGCCATGTGTACTTGTGGAAGGCCATTTGTGCCTTTAAGGAGCTATGTATGTCCCATGAAAACTTAGGGGCCATGTGTGCCGTAGCGGAGCTATGTATGTTCCACGACTAGTAAGAGGCCATGTGTGCCGTAGCGGAGCTATGTATGTTCCACGACTAATTAGAGGCCATGTGTGCCGTAGCGGAGCTATGTATGTTCCACGACTAATTAGAGGCCATGTGTGCCTAAGCGGTAGACAGTTCAAGGTTATGTGCACCTCGACGGAACTATGTATGTTCCATATTCAGCTCTTAGCAGTGTGTGTAGTACAAGGCAACGTGCCAAAATTATTTTAAACTATTATATTAGCTTTACAATAACTTATGTAGTATTTTATAAAGGCTACACCAATGGTTTCATCTAGACTATTAAAGTAACCTTCAATTTGTTTTTTCTCTTTTTCATTTTGTTTGCTCGTTTACCATAAAAGTTTCATAGGAAATTTAATATAACATTCCAAACTTATTACTGGCTACATTTCATAATACTAATTTAGTTCTGTTCTTTACCGAGGGTATGGAGTCTATTAAGCAAAATGGTGGACTACAGCGAACGAGTCTTAAACGAAAGAGGTGTGGAGGTACACGGCCGAAGAGAACGTCGTCGTCATCGGAGAAAAGACCTACTCGTAAGGCTAGAAGAATCACTATGCCAGCGTGGGTAGTAGAGGATGTAGAGCCCGACAAGAATCAATCGTCATCAGTGATGCTTCCATCTACATTTTGGCTAAGGGAAGAGCTTCAGAGTCATCAATCTCAAAAGACATCATCGCAATCTGCATCCGAGCCGCTGACTTCGAGCTTCACTGTTGATGAGGTACTTAAACTTGTTTCCTCTCTTCAAGAAAACCAAAAGACCAAATCCCACCTTTTAAATAATAATCACATGAATAATGTTATACCTGAGTTTGACCCATCTAGCAAAGCTCAGAATATAGACAGTTGGTTAAGAAAGGTAAACGAATGTTCATGTATTTACGATTGGGATCAAAAGCAGACCATGCATTTTGCCCTCCAAAAATTAGTTGGACTTGCAAAAAGGTGGTTCGAAGCTTTGCCCTCCGTTAATTATAATTGGGAGGACTGGCAGGCTAAGCTTCGAAAGGCCTTCCCTAACGAGCAGAATTATGGTCGGCTTTTGGAAGAAATGCTTGCGCGTACCACACGTCATAACGAGAACCTGCGAGACTACTTTTATGATAAACTAAGTTTAATAAACCGGTGTGAAATTCAAGGTCAAAAGGCCGTTGATTGTATTATTCATGGTATTCTTGACAAATCTGTCAGGAACGGCGCGCAAGCATTAAACTGTAGGGAACCAGAGGACCTCCTGAATTTTCTCAATTCCCAGCGATCAACAGATTTGACTTTCAAAAAGCGTAATGAAAACTTTCAAATTAATCGTCCTATCAATGCCAATTTGAATTCTAGTAGTGAAACAAATGTAACGTGTTTTAACTGCCGATCAAGGGGACATACGTTTCAAAAATGCCCAAATCCTATAATTAAATGCCAAAAGTGTTTTAGAGTAGGTCATGATTCGGCGGCGTGTAGCCTTCTACCACTGAATCGTCGACAAGTAAATGTCAGCACATTTAATAACGATAACCGAAAAACTCAAACCATATCTACTACTAATGACACTAATGACAAATTCTATAAAAAGGTTACTGTTAACGGCCATGACCTACTAGCTTTCATAGACTTCGGTAGCGATTGTTCATTAATGCGAGAATCTGATGCTCAAAAGTTTAATTTAACTAAAAATTATAGTGAACTCCCTGCAATCAGAGGTTTCGGAAACTCTTCTGTAAAACCAATCTGTAAAAGTTCAATAACGTTAAGACTCGACGAAGTTGAAGCTTGTCTCGAAGTTCTTGTAGTGCGTAACGAATTCTTACAAACACCCATTCTCGTTGGACAAAATTTTACAGAATTACCTTTCGTAACTGTTTTGAAAGACGCCGGTAAGCTCTTCTTTTACAAGAGTCCCACTGTCGCAGACCCTGACAACTGTTATAACACCATAAAATTAATAACCGTAGACTCTACCGAAGTACAAAAGATCGGGCTAGTTGAGATAATTACCAAGGATCTTGCTTACTGTGGTGATATTCACGTAGAGGGATATAGTTGTGCAGAGCCGGGTAGGGAATACCATCTCCATCAAGGTACTTATCGCATTGATAGGGGTAAAGGTCACGTAGTAGTTACCAACTTGGGGTCGAAGGGGTTAACATTTGACTCAACAATGTTAATAGCCCGAGGTACACCTGTAGTAGAACGGAAGATCTGCAATGTCAATCGGATTTTTAAAGAATTGTCCACAAGGGAACCATTAGATCGAAAGGAAATTCAAGTAGGTAAGAATGTTAATGAAGACGACGTAGAAAAACTTTATAAATTGTTACAATCATACCGTGACTGCTTCGCGATGAATCTCGGCGAAATAGGGCTGGCAAAAAACGTTGAGATGACTATTGACTTAAACGATGACAGACCGGTAGTATATCGGCCTTATCGTCTATCTTGTACCGAAAGAGAGCAAGTGCGCACTATAGTAGGGGAGCTTTTACAACATGGTATTATTCAAGAGTCACATTCTGAATTTGCAAGCCCCATTTTGATGGTAAAAAAAAAGACAGGGGAACAGCGCCTCTGTGTAGATTTTAGGGCATTAAACATCAAAACAAGGAAAGACTGCTTTCCTCTTCCCCTAATAGAAGATCAGTTAAACAACCTGAGCGGCAATTGCTTTTTTACGTCGCTAGACCTTGCTTCGGGCTATTATCAGGTCGCTATGGCACAGGAGAGCCGTAGATACACAGGATTTGTAACGCCAGATGGTCATTATGAGTTCAAAAGAATGCCTTTTGGTCTCGCCAACGCGCCAGCAGTATTTCAGAAGCTTATTAATAAAATGCTTGGTTCAAAACGATTTTATTCTGCATTGGCCTACCTAGATGACATTCTAGTTCCATCGGAGAACATCCAACAGGGATTTCAAAGATTAGAAGAGGTTCTAAAATTGTTGCGAGAAAACGGATTGACTTTAAACTTGTCCAAATGTAGGTTTTTCGATAGCGTCATAAACTACCTTGGTTATGAAATCTCTTTAGATGGGATACGACCAAATGAACAAAAAATTATGGCCGTGAAAGAATTCCCCGTACCAAGGAATGTTCATGAAGTCAGGCAATTTTTGGGATTGGCTGGATATTTTAGGAAATTCGTTAAAGGCTTCGGTGAAATCGCACGACCTCTTACGAATTTATTAAAGAAAGACGTTTCTTTTGAGTGGAACGAACGAGAAACTAAGGCTTTTACTCTATTGAAAGACAATTTGATACAGCGTCCGATTCTATCCCTCTACAATCCCAAACTAGATACTGAGCTTCACACGGATGCCAGTGCTCTCGGTATAGGCGGTATACTACTACAGTGGCAGGAGGGTCCTAGGGTGTTAAAACCAGTTGCCTACTTTAGTAGGCAAACTACACCAGAGGAAAGACACTTACACTCATATGAGCTGGAAACTCTGGCTATTGTCTGCTCATTAAAAAAATTTAGAGTATATCTGTTGGGAATAAATTTCAAGGTGGTAACGGATTGTCATGCTCTAAGGACGACGCTTGTCAAACGCGACCTTGTCCCACGCATTGCCAGATGGTGGCTCCAAATCAGCGAGTTTACTTTTGACATAGAGTATAGACCTGGCATCCAAATGGCACACGTTGATGCGTTGAGCCGCAATAGCAATTTGACTGAAATTTACGATGACTCTATATTTTCAGTTTATAACATTAATACGGAACACTGGCTTTTAACCCTTCAAATGACTGACCCGGATATTGCGAGAATATTTAAAGTATTGAAACCCGAAAATGAAGAGGAATCAAAAGACATAAAGAAAAATTTCATTGTGAAGGATCACAAAGTTTACAGGAAGGTAGATGACAAATTATGTCTTGTGGTTCCCCGTAGTGCACGATTCCAAGTTTGTCGTTCGAATCACGATGAATTCGGGCACTTAGGCGAGACTAAAACTATTGAGAAGATTCAGACCCACTACTGGTTCCCTAAGTTGCGTAAATTCGTAAAAAAGTACGTGCGGTCATGTATTCAATGTGCATATAATAAAGATAGCGCCAAAAACCAGAAGTCTGGTCATTTGCACCCCATTCAGAAGGTAGAGGTTCCCTTTCATACTGTCCACATTGACCATTTAGGTCCATTCGCGAAAAGTAAAAAGGGGAACGCCTATATTCTGACTGTGGTTGACGCCTTTACCAAATATGTATTTGTTAAACCCGTGAGAGATACAAAAACTAAAAGTACGCTGAAGGTACTCGAAAGCATCTTTAATGATTTTGTTTTACCTGCCCGAATCATATCTGACCGCGGAACGTCTTTTACTTCAGGTGCCTTTAAAAGGTTTTGCAACTCTCACGGTATTAAACATGTATTAAACGCGGTCGCATGTCCCAGGGCCAACGGTCAAGCCGAACGTTTTAACCAGACTATATTACATTCATTAGCAAGACACAATACAGGCAAAGATGAAAGTGAGTGGGACGTGTGGCTCGGGAAAATACAACAAGGCATTAACAACACTGTTAATAACACTACTCGAAAAACGGCATCGGAGGCTCTATTTGGATGTAGGCTTCGAGACAGTTTGACTAATAAACTCGGTATCAGCACACAAAATACGCCAGAAAAGATAGATTCAATAAGAAAAACTGTCAGTGATAACATAAAGACGGCTCAGCAGAAACAAAAGTTACATTACGACAATAGACGAGCTCCCGCTGCCGTTTATAGAGAAGGAGATCTCGTAAAGATTACTAGGACCAATTTTTATAACAAAGGTAACAGTAGCAAACTCTTATCTAAATTTATAGGACCGTATAGAGTTATAAAAGTTCTTGGTAACGATAGATATAAAATTAGTAATGTCCCTGGATTCAACAAAAAAAAACCATTTGAGACTGTTGTTGCAGCAGATCGTGTAAGACCTTGGATAAATATGTGCTCTTTTAATTCTAAAGATAAGAAAGCTAATCATGACTTTACGGAGTCAACCGATTATGACAGTGAGGATAACATTCCGTTGTCTAAGCTGAGGCAACAGTTTATAAGTTATAATAAAAAGTTTTAATAATAAGTTATAATAATAATTTATCCTTGAATATGAACACTAATTGAATGTGATGATTATATTTCTTTACTGCTTTGTGTTATATGTTGAATTTATTATTGTAATGTAACGAAAACTAAGTGCATTTTCAAGAACTATTTGAATAATTGTTACAGATAATACGAATACCTCGATTTTAATATTGTCATTAACTTATTGTTTAGATTAAAAAACAGCTAACCTCAATTTATGTAAAAAAGGTATGGATAGAGCAACAGGAGTTGCACTTGTGCGGATGGCCGAATGTGATGATTTTGAATCGATTCAATTATTTTTTTGATTATTGGCAACTTTCATTTTATACTGGCAACACATTTGCTCATCCGTGATTGGTCGATAACTCCGCCAACCACGTGCGAGTATAACGACCAATCAGAAGTAACCGGTCTTTTCTTGAGAAAAAAATGTTAACGAGGTAAGCTGGAGTCAAACGGTTGGGCATTCGAGCGAGAACCTTCGAACCGATAGTAACTACCTTACCATCATAAAAGTGTATATGAAGATTGAATATTGTATAACTTACTTAAATAAAAGTTGTCTAATGAAACCGAGTTCTGATTTATCAAAAAAGTTAGGAGAAACATAAATAAATGCTTAGTAACTAGATTATTACCCAAAAACGTGTACACACAGCATGGTTAAAAATATTTCATACACAATAGATCACATGTTTTAACTTTTAACAACAACAATGGAGATACAAATGAGAGTAACAGAAACAGAAATAGTCTAAGCAGGTGTTATAAAAAAAATATACATATGTTAATTGACGCTAGTAGGGAAAGCGCAGCTGAGGATCTGTTTGACATTGTAACGGAATCGGACGTGTCTGAAAAATATCAAGGTCACAATACCACAAGGTTTAATGGTACCACAAAGTTGAATGCTAGGTTGATTTAAATTGTTACCTTATAATGCAATTTTACTATTAGAGTATCAGATTTTAAAACATAGATTTAAAAACAAGTGCACTTACAGGAAAATTCAATAATAGTATTTACTCAGGATTAAACATTCAACTATATAATTTGTCTACCATCCAGTATTATCAGTAATCATTTGATACATTTCACAATACCCTACTTTGAGAGTATTACAAGCTCTGATTTAAACAATGTTCATCAACGCCAATTAATTAACAATCTTGATCACACCTTATGATATTAAGATCTTAAACCCCTCAAAACCTGAGAGCATTATATCATGCGTGCGACAACGACACCTAAAATCCGCGAGCATTATGTAATGCTCCATAGCGCGCAGTCTGATTTAATCCTTATTATGGCTTTGGTAATGGTTCTTTTTAGTTGAATGATATTTTTTCCCCGACAGAGAGAGAAATAATGCATTTAACACAAAGCTGGCTTCAAAGGGTTAAAGCTGTACATATAAGGTTGGATGTAGACTTTTTTATATATGTGCAAAATGTGATCATCCGTGAAATACATTAAAATAATTGCATAACTCAACAAAAATATGCAATTAACAAAAAAAAAATCCTGGTTGGTGATGAAAGACGACCATTTAGTGCAACAGTAGCGATCCTGCGGTGATGGGTTCGAGTCTTGGAATGGGCAGATGTTTGTGTGATGAATACAAGAGTTTATATCCGAATCATGGATACATATATATTATTTTATAAATATTATATATGTTGTGTATGAATCATAGGAACTTACCAAGCCTTGTTATAAAATAATGTTGGTTAAGTTGAGGGTACTCTGATATTGTCAGTTGTGATTTAGATCTTGTGTGCTACTTAGCTCAATATACGTATTTACCTGAATACATGGTTTTATTGGACATAATAGTGGCGACGAGGTATAAAACGTGAAAAATGACGCATAAATTAGTGAAATTTGGTGAATTTAATGTGCAAATGGACAATTGGAACAATTACGTCGATCGACTAAATTATTGTTTTGTGGCGAACGGAATAGATGATCAGACCGTGAAAAGGGCTAATTTCTACACAGTTTGTGGTGTACAAGTGTCGAAACTCTTCTAGCGCTCATTACACCAAAGAAATCGAGTGATGTAACTTACGATGAAATCATTAACATTCTTACTACCCATTACAGTCCGAAACCAAACGAAATATCAGTGTCATACAAATTTTATAAACGTGACCAATTACAAAGTGAAACGGCTTCGGAGTATATCGCTCAATTACGGAAAATCAGTTGCGGGTGTAATTTTCCTAACCTAGAACGCATGCTGCGGGATAGGTTGGTGTGTGGAATGCGAGATCACGGGCTGCAGTACGAGCTTCTGAAGAGGAACAACCTGGAGTACACTGATGTAGTGGACGCGATGCTGTCGGCCGAGAGCGCGGGCCGCGACGCGCGCATGATGCAGGCCGTCGCGCCGGCGCCGCTCGCGCCGTACCAGGCGGCGCCGCGCACGGAGCTGCCCGCACCCGAACCGATGGATATCAACGCAGTAAAGGCGAGGCCCAATTTGCGTCTTTGCTACCGATGCGGGGACCGACACGGAGGTGAATGCCGTTTCGTGAATGCTGTTTGCCATTACTGCAAGAAGAGAGGGCATATCGAGAAGATATGCACTCCTAAGAAGAAGAATGGTACTGGAAATGCTTCACGTGTTGTCAATTATGCAGACGACTATGCCGATTCCCAACTAAATGGGATTTACAATGTGGAGGGTGCCCAAACGCGCGTGCCTGCTTATGAATTAAGGCTACAGCTGGACGGCGTGCCGGTGAGCATGGAGGTGGACTCGGGCGCCGCGTACACGCTACTCAACGAGCACACTGCACACCATGATCACGGAGCAAGCAAGGATCAGTTGCTTGCAACAGTGCCAAAATATTGAAAACTCGCTAAAAACAAGGTACATGGTAACAATCCCGTAAATAACTTTTATTACTATAATGTTAGTTGACCATGAAAGTTTCAAACAATATATCATTATTACTCATTAATATCCGCCTTAAACACATTTTTACAAGAAAATCAAAACTATTAAATTAACACTACCTGCTTATGCCGATGAGTCTGAGTTGAAGATTCGAACTGTAAAGTCGCGAACAATAAGATGTTTACACCGTAGAACTATGTCACACTAAATGGGCCAAAATTTGTCATGGTTCTACGGTGTTTACATCTTATTTCTCGTGAATGTATTCAGATTAAATAGATATATTACCTATGTATTTGCATCAAAGGCACACACATACAAATCACATAAAACAGTAAAGTGAATAAAGAAAATTCTACAAATCTATAATCTAAGATCACAGTGGTTTGTGTGTTTGACTGTTCGCTCTTTTTCCCGCTCTTTTTCCATTGTATCAATAACGTTACCATAGCAACGCGTTAACCGCTAGTAGTTCGTTTACCGGACGCTAGATGGCGCTAACGGAAAAATATTTAATAATAGAAAGTCTTGAAAAGAATTTTTCCACCCGTGCGAAGCCGGGACGGGCCGCTAGTACAACTAACATCCATAGCACTCTACTGACAAACATTAAGCAAAAGGCCAAACTCAGCGATATATTTGCACTAATCTCTTTAGTATTCAGCTTTCCAGCCCAAAAAAGACGCGAGAACCGGGTAACGAAACCGGCCGTGCTCTCTACTATTATATATGTCAAAGAAAAACTAAACAAAAGATTAATATATTTTAATAACAATATAAAATAAATAATATGAAATGTATGAATAGTAATTAAATCGATCACACCGTATGAGTATTGTCATAGAGTTATATACAATGTAATGTGAAAAACTATGTATTGCAGGTCTGCTGCTGCCTTTGCGAGCCGCTGGGTGCTCCCCTCATACGTAAGTACTTAACTTTCATATAAAACTTGCTGATTTTGGCTTGTTGTTCGGCACAATTAATATACAGGGTGTGGCGTAAATAGTGGTCCAAAGCCAAGGGTTCGGCGTACTAGGTATTCAACTATAACATACCACTATTTTTACCCAATTTTACCCAAGGGTTTATAGAAAAACATATTTAAACGTTTTTTTATATATTTTTTTACCCTTTTTCATAAAAATGGATGCAGTTTTCACAATAAGCGTTCTTTTCTTATTCCGTTTTCTGTTTGTTACTGCTGGATACATTAGCTATCTTTAAAAAATACTATCTTTGATGTAAATTTTAAGATTTTAATGCAAAAATAGCTTATTCTTAATTTTTAACCCAAACTTTAACTTATCATGGATAATCAGACGCGATTTTTGCAAAAAAAATGTACTACACGCTTAGTACCCATAAACTTTAAAACATGCCTACTAAATACCGATTTTAAAATGGTTTTACAATAGTGGATCCTAATAATAAAAAAAAAGTTATTCGTAATAAAGAAGAAGTTCATCAAAATACTTTAAAAATTTAGTTACGTTATTATTAAAGCATTATTTGAAAAAAATGTTATACTGGCAATGGCAATGCATTCAAAAATATCCTTACAAGATACACATTTTAAAATGCTACAATATTTTTATTTACATAATTATTTAAATACAAATTTTATTTAGTAAACCTAGCAATAGTTATGGCTATTTAATTCGAAAATAACAACCAAGTTGTAGTGATTGAGACCTAACTTAATTGAAATAATAATAAATAAAAAACATAATGGTGATGTCATTATTTAATATCTGTTTTTGACATAATGTTAACAAATTACACGAAATGTTCAAAATGTCCTCCATGCGCAGTTATACACGCTCTGCATCGTCGGATATATGATCGTTTGATTCGACGAGCAAACCCGCTTTCTTCGATTTCTTGTGCTGCTGTCTCGATTCTAGTCCTCAGTTGGTCGAAACTCGTTATTTCTTCTTTATACACCTTTTCTTTTAGACAACCCCAATAAAATAAATCTAGGGGATTTAGGTCTGGTGAGCGTGGTGGCCACAATATTGGACCTAAGCGCCCTATCCATCTATAAGGATAAGTTGAGTTGAGGTGCTCTCGAACACTAAGAGCATAATGAGCTGAAACTTCTGGAGCAATATTTTCCATCAGTGAATGTAAGTCATTCTGCAAAAAACTTAAGTACCTTTCTGCGTTTAAGGTGTCTGGCAGTTCATGTGGACCGACTATTCGTCCGTTAATTATTCCGGTCCACAGGTTTATTTTAAATTGGTATTGCGACCTATCTTGCCTTATGAGATGCGGGTTCTCCAGCTGCCAGCTATGCGGATTGTGCAGGTTAAGATATCCATCTTTTTTCCAGGATGACTCGTCGCTCCATAATATTTAAAAAAAAATGTGGATTCTCTCTAATTCTACGCAGCATTTCTCTACAAAACCTTACTCGTAGCGGATAATCTCTTGGCAGCAACGACTGTACTCTTTGATAGTGGTATGGGTACAGTTCATGCGGTGCACACTGCTTGAGTTTTACAGAAGTAAGCTACATAAGTTTATTTTACTATTGGACATGGACTTCCGCCAAGTAACGCCTGATTCTATCAAAAAATTTAATAAACATGTGCAGTGTAATGCGACAAAAGTACAAGATTCCTCAGATTAGATGCCTCAGATAGATCCACTGCCGCGTTATGATGTCCGTCAAAGAAAAATAGTTCCAACCTTCCGCACTCAAGGGTTCATAAAAGCACAATTATGATACTCTGGGGTATTTACTATACGCCTTCCGTAGACCAAAAATGTACAGATGCATTTTTCGAATATGGTCTTTCATAAGTCTGAACATATTGGTGTTTATTATCTACATATTAGAAATTTGCAAATTTGTAAGAAAATATCCAATTTATTTTCAAAAGAATGAAGATTGTAACCTTAAATATATACTACGAAATAAAATCACGATGGAATTAACATTTTAGCACACAGGCAATGGCTGTAAAATTATACGTGTCCCGTCACCAGTGTCGGAGCCTTTAATTGAGTGAAATATGGCATATTTTATCGACAAATTGCCTCTCAAATTTGGTTTCTCTCAATAAGCCAAGAATTAAAAAATACACAAAAAAGAATGTATTTGTTTTTCTTTAATTATTTTTTTCTATTATTTATTCAATGACAACTGAAACATGATGGCTGTGTAACTATTGTCTACATGTTTAGCTATCAAATGACACCTTTTAATGTTGATAGGGCATTTACATGTGTAGTGGTGGTCGAATTAGTATGAAAGCCCAGGTTACCAAGAAAACAAAATGGCGGCCGTAAGAGAAAAACAAAATTTGAGGGGCAATTTGTCGATAAAAAAAATGCCATATTTCACACCATTAAAGGCTCCGACACTGGTGAGGGGGACACATTGTATAATAAGCTACCAATATGTTTTAAAGATAATATATAATTTCATGACAATCGTAACCAATTTTTTTATAGAAAAATGTTATATAATTGCAGAATATTTATGATTTTAGAATAAAACGATCACATAAATATATATATATTTAATTTAAAGTTTTGATTTATTTAAGTTACATGTATATCAAAATGGTATTCAGTATTAATTAATTTGTGTCCCCTAACTTTTTTCCCAATTATAACAACAAATATTGTAAAAGTCCCCTCCATGACTACATTGTTATGCTCCACAGCCAACACATAACAACCCTATTTGGGGGAGGGTGTTCTCCAGCAGCGGACGTTTTCTGCTGAACCCAGATGAGTCATCACGGTGCTACTGTGATGTTATAATCATATACAAGGTCTATAATTACAATCAAATTTATTTTTTAGACCGTTGCTTTGTAAATAGACTCGCAATCAAACAATGGCAACTCGCAATCACATGGCGGTTCACCACCAGCTACTGGCGGTTCGCCACCAGGTACTGGTGGTTCGCCACCAGGTACGGGCGGTTCGCCACCAGGTACTGGCGGTTCGCCACCAGGTACTGGTGGTTCACCACCCTCTACTGGTGGATCTCAACCTAAACCATGTGGTCCAAAACCATCCAAAGGTGGTCGTGGCAGTCTTATAGGTAAGTCTGTAAGTTACCTGACACTAGGACAAGTTATTTTTTTTTAGTAAAAATTGCTTTAGATAAAAAAATATTTTTACAAATTCTACGTTATTATTGTTTTACTTTAATAAAGTAAGTTTTTTTCAAAATTGTTCTAGCCTTTAAGGTTCATATCAACGACAACCACATGTGCAGAAGAATTTTAAAAATACATAAAGAAGATTAACTTTACTCGTATTAAACAATCGTTTTTCGTGCCTTTAACTATCATTAATAAACGAAAATGTTTAAAAGTAATCTTTATGTATCTTAATTTTGTTTTTTTAGGGCCAGTACTGCAACTGTCGATAGGAAAGAAGGCAATTAATAATCCCGCAGGAAGTGGTGGCGGACCTGCCCCCGTTATAGGTACGACGAATAGAACAAAATAGTAATAAGCACAATTTTAAGTAGTATTTATTTCGGTTTTTAACGATTTTAAACTTAAAATTCAATACCAAAGACCCTTAAGTTCCAAAACTTATTGTCAATGTACCTTACGCACTCCTGTTTTCTTCTTGGTAAGTAAAATCAGTTTCTAAATAGGTAATGACAAAAATAAAATAAGACAAAAGCAAAGAAAAAAGAATACACCAGTATTGAATCAATTTTATACTTTGTCCAATGTAGGATAATACTTTTGACAGGTGTCACTTCCTTATTGCTACGTACTAAGGTTGCGTTTGTTTCCTTATGTTTGGCTTGACATTGCAATAGCAACTTTATACCCTCTATATAGGTGTCAACTGACAAAAGTATCATCCTACATTGGACAAAGTACAAATATAAAGAATTTTGGCGAAGAAAGCACTTTGAAAAAAAACTAGGATTAGGTGAAATGATACAAGAAAGACAGGAGATTTTTTTTCCAGTTTTCCCATAAGGAAAGGCAAAAGGTACAAAGTTCAAATAGCCTAGCCTTCAGTAATTTATTTCCCTAATTGGATTATGATAAATGAGGATGAGAATTAACTTTCGATTGAATGATGATTGAATGATTAAATAATTTTATTATGCACTAGATTTTAGTAAAGGTGTGTGGTGATTTACTGAAACCTCTTCTTGAATTTCTTGAGAGAGCGTTAAAAGACACCTTCAACTATTTTATTTTACTTACCAACGCTCATGCGTTTTTTAAACATTGAGTGGTTAATTATCCACCATAATTATACAAAAAAATTCTCCACAATACAAAATTTTACAAGAAAACCTAATCAACTAAAGTGACGATTCCCGCTCTCGCCAAAATGTCCACAAGCAAGGGGACCACAGATACTGTTGCCAGGTCTCAAAATCGAATAGCCGGAATAATATCGCATTGATAGGATAATAATTCTTGAGTATTACAATAACTGTATTTCTTTAAACTCTATAGAGTAAATAATTATACTAAAACCTATCGTAACGAAGAAGGGTATAGCGCCATCTATCAAATGCTGTTGAAACTAAATATTCAAAGAATATGGTTTGAACACCTATTTAGCAATTATTACAATCATAGATTGTATATAATCAGTAATTCTGCCCTTATAAAAGATTCATGTTGCTTCTACGTAACATGAATCTCTAATATTCATGTTACGAATGAAGTAAATAATTTTAACATTATTAATAATGAGTTAATAAAAAAAAATTTTTTTACTAGGGAATTTGATACAAGTCGCGGTTGGTGGAGGTCCGGCAATTAACCACCCTAGTGGTGGCAGTTGCAACCCACCAGGCGGCGTGTCGAAACCTCCTGGCAGTTCAGTTCCCAAGAAACCACCCGGTTTGGTGACTGGCTTACTCGGTGCATTGCTATAATGTGATTCCCCATCACCAGTTTATTAAAGTCCATAAATGTTGGGATACAGGTATTTCCTATGGATGAATATATTGCTACGAGAAGTTGTGGTTTCATCGTACGTTGTTGAATGCGTTAATTATTATGTGATTTTCGAAAATTGTTAAAGTTACTTATTTCATTTAAGTTCCGTCCATTTACTGCAATCTTTAATATTACTTATGTAATCATTAAAAGGAAAAAAAATATTGGTTAGTTTTAATTTACTCCTATCATAATATTAACTTCAAATCTGGCACGTTATTTATTTGTATGTTTTTATGATTTTATTAGTTTGATTTACACTCCTAGCCTCACCTCCATTTATTCCATTTCCCTTTCGCACATACCTTGTCACGCATATTGATTGAAGAGCGAGACGATCGCGCCAGCTAGTGGTGGCAAATCATACCGCAATGTGGGCTACATGCAGGCAAATAGAAAAGTCGAGTAATGGCGGAGTTCGGCAATTTTAAATTGAGTGGCCTATACCCCTACAATAAACTTAAGTATAGCTATATTATATATAAACTATAGTATAACTATAGTCCCGCAGGGTTCCGTTCTCTCTGCAACACTTTTTCTGCTGCATATAAATGACCTGCTTTTGCCCGGTATTTTGGGGTACGCAGATGACAGCACTGTTGTAGTGACCTATATATCTGATGCACGAGCCAGTGCTGAACAGATCCAGCGTCATAGAGAGGCAATGGTTAGCCGCATGAACCTATCTCTGCGGGCTGTCTCCGAATGGGGCGATGCCAATCTAGTGGGGTTCAATCCGTCAAAGACCCAGTCGTGTCTTTTCTCCGCTAAAAGGAGTCCTTTCAACTTGACTCCTACTTACCGAGGTGTATCCGTGCCGGTCACTGACCATCTTGAGCTTCTCGGTATGTCTTTGTCACCAACTCTCAATTTTGGCTCTTTCATTGAGAGCAAGGCTCAAACTTGGCATTCTGGCGAAGGTGAGAAAATACTTCACACCGGAACAGTTGCTCACCCTTTACCAAACACAAGTTCGATCGCGTATGGAGTATATTTCTCATCTTTGGGACGGTTCCGCCCGATACCAGCTCCAGACGCTTGAGTCCATCGAGAGGAGGGCCAAGAGGCTCATCGGCAATGAAGATCTTTTCTGTAAAAAGCTCAAAAGCCTTGAGCATAGGCGGACGGTAGCAAGCCTATCAGTATTTTATAGGATACATATCGGAGAGTGTGCAGCTGAATTGCACAACCTTGTTCCGCCATCCCCATTTTTTCATCGGACAACCAGACTAACAAATTGGCGACACCGTTATATGGTGGATATACCAAAGAGTCGCACTAAGCGTTTTGGTTTCAATTTTATGATACGTACCGTTAAGGGGTGGAACTCTTTGCCTGAGTCTGTGTTTCCT
The DNA here is from genome assembly GCA_927399485.1 of Calamotropha paludella. Lineage (NCBI taxonomy): Eukaryota > Metazoa > Arthropoda > Insecta > Lepidoptera > Crambidae > Calamotropha > Calamotropha paludella. Next base: position 8,097,228 of record OV656829.1, on the reverse strand, counting down.
GACAAATACAATTTGGGGGTCTTCAAGTCGCGAGTGAATAGGTATCTTCTAGGCAGGCGCGTCACATCCTAGATCGCATCGACGCTTACCATCAGGCGAGATAGTGGTCAAGCGCATGCCTATATTCTATAAAAAATAAATAGTTTTATGTGATGGTGTCTTCGTCTGTGTAACAATAAGGAACAGCAACGCCCAGGGACGATCCCGGCAGCCTCCAGCATCTCACATCACGTGGCGGTCAAGATATCGTGCCCTTTTAATCTTCGTCTCATATTTGTTGTCGACATAAATTTTCTCATAACGCAAATACAGTCCACCAATGGGTAATTCAACACAACCACTCTTATTTATTTATTGGTACAGAAAAACCACAACACATAAATATTTACATTAATAGTATTACATACTTAACTGAAAGACAATAATTGACGGCTGTTTGGTGCAACGATAGCGATTCGCACCAATGGCCCTGGGTTCGAGTCCCGGAAGGGGCAGACGTTTGTCTGATGAATACGAGCATTTGATCCCACCTAAGGAATCGGAGGCGTATTTTATATCTTATAGATTAATTGAACACCATTTCTGTGTTAAGAAAAAAAAATGTGTTTTCTCCTAAAAGTTTTAGGAGGTACTTCTCCGCATTAATGAAATAAGATTATCCTAATAGTATTGCTGTAGACGTGCAAGGTCTTGCTGAAATCTAAGGCGAAACTCTTCCTTCTCAATATTTATGTAAAATTTAAAAAATGTGCATGATGGACACATTAACCAATATACCTAGTCCGGCCATAAGTTCTGTTACAAATGAAAATGCAATTTTGTTTTTATGAAGTTATGTAATATTACTAACATTTATATGTACATATTTATTAAAAGCTACGAATCTATGGATTTACGCATTGTTTCCATGGGAAATTTGCTCCAGAGATTTTTTTAAGAGATTCAATGTCTCCGTGTCATTTAGAGCAGGCCAAGTCCTCTAAAACTGTCCGTAATTTGTAGTCTTAAGGGTTGGTCTCGGCTAGATGAGAGCCAGTCTTCAGCTCTCATAAAGTCCGAAAGCCAGGCTTGGGTAGTTCGTGCCTTGTGATTAGGTGCAGAGTCCTGCTGGAAAGTCCAAGGTACATTTAAAAAAGTGTGTTGTTGAGAGGTTTCGCAACGCGATCCAAGACTGTCTCTTGATACACTTTGGCTGAAGTTTTCACTCCTTTCTCAAGCTTTCTTAGCTTTGTGATGCCTTGATAAGACACGCCTCACCAATCACCATCACTGAAGCAGGATGATGACCACGTTGTACTTTTCCGACCAATTGAGCATTTTCTTTAAAACTGTTAGCGTAGACTTTATAATTTTGATTACTGTAGAGCTCTTTAATCGTTAAAATTTTTCAATCGGTACAAAAAGGATATTTCTGTGCCTTTCACCTGCGTATCATGACAGAAGGCATTTTGATCGATCCACTCCCTTTAATTGTAAAGAATGTTTTAAGGCATGTCCTGTATATCAACGATAAGCACTGAGCTTTAGGTCTTGTTTTATTGAAGGCCGCAGAGTCCTAGCGGGAATCTTCATTTCTCGCAACAAGACTTTTTGTTTCCTAATGTGGTTTCGACCAATTCTGGCTTTAACAGCATTGACAGCCTTTGTAGTTCTAACAGCACGTGGCCACCCCGATCTTTAATAGTCTTCGACAGAGGAAGTGTTGTTGTATCTGTTGATAGTGTGATATACGAACATACAGCTGATACCAAGCTTTTGAAGTGTCTGAAATATGTCTGACGTCTCCAGACAATTCAAAAGCTTTGTGCAAGGCGATCACAGTAATCCTATTTTCTTTAACATCCCATTTCATATTGGGATTTGATGTATTTGTGTACAAAAATATATGTGAAATGGCGCGAAATCGAAAGAAGTTTTTTAAATAATAAACGCGTTTCAAATTTAAAGTAATTAAAAAGTTAAAGGAGAAGAAAAGAAGTTTTTTTGTAACAGTTTTTATGGCCAGACTAGTTACTAGACAGCGTATAACAGAGAACCGAGGATTGAACCTTGTGGCACTCCCTGCGTGATTTTCATAAAGTTAGAGCATTTACCACTGTAAGTACTGTTTGTTTACGATTACGCAGGTAGGACTAAAGCCATTTTAGAAGATTTCCATAAACATCAAACTCCTGGATGTCGTGAATAAGAATGTACTGATCGACGCGGTCAACAACTTTTCAAAGTCACCTCCTCCTTATATACCAAGAAGTACGTCATTTATAAATATTGCAAGATTGGTATTAGTGAAATGACTTTTTACAAAAGCATGCTGTTTCGATGGTGAAAAGCTAAGTAAGTAAGAATATAGAAATAAGTAATACAGGATGCATAACTTAATTAGTTGACATGTCAACAGCATTTATGTGATAAGAAAATAGTATTTTGTTTATAAAGCTAATAAGGTTACCCTATTACACAATCTATGCAAGACCGTGCTGTTAAAATGTATAAAGCGATGTAGATAAAGAAATAAATAAGTAATTAATAAAAGAAAATATATTTCGCTAAGTAGTCTATTGAAAATAAGAGAGAAAGGAACTGATAGAGGATAATTGGAAGATGGTATCACTCCAGTTACCGTATCAACGTCAAGATATTTAAAAGTCTTAAGATTTTCTCTGCCGTAACCTAAATAATCAGAGCACACCTCATCTTAAGCTTTGAGGCTCGTTGCAGGACTTACGTACGCTGACATAGGAGTTACAAAGTGTTTACAAAAAGAAAAGATTTCACTTATGTCTTAAAATACGGGCCACTTGATAACGTCCGTCGCAAAGTTTTGAGTCTTATATTTTTTCATAAAAGATGTTTTAATGATTTCAGTGATTTAAAGTAGTTTTGTTTTAGCGTATAAGTCAGTGATTCAAGTATTTTCACGAAACATGACAACCTTTGTAAATCCGATCCTCTGAAATTGCGGGTTCGATTCCCGCCTGAAAATTCACTTGTGAGCCGAGTCGATTTATTCCAATATTCTTCTATTAAAATAAAATAAGCTAATTACAGTATTTTACTGCAAATAACTTATTTAAGTACATTTTCATACACGATGTTTCTAGTTTTTCCATCTTTTGCCAAAACATAAAAAATTTGAGGGTGTTCACGTGTATCAAACACGTGAGCATGCCACATAGAGTTGCCCATGGGAAGAACATTTTTTTTTCTAAATGAACACCTGCAACTCTAAGAGTCTTTGAGCTTTATTTATTGTAATTGTAAATGCTGCTTTCAGGGGAAACTTCACTCTTTTAAATTGGAAACTCAGTCTGAATTATTAGAATATGGGGAATCAAAACATTTTCTCTATTTGCCATTCTAGTCATGATTATAGCTTATATAAATTTGTGTCCTAGATGCGTAATTTGTGACCTTGTACCATTACATAGCCTTGGTGCGACTAGATTTCTCATTAATAAGACTGGAACACCAACTTTAACCGTCAACTTATCGAAAGGCACTCCTGATAATTCCAAAGAGGTGAGAAACTCTATAGGGTATGATGTGACTTGTTCAGTGTCCATAACATTGTCGACTGAGAGGTATTTCATTTGGTTTATGATACAAGGCGCTCTAGCAGTTCTCGCAGCGGGAGCTCTGACATAATTAAGCGCTAGATTAGATTTGCGTTTTCCAGGCATATTTATTTGAATGAAAACAACGTAATTAACCAAAAAAGAAATCTTTTACCTAACTTCCACGAATAAAATCGTTGACCTCTTGATTTGAAAATATTTTTTATTAAAATAAACAAACAAAACGCATTACATTTTGTTTTATTTTTTACCGTAAACACAAATAAAAATAAAGAAAATTGCTGTAATTATCTGTATTTCTTTTATATTTTTATTTTCTGGACCGTAAGCTTTTCTGCCGACGTCATCACACAAAATCTTTCATCCGCTATTTTTACCCCCTTTAGGGTAAACTTTTACAAACTTTGAATGTCGTATTTATTTATATCTAATCAAGAGCCTAAAAATTAATTTCAAGCTTCTAAAAGCTTTAAAAATGACGTTATTTCCATACAATCTTTCATTCCCTATCACAACCCTTTACAGCTCTTTTTTACATCAAAGAGTACCCTATGTCTTTTCTCAGGCTCCAGACTATCTTCGTGCCAAATTTCATTTAAATTAGTTCAGTTATTTAAGCGTCATAGCGTAACATACGGACAGACAGAGTTACTTTCTCATTTATTGAGCGAAGCTCTCTTTTAGGCAACTCACAAATTTCGCTTGTCTCACTCCTACTACTTAGGTAAAATATTGTGTGAAATGTGTATTTGAATTTTGTGCTGTGGAACTTTTATGTTTTAATTCGATTTATTGTTGCCGCCTAAATCTAACTATAATTTATTTTATGAAAAATTAGCTCAAATGTTAGATTATTTTAGACACTGGAAAAGCAAAAAGATTATACTATGTGGAGATTTTAATATTGATAGACTTAAGAAAGGCCAATTATCTATGGATTTTGAAAATTTACTTCATAACTATAATCTTAAATTACAAATTAATAAAGCTACAAGGCCTATCAGCAAAACATGTCTAGATAATTTTGCTACAAACATCAGGCGCTGTAAGACTGATGTACTTGATCTTAACTTATCAGACCACACTGCACAGTTACTTACATTTCCAGTTAGTAAAAAAAGAACATTAAATTCTTGGCGCATAAGAAAAAGAGATATAAGCAGTGTTAATGTAAAAAAGTTTTACGATGCCATAGGAAGTTTGAGCTTTTCTGAAGTATATAGGCTAACTGATGTTAACGAAGCTTATGACTCTTTATATGAGACGATAGCTATATTCTATGACCTTTGCTTTCCATATAAATTAATAAACTTAAAGGCTAGAAAAAGGCCCAGGTGGATATTTCGAGGGATAAAACTTTGCAGTAAAAATAAAAGAAGGTTACTTTGGAACTATAGAAATTCACCTACATTGTCAAATAAAGTATTACTTGAAAATTATTCAAGAAGTCTCAAGAAAATAATAAACCTGACACAAAAAAGTCAAAATAACTTTACAATTAAAACGTCTAGTAATAAATAAAAAGCTACTTGGTCTGTTATAAATCAAAATAAGAATAATTTTCCACGTGAAACAATTAAAGAAATTAATTTCAATGGCCGAACTATGACTAATCCTTGTGACATAGCGAATACGCTAAATAATTATTTTGTAGATCAAATTAACTCTACATCAAAAATGACTCTGAAAAATAAGAAATTTGACATTAAACTACAATCTAATGCTCACTCAATTTTTTTGACACCGACTATTCCACCCGAAGTACTTAAGATTATATTATCACTAAAAACACAAATAGTGTGGGCTACGACGATATATCTACCACAGCAATTAAAAGTTGTGCTCAACATATAGCCTATCCATTTGCTTATATAATAAACCTTTCTCTGAGTCAAGGAACATTTCCGGAGGCCTTTAAATTGTCTATAATAAAACCAACATACAAAAAAGGTGATACTACTGATGTTATAAATTATAGACCTATCGCTCTCACAGTAGTTTTTTCAAAAATCTTTGAAAGAATAATATATAACATAGTTTATTCATTTCTTGAATAGTTTAATATTTTTTCTCCTCAACAGTTTGGCTTTCGTCGAGGTAAATCCACTAACTTAGCGACCTTTAACTTACTGAAGCTAGTGACTGACTCTATGGACAGAAGGGAAAACATTTGCGCTATATTCATGGACATGTCAAAAACATTTGATTACGTTGATCACAATATTCTCTTGCAAAAGCTCTACCATTATGGAATAAGGGGCATTGCTTTAAAATTGTTTGAATCCTACCTTAGCAACAGAAAGCAACAAACTGCTATCAAAAGTATCTGCAAACGAACACTAGTAGAAAAGCAATATATTTCAAAAAGTAGAGATGTAGAGTACGATGTTCCTCAAGGTACAATATTAGGACCTCTATTATTTTTAATATATATTAATGACTCACCAACATCCATTGAACACCCTATGACATTATTTGCTGATGATAGTACAATATTGATTAAATGTAAAAAAAAATTGACATATGAAACTGAAATTATAATTACATTAAGCAAAATAATTAAATGGCTCGATATAAATAATTTGAATTTAAATATTGATAAAACCAAAATAATGCATTTCCGCCAGTACACTCAGGCACCAAAATTAACAATTCGTCATGGTCAATATACAATAGAACCTGTAACGGAAACAAAGTTCTTAGGGTTACACGTGGACTATCAAACCAATTGGCTCAGTCATACGAATAATTTGTGTACACGTATTAATGAATTTGTTTTTGCGCTTAGATCATTATCTAGAATTGCTAATTTAGAGACAGTTTTAACAGCCTATAATGGATATGTTGCTTCTATCTTGCGTTTCGGCATTATATTTTGGGGCAATTGCAATAACAAAGAAGTTATATTTAAAACCCAAAAAAAGTGTATTAGGGCTATAAAGTCTTTAAAACGAAGAGATAGCTGCAAACAAGATTTTATAGATTTAAAGATACTAACAGTACCTTCCCTTTATATATATGAAAAAGCAATGTTTGTCAGAGAGAATCCGCATCTTTTTCCCACTTTGTCCGATGGCCAATCAAAGGTAAGCAAACGTCATGGAAATAGATTACGCTTTCCAATTACGAAAACTGCGTTGAAACGAAATGGCTTTTTCTGTATGGCACCTGAAATTTTTAATAAACTACAAAATAAACTGAAAGATGCTAACCTAACTACATTTCGTAAGGACTTGTTGTCACTACTAATAAAGAAAGCCTATTATACCTTGACTGAATTTTTGACTGAAAAGTGGTAGCAATAATCTAGGACTAGAGTGTATTAGTAGTTTAGACTAGTTTACATTAATTTTGACTGATTTACTGTTATATATTTTTTCTTATTATTATTGTGATTTGTGATTGTTTTGTAGTATTTTTAAAATTATTTATTTGATTTCATGACATTGTTTATAGTAGTTTTTTTTTGTATAACAATTTCTACATTTTTCTTTACATATCTTAGTTAGGTACTTTAAATTTGTATGCCTGTTAATGGCCAGACATAGTGATACGATGTAATTGTCACCATCTGTTTTAATACCTGTGTCTACAAATAAATGATTTGATTGATTGATTGATTGACTTAACGGTTCAACCGATTCGATCGAATTTTGGCATGGACATACATGATTATAACCTGACGGACATAGGCTATGTAAAAAAAATATAGACTGTACCATGGAGGAATAATCACCGAAAGAAAAATTCAAAAGCTGATCACAGCCAAATCGCTGAGACTACACTGATGAAATTTGGCGCCAAAACTCACATCGTGGTCGTGACTAATGTGCAAAAAAAAGTTTTGAAATCGGACATACCATCGAGGAATAATCACCCTTCAAAAATCTAATTGCTTCGCTCAGTATTTGCAAGCAGCAGCATGTATTGCAGACCTAGTAATTTTAGTAAGGGTTATTACACTATGCATGCACGACACAATATAACTCCAACCTCCAACCAATTTATACTGTCAAAACAATCAAATGAGAGTATAAATTACATCACTTTTGTATAACTATCTATGATTGAAAAAAACTCTACGTGTCTTGCGCTAGGTCTTGCTTTGACAAACACTTTACCACTTACGACGCAACAACCCTGGCTGAAAGTATCATTGACGTCTAGTGTAAATAAACATACGGGGGAAATGCTCTAGCCTCCTGATTACAATAGATTACCTTGAATTGTTTGATAAACAGTTTTCAGAACTCCAAGTCTTCACTGTTCTTTCGTTTTTAAACAGTCAATTTGTTTATTTTCACTTTTTATAATTTAATTACACCATAAATGAAATGAACTTCTAGGAAAGAAGAAAAAGAAGCTTCTGTTACACCAACTAGTTTTCAATTATGTATACTAATATAATTTGTAATATAGTTTATATGTAAGTAATTTCATGAATCAACACATTTGTTGTGGATGAAAAACTTAATACACTGTTTTGTAAGTCATAGAGTGTAGTAGGTCAAACTGGATTATTTTTTATAATAATAATATTTATTACAATCTTACCAACCAGCTTAGCTCAATTTAAACAGTATAAGGCTTGTGTTAATGAAGCTGAAACTAGCGGCGTAATAATTATACTGAAACAATGTCTGTACAGATTGATTCTTTGAGCTCTAATTTTTTTTTGATAAATAAATGTATAAGAATGATTCAGGAGAAGAATGAATAAACTTCAAGCATGCCTTCTATTTTTTTTATTGAATAAAGTGTTCCTGAATGCCCTCAGCAGGTCCAGTACACCTGTACAGAAATTGTTTCAGTATAATTATTACCTGCTGAGGGCATTCAGGAACACTTTATTCAATAAAAAAAATAGAAGGCATGCTTGAAGTTTATTCATTCTTCTCCTGAATCATTCTTATACATTTATTTATGAAAAGAAAATTAGATATCATAGAATCAACCTGTACAGACATTGTTTCAGTATAATTATTATGCCGCTAGTTTCAGCTTCATCTTGTGTTATGGAGACTAGGTATCTAATTATGTATATTATTATGTCCAATAAAACCATGTATTCAGGTAAATACGTATATTGAGCTAAGTAGCACACAAGATCTAAATCACAACTGACAATATCAGAGTACCCTCAACTTAACCAACATTATTTTATAACAAGGCTTGGTAAGTTCCTATGATTCATACACAACATACCTTTCCCCCAAGTATGGACATAAATATAAAATAAACCATATAGACAACAACTTAACTAAACAAACATCTTCTGTTACAAATACATATGAATATAAATACATATTTATTAAAATTAACAAAAATATAAATAATGGGTATGTTCGAAATCAAGACACTAAATCAAAACTTAATACAACAATTATACTTGACTTTACAAAAGGCAGTTGTTATCACGAACAGGCTTTGTATATGGTGACCTGCCATGCAAATTATGTTTGTTTTTAACTTTACCTCCTGAAAACCCAGGCTCTGGCTCAACCGGTATTCCCAACATTTCCGCCCATTTATCAGAACTAGGTATTTCTATTATTTGCTCGGTTTCCTGACTAGAAGGGATGTCTTCACTTATTTCCTTTTCCTCTACATTTTCGAGATCTGCAAGTTCACTTCCAATTTCCCTATTTAACTCATTACTTTCAGATAGTGGTTCTTTAGTCTTTTTACTTATTAACTGATCTATGTGTCTACTAATTATTGTTCCATCTTTAGTTTCAACACGATAACTAGAAGGTCCTTCCCTATCTACTACTCTTCCCGGTAACCAACGAGCACCTTGAGCAAAGTTTCTAAACATTACTGTTTTTCCTACCTCTGTATGTCTATGTGTGTGTCTATTGTTTCTCGTAATTTGACCAAGGTCTCGCTGGCATGATCCACTCATAAGTAGTTTTTGGTGGCATGTGACGGTTTTCTAGACATTTGTCACAGTTTTGTACCAATGTTTCTATGTCCTCATTTAGACGTGGCCACCAGATGTAGCTTCGGGCCAATGCTTTTGTTTGTACAACGCCACTGTGCGCTTTGTGTAAAACGCGTAATACATCGTCCCGCAGTGGGGGCGGCACCTTTACACGACAACCCAAAAGTATACAATCCTGGTGTACCGACAGCTCAGCGCGGTGCAACCAGTACGGACGTAACTGTTCCTCGGTCACCTTAGGAGGCCAGCCAGATAAGATGTGATGGATAACTCGAGAGAGAATCCTGTCACGCTTAGTAGCAGCTACTATTTGGTCGATGTCGATCGGGAAGTCCTCAGGTGTCTCAGCCATAAGCAGTATGTCACAGAGCTGTGGTTCCGGTTGCTCAGGTACCGGCTGCGGCCAGCGGCTCAAGCCATCTGCATGGCCTATCTGTGGTCCCGGTCTGTATTCAATATCGTAACTATATGATGTAAGTACTAATGTCATTCTAGTCAGACGGGGAGACAAAACATTTGGTATTGGTCTCTTGGGATCAAATATACCAAGTAACGGTTTATGATCCGTAATAATTTTAAAGGACCTGCCCATCAAATAGTTGTGAAACTTACTGACTCCGAACATGATGGCAGTAGCTTCCTTATCAAGCTGTGAATAGCGTCGCTCATGTGAGTGCAGTGTCCGGGACCCCATGGCGATAGGGCGTTCCTGTCCGTCGTCCATAACATGTGCTAACACTGCGCCTACGCCGTACTCGGAACTGTCGCACGTGAGAACCAGCGGTTTCGTCAGGTCATAGTGCACGAGGGTTAGGTCGGATGATAAGAGCCGCTTTGCTGTGTCAAAGCTGCGTTGTTCACGATCAGTCCACGACCACTCTTGCGACTTGTCGAGCAATCTGTGTAGAGGCTCGAGTACTGTTGCTTTGCGAGGAACAAATCTCTCATAGAAGTTATATAAACCTAGAAAAGCTTGTAACTGTTGGATATTTTTGGGTTCCGGTGTATGTAATATCGACTCGACTTTGCTTGGTGCGGGGTGAATACCTTCGGAGTCGATGACAAAACCTTAAAATTCCACTCGCTCTTTTGCGAACTTACATTTGTTCCTGTTGAGGCGCAGCCCAGCCTTCTTAATCCTGTCAAGAACCGCATCCAGGCGCTGCATCATCTCGGGCATGGTGCGGCCGCTGATTATGACGTCATCAATCAGCACGGCGACGCCCTGTACGCCCGCTAACAGCGCTGTCATCAATCGCTGAAAAATTCCTGGACACGCCTTTACTCCGAACGCTAACCTGTGCACTGTATACAAGCCCTTGCATGTGTTCAAGGTCAAAAGTCGCGCTGTAGGCTCGTCAACAACTACTTGTGTGTAAGCCCTATCTAAATCTAGTGTAGTGTAAAACTTACCCCCAGAAATAGTTGCGAAAACCTCGCTCGCCGTCGGCATAGGATAGGTATCCGATTCTGTGGCCTGATTCACGGTACTGCGATAATCTCCGCAGATTCGTATTTCCCCGTTCTTTTTGATGATGGGAACGACGGGTGTCGCCCATTCTGAGAATGCTACAGGACGAAGAACGTTCTCGCTCACCAAACGATCTATCTCCAGCTCGACCCTTTCTTTAATAGCGTACGGTACAGACCTAGCTTTTAAAAATTTTGGCACGGCATTTGGATTCAGCTTTATCGCGACGGGGTCACCTCGGTAGGTACCGAGTTCCTCTCTAAAAACTTCACTATGTTTTGTCAGTATATTGTTCGTCGCTGTCATGTCTACCTCTAAAATATTTTGGACTTTAAAAGAGATACCTAGAGCCTCGAACCAATCGCGCCCTATCAGATTGGGACCTGACCCTCTAGCAATGACGACTTTGAGTACACGCTTAATGTCCTTATACTGCACGGTCACTGAAGCTTCCCCAACGACGGCCACAGGCTCATCGGTCCATGTGCGCAGCCGGCTCCGCAGCGGGCGCGGCGCGGCGCTCTCCGTACTCGAAGCATTAAGTTGTTACGTAATAATCTATTGTTTTATTACGTAACAACTTAATGCTTCGAGTACGGAGATTCCAGACACAATTGATTTTCAATTGTTATGGACCACGATCGTGGTCTTAGGGACTGGACGTATTAAGACAGAAATTCGCTTAAGGAGGGACTGAATAAATTAATAACCGACTTGGTATTATATGGATCTCACAACTTTTTACCGTAGAACAACTGAGTTGCGAGACTTGGTTTTTTTGACAAGTATTGTTTTTGATGGGATTTAGTTTTCAGGTTATGAGTAGATAGGTATGTCACCATAAATATCAAATTAATAGAGGCTAACGTGAATGGACAATTAGTTACTAATTTGTTACAGCGAAAAAACGTAAAAAAATACTAGATTGTGGGTTCAATAATTTGTTAGGCAGCACAGGACCGATCGTTGTGGAGATCCTTGGGGGAGACCTATGTCCAGCAGTGGGCGTCGTACGGCTGATATGATGATGATGAGTATATGTTGCGAATTTCATAATGGAAAAAAATATCGAACAAAGAGTTTGTCTAAAATTTTGCATCGCCAATGGAATTTCGTATTCGGAGTCACTGAAAATGTTACAGAAAGCTTACGGTGAATCAACTTTATCAAAAACACGTGCTTATGAGTGGAACAAAGTGTTCAAAAGCGGTCGAGATGTGATGGAAGATTTGCCTTGCTCTGGTAGGCCATCAACGTCTGCTGACGTCAACTGAAGTTAACATCGCAAAAGTGAAGGAAATAGTGACTGAAAATAATCATTTAACTTTAAGAGAGATAGCCGCCGAACTTTTTGTATCTCGCGAGTCGATGCGTACCATTTTAAATAATCATTTGGGTATGAAACATGTTACCGCTCGGCTAGTCCCCAAGACCTGAATTTTCTCCAAAAACTCAATCGCATGAGAGTCGCTGAGGACATGCTAGAACGAGTCAATTCCAACCCAACATTCATGAAACGCATTGTTACTGGTGACGAGACGTGGGTTTACGAGTTTGACATGCTAGTCAACAAACTTCGGAGTGGCGCATTCCAACTGAACCGAAATCGAAAAAACCACGCCAAAGCCGATCAGAAGTCAAAGACATGTTGATTGTTTTCTTTGACTATCGCGATGTTGTGCACTCGGAATTCTTGCCGGAAGGTCAAACGGTAAAAAAAGAATAATATTAAAGTGTTATGCGGCATTTAAGAAAGCAAATTCCAACAAAAATCCAGATTTGTGAAAAGAAAATTCTTGAATTTTGCACCACGATAATGCGCCTTCGCACTAGGCCATCATTGAGAACGAATTTTTGACCAAACACTCAACAAATACCATCCAGCGACCACCATATTCACAAGATATGACTCCAGCTGACTTCTTTATTTTTTCTAAACTCAAATTACCACTTCGTGGCACCCGTTTTCAATCGGTAGAAGACATAAAGGAGAATTCGCGGCGAGAACTGAACTGAATTCCGAAAAACAGGGTTTAAAAAATGTTTTGATGATTGGATTATTCGTTGGCGTAAGTGTATCGTTACTGAGGGAGCATACTTTGAAGGTGATAAAATAAATTTGGATGAATAACAAATATTTTGTATATTATTGATCTTTTCCCGGTACTTTCTTGACAGAGTAGTACATCTGTCGTCAAAGCAGATCTTGAAGTGTGTTAAGCAGCTATGACTATTGCCTCCCCTCTGCTCCAAATCCTCCTCCTCTACTCCAAAATCTGCTTTGGGTGCGATCAAAAATTATATCCAAATATTAACACGTTGTTACAAATATTGGCTACCATACGGTACGGTATGGTCCATACCTGTTTCCACTGCTACGCCAGGAAGGACTTTTTAAAGCCGAAGACTAAAAACTACTTGCAGAACACAACGAGTGAAAACAGACTGAACGTCTTGGCTCTCATGAATATTCACTATGGGATAGAAATTGATGCGAATGAAGTAGTGGATATATTTAAAAAGAAAAAACAGAAGATATTTCTGTTGTACATATGTAATCAAATAAACCTTCTGTTTCTTTTTTTTACATATTTTTCATATAATATAAAGGTTGCATGCACTTTCAGTAGATTTATTTTCTTGAACCCCCCCCCGAAACTAAAACCTGGCTACGCCCGTGCAGTATACGATGCGTCCCGCATATATCAGCTGTTATATAAAAAGAAAACAATTTTTGAAGAAATTGGACATGTTTCCTTTCTGCAGTTAGCGATTCATATATATTTCTGTAAATATTACATGGCTATGTATCATATATGTATGTCTATCCGTAACCCTAGTATCCATAACACAAGCTTTACACTGCTTACTTTGGGTTAGGCTAATTGGTGTGAATGTAAGAAATATAGCACCAAAACTTATTTAATTAGGTAGGGTTATGTTTATATTTGATATCGTGAGTAGCCAGGAATATGGAATTTATTGTGCAACAAAGTTTAAATAAATAAAAAAATCACTTCTGAACTATACCTATTTTTGGTTTTCTCACTTAGTTTCATGTACAGTCAACAGCATATAATCTATACTTATAAATAAAATTGGAGTGTCTGTTTGTAATATTGAAATAACCGTTTTTTATATATATATATACCATATATATATATAAAAATGTTATTTTGGTGTATGTACCATATATATATATATATATATATATATATGGTACATACACCAAAATAACATTTTTTTACAATTTTTGTCTGTCTGTCTGTCTGTTTGTTCCGGCTAATCTCTGAAATGGCTGGACCAATTTTGACGGGACTTTTATTTGCAGGTAGCTGATGTAATAAGAAGTAACTTAGGCTACTTTAATTTTAGAAAATCTCTTTTATTTTAGAATAATAAAGTAATTTTGCAATGTCCAAGTACTGTCCAGTACCACGCGCAGCTCACGCGCATGCCACCACTGTGCCGTCACGTCGGGCGCCTCCCACCACTTCTCTCACCAAAGAATCAATACCACAATGGCTGCCTATGCATGCGGGCTATTGCTGATTTTTAATAAAAAAAATATATTGCAAATTAAAATAACTGAGCCACGGCAACGTGTGGCCGGGTCAGCTAGTTCAGCTAGTTTAAATAAGTTACAGGCCACCTAATACGTATAAAAACAATGCTATAATACCTAATATAGAAAGACATTTCTGATTTGCCTCAAAATAACGGTGTACATAACACTTGCGTGAATATTATTACGTATAGAATAACAAATACCACTTGTGAATTAATAAAGTGACTAATCTCTTAGTACCCATCGGCACAAAAGTTTTCCCTGGGAAAAACTCCAAGACCAGATTGTAATTGCATATCAACCCATACAAAACTGTCACAGCAGACAGAGCTACGAGCGACCGTTTTGTGCAACGGTAGTGATCCTGCCTTTCGCACCGACAATCTTGAGTTCGAGTCCCGGAAGATGCAGATGTTTTTTTTATCATGAATACGAGCATTTGTACCGAAGTCGTCGGGAATTTATATATATTTCTTTAAATATTCAATATCTATGTATCATATATTTATGTCTATCAATATTACCCTAGGTTCTTACAGTGAAAATGAAAATAACTCTATTCAAATGCACTTAAATATAAGTTGTTTTGAATCGTCCAACATTTTTACCAAAACTCATTCAGGACGACTTTCAACTGGCAAGAAGAAGGGGCGCAAGAAACTCGTCAACTTTAACAGAAGTATTGACATTTACAATATTACTACTAATATTTATGTTGTAATTGAGAGGTTCGTAAAAATAAGGAGCAGTCACAAGAATTCAAATTGTCTATATCAGTTCGTTTTTTTTTCTCTTATTTTAACACATTCGCGTGAGCTACGTCGTACGACGTCGTGAGTGAATGCTTATGAAACGGCGCAACTTCTTATGACGTCCTAAAGATTATGATATGTATTTCAGCGGAACGTCGCCCGACGTCTAATTTAACAGTAAATTCGTATACCGTAGCTCCTTTGCGCCGCAATACATCCCATTTTTGTAGTTTGTACCGCCGCCTGGCATTGGAAATCTCATTTTCCTATGATAGTGCGCTCGCATACCAAACGGTCTCCCTCTCCCGGCGCAACGTCATAAGAAGTTGCGCCGTTTCATAAGCATTCACTCACGACGTCGTACGACGTAGCTCACGCGAACGTGTAGAACTTTTATTTATTTTTTAAACTCGATGGAACTGGCATGTTCCATCGAGCCTTATAAACTACTTACCAAACTATATTATTTAGCTAACTTAACCTTTACTTAGAGGCTAAAGTATAGAGCATCATAGCTGAAATATCAGTTCGTGTAAATTGAAGTCAGCTGATGAGTCAATGTTTCGAGCGAAAATTTTAAAGTACCTACTTTTTCATATTTAATAACAAAAAGTTTTGGCTTGATGTGTTGTTATTGTGCTTAAGCAATTCAAATTATCACAATAAAATAAAGACCGGTGATGTTTTATAATTTATACTAGCGGCCCGTCCCGGCTTCGCACGGGTGGTCAAAATTCTTTAAATTTTTCTAGCATTAAATATAGCCTACGTTACTCAGCGTGAATGTAGCTTTCCAATGGTGAAAGCATTTTTATAATCGGCTTAGTATTATAATTTTTATATATTTTATGCATTTTCAATGCGATCTTATACGATAAATTATTATAATAGAAAAATACTAGAAAAAATCGACTCGGGTCACAAGTGAATTCTCAGGCGGGAATCGAACCCGCAACCTTTGGAAATCCGGTCCAATGCTCTCCCAATTGCTCTCCCAAAGGTTGCGGGTTCGATTCCCGCCTGAGAATTCACTTGTGACCCGAGTCGATTTTTTCTAGTATTTTTCTATTATAATAATTTATCTTATCGGCATAGTAGTTTTTGAGTTTATTTCAAACATACAAAAAAACGAATCTTGCCCCCTTATAATATTAGTGTAGATAACAATGAGATCCCGACACTTTTGCATGCGTCTTGTCTTGCTTGCATCAAGCGCGCGTGGATTTCCTTAACAGAGTTATTTTAGAAATGTATTTATTATACTCTTCAAAGATCTTATACTTACAATCATCAACAAATATATTTCGAAAAAGATTATTACAGGATTTTATGTTGATAAAAAACTCTATGGCCCTCAACTCATTAATAGGTACCAACTCTTAACATCTTACACAAGTGATAACTTTTAAACGAAATATCCGATTGAGATGAAACAAAAAGTATTTTACTTCTACATAAATACTCTTGATTACATAATGCTTAATTTCGATAAAGATTAATATTACGATACATATTTAACGTATTTTTTTTTTCTTCAGACGATTAAATAATTATTTGAACACAAAATCGGTTATTGTGATTAAACCATGATAGCTAGATATATGTTCTTGCGGACTTTTTTGTAGGTCTTAATGGGATCTACAAACCCGTAGTACATCATTTTGTTCTATTGTCAATAGTTTTTGCAGCGCACGCAAAAATAGGTTTTCGATTTTACACCTTATGTTACAAAATAGCAATTTTATTACGGATCCCTAATTTTGAAAAAAAAATATAGCCTATAGCCTTCCTGGAAAAATGGACTACCCAACACTGAAAGAATCATTCAAATCGGACCAGTAGTTCCAGAGATTAGCGCGTTCAAATAAACAAACAAACAAACTCTGCAGCTTTATAATATTATAAGTAAAGATTATGCAATTTGCCTTGTAACAACGTTTTTTTCAAGTTGTAGCCACAGAGTAAATAAGATATGTTTCCTTTCTGTCTAACTTCCAAATTAGTTACTCGGAGGCGATGCCAAAATTAAGAGCAAAAATATTTAATTGTTGGAAGGAGTCGAAGTACTCCTGTCGAAGTAGAGAAAAGGGAATTTGATACAAGACCGTTCAGTACGAGCCTCCGCGTGTTCCCTGGGTTAGTTACAGCAAACTTAAAATATATTTTACTATACTAGCTCACCAACTGCGTTCAGGTCATTTCCTATCTAAAAAGTTTGCTTCTCTAATGAATAAAGCAGTATCACCTAATTGTGATGTATGTGGCACTATAGATGAGATTCAGCACATTATGTTAGAATGCAAAAAAATGAAAAGTGAAAAAGGGGCATTATTTAATGTTTTAAAACTGAAAACTGCTGATGTAGGCATATTACAGAGTATCCTAGCTAAACCTTGCTCGAGTTCAGCTATGATGCTCTATATTTTAGCCTGTATGTATAGATTAAGTTAGTGAAATAGTTTATAAGGTTCGATGGAACTGGCATGTTTTAGTTTCTTAAAATAAGGAGAAAAAAAAATCTTTCGAATTATTTTTTTTATAACGCACTAAAAACTTAACTTTTCCGGGGTTTCAGCATATTTAACCTTTACTTAAATAGGTAGAAAACAATTTTGTACAACAGTAATGGCGTCTATCAATTGACGTCATATTATCTGTACCTACATAGCCATAAGTAGCCAAATCAACGAACAGTTGTTTAAATTCAAACAAACCATTGTCATATTGGTATTATTAATTAATTCTGCTACTTTTCCACGAGCAAACAAGATTAAAAGATCTTATAAGTACTTCTACCTTATACCTAATTTTAAAATTGAAAATGATCCCTATTACAACAGCATAGAGTATCTTAAAACGTAAAAGTTTATATCTTTGACTGTACATACGTATTCACCATCACCAGTAATTAGTCACAGACCTTCAATATGGATGTATAAAATCGTAAGAAATAAAAATAAAAATATTTTCCTACACACACCAATTAGCCAAAAGTAAGCTCTATAATGCTTGTGTTATGGAAAATAGGGTAACAGATAGATATGATACATAAATAAGTAATATCAATAGAAATATATAAAAAAAACATAACTCAGGTACAAATGCTTGTATTCATCACACAAACATCTCCCTCTTTAGGGATTCGAAACCGAAAGGTTGGATTGTTACTGTTGCACTAAACAGTCGTGAATTTAAAGAAAGAAGAATAAACATGTCGTTTATCCGGTCACGAGGGTCTATTTAAACAATTGTATAATAGTAGTTTATAAAATTGGTACATAATGAGGGGTATTATACACGAGTGTGAGTTTTTTAAAAGCATCACACGAGTGTGTAATACCTAGTTATGTGCAGATTCATACACTACTTTATCTAATCTCATACATTGAATATATCAAATAAATGATAGAGATTGATACAGTTTATTTATTGGTTATTGTAAGTGTGAACATTTTGTATATTACAATGACTTTACTGGTAGAAGATTAAGACTGACTGCTGCCGCAGTCTCTAAAATGTCGGGCGGCGTTAAATTTTCTTCACTTTCACTATCAGACATTTTAATAAACGATAATAATTATCCAGCGAAACACAACAACGAATTGCAAGGAAACGTATTATGGCGCCAAAATTCCCGGTATCACCGCGTATGCGCCAAAGCGCGCATTCCCGGTATCACCGCGCATGCGCCAAAGCGCGCAGCCACAGATAAAAAATGAAATAGTGCTATACAAATAAGCGCAGTATTGTATCAAAGGTCTGTAATCGTTACGTAATGAAAAAATTTTTATTATAACAGTATTTAGATTATTGTTAGAGAAATAGTGTTTAATTTAAATTTTTTAATTTCATTTCGATATACTATTTGTAAAGTTCGTCAGTATAAACTCGTTTTGAGTTTTATATTTTAAATTTTACGATGTGAGAGTAGATAAACATTTTATTTTTCAACCGCTTTCTATTTTCATTAATAAGTTATCGTCAATAAGCACAGACATGTTGTCTAGGTCAGTAACAGACGGACATAATTTGATACAGCTACTAGACGATTTCCTTTATTTTCTGCCATTACACTCTGTTGAATAGACTTGCCAATGCATATTTACACAACAATAGACTCCCTTACTGACATTTTATGTAATTAAATGGATATGATATTATAATTATTGATTATTTTATTTTATTTTACGTAACAGTGAGTAGCTCAGTTCTATAGCTAAATGCACAATTAATTAAAGGTAAACACAACATGCTCAGTAAATTGTTACGAGTAACATAAAAACGAAATTACAATTGCACTTGAGGATAGAAATAATTCTTAACTACAATAAAACATAAACAATAATAAAATCCTATAAATCAACAATGGTTTCTTGCATATGCTTAAGAAATGTATAGAAAGTTACAGCATTTATGTCAATAGCAATAGCATAGCAGTTCAGAAGTCTGCTCGCTCTGGGGACAAATGAACTTGAACCCAATACTGTTGAGCGCAAGGGTGGAACCAGTGCCGGATTTACCATAGAAGCTGAAAAAGCTGAAGCTTAGTGCGGCAAAATTAGGGGGCGGCAAAATTGGTACAGAAAAAAGTAAGTAATAGTGCAGTAAAAACAAAGCTTTGCTTTTCTTAGCTTAAAAATATACCCAAAAAGTTGTAAAAACAATCCTGAAACTAGATTATTCCCTGAAACTAGATTATTGCCACCAATTAACTCGCGGCCCCTTTGATTGTAAGTTAATAATATTTCTTTCATTCACACCAATTAGCCTAGCGCTAAATAAGAGCTGTAAGGCATGTGTTATGGATAATGAGTAACGGATTAACAGATATATACACTCGAGAGCAATGAATCCGGGTCACTTAAAGAATCCTAAAAATCTCGGAAACTAAAAATGCTAGGTTAATGCAATAAATTGTATTTAATAGACAATGTAATACTACTTAAATGAAGGTATTAAAACTTCTTAGTTATTGTAAAGTTATATCATAAAAAAATCAAATTTGAAAAAGGGCCACTTTCGAAGATGGAACTACGAAATTACAGCATTTGGTTTTGCTTTTGTTTGTAATCTGTCATTTATGTGGGTACATAAACCATGTTGATAGTGCTCTATATTCATTATTCAAGCTGAAATTATGTAGCTTACGCCTGAAGAATGCACCAGAATACTTACAATGCTGGAAACCGGGAGGAGTCAGCGCGATACAGCCAGGACTGTCGGTGTGTCGCTGTCAACAGTACAAAGAGTCCTCCGACGTTACGAAGAAACTGGTTCTAACCTACGCAGACCAGGAACGGGCAGAACCAGGTGTACCACAGCACGAGAAGACCGATACTTGGTGAACACCATGCTTCGAAATCGCTTTCTCACAGGAACTGAACTCACCAATCAGTTTCGACGCCTCGGAGGAAGTAACCCAAGTGCATGGACAGTAAGACGTCGGCTTGCTGAATCTAACTTAAAACCCCTTAGACCTGCAAACGGCCCTAAACTGGAGCGTGGGCATCGTATTTCAAGACTAAGATATGCCCAGAGCCACGTAAATTGGAGTATTGAAGATTGGTCAAAAGTTATGTTCTCCGAAGAATCAAAATTTATGCTCTACAAGCACGATGGAAGACACAGAGTGTATCGAAGACCAGGGGAAAGATTCAAGCAAGCATGCATCGAAGAAAAAGTAGCCTACGGTGGTGGGTCTGTACTTGTGTGGGCCGGAATTTCTTCTGAAAGTCGCACAGAGCTGGTGATCATAGAAAACGGCTCTTTAACTAGCGTAAGATATGTGGAAGAAATCCTCAATGATCACGTTGGTCCATTTATGGTCAATTTAGGTGAGGATGCTATATTTATGCATGACAATGCCCGACCTCATACAGGTAGGATTGTGAATGACTACCTTCAAGAGATGAACATTACTCGTATGGAGTGGCCAGCGCGCAGCCCGGATATCAACCCGATCGAGCATGCTTGGGACGAGCTAGGCAGATGCGTAAAACAACGAAACCCTCCCCCAATCACGCTTCGTGAGCTCAAAATTGCTCTCACAGAGGAATGGGAGAATATTCCCCAAAATCGTATAAGGAACTTGGTGTACAGCATGCCAAACCGCGTAAACGCAGTAATGGAAGCACGAGGAGGCAATACGAAGTATTAAAATTCAAGAAAATCGTAATAAAGTTCAAACATTTCATGTTTCCTATTTTTGTTTTAAGGAGAGATCAGCAGTTTTTTTCTTTATGTAATTTTGTGTTAATAAAATGTATGGTGACTCATATTTTTTTTTACTTTCATTTAAGGAGTATTACATTGTCTATTAAATACAATTTATTGCATTAACCTATCATTTTTAGTTTCCGAGATTTTCAACATTCTTTAAGTGACCCGGATTCATTGCTCTCGAGTGTAGTTAAAGGAAATCAAATTAATAATATGTGTAAGGATTTGGGTGAAAAATAATTTCAAACTAGTGGCAAATATCTAGGATGTTATCCTTTGGAAAATACATTTATTGGTTGACATGGTATTGCATTAGGAGGTACAACTTGTTCAGGTGGGATAGGAATTTGTCTACCTTTTCCAAGTGTAAGTTCTTCTTTAATTGATGAGGAACGTTCACGCTTCAGAATTTTTGGTTGCTTTAAACGCTGACCTGAGCGAAAACTCTCTGGATGTAATGTTGCAGCCAATTTTTTGTGGTCCAATATCCCATCAGGTGTTAAGAACACTTTCATTACTTTGGGTTTTTTAACTCTCTTTAGAACACGAGGCTGCTCAACTTGAGGCAAAGAACTGTAAGATACAGGTTTTGGGATGTATGGTCTATATAGATCAACGAAGACTGGACCTATGGATAGTAAAACTCTTGGTGGTAAAAGTACTCTCTAAGCCAGTGAAGAATTCTGATATTCAACAGCTTTACTTGGTTTTACTACAGTGGTCGGTACTGATGGTGCTACAGAAATAGGTTGACAAGCTACATTAGAGACTGATCCAGCACAATGTACAACAACATCTTTTGGAGAGGCAGGAACAGGAATGACAGCTACTGGTGGTGAATTAACAGGTATGGCTGTGGTTGGTATTAGTTTTGGTTATGGGGCAGAAATGTTTACAAATTCAGACTTGTTTAATTCTGGCGTAGTAGCTACAGCAACTACTTTTGGTGATGTTGGACTTTTTTTTATAGAAAATAGGCATGCGCTTGACCACACAGTTGGCAGAGCCAGCTGTAGCTGTTGCAATAATTGGGCGAATTAAGAAAGGTGACTGGAGAATAGTCGAATTCGGCATCGGCGTTGGCGTCGGCGTCGGTATCGGCATTGCTATCCGTATCGATATCGATTTTTATGGCGGTGGTGATGTCGGGGTTTGAGTTCTTATCGGGGTTGGCGTTGGGGTTGGCAGTGGAGTTGGATTTGGATGTGGCGTTGGTGTTGGTCTCGCTCTTGGCTTCGGTGATAATACTACAGCTATGGCCTGAGCAGAAAAGTTTGGTGTAATTGCATTCACTACAACTTTAACAAATACAGGGGTTGCTGGTTTCGGAGATGGTAGGATTGGTTTAGGAGTTGGAGTCGGTGTTTGAATTGGCGTAGCAGTTGGCTTTAGTGATTTCGGTATCGGGGTTGGTGTCGGTTTTGGTGCTGGGATCGGTGTTGGTGTTGGTTTAAGTGCCGAGGTTGGTGTTGGCGTGGGGTTTAGCATAGAAGTCAGCAAAAAAAAGAAAGGAAGAAAGAAAGAAAGACTTTATTGGCCCATAATACACATAAATCATTTTATATAAAACAGAGTAAAAAGATAATAAAAGTAAAAATACAATAAAAAGTAAACATTAATGATGGATCAGAACCCTGCCTCAGCATGATGCCAATACACTGTGACAATTCACAGCGTTAGTGTCCTACCGTAATTGGCCCTGTTGACGGTTCTGTCCCAGATACCGTAATTGGCCCTGTTGATGGTTCTGTCCCAGATACCGTAATTGGCCCTGTTGATGGTTCTGTCCCAGATACCGTAATTGGCCCTGTTGACGGTTCTGTCCCAGATACCGTAATTGGCCCTGTTGACGGTTCTGTCCCAGATACCGTAATTGGCCCTGTATCCGCTAATAAAAAAAAGAAATATAATTGTTATTAAATTCTCGCTACAGAAAACATAAACAAAAATCATACAACAATTTAACAAACAAAGAAATAGAACATTAAACTAATAAAGTATCAAAATGTCGTCAATACCTTTGCTGATTTCGCAGTAATTCACCTGAAATAATAAAAGTAATTTATATATAATTATTTTTATGTAAGTATACAATCAATAAGTTTTAGAACTATAAAAAAGTACGATAATTACATTACAAGAAGCTGGCATCGATGCCACAGAAGACCAACTTAAAACAATTATTCCAGTGCTATAGTCCAATAACTAATAATTCAAAATCGTAATATAACATTTACGATTTTGAATAATTTATAAATAATAATTGAAATAATTTATTCATAACTAAACCATTGAATACAACTAACTACTAACTACTAATTTGACGACCGTTTGGTGCAACGGTAGCGATCCTGCCTTTCGCACCGATGGTCCCGGGTTCAAATCCCGGAAGGGGCAAATGTTTGTATGATGAATACGAGCATTTGTACCTAAGTCATGGTGTTTTTATATATTTCTATGAATATTACATACCTATGTATCATATATGTATGTCTATCCGTTAACCTTGTATCCATAACACAAGCCTTACAGTGCTTACTTTGGGCTAGGCTAATTGGTGTGAATGTAAGAAATATTTATTTTATTTATTATAACTACTAAACGTATGTATCAAATAATAATAATGAAATGTTAATAAAAAAAATATGACGAAATATTAAATTTATATAAATAATAATTGAATAGACGATTATATAAATTGTTTTTTCAAAATAATATTAAAAAAACAATTCGTAAAACGCCGTTGCCTATATTTAACCCACCTCAAAAAAAGTAGGAGATTTTCAATACAACTGTATGTTTTTTTGTATGTTTGTTACTCGATCATTCCTCCAATTATGAATTGATTTTGATGATACTATTATTGCTTGGTAGGTCATACTTCAGAGGTAGATCATCTTAGTATCTCTAATTTTGTTGATTGTCCTTGAAGGCTCTTGCTTTAAAACCTTAATTTTTTTAATTTTCTTTTTACTTAATTTTGTGCATAAGTTTCGGTACAATTATGTTTAAATATTTTTATATGCCAAGTTGTTTGAGGAATTAGATATGCGGTACAAAAAAAAATAAAAAAAATAGTAAAACCAAAAAGTTTACGACTCGGTATATGTGGCAGCATGGACATTATGACACAACGCTGAAATTATGTGAAAGGCTAGAGATGCGTACCCGTGCAGACCAAAACAAACAACAGTAATAGTAATAATAATAAATAAATATTTCTAACATTCACACCAATTACCCCAGCCCAAAGTAAGCTCTGTAAGGCTTGTGTTATGGATACTAGGGTAACGGATAGACATACATATATGATACATAGATTTGTAATACTCATAGAAATATATATAAACACCCATGACTCAGGTACAAATGCTCGAATTCATCATAAAAACATCTGCCCCTTCCGGGATTTGAACCCAGGACCGTCGGTGCGAAAGGCAGGATCACTACTGTTGCACCAAACGGTCGGCATCTTTACAAATACTCTCAACATCTATGCATATCATACAACTCATTACATCTCCAAAAGTAACATGCGCCCCCACGTTTTGAGTGGCCCCTCGCTTGGCCCCGCCGGGTTATTTTATTCTTTTTTGGTCACTGAAAAACGTGGTATTTTTAGATTTTTAAATCTAGTATTATTATTTTATTCTTTTTAATTATTAACTCAACGAAGTAACTATGTGTTACGCAACAATCGGATAAGCCCCATACAAAAGTGAAAGCTGCCGAAAGTTGACCTGAAAGTGCACCTAGAAAGTTGAAAGTTGTTTAAGCGTGCATTGTCATCGTACGATGTAAAAATAAAATAATATTGCGTCGAGAAAATAATAAACGAAGATAAGAATAACATCAATCAGTAAAATATATAGCTCTACATTAAATAAGTAAATTATGAAAGTACCAGACATTGCTCTAACGAAAAGATAAACGGATGGAGCGACAAACTTAACCTTGCCGTTGGAAAACTGTTGTCCCCGTACATCGACATAGGTCGCGATTATTTTACCAACTACAAATATTTTATACATACATTTATATGATACATTCATCATCATCTAATTAAGAAACGAAATAACTGAACAAAAAAACATGCACGCATCCAAAAATCCATAAAACCTTATTAGAAAATCAAACTACCCCCACCCTTTCTTAATACGATGTTTTATCCATATGGAAAATGCGTCCCGAAATAATAAGCTTAAAATAATGAAACATGGAATCAAGAAATATACGAACATTGTGTATGATATAAAATTTTACTTACCAAACATATCATTAAAATTAATACCAACTTCATCATTAATTTTTATTAATTTTGTTCCCCCAAAACAACAAATTAACGGACAATTTGCAATTGAAGGTAATATAATTTTTCCGTTTATATATTATCGAAATATTGACATAGACAAACATATTGACTTTTATATGATTGTACAATTACAGTCAAACATTTCTGTCAGTAGGTCTTAAAGACAATTACATACAATAGAGTCAGTTCATAGAGAGCCAAAAACGGTCCCTTGGAACTTCTAAAAATAACCCTAATACGAGTGACGCAAAATTAACCCAAAAACGTTTAAAGTATTTTAATAAAACCGGATTTTTTCCGGATAAACGGCGCTTTTATTCTTGATTTTTAATTTTAAGCTGTCGTTTCGATTTCTTTACAGGAGTTGTGATCACAGTATGACTAAGGTTATAATGATCGTCATGAATAAATTACTATGAAATTAACAATTAGGAACATGGCCCATTTAAATATTGGGTTGGATATCTGTTAAAAGCAGTTTAATGAAATGTATGATAAGCACAAAAGTATAAGAATTAAATAAGTTTAAAGCCATTAAAACACGCTAATAAGGGGAGTATATCATTGTCGGAAAACATGGAGAATTTCGTTCATGACCAAACATTAAGTAAGTTGTCTCTCTCTAACATATACAGTCTTACGCTTTCAGGGAAAAAGGCATTGAGCATCTTGAATGTTTTACCCATCTCCGGAATTAAATCCCCCATATCCCGTGTATCCCCCAAAAATCCCTCCATTGGGTGAACTTCCGGATATTACCTACATTATCTGAAACTTTACGTGTGTGTACATATTAACGGAAAAGAAGTTTATGGAAACAAATTAATCATTTATTTTTTAATTGGGATACCTGTGGGAGCCGTAACTTCGATTCGAGTACATTTAAAATTATTTACACTAAATTTATGATTATCTTTGTCAGTAACCACATGTATGGGCTGATATGTTTGAAATATTTTTAATACGTTTTATTCAATGTAAGTGCCGTGTGGTATCCGGCAAAATGGAATAGCCTTCACATTAGAGGCTCATCAAAGGTGGTGTTAATTGAGGGGAACACCATACACCTACCGTAGACCACGGAATGGGCAACAGTCTTTTAGTGTGATCTCCTACCCGCCTGCAAAGCATGTAGATCAGCATCTATTTTGAAATCCCCCTACATTTGGAGGAGCCTTCTATCCAACAGTAGACGTCTTTTTCCTAAGTTAATAATTATGTTTCGATGAAGTCTGTAATAATGACCCATTTATCAATATTTTTGAAGAATGCAACCTCAACGTCAACCTAAAACACTGCTAGTGTGAAGAAAAATGCTTAAATTATGAACATGTTTTCTCCTTACCAAAATTAATTTTGAACTTAATTAAAGCAAAAGGTCCAACCAAATATTTTTTTTTATATTTTATATAAAAAAATAAACAAACATAAATAGTTTCAATTTTTAACCTTAACTTTCCACTAAAAACTGGGAAATATTATGATCCAGCCTATTATTGGAGTAGACGGATGTTTAATTTTAGGTAAAAACTTTAAATTAAACATCCTTCTCAACAAACAGATCATAGATAGATCAATGGATCTTCAGAATAGTTAATGCCATTTGTATAAACAAAAAAAATGGTTGCCTGTAAAGTCGGTTTTACGGGCGAAGATTTTACGTGACAACGTCTTTTTCTCGGTAGAATATTTATTGATATGAATATAATTAAATTGCACAATAGGAACAAGGAATTGAATGAAAATAAGAATTGCACAAATTTTAACTATAGAAATATATTTTGTTTACTAAAACATTGTACATGTAAACTTAAACTTAACTAATTCCTATTTGAGTGATTTTGTTGAGGATAAAAAAAACTATAAATCATTATGTAACAGGATGTTTAAATATAAATGCCTGTAATATATTTCGAAAATTAATAAATGAATAATTTGGGTTATATAGGAAATATATCTACTACTATTAAATATTTATATTATAAGTGATTTATACATTAATGATTTAAATGGAACAATCTTGGATGGTTATCAAAATTTATCGATATAAACAATTTTTTTGTATTATATATATCATAAAGAGTTTACAATTTCATATATATACTTATAATATTAAAAATCAATAAACTTTTAAATATTGAGAAAACATTCGGCGGGCCTCTCTCTCGTTCAGTGACTCATCGTAACGTTACCGAGCGTTACACTTTTTCATAAGTGACTCCCAGCCGCAACCAATTTATAAGACGTTGTCACGTCAAAATACATAGCCATCAGGGAAAAAAAACACAAAATCCAATTTATGGTGCGTACAACATACATACAACACTCGATCAACATAGATTACCGACTTTCAACCATCACTTGCCTGATAAGACCGTGAGTAATAAATAAGCGTGTACGGAAATTAGTTTACTAAAGTTTACATACTGAATTTGCATCCACTATACAACGATATACTAAATAATACAACTGTTAAATTCGACATATTTTCACAGGTGAAAATGGCACACCAAAATTTTAAGCAAAACAGCTTTTAAAATTTAGTTATTAAACATCATTTTTGCGTAATCATTAGAAATACTTATAGACACGTGTAATATGTATTTTAAATATACAATGAAAATATTAAGTTATTTGTGCTATAAAATACATATTTTTTTATTGATTCATTTGTGACATTTAAAAGAGTAAACACAAGACAAACTGAAACAACATTATTACTTGTAATGGCAAATTAAGTAATTTATAATTACAATTTTAATTTATAATTTCAAAATAATAATAACGAAATATACCGGGTTCTTGTACAGTCACATCGAAACGTTTTATTTATTTATGTCAAATATGTATTTTCCAATTATTAAATCCTTTTTAGACGAGTGAAGTCACTAATTCTAACCACATAGATTCACATCTGATTATAATAACACGATATACTTGTTACAAAAAATAATTATATATGTATTACGGCTATTAGAGGGCGCAATCAAAGTTTTATACACCTATGCGAGAGTGAATGGGAGACCGTTGCTTATTATATTGGCAATGTGTGCGATTAGTGCTTAAGCAAGACAACAATAGCGAATGCTATAGGATAAACATATTGACTTTACATAGAGAGAGAATGAGAGACAGAGTACATAAAGAGCCAAAAACGGTCCCTTGGAACTTCTAAAAATAACCCTAATACGAGTGACGCAAAATTAATCCAAAAACGTTTAAAGTATTTTAATAAAACCGGATTTATACCGGATAAACGGCGCTTTTATTCTTGATTTTTAATTTAAACCTGACGTTTCGATTTCTTTACAGGAGTTGTGATCACAGTATGACTAAGGTTATAATGGTCGTCATACATTAATTACTATTCAATTAACAATGAGAAACATGGCCGATTAAGATATTAGATTGTATATGCGGTAAAAGTACCTATAAGAATCAAATAACTTTAAAGCCGTTTAAACACGCTATTAAGGGGAGTATATCATTGTCGGAAAAATCGTAGAATTTTGTTTATGACTTAACATTAAGTACTTGTCTCTCCCACTAACACATACAGCTTTATGCTTTCAAGGAAAAAGGCATTGAGCTTCTTGAATGGTTTACCCATCTCCAGAGCTAAATATCTCCGTGTATCCCCCAAAAATCCCTCCATTGGGTAAATTTCCGGATATTATATTATCTACATTTACTGAAATTTCATGTGTGTAAATAATAATGGAAAATAAGTTTGTGGAAGCAAAGTAATCATTTATTAATTTATTGGGATAACGGTGGGAGATATAACTTCGCTTTTATCAATTCAAAATTATTTACACTAAGATTATGATTATTTTTGTCACTTACCACATGTATGGGCTGAAATGTTAGAAATATTTTTTATTATTATTATTGGACAATTAATGAAAAACATATATACTTGTTCAATTAGTTTTAGTCAAAGTAAGTGCCGTGTGGTATCCGGCAAAATGGAATAGCCTTCACATTAGAGGCTCATAAAAGGCGGTGCTAATTGAGGGGAACACCATACACCTGCCGTAGACCACAGAATGGGCAACAGTCTTTTAGTGTGATCTCCAACCCACCTGCTTAGCATGAAGATCAGCATCTATTTTGAAATCCCCCTACATTTGGAGGAGCTTTCTATCCAACAGTAGACGTCTGCTTGCTAAGTTAAATATATTTGGATGAAATCTGTAAAAATGGCCCATTATATCAATATTTTTGAAGAATACAACGTCAACGTCAACCTAAAACACTGCTACTGTGAAGAAAAAAGCTTAAATTATAAACTTGTTTTCTCTTTACCAAAATTAATTTTGAACTTAATTAAAGCAAAAGGTCCAACCAAATATTTTATATAAAAAAATAAACAAACGTAAATAGTTTCAACTTTTCAGCATTAACTTTTTATCAATAAAACTGAGAAATATTATGATCCAGCCATCTCTACTTTTTCGTTGCCTTACACATATAATTGGATGAAGACGGATGTTTAATTTTAGGTAATAACTTTCAATTAAACATCCTTCCCAACAGATCAAAGATAGATCAATGAATATTTAGAATAGTAAATTCCATTTGTATAAACAAAAATACATAGCCATCAGGGAAAAAAAAACACAAAATCCAATTTATGGTGCGTACAACATACATACAACACTCGATCAACATAGATTACCGACTTTCAACCCTCACTTGCCTGATAAGACCGTGAGTAATAAATAAGCGTGTACGGAAATTAATTTACTAAAGCTTACATTACATACTGAATTCGCATTCACTATACAACGTTATACTAAAATAATACAACTGTTAAATTCGACATATTTTCACAGGTGAAAATGGCATACCAAAATTTTAAGCAAAACAGCTTTTATAATTTAGTTACTAAACATCAAATTTGCGTGATCATTTAAAAATCAATTTGTTTATCTAGATGAAATAGAAATACTCATAGATAAGTGTAATTTGTATTGTTAATATACAATGAAAATATTAAGTTTTTCTGCTATAAAATATCTTTTTTTATTTATTCATTTGTGACATTTAAAAGAGTAAACACAAGTGATACAACATTATTACTTGTAATGGAAAATTATGTAATTTTTAAATTTAATAACTATATTTTTATATTAATATGTTAAGGGTGGCGTAATTTATCACATATAGTTTTGACTTAAAAACAAATTTATTTCACGGGCTTTATGTAAGTAATGAAAATATAAAGTTATTTGTGCTATAAAATATATTTTTTTATTTATTAATTTGCGACATTTAAAAGAGTAAACACAAGTGATACAACATTATTACTTATAATGGCAAATTATGTAATTTTTAAACGTAATTACAATATTTTTATATTAATATGTTAAGTGTGGCGTAATTAATCACATATAGTTTTAACTTAAAAACAAATTTATTTCACGGGCTTTATGTAAGTAATGAAAATATAAAGTTATTTGTGCTATAAAATATATTTTTTTATTTATTAATTTGCGACATTTAAAAGAGTAAACACAAGTGATACAACATTATTACTTATAATGGCAAATTATGTAATTTTTAAACGTAATTACTATATTTTTATATTAATATGTTAAGTGTGGCGTAATTAATCACATATAGTTTTGACTTAAAAACAAATTCATTTCACGTGCTTTATCTATACTAATATTATAAAGAAGTAAAGTTTGTGTTTGTATATTTGTTAAATTGTAAGGGGGTGATCTCGGGATCTACTGAACCGATTTTAAAAATTCTTTCACCAATAGAAAGGCACATTATTGCTGAGTGTCATAGGCTATATTGAATGCTAGAAAAAATTTAAAGAATTTTGTCCACCCGTGCGAAGCCGGGTAAGTATAAAAGTCTACATAGAAATATTTAAAGAGTTAATCTGTATATAGTACAAAACATAGTATATACTAGCTTCTACCCGCGGCTCCGCTCGCGTGAATGGAGACTGTCGATTAAAAGTAATATTTTTATCACTCGGGAACAGTACTTTTTTAACCGACTTCAAAAAAGGAGGAGGTTCTCAATTCGTCTGTATTTTTTTTATGTTTGTTACCTCAGAACTTTCACCGATTTGGATGTTTTTTTTTATTTGAAAGCTGGTGCTTCCCGTTTGGTCCCATAGCAATTTGGTCCAGTTCTGACAGTGGCATCCATGAAAAAACTGAATAAGTCTGAAATTTACATTAAGTATGTGATCAACAAATGGACAATTAATAGCTCAATATCACGCCAATCGATTTCGATGATTCTTTTTTATTTATTTACTAGCTTTTGCCCGCGGCTTCGCTCGCGTTAAATTCGGGGTAGCACTGTTCCCCTTTCCTGAACACAGAAGAGAACTCGGAACAGAATTTTACACGTTATTTTTTTAATTTCAACACTGATATCTGTTAATAATTTTTGAACTAAACAATTAAACCTATCGTGAACATAATATACAATAAACATATCAGCGCCATCTATCGGAATCCATGAGTTGCACTTATTTATGTTTATAATGTTTATTTTCTCAAAAGCTGATTGATTTATGGTAAAATTTAATGTTTTTAATGTTGTTTTATTTAATTCGTTTTAATTAAATTATTTTATTATTCGTTTGTATTAAAGAACTTGCTCTAATTTTGCGGAGTCTCA
This sequence comes from Calamotropha paludella, assembly GCA_927399485.1. Lineage (NCBI taxonomy): Eukaryota > Metazoa > Arthropoda > Insecta > Lepidoptera > Crambidae > Calamotropha > Calamotropha paludella. Next base: position 8,064,733 of record OV656829.1, on the reverse strand, counting down.
CACACATTTCCATCCCCTATTTTAGGGGCTGGGGGAGGATTTCTAAAAAATGGCAGGAATTTTCGTTAGTAACAAAGAGTCTGTGTGCCGATTTTAGCTTCCTGCCTTGAAAACTGCGAAAGGTCTCATATAAAATTTCACCCCCTCTTTTAAGGGGTTGGGTGCAGATTTCAAAAAAAGAAAAGATGGGCGATTTTTTTGGTAGTCATAAATAGTCAGCATACCAATTTTTAGCTTTCTACCTTGAAAATTGCGGAATGCTCCATACAAACTTCCACCCCCCATTTTTGGGAAGTGGGGGATTAGAAAGGGACAAAAAGTAGCCTATGTTACTCTCCATCCCTGCAACTATCTCCACTTAAAAAATCACGTCAATTCGTCGCTCCGTTTTGCCGTGAAAGAAAGACAAACAGACAGACACACTTTCCCATTTATAATATTAGTATGGATTGGAAAGAATGTAATTCAATGGCAGTTTGATAAGAGTTTGTTTAGGTTCTGATAATGGGATCCATGAAAAAGCGACGGAACTCTTCAAATCTTAGGAGCAAATTAACGATACTCGAAGGAATCTTTCATCGGCTAAGGGCCGTCCGTAAATCACGTGAGGATCGAAAGGGGGGGAAAGGATGAAGAGGGATTTTGGATGGGGGAGCAAATTAGTCATAAACCTATCCAAATATTTGAAATTTTGAGTCCTACAATAACGTCATGCTCAAGTAATTATCGTATTCGAATACGATGATCGACGAAACTCCTTAATGAGCAGCATATGAGCAGCACGTTTATTAGGTCTACCCATACTTAGGCAAATTTGCTACCTACTTCAGAATCACTGAAAATCAAAAAATAAACAAAAATTTTAACAAAAAAAAAACCGACTTCAAAACAAAAAACTATTTCAAAACAAATTAAAATGCACTAAAAAGTAAAAAAATAATTGCGTATTCTTCTACGACTTAATAATCAACTTACTTTTATTCAACTAAACAATATGTGTGTACGATCTATACATGTGTTTGCCACGCTAGAAAGTAGGTACTACCTACTTCAAATTTAGCTACTTTAAATTTAGCAAGCTGAGCATAACAAACAATGATCAAATTATTTTTTAGAGTCCTAAGCAAAATGAAATTAAAAATATTAGAATACTTAAAAATCAATCAAATTATTACGATATTTTTACAATTATTATTATTTTTGGAGTCGGTGTCAGCCATCGAAACATATACCTACCAATAATAATACGAGAATACTTAAAGAAATATTTTTTTACAAATTAATTTTACAAACACAAGAAAATACCATAACAAAGACGGTGACAGTATAGAAAGAGATAATCTGAAAGGTTCATAATCAAGTGACTCATATCGCTTCTTTTGACTGGCGCGGCACGTGGCCGGCCTAACGCCTAACTCTCGCCTAACGCGCCGTCAAGTCGCGCGTGCGACTCTAACACACAAACCTACCTTGGCTGACACCGACTCCAAAAATAATAATAATTGTAAAAATATCGTAATAATTTGATTGATTTTTAAGTATTCTAATATTTTTAATTTCATTTTACTTAGGACTCTAAAAAATAATTTGATCACTGTTTCTTATTTATTGGTATGTGCTCAGCTAAATTTGAAGTAGGTCGTACCTACCTCCTAGCGTGGCAAACACATAGATCGTACACACATATTGTTTAGTTGAATAAAAGTAAGTTGATTATTAAGTCGTAGAAGAATACGCAATTATTTTTTACTTTTTAGTGCATTTTAATTTGTTTTGAAATAGTTTTTTGTTTTGAAGTCAGTTTTTTTTTGGGATAAAAAGTAGCCTATGTATTTTTCTGTACCCCTGGTAAAGTGTATGCAACATTTCCTGGTGACCGATTGAGTAGTTAAGGTGTGAAATTGTAACAAACAAACTCACTTTCGTATTTATAATATTAGTTAGGACTATAAGGTGTATATGAACATGATATATAGCCTATTATTTGGGCAATCGCCTGTTCTTACCACATACTAAATTTTATTGTAATCGGATTATCAATCAGCCAACAAGTCCAGAAGCCTTACCATAATTTCATAGCACTATGTAAGCTCGATTGTCAAAGTGAGACACCGATATACGTAGTCTATAGTAGCATCTCTCTTCATCAGTGGAAATTGTATAGCATAGCAATAAAAGGTCAGTGGAGGTTCAGGAAAAGTAACCAGTAAAGCATTAAGGGCTATCGGGGGTGGTTGGGATCTACCTCCTAGCGGTCCACTCCGGCAACGGCATCACGCACCAACTCGGCCCGTGGTGACGGTTGATGATCCCAGCGGCGGTGGGAGGCTCCGCAAGGGGGCGCCTAGCTCACGACCACCAACCTACCGAAATCCGTCGCCACGCAGCTCTGCTGCGTTCCGTCGGAGGGCGAGAGTGCCAGTGCCAATGGGGGGTTGGTAATAAGTCAGTTGCGCAGCTTAGGACCGGCCTTGGTATCTTGGCAATACTGTACCAGGTAACTCATTCTGGAGGATAGCGGGATCCGAAGCACGGTTTTAGCCGTTGGCCGACCACATTTAGTAGGGGCCCCAACTAGCGCGCCTGGTACACGTGAAAGGCTGCCCCACCAACTTGTGAATAATTCCGAAATGCTTCAGCGTGCCAATTAGCCGGATCCACACCGAACGATCCAAAATGGATCGGCGATCCCGCGATCCGCGATCCAAGATCGTGATGTGTGGAGCGTGGATCGTTCTAGGTCGATCCAACAGCAATCTTTTGAGATCCTGACTGGCTGCTCCAACGCGCTCCTGCTGATCCATACTAAATCAGTGAATTTTGTCCGGCTACATTTTACTTGTATATTTACGACAAAAATTACGAAAACGAAAAAGACAGTATTGCTATAATACCTAATATAGAAAGACATTTCTGATTTGCCTCAAAATAACGGTGTACATAACACTTGCGTGAATATTATTACGTATAGAATAACAAATACCACTTGTGAATTAATAAAGTGACTAATCTCTTAGTACCCATCGGCACAAAAGTTTTCCCTGGGAAAAACTCCAAGACCAGATTGTAATTGCATATCAACCCATACAAAACTGTCACAGCAGACAGAGCTACGAGCGACCGTTTTGTGCAACGGTAGTGATCCTGCCTTTCGCACCGACAATCTTGAGTTCGAGTCCCGGAAGATGCAGATGTTTTTTTTATCATGAATACGAGCATTTGTACCGAAGTCGTCGGGAATTTATATATATTTCTTTAAATATTCAATATCTATGTATCATATATTTATGTCTATCAATATTACCCTAGGTTCTTACAGTGAAAATGAAAATAACTCTATTCAAATGCACTTAAATATAAGTTGTTTTGAATCGTCCAACATTTTTACCAAAACTCATTCAGGACGACTTTCAACTGGCAAGAAGAAGGGGCGCAAGAAACTCGTCAACTTTAACAGAAGTATTGACATTTACAATATTACTACTAATATTTATGTTGTAATTGAGAGGTTCGTAAAACTAAGGAGCAGTCACAAGAATTCAAATTGTCTATATCAGTTCGTTTTTTTCTCTCTTATTTTAACACATTCGCGTGAGCTACGTCGTACGACGTCGTGAGTGAATGCTTATGAAACGGCGCAACTTCTTATGACGTCCTAAAGATTATGATATGTATTTCAGCGGAACGTCGCCCGACGTCTAATTTAACAGTAAATTCGTATATCGTAGCTCCTTTGCGCCGCAATACATCCCATTTTTGTAGTTTGTACCGCCGCCTGGCATTGGAAATCTCATTTTCCTATGATCGTGCGCTCGCATACCAAACGGTCTCCCTCTCCCGGCGCAACGTCATAAGAAGTTGCGCCGTTTCATAAGCATTCACTCACGACGTCGTACGACGTAGCTCACGCGAACGTGTAGAACTTTTATTTATTTTTTAAACTCGATGGAACTGGCATGTTCCATCGAGCCTTATAAACTACTTACCAAACTATATTATTTAGCTAACTTAACCTTTACTTAGAGGCTAAAGTATAGAGCATCATAGCTGAAATATCAGTTCGTGTAAATTGAAGTCAGCTGATGAGTCAATGTTTCGAGCGAAAATTTTAACTTTTTCATATTTAATAACAAAAAGTTTTGGCTTGATGTGTTGTTATTGTGCTTAAGCAATTCAAATTATCACAATAAAATGAAGACCGGTAATGTTTTATAATTTATACTTGCGGCCCGTCCCGGCCTCGCACGGGTGGTCAAAATTCTTTAAATTTTTCTAGCATTAAATATAGCCTACGTTACTCAGCGTGAATGTAGCTTTCCAATGGTGAAAGCATTTTTATAATCGGCTTAGTATTATAATTTTTATATATTTTATGCATTTTCAATGCGATCTTATACGATAAATTATTATAATAGAAAAATACTAGAAAAAATCGACTCGGGTCACAAGTGAATTCTCAGGCGGGAATCGAACCCGCAACCTTTGGAAATCCGGTCCAATGCTCTCCCAATTGCTCTCCCTGTTCAAATAATATAATATCTTGTGTTAAATCAATAAAGTTCCGCCTTCCACCACTAGATGGCGGTGTGCGTTATTAAATCGCGCTATGGTTTAACAATGTTGCGAGTATGTAAGTTGGTTCTTTTTTTTGTCAATATAATTCTTTCTACCACAACAAGTTTTGAGTTATTACAACCTGCAAGCGACATCTGGTGCCGAAACCCGGGAGTACAGTGAATACAGTGAATGAAAAGTACTTAGAATCGTGCGTAAAGTGAACAATAGTGAAATAGTAAAAATTTTACAAGTGTCGTGTCGAACTTATAATAATCGCGAGTAATAATCCATTGACTTAGAATATTTTCAACATTTAGAACTTCAACTTAGAAAATTCGCGAGTGATAATTCATTGACTTGGAATATTTTCAACGTTTAGAAATTCAACTTAGAAAATTCGCGACTGTTGATTTCATCGACTTAGAATAATTGTGCTGTTTGGACACTTAGAATATTTTAGTGAATTATTATTCAAGACAGACTACGGATCAAGTTAAGATTTAGAACATTTTACGCTAACAATTAAAATTGATTTGGACAAACCAATTATGGATAAGCTAGTTGCGAAGCAAGAGGCTCGATATGAAAGACTAATAAAATCTTATTCTAACTATAAAAAAACACCTAAAGATAGAATTAAAGTAACATATATAGAATCGAGATTGGAAAGTTTAGAAAAGTTATGGTTAGATTTTTTCGAGCAGCATCTGGAGCTATACTCAGCGGCTTCTGAAAAGGAAAGAACTGAACTTGAATATTTCAAACAGGATAAAATGACTATGTTTGAGGAGATATATACGGACCACAAAACCAGACTGAAGGATGATCTTCAAACACTGACGTTTGTGGTACCTGGTAGTAGTTCTGGCAACTGTGAGAATTCGGTTCAAGCCCCGTCACCACCAAGCTGTGAAGTAAGATTACCACAAATTCAGTTACCAACATTTTCGGGAAATTATGGGGATTGGCAAGCCTACTATGATATGTTTACCTCGGTGATTCACAGCAATCGGAGTTTATCTGCGGTCCAGAAGTTACATTATTTAAAGGGTAGTTTGACAGGAGAACCTGCTAATCTCCTAAAGAATTTGGCTACAACAGAAGCGAATTATTTGGAGGCGTGGTCACAACTATCTCGTCGTTATAACAACAAGAGATACAACTGTAACGAAATAATGAAACGATTGTTTGCGCAGAAAGTTTTGACAACAGAATCGGCAAATGGAGTCAAGCAACTACTTGATACAACTTGTACTTGTTTAAAATCCCTTAATAATATTGGTATTGAAACAAAAGGATGGGATACCATTATCAATCATCTTGTGTCATCAAAACTTGATCAAGAATCCCGTAAACAGTGGGAAATTAACATTGGCACAACCGAATCCGATGAACTTCCAACTTGGCAACAATTAATAATCTTTTTGGAATCCAGATTCCGTACTTTAGAAATGACAGATTGTAGCCGGCCAGTGCAAAAGGCAAACACTACCAATTCCAGTAAACAAAGTTCTAAGCAAAAATCATATCACGTCGCTGTTAGAGATGAGAAGAATTCCTTGAGTGGAATCGTTTGTGGGTTGTGTTCAGGGCAGCATCCTTTGTATCAATGCAAGCAATTTGCAAAACAATCTCCCGAAGAGAGATCGCAATATGTACAATCACAGAGATTGTGTTTCAATTGTTTGTCTTCTACCCATAGCGTGCGGAGCTGTCGTCAATCATCATGTTGTCGTCGTTGTAGTAGACGCCATCATAGTTTATTACACTTCGAGAAGAAACTAGAATCGAACTCAGAGCAAAACGAGCCAACTGAGGCTCCAATTACCAACGATTCCGAATACAAACTAGTTGCACATTTTGCTCAAGAGAGTCAAAATAATACAGTGTTATTGGCTACAGCTAGAGTTCAAGCAAAATCATTGAGTGGCTGTTCACAAACCATTAGAGTGTTAGTTGATCAAGGGTCGGAGGCCTCTTTTATCACAGAAGCTACTGTACAAGCACTAGGACTCAAACGTACTATGGTGAGTGGTCTGGTGTCAGGAGTAGGAGAGGGTACAACGAGGACAAAAGGTATGGTAATCTTAAGTTTACAGTCACTCTATAATCCTAACTTCTGTGTACAAGTCTATGCCTTTGTTTTAAGTACTTTGACGTCGTTCATTCCATCTGCTAACATGGCGATCTCTAATTGGCCTGAAATTGATAATTTACCCCTTGCAGACCCAAAATATGGATCGCCAGATAGAATTGACATGATTTTGGGAGCAGACATTTATGGGGAAATATTAAAAGAAGGGCTGTTAAAACATCCTTTTCAAGAGTGTCCGATTGCACAGAACACTCATTTTGGTTGGATTTTATCGGGAAAGGTTTGTCAGAATTTGGCACAGTCTGAGAAGCGATTGATAAGCTTACATATTCAACTAAATACTGATGAACTTTTGAAACAATTTTGGGAGATTGAGAGAGAGCCAGAAAGTCTGCAACGACAGTTAACCAAAGAAGAGCGTAGGTGTGAAGAAATATATGAAGCGACTAATGTGAGAGACAATGAAGGACGTTACACTGTGAGATTGCCGTTTAAGAGCCCCAATCCTGAGTGCCTCTACGGCAAAACTAAACAAATAGCACTTCGCAGATTTCATTTGCTGGAACGACGACTTCTAAAGCAACCTAAATATCATGAGAGTTATAAAGGGGCTATAGAAAATTATTTGCAACAAAATCACATGGTTCAAATTACCGATCAAAACCAAATCAACGATCCCTTTGTCGTGTAACTACCGCACCATGCAGTTGTCAAGGGTGATAGGGAGACAACTAAACTTAGACCCGTATTTGATGCTTCTTGCAAAGGCTTGAATAACGTGTCTTTAAATGACGAGCTACTTGTTGGACCCAAGTTACAACAAGATCTGAGACATATATTGATGAGATGGAGATGTCACAGAATTTGCATTGTAGCTGACCTAGTGCAGATGTATCGGCAAATTTGTGTTGATGAGCGAGATACGGATTTTCAGAGACTCTTCTGGAGGGCAAATCCCAATCAACCGGTACAGGTTTTCAAGTTACGTAGACTGACCTTTGGGACTGCATGCGCACCTTATTTGGCGGTTAGAACTCTTCGACAATTAGCGATGGATGAACAATCTAAATATCCAGTCGCTGCTAAAATCACACTCGAAGATTACTATATGGATGACCTGATCACGGGTTGTGAAACATACCAAGAAGCCTTTGAAATCGTTGACCAGATGAAAAGTTTGATGAAGGCTGGTGGATTTACTTTGCAAAAGTGGTGCAGCAATAGCGACAAACTTTTAAAATATGTAAAGAATGAGGTACAAGAGAATGACAAAACCTTAACCTTTAAAGTCAATGACACGGTAAAAGTTTTAGGTATTAGTTGGAATAAGAAAACAGACAACTTTGAATACACCTTAAAATTCCCAACTATTGATGAAAGTGAAGTCACTAAGAGAAGAGTTTTGTCTGATGTGGCGAGATTGTACGATCCCATGGGCTGGATTGCACCCATTATAATTACAGCTAAGATCTATATTCAAAGTTTATGGAAGTCGGGACTGAATTGGGATGAGCCTTTACCATCAAAGCTCCTCGAAGAATGGTATGAGTTTATAAGTGACCTTTGTAATCTTAAAGATATCACCATACCGAGATGGTTAAATTATAATTCAAATAGTCATGTGGAATTGCACGCTTTTGCAGACGCGTCTCAATTAGCGTATGCTGCAGCCATTTATATGAAATCTATAGATGATTCTGGAAATGTCTATGCAAACTTGATAACCGCCAAGACAAAAGTAGCTCCGATTGAAAAACAAATCTCAGTTCCCCGACTGGAATTATGCGCTGCACTGCTCGCTGCCAAACTAATACATGAGGTTGCTGAGATTATGCAAGTGTCTAAGAAATACTTATTTGGATGGTCTGATTCCACAATCGTTCTGGCATGGCTTAACGGAGAGCCAAGCAGATGGAACACTTTTGTAAGCAATCGCGTTTCAGAGATCTTAACAATACTGGAGAGAGATCAATGGGGTCATGTTAAAACTCATCTTAATCCAGCAGATTGTGCCTCAAGAGGTGTACGCACACCAGAACTGTTCAAAAATGAATTATGGTGGCATGGACCGCATTGGCTGCGCCATGAAAATAAGTATGAAGTCGGACTGAATGATCGTGATTATGTTACAGATGAAGAACAGAGACCGGTCAAGAATTTTAACATAACTGTTCCTCCAATAGAAAATTTTGAATGGAATAGATTTTCATCTTTTTCCAAAACTTTAAGAGTTCTGGCTTACTGTAGACGGTTCTTAAGATTGATAGTACCAAAAGATAAAAGACCAGTAATATTAAGTTACATATCTGTGAAAGATAAAAATGACGTGTTACACATGTGTGTTAAGGAAACTCAAAGATTTTACTTTGAAACTGAGTATAAGCAGTTGATGTGTAATTCGCAAGGAAGCGTATCAAAAAAAAGTCCACTGTATACTCTTTGTCCCATTTTTGATGATAATGGGATCTTAAGAGTAGGTGGCAGAATCCACCATGCTACTGCGAAGTATAATAAGAGACACCCAATCATTTTGCCTAGTGAGAGTCATCTCACTAAGCTAATAATATTGGATGCTCATTTTAAAACGATGCATGGAGGTCCACAAATGATGCTTAATTTTTTACGCTCAAAATATTGGACTTTACGTGCACGACATTTGGTTAAAAAATGTTATCGACAATGCGTGATCTGTTTAAGATATTCACGTCAAAATAACAGTCAGCTTATAGGGCAATTACCGGAAGCCAGAGTTACACCGTCTAGAGCATTTGAAGTTTCCGGTGTAGATTTTACAGGATATATCAATGTACGATTTTCTCCAGGTCGAGGGTCTAGGACATATAAAGGATATATATGTTTGTTCATATGTTTGTCGTCTAAAGCTATCCATCTGGAAGCAATATCAGACTTAACAGCAAAGGGGTTTATAGCGGCTTTCCGTCGTTTTGTATCTAGGAGAGGTCACTGTAAACATTTGTACAGCGACAACGGTACAAATTTTGTTAGTGCTGATAAGGAGTTAAAACTTATGTTTACTACGGCAGTATCGGAATTGCCCGATGAGATTGGTCAATTGTTGGCAGAGGAAGGCACGACGTGGCATTTCATTCCTCCACATGCCCCAAATTTTGGCGGTCTTTGGGAGGCTGGGATTCGTTCGGCTAAATCGCACTTAAAGAGAATATTAGGGAATTCGACAGCAACGTTTGAAGAACTATCTACAATTTTAGCTCAGATTGAAGCGTGTTTAAATTCGCGTCCGCTGTCTTACTTAAGTAATGATTCCGATGACCCACTACCCCTTACACCTGGCCATTTTTTAATAGGTGAACCTTTGATTTTAATTCCAGAAGAGGATTATGCAAAGTCAAATATTTCGGGTTTACAACGATGGAAAATTGGTCAAAAATTATTAAATGACTTTTGGCGAAAATGGTCAAATGAATATTTGGTTTCTTTAAATCAAAGATTTAAGTGGAAAAACACAGAGTAAATAAGATATGTTTCCTTTCTGTCTAACTTCCAAATTAGTTACTCGGAGGCGATGCCAAAATTAAGAGCAAAAATATTTAATTGTTGGAAGGAGTCGAAGTACTCCTGTCGAAGTAGAGAAAAGGGAATTTGATACAAGACCGTTCAGTACGAGCCTCCGCGTGTTCCCTGGGTTAGTTACAGCAAACTTAAAATATATTTTACTATACTAGCTCACCAACTGCGTTCAGGTCATTTCCTATCTAAAAAGTTTGCTTCTCTAATGAATAAAGCAGTATCACCTAATTGTGATGTATGTGGCACTATAGATGAGATTCAGCACATTATGTTAGAATGCAAAAAAATGAAAAGTGAAAAAGGGGCATTATTTAATGTTTTGAAACTGAAAACTGCTGATGTAGGCATATTACAGAGTATCCTAGCTAAACCTTGCTCGAGTTCAGCTATGATGCTCTATATTTTAGCCTGTATGTATAGATTAAGTTAGTGAAATAGTTTATAAGGTTCGATGGAACTGGCATGTTTTAGTTTCTTAAAATAAGGAGAAAAAAAAATCTTTCGAATTATTTTTTTTATAACGCACTAAAAACTTAACTTTTCCGGGGTTTCAGCATATTTAACCTTTACTTAAATAGGTAGAAAACAATTTTGTACAACAGTAATGGCGTCTATCAATTGACGTCATATTATCTGTACCTACATAGCCATAAGTAGCCAAATCAACGAACAGTTGTTTAAATTCAAACAAACCATTGTCATATTGGTATTATTAATTAATTCTGCTACTTTTCCACGAGCAAACAAGATTAAAAGATCTTATAAGTACTTCTACCTTATACCTAATTTTAAAATTGAAAATGATCCCTATTACAACAGCATAGAGTATCTTAAAACGTAAAAGTGTATATCTTTGACTGTACATACGTATTCACCATCACCAGTAATTAGTCACAGACCTTCAATATGGATGTATAAAATCGTAAGAAATAAAAATAAAAATATTTTCCTACACACACCAATTAGCCAAAAGTAAGCTCTATAATGCTTGTGTTATGGAAAATAGGGTAACAGATAGATATGATACATAAATAAGTAATATCAATAGAAATATATAAAAAAAACATAACTCAGGTACAAATGCTTGTATTCATCACACAAACATCTCCCTCTTTAGGGATTCGAAACCGAAAGGTTGGATTGTTACTGTTGCACTAAACAGTCGTGAATTTAAAGAAAGAAGAATAAACATGTCGTTTATCCGGTCACGAGGGTCTATTTAAACAATTGTATAATAGTAGTTTATAAAATTGGTACATAATGAGGGGTATTATACACGAGTGTGAGTTTTTTAAAAGCATCACACGAGTGTGTAATACCTAGTTATGTGCAGATTCATACACTACTTTATCTAATCTCATACATTGAATATATCAAATAAATGATAGAGATTGATACAGTTTATTTATTGGGTATTGTAAGTGTGAACATTTTGTATATTACAATGACTTTACTGGTAGAAGATTAAGACTGACTGCTGCCGCAGTCTCTAAAATGTCGGGCGGCGTTAAATTTTCTTCACTTTCACTATCAGACATTTTAATAAACGATAATAATTATCCAGCGAAACACAACAACGAATTGCAAGGAAACGTATTATGGCGCCAAAATTCCCGGTATCACCGCGTATGCGCCAAAGCGCGCATTCCCGGTATCACCGCGCATGCGCCAAAGCGCGCAGCCACAGATAAAAAATGAAATAGTGCTATACAAATAAGCGCAGTATTGTATCAAAGGTCTGTAATCGTTACGTAATGAAATATTTTTTATTATAACAGTATTTAGATTATTGTTAGAGAAATAGTGTTTAATTAAATTTTTTAATTTCATTTCGATATACTATTTGTAAAGTTCGTCAGTATAAACTCGTTTTGAGTTTTATATTTTAAATTTTACGATGTGAGAGTAGATAAACATTTTATTTTTCAACCGCTTTCTATTTTCATTAATAAGTTATCGTCAATAAGCACAGACATGTTGTCTAGGTCAGTAACAGACGGACATAATTTGATACAGCTACTAGACGATTTCCTTTATTTTCTGCCATTACATTCTGTTGAATAGACTTGCCAATGCATATTTACACAACAATAGACTCCCTTACTGACATTTTATGTAATTAAATGGATATGATATTATAATTATTGATTATTTTATTTTATTTTACGTAACAGTGAGTAGCTCAGTTCTATAGCTAAATGCACAATTAATTAAAGGTAAACACAACATGCTCAGTAAATTGTTACGAGTAACATAAAAACGAAATTACAATTGCACTTGAGGATAGAAATAATTTATAAACATAAACAATAATTAACAACAATAATCCTATAAATCAACAATGGTTTCTTGCATATGCTTAAGAAATGTATAGAAAGTTACAGCATTTATGTCAATAGCAATAGCATAGCAGTTCAGAAGTCTGCTCGCTCTGGGGACAAATGAACTTGAACCTTATACTGTTGAGCGCAAGGGTGGAACCAGTGCCGGATTTACCATAGAAGCTGAAAAAGCTGAAGCTTAGTGCGGCAAAATTAGGGGGCGGCAAAATTGGTACAGAAAAAAGTAAGTAATAGTGCAGTAAAAACAAAGCTTTGCTTTTCTTAGCTTAAAAATATACCCAAAAAGTTGTAAAAACAATCCTGAAACTAGATTATTCCCTGAAACTAGATTATTGCCACCAATTAACTCGCGGCCCCTTTGATTGTAAGTTAATAATATTTCTTTCATTCACACCAATTAGCCTAGCGCTAAATAAGCGCTGTAAGGCATGTGTTATGGATAATGAGTAACGGATTAACAGATATATACACTCGAGAGCAATGAATCCGGGTCACTTAAAGAATCCTAAAAATCTTGGAAACTAAAAATGCTAGGTTAATGCAATAAATTGTATTTAATAGACAATGTAATACTCCTTAAATGAAGGTATTAAAACTTCTTAGTTATTGTAAAGTTATATCATAAAAAAATCAAATTTGAAAAAGGGCCACTTTCGAAGATGGAACTACGAAATTACAGCATTTGGTTTTGCTTTTGTTTGTAATCTGTCATTTATGTGGGTACATAAACCATGTTGATAGTGCTCTATATTCATTATTCAAGCTGAAATTATGTAGCTTACGCCTGAAGAATGCACCAGAATACTTACAATGCTGGAAACCGGCCGGAGTCAGCGCGATACAGCCAGGACTGTCGGTGTGTCGCTGTCAACAGTACAAAGAGTCCTCCGACGTTACGAAGAAACTGGTTCTAACCTACGCAGACCAGGAACGGGCAGAACCAGGTGTACCACAGCACGAGAAGACCGATACTTGGTGAACACCATGCTTCGAAATCGCTTTCTCACAGGAACTGAACTCACCAATCAGTTTCGACGCCTCGGAGGAAGTAACCCAAGTGCATGGACAGTAAGACGTCGGCTTGCTGAATCTAACTTAAAACCCCTTAGACCTGCAAACGGCCCTAAACTGGAGCGTGGGCATCGTATTTCAAGACTAAGATATGCCCAGAGCCACGTAAATTGGAGTATTGAAGATTGGTCAAAAGTTATGTTCTCCGACGAATCAAAATTTATGCTCTACAAGCACGATGGAAGACACAGAGTGTATCGAAGACCAGGGGAAAGATTCAAGCAAGCATGCATCGAAGAAAAAGTAGCCTACGGTGGTGGGTCTGTACTTGTGTGGCCCGGAATTTCTTCTGAAAGTCGCACAGAGCTGGTGATCATAGAAAACGGCTCTTTAACTAGCGTAAGATATGTGGAAGAAATCCTCAATGATCACGTTGGTCCATTTATGGTCAATTTAGGTGAGGATGCTATATTTATGCATGACAATGCCCGACCTCATACAGGTAGGATTGTGAATGACTACCTTCAAGAGATGAACATTACTCGTATGGAGTGGCCAGCGCGCAGCCCGGATATCAACCCGATCGAGCATGCTTGGGACGAGCTAGGCAGATGCGTAAAACAACGAAACCCTCCCCCAATCACGCTTCGTGAGCTCAAAATTGCTCTCACAGAGGAATGGGAGAATATTCCCCAAAATCGTATAAGGAACTTGGTGTACAGCATGCCAAACCGCGTAAACGCAGTAATGGAAGCACGAGGAGGCAATACGAAGTATTAAAATTCAAGAAAATCGTAATAAAGTTCAAACATTTCATGTTTCCTATTTTTGTTTTAAGGAGAGATCAGCAGTTTTTTTCTTTATGTAATTTTGTGTTAATAAAATGTATGGTGACTCATATTTTTTTTACTTTCATTTAAGGAGTATTACATTGTCTATTAAATACAATTTATTGCATTAACCTATCATTTTTAGTTTCCGAGATTTTCAACATTCTTTAAGTGACCCGGATTCATTGCTCTCGAGTGTAGTTAAAGGAAATCAAATTAATAATATGTGTAAGGATTTGGGTGAAAAATAATTTCAAACTAGTGGCAAATATCTAGGATGGTATCCTTTGGAAAATACATTTATTGGTTGACTTGGTATTGCATTAGGAGGTACAACTTGTTCAGGTGGGATAGGAATTTGTCTACCTTTTGCAAGTGTAAGTTCTTCTTTAATTGTTGAGGAACGTTCACGCTTCAGAATTTTTGGTTGCTTTAAACGCTGACCTGAGCGAAAACTCTCTGGATGTAATGTTGCAGCCAATTTTTTGTGGTCCAATATCCCATCAGGTGTTAAGAACACTTTCATTACTTTGGGTTTTTTAACTCTCTTTAGAACACGAGGCTGCTCAACTTGAGGCAAAGAACTGTAAGATACAGGTTTTGGGATGTATGGTCTATATAGATCAACGAAGACTGGACCTATGGATAGTAAAACTCTTGGTGGTAAAAGTACTCTCTAAGCCAGTGAAGAATTTTGATATTCAACAGCTTTACTTGGTTTTACTACAGTGGTCGGTACTGATGGTGCTACAGAAATAGGTTGACAAGCTACATTAGAGACTGATCCAGCACAATGTACAACAACATCTTTTGGAGAGGCAGGAACAGGAATGACAGCTACTGGTGGTGAATTAACAGGTATGGCTGTGGTTGGTATTAGTTTTGGTTATGGGGCAGAAATGTTTACAAATTCAGACTTGTTTAATTCTGACGTAGTAGCTACAGCAACTACTTTTGGTGATGTTGGACTTTTTTTTATAGAAAATAGGCATGCGCTTGACCACACAGTTGGCAGAGCCAGCTGTAGCTGTTGCAATAATTGGGCGAATTAAGAAAGGTGACTGGAGAATAGTCGAATTCGGCATCGGCGTTGGCGTCGGCGTCGGTATCGGCATTGCTATCCGTATCGATATCGATTTTTATGGCGGTGGTGATGTCGGGGTTTGAGTTCTTATCGGGGTTGGCGTTGGGGTTGGCAGTGGAGTTGGATTTGGATGTGGCGTTGGTGTTGGTCTCGCTCTTGGCTTCGGTGATAATACTACAGCTATGGCCTGAGCAGAAAAGTTTGGTGTAATTGCATTCACTACAACTTTAACAAATACAGGGGTTGCTGGTTTCGGAGATGGTAGGATTGGTTTAGGAGTTGGAGTCGGTGTTTGAATTGGCGTAGCAGTTGGCTTTAGTGATTTCGGTATCGGGGTTGGTGTCGGTTTTGGTGCTGGGATCGGTGTTGGTGTTGGTTTAAGTGCCGAGGTTGGTGTTGGCGTGGGGTTTAGCATAGAAGTCAGAAAAGAAAGAAAGGAAGAAAGAAAGAAAGACTTTATTGGCCCATAATACACATAAATCATTTTATATAAAACAGAGTAAAAAGATAATAAAAGTAAAAATACAATA